>LR994572.1:29679423-30929423 GCA_905187475.1 Syritta pipiens | reverse complement strand
AATTAAAGCTATTGAATGCTAGCTGTGCATCTTTTGACAGTTACCGACGGAAGTTTCAGTGCAAAATACGCGCAGTTTTTAGTTCACAGTCGTTTGAGTGAGTCGATGTGAGTGTTTTTTTTTTTAACAATTATTGATGAAAATCGCGGTCGAAACCGAGTTATTCATACCACAAGATCCAGCATATCCAAATCTATGCAAATCTATCTCTACAATTAAAATTGTAGACGGTATAAGAACCCAAGCAAAACTTAAGTCAAAATTCCTACACTTTTCTTTTGGTAGAATATCGTAACTTGCCTAACTCAACCTTGGCCCGTTATTATCCTTGCTCTCACATCGGTAAAATAACATAAGTTGAGTTATTCACTTTCCATTTCTTAATTTTATTTATTTATTTATTTATAAAAGCATAATTTACAATTAAAATTATAAATTAGCTAAAAAGCCAGAGCGAAAGAGCCTTAGGCTTTATGGTTAATGAAATTGTTTGCTTAAATGATATTAAATAAGTTAGAAAATTTAAGTAAATTTTAATGTTGTTTTAGGGAAAAAATTTGCGTCGAACTGAGGGGAAAAAAGGACAATCGGAAAGGATGTGGTGGATATTAACTTCACATTAATTACAGTATGAACAGAGAGGGGATATGTTTTTGTTCATGTAATGTTCGTGTGTAAGTCTGCAGTGACCAAGTCTAAAGTCTTGTTATTTTTGTTAATTCATGACGAGAAACATTTTTTACTTTACTAATGTAGTTTTCGATTTTGTTTTTGTTTGATTTTGTACCAGTTAGATGTTTTTATCGAAAATCAAGCGACATTTATCGAGAGTGAGTTTCTTGATATAGTTTTAATTATGGAATGAATATACTGAGTGAAGATAAAATATGCAATTACTTTAATCATTGTAAAGAAAAACAGACTACTATAGACAGACTTATTCGCATGGAATAACAGCCTAACACAACTTAGGTTGTTTCTTAGTAAAAAAAAAAAGAAAGAGTGAATCCAAACAGCTTAAATTTATTTTTACTAGAATTACAATTGAACTATCTTACAGATCACAGAAGACCATATGAGGAGCAGTGGAGACAGACAATACCCTCACATTAGCAAACAATTTAAAGAGATATAGTAGTCTCTTAATTTCACAGTTCAGTCTACAACTGAAAACACGTCTCAAAAAATCAAAATTGACTTAGTTGATTTTGCCTAATGGACACAGATATGCACAACTATTTTGCAGAGAAAAACGCCAAGTACTATTTGAACGCTGGCAGAAGTGTGTAGAGGTACAAGGAGACGATATAGAAAAATAAAAAAAAAATGTGAAGAAAAAATGTCTTGTATGATTGTTCGGTCGGAAACTTTACAGACCACCCTCGTATATTACTTTGACAAACAAATAGCGTCATCATTATTTAATTCCTTCCATCTAATTCCCCTGGGCAGGTTAAGGTTGAACATATCAACATACCATTGCAAGAGATCCAGGTCCACCAATAAAAATTAACTCAGCGTTCGGATCATTGGGATAGAAGTTCTCTGGACTACTCTGGCCGTTTGTGAAAAGCTAAAATAAAAGTGAATATTGAATCTCACACTAGAGTTAACGCATTTCATACTCACGACAATTGCAACACGAATAGACTGCTCTTCCATCGCATAGACCAATAAAATTGATACGAACATTGAAAGTGCCACAGCTGATAAAATTACTATCATGAACATAGTCCAGTGCCGTTTTCTGAAGGGTTTTCTATGGTTATATGGCATTTTAAATGGATTGGTATGTTTCAATTTTTTACGAAAACCGAAATAACAGGTTACTTTGATTGACAGTCAACACGATGTCTGTTGTGCTATTTTTATTTAAAAGCCAGAAAGGTAGATTTGGATGGATTTAAGTTTTAATTGGTGATAGCTCTGTCGGATAACATCAGATTATTTTGGCTGCATTGTGGGAGACAACAATTTTCGAGGAAGTGAAATCATAGGCCGTTTGTCTAACAGTTCGTTATTTTCCTTGGAAGGAATCTTTTTTGCGCCCCTCTGTCTATCTGGCTCTTGACTTAGTTTTGAATCAACTCAACGCACTATGTACATGTTTTATAGAAGAAATGCGTTTGATAAATCACCACCGGTATTATTTGTTCCTTCATATTTTTTGTAATTCATATAAAAAAAATGGAGATTTTTGTAGTACAAAAAATTCAGCCAGACTATTTTTTCTTTTGTGATCATTTATTCTTTAATCACCTAAGTCTAACTTTCTTTTACGTTTCTCCGTGCAATGCCTTTTTACCATACTCTCTTAAATTTCCGTATCATACCCTTACCAAACGTAATCATAGCGTGGATAGTTCCATTAAAACAAATAAGACACAGCAGAACAGCTGGGCAAGGGAACATGATTTTTAATTTTGTTCTTGGAACATTGTGTGGATTAAATTATTGCTTTATAACAAAAGTTGCAGCACTTTGATACACACCGCTTAAAAAATGGAAGTGGAATAAAATTGTTAAGCCATAATCCAAGTGATTGACTTTAAGCCGAATGCTCTAGATCATTAAATGGAACTAGGCATTGAAATCTATTTTATTTCTACAACAACTTGAGTCTGTGGCGTATACGTAACATACGTTTGACGTGAACTTGCTGTTCTACGAATGAATTGTAAGAATCCCCTGTATTGTTACAAATGTATCTCTTTGCAAATGTATGCAAATATTTAAAAACAAGTTCTCTATTCCAAAGGCAAGCGTTCTACGCTCTGTAGCATCATCAAGAAGATACCTCCATGTGTTCATTTTCTCATATTATTTAGACCACTTGTATAACGTTACTATTCCTTTTCTATGTGAGCCGTTTAATGCACAAATCGATCAACATATAACAAAAAATTGAGAAATGCGATAAAATTATTTACATTCGCCGGAAAAACACTACTTCTTTTCAAATAGTTGTCACTTAATGGTGTTCATCTATATTATTTCATCATAATTAGTGGCGTAACAGCCCACGAAGGGCCAGAGCCTAGCTTTCGCGCCTGAAATTAGATTGAATTAGGACCTTCGGGATTTTGAACATTTTGCTTAAATGCTTCGGGGACTACTGTATAATTGTCCTTTTCTTAATTTTGGTTTGGTATTCTTCTCGTTTGTGGCATGCAATATGTCAGCATGTACATATCTTTTTGTTTTTTCTTCTTTTAGTTCTAGATTCTAGTTTGTTTTCTTATAGTCATTGTGTCCTTCAAATAAGTCGGTGAACAAATAGTTTTTAGTGTCACAGTGTATAGATTAAATTCTTTGCTGAAGGTGTAGGAAAACTAAATCAACTCTCACAAAAAGTTTTATTTTTATTCAAAAAATGAAACAATCTTAGAAATCTTTGAACTAGAGAGACTGAAAATGTCTTTATACCCATATTTTTTACATTTGGAAGACAATGGCGATGGGGTTTAAGGTAATTGCCTTTTACAACCACCCTCAAGTGCTCTATAAAATCACCAACAGACAAAAGTAGCCAGTCAGATAAAACTCTCCTTCGAATACTGCCTTAAGTTGCATATATTATAGAGTTTTGTAAAATATTATAAATATCTTTATAAAACTAGGCATACGCCAACAAAATTCATTTATCATCTGACGATGAAGTATCCTTATTGCCTTCCTCAGGCGGTTCCTCCACAGTATAGCCCAACTCCTTTGTAGTTGTAACGCCGTTCATCTCCTCCTCGTCACTGGTTGTATTGGCTCGGGTTCGCTTGGTGTCGAACTCCGATCCGGGATCACTCAAATCATCGCCATCCATTCGTGCGCCCGAATAGCAAGATATCTCCTCACATATCACATACGCAATGTCACTCTTGTAAAATATATTACCGCATGCATCGGCAATGTAAAGACCATCACTATTGAACGAATCATATTCCAATGGTCGGGGACACTCTTCGAGTACAAATGTTCCTTCAGCATTCTCGGTACGGCATTCCTCACACGTACACTCAAGCTCCGGATTGTAGTAGCAACCAGGAAGCAGATACATTCCGTTCTCTAAATTGTCTGCGAAAGTAAACGCCTTCGAGTGCGTTCTCTTACGTGACATTTGCGTGCTTTTAGTGCAATCGATTGAGGAGGTTAATATAAATTCGTATACAAAATATGTGCACTTCCAAATGACGCATCAAATAGAAATTTAGGCAAATCTCAAAAGTCATAAATTACCACAAATATGCTTTACAGAAAAATATCGCTTTTTTCCAAAAAAAAAAAATAAACCTAAAATATAATATAATCCGATCCGGGTGTTTGTAGACTTTTGAATTTGGAAAAAATTGACGTTCTACTCGGGATTTGATGACTTGAAAAGATGTCTGGAGGTTCCGAGCTGGGTTGTACAGTACTCCGACTGAGTGGCAATGTTTACTGACAGCCGGGGGATTCATCGCAAAAACGCGGGTTAACCAAAAATGAAGACTGTTCAAGTGCTTTTCAGTAAAGCGAACTTCTATCATATCAAATGAAACTAACTCAATTCAGTCAGCGAAGGACCACAGAAAAGTAAAAAAAAAATATGTTTTTGTTTTATTTTTCTGAGCATTTTTTCTCAGTTCCAACTAAAACTATTTGCAGATATCTGAAAAGAAATACTAAACACTAACAAAGATAAATGCCAAACAATGTCGTTGATCCAGAATTTCTGATAAACTGAAAACTTTAATTGCTTTTGTGTAGACTTCCTTTGCTTGTGACTTCTTAATGTCCTCTGAACAACGGAGAATTCTCTATGACCTGTAATGTTGCTTTTTTAAGTTGAACAGAGACGAAAAGTTGTGGTAAATCCTTAAAACTAGATTTACCAGATTGCAATTTTAATTTAAAATTCCTACTGCAAGTAAAATTTTCTTTCTGTAAAGATACCGTGATTTTTGTAGGTTAGGCTAGGTTGTGTGGTTGGCTGCACAGGGCAGCTAAGCATTTGGGCCAGGCAAGGCCTATTGTGATACCACATGGAGCCACCTAAGATTGGTTGCCACGATAGTCTGCCTTTTAATTTAGACGAGCACGGTAGCAAGAAGTGCGCATCGACTGACATTATCCAGTTGGATGGATTTAACGCTCGGCAAGATCGTCGGACAGACAGTTCCCTGAGATGTCACAGTGTCCCGGCGTGAATATTAAACTGCTCTGTCATCTCGTCTAGAAATATGCGGTAGTTAAGAGCTGTTTTTGAGTTGAAAGTGACAGACTTCAGTAATTTGATCGCAGCTTGACTATCAGTACATATCGTAATAGAAGTGCGACGTTGTACCTTAGCTACGAAAAGGCCTCTTTGATCGCTGATGATTTGTAGCTATAACTGACGAATAATTTTTATGTATTCCAATGAATAATGCTGAACTAATTTTATTATATTTTAGAAGTAAGCAAAAACTGTAAATCACTCTTCAATCTTAAGGACCAGTCATTTAGACTGGTCTGGGAAATCTAGTGTTAATTGACGCTGCTAAACGCAGTGTGATACTCGACCGTCAATAATAGCGCGATTGGTGGTGCCACAATCTTTGATTCGATTTCTTTTATAATCTGATTATGGCTGTTTGTCCTTTGTCCATCACAAAGTCTAAATATCTGACTTTTGACCTACCAAAACTTTTATCCTTTTCTTTCTCTCTGATTAGTGTCAGTGCTAGTCCCTTTCCAAAGCAGAATCTTTCTCTACTTATCATAACATTGACCTCTCTTATTCATCTGAGAATTGAGTTAAACGACAAAAACAAATAATTTTAATCCTCTGCCAGATAGATGGTCCCAAATCTCTGAAATGACTTCCTCCCCATCGTCATGTCACATGTCCCGACAAGATGTTCTTTTAGCACATAAGCGAGCATGTGGTTTCCTCGGTTTCTAACAAACGTTTTTCCAAATCTCTCTGTCAACTCCCACATGTTCTGTTCTTTAGCCCAAGATGTTCTTTTAGCACATAAGCGAGTATGTGGTTTCCTCGGTTTCTAACAAACGTTTTTCCAAATCTCTCTGTCAACTCCCACTCGAACCACATTTCCTTCTCAGAACTGACTATCGTCAGTCAAAGCAGACTAAATGTGTCATGATACAAATATAGAAGGTAATATACTTAGCGCAAATATTTTGATTCCGCTCTGCGCATGGTGTCAAATGGGGTCGTGACCCCATTAGTCAGAAAAAGTTGAATTTAAATTGTACTTCTAAAAGCACAAATAAACGTTTTCAGCCATTTTAAATACGGTTTTTTTGATTGACACATGTGCTATATAATACCTTCTATATTTGTATCATGTAAGTTTTGTAGTAAAAATGAATAAATAATTGTTTGTTTTTATTTCTAATAAGCGTAACAAATCTTTTTCCAGCTCCTCATCGGCACACTTACTGTAGAGCTCTCTCCTCGTCTTGAACCTCCCTCCGATCGCCGGAGCATCTCTTATTAACTACGTAACACAGCCAGAAAGAAATCGGGACCATTGCCAGCCCGACAGGCATCAGGAACAACAGCCAAAACTCCTTTGGATCGGTTTGTTCATCGCTCGTATCATAATCATCCCAATAGTTGCCCTCATCCTCTGCCTCCTGATTCCTGTCATCCTCGACAGCCAGAAATGCCTCTCGAATCCTGTAGCCCCGATAGCTAATCGCGACGCACGCGTAGAATCCCTCGTCCTGCATGCGAACACCGTTCAGGATTAGTTTACTCAGATAAATCTCATCGTCTAGATTCTTCTCGCGAGCTGTTTGCAGAAGCTCGTACGTTCGTCCATTGTACTGGACAATGCGGGAGTTGAAGGTCTCCTGGCCCTGGGTGTACTCCATGCCCGAACCAATGTCTAGAATCCGCTTGAACCACTTAATCGTGAGGTGCTCCTGACTCTGTACCCGGCACTGAAAGACCACTTGCGATCCAATGTATGAGGTTTTGTTCTCAGGATATGTATCCAGAAATTCCGGCACCAATATCGTGGAATCTGTAAAAAAAAAAAATCGAAACTTGAGCAAACTCCTGAATGCTTGGCGATTGATTTGACGTACTCTTAACGTCTAGTTGATATGTTCGAACCAATTGAATTTCCAGAGTGGTCTCATCGTCTGGCCTGTAGGGATACACTGTGCACTTGTACAGACCTGAGTACTTTTCGGTGACATTTTTCAATTGAAGCTGGGGCTTACAGAAGTTCTGGTCGCATGGCAGGTGTGCCCAGTCTTGAGATCGGATGCCGTGGCAAGATTTTTGATGGGCACTATCTCCGCAGGGCTGTAAAGAAACGACAGAGAAGTCTTTGAATTTGAAACTGAGTGGCAGATAAAGGAATGTGGGGGAGATACCTTGAAGTACCAGTGGATTTTCATGCCATTGATGGACTCCTCGCTAGATAGGCCTTTGAGTCCGCACGTGAGTTCGATATCGTTTCCAGCTCTTTGTTGGATTAGTTCCGTATTTTCTAAGCGAAAAAGAAGAATAATAGCTGAGTTAATTCAATGGCTTTTCCTTCTCAATGTGAGCCTTAGATCTAAATACTTTAAAACTGAAAAAACTGACTTGTTTGACAAAATAGGCAAACATTTTTAAAAGACAGATGACCTTGGTAAACATATGTAGAAAAACTTAGGCGTCAGTTTATGAGCCTTTAAATTTGTTGAGTGAGGCAGCCCGGCCTGCGATATAGTCAACTTCAGAGTTAGCTATTCAAGACACATTTTCTTATAATAAACTAAAAAATACATCTCCTCTGAGAAGTCCGCGTGAACTTGAAATCAGTTTCACCCCATAACAATTTTAGAAGCGGCAATCTAAACCTATAGTAAATTCAAGATTGGATGTCTATTCAAATAAAATAAGCTGATATTTAGCTGAATGATCTGTTAGTATTTTTATACAAAAACAGACAAACAAAAAACATTTTTCAACATCAAAAGCTCTAACAACGTTGCAAATTGCCATCCAGATGTTTTACTAAATACACGTGTAAATATAAATACACGGAGAATTTGATTATACGTGTACTACGTGTACACGATTACGCGTGAGATAGGGGGCTCTAATTCTTATGCGAATATCAGCAAACGCTTAGCTTGCTTGCGAGCTTATAGAGCTCTTTTCGAAGCTTAAGTTTTAATCAAATTTAAAACAGAATTGTCTACGTTTTAGGTTTCAGGCAACTTGTGGAGTTGATTCTCCAACTTACCAGTAAAAAGTCAATGATCCATTTTTAGTCGTAATTTATTATGGCTACGGAATTTTGCATTTACAATCTGAAAAAAACCAGACCAGTAAAACCAAGATGTAGCCTTTGTCTGTATAGTAAACTCTCGATACTTGCAATTTCATGGCATCAGCAAAAAACTTTGACTTACACAGATTTTCGAATTACGGACGTTTCAGAAAAAAAAAAAATATTGCTGTCTACTCGTCACTTACGCAGTTCAACTAACGGTTGTTGGAGAAAAAAAAGTAAACTTCGACTTATAGAGGTAAACAAGCCATCATTTTCGAATTATAGAGGTTTTCATGTTGTTTTGCACAAAAATAAATTCGAATTAACGAGGGGACCAAATTGCATTTGTTTTCTTCAATTTATATATGTTTTATCACGGTACTGCGAGAACGCTTCTATTTACAGAAGTTTTCCATTTATAGAGGTTCGATTTATCAAGAATCTACTGTATTTTCTGGAGCGTTATTAGCGAGGTATTCTATTAAAAAACCAAAAGAGCGATTCTCTAGACCCCAATAAAAAGAAAATAAGTAAGTTCCATCCATTCATATTAGGTCTGTTCCCGTACCCGACATAAACAACACAAAACAGTACAAAATAACACAAATCAGTGCAAGTCTGTTCCCGTACGCCAAAAAAATGGGTTTTCAGTCAAATGCGCGCTCTCTCGAGAGAGTAAAAAATTTCCCCAACCTGCCCATTTTAACCCAAGAAATTTTTGAGGGCAGCTTGTTGGTTTTATGTCAAAGCTAATTGATTCTCGAATTGTTTTGTATCTCGAATTGTTTTGTTGTGCGTTAATTTTTGTTTTCGGTAAGAGTTGGAAAACCAAAGGTATGTTTATTGGAATCATTTTCTATGAATTTAATGATGTATTGTTTTCAGTGAGCTGGATAAAGTACTCTCGGAGAAGAGAGGAATACATCCAGAATATATTTTGGATAACGAGGCCCAGGACGGTTTGACAAGGGAAGACCAGATAGGAGACGAAAGTTTCTTTGAACAGAATGCGTCTTCAACTTCAGGTTTACCATTAAATGTTTTTTAATGTACATAAGACTAATACAAAATTTTACTTAAAACTCAAGTGGATCAGCTAGTAAAAGAAAGAGGACGTGTGAAGAGAAAATTTAGCGGAGGATCGATGAGATCGGGAAAGAAAGTGCTGAATACCACTCTAAAGTAGTTCAGTACTTAGAAAATAAGCAGAAATGTGATAATGAGCGCAATGAATTGTTGAAGGCTCTTCTGCAGAAGATTTAAGTCTTTGAGTTTTCTGTTATATTTTTGTTGCAATGAATTATGTTTTTTTTTTTAACAAGATTAAGTTTTTTTTATGTTGTTGTTGAGCTGATGTAGTATGAAGTTCCTTTTTTGAATTAGTTGAATTCAATGGCTGTTGTTTGTAAAATGAATTATGTGATAAATAAAACCAAATAAATTTCTGAGAAAATGCTGTTTATTTAAATTTTCATGTCTTGTTGTAACTCTAGACTTATGGCATCTCTCACAACATTTCCTCTAGTGGTTTCCCCAAATTGTACAAATTCCGGGCTGTTGTTTATAATAGTTTCCTCCAGGAAATCTAAATCGTCTTCGTTTGCAATGTTATGCAGAACACAACAAGCTCTTACGAAATGACATCTCTTTTTCATTCCTTTAAGTTTACAATAATACAATTGCCGGAATCGTTGTTTGAGTATACCAAATTAATGCTCTATTGTAACACGGCAAGAACTTAGTTTGATATTGAATTTTTTTTTTGTGCATTAATTAGATGTCCGTTATCTCTGTAAGGTGTAACTAATTGACTAGAAATGGATATGCTGAGTATTTACAACACTCTACGATTCACAACTGAAATATAATTTAAATAAACATATATGACATTTCAGACTTGACTTTCTTTACACATTTGGTTTCACAGCGTTCCCGTACTTTTTCGAGACTTTTCCTCTCTCTGAGAGATTTTTACCCCCACTCCTTAACAAATGACAAATTTCATATTTTGGTGCAGAAAGTACGGGAACAGACCTATTGTTTGGCAAAATCAAGCTATTGTATATGATTCCCTTAAAGAAAAACAAAAATACGTGTGTAAATTACTCAAAAATGTATATCTCACCAGTGTAATCGATGTAAGCATTCACTTTCCAAGCCGCATTGATCCAAATAATAACACGTAACAACAAACGCCAATCAATGTTCATTATAGTTCGACATTAATTATAGGATTCCGCGCATTTTCCCATAAATAATTTCCAAAATCAAAACCAAAAAAAAAATACAAAGTCCAAGTGTCTGCTCGACTCGCACAATCCACAACTGAATCTCGTTAATTATTTTATTAAAATCTCCGACGTGTGTTTTCTATTTCCGCAAGTGTTTATAAAACCCTCACTCCTGCTTCCCACACCAAATCGATAAATGGGAATGGAGCTCAGCTGGTTCAGCACTTTAGTGCGAATGTTAGACTTTCCATAATTTGTGCCCCAGAAACACTCTTATTCCTTTTCCTTCTCCGTCTCCTGTGTTCGGCCTTCTTCAGCTCTGAATTTGGTTTATTTGGAAAATTTTTCAATTTATTTCAAATGCCTCGGAGATGTGTTTATTTAAAAAAAAAAAGAAAAATGCTTCAACGGTTACTGCGGCTGTGGCTACGTCGATCGGTGTGTATCAAGCTCTTGGCCAGTTGTGTGAACGCGCGAGCGTTGCGCGGTGCCTCGCTGTGGTTTGCGCTGAAATCGGAAAAAGAATTGATATTTGTTTGTTTTCATTAATTCCTCCACATATTATTTAAACATTTTATTGATTATTTGAGAAATCTACGCGCACATTCGTATTATTCATTCATTGAGTATATTTTCCTATTCGAATCGATAAATTAGGTGTCAGTTGAGGTAGCGGCCAAACGGGCATCTTCAGCGCTCTGAATGGACCCCGTCCGATCGCACAAGAGAGGGATATTAAATAAAATTGTTCAGTGGGATTGCTAATGCAGTCATAACAACCAAATGTCGGTTTATTGACAGACAGACTCGGGGCTGCTCACCAGGTCCTTTGGCAAAGTTTATCGAAGATAATTCATCGCAAAAACAGAAAAGTAAATAAATAAGAATGGAAAAAAAGCTGTCGAAATGTTTCGACACAGTACGCGGTCGGTGGAAACATGAAATTTTATCTGCAGCTTAAGATTGAAGATAAAATAAACACATTCGATGTACTTTGGCGATTGATTGATTTGTTGGGAGCATTTTTCTAGGCTTTTTTTCCTTTCCTTTTTTTTTTTTTTTTTGAGGGGTTGTTGGAGACTAATTGTTTGTTTGGGGTTAGGATTTGGATTTCGATCTCGATTGCGACGACGGGGAACGATAAGGGAATTGTCGTGTGGTCTTGACACGATTGGAGTGTTTTTTTTTTTTGTGGAATTCGATGAGCGATGTGTCATGGAAAAGTTTGCACTTAAGAACCGGAAGTGATAAGCCGCTAAAACATGTTATCGAAATCAGTACTTGTTCACTATGTATGGGATAGTGTCCCTAGGCTGATATGGCAGAAAAGAGAATGATGACGACGACGACAATGGAAGAAAATTTCCTCGGAAAACTCGTGTTAAGATAAGTGGACCATTTCCTAACAGATTAAAACCGAAAATGTTGAAGCAATGCAACGTAGTCATATCAAAATGTTTCTCATAATCAAAAAAATTCTTAGTCGACAATTTATTGTCTTCAGTCCAAATTGATCACCAAATTTACCACTGTTAGTAAGCTTACAATAAAAATATTTCTAAATTGCTCTATGGAAATAATTAAGTGTTTAATGTATAAAGGTTATCCAGAAATTTTGGGTAATACCGGTTTATTGTCACTCCTAATCCCTATCAAACCAAACATTGCCATTTTGATTTACAACAATGGACTTTCGATAGTTCAAATTTCATTGAACAAGGGAAAAACTTCGAGTTCAGAAACTTCAGAAAAAAAATGTGGCTCACTTTCGTCACTAACGCATTTCAACTAGAGGTTGTTGAAGAACATCAATTAAATTTATCTTCGAATTATAAAGGTAAACAAGCCATCATTTTCGAATTAGAGAGGTTTTCGTGTCGTTTAGCATAAAAATTAATTTGAATTAACAAATGGGTAAAATCGCATGGGATTTCTTCGATTTACAGAGGTTTTTTCAATTTGCAGAGACTTTCGAATTATGGAGGTTCGAATTATTAGAGTCGGTGGCGGAGGATCAGGTTGTCTGGAGATCTCTTCTGCATGCATTGCCATGCCACCTCGTTAGTGGATCATGCGACCACAGAAGATGAGATGAGACTGATTATAGTTTCGTATCAATTTGAAATACGGTCTTCCGCTAAAGTGATGGACTAAAGAATATTAAAGATTGTGAACTAAGGAGATTCCACTTAACCAGCCAAAAGCTATATTTTGAAAACAGTGACAGGCAACGTTTGAAGTAATTCAGGTATAACCGAAGGTTTACTTACTTCAGGTTGACGTGACAGTCCATGAAAGACCAGAGCCTAGTTTTTGCGATCATCATATTATGCTCTTCTTCAAATTAAAAATAACTTGTCAAGATGTCAATTCAAATAGGAACATTATTTTGTCTGACACCTTCAGTAACCATGCAATGAAGGTGAATGGAAGCACACCGCCAGACCACTCCCAATATAAGTTTCCAAGGTCCTGAACACAACTTTATTTGCACTCAGACAATTTGCAATGACGAAATACGTCTTTTAAGTTTTTTTTTCGATAAAGTCCTACATTCAATTCGATTTCAGTGAACTCAAACAATTTCGAGGTGATAAGTAAAACAACAAACGGTACAGACCCCAAGTGTGAAGTAAAGAAAAGAAAATGGAAATTTATTTTGTCATCAGCCATGGCCACTGCTACTGCCTTTCAATTAATACTTGAGCCATTCAGTTTGATAAGATAAATACTTTAAATGAATTATACTCAAAGCCAATCTTAGATGATAAATTATAATTAATGAATCAAAAAGAGAACAAAAATAAAACACAATTTGTAAGAACTTCATAATGGATCGATCGATTGTGCTACGTTGTTTGTATGGCCTGCTTCACCTTTGGTTGTTTATGTTAAGTTGACAAAAGTCGGAGGTGTTAATTTCTTTGTAGAGCAGCTTTTCACGCAACATTCAACGTAATTAGCTGATAAATTTTGAAATTTCATTCATTAAAGAATGGAGCAAAATTTTCAATGCGAGAAGCTAATGATCAAACTTTCAGAACGAGTCTAATTTTTTCTTCGAGAACTTGTTTCAATATAAACGATACGAAAAAAAAAAAAACAGAATTTTCTTAAATTGGAGGAACTAATTTGTGAGACGAGAGCAACAGCGCTCTAAGCATGAAAAATTTTTTTTAAATTTCATATGAATATATCTTTGGTGGCTTTAAAAAACTGTTAGCATTGTGCAGGAACCTTTAGACATCCACAAGAAAAAAAATTCTCCTAGCGATTTAATACCCTTGAATTTCGCTAAAGTCAGACAGACGGACACCAAAGTGATTCTATAAGTGATTTCGGTGTTTGCTTTAGAGCGAAACCCTAAAAAGAACAAACTGAACAAGATAAGCAAATGATTTCTGGAGGAGCTTTAAAGTATCAAAGTTACGTCTACAAGTATTGCACACTGCTCATTTAAAATTGATCTACCTTTGACTTATTTAATAACGATTTTTGTTTAACGAGGAATAGAGAAACTCACTTGAAGCATTCACATTCAACGTCAACGATACCAGACAATTTACAGCTAGCAGTCAGATACAAGGTTGGGCAGATCCTTCAAAACAAAAATAATAGCTCGGTTATATAACTAAAATTGTTTATGCAAACGGTACTCCGCCGAAGAACTAAATCCTTTCGAATGAACGAACGAATGCTGCTCTTTCATGTAAATGAAAAGTATAAACAGTTTATGACCAAGACAAACTTCAATTGGTCTTATATTTTATTATGTTTAACATTAAAACTACCAAAATATATGCAGTCAGGCACAAAAGAAAGTAAGCATCCTGAAGAGCGCTTTGTTCTTAAATACAAGCTCAAAATAGCTATTACGAAAAAACCTTAAGCGCAGTTTTATTGAAAATTTGAATAGCTTTTCGAAGCAAAAAAATTAATGTATTGATATCCATCATTGCATAGATGATACATAAATTATTATAAACTTTGAAACTGCTAAAACCGTCATTTTGACGAATCTTAGTATAAATGATACTGATAATGAAAATTAAAGTCGGTGAGGGAAAATTTAATAGTAAAAATTAACTGTTCCCATATGTTAAAGTCGTAATAAAATTCTAGAACAAGTACCTAAATTATATAAAATGTTTAAGCATGAAATTTGAAAACCGTGAAAATAACTATTTTACTTCAAGAACTATTTTACTACAAATTTGTTATAAGCTGACTTGAGAATATCCACATGATTAACGGATCTGGACAATCGGGGTGACAAAGAAAGTTGTCGTCGCCATAACGAATGTGGAATATAGAACCAACTTGGTTGGAGTAACTTATGAAAAAGTTGCAAAGGAACTCCAGTCGCATGAGCCAAATCCACAGATGCTAATCTCGGATATTGAAAGACTCTGCTGTTAGTATTCTCAGATATCACTAAACAGGGAAGTTCTTCAACTTCTGAACTAAAAATTTGATAAAATCCAAACAGCTAAGAAATGGCACAGATAATGGGCGAACTGAGTACAAGAGTCCAACGAAAAAAATTGATTGTGACCGTTTAAAAGAAATAAGATGTTCAAAAACCACTTTGGAATTCCATCAAAAACTTACATAGAACAAATAATTCATAAATTACTCGTATTTTAATAACGTACTACAAAAATAAAAAAGAAACTCACCCAATAAGCAAATAAAAAATAATTTATAATCCAAATTCCGCGCAAATACTCCCGGAATATCCTCTTAACACCATAAAAACTTGTTCACGTCTAAATCTAATCACAAACAAATCCCCAGAGCTCACCACACACAGTACCCTTATTAATCAATACAACTCTGTTGATAGCGCTTGGGAAGTTATAAAAAAAAAACCCGAAAAAACCGATCAAAGTTTAAGTATAATGGAAAACAGTAGCCTGTATGCGCATGATATGCGTACAGTACACAACAAGGTGTTGTGTTATGAAAAATATACGTTTATCAATAATATTCGCCTTATCGTGTCTCTAGCTAGGTAAGCGACAACAACAACGATAACACTATTTGTATTAATCAAAACTTTGAAATCTCTATTTCACTCTCCACTTTACAGACACAAAGCACACGAAGTTAATATAATCCACCCCGAACATAGACGTAGACTCTCTCCACTCTATCCAAATCCGAGGTAATCTAATATCGAATCAGTCGCACAATTTGAAATACTTTTTATTGATATTGCCAATGCTTCTGTGTAGGCACTTCTGTTGAACTACTACTCACTACTTGTGGTTATTTCCTTCCTACAACACATTATTTTATCATCATGATCGGTATTGATAAATATTTACTCTGTCGTCGGACGGTTGGTTGGTCGGTGGGGCGGTCGTTTCGAATATTGAACTGCAATGGATGAGTGAGTGTATCTCAGTATCGAGTTAAGCCTTATCACAGAAAATACTTTTTTTTTCTACTATAAAATGAAAATACAACAAAAAGAGCACACGCGATTACTTGGCTACGGTTTTTGATCGAACGTTTATCCAGAGCGAATGCTTAATCAAATCTGAATTAGAACGCGCGCCGTGCGACACGGGAGAGCGCCTCCCTCAAATGTGGAAGCAACCACGACGACGACTGCGGCTAGACGATGTTGGCGTCGCGACGTTTACTTGGGAATATCCGAATAGAATCGCAAGCAAGAAGAGGCATTCATCAACGTCGATAGCGCGCCAGCGTATTGTATTTCGAGTTTTTATTAAAGCGTATTTTTTTCGATAGATAGACGATACACGACGTATTGTATTCGTGTATTTGATTCTGGTGGCATTTGAGGCGCACACCGCGATTGCTTGAAGTATAGACGACGACTACTGGCAAAGAAAAAAAAGAAAACAAAAAATTAGCAACACCTTCAGTAGTTGCTCACCTTAAGATTGCGATCTCGATTAATTGTTTGACTCTGCGGTTTTTTTGCATTTAATAATAATCAGGAGTGGAGAATGTTTTCTTTTTTTTTGTATCTGTTTTGATTTATTTTATTGAATGGGGGCGGCGAAACTCGAAATGGTCTTGTAATGTAGTTGAAGGAAAAAAATAATTATAATAAATTTACTCGACGTCGGAAGGTGGGCTATTCTCGTGAATTGGTAATGTTCCCATATTTGAAGAGACGGCTTTTTTTTTTCTTTTCTATTTAAACAGCTTGTGTTGCACTAATGCGGAAATTTATTGCAGCATTTACTTTTTTGTTCGAAAACTTCAGGGACAAAAAGAGTTTTTTTGATATATTTTTTTTAGGCAGGTTAGTTTCTGATTGCACTGAATTTCTGAAAAATTTATAGAAATTGCAATTTGTAGAAATTGCACTGAGAAAACATGTTTGTGCATTCAAATATTATATAAAAAGTTCAGATTTCGATTAAAGTGTGGGAAATGATTCGTATTATCTGAGCATTGAAAATGTATCCAGCTAGACTGTTAGGCTCAGCCAAGTCAATCGCCATGACCCGAAGAAAAACTTAAAACAAAGCTAAAATATAATTTCTAATTTTTATGTTCAAAAATTTGAAAAGGCTGTACATAACTATTTAAAGGAAAATCTTAGTTTCCAGAATTTGCTAATATACATATAGCAGCTTTCACCTTTTTGGAAAAAAAAAAGAAAGAAAATTAACTAAATAAATTGAAAGATACAGAAAATTAGAATTAAAACAACAAAATTCTTCACTGAGATCTAGAGGATTAAGCAATAAATTAAAATTTAAACTATGATTAAATTATTAAATATTATCGTGTTGATTTTTTTGCACCTGCAAGAAAGAAAAAAATGGTAATATGTAAAAATGTTTTTATGTTTAAAAAATGTTTTGAAATCTCTTTGTTTGTTAAGTCATGAATACTTTAAAATTAAATTCGTCCTGAGCGAAATCAAGTAATTTGTTTAAATTATTTTCAAATAAGTAGAAAAATGTGGATGGTTCAAATGGCCATCGAAAATCTGTAGAATGTGGAATGAGAACCTCAATTTTGTGGCATCATTGCTATTATTTTACCAATGCCTAAGCTTTTAATGGGCATAAATAGGGCTTCAACTATTCGGACACTGATAATGATAGTGCCAGAAAAAAATAATAAAAAATATAAGTCAGAGATTTATTATCTAGCAATTTTTCGGCAAGTGTCGAATAACAGATGTATTTAACAAAAAAAAAAACTGGAAAAACTTCAGTCAACACTAAACTGAGGCTATAGTAGAAATCGATGCACTTGCATAGATTAAATCAATAAATTTATCTCAGAATAAGTCATCTTCTATTATAAAATACTATGGCAACAATAAAAAAAAAGGTTTTTGTCAGCAACTAACCTTTTTGGAAAACAATCCTTCAGTTTCAAAATGAGTCTATTCTGAGCTGTTAAATGCCAACTCGCAATGGTCGTTATTGAACATTATTGTTGCATGGCGGTGCTCTTTATTGTTTATTACTATTTTTTTATATTTCATAGACCCCAATGGGCACAAACAGCACAAAAGAACTTCCATATCTTTTTAAACATAAAATTATTTAACCCTTTGTTGTGATAAACAAAAGAAATTCATATCAGAATTTGATGAATTTAGGTAGTCCACTGCGCACTGGCCGCCACCTTGGCACAAAATTTGTTCATTCATCCTTCTGAGCTCAACTAAAGGTTTCAAGCTACTCTCCATCATTTGACTTTGCAAAGTTTCATTAAACAGAATCAACAGCCATAAAAAATGTTGTCAACACTCGTACTCGTACGTATCTCCGCATTTCTGGTCACAGCCGTAAACTCGTACCCTGTTAAATATAATAATTTCTTAGCAGCTACCAACTACAATAGCCCAAAGATAAGGATTGCTTACTTAACTCCTATTAGTCATTATTTACTGGCGCGCACCGATAACACAAATCGATAGATTGGAGTTCAGTCTCCATCGTTGTGGTGCGCATGGTCTTTGCAATCATAATCGGCTGTTACCTTTCCTTTCAGGTGTTTGTTTTTGAGCTACCATATCGTGTAATTATTATTTCTTATATTATCTTCGAGAGTGGCAAGAAAAGAAAAAGAAAAATTAGAAAAATAAAAAAATTGCAAGGCAAAGCTTTATACAGTAGACGTTATTAATAA
This sequence comes from Syritta pipiens, assembly GCA_905187475.1. Classification (NCBI taxonomy): domain Eukaryota; kingdom Metazoa; phylum Arthropoda; class Insecta; order Diptera; family Syrphidae; genus Syritta; species Syritta pipiens. The sequence goes on along the minus strand of LR994572.1, from coordinate 30,910,801 downwards.
ATGTATATTTTTTTCGACTAATATTGGCTTGGATATCTAATCTTTATTGTATCTCAAATATTGGCCCTGCACAACCTTAGAGTAGGCTAATCACAATGATAAGAGAGGAGCTGTATCTGACGTAAGTTCAGTGTGACCCGATGACTGCGGACTAACTCAGGCTGGCGAATGGGAGCAACGATTGGAGTACAATTTGTAACAAATTGCAAACACTTTGCACACATGTCTTTTAAATGCGTTGTTCCAGTTTCCATGTGTTCGGAGGAATTACCACTTGCCACTTATCGATAATAGTTTGAGCTCTTGTAAGTGACAAACAATTACAAGTGCCCACTCTGTCAAGTGAGTTAGTTAACTGAGCCTCGTGCTGCTTTTCAGATAAATATGTCAACCACGGGCTATTTAAAGATAACTACCCTCCTACATTAAACATGGTAAAAATAAGATTATGGAAAACTTGATCAGTGATTTGATAAATTGTTGATAACTTTGAACATGGGTTGGGCTGTTTTGCAAGTTTTTCAGTGCATTCCGAAATGGGTAAAGACCCAATTGTGAAAGCTGGTTGCAACTACTTGCAGACCAAAATTGAAAGTTACCAAAACAACATCGATTTTTTTTTTTTCTAGTCAGTCTACTTAAATGCCTTACATGACATGGTTGTTAAGATCATTTCATTCAATATGGCGTTTAACTGTGATATAGGACCGATGCGATACTGTACGATATTGTCCGAATTAAGTGTATTTCCACTCTTCGGTTAAGGGACCAACCTATTATTGTCTTATGGTAATCTTTTCACTTCTTCAAACTTCTTTTTCATAATTTGTTTATGTTCTATGCGGAAAATGCGATGACAATAAACGAGCTAATAATTTAACCTCTAAGCTCTATTAGATAATCTCCGACTTTCCTGTAGACGAAGAGTGGTAAAGACTAAGAAGTCCCAGATCTTAATGTGTACTATTACTTTAACAAGATCTTCACACAAAATCACTTATTGCCAATTAGCGTGAAATAGAAAATTCCATTTAAATCTGTTTTCTTATTATATGTTTACTACCCTTATTAAATTTTTATTAGACATGAAAAACACACATCAGGCACGTTTTAAACAAAACAATTGAATTTTAATATGTTAAGTAATAATAAGTGTGAATTTGAGTCTTTTAAAACCTAATGACGAATGTGTGTGCAAAGTGAAGTGCAACACGTCCGATAAACGATTGATTATTATTTTTAGGAGCTATTGTTGCAAGTTGTGAGATTAATATTGTTATGAGTAAACAATTTGATCCAATAATTCATGAGGAATTGCGAAAGACATGCAAAAATGTTGGATAAAAGTTAAGAAAAAAAGAAAGGCTAGGAGGCCAATCTTTCTCTTTCAGCAACAGCAACAGTTTCTTCAAATCTGAAGATTAAATTGAAATTGAATGAAAATTCAAGCAGTTGAATGGAAATATGTAGACCTGGTGGTGGCAACGCTACTTCTGACAGAACCTACCCAGCCCCTAAGGAGCGCACACTTGCCAGCGCATCGGCTATTTCATTACCCCCAATTCCTTGGTGTCCCGGTACCCAACTTAAGGTAACCGAAAACCGGCTTGAGAGCTGCTGTAGTGCTTTAAGCAACTGTACACCGTCCTGGATTTTATAGTTCTATTAGCGCGCTATTTAAGCGCTGTGTGACTATCCGCAAGGATGTTCACCTTTGAGCCTTTGAGAGAAATATTAGAGTTGCCCGCGATCAGACTGAATATGCTGCAATCGTCTGGACGCTTATAGCTTTTCAACGTCAACGTTTCAAAGACTGCTGTGCCTACAGCGTCAGCTTGTTTAGGACTCCATTCGTTCCACTGGCTCCATTCTGAAATAGTCATGGAAACATTCCGATCAAAGGAGGTCGCGGCCTGATTGATTTGAGCCTGAAACTGTTGGCCTCTTTTAGCCTCAGAGCCGACTTGAAGACGACAATTTTGGCAAAAAGATCAATTGGCAGAAGATTCAGGATCATATTTCGAGGTGACGAGGCTGCTGTTAAAAAATAGATCCTAATTCGTAGTCGACGTGGCAAGGCAATGGAGCCCTGTGTTGTAAATGGTCGTCCTTACGTTCCTTTTTTATACGGTCCAGTCCAATATGGATTATAATGCCTACAGTACCTGTTTTATCTTAGGACATGACACACATAATTCAAACAACCCCAACTACCTATACGGACATTACTTTTTACTTTCATTCTGAACCACACTTTCCGTCAATAAATCAAACAAAATCTCAATTTTTAATTCATTTATGTTGTTTTCACTCTCCAGGGACTTGACCTTTTGATTCAATCGTGCAAAATCATCCACATCGCCTTTCTTGGTCGTATGAATCCAAATACCGTCTATAAACTTGAGCTCCTTATTCCCCAACATCAGTGATACGTTTTTGTACTCGTCCAAGTCTTCAGCTATTGGCGGACATCCAATGTTACACCGACCAGTTCTAACTGGAACCGGCTTCGGCTCGAATTTTTTATTGAAAAGTGGCATTCTAGAAGTGAAAAATTAGAAAAAATTATTATATTTTAAAACTAAAGCAACATTACTTTTACTTCACCCTTGTAGAAAAATCGAAGTTGGAATGCTTAATATTTCCAAAAACAACCCCATACGGCACTGAGAGCACGTTTTGTCCTCGTTACACGAACTGGCACCATGGATACGCTTGCTGCCAAAACATAACGTTCTCAATGCTCCAGTGAATTATGGACTCACAAATGTAAATACTGACCAGTTTCTCTCTAAAACAATTTATTTTTATTTGTCTAAATTCAATCAAAAGTAAAATATGAAAAAAATTAGATATGTGCGAAATTATTAAGACTTTTTGGTTCTACTATGACAGAGATAGTGCTGCAATCTGAAAAGTTGGTACTCCTTTGCCTTAGTTTATATTTGAATCTAATATCATTGGTTATTTGATTTTTTTTTTAGAGATTTTAGAGACATCAGAAATAAGTATGAAGCCTTAATTGAAAAAATCTTTCACGAACTCGAGTCTCAAAAGGTAATATTTGCAAAACTCGAGTGCAGTTTATACGTGCTAACCAAGTTTCTTTTAGGAAGAACAATCGAAGATCAAAGAACAACTTCTCGATGTTATTGAGGACAATAATCGTATTAGTTCAAAAATCAATATTATTCAATCAGCACACGATCTTGGAGAAACCACGGAACACGAGCAGCTGACCAACGATGCAATTTGTAATCTTAAGAATCAAGTCGATCGGTTAAAGGAGGTAAGGGAAACAATGTCAAGCCTATGACTTACAAAATCCAGCCATGGTTCAGCAGGAATTCATACCTATTTCTTGCTGCCTGCACAAATAACGTATTCATCCAAATACAGCAAATGTAAATTGAGTTTACTTTTGTTCCAGGAACGTAGTACCATCAAGCTGTTATGGAAGACTTCTCAAGAAACTATAACCAATCTAGAGACGGAAATACAAAACTATCGCGAACAACTTTTCAAACCCACCGCTTTTGGAGAGGTGAGTCAATGTGCATCTTCAGTCTACTTAACATTTATTCGTCTTTTCAAACAGATCAAACGGAGGTACTGTGATGCAATTAAAGCCTTAGAACAGGTCATAGAAAATCAGAAAAATGAAATTTCCAAACAAGCTTGTACAATCCGTGAGCTTGTGAATGAGAAAACTCGGACCAACGACCGAATCCAAGAGTTTAAAAAAGTAATCCTTGGTAAGTAATTACTCCGCCAATCAACACATCAAACACTCGATGAAAAAAAAAAATAATAATATCCACTTTGCAGACCAAGAAAAAAAGATATCGGAAAATAAGCAACTGGAAAAAACAAATTCAAGCTTAAAGCAACAACTTCAGGCTGCTTTACACACGAATTCAGAACTTGAAATATCTACGAATTTAGCAAAGAGCATGATTGACGAGCGGTTTATTCGGGAAAAAAACGCTTTAGAGAAGTTACAAGAGGCGCTAGTGATAGCTGAGATCGCAATGTCTGAAAAAGAAGAAGCTCTGAAACGTGAACTTGTCGTCAAAGAAGAGTGCGAAGCCTTAGCGACAACAATCGGTCAAGTTATGGAAGAGGCTGCTCGCAAGGTTGAGCAAGATATTGAGAATCTTAGAAAGCAGCATGATGAACAGGAAAAAATTCTACTGAAGAAACATGAAGAGGTGTGAAAAATGTCATTGTCATACATGTGTCTGTACTGTGATTTTTTTTTAGGCAATGGCTGCTGTACAGGAACAAGTGTTGGCGACACGTACGGCTGAAGCTCGTTGCATTAGCCTTGAGCAAAAACTCAGCGATGTCTTAAAAGAGAATTCCAAACTAGACAACGACCTGCAGATCGCATCGGAAGCATTGGTACGTGCCCAATTCACGGTTAGATCTCTGAAAATTGATTTACCTCGCTTTCTAGGTACAAATGGAGCTCAAGCTAGAAGCCGCTGAGAAGCTTTTAAAACAAGACAAGCGATTGAATTCCATTTCCGAGGAGCGTGAGCAGCGAATGAATGAATACATCGAAAGCAACCATCAGCTTAAGGAGAGGTAAATGCACGATTACACTTCTCAACCAAATGCAAATCTAATCTTATTACCAGATGGAAGTGTACCATTGAAGATGTTACGAAAAAATTCGGTAATGAAGTCGAACGACTCCAAAATGAAAATTCGAATCTAAGAGCTGAAATTCAATTCCAACGACTGAAAGGACAAAAACTGACCTACTAACAGAATTTTTTTTGCAAATTTGTATTGTAACTTTATTAAAGAAAACTCAAGATTAAGTAGTTGTGCGTCCCGGAAATAAACTAGGAAACCAATAACTTGTTTCATTATCTTGCTCATCGATCCAGCACAAGCCTTCGCCTAGAACTTTGTCGATTCCTTGTTTAGCACGATATTCAGTCCAGCTGGAAGAGTTAAAAGACTATTAGTTTGTTTGCGGTATATTGACAGTCTGTCTCTTACCCCAGTTGGTTAACTAGGAAGGAAATGGTTACGAAGCCTTGTTCGTTGTTTGAGGCAGCGGTGAGTATGGCAGCTTCATCAAGACTCAGTTCAGCTGGAATCGACTGGACCATGTACTTTCCATTGGCCACTTTGTAGACTGTAAATCTAGAAATAAATTTTCAGTTATTATCCTACAAAGAATACCACACATCTTTTTATCCCACCCGTTTCCAAATATACCGAGTTTTTTTGTGGCCATCAAAATATCTTCTTTTGTTATTTCCTGATGAACAGCACTTTGACCACGAGAAGCTACTAATCGATTTCTCAACTCCCCCAGTTCCATCAAGCCACCTATTCGATAAGTTTTTTTTGTTTTATTTTCCTGTAATTTTAACTCCCTAACTTACCAGTCTTTTCGTTGAGTGCCAGACAAACTTCTACTACTTGAACTCCAAGTTCAAAGTAAAAATCGCCCATTCCGAGGACACTCCAAAATCCTTTTCCCGTTGCCAGGGGATCAACACCGATGGCAGCACACATTTCTTGAAATTGTCGACGAAATTGAGCGTTCTTTTTTATGTCGGCTTTGTGATTCATCGCAAATTCTTCAAGTTTAACTCGAAACACTTCCATTTGCTTGGTCATTTGCTCCAATTGCGATTCCTGGATCACATTGCCTTTGTCCTTATACTTCTCGGCTTCATATTGCTGCTGTTGGATTGCTCCTAGCCCAGCTCTACGCCTCATTTCAATTCGAAATGTAAATTATTTAATTATATCGGGTTCTTAAAGAGGAAAAAGATCAAATTGTTGTTAAGTAAAGTCAAATTAAAAACAAACTGAACAGCTGGTTTTGACAACTGGCGAGGAATAACAACTGACAACGTTAAATGTAAAAATCGGCTATAAGATATTTACTACAATTTTCAATTGGATGTTCAATGCTGGTAGAAAAAGATTGTCTAGCATACAGTTGCCGCAAATAATAGAGACTTTTTTGAAGTAGAGTATTTTCAAAATTTGCAATCATTAGCTACCCGAGTAGATGTCATCAAAATTGAAATCAGACTGACAATTGGCAGTTTTCTGACTCATAGAAGAAAATTGTCGCTAGCTTCACTCGTCAGAAGATTAAGATGTCAAACAGATCAAAATATTGATAAGGCTTGCAGAATAAAATACTTTTTATTGCACAGAGCTCTATGATTTATATATCTTATTTTTAAGACCGTCAACCTCCGCTGCATAGATCTACTCTTCACGTGACAATGGCTGTAAGTTTGGAATTGAAAAAAAAGCACTTGTTGCGACTATTTACCGGATTGTGTACGTGGTTTTATCAAGTTGCTCTTTCCCCTATTTTTTAGGACATAGTTGCACGTCTTTACTTCTACCCAAGTCTACTCTACACTGTGGTAATGGAAAAGGTAACTAGCAGAAATTGGTATGATCGCATCGACGAGAATGTGATCCTGGGAGCATTACCATTCCGTTCAATGGTTCATGATGTGGGTGATGTGTTTACAATCAACAGAAATTCGATAGCTTCTAACTAATTATCTCAGTTAATTCGCAATGAAAACATGAAAGCTGTTATCTCAATGAACGAGGACTATGAGTTGACGATGTTCTCAAATGATGCACAAAAATGGCAGCTGTGCGGCGTTGACTTCCTTCAGCTGGCTACCGTTGATATGTTTGAAGCACCATGTCAGAATAAGCTCTTTCAAGGTGTAGAGTTTATTAATAAGTACCTGGCAGCGGGCGAGAGGATACCAAATTTAAGTACGACTACCAGCCCGGATAACTTTGGAACGGTGTACGTACACTGTAAGGCTGGGCGGACACGTAGTGCAACGCTTGTTGCGTGTTATTTGATGATGGTAACTGATATTAATGAAGCTTATTGCATGAATTGACATCATATTTTATTTATTTAGAGGAACCGCTGGACGCCAGAGCAGGCTGTGTATTACATGCAGGAGTGCAGGCCCCATTTGATACTGCACGACAAACAGTGGGAGGCGTTAAGAGCCTTCCATACAAACAATATTCAATTGTATTCTTAGCATTCCTGTCACCACAATAATAACACTCATTTTATACTTTTATTCATAGTGTTTAAATCTGGAAAGGTTTCTTTAAATTTAGATCTGAGTTCTTCAGTGTGAGATGAAGCCGAATTTATTTCAAGGCAATTCTCAAACTTTAGCAAAACTACATATGCATCGCCTCGTTTAAGTTTCCTTGAGAAATATAGGTTGCTAAAATTAATTTGAGGATTTCTCATATATAGGATAGACTACGCAAAAAAGAAGTTATTGCGTTTAATCGGACGATATTTCAAATTAGATTCTAAGGTGGGGAAATTAAGAGAATAGTGGCGGTAAAAATATCTACGGAACGCAATGTTTCAGTGAACAAAGTATTTGCAACGACAACTTTGAAATGAGTGTTAAAAAATCGAACCGCTTTACTAATCAAATTGAAGCTTCTGTTTATCCAATGGAACCCTGATCACAACCAGAAAAAATTCAGGGTACAGTAGATACTTAACGGATATAAGAACAACTCATATAAGAAAAAACGCTTAAAAGACACAAAGAACAATGCACCATGTCCTTTCCCATATGAGCTTCTCCACTAAATAAAACTGATATGTATAAGAAAAACTTTCATAAGCAAAAAATGTATATAAGAAAGTATTTCTTGACATTAATATCTAAAATTACATGAGAAACTGCCTCCCAAACAAACCATTTTATTTTATACTGTACAATACCTTCTCAAGAAACATGGCTAGAAAGTTTTGTTTTATACTGTGCGTACTGTGCCTCCTTCAACTTAATATAACATTTTGCCATTTATAGCTCAAACGAAATGGCAGTTGGTTTTGATGGTTTTTTTTTTTTTTTTTTTTTCATACGGTTCGCAAATTTTTGTATTGTTTGTTGGAAAAAAATGTTTCTTATATACGTTGTTCTTTTATAAGAAAAATTGTTCTGCGTTTATCTCATAAAAAAAATGGTTAAAAGAAAAAGATTCTTTGGATTTTTAGTTTTTTCTTATACTCTACCTCCAATATTGCTAATTTAGAGATAAAAACTTCCAACACTTTTCTCTAGAACATACAGATGCACCTAGCATTACCCGACTGGAAAGAAACCCCGCATAATTGGTATCATAGTTTGTGATGCAAATTCTACTTCGCCGACTGCTAAAATTGTCGGCACCGCCGGAACGCTCTTTTCGCCATATTCAACCGATATAATCTCTCATAAGCCAGCATGAATTAGTCAGAAATTATTTTTCAGAAATTTGTTCGATTAAATACTGCGCACACAAACTGCCAGCTTAATTTAGTTACAAATAATTTTAGACATTAGCACTTAATTAGTTTATGTCGAATTTCACAATCGTCAAAATATTGTGGTATATTTATTAAAAAAAAAAATCAATTACAAAAGATGATTATTCAGCCTGCTTTTTAGCTCCTTGGATAGCCCAGAATTGTTTCAATCCCTTAACAACGCCGACATCATTGTAAATAAAATAGTAAAGTCCTCCAAGTGTTAGAGCCGAGGCGACGAATACAAGCATATGAATGACCTTCGGAACAAGAGGATTACGTACAATCAGACGGCCATAATCATGGGAGATCGCTTCCAAGCCCCTTTGGAAAAACAGAAATATCCAATAAAAAATGTGTTATCGCACAATTTTATAGCCTACCAGTGCTGATGCATAACAATTGTCGTAACCATTAAACAGTCCATTATTTGAGAAGGGAACATAAAGGCCAGCGGGAAAACAACCAGGAAACTCGCAGTAAGAACCTTTTCTGCTACCCATGTTCCAGAGTGTGAGTGCGATAGCAAAGGTGCGGTAACTGAGATGTTCCTCTGAAAAGCAAAACACAGAAACAGATTCTAGATCCTGAATTCTTACGTACTGCTAGAACTCGCTTACCTGAAGAGGCTTCAGCAAGCTTAACTGAACATTATTTTTGGGAGCAAGCAGTGCCGTTGATGTAAATGTCTTCAGCGGTGTTGAGGTGAATGTCTTCAATGGTGTCGAACGGATAGATTTGAGTACATTTACGCCTAAATATTGTTAAAAACAAAGGAGAGAAATCCATTACTTTGCTACATATACAAACGAAAATTATTATATAACGCCAGATGGTTGATGTTATGCGGAGGCTTGCCGCCTAGTGCAATCACTCTTTGGATAGTTACCACTCAATCTGCAAGTATTACGGAGTACACCGAGCATGGCCATCGTAGTTCGTTGAGGAATTCTTTTGGGCTCGAGATAGGAAAGATTGAAAATGAATTACTTTCTTCGTTTCGGCAAGCAAGTAAAATTTGTATGAACTTGTTTTTCCTTCTCGATTTTATACATCTGATGTAAGATGTCAGATTTGACGTTTGGGGCTTGGTCTCCTAAAGATGTGCTTTTCGAAGGTAGTGAATATAGAATCTAACTACGCAATCGGTCAGAATATTTTACTTTTGATATTCAATGGAAAAGAAAAGTATCAAGAGCACAAGAGAAATGAAATCGCTTTCTTTGTTTGATAAATGCTTTCATCTTCTACTCAATCAACAAACTCAAAGCAGCAAACTTTTTTGGCTTCATATTTTTTATATCTATTTATTTATTAATTTAGTAATTATACGTACTTAAGTTAGGTTATTTTGTAATGTTAAGTGTAGACACCAGATAGCTTATGGTGTTTGTATTTCGGAGGCAGAGTTTCCTTAGGGTTGCTATGAGGTCCTCGTTGATAAGGCGCTTAGGGCTTGTTCACTTCACTATAATTTCGTAAGTAAGCTACAAAATTACGTTTAAACTACAACACTCCTCGGATAATAGCACATGCACATGGGCATAAAATTATGTTGCTTATACGCGGGTCTTCAACCAACACAAGAATGTGTTTTTAAGATGGTATTTTCTCTTTGCGTACACGTTTTTTTATTTATTAATGGAAAAGAATAACAAAACACAAAAATATTGCATTAGACATTAAATTTACATGCACATTTTAATGCAAAAAGAGTTCTGATAATAAGGTTGTTTCCATCCAAATACGTTACTAAAGTTGCATGAGCCTCAAGTGCACCTTTCCTTGAAGGAATTGCAATCGACTACTCCACTACTCCTAATTCTATCGCCAAATCCTAACCACCAGTTACTGAACATTCTTCATATAAATCCACATCATCACAAATTTCTTGATCGGTTAAATATTCGAATTAATCATCGCAATTTAGTAGCTCGTCAAACTCTCTTCTGTTGAGAATACTTCTTTATTCCCAAAATACAAAAAATGTTTTAAGGCTTTTTTTGTAATCTGGGGAGTAATAAGCAGACAAGCTCTTAATGGAGAAACAAATATGTAACAAAACAATCATATCTAAATATGGAAGTCGTCTTGCCGGTGTGCACAGAACATGCTTTAAGACTTTAATAGGAAAGTATTTTGGGCATTATAAAAGACTTTGGCAAGTCTTGTATGAAAACTACTAATTTTAGCCGAGACACGACAACGAAAAATTTCAATAACCAATTCCAGACACTGGCGCCTTTGTAGTAATAGAGATTTCGCAATGTTTACGATTTATGGCGGGAACAAGACAGGTTGTTTATTTCGTTCTTGCATTCCAATGGTGCTTCAATTTTGTTATTTTGTCGTCCGAGGCAACCAATGTTTAGTTTAAAAGAAAAAAGGACAATTGAAATGTAATTGAAATATCAAAATGTCAAATTTCTACGAAGAATTGCCTCAGAATGTTCAACGAATCGCTGTCAAAGGTTATTCAATGCAATCGAACATGTTAAACTGCAAACATTCAATCTGCAAATATTTATCCAGGTAACTTAACATCTCCTCGTGATGTGATATCAACTCCAAATGAAAAGATCTTCAGTTTCGGAGCTAGTGCAGATGATGTTAGAATATTGAAAGCTGCTGCAGCTAAGTGTATCGCCGAGAGATTTGTTCCAGGTTCATACACAATGCTTATCTGCCATAAAAAAAATAGAAAACAATTCATAATTGCAGCTGGAGGTTTACTTCTTCCAAAATACTCCGGTAGATGGTCACGTCTATCGTACGGATGTTCTGCTCTAGATAAATGTTCTCACGGTGGAGTTGTCACAAGGGGAATCACTGAGATTTGTGGTGAATCTGGTGCGGGAAAGACCCAAATTCTTCTACACTTGTGCTTAACAGTCCAGCTATCCCCGAAGAATGGTGGATTCGGTAAAGGAACAGCCTACATTTGTACGGAGGATGCCTTTCCTTCGAAACGTCTATATCAGATCGCAGAGACATTCAGCGCAAAGTATCCGGATGAGAAGATAAATTATCTCTCAAATATTTACATCGAGCATGTGATAGAAAGTGTTAGTTTTCTGCACACTCAACTACGTGACTTAATGTTAATCTTTTATTTATTCAGGAAGACCTACTTAATTGTGTCGGTCAGAGGCTACAAAAACTTATGGAAACGTCAACAATTGGACTTATTATTATCGATTCCGTCGCCGCGGTGTTTCGCACCAATTCAAATATCATTGAACGAGCCAAACAAATGCGAAGGCTTGCAAATAGTCTCCTCTTGTATGCAGACAAATATAATTGCGCAGTTGTCTGCGTTAATCAGGTTCATTCTGTCAGTTGTGCTTCAATGTCCATATTCTAGCGTATCTTTTCTCTGTAGGTTGCAACCGTGAATGAAGCAAATAAATCTGTTCCCTGCCTTGGCCTTGCGTGGGCTCATCTCGGACGGACGCGAATAAGAATCTCCAAAGTTCCTAAACAAATCTCAATAGATAAACATTTAGTGATGCTGAGAAAATTTGAGATAATGTACTCTCCAGAGAGCCCAAGTGACTTTACAGAGTTTGTTATAACATCGAAGGGGATCTGTGGTGTTGATGAAGTTCTAAGTGGGCCATAACTTAGTTTCTTCGATAATTCTACCACTTGTCCTGTACATGTTTTTGTTTGCTATCGAGAGTAGCTGGGAGTATTTTTATTTTTTTACAGTCAACTGTGAATAACTCCCGCTGCACGATTTAGAATATTGCATAGTAGCAGTCGGGCAAATTGTTTGTTTCGGATTTAACTGAGCTGCGTCACGCGTGTGGATTGCGTAAGTCAAGCCAATATACACATTAGACTCTGAGCGAGCATACATCAACATTACGAAACAATTTAGAAAAACAGAATTCACAAATTGAACTTGTTAGTCCGTAAAAAATCCAGAAGTGTAGTGCAGAAAATTTGTCGTCACTTTTACTCGATGCGTTGCTTCTGTTTCGTGAAACTTGAGTTTCCACAACCGGACAAAATGAAATATTAATTCGTGTTTCACATTTCGCACTGTTTTTTTCTTAGTAGTCAAAGTCATATCTTGGTCCACGCTATTCCCAGTATTTTATCTGCCAATAAAAGTTGTTATGTTTATGTAATTAATAATTATAATAAATTTATTTTTTGTTCATAATCTTTGTTTTTCTTTAAAGGTGCACATACGTGTATTTATTGTAAATTAAAAAAAACAAAGCAACTATAGGTTGCCTCTCTTTTGGGCTTAATCACAGCAAGTGAAACTACACATAACATACAAGACGACGCCACTCATAGTTAAAAAAATACAACAAAACTATATATCACTATGAAGCCTCTGGATGCATTACGCTACGCTTCCTCTGTGTCATGCGTTGATCACGATGTTGTTTCTGGATTTTTTGAAAATACTGCAGTAGCTCTTCGAAGTCAATCTTGCTTTTGCTTTCCAATGAATGTTTTCCATCACTAACAAAATAGAACTTTAAACATTTCATTACACAGAACGCATTTCACAGACTTACATTGGTACTTGGCCCCAGTAATTCGGCACACATTGTAGACGATTTTTAAGCATATTGAAGGCATCTGACTGCGGCAGCAGCATTAGGATTCCAAATAAGGCATGCGCCAAATGTTGAGCGTCTGCACACTTGTTGGCCTTGGACACAAGCGTCAAGCGTAAAGCTAACACATGACGGATATTAAAATCTTATCACTTCTTGTTTTTTTTACAGAAAATATTACTTGCAAAAATCGGTGATTCAATCAGTTGAACCAATTTATCCAGCTCATTCAGAAGTTCCAGTGTTATTTCCAAATCTCCACTGCAAAAAGAAGATTCATTTAATCATTCCACAGGAAAGAAGAATAATGTCCTTACAATAAAACCACTAAATCTGAGACGTGTTGATAACATTGGCCGAGTAAGCAAAGCGACAGCGTTGACACTGGACAGTGGGCCCAACTTTTATACAAACACTTGAAGAGCGCAGCTGACTTCTCGTTCGTAATATCGCGCAAACTATTCCTCAGCTCGAACAATTCGGAGGATGTCAACAGGATCATATTCAAAGACCGTACCATTGTTGAGGCAAACTTCATGTTTGTTGTTTCTTCGTCGATGATCTCCGCAAATGTTCGATAAATGTACTCGGCATTAAGAAGAACACAAAGTTGTCTGTTAAACAAAAAAATAAAAGAGAAGAAAATTGAACTGAATTCACTACAATGGAAAGGAGGGCTCATACCTGATAATAAGGCTTCCACGGTTTTCTAAAAACTGTTTCTCTTCACTGAATAAGTTTTGAAGGCTAAGCAAAAACTTTCTGTAATGCATTTTGTTGAAATCTGAAGAGTCTACAAGAAACATCGTGCAGAGTGATGACTGATCGACTGATTATGATAAAAAAGTTTGACTTACCATTGGAATGTGTGGAATTGACTATCTCCGCTAAGACGGCTAGTGAGTGAAGAACTACTTCGTCGGAATTGTCCGATAAGATTCCTAATAAAATTGGAAACAAACTATTGGCGTGCGAGGACATCTGAAAGTTAAATGTTGTTTTTTTATTTATTTCAGTCTATATGTGACAGTGTTGGCTGAATTTTTAGAAATAAGTTAAATGAGGTTAAGAGTTTCTATCACACTCAGCAATCAATTGGCCAAGATTAAGTTTAAACTGGATTATTGCCGAAGTTCTGGAGTGATAAGAGCTGTCTACTGACCTAAACCTTATGTGAAAATTTGAATGAGACAGTAGGCAGACCAATTCGCTGTTGCCAATGAAACTGCTGGACAAGACAGTAGAAAGTGTTTGGAAAGATGAACATAATAGGCGACTAAAAATAGACACAATACACTTATGTTGAAGGCAAAAAGGCTTTCAAATAAATATTAATAAGATTTTACTATTATTTGAACATTTTTGAACAGCTTTTATATCAGGGATGGCCGAACTTGCATGCCATGTGGTCGACTTTTCGCTGAAATTAATTACGCGGACTACCTACCCATTCTTCTGACTTGGAAAAAAATGCCAGCAGTTCTAGTGTAGCTACTAATTAGTGTTTCGTTCAAAGGATAAGGATGGGACCCTGATTATACAAATGTTTGTCATTAAGCTTTAGTCTTGATAACTGGTCAGCAACTTCAGAACACTAGTCTTCGTTAGCGGACGCTTTTATAGAGTTTAAGCCTAGACAGAATGAAACGGCTATCGATAGTATCAGAGCTTCGAAGTATCAGTGGATATCTGCATCAACTTTACAGGGGATCGATAAGAGGAGAAGTTGGAGTGGCGGTTTTAGACTAAACTATAGACTAGACGCTAAGTGCTAGGAAAGAGGAAGAAGGAGACAAGCCTGATCATAAAAATGCTTGTCATTAAGCTTTAGTCTTGATAACTGATAAGCAACTTTGATAAATTTAATTAAAATTTATTCAGCGAAAAGCTACGCTCTGGCCCTTCGTGGGCTGTTACGCCACTAGTGATTATGATGATGATGTATTTCTCTTGCCCAAAGAAAGTTCAGAAAACAAATTTGACAAAGCGGAGAATATGTATAAGTATTAAATTCGAAATATAAATATTTTTTTTTACATTTTTTATATGAGTCTTGTTTGAAAGAGCAACAAGATTCGGCCTGAAAAAGTTGCACTGGAATGACCATTGTTAAAAATTATTAGCCAACAAACTGCCAAACAATTACTTGCGTACCGGGTCCTATACCATATTTTCTAAAATAAGAGGCCAACAAATTTGAAAAATTATAGTTATTCGGCGTCATGTAGCAACATCCCTAAAATACTCAAAAATCTTGTACGAGTTCTTATTCATGCTAAAAGAAATTAATAACAATTTTTTTTGAATTATTTTTTTTTTTAGCTGTGTGAGGTTTCATTTTCAACTTTTTGTTTAAAGGTTCAGTTTTTGAGTTCAGCTTTAGAGTCTAAAGTTAACCTGAGCATTTTGGCTCCAATGATTTTAAAGTTATTAGACAAGAACCAAAAAAACAGCGACGTGTGAATTTTAAATATCCGAAAACCCCATTTTATAGATCTTGGTGAGTCGATACTTTGTGGTCGACTGTAAATGCCTTCGCGGTCGACTGGTCTATGGTCTGGCCACCTCTGTTTTATATAAATAAATAGGGGATGCTTTAGTTTTTTCGACTTTTTGTGTTTTGTGAATTTTATAAGTTTTTAAGGAAAAGGTAAGGAAAACGTGTGATGTTTATTTTAGAAGTTAAGAAAATGAGGAAAAGTTGTGTTGAGTTTCAATTTCGTAACTTCTCTTGGCCATGCGCTACAAGCAAAAACGTCAATTAGTTAAGGGGTGCTATTGTTTTATCTGATACTATGTATATAACTTTGGGGAACTCTGCTGATTGGAATCCGTAATGGTCAGCCAGCCAGGTTGTTGACGATAGAGGTTTGGTGTGTTCGTAAAATACGGACAAACATTTTGAATGCAGTATTTAACACTCTGTTACATCTATAGTTGTCGCAGTCCGGGATTCTCTTTTCCTTAGAGCTAGGTAGTCATAGCTTACTGCGAACATTTTATTTTTGGATGTAAGAAACACAGTTAAAGTAAATTTTTAGATTAAATAGCTAACTGGGTTCCATGATTTGCATAGATTGCATCTAAACAAGATTTTAGAAGTTTGTTACAGCCTAGGAAATCATCATCAACTTTCGCTCGTCGCTGAGTAGCTTGCGCACATTTTCTTTTCATTGTTCAAACAGCGCTACTCGTACAGCAATTGCAGTATAAGCAATTGCAGTAGTTTGGGTAAACTGCATGAAGCAACTGCAGCAGGTTGAGACTATTAAATTAACAAGTCAGGCGAAGCAAAGCGCATCGAATACCCTGAAATGACTTCTGCCAAGCTACAGCAGTCTGTCTGCCTCTTGATATGCAAAACTTTAGAATTTCTGTTTTGTTGTTTAAAAATGACTCATCTCATAACTTGACTACGACAGAATTAAGACTCATTAATACTATCACGTAAAAAATAATCTTCACATCGAGAAGTACATTACCTCACTGGGTATTTGTAGAAACAAATGATGAATCCACTTAAGTACGGCCACTTTGGTGTGAACAGAATTGTGCGTTAGATACTGCCTCAAGACTTCCATAACAGATCGCAAGTCAATTTTGGCAATATTATACATTTTGTGATCCTTCGAAGAAATCAACTGCAACATCGATGTATTCACCGAAACAGCGCACTCTTTTATGTCTGTAAAAAGGAGAGTAGACTCCACTATCTTTATCGATCATAATTCTTTACTTACTTTTCTTTGATTCGACATTGTATTCTAGGCAAGGCAACGTGGCAGTAAAGATCCCACTGGCAAAAGGCAACACATCCGACCCAAAGATCTGGACAAATTCCTTGATCCACGTTATAGAGATATACTGTGTGAATGCGAAAAAGATGAGTAACACAACAAAAAGATATTTTCAAAACAGATATACACCTTTATCAGATCGTTCGGAGACTGTGCGTGGTTTATCAGAATGTTTATGGTGTCCTCCATCTTCACGGACGAAGAATCGGCCCGAATGGATTTCAGGAACTGCCCAATCGTTGTTTCACACCTAAATAAAGAGAATGTAATGCCATGACTCGGCGATCAAGACACCCTTACATTCTCTGAATTTCCACAGTGTTGTCCTCTAGCATGCAGAAGAGCCCGTCCAAGATATCTGTTAAGTACACGACCATGTTTATCTCTGGGACGGCATTCAGAATCGAAATCCACGAAATGACGTACTGCCTCGCGGGAGAGTTTTTCACGTACACCCGCTCCTTGAGCAGAGGAATAAAGGAGTCCAAGTCAAAGGTTTGCGACGACTCTGTTACGATGTCCTTCAGAGAATGCATCAATTAGAGAAATTCATTGGCACAAAGACGTGCGTACAAACCTTCAGCAGCCTATCTAGCAGCTCACTGCCATCTTTTAGAGTTTGATCAGAGTCGGTAACCAGACGGGACAGAGCTGAAAACAACTCGGGGAAAAATGGAATAATCGCCGCACGAGCCACCTTCGCCACGTTGTACAGCGACTCACAGGCAAAGTACCGAACACGGATGTCGGGATCTGAGAAGCAATTGATGATCGGCGTCACAAGCTCGGTAACGTATTTGTCCGAGTCCTAGAATAATTTTGATTTTGAGTGGGTCATTGCCATTGATCAGAGAGTGAGAATCACCTTTCCCAGTCCTAAACTGACTGCAGCTAATCCAATCAAGCCGCCCTTACGCCGGTTAGGATCCCGCGATGTTGCGAAATCATTCGACAGGAGTTCAATTAGTTTTCTAATCTGTGCGGTGTTTCCTTTGTTGTTGAATTCGACAACAGTTCTGTGGGAGGGGGGTTTGATTATTATGTTCTTTGTGTTTTAATTCATGGACCACTATACTTGTCGATTTCCTGGGATGCTAATCTTCGCTTCTCATACATTTTGTCTCCCAGTGCTTTGGCACATGACTCACTCAGTGGAGCGTAAGGAGATTCCATTGTTTGATGATGGGAAAATTTGAAGGTTTTTTTCACTAGAACTAGACTTAGTAAAATGGGTGTGTTTGGTATGAAATAAAAGTTTAACTAAAATGTTGATAACAAAATCTCCAATCAATCATCCAACTAAGTCCCTTTTGTGGCTGTGACAGGTGTCTGGTTTTGTTTTGAAGTTTAAACGGCTTAGTACTGCCAAGTTTTGAGGTTCAGCGGAAGCGAAGGGAGCCGTCAATGGAGTAACTATTTTTGGGGAATTTGTGATATTCGAAGAAATTCAACTGCCAACTGACTACGGAGGGAAAAATAGCTTTTTGACCAACGAAAAGACTCTGTCCAGGAAATGTTGCAAAACTAAAGTTTGCCATTTTTGAGTAACTTAACAGATAACCACTGTATTTTCTTTGTTAGAAAACAAATTAGGGTTAAAATCGCCTTACAGAATTCATGTAAATTTAAATTGAACCGAAAAATCTGCTTTCTTTTCGCATAAGTTTATGTCCCCTATGTGGTTGAAAAATTGAATTTTTTTTTTTTAATTAGTTTCGCCAGACCTCAAGATCGAATGCTTTACATAAGCAGTAGACAGTTTTCGGCCGCTCCACACAATGACTTCATTGAATAAAGTATTTATGAAATCAACAAAAACTAAACTAATTGAATCAAACTATTCATAATGTAGCTATTTTACTATCCAAGATATTCTGTTTTTTTTTTGCCAAAAAATTGCTTGTGAGCTAACAGAAAAAACGAAAAAAAAAAAATGTCGGCTCGAATGAAACCCTTAAAGAAACTTGTCTCGCGTTGTGGTGTTACGGAAAATTTACATTTAATTTTGTTTAATCTAGTTCTGAATGTTTCCTCTTTTCGGGGTTTATATTTTTAATAAAAAATTTCATCGTTACTATTTTATGGCATAAAATGTTATAAGAACCTGATAAACGCTGAGCTGAATCATTTTATTATGTGCATATTGTTGTACATAACCAACCCAATTATAATTATGTACAATATGCACATAATGAAATTTTTCAGCAGAGTAAGAGGTAATTAATAGCCAGTATATGACTACAAACAACAACAATGACTGTAGGTAATTAAAAGCAACAGCAGTAACCGCAGGTAATTAGGTGTCATTAGTCTGGCATCACTTTTTCCACATGTGAAATTCTATAAAACGCCATCACCATACAGAGCAATGGTCAGTTCTGCCATTTCCGTTGTGAAGTTGCCGCGAGGTTAGCGTTGTTTTGAGATAAAACTTGGAAAAAATCCATATTTGTGATTGAAATACTTGTGCTGCATCAAAAACGAGTGTTAAAAACAAAAATCGAAAAGATAAATATTCATATAAAATAATATTTATTTCGAGGTGAGTTGAATATCATAGTGA
This sequence comes from Syritta pipiens, assembly GCA_905187475.1. Lineage (NCBI taxonomy): Eukaryota > Metazoa > Arthropoda > Insecta > Diptera > Syrphidae > Syritta > Syritta pipiens. Next base: position 30,891,514 of record LR994572.1, on the reverse strand, counting down.
AATTTTTCAACAAAGAAAAAAAAAAGTTCCGGCATTCCGCTCATTTTTACAAACTCATCGTCGTAGTAGAAGAAAAATAACACCCGTGGGAGCCATTTTGGCGAAAAATCAAATTCCGCTTACGAGAACCGCCGCGTTTTGCAAGAAGTTTTTTTTTTCGTGTGTGTGATTTAAGTAAAAAAGTTTCTATATTAAATTTTAGAAAATAAAGAAATGGTTGGATCCAGAGTGTACGTTGGAGGATTGCCGTATGGAGTGCGTGAAAGAGATTTGGAAAGATTTTTCAAAGGCTACGGTCGCACCAGAGATATCCTCATCAAAAATGGCTACGGATTTGTTGTAAGTACAAACGAAAAATCAATAATTTTCTCGTAATTCAATTAAGTTTTCTTCTAACTAATGGCTTGTGTTTGTTTCTTTTTAAGGAATTTGAGGACTATCGTGATGCCGACGATGCGGTGTACGAGTTAAACGGGAAGGAGCTACTTGGCGAAAGGTAAGTTACCATTTTTGACGGGATGTGTGGCTGTTGGTGTTAAAATATACTTTTTGGATGTTTTTTTTTTTCTTTTCATTTATTATGAAGGGTGGTAGTTGAACCGGCCAGGGGAACCGCCAGAGGTAGCCATCGAGATCGATACGACGATCGATACAACAGTCGTAGAGGTGGTGGAGGACGTTACAATGACAAGTGAGTAAAAAAATATTTTTTAACTAAGTTAACTAGTGGCTAAAACATTCGCTTCAGAGAGCGAGGAATTGCTTTGAAAATTTAACGATAACAGAGTTTCTGTCCCGTGGAGCAATGATTGCAAACGTTGAGGTCTTATCAAGTGCTACGTTTACAAAAATTGTTTCGAGCGTGTTTGTACGTTGTGTGTACGTGTATGTGATCTCATTATCACGGTGCTGAAAATATTTGTTCTTAAAAAGTCGTCATTCGATTGAAGTTGACGCGCAAGCGCTTAATTTCCACACGCGCGACTGCAATAATTCAAATGCTACGGCCTCACTCACTAGCGAGAAGGAGCTGAGGTCCCGTCTGGAAATTCTAGTGGAATTTTTTGACTAAGCTTTGCTGCTGCGATTTGCTGCATGCACTTTGATTCTTGATCTTTGAAAAAGCGATTTTGGGACACAAGATGCTTCAACCAATTTCAAGATTGAAGTCAAGGTTTCACAGATATTTGCTGCATTTTATTTTAGTGACGTCGTACTTCCATATTCAATTGCTTGTGAACGAACGAACGACTTTTCTTGAAAACTCAATTTTCTTTTATTTTCAAAACATGTGATATACATATTTTAAAATTTAAAATACACATGGACGTTTGCCGAGCAAGTGCTCTGGACAAAAAAAATTATCGCAGTCTTGAATACATTTGCAAAAACGTGTGTTCAGTTTTGTTTTTCTTATCCCTCGCGTTGAGTGATTGTTAATGATTCAGGCATAACAAACCTTGTTTTCAACATCAATTCGAATTGAAAATACAGCAGCCTGTCTTTCTAAGAATGCATGATAAAAACCAACAAAAGATATGAAAATATGGGATAGAAACAGATAAAATCGGCATATTTTATCTGTTTTTCTTAGGCAGGAACATTTTTATCACTACTTAACTTTTGGCTTAACCGTTCAGGTCAAAAGATCAGAGATAAAATTAGAAGTAGAGTAGCCACCGGTGCTAGAGTGGGTTGGGTGAGTGTTGCTTGCATGCCGTTTAACATGCTTTTGTACTTTCCATTCAGGAATTTAAATGACGACTAAAATTTTTGTTACATCATCACAAAAAACACATTTTGTTTTTCCACACGAAGCAATAACATAAAATGTGTTCCAATCAGGAAACCGGCAATAAATATTGTATCCTTTCCACATGTTTCAGTTGAAACACTCGCAGCAAGACGAGTTTGGCTCTGATCCCTTACGGGCTGTTATTACATTACTATAAATTACAAAGAATCTAATTACGTAAACATAACAAACTTCGAATTTTGAAAACTATTAGCTTTCTACTAATATAAATGGAACTCTGAGTTGGTGTAACATACTATGGACCTATAAATCTATGTGATAGGTAATTATCCGGCACTACACAGCCTAACCGATCTGTATACTAGAATGTCAAAGTAACATTAATCGTATAATCAACCCTTACATCTGTGAAGGAAAAAACACCACACAGATTTCGGCCTCAAAAAAAAGTAAACTCTTTAATTCGAAAACCTCTGTAAATCAAAGTATTCTCCCCTAAAGTCCCTCTCCAAAGTCCCCTAAAAAACCTCTGTAAATCGAAGGAAACCTATATAATTCGGTCCCGTCCTTAATTCGAATTTATTTTTGTGCAAATAAACATGAAAACCTTAATAATTCGAAAATACCAAATACAAGTCAAGTTTGCATTTTTTTTTCTTCAACAACCGTTAGTTGAAATGCGTACCTGACGAAAGTGACCAATATTTTTTCTGAAACATTCGTAATTCGAAAACCTCGGTAATAGAAGGGTTTTTCCTGGTCCCATGACTTTCGAATTATTGAGAGTATTTGGCACTTAAATATGCTCGTATTTGATATTCTTGCATTTAGTCATTAAAATTAGTTGTAAAACAAAAACTAAGGAGCTCTCACAAATTTACGTGCCCCTAACTACCAGTTTAATCAGTTTATCTAGTCACTTAAAATTGAAGTGTTACCCGGCTATCTTTTCACTCACATACTATTGAATACAATTCGGCAATTCCAACTAATTATCGTAAAGAATTTTGGAATAACTCCGGATAAAGGAACTTTGGAAAATTAATTAAAATTGAATAAAAAAACGTTTTAGTCATTATTTTGACCCGGGCAAAACTTCTAATTTCTGACTGCTCTGCCGCGTTTTACAAAACTCGCTTGTGCGTGCAAATGCCTCATAAAAACGTTGAACATGAGTTAATCGCAGCTTAGCTGCATGTTTGAATATTCTATTTTTTTTGCTCTCAACTTCAGATCGCATCTAATCAATACTCAGGTATTTCAACAAAAAATAATGTGTCAGTCTACAGTCCACTAATATTTTTTTTATATATTAGAAATGTGTATCCACTGCCCGCCGCTGAATTAAAATCATGTGAAAAATTGATGTAAACAAAATTGAGCGTGAATATTATTCAATCGATTGTCCCTGTACTTGTTGCTACCTCACCAATTCGTTCTAATTTCCGCCAATTACTTGCAGAAGCTTCGTTCAAATGTTTCATGCATCCGAATAACTTTATCTGTGTACGTTTGTACACTCTCGTGGCAGAAATAAAATATGTCATATGAGGCATCAAGAATTCTTGGTCCGGCACAAAGCATTGATGAAATAGCATTTTTCATGTATGTCATTTAAATTTTCAGATTCATGTAAACAATTAGTCGTAAAATTTTGTTGATTTACTGAATTTGCTTATACGTATTTGTACGTTTGCTGAATTGATGGTTCTGCAGCTTTAAATGATCCATTTATATAAAGACTATTTTTTTAAATATCCTCTATATTTTTTTGAGTGTGGCCTATTTAAAAATAATTGTTTGTTTAATTAACATGGTATTTGTTATTTGATTAGCTTAGTTAATTGAGCGTAAAAATACAGTACACCTTCGTTTATCCGTCAGTCACAGGACGAAAGACCTGAGTGGTAGTCAAAAAATCACAAAATCGAGGTTGTGAAAAAAATGTGAAAACTTAATAAGAATTTCATTTTATTACTGAAGTCTTATTTAACATAATGACCCTTTTAGATGATCAGTTAGTTAGTTAAAAAATGAAGTGTATTTAGACGTCAGTCCGGTGTTCAGTTGAGTTTTCATTTTACTTGTAAGCAGTCGAAAGCAACATATTGTATGCTGCTTCTCTTTTCACTGAATTGTGGTAAAAAAGGTCGCTTTTTTCACCAAAAATGGACGCGATAAATTTCAATAAAATCAACCATGTAATAACTTCATTTCGACATATTTAAAAAAAAATTGAATTTGCCGCCTAACACTTCATGAACAAAATAGCTTCCAAAATACTGTTTATCGGTGTTAATAATCGACCACACTTTAAAATTACTCCCAATGCCCTGTTCTCTTGCTTCTGCAATCTTGCAAGGGCTAGTTCATTAGCCAGAAATAAGCCATAGCGTTATATAATTTATTTGCAGTTGATGTTGAAACCCTTGGACTGAGGTGTACTCTGAATAAATTGCGTTTATCTGATGATATTCATTCACGCTTTGTCTTTCATTAACAATCCATTTTCTTCGCTAAGCTTATATTCCTTTAGTACGACCTCGCTTAAAACTACCAGCCGCTTATTGCGACACAGACACAACGCCATGTTAGGTTTGAATACAAATTGTAATAAACGTCCGTTAAGTACGGAATAATGGCGTAGGTCCCTTGACCGTGCCAATATCCGGACTCTACATTTCTTATATCAAGCATGTCCCCGCATCTTCTGTAAGAGGCGACATAGTGTTCGAATCGTTTTAATCGCCTAAAAATCTAAACGTTTTAATGGGCCAACGAAAAATTAAACTATTGAAACATTTCAACACCACTACTAAGCGGACTGGGAACTAATAGTTGTCTCTGTTTATATTTCTAAACGAGAACAACTAAATTTAAGCTTATTTTTGGCAGCTCGTAGCCTTCTATGAATTTCCGGCTCCTTCTGTTTTATCTTCGGTTGTCCAAACAAATCCAGTTAAATTATATTTTCAGCACCATGTAAAATTACACTTTAAAATTTATTTGAGATCTACACAACCATTTCATGAAGACCATAAGTGTATCATTTGTTTTTCATTTAGCGTATTTCTAGGTTTTAACTATTTTAAGTTCATTTTTTTTTTTATTAAAGACACTGAATCTGTGTAGACATGCATAGGCTAGTAATTTGGGTGGGGTGGGCATCTAATTAGGAGAGAGAGAAAGAGCAAAACATGTCTAATAATGTGCAGCAGTGTCACTTCTAATTGTGTAATTTATTTAATTCACCAGATCCAAAAATTCCAGATCATCCTCAAGATACGGACCACCGTTACGCACCGAATACCGTCTGATTGTGGAGAATCTATCGAGCCGTGTCAGCTGGCAGGTATGTGTTTTACTTTTTACTAATTTTATCAATTGTATATTTTATGGTTTTTTTTTTCTTATCATATAAGTTAAGCTACTAATAGTGTTTAAAAGGGGAAAAAATAAAAAAAAGCTTAATTATCTTATTTTGAAATGTCCTTCTAATGAGCTAGAATTGTGGTGCATTTATGCGGGGAGGGAGAATAGGAGCCACAAACACAAAATGTATTTTCAACACAAGCCACGGGTTCCAGGAATTAGGAGATACGCAGAGAGGAGTCTAAAAATTAGGGACAGAATTTAAACACACACACAAAAAACCATATTCCATTCCACTGACGCGTGAGTGCACCTTTAGAAAAGAAGGATCATTGAAATAAGATAATTTTGCTTGTAGTGGATAGGTGTACTAATAGTCTACAGGAAAATAAGTCTATTGCATGAGCCCTATTCGGCACAGACGATTCGCTTTCTTTTCACTCAGTCAATCAAAGAGAAATAAAAAAGAAATTAATCTAACCCCCTCATGATAGATTAGTTTAACATAGTTTTGTTTTTCTTTTCATTTTTCGTTTTTTTTTGTTGATTTTCTTTTTCGCTGTTTTTTTTTTTTCTTGTATCGATTAGATGAGAGGCTAGAGTTTTATTAAAAAAAAATAAGCAAACTATGTTTCTCTATGTATATATGTATATTTACTTTTTCTATATCAAAATGAAATTTCGTAAAAAATAATTTAAAGTGATACATTAAATTATTTTTTCGAAGAATTGCAACCAACAATTAATATTGGGTCGCGATGACAAATTCGAGGCAGGCAAACTGATGATGACCCTCCCAAGTGTGTGTGTGTCCTTCTAAGAGTGGAAGTGGTATCTGGGCGTCATCGTGGTCATTTACACGTACAGTCAACGCGCAAACTTTCCCCCTAAGATGACTTAAAGAGGCTGGCCCGTCGTCCTAGCGAAGCATCAGCCATAGCCACAACCACAGCCGCCCGGTGAATCGAAACACGAAACACATCCATCCAGAGATGCTTGAATCTTGATTGAAACACGAGAGCGAGAGCGGGAGAGAGGCAAATCGAAAGAGAGAGAGAAAGCGCGCACGTGCGCTTTCAACGAATCTTCAGATGTGTCCCACAATGAATGTGTCATCCGATGCTTCGAACGGCATGCGTGCGACGCATATACCGGGGGGGTATTTTGTTGGGGTGGTCTACTTCCGTTTTAGGTAAACGAGCTATTCTGGTCGATGGACAGACCGACCGAGCGCGATCGATCGACCGACCATCCATCCTCCTATATGATCGATACACACAATTCAAGATGCGGTCGTAGACGAAGGTGGTCAACCAACCTGTGTCAAGCTTAAATGTCCCAAAAATACGTCGATGACTGTGCTGATATGGTGATCGACTGTGCTGATAATGGTGATCACAAAAAAAAAAAAAAAAAAAACAAAAAAAATACCAAGCGATGACTTACATCCGCACGCGCACGCGCACGCGTCAGGCCCAAAGTCGAAACTCACACTCCATCCCAACACCAGAAGTTTGATGTGTACGGTCCGAGAGTTAAAAAGTCGTGTGGTGGTCCATTCCTTGCTATATTTCTAGCCAGTCTTTGCACAACTGTGTCCAAAAGCCGAGCTTGTGAGCTATCGATTATCGAAAGAAGTCCATTAAGCAGTCCACTGTGTCTTCAATCCAATGTTAGAGATGACGAACGCATCTAAACACAGACGGTCAAGATGATTGCCATCCCACAGCTACTACGAACGTACTTCCCCTCTTTGGTTGAGGCTGGGTCAGAGCTACTCTCAGGGCATTTGCAAAATTCATTATTTGGTATTTAAAAAAAAAATAAAAAAGAATCTGTTAACACATTCTAGATGTGCTTTAATATTTCATTGTAAAGTAAAATTTAGTTTTTAAAGGATACCCACGGTAATCCATGTGTTGTGTGGTGCGTGCGAACAAATAATGGCAATGCTAATGCGCCCCAGAGGACAGCCTGTGACATTCGAACTCGTTCCCCCTGTTGATGTGGCTGGTGACGTTAATTCTTCCCCCGATGTGCTCTACTACTCCACTACCGATGGTTTTGATTGGTCATCTTGCAAACAGAAACAAACAGAAAGCACAAACTGACTAACAAACAGACCAGACAAACCGACAAGACTTTTCGACAACGAACGATTTTTTGTGTATGTATATTCTTTTTCAGTCTGAAGCGTTTCTGGCCTACTATAGTGTGCTTGCGATTTTGGCTCTGGACTTCTGGTATATGTCCACCACCACCTGCCAACTACTACCGGTCCTACTACTACTACCTACGATTTGATCCACGCCCAAAATGAGATGAGATCTATCGATGTTGGTTAGCCTTGCAGTTGCTACTGATACTAGAGACCTGGTCTACCTGACTGCCTGCCTGCCTGCCTGCCCCGTCCGTCAGACGCGTGATCGAATTTGAAAGACACTGTGGTTGGTGATGCTGCTGCTGTGCGGCTCGCTGCATAGCCTTAAATGTATATCCTCTTAACAAAACAAAAAAAAAAAAAAAAAACACGCCAAAACCAAAAACAAACTAAAAACAATGTGAGAGTATAGAAATCTTATCGTCAGCACAAAAGTACTGCCATCGCTTGTGTTGCTCGTGATTATGCTCGAAAACGAACGAAAAAGGGTTAAAAGCTAGAGAACGAAAAGAAGTTATTTGTCATCCTATGTAAGAACAAAAGAAAATTTCCAAACATTGCATCGTAAAACAAAATTATTATATTTATTTAATACGAATAATTTAATTAATTATTATTTTATTTTCTAACTTACGATCGCACACAGAAGAACGTAGAAAATTGCCGCCTTGGAATCGTGGACGTGAACTTTAATTGGTGCTTAAAAGAATTGAAATGGTTGGTGTCTGTCTATGTTTCCGATTGGTCACAAACTCAGGCTTTCTTGTGATGGAATCAGTATCAGTCAGGCTAGGGTTTATTCTCTCGAGGGCTTTTCTTCTTATCTGTCATGGACCACCATCACCACGCACACGCACGCGAACAGCTTAGGAATGAAACGAAGAAAAAAAGAAAGAAGGATGAACTTGCGCGCTTCGCTTTTACTAGAAGATGAGATTTCTCGATTCCGAAAGCCGTCAATTGAAGTTTACGCAGTTGATTCGGGGTGGCAGTTATATTGTTCTTGAGTGCAATATTTTTTTTTTTTTGATTGTTTTATGAATAATATGAATGCTTTCATTATTAACACTTAACCATTTTGCTTTCTCTTCGTGTGGGTATTTAGGATCTGAAAGACTACATGCGTCAGGCTGGCGAAGTTACCTATGCAGATGCTCACAAGCAGAGGCGTAATGAGGGGTAAGTTAACTAACGAATTTGAGTTTTGATCGAAAAATAACGATTCCTGCTTTTTTTTTTTTTTCAGTGTTGTTGAGTTCGCCTCATTGTCAGACATGAAGACAGCAATCGAGAAGTTGGACGATACTGATTTGAATGGACGTCGTGTACGTTTGGTCGAAGATCGCCGTGGAGGACGTAGCGGTGGACGTGGTAGGTCACGTTCGTCCAGCTCACGTTCGAGGTCTCGCTCACGTAGGCGTTCACGCTCCAGGTCCCGTCGCTCATCACGCTCACGTTCAAAGTCTCACAGCCGCTCCAAGTCCCGTGGAGCCCGCTCTAAGTCTAAGTCGGTCGTGAAATCACGTTCCAGATCTCGTTCAAAGTAAGTTCGAAAAGAAAATCTCTCCAATAGCAATTGTTAAATTATTTTTTTTTTGTTATTTCTTGCAGCAAATCCAGAGATGTGTCGAAGTCCAAGTCGAAGTCCCGCTCACGCTCCCGCTCGATGAAGCGTGAGTCCAGGTCTCGATCTCGTTCACACTCCAAGCGTGAATCACGATCCAGGTCTCGCTCCAAGTCCAGGGGAGATTCCCACTCGAGGTAAATTCGTGATTTTGATTTACATGAAAACATTTAATTAACTCCATCTTTATATTTTTAGGGATCGCTCTGGTTCGGAAAATAACAAGTCCCGTTCACGATCGAATTCTCCAAAGAATGGTAATATGTCGCCTGATAGAAATAACGAAAGCATGGAAGATTAAATTTCTTAGTCAGGTCCTACTGTAATCGTTCTTTTTATTATCAGTTTTATCACAAATGAAACAAAACAAAAAAAAAAAATAATAACATTACCGATAGTAGATGTAATTAATTATATCATCACCTTATCCCCAATTTCAAATTGACACTTTTCACAGTTACATAATTGTTTTGATTTAAACATACATACATCTTTTCATCTCCAATAAGCTACACAACAATTTTCCTGTGTAATTTCAACTGAAAAAAAAAAAAAAAAAAAATAGGAATTTCATAAATGCTAAAAAGCACCGCGAAAATGTCTACTCTCATATACAAAGATGTTCAATGACTTTTACTCAACGGATATTTTATAATATATTCGTTGAATATTTTATTTATAAACCTATGTAAATGGTGTTAACGATAACAACAAACAATAATGAATAGTTTGCTTCTTAAAGCAAAGAGAATTAGCCGTTAGTAGAGTGACACCTTGTTCGACTATCTTCAAATGGTTTAATAATTTTCGTTGCGAAAACCTTCGCAGCTTCGTGTTAAAATCGCAAAGCAAAAAAAAAAAAACATTTTATTCATGTTTGAAGTGCATGAAAAAAAAACAATGCCCAGATCTTTGATAATTTGTAGTATCTAGAAATTACTCTTTTTTTTTTATTTTAACTTCTATTTGTATCTGAGAGTATGTTAAGGTAATAAAATAGATTATGAATTAATAATAAAAATAAACTACAAAAAAAAAAAAAAAACAATCAATGGTGTCTTCATTTGTTGAACTTGTTCCGCTTCTTTTTCGTCGTTGGTTCTTAAGATATTCTGTTTTAGACAGAAGAGTTGCCGGCGCTGCTTTTTTAAACTAAGCATAAATGTGTGCTGACTTCAGTTTTTAACCGACCTTATATTTTTGGACCACCTTTCATCGATCCTTTAGGTGCTGACTGATCCGTCAGCTTCTGACCCATCTATTAGTTTCTGATCGACCTTTCAGCTTCATGGGAGACTGAAAGAGTTGGAATTTTACACAGATGGATTAAAATCAGAAAAAGGGACGGGCACGGGAGCATTTGCTGACCGATAAAACATAGGGATGTCCCTCCCGGACTACTGTAGTGCCTTCCAAACAGAAATAACAGCAATTCATGAGGCACCACGCTTGATGTCCATGGGTCCGATAGATGATCAGTCTATTCTCCTTTACAAAGACAGCCAGGCGGACATCAAGATTCTGGAATCTGGATCAGAGATGGTAAAACAATGTGGCCAATCTCTAAGGGAGATGGCGCACAGATGTATTCTCACCCTGTGCTGGGTCTCTAGGCGCACGGGTATTTTAGACAACGAAAGAGCTGACGAATTAGCTAGGGTAAGAGGTGAAATGGTTTTGAACAACAACCAGAAGACCCCGTTTTCCTCCATGCAAGAGGTTGGCTCACAACTACTTGCAAAAGGCTCTACTCTAGATGGAGTAATCACGCCAAAAGAATGGACGCCCTCTTCAACGATTTCTGCAGAAGCTGCAGGGATGAGAGGAGAAGGAAGAAACACCACTTCATCTTCTTGGAACATGCCCAGCACTCTCCGGAATTAGGAAACGTACTCCGGGAACATACGTCTTCGAGGATTTGAGCGACTTGGCTAACATGGATGTAAAGCGCATCAGCAGTTTCATCAATAGGTACAATTGGGTTACCTAAATCAGATTAAACATTTTTCTCATCAATTAAGTAGTATAGCATTTATACTTGTGGAAGTACGACACTACAACCAATGACTTATGTGGGCCGCGGCAGTCACTCAGACCTAAGACCTAAAACCTTCAGCTTCAAGGCGCACTGATCTGAATGACAGACCCTTAAGCCGACGGACTAACACAACAGCAAAGAACACACCATCAGACGATTGGTTTGAGTGCAAAGAATCATAAGTTGTAAGCGTCTACAATTCGTAATTTGGGGTAAGGCAGATTGCGAGGCAAAAATTAGGCGACGAAACTTCTGATGTTGACACCAAGTTATCATGGGTGTGACATAGCTTTATGTTTTTAGGTCTAAAAGGAGCATGACCATGCTTAACAGATCTAAAAGATGGCACTATCTCAGTCGTTGAGCTGTCCAGTAATCGGAAGCCCGATAAGTAAGTCAATTTGGAAAGTTACAGCGTTGTCAGGATGGGGTTAGAGTAAATCACTTAGACCATTGTTGGTCCATTGAGTGTACTTACGATTGTAAGTGTAATATTTATGTTAATATCCTGCTTTCCAGTAGTATGAAGATGAAGAAGTGGAGTCATAAATGAAGAGGATACGACTAGGATTGTCTTGCAACATATTAGGAAACTGTTACTGTTAAACTTTGTACAAAATTTTAAATAAATTCGCATGAATTTCAAAATTGCATATCTAATTGCTTTGATGAACTTGTTCATTGGAAAGTTAACTTCACAAGTTTTCCATTTCTCATCCTGACCACAATAGAAAAAAAAGCTTATTTAAAAACAAAATGTTGTTTGCTCTGCTGAATCAATTTTATTCGTTTCAATTTTCTGTATACCTTTTTCTTTTCATCACATATTCAATTCGCCAGAAGCAAATGCAGACTTAAGGAGTGCTTGGTGGTGCACGTGGTTCCTCCCATTCCCAATCCTCCCATGTGACACAGATCTTCTTAGAGTCCTGGAATGCCATTTGATCGGGACATCTTACAATCGAGGCAGCCTTGTTAAGCGTCTCACACTTCCAGTATGCAGTTGGATCCCAAATGTTTCTGAACAACTTTACGCTAAGTTCACCGTCAGTCTTGCACCCAGGACGACCATCGTTAAGGCTACTATCGTAGGCAGAGACTGCTACGACTAGGAACAAAGCACAAATAACTACGAAGAAAGGAAAGTTAGAAATTACAAAACTCTTTTATGCTCGCTTTGGTTCTTACGGATCGATTTCATTTTATGGTTGAAAAATTTCTTGACTACTGTGAGCAGTAGAACAATTTAACTGATGAAAGATATCGTAAATCATTTTCAATTTATAGGAAGCTTGGATAAGGGAAAACCTCTTGAGATTTTATCAAGTTGCGATGTAATTAACGCCATTGTGTTGTACTTCAAGTGGGTGGGTGATAATTTTACCAGAACCAATTATATCGCAATAAATGTACGTACGCGGCGGCATTGGTCTCAAAGTGCATTTGCGAAACAAATCTTAAGTTGTGTTTTCTTAAGATTTGAGCCATGTGTAACTATAATAATATCAATTAACTTATGGACAACATTGATCGTACATTGGTTTTCTTCTTCGGATATTTTTAAATATTTGCTTTTGCCAATACAAGTGAATTTAAATGGGGATGGAGAAGAACTTCACGGAAAACGTTACCGATAAGTGTGGTCTTGATTGTGGAGAGGTGTCCATCAATATTCTGATAAACGGTTTCAGATACCCGCGCAAGTGACTCGCTGCTTCACTAGCTTGGTGTGGTTGAACCAGAGCGGTTTGACTTTTAATTCCATAGAACAAGTTCTGGATGCGTTTTTTTGTCTCAAGCGTCTCAAAGCAAAGAAAATTTAAACTAATCACACACACCACATCACTGTGTCAAAGAAAACTTTCCCAGTGAGCCTCAACAGCTCAGATAAAACAAAAATAGGTTCATAGATTAGCTTCGTCATTGCCAAAACATGTACTAATAGACGTATTTATCTACAGCTGGATAACATTTATAAGTTTATAATTCATGCCCTGTCGATAGAATTTTCTTTTTCAGTGATTGTTATTTTCAGTGCAGTCGACCCAAGTGAATGACGCAAAAATCGTGAAAGGTGCTTGACTACAGAGAAAACAAAAAACAAATATCGAGCAATTGCAACATAAAGATGTTTACCACTTTGAACCAGACTGTTATCAGATGTGCTTCAACTAAAGTATGAGTGAAAAGCAAAGCCATGCATTTAATGACATACCTTAATTAATATTTAAAAATAAACACGGGTCAACGCTGTTGACACAAGCATTATGATTGGCTCATAACCTACAAAAGAATTGGTAGGCTAACAAAAAATTATTGTAATTTGATGAATGTTTTCACATTTCACATAAAGAAAGGAGTTTAATGTATCGTGTTCCAAGTCCAAGGTAAAACTGAAAGGTTGAACTCCAGTCCGAAGAGCTAGCGAACTGAAACTGTCGATATCTAAGCCTAGACTGGATAATTTTTTTCTGTAGTCATTTAAATTCCTTATGCAAAATATTTAATTTAATTTAAGCACTGGAAATGTGATAGCGATAAATACGTATGAGATCTGATCTAATAGGCCCCGCTTTTTAAAACTTGGTAGTTCCTAGGTTCATCTTAATGAGTAGGAACCGTTTTGTGGGTGACTTAGTATTAGGTTAAGTCATATAACAAATCTTTATCGTATATAGTTGTAGCAATTTCATTGATTACACAAATTCAATAATTAGTCTTAAAATCAGCCGTAGTTGTTATTTAATATGTATTTATTGTAAACTACCAGTTGGAAAGTATTTCAAATCTTTAACGATACAGGCATACCACGAGTTACGACGCTCGAGTTAAGTCATATCAACTTACGACGTCGAAAAAGTTTAGGAAGCTTGCCTCAATATGCGTCAATTATTCTTCGAGTTACGACAGTAGATGCGTTTGTGGAGAGTGCACATTTGAAATAAGACATTCGGAAAAACTATTCATTTTTTAGTTTAGGTGTATGCTTGTTCTTCTGTTTTTTGCTTCAACTTAGGTCGATTTCAACTTACAATGCGTTTAAGGTACTCTATGATAGCTTAAGTTTATATAAAGAATGCCCTTATATCTTTTTTCCATAAAAGGGAAGTTACCTTGTAGATTATTTTGTACTCATAATGTACTTGGTATTCTGTCTTTGGTTATGTGATTGACTAGAATCCGAGCTTCCGAAATGCTCTCTGTATACGTTACTTATGCCTGTTCCAGTTGATCTATCTACATCGCATGTTCTGTGTAAATTAGTGATAGAATGCACTTTCATCGGTTGTTACTGTTAATCTTAAATTTGATTTAGAGAGAGATTCGTAGATTATAATAAATTTCACCACCATGTGTTGTATAAAATAATAAACACGTTGCCTGAAAGGTCAAGAACTCTCTCGTGAGACCTAACATTTTTTTATTCCAATCCGTCTGCATTAAGAAGAAAATAAATTGCAAAAAAAAAAATCTTGCTCTCGGCATTGTAATGGTGACCTCTGCTCGCAGACTGTTAAAACAGTAGCACGCAGAGTTAAAATTAATGGTATTTAAAACAACAATATTTAGAAAGTACTTTTGCTTCGTAGATATATTTAGACTTAGTTACGGAAAGCACCCCTTAGGTTAACAGAAATTATAAAAAAAAACCAAACATGAAATTTAAAGGAAATACATTAATTTTGACTTGGGGTTGAATGTCAAGAACTGGGCATGACGTTTTTGTTGTAAAATAATCTAAGCGCTTGCCACTGTTTTGTGTGGAGTAATATATGCGAACGACACTGACGCATATGATCTACAGCCTGATTTGGTGTCCAGCCATTTTTCTAAAAATATATAGAACAATTACATTGTTGAACATTGAATATTAACGTGAAATCATTACCATCATAAGATAACATCCGACAAGCGTTGCACTGCGTGTTCGTCCGGCTTTACAGTGCACGTAGACGGTCCCAGGGTTCTCTGGCGCTGAACTAGTGCTTAAGTTTGGTATTCTCTTCGTTACAGACAAGTATTTATTTATGAATTCCACACCTTGGTAGAGCTTTTCCTGACACGGCGATTCGAAAATATCTGTTGTGGCGAGTTGTAGAAACTCGACGCCTAGCAACTTCCACTTGGGTGCGTTATTTGAAAATACTGCAAGCTCGTAGTCTTCATTCATTGAAACAACGGCCTTCATATTTTCATTTTTTATCAACTAGAAAGAAAAAAAGAATCCCCTTTTTACAGCAATCTCATCAGTTTTGATATTTTGTATTACTCACATCATCAGCCATCGATCGGAAGGGGAGTGCTCCTAAGATTACATTCTCATCAATTCGATCGTACCAATTTCTGGAGGTGGCTTTTTCCATAAGCACATTGTAGAGGAGTGTTGGATAGAAAGACACACGCGCCAACATCCCCTAGAGTTTGAAAATAAAATTTCTTTACGTTAAACCAAAAAAACTTTCACTCCTAACACAACTATGGAACAGAATACGCGTTGAAATTGTGTTAATTTTCAGGTACGCTGTTACTCCTCGCGCGATTGAAACTAAACTTACTGCCATGATGAGTGCTTGTGCTGTTTGCAGTCTCGTCTTTAAAAAGGTGACTCAAAGCACAGAGTTAATTCAAAAGAAAAACGAAAACCCCACCACCAACTTTTGTTTAATTTACATAACAGCGCGCTGTTGTGAAAGTGAAATGAGAGCGAGCCGTGTTAATCTTTTGCGGTGTGATGCTTGACGTTTGCCGGCCAGCTGATAGAAGATAAGAATGACGTTAAATGTTGAAGTTGAACGCAGTGAGTGAAGATAGAAACATTTGAGATGAAGCAAGCACTGACAATTAATTGAATTTTAACTGGTTTATTTGTTTTGAATTTGAGATTGTAGGTTTGTACCAAAAGTTAGCCAATTAGGTTGTCTGTGGTTTGTACTGATGCTGGGATGAAGGTAAATATCGACAAATCTGAGGTTTTGGTTATTTCCAGAGCGCCTGTTCAATGCACTCTGTATGTTAGTGGATTCCCATTGAAACAGGTGGAGAAGTTTAAGTAGTTCGGGGTCTTTTTTCATGACTGATGGGAGGAGCAATACTAAGCTTTTCTGCAGGAATGGCCAAGCTGGATCAACTTTGAAACAGCCTGGAAGATCTGTTATCAGGAAGGCCGAGCTTGGTAGGGCTAAGTTATCGGTGTTTAACTCGGTATTTGTTCCAACTCTCACCTATCGTCATGAAATTTGGGTAATGACCGAAAGAAAAAATTCGAGGATACAAGCTGCCAAGATGAGATTTCTTCGTACTTTTGTGGAAGTTACTCGCCGGGATAGGGTGAGAAATACGACGGTGCGCGGTGAGCTTAATGTTGAGCAGCTGCTTCTTAGAACGGAAAGATCTATATTCCGATGGTTTGGTCACGTGGCACCAATGTCCCCATCAGTACGACATCCGAGGCGTGCCTTGAATGCGATTCCCTTAGGAAGGCGACCGCTTGGCAGACTCAGCATAAGATGGATGGACCAAGTCATCCAAGTCCGGGTACGCTTGGGAATACCTCCTGATGAGTTAGAATCGGCGGCTGAGGATCGAGTTATCTGGAGGTCTCATCTTCGTGCATTACCCCGCGACTCCGTTAGTGGAACACCCGATCAAGAAGAACAAGAAGAAGAAGAATCCTGATGTTCAACCACCACCATGCTACGTTTTTTTTTTTTTTTCATTTTCAAACGTATCATTTTTATTTGAAAAAGTTCCTCCAAAAACTTAAGACGTCTTCCTAATAAGGAGTTGAAAACCCTATAGAAAATGCTTGCGTTATTTGCTATCAAACTGCCTAAGTACTGGAAGGGCTTTAGATAAAGCAAATTTCGCAATCTTGCCGATTCTAAGCCGAACAGATTACAAACCATTATCGTACTAAAAAGACTGCACACAAGATATCATTATAAGTTGTAACTTATTTATTTCTATTTTATTTCGTTCACAACCTAAAGTGTGTAAATACATAAAGTACCTCACAAAATTGTGCGTACACGCAAAAATAGAACCTAATTTGGGTGTCCTCATCTCGAAAGAAGTGATTTAGGGACACAAAAAAAATGTAATTTCTATTGCACATATGTATTTCGCCTAATATATAAAAAAATGGCTCACTAAACATGCTATTTTCTACCAAAATATAAACACTTTATTTTTGTGGGTGTATGCTCAATTTTGTGAGGTACTGTAGTTTTTTCATAGTGGAGTTTTTTCAATAAATGGAGTAATTCATAACCGATCTTAACCATTTTTGTTTCATAAGACAGGTTTTTGTTCTTTCTTTCCATTTATAAAATTCTATTTAAACTTTTCACATCTTTACTTTACACACCCACTGTAAGCCCATCTGTATAAACAAAGGAGATTCAGGTGCTATTTAGGGGTCTTCTGGGATGGTGCATATACCAGAAACAAAATTGACCTACTTAAGTGTTCGAACTTGTTAGATGACTTTAGTTGCCATAACTGTTCGTATACAGATTGAAACTAAAGGTCAACTCTCAAAATAGCATGATATGTTGTGCAAGCTTGTTGGCGAATATTTTATTATGAGAAATGTTAGTGATCACTTTAAGGCTTATTAGGGCTTAACATAGACTCAACCAACATTCAACCCAATCATGTTCCATTATTTCGAAAGAAAATTAATGTAAAATATTCCAATGTGCAACTTACTGCTTTTAAAAGATTTATAAAATTAATTTTTTTTAAATAAAACTCAACATTGACATGAAATATGTATAATGAGTGCTTTATTCATCTTTTATTCTCATATTAAAATTATTTATATAATCACATTTTATCAAAATTACACTTAAATACAATAATGTTTCCATTTATAAAATATACATATACAATAATAAATATAAATGTTTGTTTTGTTGTTTAAATTTTTTGTTTTCTTATACAAATCCTAAAACATAATTAGATCCTAGAAAAAGGGTAACATTTAAATATCAATATCATGCGTTTACGCCTAAGTATACGAACAGAGAAAATATACTCCTATTTTTTAAATTTTACTTTATTTTATTTTTTTCCCCACCAATTTGTGCTTCCTGTATAACAGTTCATTTACGTGAAATGCCAAAAACAAAAAATTTCCACAAAAAATTAGCTGCCAATTTTAGATGCAGCACTTAAAATTCAAAATGTTCCACAACTCGTTTATTTTTTTTTTTTTGGTTTTGGAAAAATATATTTTGAAAAAGAGGAAAATGTTTGAGAAAAAGATTTACACTGGCGACAAAAGACGACTGTATCTCTAACCGGCACCAAGATTACTCTTGATCACCGCCTCGATGGAAGTGATGCACTCATGCTGTTTGGACGTGGTCCTGTCGAGGAGCAGCTCAATGAAGTCACTGGCAGAGACGTTGGTGTTCGGTGGCATGTCTTGTGTGCAGGATATGTACTTGTTGAATATCTCTGTATTCAAAGAGTTCTGTGAGATAGTTGCTTCACGATTTTGGCTTAGAATACGGGCAGATAAGAGCAATTCTTTTTTGGCATTGTTGTAGGCTCGGATTTGTTTTAGGCTTCCATGCTCTGCTGTTGCGAGAGTCATTTCCTGTAGATGACGCAAATGATGCTGGCGATCGGAAACGAATTTTCCCAGAAGATAGCCTATAAAGGAAAATAGAGAGAGAGAGAGGATTGGGGGTTATTACAAGTCTTTTTCCATGTCTAAGGTAATGTATATTATTTAATAAATGCCTGCGACATGTGCTTAGCAAGCGAGCCAATCGTGCTTGCATTTGAAAAGATGTCAAGTCAGCGAAACTTAAGATTTTTGGACAAGAAGCTTCAAGCATTTCATCCACAGAGATCTGAGAAAGAAATATTTTTTAAAGCCTGATAGGTTTGCTTCGGAGTAATAAAAAACTCTGCTGCGGCCCCGCCTTAGCCAAACGACATTTATTCATTTACGTACGCCAATTGAATTTACATGATTTGACTTAAAATTAAGTAGTGAATTCACTTTATAAAAGTTCAAGTCAATGATTTTGATTTTAAATCAGTTGGAGTTGCCTCTGCCGTCGTACAGAGCATGATTGTTTTTAACTAAAACTTTTATTAAATTAAATTCGCAAGTATCTATTGTAATATAAATAGGCAATCAAAGTGGAAAACATGGTAGGTGGTTAAAAGAATTAATGTTGCCTTTCCGCTTTAAGTCAAAAGAATTTAAATTATTTTCGTTGAATTCCTTGACTTCAAAAGATCTAATGTGAATATACTACTACTGACTTCAACTTACGTACAGTGAATTTACTACTGACTTCAGATAACGCACAGTGAATTAACTACTTTTTTCAAAAGACTGCAATCATTTGGCTTTGTTCTAATATTTGTAAAAATTTAATGCGTTATTGGGTTCTAAAGAATAGTGACTTAAAATTTGTTTCAATCCCATTCACTTTTACGAAGAAGACTTCAAATTATTTTCGATGAATTCAATAGAGTTACAATCTCAAAAGATTTTATTCTTTTACAACTCTGATGCTAGTGCATAAGAAAATAACTGGTCCGGCATTTTTGTGAGCTCACTATATTGGATTCAAAATTACGTACTCTACTTTGCAGCGACCTATCATGGTAGGGCTTAAGAAATAGCTAGACGGCCATTTTTGGAAGTCTGCCATATTCGATTCAGGACGACGTCATGTAGCTAACAATGCGTTGTCACGCATATGAAACGCGTATGCAAAATTTCAGCTCGATCGGAAACCGGAAAGTGGTTTAAATTTAATTCCAAGATTTGTTTAAATATTTTGTGACACGACGAATTAATAAAGCGTGTAAAAAGAAAGTTTGAATATTAAGATCCTTCTGAAATCGTGTGAATACTAGGAAGTAGCATAGATTGTATTAAATAAACGTTTATTTAAATTCCTTAAAAATTCGTTTAAGATAGTAGAATCATTTCAGATATTATGACGAAAAAACCGAAGCAATCTCAATTTTGTCGTAGGCGTTACGCCTTCTGGCCACAGAAATGGCATTCGATTAAAGTGGTAGATTTGACTAAATATTTGGACAGCCACATGTCATTGGTAACTTTGATAGCTGCTGAAACAGCAAAAATGGTAATGTTATTGTGTATTCATTTTTTTTATAGATTTTATTGTTAGATTAGATTAGATAAGATTTATTCACGAACTATTTTTTATTTGCTTTTACATGGTGTACACAAATCATTTAGCATGGCTTTGTCGTCTGCCGAATTGACTTTTTCCAAACACAAAAAAACCTCCAGAACAATTAAAAAATTCTTTGCAATGGTGTTATTTCAATAATTTAGAGCCATTTGAACAGCCCACATACTTCTGCTTCGTTTAAAAGAGATACAGTTTCATTAATTTATAAGACCTTAACTCTTAATGTGCCAGCGCGACCGTATGGTCACACCCAAAAACATTTTAAAATAAGGCCATGGAGGACATCCACACCATCAAATCTTTCCATTAAAAACAGAAACAGACCACGTCAAAAAAATAATTGCAGCACAATTCGGGTTAACATTCAAAACACATTCAAAACACTATTTCTTAACTGTTGGTTCATCGTACCGTGTCTATTCTCATCTTTCGTTTGGGCATTACAACGAATCTTGTCGTGTACCGATCCCGAGAGGCTCAAAAGATGTAGAGAGTGAAATCCCCTTAAGAAAACTCTTAAAATGAACAAGCTAAGTCCTTCACATCAGTATTAGCCGAACACTCATTGCTACGCTTTCAATTTTCCCCGGAACCATTTAAAATATTCAAAAAAGCAGAAAAGGGACATCCCGACTGAAGACCACTACCGTTTTTTTCTTTCCATTTATATTTTTTCACATCAAACGTAATTATCTTCAACCAGACACCGTAAATCGTATTTCAATTTAAAGCTTCCCTATTGATTTTGAAGGACATGTCCATTACAACCTCTTGAACAATTTATTTGCTTTCAGAGCTCTCCAGGTCTCTATTATGCGCCGCTCAAGTATTCAACAGCGCTTTGGTTATGCATATATACACCCACACACAGAGAGATACACCCATAAATATACAACTAATGCATCTTTTTCTCCTTTGGATGGCTCAAAAGTTCTTATTATACATTTGCATGCGGATATGTATTTGTCTGCGCCTAACCAGCAGCCATTTATGTCAGGGCTGCGCTAATTCTTAACCTCTTGACACTGAAATAGCTTTATCGTTGCCGCTGTAGATATGTGAGGATGTAGGGAAATACTAGAAGCACAGATATGAACATCAAAGTGTCCTCCTACACTTGAATTCAATTATGCTCTCCGTCATCGCGATAAATTATTTAAATGTATCACACGGTCGGCGCTCTTCTTTGGGGTTGGACGATTTAGGTGCGAAGAGATATGGCGAGCTTTTTTAAGAGCGTGAAAAAAGAGAAGACTTTGATGTGGCGGCGAATGAATGGCATTAATTGTAGAGTGTTGCCGCAGGTAGTTGTTATGGGGTTGTATTCAATATTTGATAATTGCAACTACATTTCAAGTGGGCAACGTTTTGTCCACAGGACAAATATGTGAGACCTTGTCAACAGACATAAAATGCCTCCAACTGGATTAAACTGAAATCCGTCCATTATACAGCGAGATGGGGTTTGTTTGTAAAATATGATATCTTAAAGCCTTAATCACCTTTGACAACTGAGTTTCGGCATTCACTTGATTTGGCTAAATGAAGGAGCAAGAATTTTGACGTGCATACAACCTAACATACTTGTGTATATGATGTACACTGTCGGACAAAATAAAGTGCAAAAGGTGTTGATTCGGCTTAAATAAAAACCAAGTACATGTATACCCCAAATCTTATGTCATCATGTCTATTAATAGGTCTGCAAGTATTTACCTTTACTTGCTATTGTAAGCAAATACTTTTGGGCGCAATTACCCAGTTGTCGTAAGCCTGCGGCATTTCTAATTAACCCGCGACTGCGATGTGAGTGCAATTCATAATTAGCAATATATTATATTAATATTGTTTTTGGGAGCATTGCTGTTAAATTGTATGGTAGAACCATTGACGTAAAGTTTGGAATCTTATTTTTGTTATTACGTTTTACATATATTATTCTGTTAAGATTTTCTGAAACGACTTATCTCAAAAGCGAATGATCTGCTAGTTTTAGACAAGACATTCCAGAAACTATTGGTGAAATATGAAATATCATTTTCGGGAGCAGGGAAGGTCGGTCCAAAGTTAACGAGGTCCAAATAAAACGAGGATCAGAAAAAGATCGTTGGAGGAAATTTAAGACAACAGTCACTGACGATGGCAGGCTAAAAATTGAACCCAGAAAACCCTCTTGTCTTTAGTCAGAAATATAAAGAAAGATTTGCAGTTCAATACACCAATAAGAAGAGTACAAAGAAGACGGCAGGATAGAGGATCAAGAAGTTTTAACCCAATCGAGCACCTTTGGTAAATTGAATGATAGAGTCCCATTAGCGGGGTACACACCTGATTACAATTTGTAGAATTGCTTGACAACCAAATTCGCCTTAGCGCGTTCACATTGCACTACATGCTTGACAACTTCAGTTCTAAAAACCACAGCCAAAATGTTTTTTTTAGGCTCGACGAAATTTTTTCCGCTCCGCTGAGACGCTTAGCCATCGAGATCACAAACGAAAATGAAAAATACTCCGAAGCTGGACGACAAGTGTCCACACTCAACTACAAATCGTTCAAAAAAATATTGAACTTTCTGGCTACAAGTCTGTCGATTTATAGTTTCGAGCGTTCACATAGACGATTTGCAGTCGTTAAGCACGGTTGTCAAGCAAATTGCATAATTTGTAGTGAGGTGTGAACCCGCTAATAGAGGAGTAGAGGCGCAGCCTACAATCCTTTTGGGAAAGCTTGAAAAAGCAGTGGCAGAAAGTTCCAGAAGAAACTTTGATCAATCTGGTTTCTAGCACGCCCAAGCACTTTACTGCTGCAACTAGTAAAAAAGGCGGAGCCACAACGTAATGAGTTTTTCTTCCATTAAACAGAATTTTCATGGTTTTACTTATTCACAATTTACACTTTATTTTGTTTTCTCTACCTTTGAGTACATTTATTTGTTTTGTTAGGATTTAGTCTAAGAAGCGGCTACACACTGTTAAAAAAGGTTTTCTTTTTGAAAAATCAAGAAGATAATAAAACTTGCAATAATACTGAATTACCAAATTAACATTATAACACTCTTAATTAAATATGTATGTCTACCATATTATCTCTGCTTAGAGATTAACCCTAAATAATTTTTATTAAATCTTTCCAAGAATTCTTTAATTTACAAAACAAAATTAAGAACACCTAAAATGATCTTTTTATTTTCACCATAACTCATATACTCCACCTTAGAAATCTGATTTTTGTTTTTTTTTTTTTATCAATCTCTGTATTTCTAATTATATGCACGGGCTATTTTATGTCTTTTTGCGCTTTTAATGATGTGGCACTTGATGCAAAACACATGGTTTTTCTAATAGGTGTAACTACAATAAAAGATCAACTTTCTAAGGTGGAGAGTACATGAGTTATGATGAAAACAAAAAGATCATTTCAGGTATTTTTAATTACGTGCACGGTACTGTAAATAAGTGGACAAGGTTCTGATCGCCCAAGGTACACTTTGTAAATGTATATCAAAAAAATACATAACATTTGACTTTTGACTTCAAAAAATACTTAGAGCAAGTTACTAAGAAATCGACGCGTTCGATTTTCAGTTTTAGCGTGAGTAAACTTGTTGCGACAGGGTACGTAAACGGTAGTGGGAATTTTGTTTAAAAAATTTAAACTTAACAGTGAAAATACGCTCGGACCGAGGTACACAGGGTCATAGGTACACACAATTTGCCTACTTTAAAATAATATTATGTAACGTTTTAAGTGTTACACTATGGACCAGAACTATGTGATTGGCGTTTCGCCGCCATCCCCTACGTCCTATGCGGTCAATAAAACATAAAGGAATTCCATCCAAATAAAATTAGTTTTTTTATACCTAACATATTATAAAAGTGTCTTTTAAATTTAATCCGACTGCGTGAAAAAATCGACTTTCTTTTTCTTTTTAAATTTCAGTTAAAATTAAAAATTGCAACATTTATGATTTTAATAAAAAAGAGAAAATTTTTTCATCACATATGAACAAAAATTTCCGACTAATTTCTCGGAAAAGCTAGAACCTCATAGAATATTATTCTGCAAAAAAATCGATTCTGTAGCATCCCAAACAGCTGCAAAATATTGGCAAAAAAATAATAAAATTAGTCGCGTTTTGTAAGTCGAAGTGATCGTTGAAAAGAAAATTGCTTAGAAACCCACTATGTATTGTGTGTACATTTTTTGATTGTCCTCAATTCAGGCGTTTTTTTAAGGTATGCCAAATTTATATAAAATAAAATAAATAGTCGGCGTAGCAAGCCCATACAGGGCCAGAGCCTAGCCTCTCCGCGCCTCCACTGTGTTGTGCGCGATATTTTTTGCCGGTTCCGAACGGCGAATTGCGAAAGCTTTCCATGACAGAAGTACTCCAGAAGGGTTGTCAGTCGTTCACTGGAGGTGGGGCCGTGAAAAATGTTTGTGGTGTTATTTCCCCAAGCCGGATTTGAACCCAGGTACTCTCGCTTAACAGTCCGACGCACTAACGATTAAGCCACGGCGCCAAATTTATATACTATTTATAAAAGCTGAGATATTCGATGCTTCAAAGAAGCGCTTGTCGTTATTTTTTGCTTCTCCAACTTTGTAAAGGCTTCTAAAAATATCGGCGTGATATATATCTTCAATAATTCTGTGGCTTATCCTGTAACAGAATCCATTAAAACTTTTTGCCCCTAGCTGCTCACCCCATACAACTATTCTCGGTTTTCGTTAGGCCTATCAGAAAATAGTAAAATCATCAAATCTTTAAAATCAAGTTGTATATCACAATTGAGTAAGTACACAACAATAAATATAAATTCAAACGCAATAGGAATAAAGTTCCAATAGATCTTGAAAATTGACCACTGCAATGGGAAAAGTTAAACAAGGAATGAATTGAAAAGCCTTGTTTTGAACTGGCTAATATGTTTGAGAATGGAGGCGAAGAAATATTTGAGAACTGAACAAGTTAATTTAGATAACCAAATAAATTTAAATAGTTGGCTAAACAGAGCATAATGCCGGAAGGTTACAAAAATTCACATTAGTCAGTGAAAAAGTTTTTTCTCATTCTCATTTGCACTGCTTATATTTGAAAAGTTTTGCAAAAGCGAGTGTTTTTTTGTCTCCTCTTCAAGAGAAACCATTACAAATAAATCTGCAAAAAGTGTTGCATATACGAAATCCATCAAAACAATAAATTTGTGTTTTCAGTTATTATACGCTGAATCATTTTGTTTTTAAAACGACTAAGCGCTCATACCCCTGTAGTTCTAGAATTTCAATTTCTTTAAGACGCAACACATTTTTGTTTTCTTTTCCCAAACCAGAAATTGGCACATGCCTACGTCTTCCGCGATGTTTTAATATTCTTTCATAATCATAACAAACCCGACTAATAAATCACGAATTGATTAAATACACAAGTGGGAGGCAAAAAAAAAGTATTTAATTACTCCTCTCGATGTGTGTCTACGCTTTTAGTCAGTTTTATAAAATGTTCTTTATAAACTAACTAAACATGTGTGGTATGCACACTCATTTAAGTTAAATAAACAAATGAAAAAAAAAAAAATAATAAAACGAAAACACCCTGAATTTTAAACAAAACAAAGGAAAAGGATTTTTTTAATTTATTACCTGATTATGGACAAAGTCAAATTCAAACGTGTACAATGTTTACTCATCAAAATGTAAACAACTACGTTAAATGTTTAAGGCAGAGTTTAGAGAGGGCAGATGTGGTTATGTGTTTACTATTTCAGCTCACTCTCAATTTATGGGGATGGACGTGAGTGGTAAATGTGGTCAATCTTCTTAGTCTTGTTTTCTAAAACAGAGTTCGAAGATATTATGT
This sequence comes from Syritta pipiens, assembly GCA_905187475.1. NCBI lineage: Eukaryota > Metazoa > Arthropoda > Insecta > Diptera > Syrphidae > Syritta > Syritta pipiens. Next base: position 30,865,500 of record LR994572.1, on the reverse strand, counting down.
GATAAAGCTTATGTGGTGACCACATCATATTGTGGTTCGTTGTTTATTGAGACAGATGAATCTGTTTTGAAATTTAGTCTGTTGTTGTAGTTGGTATATATAGTAATTGCAGAGTGAAATATTGAAAGAGAATAGTATTCTGTTCCAGCTGGTCAAGTTTTAAGAAAACTTTTGCAATTACTTTTGCCAGAGTGGTTTGGCAATAGTCTTCAAACAGGTTTCATTCAATATTTTCCATCAAATGCACTGTTGATTAATTTTAAAATTCAATATTTTCCAAAAGTCTGCATGCGTTGCTTAACCCTCTAACGGGTAGGACCGTCTACAGACGGCCTTTGGTTCTTGGCCTCCTGAGTCAAACCAATTATTAATTTTTTGCTCAAAGTACTGAAAACCTGGTTAGGATGATATAGTTGATATTCGCATAAAATATTCAAATTCGACCACGCGTTTAAATGTTATTATCCGTAATATAATCGAAACTATTACTTGTTTTTGCTGTGTGTTACAGAATTCGTTTGTGTTGCTTTCTTCAGCTTTGATCGTTAATGCAATTCTTGAAGTAATCTATAGGTAGGGACCTCATTTCCCTCTATAACTTCTACTAAGGTTCTACAGGTAAGCTGGCACTTTGTCAAGTTTTACTGAGCACAGAGTTTTCAAGATCGAGTCAGCGTTAACAGCACCAGCGTTGTGCGGCATGTTACAGAAACGCTTTTTAAGTTGATTATCGGATTGGACGATAATCTGACTATGCTCTAGTTGTATTTTGGAATCTACATAATTACTAGACAAGACATTTCTATTTATTCTATTTATTAAAAGACATTTCTATTTATTCGGCCATCAGAGCAGTGATAGCCAACTTAAAAGAAAAAAGTTAGAATTATTTGTACATTTCATAGGTATCGCTATTGTGTTGCTTAAAATTAGTTCTAATCAACCTTAAAAGTATTGTACATTTCTAACCGATAAAATGTAAGAGCCCCCGACCTTTCAAAAATCTACAATCGGCAACACTTACAAGACCACCCCCTTTGGCAAACAAAAAAGAGTCAACTCTTACCACCCACCATAGTCTGCGCAGAGTTCAGGTTCAAAGAGAACCAATTCCGAATGTCTACCCGTCACAACTCATTGGTCATGTCCTGCTTTGCTTGCCGCCGCTACTTAACACCCGCAGGCCTATGCCGTTTTCATGCCTTCAAACCTCAACCACAGCCACATCTGAGTGTCAGCCCACCGACTGTCAGACTCACAAATTGATTCCATTGCGTGTGTACGTTGCCGTTTCCTTTATTTTTATTTCGCATGACCATAAAGCCAGTCTTTCTCCTCTCTTTCGGCACAGGAAAACCCGACGGAAGGACACCTTATCGCCCCGTTTGCACTACAGACAAGGATCCCACTCACACTTCACCGCCCGGAAACGAACCCCACGCTGTCATTACGCAGGATACACACGGCCTCTGTCTGCAGGTGGTTGGTTGTTGTTTTTATGAGTTCTATGAGTGTTCTATTTAATTAACGAAGGATAATCGTAGTTGTGGTTTTAGTGTTTGTGTGCGCACGTAAACTTTGCTGCGGGAAGGACGACATACGCTTAATGACACACTGTTGCTATTTTTTTTTTGTTTTAAGTGCGAGGAAAATGTGTAGTTTTATAGGGGTTAGCGCGCTCACCTGATATGAGTGTGAAAAATGCCATAGTCAGCACTAGGCTAACGCAGGTCCTCTTTGTCACGTACTCTCGAATGTCACGGGCGCTGTTGGCCCGCATAGCGGTCTCATAACTCAGTACTTGATGCATATTTATTGTTTTGTGTGGGTCTTAAGCGGTTCTGTAAGAAAAATAAAAATTTATTCGTTAATCTATGGCCTTATAGGGAAGGCACTTATATACGACGATAAAGAAAGTGTTGGGGATGAACAGGCTATCCAATTGACCCAGTTTCCCTTATAACGTGAGGGATTCGTTGACCCACCCACGCGTGCCCCAATTACTATGGAGAAACGTAGAAATGTGTGAAAACGACGCGAGGTTGTCATATATACGCCATAAGGAATGTTAGGGAATTCACTCGCCAATTGACAAAGAAGGAACTGAAGGCAGGGTAAAGTGGACTCCTTGTATGACAAATGGTGCAGAAGTAGGACAACTTCATTCATGTTGACTAGAATATTATAGTCAAACAAAGTAAATTATGAAGTGTAAGTATATGTGATGTTGTATGGTATTGACGTCAGTGATTTAAGGAATATCAAAAAGAATTCGGATTTTGCTTTTGGTGACAGCCCAAAAATAATTAAAGTTGGATTAATTTCGCACTTTATGCAGCTGTCGACGTGAATCTCTCCACTTATAAAAATTCAAACGCACATTGATGGACAAAACTCTTCGCCCCTGTATTGCATTCCATTTTTAGTGAATTCAATCCATATTCTGCATTTCAAGTGAAATGATGTATTTATAAAAAAAATGTATAATTAATTTGCTCTTCTGTATTTCACGCGAAATAATAAAAGTGAATTAAATTTTCGAACATTAAAATTGGTTTTGTGTTGTGAATTCAATTCACTTACGATTAGACGAGACGACGAGATTTTGCGTGGTGGTCGAAAAAGTTTTGGAAAATATAAGTAAGCAAAATATGAATCTATTGTTTAATTTATTAACTAAAATAATTGAATCATTTAGGAGAAAACACAAAAATTAGAGGAAAGAGAATCTTCTTCTAGATTCTCAAATCAATAGCTAGCCAAAGGGTTGTGGAAAATAAAGATGAGAAACAAACTTATTCACAACAGGAAAGAGCAGTAAAAGCAAACGCTGAATATGTATTTTCTTTTACTGAACTTACAAGTTTATTGCCTTCAGGCGTATTTCAAAATGTTTTAAACAGGCAAGTTTTTGGAAAAAAAAGCCTTTTGGTAACAGCAATTTCGCTGTATAATTTATATTATCATAATATCTGTATTAGCATCCGTCTAGAGCGAATTGGCGAGACTTTGAACTTTTGACTAAGTAAATGTTTTTTAAGCGGGATTCTGGACACCATTTAAGGTATCTGGATAATCCCGACGAGTCTGACAACAATAGATGTGGCTGGTATTTCAAATGGTCAGTTCAGCATATCCGCCATGTTCAACAACATTATTCTTGAGCTTCTTTCTCATGTGTTGGCATGTTCATCAACCAAGTTCTAACTTCTTATCGAAACCCGTGAGGAACATTTCTCTTCCAAAAAACAAAAATTTATGCTTCAGGTATTCGTCAATAGAATCCGATTTAAACTTTTAATGATTAAGACGATTCAGTTCTTGTCTCAATTTAATGTGTTGGCCAATATCATTGAACAAAAATTAGCACAAACTGCGTCAAGAGAAGGCACTTGAGTCAGTAATATGTTGGCTTAAAGTAACCCTTTATAGAATGGTTAAAGTTTTCAAGAGTTGACAATTTGTAGCTCAAATATAATTAAGTTTAACAAAGTAATTTAATTTTGTTGAAAATTCTTCAATAAGTAAGTATTTCAATGAGTTGCAGTGTCTACACGACACGACACATCTTCAGTTGCATTGCTCCCAACAGCAAAATTACTTCAAATGAAACTTTCGAGCTTCGGACCGTTGATAGCCACACAATAAAGTTCAGTAAAATCCATTAAAGTAATTAATTGATCTGTCAGCTTGAATAATTTTACCTCGAACCAGATGTCCATCGCTTCGCACGTGGATGCTCAATTTCAGATCCCGAACTCAGCTGCATCACCAATTTTCAAGGTCACTCTCTGCAATGGAATTTTCCCATTGAAAAAAATAATAAATTAATTTTTATTGTATTCACCTCGAGGATAAAAAAAAGGCATGGATAACTGGTGGCCACACCTTTGTATTTGATAAACTGAATACAAACATCGCCCCTTGGTGCTGCGGTACTAATTGCCAGCGTTATTAATGCTACTCTGGGGAAGCGTTGTTTGATGGTAATCGTGGAGATACATTGAAAATGTTTCGAAAGTGGAACATTCCATGGTAGTTGATGAGGCACGGACTTAGAGCAGTTCTGGTGGCATTGAATGGAATGTTACTCCCGCGGGGGCCCTCTTACTAAGTTCAAAGTAGAGTTATCTTATAGTCTATATACTACAGAGACTGCTAGGTTTCCATTTGTGGTTTTAAAATTGACTCAGCCTAGCCACTTCTACATGAAAGCTCAGTATTGCCAATCCCTTGATACTTGAATCTATTTCAATAGGACTCCACTAACATGGGCATTGAACAGGCGGTCTGGAAATTACCATAATATCGGACTTGTCAGTATTTATGTACCTTTATGCCAGCATCGATACAAACGGCCAAAAACCTATCTAGCGCAAACTGGGGTTCCGTTTGAGAGGATGTAAGGTTAACGAAGCCATTCGCAAAAAGCCGGTGACTAGCCCTCAGCTCTCCCAGTGTGAAACATTCCTCGCCTCGGCTGCGTTGCAACATCCAGTCCATATATATCCATTCTTAGTCCATTTTTAGGGTGACAAGCTGGTCGGTAGTACTTCTGCCGGGACGAAAGCTGCACTGTTCGTACCTCATCCTGGATTCGACAATAGCTCTAGAACGCGCCTCTAACACCTTTGTGTAGACTTTACCGGGGAGACTTAAAAGAGATATGCCCCTATAACTGGAGCAGTCTCTTTTACCCCCCTTTTTGAAAAAAAGGACAATCACCCCAGTCTGCCAATCGCCAGGATGGCTGTTGCCCGCCGTCCACCACGATGAGGTCAGCTGCCGTTGAGGGACGTCGTGCTAATCTTTCTATAAAAGAAAACTTTGTGAGCGTTTTAGTGGGCGTGTCTCTCGCACATTAAAAATATGTCTCTATATTGACCCGAAGAATAACCACACCAAATTTTAAGTTCCTAGCTTTGACGGTTGATTTTACGCCAGGTCTTAGCGGTTCTGTACGAGTGAAAAACATCATAACTTCATACTAGCTCCCGTTACCAAATAACAAAGTGTTCCGGCCAATTTTTTGGCTGGACCCACTGCGTCTTGCATAATTGTGAAAAATGTTAGATAATATCCGAAGGACTCTCGGTCGAGAAACAAACGTTGGACCCTACAATCAGGTTTTTTTTCATTTTTTGCGTTCGTCGTCTTTTGCCGGCCGGCACACGAAGTATTTTCTTTTCTCAGTTTAATATCACAATTCACAATTGATACTGAGATGACTATTTTATATTGGCAGTACAAGTGGAAATAGTTTTCAGCAAACTGAGAAAGGCATTCGTCAAAATTTCATTTTCAGTGCACTGACAAACCATTTTTTGCCAATAAGTGGAAATTAACTGGCAGATGTGTTATTAAATGACATAAACGAGAACTGAAGAACTTTGTCAATTAAAAGTTTTTCAGAAAATTTTCAAAAAATGGTGGAAATCCATCAGTACCAGTGAACGCGAAAAGGCCAGAGATATTCATTGAATTCATAAAAAAAATGAAAATTGCTTTGTCCGACTGCTGTTGTTGCAATGCTCTCAGCAATTTAAATAGACTTAGTAGCCGTAAAGTTGAGTCGTTGAAATCTGCCCCTAAATTTGTACATGCTTGTCATAAAAGAAGAATTCCGTGTACGTGAAGATTAAAGAATCGCTTTTGTAATTCAACGGTGAAGAACGAAGGAAATAAAACTTCTTAGAGAAAATAAGATTCGCTGAACTATAAAGTAATTCCAGAATTTTTATTTTTCAGTTCGAAAAATAAATTAGTTAATATTCAAGGCCACATGTGTTGTCATATTAACACTGCTATAAAAGTCATGCGTCAAAGGATTGTTTACGTTAAAATAAATTGACACCAAGTTTTTCGGTGTTTGATAAAAATAAATAAAATCATTCACGGTTCGACTTTTGCCACCAGTGAGCAATGAAAATATTTTAATTTTTACACATAATTACATGCAACTAGGACATTATGTATGCTAATTTAATCTTTAGAGAGAACAACATGGAATACAATTTTATGTGTTGAAGATGTAATTAGTTTAAAAAAATGTTTGATAGTTTTTTAATTTTGATTGCAATTATGTGGTAATTGATGATTGCCGATAAGTTTCTGTGTGCAGTAGAATATTTTTACTTTATTGGCACAAAAATTTAATTAAAACTCAACCCATGCGCATATTTCGACAGATAAATTATATTTATCCATTTTATTACGTCTACATACGTTTGCTTATCTGATGGTTTGCATTCTGGTGGCCTGTGATTAATGATAGCGCGTTTCTACAGGAAATTGCATGTGTACACCCAAAAAGAAAGACACAATTTTTCGCACAGTTCACGTGATTTTGAATCATTTATTATCATTCATTTGGCAAAACTGTGATTTAGATTAAAATTTCGGGCTTCGGTTGAGATTGAAGTAATTTGGTGTCACGTTTTAGTTATTAATAGCAGGTGGGTATAGTTTTTTGTTTTTTGTCTTTTAACTGCTGAGATTGTCGGAGGTAGTTGGAATTTATTCTTAGTACTCTACCATTGTGCCAGCAATGAAAGTAAAATTGAAATCTTGAGGATATTTTGACGTATAAGGCGTAGACTAATAGAAAATTTAAATACCCAGATTAGGAGGCATTTGTGGAGTAAAGAGGATATTTCATGGACAAAAGAGAGCTTATGCGTTTAGGTGAAGCATTGGGTGCAATCTAACTCCGATTTTATATCCTTATGTATTTAATAGTTTTTCTAAAAGGCTACTTCTTTTTGTGACAAGGTTAAGTGATGAATACTAGAAGTCTTCTTTATATTTAAAACAACAACGACTTTAGCACTCCTTACTTTAGTTCTGAGGCTCATAGCTAAGTCTGAACATTTATACAAGATTCTGGTATTTTATATATGTATAATATAATTTAGGCTCAGTAAATTTTTCATGCCAATTAAAAGAGATCACTACAGCCTTGTTGAAAGTTACACGCGCCATTATAGTCTTTAAAATGAACAAATTTATTTCCATTGAGTCAAGTTTTTGCTCACTTCGTTCACCATTTTCAAAAACAGGTCCATCGCCAACAAATATTCACGATTTTCACTGAACATTCGAAAAAGTGTTTCCTTATCTATGAATCAAACAAGTGCATCTAACGTCATTGTAATCAACGATGCAATGAAAACTGGACGGTTGCCGTTGAATGACTGCGTTGCTCGAAGCACTTTCACGAGAGCGAGTCTAATTTTATTTAGACATTTTAAAATTTTTATCCAATATTTTGGTTTTGAATTATTTATTGAGATCTCTAAAATAACAATTAAACAATTTGATTTAAGCTTAAAACAAAAATTCAAAATAAAAGGAAATAAATCGCGCCCGAGTCGCCAAATTATCGTAAGCCACAAAATAAACATTTTACAGGAGAGGCTTTTTTTTGTTTTTTTGTCTGAGCTAAAAAAAATGTAAATGTCGCTTACGATAAATTTTATTTTCTCTGTTATTTTTAGCTTGAATGCTTTATTAAAAACCAATGACGAAAAATTCGGGTAGTCAAATAAACTATCGAACTCCATCATTATTTCATTTTTTGGTTCAAATGTCGCTTACGATAATTAAAACATTCACACTGAGAACTAAAATTTTTATATAAGAAGATGACGAAGTTTCTCAAGTTTGTTGTTCGCAACAATATTAAAACTTCTCAAAATTTTTGTAGTGAAATTATTGGTTGTGCATAGCACGTTTTTAATTATAGGTAAATGAGAAGAAGAAAAAAACTGCAATTGCGAAACGTAGCTTATCTTGAAAAATAAAAGACCAGAAATAATTTCCGAGCATTTTGAAATCCAAGGATGAATAAAATCCTTGGAATAAAATGCTAGATGTATAGTGCTAGACAGAGAATTGACACGCTTCTCTGTATTGACTTAAAATAAGTGAGACAACCTATTGTGAGCGAAGCTTTTCGAAACTTTGTGTCTTCGATTTTCCTCAGAATCGGTAACTCCATAAAACAAACATTTGAGAAAAGCGATGGAATAATATTACATTCGCCCTAGAAATACACAAAGTTTTATTCGAAAAGTTGTCGTTTAATGGTGTTAATCTTTCTTATTCAGGAAAGTTATTATAACCATAAGAAGTTATGACTTTATCAAGCGCTTTGCCAATTAAATCTAAGATTTTTCATTTAACAATGGACGACTTAAACACGTGTATTACATATGTACAATAAATTATACCGCAGCAAAATAATACCGACAAAACCCTTAAAGAAACGTCATGTACTGGTGGTTGAATTAGAATACAATCAATTACAGTCGAATCCATCTAATTGTAAGCCAAATTTCCATCTAACTTGAATACACTTTACCGACTCTTGGTCTGTTTTCAATACCTTTAAGTCGATTTTTTTACATAAAAATTAACAAAAAATGTTTTCTCGCTACTTGTATCAAGCACGCACGCTCGTATCCTCTGACTCTTTAAGGTGGTCCTAGACGTTGAACGCATTTCGCGAAAATTAATTTCGTGTTGATTCTTGTAGTGCAAACGCATATGGTTGCCCCTTTGATTGTTTCCCTTTGCAAGAAAGAGAAAGGTGACAATATTCACAGCAAAAATAAGGATTTGCTCGCGAACATGGCTTTACATGGCGAACATCGAAAGCAATGAATATGAGAGCGAACATGGTCGTCGTTGTTTAACAACTCTGTATAAACAAATGTACTGCATATGCAGTGTGTTGTTGGTTTGATTCCAAAAAAATATGCTTTTAATCTGAAAATAATATAATTAGGTATCTGAGATGGTTTCTTGCTTCGTTCAGTGCGTGTATTGGAAGTCTCCTTTAAAAAAAAGTAACATGCAGTGACGTAAACACTGCAGTGCAAAAAAAGACTTTTTAACAAAAAATAGCAATCTCTCTAACTCAAATTTTTCCAAAACTCGCTCTAACTCGAACTAATTTTGATCTCCCGTGAAAATTCGACTTAGAGGAGTTAGACTGTAGTTTTGTATTAAAACAATAATTTTTTCTTTAATACTGATACTCTATCACAGCTTCTAACCACTTAGAAATTACTTCCACTAACTCTTGGCTTCGATAAATAAGAATGCTGTTCTATCCTTCCTCGCTTGCTACCTAAATCCAACATGCTGCTTTCCTTCTATGGGTTTTTAATAGAATTACTTTAATAAAATTTCAATTCAATTAACTCATTTTTTTTTACACTTTATAGGCGCAATAAGACAGGAGTCTTTTACAAGATTAGAACTAAGGGCAATGGCAGAAGATTGGTTGAAGATTGTACAAACATGTTTCCGGGAATAAAAAACAAAAGAATTACCATGAACTAGATCTATGGAGTTAATGCAAAAAAAAATACTATGATTTCGAAAATCAGTTCATGATTTAGTATTTAAAGGGAAAAGCGAAATGCGATTTATATTTGCTCTAAACTGTACAGGATCTTATATTATTCGTGAGTATGTGTGACAAAGAAGCTTGACCACATGTCTCTGGTCACAAGGAATAACCGCCTAAGTCGTCTTTTCACGTTTATAAAAAAGAGAGTTCGAAGCCTAAGATCTTTCTGAAAAGTCATGCGTGTATTGAATACACGTTCGTTCAATTTCCTTAAAATTTTGTTTCAGGTAGTAAAATAATTTCAGATTGTATGATGTAAGAACCGAAGTAAATTCATGTGTTAACTCGACTTAGGCGATTATTCCTTCTGGCCACAAATGTTAGAGGAATACTTGCATCTCTTAGAGTGCTCAATATTACGAAAAATATCAGATTACAAACATTTCCTTGACCTTTTCCTCTGGAGTATTTTCAGGAAGTTTCTATTTGAAAATTTCACCACCTCATGGCGTATATGTAATATTTTTAGTCAGTTCCTGTCATGTCTACAGAAAAAACGTTGAAAAAATAACTTGTGTTTGACTTGGTACCACATTAAAACAAGATGGCTTATCTGTTATCCGAAACTCTCGACGGATATAAAAAAAGAAAATACGCACAAAATATAAACACAGTGCAAATTAAATTTCGCTATCATCCTTTGAAGCTACGAGTATTATTTTTAGAGTTCATGATGTGTTCATGAAGGTCCTGGACGTTGAGGAGCAAAGTGAATACCCACGCCCTCTCATCGGGAAATCCACATCGATCCTCCAAAGGACATGCCACCTCATAGCGACCGGAATTTAGTCCTTCCAACAGTGTTAGTGGTCAACCAAAAGCAGCAGACATTTTTCGTCGTCATGACTTCATGCAGTCCTACGATTCTGTGGTAGAGACTTTTTTAAAGGACTTAAAGGACTAAAGGCACTCACACACGAACATTTTCATCGGGAGGACACAGGACTCTTTGTTGCGATGTCCTCTTCTGGCAGAGTTACTTCAGCTCCCCTCGTCAAACTGGAGCTTATAATTAGCTAAATGGGATATGCATAGATACGAACGTTTCTCCTCGCTCTTTTATTTTCCCAGTTCTTCTTTTTTTTTTTTATTACACTTGAACATGAACAAGGATACTTCTTGTGTTGTTCTGCTCGCTCTCCTCCTTCATCAAATTTATTCATTTTACAAAATAACATGCAGCAACAACGCGAGGAGTACACACGTTTCCACTGTCAATGAGTGCGCGAGTGTGTATTTCGTGGGAATTGACGACGCTTGCCGTCCCTGTGTACGTTACATGGCCGCCAAGGAGCAACAGGAGTACTCCAGCTCCTGCGGGGACGTTTTACATGTGAACGGGTGAACTCCAAAGTCAACAACCACCGAACATCGTGTACATATGTGGGGTGGTGGTGTAGGGCACTCTGTCGGGGGAGCAAGAATTCATTGAGTAGTTAGGGGCTGCTACTTATGGGGTGTACCTGCACAGGGTGACGTCGAAAGCTTTCCCCGACATGTGAAAATCGAGGGGAAACTTTTCCGTGCAGGGAAAATTCATTCTCAGTAGGTGATAATGATGTTGCTACATTCTCCCGGGCATGACATTTGAAGGGCTCTTGAGCGTTCATCCCTCGTGTCAGTTTTGCTCTGCTCGCGTCTGTGTGGGTACATGGATGTGTGTGTGTGTGTTTTTTGGGGGGCGTTGTAAGTGAGGTGAGAGGCTGAGGCTGAGTCTGCGGTGCATGTAATGCACGACATATGGATGAAAGGTAGATATTTGATGGATGGGTGTGAATGTAATCCTTGATGCAGAAGCTCCGTGGCTTCACGGGATGTGGTGGCTTGAGGTCGCTTTATGAACACACTCGCAGCTCACGTATGCTCCCGACCCCTGTTCTCTGTGTTGGCGTTGCTTTAAATATTTAAGTAGACGATGGAGTCGTGTGGAATCCTTTTTTTCGTGTCTCATTTTTTTTCCTTTTTTAGAATTCTGGGTTCATTGGTCATGTTAATGGTTTTAAATTTCAAGTAGAGTGGCGTTTTTTTTATGAAGTGGATGGCTTTGATGTTCGATGAATCCCTAGAAAGACTTGCGTAGGCGGGCGGAGCCCACACGCGCTCCATTGCGGGTGATCCGCCCTCTTAAGAGTGCCGGCCTGTGTATGATATCCTGGTCAATCGTATCTGCATCTGTGGATGAGGGATGGAGGAATAATGCCAGTTGCACAGCAACGCAACGAGGGTGGGTGGGGTGAAGCCATTGTTGGAACCGAGTATGCTGTCATGCGATATTGTTGAACTTGGTAATGAAAAGTGCTATCATATTGACATAAGCGGCTAACTCAAACATATCGATGTCTTTGCCTTTGTAGTATCCTGCTCTCTGTACATTGACGTGTGGACGCGTGTGGAGCCCTGGGGAGGACATGATGGATGAATTAATGTTCGGTGGAGGAGTTGCACAGTCCCTCGGAATTGTGACATATGCGAGGGAGGTTTTATGACATGGGAAAGTATGCTGCACATAAAGTCCTAGTAATTTATTCAACGGATTTTCAGCTTTTCTTTTGTGAAGTTCCACTTAAACAGCAATTGACAGTCCGAGCGCATAAATCGCTCTGTGAAGTGAAACAGATTTGAGTCCCGAATTTTTGGTATTGCTTTCAACAAAAGATTACATCTTGATGTGAAGTAGTCTGTTGAACGGGGGCTAATCCATAGCAAGCCTCGTCGAGAGACTACAACTTTCACTCGACTCAATTCTCACAGATTTCCTTCTACTTACATTTCTTTTTCTCTTTGCCTTAATTAGAGTTAGAAGAAAAACTCATTAAAATTCATTCTCATTCAAAGCAGGTAATAGAGATTTCGTCCCTCCCATTTTATAATTTTTTCTTAAAAAACACAAGAAATAGGAATAAAACAACAAACAATTTGTAGGAAAACAGGAACGATAATGTTGTGCCGGTGTCTTAATGACACAATTTTTTTTCTTATTACAAATCGGACGTCCATAATTCAAGCAATAATCCTTGGATTTTTGGATTAATACTTTTGTTTTGTATTTTGCTTTCCTAAACCCCAATAGGGTGAGTAAGAAAAAAAGAGAAAATATGAAACTCTATCTTAGCACTTTCAATAGAGAATTTAAAATTTTCCATCTATGCTTGAAGAAGCCGGATTTGGAAAAAAGTCCAATTCTTCTAAGTCCAATTACCCTCTAATTCGAATTCCTTTCAAAATCCCTCTAACTCGAATACATTTTTCGACTCTTGGTCTGCTGTCAATACCCCTTAGCCGATTTTTTTTTTCTTTTGCACAAAATCAAACAAAAAATGCCCTCTCGCAACTTGTATCAAGCACGCACGCTCGTATGCTTTTATTTTTTAAGGTGGGCCTAGACGATGAACACATTTCGCGAACATTCATTCTGGTTGATTTTTTTAGTGCAAACACGTGGGAAAAAAAAACCACATGTGGTTGCCCTTTTGATTGTTTCCCTATGCAAGAAAGAGAAAGGTGACAATATTCACAGCAAAAATGAAATGAAAAACGATTTGCTCGCGAGCATGGCCTTACATGGCGAACATCGAAGTCAATGAACATGAGAGTGAACATGGTCGTCATGTAGGGCCTCTGTATAAACAACTGCACTGCTTATACAGTGTGTTGTTGGTTGGACTCCAAAAAATATGCCTTTAAAAAATGCCTCTGAAAAAATTAGGTATCTGAGATGCTTTCTTGCTTCATTTAGTGCGTTTATTGGAAGTCTACTTTAAAAAGAGTAACATGCAGACGTCTACCAGTGACGTAAACATTGCAGTGCAAAAAAAAGGCTTTTCAACAAAAAAAAAAAAATAGCAATCGCTCTAATTCAATTTTTTTCAAAACTCCCTCTAATTCGTTTTAATTTTGATATCCCGTGAAAATTCGAGCTAGAGGGATTCAACTGTATTTTAAATGATGAATTTGCTCACTTACTCTACTATCGGATCGGTGTAGGTAACCTATTTGAGACTTAAAAGATCTAGAACTTTACGCCCAGCAAAGTAAGTAATTTAATCTGAAATAGGTTGCTCGTGGGGACCTATTCAGATAGGTGAATAGGTCCCCACGGAATAGGTGAAGAACAATTTTCATGACTAAAAAAAAGGCTATATACAAAGAGCTCTGGAGCGCTTTGTATATAGCCGGAAAATTCAAAAGACAAAAAGGCGGAAGGGAGATATTTGACAACCTATATCTCCTAGGCCCCTGTTGCGGTTATTAGTTAATAATTGAAATTTAAGGCAAAACAAAACAGTACGAAAATCGAAGAAAAATTTTAAAGCAAAACCGAGCATCACAATGGATGACCGCATCAAAACACGACAAGCAATCACTTTTTATAGAGAAATTTGTTTGCGAATACATGGCTGTCGGTTGATCACTTTTTAAGCAGAACACCAAATCGTTGATATCTCGAAAACTGTACCAAAAATCAATTATTAAAACAGTAGGTTAATAAAGTAAACTCCGCCTTAAAGAAAATTTAACTCTTCATACTTTGGCTCCTCGTGTGAACTCAAATTGAGAACATCATAGGTTTGATTTTAAATAACTCTGGTCATGATTGTCCTCTAGGCTTGTGACTATTTTTTAAATTTGTAGTTACTTTCGAAAATTGACGATATGGCCTTTTCTCAATAACCATTTCTCACAAAAAGCAATGGACGACAGGAATCTATGTGTGAATTTGCCTTACATTGACCTAATCTTCAGTCCTGATGGCCTGTGGTCGTCACAATTCATTGGCAAATACTGATGGTAAAGCTTTCTGTACACAATCGTTAACTTGGCTACTACATTTTCTTTCAAAATTCATAATACGATGTTCTATACATTTTTCTATGACAGCATTCAATACGCAATAGCACTCAATATGAAATAGGCTCAGTGACACTCCTCATTTCATTTTTACTTTTAGTTTTTGTTGACTAAACTTCTGATCTTTAAATTGAGTTCGGAACCTTTTTAAAACACCTCTGTGATCTCGGTGAATTATATTGAAACTCATCATTCTATATACACATCTGCCTTTTTTCATCTTCATTAAAGGATATGTTTTCACTCCATGCCAAGGTTTGTATATAAATCTGATTCTTGGATACGTGCCCGGGTAGCAATGCAACATTGTTTACTCCCACGTTTTGCAAAAATGAGTTATCTCTGTTTTTCCGCAAGTCGCAGTTATCAATAACAAACAAACAGGATACCAGTTCTTTCTGGCCACTGCCCAATTCTTTTCGTCCACTCAACCCACAAAAACCATCCGATTATTCCCATTCCTCATCCGAACTTTTAATTCACAACACAGAAGCTTAACTACTACCCTCCAGGGAGGGTTCTTTATTTAGCCCAGATGCTAAATAATTCATTGTGACCACCTCGAACCATTACGGACGCTATTTATATCGCCAGCAATTTACATTCGAACAGTACTGCGATTCCAAAATGAATTAGAGTTTCATGCCAACTTCAATACAACCGTACACATTACCAATAAGCCATAAACAGCACAAGGTAATCACTTCCATGTCATGGCATGGAACCGCCCCAAGCCAAGCCGCCAAGTTCAACAGCTGCCCCAGCGACCACCAAAGAGAAGCCAAAGGAGCAAACAATCGAAATTAAATTGTGTAGTCCCTCCAGTAAAAGGCGCGTTATAAATCGAAAAAGAAATGAAACGAACAAAATAGTTTGTCCTTGAATTCGATATCGTGAAGGAGGAGTAAGAGGAGAAATTTGTTTTGGTTTGACATTGAGCGGGAACTCGAGGAAGGGCGGGTAAATTGCATTTTCTAACAAAAAAGAGGAGCACCAAGAAAGAAAATGGAAAAAAAGGAATAAAAACTAAAATTAAGGAAACCCCTGACGACTGCTACAGACGTTTTTTTCTTTTTTTTTTTTGTCGCGGGCTATAAATAAATTTCACTAATCACGTGCCAACAACAAGTCGACGAACTTATGTGCTACACACGTCGAGTGTGGCACGTTGAAAGGTATCCGACGGCAAAGGCGACAGAATTATTTCGCTTTTCCTTTCGAGGCGTTTCACGTTTTGCTTACACTTCCAGTCTTTTGATTGACACCTTAACACAGAAAAACGCTTCAAGCGTAATTGCTTTTCGGGGGCTTAAGTTAAAAACAATTTTCTAAACTGTCACCGTAAGCATTTGACACGACACAGATGTGCGTGTGTGATGTATTGCAGGGTAAGTGAGTTTTGAGTAATGTATGTATGTTTAATTTGCCAACAGACTGAGCTTGTGTAGACACCTCGTCCTTTCGAATCTTATGTTTTTTATATGCTGTGAATAGAAGAAGTCAATGCACCAAGGAGATGGACACACCATTTTTTTTAAAATAATTAATGGGCAGGATGTCACTACAGTGCCTTACTTCTTGCTAGGCTCAGATGACTTTATTTTTTTGACCATTTAGCCAGCCATTAAAAGCTAAACAAAAAAAAAGTGTAGTACTATCATATAATTGAAGCAATCTAAGTATGTCGTGGCTAAGCTTTAATAATACATTTTTAGCCAGAGAAGTAACTGGCTCATAAATTTACAACAAATTCATACAAGAAGATAAGTTCCTGCCTGGAGCTTGGAGCTTAGGCTTTTCTGACATTCTTTTTTCTATCAAAATAGTAGTACCAGCCAATGCATTAAAAAAGAACCGTTGACTATGCTGAATAGATGTTGCTTCGTTTAGAAAACCCTATACAATCGTATAGCAAATCCAATTAACCTTTAATTTGGAGAAGAATTAACCAAGTATGCCCACCGACTTTTAAAAGAGTTTTGAAACCATTTCAATCAAGCGTTTTTGAGATTGCTTCCATTCTTATTTTGACGTAGTTTATGACTGTTGAAGTCAATCTAAAGTGAATTAAAGTCAGTGGTAGAAAGGATTGTTGAAAAAATTAACACTGCGGCGGCTATGTTTATTTCATATAAGAGACTTTCGAACACTCTTGCAAGTAACAATTTTTTTAGAATGTAAAAAACAGCTAGGCATTGCTTACTCGTAGAATCGTGCGAAAAAAGAAATAACCAAGAAGAACTTGCAGCCTCTTAAGAACGAGGTGTTTCTTTTTGAAACCAACTAGTTCTTTAAATTTTGTTATGCTTCCAGCTAGGTTCTGTTGTCTGGTTTTTAGGGTCTCGCTCCAAACCAATGACAAACCCCTTATGAAATCACTTCTTCGTAAAGGGAGTGGAGCTCAGATTCTCGTCTCCGATATACGTCTGTCTATCATTAAGCTTTAAATGTGATAACTGATGCATAACTTACGATTAAGAAACTATATTTTTACAGATGATGTGTTTACTTGTCGGAAAAAAGTTTTGAGAAGTTACATACTAGCGAAGAAGTTAGTAGGGTAGAGCGGGGCTAGTAGGCTAAGCGAATTTCTCAAGAAGAGCAAGTACTACACGAACAAGATCAGACGGAACTGAAAAGGATACACTAATCAACCTGCGCAGAATCGGTTTCAGTTGTATTGTATCAGGTAAGGAACCATGCGGATTTTTCGTTTTTGAGGTGAAAAAGTAAAAAAAAAGTTCTCAATATTATTTTTATTTAGTGGCGAGAAGATTTACATTTCAGATTAAGGTGCAGTCTTCTTATGTTTCAAGTTATTATATTTTAGTGTTCCGTTAAAAAAAATCAACTGTTTTGAGTAACTTTTCATTTATAATGCAAAAGGTTCATCAAATTATCTAGATGTAGTGTAAGTTGAGTCAGGTCGATCAGCTTCCACCTCTGGATAACCCGCTAAGAATAACTTGTATTTTTAGTAGGTTCAGCTGTTCCCAATGAACTTCAATCTATTTCCCAACAAGCTGGGGCTGATATTGTCTAATGTGCATGCAAACATTCTCAGAAAGTCCCGAAATTGGGCTCATAAAAAGTGCTTACCTGAACATATCCCCGTTTTTTACATTAAATGCAATAGCGAATATTTCTTACTTATTGTGTCTTAAATAAAAGTCTATTATAAATGCATCCTTTTTCAAATCACCTCCATAAAGAGGTTGATTTCCCATCTTCAAACCATTGGCCTACTTACCCCACCCCCGCTAGTGGGGCAAGTTGCAATTACATATTTTCGATTTTTTAGAATTGCATAGTGTTAATCACGTTAAAAAAAGATTTTTTAAATTTTTGTACGTTGTACAATCAAGGAAATTAAAAGAAAGTTTAATTTGCGCGTCTAGGCGTATTTACAATTGGATTTTTATTGTGTCTTTTAATTCAAAATATAAACAATTTATAAAGACTTTGACAGTAGTTGGGTTTTCATTAATGTCCCTATTTGTTGTGGCTTAATGCCTTAATGACATTTGTTACATTTTTTATATTTATTATTTTTTTTATGTTTACATTTATATTTATATTTGGTTTGAATATCAAACACATAGAAAACTCCGATAATTAGTCTTTCAATTGATCCTAGCCTCATAGTTGCATTATGCTTAGGGTGGTATTTATGAGACTTCAAATAAAAATTGGTCCAACTAGTACCGCTCTACACTACTAATACTAAATTCTATAAACAATTATAATTTTTTTTAGATGTTTCATATTGACAAGGAGCCATTAAACTACCTAAATACGACTTGCGTACCGTGTCTCCCACTTATTTTCTAGGACAATGGACCAAAGAATATGGAGAAAATTTGAGTTTTGGGGCATCTGTTCCCAATAATATGTATATAAAAAACCTTCCAGACTTTTTTTTTTATAGATTACTTAACTCTTTGAAAACAAAAAGGTCGCTCCCAATCTAAAGTCCGCACCCATGTGTCTAAAAATCTGAAAGAGCTGGAAAGTAGGCCTTGTTAAAATTGCATTCTGGCTGAAATAGCTTTCTAATTATTAGCAAAAAACGAAAAAAGAGCGACTTGTGAGTTTTAAAGATTCGAAAACACCGTTTTGTAGACTTTGGTGAAGGAAACAACAAATTTTATACAAAAAACAATTTATTTCAATTAACTACTAGGGAGCAAGCCCCTACTCGCTTCGCTCGCTAACCTCCCTTGTTTTTTCCTCTATTCTAAGAGAAAATTTTGTGCCGTCGGAATAATTTTTCAATTAATTGCATAGTCTTAGGCTTCGGACAGTTTAACTTTTGTTAGAATAGAAAGAAAATCCTGCAACCCAACACAAAAAAGCTTAGTTGGTTTAATAAATATTTGTAAGAATTGAGTAACACTCCCTAGGCCCGAAATCTACATTAAGTTTTGTTTGTTAAAGATTTCTTGTGTTAACGAGTCTTAAGCAGAATCTTAAAAAAATCTATTTTAATCAAAGCTTATTAAGTCTTAGGTAGAAGTGATTCGCGAAAATTCGCTTCTTACGTAGGTCATCGCTTGTCCCAAAAATTCTATACACTGAAAGTGAAATATTTGTTGTAGGTTCGAAACTTTATAAACAAAATTTTTCAGTTTGCGGAAACTGGCGGCCATCTGGACAGTAAAAAATTCGTAAAAAAAAGTTGGTTAACCCAATTGTAACGATTTCAAATGGCTCGAAGCTACTTTTAATGTCCGACATGTGCACACGTTAGTTGCAGAAATTTTAAAATCCAATTGGACGGTTAAAAGTTATTCCTTGCCTAGAGTGAGTAAGTCCTCGCCCGGAGCGAGTAAACTTTATTTCGAAATTCAGTTTCTCGTATGCTCTACACACACAGAACCACTAGATTCCTCTGTTCATATAGCCTTCCAAAGAAAATTTGATTATTTTCCCAGAATTTGCTCCAACCAACGTTAAACATCGGAAGCGTGAACGAGCTTCATGCTGAAAAGCCACGCTTCACGGGGCGGTGAGTGGGAGCAACATGTGCAAACAGGCGCGACAAATCGTAAACTCGATTGCGGAAAGTCGGTGGCATGGCATGTGAGCGATTTCGTGCGTGAAATTGAAATTTTTTAAAATTTAAAATTTTAAAACCAAAACCCTTTCGCTTCAGATGAAGAAGACAGCTTCAGTTACCCACGCGAAAGTCCCCACGGAGAATGTTCTCCACGAAGCGAAAATGTCAGAGGACCACAAACCAGCGTGGGTGTAGAGGATAACAGCTGAGGCAAGCCTGCACCTGTAACGAGGTGCTGGTGTTTCTTCCGCAGGATGTAGGGCCGTAAAAATTTCCTTAATTCATTGTTCGAATTCGGCCATAAAAACGTGGTTAATTACAAGGAACGGGTTTTTTTTTTATTAACGGTTGTCATTGTGTCTAGTTTGGAGAGAAGGTCTGGGTGGCTGCAAGCCGTTTTCAAGTCATTTGGCGTTTTAATTGCATGGAAAAAATTTGTGCTTCTTTCGGGCTCGGTGACGTAACATTGGAATCACCGCTGAATTCGATAAAAGCAGTTCGTCTTAATTGAATATTTTGTTGCTTTCACAAGTAAAAATAATGTATACCAATTTATGTATTAGAAGTAAATAAATAAACTGAAAAAAACTAAAAAAAGAAAAGCACGTGTTTTGTAAAAGTTATGAAGGTGTGTTATCGGGTAATGTCTGTTGAAACTATTGATGGTGTTTTTTATGAAACTATTAATGTTGTAAGTGTTTTGTAAGGTTGAGTGGAATTAAAAGACTGTAGCTTCAGCAGCATACTTTTTTTGGCTTTCAACTTTAAATTTGACGTGTAACAATCATGATCATAACCTTAACTTCAGCTTCAGCTTTATTTATTTTTACAAGTGTACACTTTGTCACATATTACTAGTTATGTACAATTTGTGCGGACTACTTAGAGTATTCGGTGTCATAATGATGATGGAACATTACTTAAGTAGCATGCTGCCTTACCATTATCAGGATAATGTTATAAATAAAATATGCCTCCCTATTTTAGATATAGCGTCAGATCAGTAAATGTTGGCCTGCATGTTGTCGTCTGCTTAATAGTCGGTAAATTGCAGAGGAGACTGAGCGCTTGTTTTTACAAGCTAAGTATTTTATTAGACCAATCTTATTAGGAGCTTGTTAAAAATGTGTGGCTAAGCTCAAACAAGAATGAGAAAATAATGAGACGAGGCATCTCAGCGACTTTCTTTGTTTAAAATATTCCTTATTTTTATCGCTCTAACGATTAAGCCACGGTGCCCACTTCATTAATTTATCTTATTTTTCTTAAGTGTTTCCATATGCACTTCTTTTTAATCTTGTCTTTATGGACAAAACAAAATTAGTACTTCTGATGGCCGAAATATTTTTTTTGTTTTTTATCTGTTACTTACTGTAAAACCATATCATTTTACTTTTGCATTAAATTGAATAATTTTAGGTTGGGTGTTTCTATCTTATTGGCATAGCTATGGATACATACGAAAACCGAGCACAACCCGTGGCAGTACCAGGCCATGATTCTTGTACAACGACTGTTGATGGGTGGTTACAATTTAGACATATGGAAATGGAGCCCGCTATTTATTATCCATTTCAGATGACAAATCTTAAAGCTTTCTCATGACGGAAATACAAAATTGCCAATCCTTCCCTTAATCTGTACCGTGAAAATAATTTTTAGTATTTTCTCCGATTTAGATTCAAACCAGTGTACGCCAAAGTATAAGTTTATATTAGAGTCTTTTTTTAAGGGCCTTGCAGCAGCAGCAGTCTCAGTGAAATTCGATTATTTTTCATCCTTTCAAAACTTCAAACAAAAGGCAACCTAAAGTGCTACGAGCTTAAGAGTCGACCGGCTTGATGAAAGAGTATCAAGGTAAAGTGGGGAGTAGTGTAGAAGCATTGCCAAGTAGGGATCTTCAAAGTTCACAGTTCTTCAAACTATAAATCAGTCGATTGAGACGCTAGGTTAAGCCTACCGCAACTTTAAGGCTTGCCCGAGCATGAGCTTTAATTTTAACGATTGTTAAAATTTGCGGCTATGGTATAAATCTCTCAAGAAAACTCCTAAAATAGTTCACTCCCAGTTTACAGATGTCAACAGGGATAAGTCAGTGGGAAGTCAAGTCAAGTTAAACAAAAAGGAATTTTCGATAATGGCACCGGGGTCTACTTTTTGTGGCAACGATGTCAAACAGAATCTGGCCTTTAAGAAGTTGTGATGTCGTGTGCATTTCCCTGCATTCAGTAAATCGCAGCCTAATGCAAAAAATGTCCTGCAATATGAAGGAAAAATCAAGGACATGTTGAAGTAATCCGTGTGTTGATTTTATTTCATAACCATTAAAACAAAAACGTCCAAGCAAACTCGACTCCAAAAACCTTGCGATAAATTTCAAAAATTAATCGATATTCGAACTCGATGTGGTAGAATAACACCACACAAAAGCCCCTGTCATTCCAACTGAGAAGGCACAAACTGTGCTCCTCTTTATCTCATCTTCAGGTATACATAACCTGTTGCTACTAGGACACTGTACAGTTATGCGCACACTTCCCCCACCCCTCAAATGCTTTTGTTGTGTTTTCCTTCTTGGCATCGATACAGCTCCACGCCACGGAAGACAGCTTAATGAGTTTCCTCGAAAAGTTTTTCTTTTCCTGTTTCGTAAATCGGGTTGCATAACTCAAAATTCAAATTGTTTGTCATATTTGGAAAATCTCTCAGATAAAAATCAACATTCAATTCTGCATTCCAAGGAAAACGAAAAAATTAACAAAAGTCGTGCGAAATTCTGATCAATATCCAATGGCAAAAAAAAATGTCAGGTTAACGACCCACTCGCGCTGACTAATGGACATCATTTTGCAAAAACAGACTGCCACGACGACGCGAGTAAACGCTGCAATTTATTTTCACCACGGCGCATTGCTGTCTCGAAAAGATATTTCTATGTTTTTATTTTTCGCAATTTGTCTGCAAAAACTTAAAAATAAACACCACCCCCACTGTCACTCGCAAATAGAGAGAGGAAAATTTTGCAAAAAAGGAAAAAGCTAAAAACTAATTAATTCATTACCAATATGAGCGAAATTAGTGAAAAGAGTGGGTGCTATCACCAGCGCCTCGCTTAGAGCGTGTTTACTTCAGCAGCTCCTTTTTTTGGTGTGTCTGCCCGAGCAATGGACGAGAGGAGCTCACCACCCATTCCTGTTGGCGCCTGACCCAGGTGAAAGTGTGCAGGAAGTCCTTCTGTCTGCGGGGGTAGTTATCACACACTTTACAGACCACCACTACGAAAAAAAAAAGAAAACGAACACCCAGAGGTCTCAGTCTCAGGCCAAGTTTCAATTTCAGTTTCAATTACTTGGAAAAGTGTTTTTTCGAATTCGCACTCATTAGTGAGCCTCTAAAAATAGAACCGGACAAGTTTTTCTTTTTGGGTAGCAGTTTTGTGTTTTGTTTTCTTTGTTCGTCTGCTTAAATTCGACCACGCACTTCAGGTGAAGCGATGTTGATTGGAAATATGAGTTTTCACTTGGGTGGGTTCTTTAAAAAGCACTAAAGGAAGAATCCATGACAGGAGATAGGAGTCTCGACGAACGAGAGGCAGCGGTGAAGGACGACGACGAGAACGAGCACGGTTACGAATGTGAATGCGAATTTGAATGCGGTGAGAGAAAAACTCGGAGACTCGCGATGTGTTACACCCGCCAACGGAAACTGAGCGCACAGTAATGGTGAAAGCGAGTTTTTAGGCCGATGGCCGAGAAAATGCTAAAATACTCTGGATGTGTGTGCGGAGGAGTGTGTATGTGGGGCGATGGATCCGGGATGTGGTTCGGCTTTTGCACGGAGGAAAAGAGAGTGAGAGAGAAAGTGCTCTTGAACTAGTGCAAATAAAGTGGAGCAGTGTGAAAGCTCTACACATTCTCTTTGGTAAACATAAACAACAGGGCGATGCAGTTTAAGAGAGTGGAGCAAATCCAAGAATGAATTTGTGCAGGTGGCGGAGTAGGGGAGAGCTTGGTAAGCTTATCGGACAAAAATTTGAATTTACTAAACCGTTATTTAAAATGGCGGGCAGACTTTGGCAGACAGGTGAAAGCTTAGCTGGGATGGAAAGTTATCGAAAGCTCTGGAAGAAAAATGCTTTGGGTTATTTTGTAGAGAAAAAGCTTTGAATGCGTTTTAGGGACATTAAGTTTTCTTTTTGTGCCTTATTTTAACTACCACTAACTTCAATGAATTATTTGGGTTTGAGTACATATGCATGGACGCCTTTATTACGACAATTTTCGGATGAAACGAACTATAATCTTGATGGGCCTAACGACTAGACTACTTTTGATGAAGAATATATCGTTTGATGTCAATCGTTCTTGGAAGTAGATTGTTTATTGCATTTGATAAAATTGCATTTTTAAATTCTTTTTTGAAACAGTGAGATAGTTGGGCTTATTTAAGTCTTTTACTACTTACTAAAAGTGTAACCAGAAGCCCGTGGAATGTAAAAGCATATCCAACATTTTAAGAGGATTTTCGGCAATTGCTGTAGCTTTAACCTTTCACATTCACTTGGAGGAGACTTCTAATCTTACTTCGCAGTTGGAATATTCAGGCGAGCTTGAACTTGTAAACATGAGATCACGATTTACAAATCTTAATAACAGAGTCATAAAAAAAATTGTGCATTTTTAAGCAATTATAGTGTGTAACAAAATTTTAAGAAATGTTTTCTTATCTTCATTTTCGATTTCTTTATGATTCGAAATCTGATTTCAAAAATACCAAAAGTTCTTTTTAAGTGTTAGCCTCAGAATTTGATGTAGTATTTCGTGTTTTCAAAAAAATATATGCTTTCGCAAATTAAAAAAAAAATATAAGCGATAACATCATCCAAAATGTTACTTCAAATTTTATTACCTTCTCATGCCTCCGAACAAAAAAAATCCATTGATCAGCCTCTACACATTAGAAAGTGCTTAGCTCCACAAAAATTTCTACGAACTCAACATAATTTTCTTTACCTGTATTTCATGGGAAGCCTTCTTTTATATTTTGACTGCTTTCCCAGTAATGATATGGTTATGCTCCAGGCATAATTTTGAAACTACAACATCAATACAACCGTTTTAACTTTTTTGAACCGAAATGTTTTGCTGCCAAATGCTGTATTTTGTACTGTTCAAAGGTTTTGAAAGTTAAATGCAATTCAATGCTAGCATTAACTCAGCATTAGGGTTCGCGCATTTTGTTTGTCAACTAACAAGTCACATTATTGCCGATTTTAAAAGCTACAGTATTCGTAATCAGGTGCTACGATTCAAAGGAAAAAAGGACTTTGCCACATTTTTACAATTCATTAGCAGCTTTCTTCACCTCAAAAAATACGACCAAACAATCCGTTAATAGTATATTACGTCGTAGGAGACAAGAAGACTTCATTCTAGTATGATTTTGGCTAGCCTAAAGATAATACAATGCGCATGAGACTGCAACGATTTTAATAAAAGTCCTAGAATACTCAGCAGCATTTTTGTTGCATGAAATATGATGACTAATATTATACTCTCTCTCCGCGTGCTGATTTCAGACCTGCAGTCCGATTGTTTGTTTCAGCTTTAGTTTTTGAAATATAATTAAAACGATGCTTTTTTAAGGAACAATCTATTTTCTATTAAGAAAAACAATCTAAAAATAACCTCTAGTTATCAAAAAATTTTCTTTTAAGATTTTCTTGCTTAACTTTGTTCACGAGGACACACACCATATCAGAATTCCAGTGACCCTGGTAACGTTCCCCCATAGTTCGAATATCTTGATGGAACCATTCACGTTGTTCTTGACTCAAAACACCAAGATTTCCAGGGAAACGGTCCGACTGGCTGTGGAGGAAGTGTACCTTGATGCTCATATTACAGCCAAGCTGCTGAAAGCGATTCGGCCTCTCGGTTACGATAATATGAAATTCTGGTTTCTGGAGATAGAAGCTTTGCTTTAAGCCAAAAGCAAGAATCTCCGATGGCTTTTTAGAAAAACCAAGCTCTCTGACTAATGAACTTAGGTGTGTGTACGAGAAAATCCTATACTGATTTTTATTTTATTTTATAAATTCCAAATTAACTTCGTTCCCGGACGAGTGGACATGTGACGCTAATTTTTAAAAATGTTAATAACCTTAATGACCGGCATATTATTTGTCCGATATCCTTAGATTTGAAATGGTCTAAGTCAACTAACCCTAGTCCAGAAAAACGTAGCTTCTTATAACAGAAAACTTAGATCCAACATCCTACAACATGAATAATGCTTTAAATTTATAATTAATTTAGAATAAGAAAAAGACTAAAAACTAAAAACTAAGTGCAATCACATCTGCACCAGCGACAATGTGCCCACCACCAACGTGAACCGATTATTCATGACGAAAATCAAAAAACATAAAAAAGCGAAGCATGTCAACTTAAATTTAAGCCTTCTTTTCACCTCGTACAATTATCGATTGCCTACTTCGCTAGTTCGAATAAATCGATTCTGTAGCGAAGCCCTTTCGCGTCCTAAGTCTATCAAAATCTCACATAGGAGCGCGGCAAACGGATTAAGTTTTCCTTTTCGACGAGCCACACGCTAGCTGAGGTGTGTTTAAAAAAAAAAACAAAACAAAAACTACAAAATTCACAAATCTCAAAAATAACTTTGAGTTAAGAGACTCCGTCCTCACCAGAGTGATGCCCAAAAGTCTAATAGTTCCAGATCAAAGCCTCGTTCAATACCACCACCGGCGCACGTTACTGACCAGCCTTGGTCCGACTCTCCGCCCCTCCTAGAGTGCATTTCTTGCAGTTATATAACAGAGAAAGCAACAAAATTGTGCACTGAGAAAAAAAACCAATAACGAGGGAAAAATAACAAGGGAATTATTGAATTTCTTCTTTTTTTTTTAACGTGGCCACTAATGTAATTAAAGTCGTATACCCCGAGTGCAGGTGCTGAATTCATCAGTTCTTCGCGAATTCCGAAAGCAAGAACATCGGGGTAGAAGAAAAGAACCTTAAAGTAGCTAGGAAGCCTTGCTACTTCCTTCCTTTTTTTTGTCGTACTAGAATATCTCACCAGCCGTGTGTGAGCGTCGGAAACCTAGAGGGGAAAGTCCTTTTCCTTTAATTGATTTCCGTCAAATGGTTTTGTGTAGTTTTTTGTTTCCACCTCCCCCTTTCGCTTGTTCGGTATCGCGTACGCGGCATTTTTTCGCTTTCTGTATTAATAACAAAGGACATCCCTTGGATTAAAACAAAAAAAACAAAAGCCCATGTTTGATTTAACTCAATAAACACAAAATAAGAAGAAGACGTACACCACTTATTCAATAATCAATGCAAATGACCAAAATCGAAAACAATAATTCTGGATATTTAAAGACTTTTTAAGTAAGTGTGTGAAATATAATATTTGACGAAGAATAAAGGACAACGATTTTTTTTTCAAGTGTATAAACTTCGATCGGACAGTGGTGCCAACCAAAAATAATAAATGATTGAGCAAGGACAATAATTTTAATAACGAGAAGTCATTTAAAACCTTCATCACCTTTCTTCACCTTCACCACCTTTTTTCGTCCGAAGAAAAAAAGTGCTGCTGTTTATTAGACGGGAAAGTTTTTAAAGTTAAATTGCATATGCCATCGACGTTATAAGTGAGGCTATTTGACATAAAAAGATAGATAATGCCGTATCCTTTAAGGAGGCTAATGAGTCGTACAAATAATAGATAAATACTCTTATTTTGAGGCGTTAAAATGGGTTATTACATTTTGTGCTTAGTCACTTTGTTGATAGAAGACTTTTCTGGCGTTTTAAAGTTGGTGAATCTAAAAAAAATGTCGTTTACTTTTAACTTAGGCGTCTGTCGGAATAAATGTTTGGTTTATAAGAACTCAAAAAAAAAGGTTCAAACAATTGGTTTTCTTTTTTATGTATTTTATTTGCGTCGTTATTGAAAAGTTTTAAAGTTATAAATATAAGACCGAGTTATACCTCGCCGTACAATTCATGCCTTAAACTCAATTTATTAACGTGCCTTGATTGATAACTACGTAGGTGTGCCGCGTACTTAGTGAAGATTGTCTCTAGGTTTTGTTAAACATAAGGAAGACTACTCGCATCAGACGCCTGTTAGGTGTGAGAGAACATAAGCTTCCTACTACATCCTACTACTGCTAAATAAACCAAGAATACTTCAGCTCTAGCATGGAGGCTAGGACTTTGTTAATGGTTATTTGGTGGTCATAAAACATTAAATTTAAGAAAACTACAAAATTGTATTTTATGTTACACTGGAAAATTGCGTGTTTATTTGGTAACAAAAAATGTTCGAGGTTGCAAAAAATTCCTTCAAGCTACTGAAAGAATCTTTGGCTGTTTTTGGGAACTCTGTAGCGTTCCTTATATCGCTGCTCGCAAAACTTAGTGTGCTTAACCCTTTCATGACAGCACCTTATCCCAAACCAAAGAAAAATATTCTTTGCTAAAGCCTAGCTTATGATGTCTCAACTAAGTCAAATTTAAAGAAAAATATATTCAAGAACGAAATGATAAGGTTTCTCTGCAACACGTGATAACTAAAATTGCATCATATTCCAAGCCAGACATTTCAACAAAAAGTCTCTTTTAATTTTTAAAGCACATACATACAATGGAATTAATTTCAAAATGCATTGGTGGTTTAAAAAAAGTTATGAGATCTGTTGAACTGCAAATTTTTATTGAGATTGCCTTCACCAAAACCAAAGTAATGGATCCCGAATATAATCAAGTTGCACCATTAAATGTCTGAAGCAGTATTAAGTGGATTAAAATAATTTCAAGCAGAAATCGAACAAAACGAATATTTGTAAAAAAAATTGAACCTTAAGATCAAATAGTGATTAAAATGAATTTAGAAAACTGAGGCAAATACAATTTCTATTAAATGATTTTTGATTTCTTATTGTTTGCTAAAATATCAAAAATAAATGCTGCCTTTTTTGTTGTTAAAGTTTCGTTTATCGTTTTTTAACGGGCGGGTAACACATTCGATGATTTTCGTCAATATAACTGTTACAGCACCACATTTAAGCCTTTTTTAAGTTTAATTTATTCTATTTGACATGTTGAGGCCTACGAGAGGCGCAAAATCGTTCCAGCAGCGGAACGAACCTGGAACGGTTCTTTTCCTTGTCGGAATTGGTTCCTAGAACGGGCGCGCTGTGTGTGCGCAAAATCAAAAACTTTTAATTTTCTTCACACCAGAGACTCCGCCCATAATCGGCGTGCGTACCGATTTTTCATTACAACTCTACGAGAAACCTACGTTAATCCAAGCGAGTTTGGGAAACATACAGTTGCGACAAAATAAATATTACATGTTCCTCAAATAGCCTTAAATGGAAGTTTTCCTTGCTCCTGAGATTGAATGTGCTATTCGATAAATGTAGAACTAAAACTAATCATAAACCAAGCACATTGGTCTTCCGTAAAAAAAATGTTGATCAAAAAACGTTGACAAAATACAATCGAATCCCTGTAGGCCGAAGTACCTCTAAGTCGAATTTCCCTCTAACTCGAATTTTTTCGCACTCCCAATTTTCCACACAAAAACCATTCTCTAAGTCAAACTCCCTCTAACTCGAACTAATTTTAATGTCCCGTGAAAATTCGACTTAGAGGGATTCGACTGTATATAGCACATCTAATAAATAAGCTAATTTGGGTACATTTAATGAACAAAAAAAAGTCCAAAGCAGGTAAAATTAAATAAATTTAACTATAGTAAATTAATAACAAACAAAACTTGAACGGTTAACCCATATTTTTAGTCACAGTGGCACGTCGAATATTAATTGATGAAAAAAGATTACTAGGCTCGCCAAATCTCCTGCTACAATGTGAATAACTTTGATGCACCAGATCTATTTTTAGCAATATCTACCTCATCCCACAAGTTTTCAACAGGAGGAAGTAGACATTGCTTTACAGACTTAGCCGAATGCTTACGATCGTTATCCTCTTGAATTTGCACATTGACGATGTTTTAACCTCAGCAATGGCATGCATTATATCCAGGAGAATTTTAGTTGTTCTTGACTTGGTGTATGCTACATTCTACGCGATAAAGTAACTTTTCCAGTATCTCTCCTAAGCACCTTTTCTTTACCGATACCGGATTTAATGGTATTTGCAAACACATTAATACCAATAACATGTTCAATCACTTTTTGAAGCCACTAAACAAATTTGCAGGCAAGTTGAAAGTAGTATTCTAAGACTTCTAATTTAGGTACTTCAGGGACATGCTTCCTATTTTGTCGCAACTGTAGGTTGCAACGTAGTCATATAGTCAGATTCTGCAGAAATTTTTATTGCTTTAAAATGTTTGTTTTATTGCAGTTTTTCGAATTATTAGGTAGCACTAATTTCTTTAGACTTAAAGACTGTTTTTATTCTGATAGAACATCTTTGATTGTCTCTGAACTATTTTACGAGTTACATCAGGATAGATAACACTATAACCAATTTACTAAGTCTACAAACACAAACATTTTCTTTTTTTTAATTTTCTTGACCTACAACATTATATTTGAGAAATGTTTGGCTTATGCACCAGCAAAGGCTTTATTTTATTAGTTTGGTCATGGATATTAACTTACGGTTTGTTGGGAATTACGACGAAACTAACGATCTCTATTTTTATTTGCAGTATTTACAGCATCACAGCCACATTGAGATCAGAATAAACGTTGACCACCGAGGAGCTAAATAACTTAGCATCATGTCGTCGGACGCGGATGACCTTGAAAAAGGTCAAAAGGACTATGACATCGTTATGGCCGACGAGTATGTACTGAATGACGTGGAAAAGAATTTTATCCTTGCGGCAGAGCACGGTGATTTAGCTGGAGTTAAAAGGTAAAACAAACTAATTCTAAGTGATTATTATTATTTTTATTATCAGATAATTAAAAATTACATGATAAACTTAACGTTAACTAGCTTAGCTACTAGGACTGTTAGCTCTCTTCTAAGTTTCTCTTCTTTTCCAGAATCATTGAGGACTACAAAGGAGACACGAAGACCTTCAATCTGAACTGTGTGGATCCACTGAACCGCTCGGCACTGATCTCGGCCATTGAGAATGAGAACTTTGATTTAATTGTGTTGCTTCTCGAAGAGGGCATCGACGTGGGCGACGCCCTACTGCATGCCATCTCTGAGGAATACGTCGAAGCAGTTGAGGAACTCCTGCAGTGGGAGGAAACGCATCATCAAGAAGGACAGCCCTATGTATGTCCATGACGACATAATTTCCCACATCTACAACCTTCAAATGTGCGCTTTCATTTCAGAGCTGGGAAGCAGTCGACCGCTCCAAGTCCACCTTCACTCCCGACATAACACCACTGATTTTGGCCGCCCACCGAAACAACTATGAAATCCTAAAGGTTCTCTTGGATCGTGGCGCAACTCTGCCCATGCCGCATGATGTCAAGTGAGTAGGAGGAGGAGTTCCTGTTTCTCAGTTGGTGCCATCACATTGCCATCATCATCGTCATTGGTGTCATCGTGTCGTGTCGTCCGAAAATCAGATTGAAAATCACGTAAATTTGTTT
Organism: Syritta pipiens; assembly: GCA_905187475.1. Lineage (NCBI taxonomy): Eukaryota > Metazoa > Arthropoda > Insecta > Diptera > Syrphidae > Syritta > Syritta pipiens. Next base: position 30,834,546 of record LR994572.1, on the reverse strand, counting down.
TGGTTGCAAACAGCAGTACGTGCGTTCCGCATCGTTATCATTTATCTGCGAGTGAATTGCACTGAGGTGTTGCTAAGCCGTCGCCGTAGGTTGGAAATCCCTTTTTGCTTTTACCGACGCTGCAACCGCGTCTCTGCTCATTGCAGGCGTCGATGACGAATAGGAGCTACGCTAGTGTTTGCCTTTTAGAGTGAATTTTGGCGTTCGGCAAACAAGCTTTTTTTTTGTAGGACGATGAAAATGTAGGCGTCATATGGAGTTATGTCATTCATTCGTGAGCGGAGGCGATGAGATGATTTCGTCAAAAATTGAAAGTGCGTTAAAAGGACATTTGCATTGCAGTTTGTGTGTCGACGTGTACAGGCACATTGAATCCATCTATTATCAATAGGAACCGTAGAAATGCTGGCTTTCACGATGAACTCATAAAAACTTGTGCGGGTAAATGCTTTGAGGTACCTTCAGGCAAATTTAAGTCTGTTTGAAGACAATTTTTACAGTTTCTTAGTTTTTGTAAAGCCTTCACAAAATTTATATATGACTGACTTCGCTAGGTCAGAAAAGAAAGCACGTTTAAGACGTCATTGCATTCTTTTGTCGTAAGTCCACAAAATGCAGAAAAAACGCTACATTTATTTTAATTGCCATATATTTATTTTTAGATTCAAGAAAGTTTGTAAGAAATTTTGCAAGAAATCGTCTTTAAAGATCTTTCAGGATTTCTGTGTCAATTTCATTTCAGTGTGACAGAAATGCACTCCTTTCCAACGAGAGCTCTGAACCACTTCCATATGAACAGAAACATTGTTATAATTAAAACATACGTTCCACGTTTCTTTGTGCGTCCTTTATCCACGTGTGGAGTCTACTTCTTTTTTTACCAGTCTACTCGTTCCCTACCGAAATAACATTATCAACTCATTTATCATTCACAACCACACTCAGTAAAAGCTTTTAACGCGTCTATAATTTCACCGTCGTCAAGGAATACGAGATTCTTACATAAACACTGCAAAATAAAAAAAAAAACGAAAAACCAAAAAGAAAACACACAGAAATAAACCATATAGAAACAATGAAATTAGATTTGCATAAAAAAAGACTCATCTTTCTCTCTGTTCTCGGCCTGTTCCCGACCACCACCCACCTCGACCGCCTTAATGCAGATGTGGCTGTGATGACTGTGTAACATCGCAGGAGACCGATTCTCTAAGGCACTCACAATCTCGTATCAATGCATTTCGGGCACTATCTGCCAGTTCCCTAATAGCACTTAGTTCCCGAGATCCCGTCCTTACGGCCTTCGAATTATCCTGGGAGTTGAAACGCCTACAGGCCATGGAATCTGAATTCCGTGCGGAATACACGGTAAGTCTCGAGACTCGGAGAGTTGGAGTCAAGGCGAAGAAAGGGACTCTTTGATGTGGTTATGGCATGAAGATGACGTGACCATTATTCAATTTTAGACTGTGTCCTACTCTTCCATTTTGTTTTTCTCTCCGTTTCTTTATGCGTAATTTAATAATCACAAAAAAAAAAAAAAAAAAACAACCACTGAATGATGGGCGGGCATTTCCATTTGTTATTTAGGAAATGCGTCTCGGAGTACAGGAGTTTGTGTCGTCCCTCTTGGATCATGCACGTACCTCCACGGAACTGGAAGTGATGCTGAACTTTAATCACGAGCCATCTCATGACGTTTGGATGCCGGGACAACGTCAGACTCTGGACCGTTTAAAACTGGCCATAAAATATAAGCAAAAGTCGGTAAGTATGCGTGGGTGACGAACGTGAGTGCCCTCTGCCGGCGGTAAATCTAATTTTATTCACCTCCCCTGAAACAGTTTGTGGCCCATCCAAATGTTCAACAATTGCTGGCAGCCATTTGGTATGAGGGATTGCCTGGATTTCGAAGGAAAACCGTGAGTCAACAGATAATGGACGTTGTGAAGCTCGGATGCATGTTTCCATTGAACAGCATGAATTACTTGATAGCGCCCGAGTCGGAGAAGGGCAAGTTCATGAGGAAGCCTTTTGTGAAGTTCATCTCACACTCGTGCAGTTACATGTTCTTCCTGAGTGAGTGGAGTTGAATTGGGGAGGTGGTGTTGGAGTTACTGAGTATGTGTCCTTATAGCGCTTTTGGGAGCGGCATCTCTGAGAGTCGTGCAAATAATGTTTGAGTTGGTCGCGTTCCCTTGGATGACGGCCATGCTGGAGGACTGGAAAAAACACGAGCGCGGATCACTGCCTGGACCTATAGAGCTGGGGATCATTATGTATATTTTCAGTAAGTATTTTGGGCGAAGGTTTGGGTTGAAGACTTTACGTGCTTTTACGTGGCCTGAACTGGTGTTTGTGGTGAAAACATTGCATACTTTCACGTGTCCTGAACGCGTGTTGTTTAGAAAATGCAGGAGCAAATTTTTCTAAAAGAAATTTACTGAAATAACGATCAGATTTCATGGATATTTGTACCCAATGCTATTTTATTTGTTATAAACCGGCTGTGGAAAAAGAGCAATCACCCATAGCAGAGGTCATCTGCTCAATCATAACAATTTAACACTAATTTTTCAAAGAGTTTCCTTAAAGGCTTTCAATTGAGTTATGAATTCGTTATTCGAAACGCAGCACTTTTAAAGTTATTCTCCCTAAACATGCGACAATAGGACATTTGTTTCGACAAAATTTAATTTAAATGTAAGCTCAGACGTATTTTTGAAATTATATTCTTCTCCGGCGAAAGTACGAGGGACATCTGTGCGTACAGAGACCGGGTAGAGTTTACTTTAACTTTTTGCAACAACATTAATTGGCAATTCATACAATTGCCAAACATTTACATATCTTTTCAAATGAAATAGAAGACGATCACACGCAGTGTCTCCATGAATTTATTTAAAGGCACTCAAGCCAAATGTTGAATTTCAGGATTCAAAACTCGTGAAGGCTGATTTTGGGTAGAAAGTTACAGCCCATTTATTTTTTGAGGTCAAGCAGGACGCAAAAAATAAAATGAGGACTTTTTTTGTGTTTTGGGTGAAATAAATAAGACGGTATAGAGAAATAAAATGACCAAAATTTGTTTGATATATAGATGGTGTTAAAATTCAGTTTTATAAATGTTATAACTTATTTGCGAACATAAAGTGTGAATCCACCTTGCACCAAATTTTTGAGAAATTTCTTAAGAAATTTAAATCCAAGTGGTGTCTGAGTATGATGAACTACTTTCGAGGAGTTCCTACAGCAACGATTGGAATGCGTTGATGCTTCAAATTCTGCAAAGTGCCATCGAAAAAATTGTTTTTTTATAAACTCATAGCTTAATTTCCGATATAGTTATTGTTTTATCTATGAACAAAAAAAGACGTGGAGCTTAAACGAAATTCCCTCTCTAATTAGTGCGCCATATTGCATCAAAATTATCTGGCCTATCAACCACCTCTCATAGAGTTTTTATGATCTGTTTCTAGTCACCTCCGATAAAATTATTTACAAAATAATACTACATTCTATGCAAAAGCAGCAAACAGTTGTCTGAATGTCAAACCAATCATGTTAAATTCTGTTAACGACGTTTCAGTATTCATGTACCCCTGCTACCATGAAAGAATAGGATTCATTAGTTCCCTTTATCAGCATCTTCGTGAGTAAAGTCCATTTTTTATTAGCAAACTAGAACTTACTTTTACTCGTCGCAGAATCCATAAAAAGGCAGAATTTGTTTTAATTTGAAATGAAATTAATTTTTTATAAGTTTTCGAAAAGTCAACTCAACAAGCTTTCCGCAAATGGAGTGAAATCCAACGTTGGATGTGCAGTCGGGGAAAGTTTCAAAATTACCCTTCAACTTGTTTTATTTTATAATAAGAGTAAAAGATTGAATCGAGGAAAAGTGTGCATATAATTTAATTAGTTTTAATTTCAAAGGTTGGGCTATGGAAGAACAGGTTCACATTTAGCTGTTTGGTTAGGAATATTTAGTTTCTTGTTTCATTCAAACGGGAGTAAGTGAAGTAAAATCAAAAAGAAACCAAAGAAATTATATAAAAACTAATTAGAAACCAACAAAATAATGAAGAAAATTGTTTTTCTTATCTGCTTACACACATTATACACAAGATAAACGTAGTAGTAGTTTACTCTTTTTAACAGCTGACATTGTATCTCGTTCTGCATATTATTTTGATTATTTTACAAAACAAAGTGATGTTTGTATTCGAACCCGGTTACTCTCGCTAAACAGTCCGACGCACTAACCGATTAAGCCACGGAAGTGTAATTACACACTAGAACTTTGGTCTCCAAAATATCAAGCTTTTTGGATGTTGTCGTTTCTTGCGTATCAAGTCACGCTACCGATAACTCTTAGTGCTTTGCTCTAAAAGATTCAACACATATTAGCGTATAAATATATTTAATTCTTTGAGTTTTTGGCATAAGAAATTTATATCCGACTATTCACTACGGCAAATAATATTCTGCGAATAGATCTGATTCTGAAAATCTGAGAATTTCGAGAACATGCATTTACCTCTGACATCGACACTGCTACCAAAAACACCACAAACAAGTGCCTGTGGTAAAATAGTGAAAATAAAAGTTGCTTGTTTCTTTAACTCTGTTTTTCTTTCGTAACAAAACCTGAGAGCGATCAAATAGTTGTGAAATACTTTTCCCAGTGAAGTTTCCTCCAATCACAAATCGTTTACGGCAATCACGGGAATTGCACTCAAGTTAAACAAACAAAAGTTCACTCATTCATCCCTCGCAGCACTTCTAAACCGACTTGTGTAAACTGAATCCCCAGAAAATATCTCCGCAACTAATTAAGATTCCACGTGTTGATATCATCCCACTAACTTCGAACTCCATCTCCCGACTATTTCAGGTTTAATATTCGGCGAACTGAGGACTCTTTATTCGGACGGTCTATTTGAGTACATATGCGACTTGTGGAATATTGTTGACTTCATTTCGAACATGTTCTACGTCACGTGGATACTCTGTCGTGCGACAGCATGGATCATTGTGCATGTAAGTGTTTTCCTCCTTTCAACCCCACTGTCCAAGACTCAAGATTTTTTTCCACCTTCAGCGAGATCTGTGGTATCGCGGGATAGACCCGTACTTTCCGCGAGAGCACTGGCATCCATTTGATCCGATGCTGCTGTCGGAAGGTGCGTTTGCGGCGGGAATGATATTCTCATTCCTCAAGCTGGTGCACATCTTCTCGATAAATCCCCACTTAGGACCTCTGCAAGTGTCACTCGGTCGAATGATCATCGATATCATAAAGTTCTTCTTCATCTACACACTCGTTTTGTTCGCCTTCGGCTGCGGTCTCAATCAACTGCTCTGGTACTACGCTGATTTGGAGAAGCACAAGTGCTATCACTTGCATCCGGATGTGGCAGACTTCGACGACCAGGAAAAGGCTTGCACCATTTGGCGTCGATTCTCAAAGTAAGCCGACGTAGCGCAAGCACTTCGTCTGTTTACGAATCTTCTTTTACTTCGCAGTCTCTTTGAAACATCGCAATCATTGTTTTGGGCGTCTTTCGGTCTAGTAGACTTGGTATCGTTCGATTTGGCCGGCATCAAAAGTTTTACTCGTTTCTGGGCGTTGCTCATGTTCGGATCGTACTCGGTGATCAACATTATAGTGCTACTCAACATGCTGATTGCCATGATGTCCAATTCGTATCAAATCATCTCGGAGAGAGCTGATACTGAATGGAAGTTCGCTCGTTCGCAGCTGTGGATGAGCTACTTCGAAGACGGAGGCACCGTGCCACCACCGTTCAACTTGTGCCCCTCGATTAAGCTGTTGAGAAAGACTCTGGGCAAGGACACCAATAAGAGGACCAAGAGTTTTATGGTGAGTAAAGAGCGACTGCATTAAGTTTTGGAATGAAATGACTTGGTCTGGTGGCGTCTTTGGTGATGCGCTCGTGAGGGTGTTTGTGTTTCGAGATTAGCGTGATTTACGGGACGGCTGCGTTTAAATTTCAGAGGTAAATGAGAAACGAGAAAACGAGAAAAAAAACATTTGTTTCGTGTGTTTTGAGAAACAAACGAAACAAATGTTTTTTTTATCCTTCTTAAATAAAAGAGTTCTAATCGTTCTGTTCAATTATCCAAGAATTCGTCATCATCATAACCTTCTTGACCGCGTGATCCAAGAATTCGTTCCTTGCTAAAGACGATTTTTCAGATAAGATTGTTAGACTCTACTTATAAACCTTTTAAACTTTGGCCCTTTATCATCAATATGTTCTGAGCTTTTGTTCCCCTTGTTATTTCGACTCTATAGTCATTCGTATTTAAGGCTAGGCTTCTTCAATCTGATTGATATTAGTTGCTAAATAAATAGGTCCACTGGGGTGTTACCAGTTCTTAGATTGAGAACAGCTAAATGGTTATTTAGTTGTAGCCGTTGCTTTATATACAGCCACTTAAGCGTCTCAAGCGTTTGAGTTATTGATGTCTTTCTGTTTAATTTTAGTAATGTCTTCATCCCGTTGTTCTGTAGTCTCTGGAGTCCACTTATATATCCAGTATCGCAGGTATGTATAAAGCACAGACGCAATACTCGAAATAAGGTTATAGAGTAGATTAAGGATATAAGAAAGTCGAAAAAGCCAAGGAATTTCTTTCTTCTATCAGTGTTTTCTTATTGATTAGGTATACAAATTTGTTTCTAGTCCATTTTCTTGCGAATTCTCTTGGCAAATCCTATTTTAGTCCCTATTTTCTTACACAAATAGTTCAAATGCTTATTGAACTTTAAATCTTTGTCAATAATAATGCCAAAGGACTTTATATGATTCACTTTTTCAATGATTTGTCCATTCAGTTTTCACAATCAAACCTTATTTCAATGTATTCAATGCCAAACTCTTCAGAGAGGCTGGCGTTAGGTGGAAGCAGGGAACATCCTGTGGCGTCACAAAAATCTTTTGGCCGGATTACTGCCAACGTAAAACAGGACTAATTCTAAAGATTCCCAGGGCTAGTTGCGGCTTGTTGGTTGGTATTACCACAGGGCATTGCTTATCTTTAGGTCGGGTTTAATCTCTTGAACAACAGCAGGAACTATACGGAGAACGTGCTCTGCGCCTGCCCAGCAATAGCCAAAATAAGATTTAAAACATTGGGCAGCCACTTCCTTAACTCGTTGAGTGATGCGGGTAACCTCAAAACAAATCAACTCTTAAACTACCCTATTGCATCCAAGTCCTTCTGCCTGTACCAGGAGTAGCTGGGTATTCTAATATTTAAGGTACTCTGAGTTCGTCTAACACACTATGGACTAACACACTAGGTCTATTGGCGACTAGCCGGCAACACATAACCTAATCTAACCTATCCGTGCTTGAGTTTCTTTCTATCCATTTTGTTGTTTGTTCTTTTTGCGGACCTTGCCTATATCGTCCATTCTTCTCCGAACCGTTTGTTCGATAATAAGACCACAATAAGGGACTACCGCGTCTGCTGTAGAATGGACACAAAGTTCGCAATATTTTTATTAAGGATCACTCATTTTAATAATAAAGTTTCTGTTTTCCATAAAAATGCCACATTATTCGTATTGTTTATTGTGGTGACTTGCAGTCGTTGAGTCATTGAACAACAAACATTCGACTTAACAGACTCTGCTAAATAGAAATGGCTGCCTAATTAACATGGCGACATAATCAATATGATCGGCTAACCAACATGGCTGCCAAACCAACATGACAGCCTGAGCAACTAGATGACCCTCACAGACTGTTATTATCAAACCGACCCTGTTAGAAAAGCATTCACAAGCCTTTTGCGGCTTTCCAAAACATTTCGTGTCATCCTATTCAACTCCAGAGGCTGGTGGTACTCCACTTCCTAAAGAACATCCCCTTCTTGTCTATTATATTTCTGTCACATTCAGTGCCCCCTGTTGACCTCCACAGGAGTGTGAATTTTCAAAACAAAAGAAAAAAATGTCTTCCACCTACACAAGCTACAGCCTCTAATGAAGTACAAATCGATGCTCATAAATTGTAATGGAAGGCGCCACTCAGACGGCCCCAGTCACTACTCCATACAACGAAAATTAATTTAAATTTTCCCATGCAGCGCAAATCAAAGGAGAAGGCACTGGCTTTGCACGAGAAAGTAATGAAGCTCCTGATCCGTCGATTTGTCACCGCTGAGCAAAGGAAACGTGACGATTTCGGCATCACCGAAGATGATATCATTGAAGTGCGTCAGGACATCAGTTCGCTGCGCTTCGAGCTGCTAGACATATTCCAGAATAATCGATTTGAAGTTCCGGATATCGAGAAGAAGACCAGCGGTAGGTCCCGATGTCGTCATGTGTGTGCAGGCGTATGAAGTTCAATTGAATTTAATTTCAGCCGCTGGCACCAAGAAGGGCAAAGTGCTGGAGCGTCGTATCAAGAAGGACTTCCAGATCGGATTCGTGGAGACACTGGCTCAGGAGATGACGAATGACAAGAGTGTTGACGTATTCTCATCCATCGCGAAGGTGATTGGAAAGCGTCAATCACAGATGCAGAAGGGGTAAGTCCTGTGGGTCAGGAGGATTCAAAATACTGAAATTTTCGTGGATAGGGAGAAGAAGGACTGGAATGCGATTGTGCGAAAGAACACCGTTTCAGTTGACCCGATCGGCTCGAAGCGATCCTCGATGCAACGACGAAGCCAGAGGAGCTTAAGGCGGCAGATCATCGACGAGGCTAACGAGGGTTTGAAGATGAACCAGAACAGGCTAGTTGGTAAGTTTGACTGCTGAATTCTTTGTCTCCCGGGCTTCTGATGGGGTTTTCCTCTCTTTCAGAGTACAATCCGAAACTCGGAGACGTGACGAGGGCCACTCGAGTCGCTTACGTCAAATTCATGCAGAAGAAGCTGACTGCCGCTGAGGAGGAGGAGCTCAAGGCTCAAGCTGCTGCCGGCGGCGATGCAGCGCCATCAGCTGCACCCAAGCCCCAGGGTTCCGTGAAGGCCCCAGACGGCGGCATAAAGAAGGACGACATGGTGAGTTAGATGTTTGGCACAAAACCCAGCTTAGCTTAAATTTTTTTTTTTAAGACGAAATCCATCAAAATGTTGGCGGCTTCTGCCAACAAAGGTGCAGCACCCACACCCCCGACCGGCGATAAGCCAAGCTCTGCAGCCAGCCAGAAGAAGCCCAGCGACAAGCCAGCTGAGCCACCTAAGCCAGGAGACAAGCCGAAAGATAAGCCAGCAGACGGTAAGCCAGCTGCAGGAGCTAAGCCAGCTGACAAACCTGCCGATAAGCCAGCTCCAGCTCCTCCGAAGGCAGACGCGGCAGCCAAGCCAGCGGATAAGCCTGCCCCAGACGCAAAGCCTGCCGATGCCGCAGCAAAGCCCGATGTGGCCAAGCCAGGTGAGGCGGTTAAGCCAGATGCGGCGGCTAAGAAAACTCAAGCTGCCAAGAGTGACGCAGCCAAGCCACCGGATGCAGCAGCAGCCACCGCCAAGGGCCAGGCTCCGGCAGCACCAGCTGGAGCAGCTCCAGCCGCTGCCGGAGCAACGGCAGCGCCTCCTCCTGGTGCAGATAAGACAACAAAAGCTGCTGATACGCCAGCGAGCGGAGGAGACTCAGCGAAGTCAGCGGACAAACCCGCTGACAAGCCTGGTGATAAGCCGGGCGACAAGCCAGCAGACAAGCCCAGTGGGGGAGCGACGGATGCAGCAGCTGGAGGTGCTGCTGCTGGAGGCGACAAGCCGGCTGATAAGAAGCCACCGCCACCAAAGGCCAACATCAAAGTGGGACAGAGCAGCGCTGCTGCAGGCGGCGACAGGGGCAAGTCGACTGTTACTGGCCGCATGATTTCGGGATGGTTGTAAGAAGACTGAACTGGATGCCGTTATATTTTCGTTTTTTCTAAACATAAGAAATCAAAAAAAAAAAAATGTATTTAACTAACCAAAAAAATAGTAAAATCAATTTGTACGAACGAACAGGTGTGCCTCAGAGGCCGGTTCTGAGCCTGCGATTGGTAATAAAGTGAAAAGTTCTTCCTAATTTTGCTGTGGTTTGTTTGGGATTTTATTTAATTTGCAGTGCCAGTGGAGGTGAGAGGGCTTTTGGGATACTCGACAAGGGGTTGCTTTCCACTTTTCATGTTGCCTCTGTGATGTGATAGTCTTGAACCTCAGAAGGTATTTGATTGGGTGCGTTTAGCTTGTGTGGACTTGATCGAAATCAAATTTAAGAAATTGAATTGGTCTTCTGTCTTCGCTGGTGAGGTGGTCACAATCGTTATTTCTGGATCGAAAAAGGTTTAAGACAGCGATTTAGATCTTCCGCTCTTAATCGGAGACTAAAAATCGATGCCATGGCCAGGTTATAGCCAAAGAAGAAATTTGAATTTTTCACAAGCTTTTTAAAAGGCGACCCATTTAGTTGCATTTATATATAAATGGGTTTTAATTTCGACTTAGTCTTGGTAGTTTAAATCATCATACAGACTCCTTTGATATTAGTCAATTTGTGTCTGCATCATAAAGTTAGTCTCGATTAAACATGTCAGCTTAAGAGCCAAATTCTCGTCATTTGCGGGATATTTTAATTTCTGCTTTAATATGAAGAAATCTATGGCTTAGGCTTATCGAATGCTCTCAAATACCTATGGTGAGGCCGCTATTAGTGAAAGAACGTGCCGGAGTACAGAGTAGGATAATTCTTATGTAGAGATTAGAATTACAATGAATTCTTTGCAACTAAAGATTTTATTTGTTAGAAAAAGCAAGCGCTCAAATTAGAGTGCTTGTTATGAGATATGTGATAGTTATGAGAAAAATATTGGGAGTACAACTTGGAAGACCCGTATTTTTTTGTTTAAAAAACCATTTATTTGAAAATACATGTCATTCAAAGTATTGCCCATCGCTAGCCACAACTTTTTCCCATCTTTCTGGCAATTTGTGGATTCCGTCCCAAAAGAACTGCGCCGGCTTGGCGGCCAAGAATGAGTCGAGCCAATTTTTGATACCGTCAACTGAAGCGTATTCCAGCCAGGGCATTCTGCATGGACCTGAACAAATGGTAGTCGGAAGGGGCCAGGTCTGGGCTATACGGCGGGTGGGGTACCGATTGCCATCCAACATTTTCCACGTATTTTTTAACCCGTTGAGTGCTATGTGGCCGAGCATTGTCATCATGCAAAATCGGCGTTCGACGTCTCTCGGCTTCAATTCATACGGCACCCAATTTCCTTGCTTTTGGATCATTCCCAATGCTTTGAAACGTTTGGAAATTGCTTGCTGGGTAACTCCCAATGACTTCGCAAGCTCCTCTTCAGTTTGACATTAATCTTCTTCCAGTAATGCCTCCAATTCTGCATCTTCAAACTTTTTCACTTGGCCAGGACGTTCCTTGTCTTCAACGTCAAAATCACCACTTTTAAAGCGTGCAAACCATTCCTGACACATTCTGACACTTACAGAATAGGAATACAGGGTAAGCTTCAGTGAGTAAACGTTGCGCATCTGTTGCACTTTTCTTCAAATGAAAGTAGTGAATTAAAACTTCCCGCGAATGTTGTTTTGAAGGCACAAATTTCGACATTTTAAACGCAAAACAAAACTTGTGTATACTTTGACAGATGGAATTAACTAGATTTTTCGACGCTCTTTAACATACAATAGCTGTCACTGTCAAAAAAATAGCGCGTGTGAATATATATGAAGTTAGTAACAATGCGCGTCTTTCAAGTTGTACTCCCAATAGCTTACACTAATTTATAGCTTAAAATACAAGTGTACTTTTCTGTACAACTTCTCTTGTATTGAATTCGCCGTTGTCAATAGTATTTAAAGCAACCAACGCTTTTTATAAGAACTGTTTTTGTGTGTTGCGCGATACAGGAACCGGAAGTTTCTTAAATCCTCCATCGATGTCACCGAAGAATTAAGAATATAATAATAGAAGACCATGATATTCGTTTATCAAAATCAAAACGTTGAAAAGAAACAACAAGGGAAACGAACGCTAACAAACAGTTTCACCATGCGAACGGTTACAATGCAAGCAAGACATTCTAATTTGCAAAAGAATAAGTCGAATACGTTCTGAGACTAGTTTATATTTTGTGATTGGTCAAAATTTATTATTTTTGGCCCTTTTTGCGTCGTCTTGGTCACCATTTTTTATGCAGGAACACTAGAATGCTACTCTGTCAATATAAAGCTGCGTGGCGAACTCTGATAGTTTGGTGTGCGATGGCAGCCAATCGTGTTAGATCGGATCGAAGCATTGATTGATCTGGAATACAAAATGTGCTACCAAAAACTGCATTTCAGTGTTATTGAAAATTTGCAGGCTGTATAATAAAGTAAATTCAGAAAAAGGCAAGAAATACGATCCAACACTGTTGTCTTTGGGTTCTTGGAATGGATTGAAACGTGTCTTAGAAAAAATCAGGTGGAATCATTAGAAAAAACAATTCTAATAATTTTCAAATGATACAAAATACATACAATTTTATATGGATTGGTTTTTATTTTTACTTATTGTTAGTATAATTTACTGTCCCAGTTTTGTAGCTTTGGAATGTGAAGTGTATTTTGTTTAATTTTTTTCTAATTTTCTGTTTTTAAAACTCCCGTCACTCACAAACGAATGAACCAAACAAAAAGCAATGTGAGAAGATGAGTGCAAATTCAGTCACTTTTATAAGAAATCTGAACCTAAAATTGTGTGATCGATACTTTACTGAACACAGATGGGTGGAAATAATTTATTTCTTCATCCCCAACCCTTAAATATTTTTTTTGACTTTTTGACCAAAAACTATAAACGAAAATAGTTTTCTATCTTATGGATATGGTTGCCAGAGATGATTTAATAAGTAGAGATTGGAATGAAATTAGTAGTTTAAATTGCTGAACTCCTGCTGCTCGAAAAAAGTGCTGTTTTATTGCTATCCCATTGCATCTCTGTTAAAACAAAAATCAAGCTTGTGCATGTTAATGCTTCAGATACCCACGCACACATGTTCTGACCGCATTGAATTAAGCCAACAAACTTTGGCGTGTCTCCGAAAATCCAAAAACCTGAAAGGATTACGCAAAGTGGAACCACATTTGGTCACGAACGTTGACGTATTTATTAGGCGACACCATTTCAGAAACAAATAAATCTTTGTTGCACCTGCCCCCGTTGAAACTGTCACGTTTTCCATGACGAGTGCTTTTGCAGGTGAACGGTTATCACACTTCTCGGTAAAGAGCAAGAGACCATCAAGTTGCAGCGCACTTTCGAGTTCACTAAAATGGAAAAATCCTTCGCAGACGAGTAAAATTCAAATTAATTTTAAAGCATCATCAAGTCAAATATTTCCTTTACTAGCCCCCACAGCGAAATCAGTTTAATTGATATCCTTCCATGTAAAGCCAAAGGGGTTGGTGCGAGTGCCGCATCCTTTTGGGTTTTCCCGTCGTTTTAATTTCCCCACAACTTTCATATTCCATATTCAACAGGTTGGTGTACTTGAATTTTAATGAAAAGACAACGTTTTTAACATTTTCATACATTTTATGCTCTCATCGTTCATCCTCCGTGGATGCCACCCCCACACGTTTTTTGTACAATCTTGAAAAATGTATTTTTTGTTAAAAAAAAAACTTCACGACGTTGTTGCATTTCCCGGCAAAATGAACTAACTCCACAAATGCATGTGGGTTTTTGTATTATGTCAGGTACAAAAAATTTTTTTTCTTCTTTGCCCCATTTCCGCTGGAGGGTTTTTGTTGGTTGCTTAGTGGTTGTGGCCAAGTCTCTCCGGGTGTAGATTAGCTGTGACATGTGTTGGGACTTTTGAGGATTTTAAAAAAAAAACAGAAAAAAATTTCCTGCCATATGAGGGTCACAATAACAGCATACAAACATCCGCCCCCAACGGCCTCCCACATTGTGCGTAAGAAAACGCAAATAAAGACCAAAAATAAATCTCATCGAATGCATCATTAATATTCAGCACTTTCAATTAGCCAACAGACCCACAAGCAACCCCTTCTACCAGGATAATTGTAACAGCATAATGAGGACTCTATATCTAATAAACACGCAGCCTTACAACACCTGTTGAGAGAGGGAGAGCTAAACGAGTGAAAATTTGCATCCCAACCCCACCCGGTTGCTGATTCTCCGAGTGAAACGCTTGCGTAAATCTCGCCGAAGCCTATTCAGAGTGGCTCCCCTGGTTTCTCTATCCGTTTGTGGGGGTTGGCACTGTTGCTGCTTTGAATTTGCCTTTGTCCTTTTTGTGAGGAGGATACATGTATAAAAGACACGCCATCCGCGAGGTATCAACCACAAAATCAAGAGCTCCTCTGCTGAGAACATCTTCTCTCTACAGAGTGCTGCTGTACAAGAAGTGTTAAGGAACAAAATCATCCAACGGATAAAAACCATCATAAATACTTAAAAAAGGATATTTTCTTGTGTTTTGTGGAAACGGTTGTTGTTTTCTTGTGATTTTATTTAAAAAAACCTAAATTAAATTAGAATTTTTGCAAAATGAAGTTCAATTTCGGCGGAGATATGATTTTGTGCTCGTTGGTGCTTGTTATTGTGCTTTTCAGTTTTTCATCAGCTGGTGAGTTTTTTTTTTGGAAAACAATGGTTTAAATTGTGGAATTAAAAAAAATGTAAAACATAAAATGAAGTACTTACAAAAATTGTTTTTAGTTAATTTGACTTTTTTCAATGTTTTATTTCTTTTCGCTGTCGGAACAAAAAAAAAATTGAGATCTTGTTTTGAGATCAAAAATCTGTAAGCCAGTTGAGAGTTTTTTTTAAGATTTTTTTTAGAATCTTTCCGCTGGAATTACATATGTACATATGTAGTTGCCGCTCAATTTACAGTACAAAGATTTGCTATATTTTTTAAATAAAATGTTACGTACTAAAGGCGTTACAGAAAACCTTTATAGGAAAAATAAGAGTTGCTTCAAGATCTAAAAAATCTATTCAATTTTTCGTTATCTGTTTCTGAATTCAATTCAATTGTTCTATTGATCCAATCTGCAATTTTTCTTGTAAAAATTAAAAAAATGTTTTACCAGAATGTGTATTGTTTAAATGTGTTATAACTTCGTCGTGGCAGTTTCAGTTGGAAGCTTCTTCCCCATTTCATAGTGATTTGTTCAAGTCATACAAAAGTCAGTTGATTTTTTCAAGCTGGACTTTATACATAGTCGTAAGCTTAAAACTTTATCTTTGATGCATTTCCTTTACTTTCACTCCCTTTTTTTAAGTCTGACAAAGAACACGATATCTCTGGTTAAAACCATTTTACTCCATCCTTACTTTTTAACATTTTAAAGTCTTTACAAAACATCTCAACGAACTTGGGCTTCAACTTGCAAATATGCTCCGAGGACGAATATTTTCAAATAGATAAGTCAAAGTGGAATACGTTTTGTTCCGCTTGCGTGGGAATATTTTATTGCTTTTAACTTATTTTTGATTTTAGAACACTAGCTGCTGCTGCCGCTTTGATTTAACACCAAAAAGATCCTCGGAGTTTCACAAATTTTGCAAATAATTGAAAGAGTCCAAGGAAATGATTTTTTTTACGAACGTTTTGTGTACGCAAATGTACGAAAAAAAGATTTTTCGCACAAAATATACTCTTTAAATATATTCTGCCACTGTATGAGAAAAAAAACCTTCTTTCAAAGGCGAAGATGTAGAATTAATTTAGGTTAATTTGTTCATCCTGCCTCTGGTTAAAAATACAAAAAACATATTTATCCGATATTCGGTCACTGATCTCGCTAATAGCCAAGGGCAGTGTTTGCAAAGAAAAAACCAAAAGCAACCTCAAATATTGGCGAAGTTTATGTTAAAAAAAATGTTTCAAATAAATTTGAGCTAAGTAAAAATGGAGGAAATGGTATATATTCATCAGTTTTACTGCGTTTAACACGTTTTAACTAAGTTAAATTTCAAATTGATTGAATACTGATTCAAACCTTTTTTTTTTAAGCCTTTACCTTTTCTTTAAAATGCTCATTTAGCCTTTCGCTTAATTTGAATGGAACGGAGTTTACAGGGAACGCGAAATGTACAGACTACCTACTCCTGGCATTAGGAAATTAAGTTTTAAAATTAATTTATCCTGATTGCGGGGTACATTTCATAGAAAAGGTCAATCCTTTCCCGAGATTCGTTCATATTCTTTCACTAAAATTCTTTCGCATCAATATTGCTTTAATTGGTCAAAAACATGTTTAATGTTGATTTAAGCAAAAAAATTCATCCTTTTCTCTCTCAACATTACCATAAATTAAAATATCGTGGAGAAAACACGACACTGAGTGACAGCTCATCACGAGTTCAGGTGCTGGCAGCTTAGAGTTAAACGATACTATCATTTGTTTAGTATTTAAATTTCAGTTTTGAAGAATATTTGTATACCCATATGTTTTCTTGTCTCTGATTGTTTTTAATACCAACGAATAATTATTATGAGCCAACGTTTTGTTTTGTTTCTGAGAATCCTCTCCTTTGCATATATTTATAAATTGATTTCTTTCGAATAAAATACAATATTTCTTCTCAAAACAGCAGTAAATCATTTACAAAGGGAACAGCGAAGGTATCGACGGATTCTCGGCGACGGAATGGGTATGTAGAAATCTAGAAAAAAGTTGATTTGCCTTAAACTTGCTTAACGCAAAAAGAAAATTTTGCTTGACACTAGCCTTATTTCATGCACCGCTTGTGTAAATACACGTCGAATATAAATATTCATACGACTTTCAGTGCATAGTTCAAAGTTCAGTTAAATTTATTTTTGCTAACAGACAAGAGCGGTTTTGATTGCTGACCAATGTACCTCTTTGAAGAGACAAGCTTTCAGCGTATTTTTGAACTTTTGACTATAGTCAAGCTTCAGTGATTCAGTGAGTCACTTAAATGTAAGTTTGTTCTTAGCTTTGAAGAACACGTATGTAGTTTCAGGTCTTCTCTTTTAGCTAAGCGGGAGTAATCGAAATCGGCTCTTGACATAAACATATGTGTTAAAGTTCAAATGATTGTCCTAAAAACGAATCTGAAAACCTGAGTCGGCTAACTTATATAGAGTAGGGCGGAGAAAGCATGAACATCTGGGTTCTTTATGAAATTCTGAAGAATTAATTGAGGAATAAAATGTGCCAAGTCCAAGTATCCCAATTTGCCCGGCTAGCGTGGCCCGCTCCACCATACGCTCAATATGTTCAGTGAAAGTTCAGCATGAAATGTGTTTTTGCGTCCTTGACTCACCTGCTCTTTCTGTATGAAGATCATGAATTCCAACGCTAATGGGAGCCAATTCAAATCAATTACTGGAAAACGATTATCACCAGTTCATTAACATGCCGATTTAATTTTCGCCCATTCTCTGACGCCGTGCCGTTCAGCCACAATTAACCAACAATTTGTTTGGCTCAACTAAAAAATGAAATCAAATGACAAGAAATTTGCATAATCCTCGTGTTAAAATCTCTTAAATCCTCCCCCCACGAGAAGAGAAAAAAATCTCGCACAGCGCCCGACCTCCTCAAAGTATCACCGGTGGAGCGGCCGATTGATTGTTCCGGATTAAGAGCCACCATGGATTTTCGATGAACCTGAACCATCCCTTCGGTATTGCGGACAAGAATGCTTAGCACATCTGTTTTCTTTTGTGTGTGCGTCGTTTCCGGTCGCGTAAAAAGTGTGTGTTCAAAGGTAAAGCCTTCCATCGGCGTTTTGTTTGCTTAGCCGCAGCTAAGGGGAGAGGCAAAAGTTTTCTTGACCATTTCACGGGCGGTCGACTGGATTGAGGTGGAGAAAAAGTTCTGAGAGACTTTTGTGGACAGATAGATGTGAAAGGGCAGACTTAATCGTATCACGTTTTGATGAAACAGTCTTTTGGCTAAACGCCTGTCGGCGTTTGTTGGACAATAAGTTAAAGGATTAGCAGAGAAGTTAGACGCCTGTGGAGAGAGTCCATTGTCGTGATGTCTAACTGGAAGTTAAAGGAGGCGATAGAATTTTAATTTTATTGTAATCTGCATCGATTGGCTGTTCAAGGAATAAGTTGAGTGGAGCATAATATTTTTGCTTTGGGATATAGAGTGCATATGGTTGACGTAAAGTTGAAGGAGTGTGAAGTTTCTGAGACTTAAGGGGTTAACAATGACCTTTGGGTTAAGAAACTAAGTTGAGGGTCGTCGTCTCATAATAAAGTTGAATTCAGTTAACTTGTAATCAAAATATACAAACATATATTCATTCAAACCTTAAAAACTACACTAGGACATGCTTTTATTTTTCATTTACAAATACCCTGAAGTTGCAAATCAGAAATCAGATTGATTTCTGGTTTTAATCTTGCATGCACATTCAGCATTCTTGAGGTTTGTTAGAAGAAGCCTCTTTTTTTTTTACTACACTACATATCTCCGCCCGACCTTACATAATAGCAGTTAGATAAACAACAAAATAATTGAATAATTGAGTTGTTTTAAGGAATCTTTTTCTGTTTTTTGTTTTCGTTAAAGTGCGATTTCAAGTATACAATTTTGCTTAGTAATTTTGTGAATAATTAAGAAAGACTTGGTCTTTCCTAAGAAAGATTTGGACTTTGTATTATTTTGAGGTCTGCGGGGCATAAAATATTCTATCCAGGGCCGAAGTTTGTTTCTGTTTAATTAAAAAAAAAACTTTTTTTGACATTAAAATCATTTCGTTTAGCGATATTTTCTTACTCAGATTCGATCTTGAACTATATTTAAAGCTTATAGAGCATTAGAATTAACCTATGTTTCCAGTTCGTATCGTTTACTTATTTTTCAACCTAATTCCGAGTTCATACTAGGATCGTGCCGGTAGATGCGTGAATTGAATTGAATTGGTTTAGTATTTGTTTTTTATTTTATTATTATTTGGCTAGTAGTATTTTATGATGCTGTTTTAAATTCTTCCATGCGACAACTCGATTTCAACTGCTTTATCATACATAGAGCACTGTAGAGACTTGAAGAAGTTGTAGAGGCTCATAAAGTCATGTTTCAATGAAGAAGTTGTCGCTTAAAAGATCTAACGAATATATCCATGGATTTTAACGAACATATCTATACAGTTTCTTAATTCTTTTTGAGCTAGTTCAGGACCTAGAAAATTTGGAATTAGAAAATATTTGTATAAGTATTTCGACATAAATTATAATTTTCTTCACTTGTCAAAATCAGCAGAGATTGGGCTGATAAGAGTAAAGAGGTGAGCTCGTAATGTGTCCAACTATTCCTTCAAACATTCTGGTTTCCTTCTTTAGATCACCTTGCGTTAAAAAAAAACTACTAATCTTACGTTCACGGGTCGTTTTTGACCCACGTATGTTTTATTAGGGAATTTGAAAAAATAAGTGTTTTGGGAGTGATATAAAAAGGATTTAGATAAGATGTTCTAACAGATATTTTAAAATGAAAATAAGTTATTACTGTTGCTTAAGCTATTGTTTAAAGTTTAAACATTATTAAAACATTTACACATAACGATTGTGTATGTTTTTGCAAATAAGTTTTCCACATCCGCAACAATTTTTGGAAAATTTTCTTTCATACAAATTGAATATCTGCCACGCTTTTTGGCTTGGGAAAGGATAGTTCTTACCTTTTGGCATATGGCCTGATGCCTTCATTGTCGTGGCTATGCACTGTAGCCTGAAGGCGAACATGAGGCGAGAGGCGGTTTTAATCTTTTTAGGATATAGTTTTTTTTAATTCAATACCTAGATCGTGTCCAAACTTCTACCGACTTTGCCTGTCTCGCAATGTCTGATACTCTGGAGCGATTTGCGAGAAAATAATAAACGCTTTGAATGATAATATATCTGTCATGCTCGAAAATACGCACAATGGACAATAAATGATTCTTCGTTTTACACTGAGCCCGGGAGGCATTTTATCGACATTTTCAACACCACCTTTTGCTTTATTATAAAATTTGATAAGTTCCAGCACTATTTCGGGTTCAGGCTTGTTGTGCAAAGTGCTTTGAACGACGGTATATTTATTTTATTTACTTATGTACGAAACAAGTGTAGTGGAATCCATCAATAAATGAACTCAAGCAATAGCGTAACGAGTAGTACCCGGTTTCATTAGTACAACATTTCCAAAAGGAAACGAACAAATGTAAATATTCTTACTGGATGATTTCAATGGAATTGGGCTCGAAATTCCAAACAGATAAATAAACTTTTAACAGTTGGAATTCGATTGATTATATTCCAAGTAACAAAGTTATGAAGAAGCAGCCTAAAATATTAATTAGTTTTTAAAATATCTTTAGTCAAACAACTTCTTGGTTCGAAAACGACCCGAATGTATGTCTACGGTTAAAAAACAAAAGGATTGTATGCAGGTTCTTAATTCTCAATTCAAATACTCAATTTCAAAGACCTTCGCAGTTTTTTATTACAGAAAATATCAAAGCGATAAACCAAATTATTTGTAATTTGGAAATGTATCAAACTAAATAATTTGTAATTTGGAAATATAATAAACCAAGTAAATTCCGAATCGAATGCCATTCTTTAAATCCATCAAAATCCATTTGGTCAAAGGCCCTTTGCATGTCTGAAACAGTTCAGCAGTTCGTGGACCTAAGGCTATAAGTAAATTTATCCCAACAGAATAGAAGCCATACTTCCTACCTCCGAAATATTAAGTGAGGGCCTTTAATCATATTTTTAGACCTAGCTTCGAGTCTATATTTAATATCTCTATTCGAATTCAAAATAAACTTCGAAGTGATTCAATTTTCTCTGAGGTATTTCTTAGCTTTTCTCAAAAGAAAACACAAACCATTTGGCATTGAAGGAGCTAAAGTCTAATTGGATTCCTGGCAAAAAGATTAGAAGACTGATAGTTGCAAATGGAAAACTACAGAAAAACAAAACGTAAAAAAATCCAGGGGCACAGATTCCATTAAGTCTCTCACATGTGTCAAAGTGAGACTCCATCGCATTATCCACCTCAAGGGTCTGCTTATTTCCTTCCATCATTCACATTCTCCCATCCGAAGGGAAAATTGAAAGAAAGGTGCCGTAATAAATGTGATTACAAACATCCGTCAACCAGCATTCATGTATTGCGATAAGCCTGCTAGTCTCCTCCCCGCGTAGATGGATCCTGATGCGGACTATTGAGAGGATGTAACATTGCGTCCCCCATTATTCATCTCCTTTTGTTGTTTCTCTAATATTTTCTATTTTTTTTTTTTCATCTTCCGGAGATCCTACTGAATTCTAAATTATTAAAAAACACGAATTTGAATTTCATTTGTCCACGCACGAGTCAGCGACGATGAATCTCATGGTTTTGTGTGTGTTTTTGTTTATTTTCCAGAAATTGAACAGAGCAAAAGTCGTCGAGGTGGTGGTGGCACCGCTGGCCTTTTCGCATTCCCACGTGTCGGACGAAGCGATCCAAATCTCTCAGCCCTAAACGGAGGCGGATATGAGAGCCTGTTTCCTGCTTCCTATGAGGAGTACGATGGTACATTATCCACCCCAATGACCGTCGTTCCGTGGGTGATTTTAAAGATTTTTTTTTTGATTTTGTTTTCCGTAGAATATCCAAAAGTCTCAGAGATGAAGAGAGCCAACCTGATTGCTTTTCCAAGAGTTGGACGTTCCGACGGGCAGCTCAGGAAGTGGTCGCGAATGGCTGCTCTCCAGCAATCACTCGACAAGCGAACAGCGCCCAGTGCTAACTCAGGACTTTGGTTCGGGCCACGACTCGGACGAATTCAGAAGCGAAGCACTAACGACGACCATTTGTAAAGGTAATCGCGGTCAAGGTGGTTTCATTAAAGACTCTGACTCACACTGTTTTTTGTTTTTTTCAGATCCTTCTCAAACTTCTATTATTTTGATGATGGCCCCCAGACGTTAAAATGATGACGAAACGCTACCAGAAAACTAAAAAAAAAAAATTATATGTACTTAAAAGTATAAAACTAATAAATTATATATTTTATTATTGCATTTGAAAAAAAAAGGAAAGAGATCAATTAATACAGAAAAAAAACATGCAAACACTTTTGTTATAAAACCAATTAAAAAAAGAAACAAAATAAAACTTCAATGCACTTTGTAATGAGAATTTTATTGTCTTTTTCTTTTCTGTATATTGGGCTGGATGAGATTTTACCAAAATTTGTTTGGCTAAAATCTTTCTTTATAAAAAAAAGAAAATGTTTGTAGATTTATCATTACAAAATCGCATTAGATTGAGTTTGAAAAAAACATAAATAAAATTTATTAATCTGTGTATAAACATTTAGAAAAACAAAATAAACATATATATACCTTAACGTATAACAAGAAAACTAAATTAATGTAATAATACTGATGTGTATATTCGCCAACATAATTATAGTTAAATCTTTCTTTGAATTGTTAGTTTATGAATGCAAAATAAATGCGTACGAGATGACATGAACAATTTTTGTTAAGAAATTGGTTTTTGAATTATTTTCCTAGGCGTAAAACACAATGGATGTGATTGGAGATTAGCCGGCATCACATAACCTTCCTAGGGGTTGGCAAAGTAAGTAAATGTGGATTAAAGGTGGTCGTTTAGGTCGAAATTGATGGGAAGACGATGCATTGTGCAGTCTTCAGACCATTCACTGAAAGGTTTCTTGTGAGATTCTAGACTCCCGGTCTATCATAATCATTCAAAATAAGAGAGTGAATAGAATTTGGGAAACGCTTTTGAATTAAGTCAAGCAGATATAAATCTCCTAAAATGGTTTAGTAGTGGACAAATTTTGGTTCCTCAAATACGCTCCAATCTGTTACGTCAAAAAGTAAATTCAGTATTTGTTGCCGCTAAACGTAAAATCTAACCTTTAATAATAACTTAACTTATAAATAATGCGAATTAACATTAACATTTTAATTTAGCCAATTGTCAGCCAATATCGCCGATGTAAACGTGCGCCAAGTGGGTTATCGAACGGTGCTCATGTAAATTGTTATCGGTTAACACTTCAGTGGATATTCGAAAGTGGATGTTCGAAATTCGAAGACGAAAGTTTTAAGCTTGTAAATTGTCGCGTGCCGTTCGTTATCCCATTTGGTGACGCGTGCCCGGCCAGGAGGCAATTGGTAAGCTTCTGCAATTATATATTAATTAATTAAATTTGTTAATTGTAAGTTTTTCAGTTAAAATTAAACTCCTCCAAACCATAACGTTTGGTTTGTTTAATTTCTCCTCCAGCGGGCGCTCCCGCTTCGCCAATATCTTTAATTTTAACAATTATTCGATTTGCCAATCGAAATTTTGATTTAACGTTTTGTGCGTTCTGCCTGATGCAACGCCGCATCACAAGAAGCAGGACAAGAGCCGCTGCTTTGGAAATGCCGTCGCCAACACGGTCCCCGTCGATCCCACGTTCTCCACCATCCACGCCAGAGGAGCTTATTAGCAATGACAGCCACGTGCTCTCCGTCGCCAGGTTGAGCCAACAAGTCGCCGAACTGCAAGCATCCTTCGCTGCATCTGAAGAGGAGAGGAGAAAGCTCACTCAACTACTGACTGCCGTCGCCGCTGCGACAACGAACACTAATGGTACTGCTACAATTGGTTCAGCTGCACATGCCGCCGCAGCCATCTGCCCCACCGCCGAGGACGTCGCCTGTCCCACCACCTGTTCTACCGCCCGTTCCAACGCCCTGGACGCTGCCTCTTCCACCGCCTATTTTTCGGTCTGCCCCACCGCCTCAGACACCGCCAAATCTACAACTTCCACTGCCGCCGAAGTAAACACTGCCGCCACAGCCGCCCGGACCAACTTATCATCCGCCTGCCAGCAATCTGATGTGCCGCCGAATATTAAGCAAGTATACACAAATTCAGGTATGTACAATTTTTCTACCGCTACCACCTACCCCTACGAACCGTTTCCCACCGACAACCAACTGCCTTCAACTATGCCGGCTTCATATAGCCCGTCGAGGCCATCGTTCCAATTAAACCAGCCCATACGTAAATGCCAAGATCTTCCCGAGTTTTCCGGCCAAGCCGAGCAATGGCCAATGTTTCTCGTAGCGTTTAGAGAAACCTCAGCTGTTCACAACTACACCAATTTAGAAAACTTGATGCGTCTTCAGAAGGCGCTCAAGGGCGAAGCCAGACGCATCGTTGAATCGCTCCTAATACATCCCAATAGTGTCGGTGCAGTTATGAACACGCTCGAATTCCATTACGGACGCCCAGAAATTTTGATACGTAGCCAATTGGCCAAAATTAGATCTCTCCCCGCAATACCCGCTGACAAAATCCACGAAATTGCTGAATACAGTATCGCCGTGTCTAATTTAACTGTCTTTCTGGAAAGTGCTTCTGCATCATCTCATTTAGCCGACCCGATACTACTGGACGAACTGGTCAACAAGTTGCCGTTCAGTAAACGCGAAGAATGGGCTAGGCACACAATAACAATCGCGCCACAATATCCGACGATTCGTGAATTTAATAATTGGCTGAAGCAGATCGCTACGTACGTATTAATTGCCACTTCATCGACGACAGCTACGAGTGAAAAGAAACCTTCACTCTGTCCCAAGCGTGCCAATATTCTTTGTGCTGTCACCGAAAATAGAACACCGAAGTGTTCCGTTTGCCACGAAAATCATCCGTTGTACCAGTGCAGTAAATTCAGAGACCTCTCTGTTGACAGCCGATGGGACATAGTAAAAAAAAATCGTCTCTGTTTTGGTTGTTTGCGACCCGGTCATGTTATGCCCAGGTGTTCGTATCGAAAAGAATGCGCAGTAGACTATTGTAAGAGAAAACATAACACTCTTCTGCACGATCACACCGAAAGGGTAGTGGCGCCTGAAATACACAAAGGCAATGCGTCGTCTAGTCTAGCCACCGTAGCTGTCGACGCGGTTAATATGATCGAAAATAAATGTACACAGAAAAGAACTTTATTTAAATTTTTGCCAGTAAGATTGATTGGCCCGTCGGGTTCCTGCGTTGTTATAGCGTTCATTGATGAAGGGGCGAAGGTGTCGCTTCTAGAAGAGAGGGTCGCGAAAATGATAGGCGTGAAAGGTCCGTCCGACGTAATGTCGCTGAGGTGGATAGCTGATCAGACCACCAGCGAGGTTTCCCAGCATGTTGACCTAGAAATATCAGGAACGTATAGCAACGCAGTTAACTACCATATGAGAGATGTGCGCACCACGAAGAATTTATTGTTGCCAGCCCAGACTTTGGATTTTACGGAATTTCGGAAGCAGTATCCTGAGCTAAATAAAATATCGGTTGAAGATTACGTTGATGCCGCGCCACAAATCCTTATCGGTATTCCTCATACGAACTTGATTCGACCGATAAGCATTTTAAATCTTGATGGAGGGTTCGCCCTGCACAATACAAAGCTCGGATGGACTTTGTTTGGGTCAAACGAAGACGGCCACTCCGATGCTGTTGTAAACTTTATTGGTCGTAGTGAAGAAGAGATGCAAGATTTATATCAGCAAGTCGCCGAATACTTCGCAATGGAGAAGTTACCAGCCGTGACAGCTACGCCAGTGGTGTCCGAGTATGATAAAAGAGCCGAGACTATCCTCAAAGAGACGACCAAGAAAGTAGGCGATCAGTATGAAACAGGACTTTTATGGAAATGCGATCGTGTAAAATTTAATGAGAGCTATGGCGTGGCATTGAAGCGTCTCCAACTAGTAGAAAGGAAAATGGCCAATAATCCCGATATCGCGAGATGGTATAATTCTAAAATCAATGAATATCTAGAGAAGGATTATGCTCGAAAATTGTTGCCGAATGAGTTGGGAAACACCGAGCGCACGTTCTACCTTCCGCATTTTGCAGTTTGCAACGTAAATAAAGGAAATAAATTGCGGTTGGTACTTGACGCTGCTGCAGAAGCCAACGGGATGTCGCTTAACTCGATGCTCTTGAAAGGTCCTGAATTATACCAACCAAAACCATTATTAACAATTTTATTTGGATTTCGGCAGAAGAAAATTGGTGTTTGCGGGGACATCAAAGAAATGTTTCTTCGGGTGAAAATCAGGGAAGAAGATCAAGACGCGCAAAGATTCTTATGGAGGAACGGAGATCAATCTAAGGAACCCGACACGTATGTAATGAGCGCAATGCTGTTCGGATCGAAAAGTTCGCCTTGCTCAGCCCAGTATATCAAAAACTTAAACGCAAGTAACTTCAGCGAAATATACCCCCGAGCAGTTAAAGCCATCATTGATTGCCACTACGTTGATGACTACGTGGACAGCTTTGATTCCATCGAGGAAGCAAGTGCGGTTTCGAAGGCAGTCAAGTACATTCATAGCAATGCCGGCTTTGAAATACGGAATTTTGTTTCTAACTCGTCAGAGTTCCTTTCTATCATTAATGAAACCACTGCTACGGACTTGCCGAAGTTTTCGAATGTGGGTCAAAGATGTTCTACTAGTGAGAAAATACTCGGAATGTATTGGGACGTAAGGGATGATATGTTCTGCTTTAATTTGAATTTTAATAAATTGCCCAAAGCTGTAATAGAAGGATTGGTACGACCAACTAAGCGTCAGATTTTAAGTATTACCATGTCCATATTTGACCCGTTTGGTTTGCTGGCTAATATTACCATAACTTCTAAATTAGTCCTGCAAATGTTGTGGAGACTGAATATTGGGTGGAGTGAGGCGATCCCAGACGATATTTACCGCAAGTGGCACGATTGGTATAAAGGGCTTGAGAGTTTGAGAGAGTTTAGGGTCCCCAGGTGCTATGATACACATATTTCGAATCCAGAGGCAGATGTACAGCTCCACATATTTGTGGATGCGAGTGAGGTTGCGTTTTCTGCAGTAGGTTATTGGCGTGTTAACTATGAGGAAGATGTTCGCATAAGCTTCATTGCCGGAAAAACGAGGTGCAGCCCTTTAAAAGCATTATCGATACCCAGACTAGAACTCCAGGCTGCCGTACTAGGAGCGCGATTAAAGCAGATAATATTCAATGGCCACGGTATCAAGCCTAGCAGAACATTTTTATGGTCAGATTCAAAAACGGTTATACACTGGATCAGGTCTGATAGTCGATGCTACAAGCAATTCGTAGCTCACAGAGTCTCAGAGGTGTTAGATAGTACATCGGTTGACGAATGGCGATGGGTTCCAGGCAAACAAAACCCTGCCGACGATGCAACAAGACCACAAGCAAGTCGAAGAGCTTCCACCACATCGACGTGGATTTCGGGTCCATCGTTTTTGCAGCAATCCGAAGAGCATTGGCCGAGTCATCCGAGCGATATACGCGAACATGAGGAAACAAACGAAAAGCGCCGACACTTCCTTCTGTTAATTGATAACGCCCTATCTGTTATACCTATAACGAAATTTTCGAACTATTTCAAATTATTAAAGGTCGTGTGCTGGATTCAAAGAGCTATTTCGAAATTTAAAAACTTTCTCACAGCGGAAGCAAAACCTATTGCTACATCAGCAAACATCTCCGTTTATGAAGTAAGAAAGGCGGAAAAATTGCTTTGTAGGCTAGTCCAAGAAGCGGCATACCCAGAAGAGATTCGATCGCTTTCGTCATTTGAAGATATCTCGAAGAAAAGTACTCTTTATAAGCTAACACCGGTACTTGGAGAAGATGGTGTAATGCGATTAGGGGGGCGTTTAGACAATGCCGATTGTCTGTCCTATAGTGCGAAAAGGCCGATTATCCTGCCGAGTCATCATACGCTTTCAAGACTAATAGTGCAATGGTACCATGAAATTTTTCGACATCAAAATCAGAACGCCATTATCTGCGCCATTCGGACAAAATTTTGGATTCCTAGCGTGCGTCGGCTTGTGAAGAGCGCAAAATTATCGTGCCAGCTTTGCAAAAATCTGTCCGCTGTACCGACACCTCCGCAAATGGGTCAACTGCCTCGTGACCGCTTAACACCATATGTAAGGCCATTCTCCTACACAGGCATGGACTACATGGGGCCATTTTACGTTGCCATCGGACGTAGACAGGAGAAGAGATGGGTGGCATTGTTTACATGTCTATCAGTGCGAGCAGTACATTTGGAGATCGCGAAGGATCTATCAAGCGATGCGGTCATTTTATGCTTACGTAACTTTGTCAACCGACGTGGCGTACCTGTTCGTTTACGGAGTGACTGTGGAACTAATTTTATAGGGGCCAGCAAGGAGCAGTGGCTGTTAGTGAATAACTCCTTGCAAAGGGAATGTACTCGTCGAGGCATTGAATGGCTATTCAACACGCCAGCAAATCCTTCGGCTGGAGGCGCATGGGAACGGCTAGTAAGGTGTGTAAAAACCGTTTTACGATTTACATTAAAGGAAAAAAGTCCGCAAATAGAAACTCTTCAGAGTTTACTAATCGAAGCGGAGAACTTGATCAACTCACGGCCACTCACACATTTGCCACTGGAGAGTAGAGACTGTGAACCGCTTACGCCGAACCATTTTTTATTGGGGTGCCCTAATTATGTGCAGACGTCCGCCGTCGATGAAAATGTATGTCTTCGTAAACAATGGCACATTTTGCAACAGTTAAAACAAACCTTTTGGAAGAGATGGATCTTAGAATATCTTCCTATGTTAACTAGAAGAACAAAGTGGCATGGAAAGGCTAGGCCGATTGAGGTAGGAGACTATGTACTAATATGCGATGACAACGAGAGCAGAGGTGAGTGGAAACGTGGTATGGTGGTAGAGGTTTTTCCAGCACCTGATGGGCAAGTGCGGTCGGCAGCAATACGGACTACGTCGGGCATCATACGCAGACCTGCGTCGAAGCTGGCTAAGCTGTACATTTTGGGTGAATCTCCCTCCTCGATTCACGGGGGGCGGGATGTTGCCGCTAAACGTAAAATCTAACCTTTAATAATAACTTAACTTATAAATAATGCGAATTAACATTAACATTTTAATTTAGCCAATTGTCAGCCAATATCGCCGATGTAAACGTGCGCCAAGTGGGTTATCGAACGGTGCTCATGTAAATTGTTATCGGTTAACACTTCAGTGGATATTCGAAAGTGGATGTTCGAAATTCGAAGACGAAAGTTTTAAGCTTGTAAATTGTCGCGTGCCGTTCGTTATCCCATTTGGTGACGCGTGCCCGGCCAGGAGGCAATTGGTAAGCTTCTGCAATTATATATTAATTAATTAAATTTGTTAATTGTAAGTTTTTCAGTTAAAATTAAACTCCTCCAAACCATAACGTTTGGTTTGTTTAATTTCTCCTCCAGCGGGCGCTCCCGCTTCGCCAATAGTATTTATTAAAGGTTATGTAGAATTTTTCATCAAGATGTCCTGTTGACACAAATCGTGTTTTTATCAGTTGCAAAAATTATACAAGTTCGTACAAGTGATTGTTATTCATTTTCTGGTTGAAATATACTGCAAATTGCATTCACAAGGACTGATAGCAGCAGCCCAGTTTTCGAATAGCAAACATTGCATCAAAAAATTGCACGTACAGCAAGTGAAATCTAAATAATTTGTGATATTTTATGAGCCTATACTTTAACCCATGTATTTATAGAAATTTGTTGTTTTAATTTTGTATCTTCACTAACAAACACAAGAACAATCGATCAAAAGTTTTAGATTCTAACTTAACATTTTAATATATTACTGTCTGTGTCCACGACTTCGTCCATCTCCGTTTAACTGTCTCCTGGCAAGAATAGTCGAATCCTGTACACTTCATTTCACTTTAACAACAATGAATACCTAAGAAAATTCATGATTCGCTGCAGTAAAATGTTAGCTCCTATTGGCTTCCAGAAAGAAGACATAGCCTCGATCTGTATGAGTTGTACAAAAATGTGGATATAGTTCTTAAGGTAAAAATCTGTCGACAACAATGGCTGGGCCAATTCGAGCGCATAGACACAAACGCTCCAGCTGAAAGGGTTTTCGGATTCGAGCCTCCTGTTTCGCGGAGAAGGGGGAGATTGAACCTCCGGTACAGAGACTAAGACAGCTTGGTGTTCCAGACTGGAAGCAGCATGCCCAGGACGGTCAACGTTAGCTCGTTCACAGACACTTCAACGGTTAACAACTATTTGCTTCCAAAAAAAAAAATACAGACAGATCGATCCCTAATCCGGGATTTGCAAAAGCCACGAAGAAGGTACTTTGAACACTTGTTTTTTTTATGATTCGGTACATCCACTCGTGTGTTGTATTCAAACTTAATAAATCAAAGACACAGCATAAGAGGTTTGTCTTCCAAATTTGAACTAAATCAATTAAGTCGTTCCAAGCTTCTAAATTCATAATATTAATAAGTCACATTTAAAAGATATGTTTTTTTTTCTTACTCGTGAATGGCTTAACCGATTTGGCATTCAGATTTTTTATATTCTGAATAAAACATCTGTTTCAGAGGTAGTTCTCCATACCATCTTTAGATTCGATTCTCTTTTATGAAATTGCTGGGTTTGTTGGCTACTATTATAGCTTTTTTAAAGGTAACTGGTCCATTTAATTATTGGCTCGTTGTAGCTCTATTTTCTTGATGGCTCATTTAACAAACTTGGATAGTTGGCCAGATTTTGCTTCTGGTTGCCATTGTACATCATACTTGAAGCGGTTTATTGTTCGTTGGATTGTTGAATTACTTTTTGAGGGTTGTTTTGATGTCTCCCCGTAGGATATTCGCCCTTTCGCATACAATTTAATTACCATTAGCCTCTCATTCAAACCTAACTCCTTTTTTCTCATATCTCTTATAGCCTTTTTTGCATAGTTAAACGAAAATGCAAATTTAGTTCGTCACTTGGTAACCACTAGTATACAAAGACAATGTATTAGCTTGCTTTCTAAATTAGTTACAAGTTAGTGATAAAATTTACCCGTCTTACGCAAACTTGCGATTGCCGTACGCAAACTCATCGATTGAGTTTTGCAGTATTGGTTCTTGTTTTTGTTACGGCTGTTTTGTGGTCGGGCTTACCTTTTAATTCATATTTTATAATTATTCAGAGACATATCATTGTTGCCTAAAAAAACTACATTCCCCTGCGACCTTAAAGATTTATTGCACTCAATTCTTTGATCTACGACTTTAGTGCTGCCTTCATAAATGTGACAATACTTCTAGATGGGACGTCCTCGAAGTCGGTCCCTGTTACGTTAATTTGTTGATTGTAGTTAGAGGCTGTTCCATAGCCCTTTAGATGCCCAAATTAGCTTTTACTTCTAAATTTCCAACAATGCCCACTTCCACTTCTCAGTGAATGTTGTTGGTGGCTGTCTCCGATTCGCTCTGCATTGCCGATAAGTTGAGACACCAACACAGAGCTTTCAGCTTCGCCCCCTCAAACAAAATCAGGACATTGCCTTTTCTGTTTTCTATCGTTTATTTGTAAATCAAAAAGAGTATTCTACTGTCTAATTTGAAACTTATAACGATGTCCTAATGACGATGATGATTAATTATGCCTTCCATTGGATGAAATGAAATGAACGAAACCTTAATGCAAGCAAATGGCTGTTTGGGTAATGAATGCTGGGCAAAGCCCTCCCCTGGGTTTATGCGTCTCTTTTGAACTTCTTCAGCTCGTTTTGAATGGCTTCTATCAACGGGGCCGCAGACAGATCTTCGCGATTGGTAGCCTGTGAAGCCAAGACTCGCGTCACATCGACGTTCGGAGGCTGGTCGGGCCGATGGAAGGGTCCGGCACTGAGTGGACGGACGAGAGGCTGGTGGATGCCGCCGCTGCCCCAGGCGCCCATGTTGGGCGATGGCGGTTGGGTGGAGTGGTTGCTCTGAGACGTCTTCTCCGGTTGTGCGGTGGACGGGCGGGAGCCGGTGCTCGATTTGGGCTGATCCGTGGAGCTACAGAAGTGGACATTTAGAAAGAGAATGTGGGAGGATGATAAGACGCACTCACCCGGCTGACTTGCCGCGGAACTCCTTGTTCGTTCGCTTGCGCTGGTTCGTGAAGTTCTTCGTTGGTAGTGGGGTTGGGAGGTCGTCCTGGCTCGAGTACATTTGAATGGCGCCCTCCAGCAGGCCTTGGTAGTGGCTCCTGGTCTCCGCCGGGTCACGAATCGGACTGAGCCGGGTCGGAGTAAGGTCTTGATCGTCTGCCAAACAAGATGAAAACAAGTGTACAGTTGGTTTGGGTGTGTTAGTGGTGGGAGGTATGTACAAGTGGAGGATTGTGGTTGTGGTTGTAGTGGGTGAGAGAGTGGGAGTTTGGTTATATCAGTGTGGACTACCGTTTTCTGAGGCTAAGCGTTTCTTGTGTATCTCCCAGACGATCGGCCCCACCACTCCCGGGTCGGGATTGTCGCTTTGCGAAGCCGCTCGCATGGATCTGGGCGCCTTGGGTTCGGGGAACCTCTCAATCGTGGCAACGGCTGCGGTGAGCGGCGATTGCGGGCGCTTCTTGCGCGGCGGCTTCGGCATGACCTCCTCCGCGTTGTCGTAGTACGTGACGAAGACCGGCTCCAGCACCCGGTTAAGCGGCTCCGGCAGCGACTGCTTCGGGAAGCTCTTCACGGACGCCATCGACAGAAACGAACCGATGCTGCCGGTCTCGGAAGATTTCTCGCTCGGCTGCAAGGCGCGGATGATCTCGCGGTTGATGGCCTGCGTGGGCAGCTCGTCCGGGACGGAGTCGTAGACCTTGTCCGTGAAGATTTTGTTCTGGAGCAGCTTGTTCCGGTGGTAGTTGTTGTGGGGATTGTACGCCTCGGTGCGCTCGAGGTTCTCGTAGCTCGGCTGGAGCGCCTCCACAATGCTGTCGTTGGAGGCGGTGGTTTCGGTTGACGAGTGGTTCGGTGCTTCTTCGATAGATCCGACCCGGTTCTCGGAGAGGTATCGGCGCTTGGTTTTATGCTTCGCACTGCTGGAGTGCTTCTTGTCCTTCTTCCTCTCGGACACGACCGAAGTGTAGATTGCTTCCTGGACCGATTCTGATTGCTCGTCGTAGTGCTGCTGGCGCCGCTTCCGCTTGTCGAAGAGCGTGGCTGCTTTCTCGTCCAGCATTCGTTGGACGTCAGCTGGCGGCGGGTTTATCGGGCAGTACACCGATGAGTCGGATGTGTTGTCGCTGGAAGTCGTTGAGCCGCGTCGTGACCGGGCTCCTGGAGGTGGTTGTGCGATTGACACACGTGTGGTTTCGTTCTCGTATGCGAAATTGTGGACGCCTTCGCTCTTCTGCGTGGCCGTCACAGCTCCTGCAGTGGCGCTGGTGGCTTGGTGACGTTCGTGAGGGGAAGATCGGCCCTCTGCCAGGAGTTCATTTCTGCTGGTCGCTCTGAAATCGATGGTGTCTTCAGTCGGAGATCTTTTATATGTGGCACACTTACCGCTTGACATCGGATTTGGTGTCTCTGTAAGGTCTGCCCATCAACAGCAGCGCAAGGAGAAGGACTATTAACAGAACTATTACAATAGTGCCGATGATTATGAGAAGAGGACTTTCGCCAAAGGTGGCGATGAAGCCACCTTCGCTGCTTCTTGTAGCGGGTGCCAGTGGCGTTGCCTGTGGCTCTCGTAAGTAGGCTGGAAGAAGAGCATTTTCTTTTTAACTTTCTAAAATTGCCGAGTAGATAGTTCAATGTGTCTGCGGCGCAAACTCTTTCAAAGTTCAGATTTTTTAGATTTAATTCGAGGGAATGGTGGAAATATTCAAAAGGTCGAAAGTAGAAATGATTTTTGAAATGCAATGCAATTAGTCAATGGACAATGTGGAATTTTCAAACGGATATTGCCTTATGAACTTCCCGAATATTCCTTCATTGGATAAATGGCAATAATCCATTAGATCTAAGCTATTACCTCTTACGGAGACTAAAACTATCACTATATTACAACTAAGAACTTTTTCGACTAATGTAAAATGCTGCAGGTCGTGTTAGAAGGCGAAATCCTTGTAGCTTCGAGGTGTTTCTTTGAATTGGTGGTTATCATGCACCCCAATGCATTCGAAGTCAAGCTAGCCCATCGCTTACATTGGATCTCTTAAAAGACACTTAAATAAGCCAAAATAAACTAAGTAAATAGCATATTCGATGCGATTGGAACTTCAGATCAGAGAATGGTACATGACAAGAATACATCTCAGTTAAGGGTTAAAAAGCAATGGCAGAAATACTTAAGCTTACTCAACTCTTCCCGCATCAATTCAACGAGCACCTGCGCCCCTAACCGTCGGTATCACAGCTGGCATGCTTCAATAACTCGGTATCGATCAAACTTTATTACCCGACATAAGGAAACCGAGTCGTAAATCGCAATTCAACCCCCAAAATGCACCCCTAATCGAGTTAATTTAATTCCTAACTGCGACCGCTTAAGGAAGCGTCTCCGAACTTGATTCACTTACGTTCCGCCTTCATGAAAATCTCCTTGCCCATCACCGAGGTTACCTCCAGTTCGCTAACCAGTTTCATGTCATTAGCTGCGGTCACTGCCAAAACCGGTCGTCCGTTGACAAGGACCGAATAAATGATTTCTGTCTGATTGGCGAGAGGGCGCTCGTCACTACAAAAAGGGGGGAAACGGAATGGCAGTTAAAATGTAAATTTAACGATCCCACTGTTGGCCTGCTTACATTTTCTCGTTGACGTCTTCGCCGCCATCCGCCCGCGTGACACTTGGCAGGCCGCCACTTTGAATATCCTCCTCGGTGATTTGGGTGACATTATGGATGACGATTCGGAGTTGGTCGTCGGTGAAAATTGCCTGCGGATTAAATCCTGGCGGCAGATTTGCTGCACCCCCACCACTAGCGACATCTGCCACAGGCCGACTGGGGTAGTGATGCTGAAAGAGGAGCTCCTCTTTGGTGGCGTTGTTTTGCTGCGGACTTAATAGCTCGTAGGCAAGTTGAGGCTGTTCGGCGGCTACATCCGTCGCGGCTACGGGGTCGTCGTCAGCGTGGTCGTTCTCGAAGGATTCATCCAGTTCGGATGAGTGTGGGGGCAATGTGGCGATGGCTGGTGGCGTTTGCTGTTCAGGGTAATTTTCGGTTCGTAATTCACGTCGCCTTCGTCTTTTTCGACGCCGGCGACGTCGTTTCAAGTCGTGGTAGTCGTCAGAGTCATCAGCGTCGCTAGAGAATTCTGAATTTAAAAACGATAGAAGGACGGAGGTTTGATTTATGGAAATTAGCTGTTTGCTTGAGGTGCGGGATGGGGTTACCTTCTTCAGTGAGACTTAGTTCCGGATCCGGTTGTTGGTGTTGGGTGGATATGCTGGCGCTGTTTGGTGAGCCACCATTTCCGATGCCCAAGTGTTTCGATTGCTGTCTGGAAGGGAAAGTTTTTGTAAGAGATCATTGAAATTGGTAGAACTTAAAGGGTTCCAAATGGAACGTGGTGGATCACAGCAGGGTGTTGTTATGGGTAAACGAGTAAACAAATCATTCATGTAATTATTCTGCTACTAAGGAGCATCGTATTGAAACTCACAATAATCTGGATGGAAAAAAATTCAATTGTTAAATTGAATCGAGAATATTTTTCAAGGCAGATATTTTTAGAGTTTGGTTTGAATACTGAATGAAAGTCTTGCTTACAGGGCCGATTATTCTTCTTTTCCAGTTTTTATACATGACATTACATTTAAACATTGCCAGACATAAACTGTGCCTTTTTGCTAGCGGCTTACACAAAAGTCGTCGTTAAACCGTTAATATTAAGTATTAAATAGGTCAAAACAATTGAATGACAGAAAAATGAATCTGTTAGTATAAATAAGGAAGTGTCGCTAGTTACGCTATATCACTTTGCGAAACTATTCACGGTGAGTTTTGATAGAATATAACACTGAAATGTAACAAGGATTGATCTAACTACAAAACAGCTGCGAATAAACTGTTTCAAAAATTGTAAGTACATAAAATTATTCAAGCAATTTATTTTTAAAATAGTAATACAATACTTAAGTTGGAAGCACCAAACAGTTTTCTCATACAATCAATTTTATTTAAACATTACAAGTTGTGTTCTTTGACTATCAGATGCGATTTTTTTTCATGGTGTGTTTATGGTGGTTTATTTTACCAGTCTAAATTACAAACCAATAATTTTGAGCAATGAATTTCTCTCAAATCTTAATTCATTTCAGGGAAAGTTGTTTTTAAGCCAGCATCTACTGAAGGACCCAGGTTATTACGGAAGGACCCTTTAATACCTCTTGATCTTGAAACCTTGAAAATAAATTTGTTTCATAACAAAATGCATGATTAAATCTATCGAAATATTTTTTATCCTTTGTGTCGCATCTCTGAATTTTTTTCAAATCCTATAGTGAAAAAAAATGCTCGCCTTATCGGTGGTTTGATTTTATTCATTCATTCATTCATTCAACGAATTCAACGAATCATTACTGCACAAGAAGAGAATCGACAAATTGGCAAAGATTTGGATCTTAACGAATAGCTCTCCTGGCTGTGGTTTTTGACACTTTTCTCTGAACTAGTGTTGAAAGCATTTTGAAACTCGCAGTGGAATTGCTGGCGGCTAATTAACCGATCTTCTCGGACACTTAGCTTTCTTTTTCTTCCCGAACATTTTGTTGCAGCGTGCGTCTCTCGATTTTTTAGAAAAATGCATTGACTCAATCGTTTCAACTGGAAATTTCGCTAATCATGTACTTATCTTCTTTCAATGCCAAAAATATTTCCCCCTCAAGGTCCGAAAGGGAAATATCGCATGGTACATTTTAAAATTCACTCTCTTCACAAATTAATCAGACCGCAGTCCATTCTTTAAGTCGCTACGTCAGTTACAAGCGCTAATTTGTGGGCTATAAATATGAAACGATATAATTTTTGCATTTTATTAATTATTACTATATGAACATAGTCTTACAACGTTGTAAGAAAATATATTGCTTTGAAGAACTATTTCGAACAGAAGTATATTTCTAAATTTCTTTTGTGTTTCAATTTTATGTAGATGGCAAAATATTTCCATTTTTTGTAATGGGTTATTTATATGAAACGCAAAAAACGCTGTTCAGTCAGAGGTTTGTCTTCAAATTTGGCATCAAAATAATCTCGATTATGCTTATCATGGATCATTGTCACCATGAACTTCATACCAGCATTGCACGCGCTTTAGTTTAACCTTTCTTCATATTAAGGCATACAAATAAAACGTTCTTGAAATACAAGTTGGTATCAAACTTGACTTTTCAGAAGCAGTTGTTTCGTCTAAAATTCTTCTCCCAAGCCAGAATATTCTTTTGAAAACGAACAAAATGTTATGCTTCCAAATTTAATCAAGAAAATCGAATAGTTTGAACCAATCCTCCCCGTGGGCTTTACAGCGACAAATAACTTCCGAAAAAGTGTTTAAGGAAAGTAACACCGTGAGTGTAATTCCAAAAATTGCTTGTCTATTAATAAAACTCTCGATCCATTCAATTAAGGGGAGAATAACCCTGCCCAAAAATCAATGGAAATCAAAAAAAATTATACTCACATTGAGGCGGAGTGAGAAAGCGAGACATCCTCACACTTACCTTGTAAATGCCAATCGATACAACTTCGCTAGCTTCTCCTCCAACATCGGTATGTCCTTTGTCGAGTAGAATCCTGATATGACTGTTAACAACCAGTAACGTCTATCGCTCGATGAGAAATTTAGTGGAAGACCAACACCATTATCGGGAAAACAATCCAAGCAAATGGGTATATCGACTTCCTGAATAGTTCAGATAAAAAAAAAAAAAATGAAATGGTAAGACAAATAGCAACACACACACACACGTGTATCCTTACGTTATGTCCTTCGACATAGACTGTTGCTACTACGGTGTTTGTTTTAACAATTACATCCTTTCCCTTGCTGATGCCAGTGTGAATTTTCTTCACGTAGTCCGGTGGTCCATCACCGGAACCCGTCCAAAAGAAGTCCTCTAAATGGACTTGCTCCTGGAGGTCAGGATAGTCATCATCTTCGTCTGAAAAGATTCCAATTTGAGGTAGGAGTCATTCGTAAGACACGAAACATTTGTTTGTTGTTATTTTTATTTTTATCGACAAATCATGATGTTGCCATCACGATTTCACCAACCACTACTATCCTGTTTTGGTTGGGTGCTCCTTCCCGTTGGTTATGTCCTGTTTGATCAATTGAAAGCCACTGGGAGCAACAAACTGTCCTCCTTCTTCTGTTCCACTGTCGTGGGAGAATTAGACCTTCGGAGAGACATTATATGCGATCTGATAAAATTAATAGCCGCGGGCTTTCGAAAGGACGACTGCTGTGACACATGGTCAATTGTCGCTCTGCACAAAGCTGCTGCCCGAGGCGTTTAATATTTATTTCGTTTTACTTTTATGCGACATGTGTTAGCAGGCGATGCGGCGTTATGGGGGCGTGGGGCGATGTACACTGACTTGGCTCCAATTATGAATCGTGTATTGCCGGCGGTCAGAATTTGAGGTTGAAATTAATTTTGTTGATGCGAAAGCAACGGTAATGGGATTTTCCTTCAAGAAAATTACACAACATCAATAAAGGTCAGTGCAATTAGGAACGAAATGAGGTTTTTTTTTCTGTTTCTGATGTGAGGTGCTGATAAGTATTTGTGGTGAAGTGTCACGGGCACCCGAGGCAACTGTGTTGCAAATGGTTCAATTTGTTAATCCAAGTACTGCAATTGGTTTGCTGGAGTGTGCAGTGTAGTTATGTAGATTTTAACATTTATTCAGATTCCAACGGAAAAGGCCATGTCTTATTTAACCAACTGCAAGCTTAACAGGCCAAAATTGTAATCGTGATTCCCAGTAAAAATCACATGAGCCGTCCAGAGCACACATCGATTAACTCCATAGAACAAAAGTTCGAGAAAAGTGATGAAATAATTTTAGGTTTTTTTCAAATAGTTGTCGGTTAATGGTGGTAATCTTTATTATAAAGGAAAGATATTGTAAACATAAGAAGTTATGACTTTTGCTCAAATCTAAAATTTTTAAAAAAGTGGAGCTAATCAATCTGTGCACTGAGCGGCGTACATATTAAATTTGTTCAAATTCTATTCTCTATACCTTTCTGTAAGCTAAAATCCAAATTTCGTCAAAAAATAATGGGAAATAGGCCAGTGCAATTCAGCTGTATTCAGCACACAGGGAAGCTCAAGGTCTAAGGTTCTCATTATGATAAACATGAAGGGAAACGTCTTGGTTCTATTTTGTACCTTACGAGTGGAAGTGGTATCAGCAACATCAATGAAACATAAATTTAGGTCTGGTATGTTTATGATTTCTAATGAGCTTTCAATATTTTTCAAATACAAATTTTACAGATTTGATGGAATCATAATGCAATACATTGAACTTCTTATTTTATAGCTCTAAAATCGTCTTTTTTGTGGGCGCCGTTGGCTCGATCGGTTAGTGTGTCGGACTGTTGAGCGAGAGTACCCGGGTTCGAATCCAGCTCGGGAAAAAAAAACACCACAAACATTTTTCACGGCCCCACCTCCAGCGAACGACTGACAACCTTCCTGGAGA
The DNA here is from genome assembly GCA_905187475.1 of Syritta pipiens. Classification (NCBI taxonomy): domain Eukaryota; kingdom Metazoa; phylum Arthropoda; class Insecta; order Diptera; family Syrphidae; genus Syritta; species Syritta pipiens. The sequence goes on along the minus strand of LR994572.1, from coordinate 30,794,963 downwards.
CCTTCTGTCATGAAAAGCTTTCGCAATTCGCCATTCGGAACCGGCATTAAACAGTAGGTCCTCTCCAGATGTGACAAAATTATAACTCGCACAACACAGTGGAGGCGCGAAAAAGCTAGGCTCTGGCTCTCAACGGGCTGCTACGCCGCCCAATACAAAATAAAATTGTCTTTTTATTCAAATATTAAATTTGGTTTCCGGATAACTTAGAGTGCTATTTCCGATTTCCAATAAAAAAAAACCACCCTGGATTGATGAGGTTTAGAGATTGAAAGGTACTTAACTGCCGCATACCTCTGACCGGGTCTTGAAGATATCACAATTATTCAATGTTACTAACAACTTAGTTACAGTAGAATCTGCTGGTCGGGCCACTCCATAATCGGACTCGTACTCATCTCATTTCGTTTATTTTTTTTTTCGAATTGTTGGTACGGTCAAATTTAAAACGCCAAGGCCGGTTAATTTTGCTTTATTTGGAGTTTTCGCTTGTTTACAAAAGAAACAATTTAAATTTTCTGCAGTAAGTGGTTCAAAGTTATTAAAATCCCAGATGTCTGATTAGACCATGAACCAAAATTTTACAAAATGTTTGTCTGAATTTTTATTGTAATTGGGGTATGTCAGCTGATTTCAAAAATACCAAAAGTTCTATTTAAGTGTTAGTCTTTGCTTTTGGAATTCAAATTTAAAGTTCGTGTTTTCGTGCATTTATTCACTTATGTAAATTACAGAAAAAAATTAAGCAACAACATCGTTCAAAATGTTACTACAAATTTTATTACCTTATCATGACTATTGACATGACATGACATTAGAAAAAATATTGGTCACCCCATAAACATTGAACAGTGCAGGGGTTTTCTTGGTTTTCTTGTATGCCTTTAATTTGTATTCTCTTATTGGGCACTAAACGTGGTCGCACTTGATATTGACATTTCATTTGCTTTGTGATATAACCTCTTATCAACCTCTTCATTAATACTTTTTATATTTTTACTATTAAAATCGAATATAGAGTTAGAAATTTTAAACATCAGCAAAATCTTTTATCCTGATATTCTCATCTTATCCACTAAATTTTCTACCAATTCTGCATAATTTTTTAATTTGCGTTTTCTAAAACGACTTCTTTTATGTTTGTGAATGTTGTCCCAGCATTTCGGAGGTAAGGCCCCAGGCATACTTTTGAAAATACACCACCAATGCAGCAAATGTTTTCATTTTTCATTTTTTTATTTTGATACTAAAACGCCGTACTTTGAGGTGTGCAAAGGTATTGAAATTTAAATATTAGTGAACGCGTATTTCTCTCTTGACTAGTCACACTTATTGCCGATTTCTAAAGGTAAGTTTGTTCTGCATGCATTTCACTTTTGGCAATGACAATGCCGTAAACGTAGACAAGAGTGTTCCATTGTCATAAGAAAACAGAAACTATCACAAAAATTAACATAAACAAGTTTTTGTTATACGGTGTTATGGAAGATTCAAACTTTTGTAGGCAGAGATTCTTTAATCTTAATCTTGACTTTTGATAAAGTAATACGTTAAAAAAAGTAAAAGTAAAATTAGTGAAAACAATTACAATGAGCTCGATCTGTAAAGAAAGTTTGAAGCTATTAAGTGTTTCGAATTTGGTCTCCAATTTGGTACAATTAAAAAGGAACATAATTATGCCCCCATTATAATGGGGCATTTGAAATCAAAAGTTCTTTTGCTTTCACCCTTTCATGTTTTATTTCAAACCAAAGAAAACAATTTTTGGTGAAATTTAGCTTATGAAGTCTCAACTACGATATCTTTCGCTGGACTTTTGTAGTCGTGCTGGCTGTGACAATTCTCCGTATCCTCAATATCGTGAATCAATTTCGCCCTTTCAATGGAATATTGTGGCCAAGCTATCAATGTCAAAATATAAAAACTTGGCGCACGTGTCGCTCTTCGATTCAACAAAACAATCATATTAAAAAGCATAAAATCAATTTGACCCACAGAAGTGTTTGAAATGTGAAAATAGCATTTAAAATTGGAGGAAGTACTACAGTAAAGTTAGTTTTAGCCCAAGACTCCCACAGGTCGAACCACGATGGAAATAGTCACCACAGTCGTGTTCTTTGTCACTCTCTTCCAGTTTTCAACGCTCGAACAAGAATTCCAAGTGAATCAAGGGGACTTTACTGATATCGCATCCTATCCCTATATGGTCTCACTTCGGTTTTATGACCTCCATTGGTGTGGTGGTTCTATTATTTCTCGGAGGATAATTCTCACGGCGGCACACTGCACTGCTGATATCAGCCTTCCTTTGTTCAGGCAAGCCATAAGCATTAGAGTTGGATCTTCTTGGAATGCTAATGGAACAAGGTACGCGCTCGATTGGCATTTCTATCATAAAAAATTTGATCCTGTAACAGCGGACTATGACATTGGTCTATTACGTACTCGTAAGCCGTTGGAATTGGGATTATACGTTCAAGTGGGCAGATTGGCCAAACAGCGTATAACAAGCACATACGCTTACATTGTTGGCTGGGGGCGTTATTATCCAGGCTCCGAGGCTTCGCCACAATTAAGAGAATCTTTTAATACGATTCTGCCTTCATATGAATGCTACGACCGGAACGTCTGTGTGTCCAATGTGAAAAGTAAGAGTGGGTGTCCAGGAGACTCAGGAGGACCTTTAGTTGACAACGATACCGGATTGATCTTCGGAGTTGCTTCATGGGGTGCTTGCGCGACGAAAACCACGATTTACACCTCCGTTCCCGACTTTTCTAATTGGATAAATTCCACTTTTTATAAAATGGTGAGCATTAACCAAACTTGTCCTTTTATTTGTGGTGGTATTGGCTGTTAGATTTAAAAATTTTGATTAAATTGGTATAATTTTTATGGAGAAATACTTGATAGAAGATACTTAATAAAAAGCTTTTGGAAAAATGGATTTTTTCTCGTCTTATGTATCAGTAACACAAAACCTCCTGAGAGAGACTGGTGAGTGACAGAACCATAACAATAACATTTCTTAGTCCAACTACAAGTCGTAAAACGGATCTCTTTTAAGCTTCCTACACTCAAATGTACTATAAACTTCAAGTCATCTATAGACAGAAGCTGCTTAGTCCCAGCGGCCCCGCGGAAATCGCAAACGATATACTGAGGCACCTAGGCTGCAACCGCCAGGTGCCAGCGACGATCACATACGAAACCCTTAGCAGCTTTTCATTCCTGCTCTTAGGTTAGGTTATGTGATGGCAGCTAATCGGCAATCATATAGACTAGATGTATAGCGTATTACATCAACTCAAAGTTCCTTTAAACTAAAAATCTTAGTTGCCCTCGGTACAGACAGAACGACTTAGATGCGTGCCTAGTTTACAAGTGCAAGAACCTAGTTTGCTCAATACCTTTAAAACCTCCTACGCTTTTTGGAGGTTGCATAAAGTGAGATACATTAAATAGAGTCATAAGCCAAATGCCCTTCATTTGAATTGGGTTAAGATTCGTAGTTCATCTTCAAGCACAACCGGCTCGCAATGTACAAGGCCAATTCGAGCAAGTTAAACTTAAATCAAAGTAAACCCCACTGCCTGCCTCTGCCTCCACAATGGAACTCATCAGAGACCAACTAGATCCCCGTCGGTCAATAACACTCGCCATCCAATGTCAACACATTCCACCACCACCACGACCACTGGGGCATAATGCCATTAATTTCCAACAGAAATGTGTTGACAACTGCCCCCAATTGTCAAACCGTCCGGCAAAAGAACTAATACCCAAATAAGCTCCTTAACCTTCCCGCACAGAAATCCCTTCTCCGCAATTGAGCGGCTGTGTTCGTTGACTCTGCACCCCGCCATGTCACCGAGGAGGGCACCAAGAAGCCTTTTGTGGGGTGGTGAGCAGAATTTATTTCATTCTCGCCGCAAAAACTTTCACAGACAATGCGACTTTTAACTTTGACCAGGGAAATATGACTCCTGTCCGTGACCCGAAAGTCCCCAGATAAATTCACTGTGAAAATTTGACAGTTGTGCAAATCAATTGACTCGTGTTCACTGACCGGAAACAATTCTCTGCTCCCGCCGCACTGGACAATGACACATGACAAACGCGACTGTGGTCACTCACGCATGTCAGCAGAGGTCAGTTTTTTTGTGTTTTTTTGGAAAATATCTCAACTGTCATGGTGTTTTAATTTGTGTCACTCACTTGTTATAAATTTTGCTTTTTTTGGAGGGAAATTATTGTTCCGCCCAAGGGCGCACTTATTTCGAGGTGAAAATAAAACAAGACCAAACCGCTCACGTTCACTCACCGTGATTAATTTGGATCATAGGTAATCCAGTTTCTGAAGCCAGAACACTCGCCGAGAGCACTAAAACAAGTTCTAGGAAGATTGCATGACTCGCTGTCATTTCTGCACGCAAATTTTATTTACTCTATCGCGGTGTGTGTGGGAACTTTTGTCTACTGGGGCTTTCGCCGCCAGACACTTGACAGGACGTTGCGAACTATTCACGGAATTGTGGCACTTTGCACAGGTAACATGTCACTCTGGAAGTCAGTCGGTTTTCACACAAGACAACGGAGGTGGTTACAATGGGTTTGGAAAATTGGAAAACTTAATTAAACGAACAACAGATGTGGTGGCAGCTCATTGTGTCGGGGGTTGTCAATTGAATGAAAATGGCACACAAAATCTGATGGTGGGACTGTTGGCTGGGGTAGACGGACTACAGAGCGCGTTAATGTGAATCACTCCCGAGTGTGTCGATAGAACTGAGTGATTCGGAATCACTTTGCTGGTGCTTTGTTGTGGCCACTGTCAGTTACGGTGAGCTGTGAGTTACCTGTGGCAACGGTGTTGTTGTCGGTGGGAGGGGGTATATGCCGCTGGCAAAGTGCAACCAACTTCAGGTTGTTTACATATGTTTCTGGATAATTTCATATTTCCGTAAACACCACTTGTGTTGGCACTCGGCGATCGGAGAGGGTTTGATTTCAATTATTATGACAGAGTTGGGAGGTTTACGAAGCGTGCAATGCACGCATAAAGTAAATGTGTCACGAGAATGTTACATTTTGAAGCGATTATTGCGTTGTTTAGTATCTGCATAACTGCATTAAGACAGGTGAGGTTTTAAATTGAAATTAATTGCGGTAAATGAAGGTGGTTGGTGGGTGGTTTTATGGCTTGAGTGCTATGGAATTTGGTAAGCAGGCTAAAGGACATCACGTGGAGTTGTTGCTATGGAATTTGGTAAGCAGGCTAAAGGACATCACGTGGAGTTGTTGGAGCAGAGATATTTTTATTTGAGGAGAGCGAACTCTGGTGGTGGAGTTCTGTATTCAGGTCAACACATTTCGGGTTATCTGACTAACCTTCCCGACGATCAAATAAGGCGGGATAAAACAAAAATTGTTCCTCTACTCTAGTATGGTCCAGAATGTGGTAAATTTTTCACTTTCCTAGGAGCCATATACTTTAACCCTAGAGATTTGCTTTGATTTTGATTGATGAGGCTCCAAAGATTTCTATCTCGCCTTTACATAGTTTACGTAAGAAGAAGAGGTATAGCACTCGGTTAACGTAACCCTCGCAACACTTAAATCGTAACACAGCCTGACTCTATAAGTGCAACTTTTTGAAAGTGCTACCTCGATTAGTGCAACTTCTTGGGCTTTTCTATTATGAAAGAGAAGGATCAACTATATCTATTTACATTATTTACAAACATGTTAAGAGAAAGAGAATTTATTTCATACGTTTCCGAACAGCTGTATGAAATTGTTTCCAACATTAGCATCTCAAATCAATAATTGGCTTTATGGAAACGTTGAGTCATCTGCAAATTGCAAGGATGCGACAAAAATTGAGAGCCCAAATGAAAGCGAAAACAGAGTTAAACAGAGGCTGCACTTCGATCCTTTGATGTATGTTTACAATGGCTCGAAGAGAACAACATTTCAGTAGAGTACATTTTATCTCCAAAATTTAAAAGAAATGGCACTTTTGAAAAAAATTGAATTTTGGAAAAAAAAAACCATATTTTTATTGTATGTATGTGTTGTAAGTTTTCTAACCTTTCGTTTTCTTAATAAAAAAAAATCTGTGCAACAATAACGATTTACCTTGGTTTCAATAATGTTTCGACAACGACATGAAAACCTTTCTAATTCGAAGTCATGGCTCCATCCTCAGTCAACCTCCATAATTCGAAGTCAAATTAATTTGTTTTTCTTCAACAACCCTTAGATGAAATGCGTAAGGGACGAAAGGGAGCCATTCGAAGTGTTTCCCTGGTCCCATGAAATTCGAATTATCGGGATATGAATAAGCTTTTTGGTTCCTATTAAAAGCACAAAACATTGGGCCTCTAGAATCTTTGCTGACAATCATTTTCAATCTGTTTAAACAACTTTTTTCAAAAACCCCGACTTGAATGATTACAATCGAGCTTTACAAAGTAATTATCCTGAACCTCATCTAGTAATAGTAGAGTTTATTATTAGGTTCTTCTAAGGAAACAAGTATAGGAGGTTAAAAATGATCGCAAGCTTGGTGGTAAAGTTTAGACTATCGTTGGCGTACGATGAGGAGCTTCAGCCACCAGTTCGTACTCAAATTCCCTTTTCTTCTCCCATTCATGATACTTTAATCGCTAAATAATATTTAAAATAGAATTCATGAATGTAGGTTCTCAAGAGGCGCGAAATAAAAATACAGTGCCGTGTGTGTAATTAGAAGCACCTTTTTTTTTTTTTTTTTTTTTATGGTTTGCGCCAATGGATGTGGAATCTTCGTAAGATACTGGCAACCCGTGTTACCAGCATGCACGATTCGCGGGATGTCTCCTCGCGCCTACGTACTAAACCACACCCCTGCACTCGTCAACCACTCTCCCCGCGGGACTGCCGTTAGGTATTACTTCGCGGGGCTGGTCAGCCATTAGGCTCGGTCTGCCGCCTCTTGGGCTCTTCTCAGGGCTTCTGCTCTTCTCAGAGCGGCCTGCACCCTCACGATGAAAGAGCTGATCTCTGTCCACTCGCCGTCTGATCTAGTCATTTGGCTAACTAGATTTTCCGGGCTTAGCATGTTGACCCTCTCTTCTCTAAATCGTACGCAGTGGAATACTGCGTGTTCCGCGTCCTCCTCTTCATCTGGGCATACCGGGCACAGGGGCGAGCTATCGTGGCCAAATCTGTAGAGGTATTTCCGATAGCCGCCGTGACCAGACAAGAGCTGCGTGAGCTGGAAGTTACAGCTCCCTCTTGCTCTCTCTATCCATGCCGCGATTGTAGGGATTAGTCTGTAGGTCCACCTACCTTTGGTGGATGCGTCCCACCTGGCTTGCCACAGGGCCAGTGATGCCTCCCTCTCTTCTCTCTTGACCCTCGTTACGCTAATGCCGGTTATGCGCCGCCTAAAGTACACCCTCTGGCTCTCGTGTGCGAGGATGTCGATAGGAACCATTCCGGCTAGCACACAGGCCGCCTCGTCGGAGATAGTTCGGAAGCCGCTGATTGCTCTGATTGCGCAGAGCCTGTACGGCGCCGATAGCTTCCTCCTAAGATGTTTAGTTGCCAGTGCGCCGGCCCATACCGGGGCAGCGTAAAGGAGGACTGAGCTAACCACTCTAGATAGCAGGACTCTGCGAGCATAGCCAGGACCGCCGATGTTCGGAAGCATTCGGGAGAGTGCTGCTTGCATCAGCGATGCTTTCCTGCTGGCGTACTCGATGTGCTCCCTAAAGCGCAGCCTATTGTCAAGCATGACTCCGAGGTACTTCAGGGAGTCCTTAGATCGGATTGGTTGGTCGCCAATCTGGAAGTTCGCGTACTCCACAGTCTTGCGGCTGGTTATTAAGACCGCCTCAGTCTTGTGGGCAGCTATCTCCAGGCCGGCAGACTCCAACCAGTCTTTCACCCTTCGCACCGCCTCGTTCGTGTTGAATTCCACTTCATGCACGTGCTTGGCCACTGTGACCAGTGCGATGTCGTCCGCGAAGCCGACCACCTTAACACCCGCGGGTAACGACAAGCGTAGGACCCCGTCGTACATGAGGTTCCATAGCAGGGGCCGAGCACTGACCCCTGCGGAACTCCCGCAGAAACGCTATAGTACTTGGCACCCTCGTCGGAGTGATACCTAAGCCTCCTATTGCTGAGGTAGTCCGTGACTATCCTCCGCAGGTAACAAGGGGTACCCATTCCAACCAGCGCCCTCCTGATAAACGGCCAGCTCGCTGAGTTGAATGCATTTCGCACGTCAAGTGTGATTACTGCGCAGTACTCCTTCGTTCCCCCTCTCCACCTTGTACCCTGTATCGCTTCAGCTGCTGTGTCTACTACCGCTTTTATGGCATCGACGGTAGACCGCGATTTTCTAAAGCCGTACTGGTGGTCTGAAAGTGCTCCGTTTTGCTCAGCTACTGCGAGCAATCTTCCGTAAATAATACGCTCTAGGATCTTTCCCAGCGTATCCAGTAAGCAGATTGGGCGATATGACGATGGGTCGCCCGGTGGCTTGTTTCCCTTCGGAAGCAGAACGAGTTGCTGCAATTTCCAGTTTGTGGGGAAAACCCCCTCCTCCAGACACTTTTGCATTGCTGCTATGAAAATGTCTGGTCTGATTCTCAGAGCCGTCTTAACCGCTTTATTGGGGATGCCATCCGGCCCGGGTGCTTTGTCGTCCCTAATTTTTGCGGCCGCTGCGGAAAGCTCCACCGGTGTGATTACCGGGATCTGCTCTTCAATGAGCTCAGTTAACTCTGTCATCGTGTTCGCCATAGTGCCTGGTCTATAGGGAAATAGATGCTCTACTATGGTACTCAGCATTCTCGGGCACGTAAGCTGCGGAGACCTGCCGCTCTTGGTTCGCTTCATTACAACCCTGTATGCCATGCCCCAAGGGTCTGAGTCGGCTTCCTCACAGAGCTGTCGGAAACACCTGGACTTGCTCTCCTTGATAGCCCTTTCAAGTTCACGCCTCGCAGCTTTAAATGCGATAAGCCTTGCCTGGAAGCCGGGCCGTCCTCTGGATCTCTGGGATCTGCGCCGCGCTTGTAAGCACTGCGCTCTAAGTCTCCTGATATCCTCGGACCACCAGTAGCTGGGCTCTCCACCTCTTCTACTAGGCAGTCTCCTGGGCATTGCTGCGTCGCATGCCGTTGTTATTACTTCGGTTAGCTGATGCGACAACTCCTCTGCTGAGCCACTGGGCCCTGTGACGCTGGTGCTTACCACCTCTTCGAACATGTCACTGTCGAAGAGCGCGGCCTTCCACCTTGGGCCTGTTTGGTTAGGGTGCAACCTGTGCCCAGCCTCGCCGATGCTAAAGGTTATAGCTTGGTGGTCGCTGTGGGTGTAGTCCTCACTAACCCGCCATTTAGCTCTCCGTAGTAGCGCGCTGCTCATAAACGTGATGTCTATGATTGACGCTCTACCTGCTTTCCGAAATGTCGCCACCGTGCCCTCGTTTGCCAGATGGATATTCAGCAACGCGAAGGCTTCGAGGAGAGATCTTCCCCTTGCGTCCGTCGTTCGACTGCCCCATTCAGTAGCCCAAGCGTTGAAGTCCCCAGCAATGATCAGTGGGTGCTTTCCCCGCGCGTCGGCTACGATGTCGTCCAGCAGCCTAAGGTAATCCGCCAGCGGGAGGCTGGGTGGCGCGTAGCAGCTGTATATATGTACACCATTAATCCTTGCGGATACGAAGTAGTCGGCCGGGCGGGCGACTGATTGCAGGGCATGTCCTCCGCAGGTCCATATCGCTACTTTCTTCGTGGTGTCATTTATCCAGCTGCTGCCATCCACTGGCTTATAAGGCTCGCTTATTAGTGCGACGTCGATTTTTTGTTCCCTAATCCTCTGCGCTAGGAGATCCTGTGCGGCTGCGCAGTGGTTTAGATTTATCTGCACGATCTTCATCATATTCGTTTAGCCAGTGCCTTCTTGAGCACTGGGCACTTGCTGCTACCAGCTCTGTGTCCAGCGTTCGCCGGTGTGGCAATCTTGCACCAGAAGCATAGCGCATCTTTTGTGCAGTCCTTGGCTATGTGGCCTTCTTCCCCGCAGTTTCTGCACTGTTTGGAGCGATCGTGTTCGCTCTTACATTGCCGTGCCGTATGACCAAACTCAAGACACCTGAAGCATCTCGTGAGCGGTGTGCGGACGCGGATGCGGCAATTCACCCAACCGACCTTAACTTTGCCGGTCTCCAGCAGCTTATTCGCCTTCTCAGCTGGTAGCGCCACTGTAGCGATTTGCGTGCCACCGTAGGCCTTTCTAAGGCTGAGTACGTCCGCCACACTAACCCCGATGCCATACTGGCTCATGATCGCGTTGCAGATGTCTTCCCTGGTAGTAATTTCGTCGAGGTCTTTGATTTCGACCGTCGACCTCTCCGTTAGGGCGCGTATCTCTGCGTCGGCGCCCAAGCTTTCACCGATAATGCCCTGGAACTGGTCGGTCTTGTCGCTGGACTCGCGCAGCTCGAAGAGTAGGGCACCTTTTTGGGTCCTCCTTATTTTGGTGACCGACTCGCCCAGGCTGTGAAGCTTGGGGTCGGCTTTTACCTTGCGGAGGATTTCGGCGTAGGAGAGCTCTCCCTTTGTAGAGATGACGATTGCGTCGGGTCTTGTTTTGACCTTTACAGCCTTACCCTGATGCTTATCTTTTTTATGGGTAACTTTCTCCCAGGCAATGCCTTTGTTGCATATGGAAGCCGGCTGCACACTCCCTGCCACCGCTGGTTTCTGCGTCTGGCTTGCAGTCTTTCCTTCTCCTGTTGGCGCCTTCGAGCCCTTGCCGCTTTTTTTTGGCTTTACTCCAGTTTTTTGTTGCAGCTCAACTGGGACGCGGGGCACCTCTGCTTGTTTCCGCTTTGAGCTTGGCTGCTCGCTGTTGGATGCCTCCGTGCTAGACCCCGGCTTTCGCTTGGGCGCTGCTGGCGCCTTCAGCCATGGGGACGTCTGGGAGGCGTTGTGCCGACGGATAACTTCCTTGGCCCTATCGTCATGCGCCTCTATGGCAGATAGTTCATAGAGAGCCTTAATGCTCTCTATGGCATCCCTCATTGGCTGGTGGATGGTTCGCCTTTTACCATCTCCCAGCATCTCCACCAGCAACTTGATCTGCTCCCCCAGTTGGTGGAACACAGATGACTGGCTTTTTGGGGCTACCGCCTCTTTGCTGTGGTCAGCCCCCTCGCCCGCGGGGCTCCTTTGGGGCGGTGGCCGATCTCTCACCGGAGACCTAAGCACCATTGAGCTCCTTAATTAGAAGCACCTAAAATGATGTTTTTGTTTTCACCTTAACACATTTATTTTCCACCCTAGAAAACTGATTCTTGGTTATAATTAGCCACAAATAACACCTATTAAAACATGGATTTTCCATCGAGTACAACAACTTCAGGCGTTTGACCATCAGACGTGCAAGAACACGTAAGATAGCCCGTACATGTAGTTAGAAACGCAAAGATATGTACATGAATTATTAATTGAAAAACTTCCAAACTGGGTTTGAGGATTTATTGAAAGGATCAAAATAATTTTTATTGAAACTTTCGACTTACCCTAGTTTCGTTCTAGAAGCTCTAAATGTTTCCAATCGGATACGAAATAAATATCCGCGTTGTGGCATCACAGTGAGCCTAGTCTGGCCTAAGTGTGGCTGCGGAATTCTGTTGGCTCAGCAAGCCTGTCCTACATAATTACCTAACTTATCAATGGCAGATAGATAGACGATAAAAAGTGAAAAATTTAAGAAAGGTGTAGTAATCAATGTGCGTTTACTAGAATTTGAAGCGACCTGTAAGGTAGCTAAGTTCGTTAGATCAACTTGCAGAGCGCCAGCAATGAGTGATCCAAACCTTCTGGTGGCTAAAGGTGAACATTCTTTCAGAATTTAATTTGAGTTTTGTTCTTGTTGTTAATTGCTAATGTATTTTCAATTATAAAAAAAACCCTTTAATCCTTCCCGTTTTCTTATGCCACGCTTCCCACTTTTTGAAGTCTGTTAAGATAACTTGCACCTGAACATTAGCGGCTTATTTATTATTTCTAAACAAGCAAATGCACTACCCACCACAGGTTCCATCACCACCTATTCACGCGGGGACTTCTTATCCCGTCTTTCCAAACTCAAATACCATCCCGCACTAATCGCCTACTTAAAAATCCATAACAAATCTCATTATTTAGCGTAATGAAGAAAGTTACTTACTCCACTCCAACGGAAGTAATCCTCCCACATGCCCTAACAATCTCTCGTGTATTCATCTGTGGAGTCATCGAGAGACATAACAGACGACGCGTCGTGCTCTGAAGGTAGCTACTTAGAATAGAATTGTATGCAAATTATATCCTCACTTTCCTCCATTTCCGTACAGCCTTCTGCCTTCAACCGCTGAGTCAGTTGAGTTCCTCTTGAAACTTATCGATGCATTTAGCCGTGACTAGGATAAAATGTCTCTATTTCCATCCTGAACTTTACGCTTGACTTGCGAACATATGAGTGCTCCAACATTTGAGTGCGGCGTGTTCGGGTGAGGTATGGAGTTTCACTTTACGATGAGCAGAAGATACCCATCTTGCTTTGTCTTGCCACAAGGGCGGCAAATACTTTCATTAGCTGGAAGACATTTCGTAATTTGATGACGCATCATAAAGCTGGGGTGTACACGATGCAAATTGTTTTGTATTGCGAGTAAGTACATGTCTCACAAGAGATACGTTAAGTACCGACAAAGTTATTCTTCGATTGCAACAAGTGAGCAACAAATCTTTTTCCTTTGGGTGTAGATGCATCAAGTCAAAAATTATTCTATGTGGAAAGCTTCCTAGCTACGAGCAAAGTTTGTAAATGGTGTCTAAAGCCGCGTATTGCCTATTGGCTATATACCTCCGTTGTACGTAGGTCGCACAACGGATTTATATGAGTATAGGACTCAGGGCTGCCGTTTCAAATTTTCGCTGGGGAGTATTTGAGAGGTCTGGAGGAGAGTATTTTGCACAAATAAAAAAAGTTTTTTTTTTTCAACAGCAAAACTAGTTTATTAACCTTATTTAACAAGTCTTTTGAAAGTGTCCATTGCAAAGCGTGTTGGTTTTTTAAAAGAGATTTATTCTGACATTAAAATTTCATTCACTGTCGGAACGGCTAAACAATTCCTAGTTTTAGTCTTAATCAAAAAGAATTGGAAAAAAATGCGGTCAGCATTTGCACTACTGTGAGGTAAGGAAATTATGGAAATTTGTTCAACTCTTTGGACATAGGCTCACCAAGATTTTTTAGGGCGAATACATTACACCAAAACTCTTCGAAACTACATTCGGTGTTGAACGAATTATTATTAATTAAAAACCTAAATTTCATCCAGCTTCTCAACCTTAACATCGGTTATGAGATTTGGAAACATCTTTATGAGCGGAACCAGAGAATCATGTTTGTTTTTTTTTTTTCAATTTTTTTTTTTCGAGTTTTTCAAATATTTTCGAGGGGAGTATTTTTAAGTACTGAGCACGAGGGGAGTACAAATACTCCCTTAGTAGTAATTTCGGCAACCCTGCCTATACTACTGTACGGAGTCGGTATATAGTGGAACGATCTGGAAAAGGGTGTTAACCTTACACTTCTCAGCCGTGTGTAGAGATCTGCCTGCATCTGTATCAGTGGCGCAATCAGGACCACACCCACAGCTGCCCTTTAAATCTTCTTTTACCTGCTACTCCTAGACATCTACGGCAAGCAGGTCGCAGCCTGTGCAGCAGTAAAGATTAGGGACGCGTACTCGTGGCCTTCTAGTTTCATGGATCACTCTACCATTCTAGAGTCTATCAATCTCCCCTTCAGGGAGTTAGATTATGCTCGCCCTAGAACTCTTTTCAAAAGAAACTTCTCCCTCAGTCTGCCCTCCAGATCGGACTGGAGTGAAGGCATACCTATAAGAAATGAATCTCTGGTGATTTACACTGAGAGATCAAAAATTAAATCCGGAGTCGGTGGAGGGGTTTTTTCCGAAGACCTAGAGATCCAGATCTCATTTCGCCTCTCCAACCACTGCAGCGTGTTTCAAGCGGAGATAATCGCGATAAAAGAAACCTTGTCGTGGCTAAGGTACAACGTGGTATCTCGCACTTCTATCACGATGTGTTCTGATAGTCAAGCTGCGATCAAATCCCAGAGGTCCGTCACTTTCAACTCAAAAACAGCTCTTAACTGCCGCATATCTCTTGACGAGATGGCAGAGCAATTTAACATTTAAACCATGTTGGTGCCAGGTAACATCTCGGGGAACTGCCTGGCCGATGATCTTCCCAAACGCTGGACCAGTGAAACCATCCGTGATAAGGTCGGTCTCTACGCACCTCTTGCTACCGCTCTTCTCTATATCAAAACTTAGACCATTGCGGCAACCAATCTCAGGTGGTTGCGTGGCACTACATGCCGTATCACCAGAGAAATCTGGCCTAAGCTAGATCCTGGATGTTCCTTTAGTCTCCTGACTCAATAGAACTCAAGTTAGGAACCTAATCAGTGTCATAACTGGGCACTCTACTTTTGGCAAACATGCCACCCGACTGGGCCTTCCGGGCAACGACTTCTGCAGAAGCTGCAGAGACGAAGAAGAGGAAGAAACCTCGCCTTTTAGGCACCGTGAACCGTAGAAGGAGGCATTTTGACCATTACTTTCTCGATAATCCCGCATCCTCAGCTATATCAATAGCTCTAACTGGCTTCTGGAGTAGTGGGATGTTTGCATCCGCTCGATCTGGTATCACAATGGGCCTCGTCTGGCCTAAGAGCTTGGCTGCCCTGCGCAGCCCACCACACAATCTAACATAACATTTGAAATAGAAATCCGAATTCTACGTTTTTGTTGCTTTCTCAGTCTAATTATTTTAAATTCGTCGCAGATATAGTCATTACTAATGTTTAGCTTAGAGAGCACACAAGGAGCCAGTAAGTTAGTTTATTTAGTTAAGGAATTTTTAAGCATACATATACACATGTTTAGAATGCAAGTTTTCTTTGAAGTATTCAATAAAATGCGTTTAAAATTAAAATAACATGCGACATAGATCTGGGAAGCGATTAGTTTCGCAGAAGAGGAGTCACTACCGATTATTTTTAATTTTGTTCCATCACCACCGCCCTCTGTTGCCGATTAGCCACAGCCGTAGCCGAGTCGAAAGCTCTTGGACTCTCCAAGTCATGCGCAGTCGGAACTTCGAGTCTCTCCGTCAGCACTCGACTGCAAGTAGCCATATAAAAATCACGGATAATCGCAGCTGCACTTCATTTTCCCAATGACCTGGTGAAAACCGCAGGTCAGCTAGAAGCAAGTGAACAAGAAAAAAACACTCACACGGTCCTGGCGCCATTTATGGTGACAAATTCTCACACGCTTTTTCCCATCGTTAACCCCCAGACACCCACCCTCTCAGCGATTGAATCTATTCATCATTCGCGACAGGTGTAGACACAGCGTCCCATCGCACAAAAGAGATTCCTCTCATTTTGAGAATTGGGTCTTTCGTTTTTTTTTTTTTTTTTTTCATTTTTGTATGGCTTTGTATAGGGTTCCCTTCTTCCCACCCGGCAGGATTCACTCAAGTGAAAAAGCGCACCTCGAACAATTTCATTTATATATTTGAATGGAGAGAATTTTTATTTTGCGCCTCACAAATCCCACGAGACTGCGGATGATCGCTAAGTACCTCCGTTGCTTGACGTAGTACATTGAGTGCTGCGACATTGAAATACAACAACAAAAGGCACGCAAAACGAACACAGTCCCCATTTATTTTGAAATAAACAGGCCATTCGAGTTGTGGTGTTAAATGAATTGTAAACAGGAGCAGATACAAATTAAACAGCGATTTCGACGTTCGCACAGACACAGAGGCGCAGGGGAAAAAGAGTGGGGGCATGAGTGAGAGTCCTTTCCACCAGAATTTGTAAGATTAGGATTGTGGCGAACCTTGGCGTCTCGCATGCGTGTGTGGTGATGAAGGCTTGAAACGCTCCACCAAACCATCGGGGAGTGAGTTGTTTACATGTAGATTTTCACACCAAATTATAGGTTTTCTGTTGTTCTTTATTTTGGTGGTTTGGGATATCGAACCGGGGGTGGTTCCTGGAGATATATGTGGCAACAAACAACAGCGAGGGAGGGGGTTTCAAAATTTCATTTTATTATGGCAGCTGTAGTCATTCAAACAATTCAAGATTGAAATTGTTGTATTTGTTGAAAATTCGCAAGAGACGTGCGGAGCAGTTTGTGGGTCGTCATTCCTCGACATGATGGTTTTGATGGCTGTGCCAGATGTTGTTTGGATTCGGTTTACGGCGGAGAAATACACGTAACTCTAATGCTCATCTTCCAGGTAATGTTCGATTGTTATAGTTTTGCAGAGGAATGTTCCTGGAAAAGTAATCGCATGTGAGTGGGTGACGTATGTGTGTGGGGTCTGCGTTTTAATGAGAAATTCTTGGAAAATGTTTATGGTTTTTTCACTGGATTTTTTTTGAGTCAAATTTGAGGAACAGATAAACGAGTATACCTCGTGGGGACTGGTATAAATTAAATAACTTTCGGCTTGTAGTAAATGTCTTTATTTGTGGATTTTAGGAGAGCAATGAGTATTAATCAAAAAAGGACATTGCGGCCACTGAACCCATGACTTGTGACGTATTTTCTCTTTGTTTGAGGACCGATTTCCTTCCGACAAAAGAGGTCAGCTTTTTTTTTTCTTTGAAAACATTTACGATTTTTTTTGGACGTTATTGCTACTGGAGTCTCTGCCGGGTGCTTAATGAAAAGCGATAGAAGACGTTTATAGAATGAATAATTTTCATTTATTTGATTAATTCTATAATATGTGAAAGTAAAAAGGTCAGACAACATATTGCAAAGATTCTGGAGTGTCATTGAGACGGCTCATACTAAACATGTACTGCAATCAGCCCTCGGTTGAGATTGGGACGAAACGTTCAATTGGCTATCATAGGTACGCGCAGCTCCTGACAACGAGGTCTTTATAATCGGATCCAAGCCGAACTCAACAATGGCATCTCGCTTAAAAAAGTCCGAAGCTAAGGCTTATAGCTCAGATGAATGTAGTCGCAAGATGCCTTATGAGATCACCGATCGGATGGTCTGTGTGTACAACTCAACGTAGACCAAGAGCCCACAGCAAATCTTGAGGGTGGAAGTATAATTCGTTTGATAGACGATATGAAATCAAATGGAAGTCTAGCATCGATTTGGTGCAGCTGAGGCTAGCTAATAGGTTGAAAATGTGGTTTTCCAGAAATCCGAATTTTATATAGTAATATAATCTGTTTATTGTTCACTCTTTAACATAGAAGTTAGAACTGAACTAACTCTAAAACTTATCACTAGGCTTTTCCCTAAACTCTCTCACTTTCTCCAGCTCTGTCTATGATAGTAAACGAGGTTGAAGATAGGAATGCCTGATATCGGAGTGATTGTTTACAGGGTAAACAACAGGTGTGTTCATGAGAGGCATAGTTGTATAACGTTGTAACAATATATAACCAGTTGAATGTACAGTAGTTCCTCGGTAATGTAAATTAATTAAAACAAGACGTTCTCAGAATTTGTTAATCTGATTGAAATGAAATCCATTAAAAACCACACCAAAAGATTTTTTAAAGAGGCTTTCAATATTTATTAGTTCAAGAGAAAATTGAAATGAAATAATTTTATTGCTTTCAAAAAAAAAAAAAAAAACATTGATGTTGGTGTAACGGTGTAGATATCTCAATTTTATGGTAAATTAATTTATTCCTTTGGACAGACAAACAGCTGGCTTTAATGTTTCTATTGCTAATGCCCTTCAATTTTGAAATAGGAACTGGAAATCGTTTATCTTTCTCGATGTTTGAGTGTTTAATACTAGATCGCTTGCGGAGAGCGTCTATAGTGACTCCGTCATTTTCATTTCCATTGTCCTCAAGTGAAAATTTATTGAAGTTCATCAATGCCTTCCATGATCTCTCTAGCTTCTAGTGCTGCCGTGTTGTGTTCGGTGCATAAATGAAGGATTCCTTGAATAAATAAAGGATTCCTTCAGGTATCTATAATACCAAGGTAATCCATAATCTTTTGTAGCTTTTCTTGGAGCAGGGCTTCGGGTAATGTCCCCTGTAATTAAGTAAGTGAAATTAGATCATCATCTTTCCAGTCGTCTTCAGAACTAAGAAAATTATAAAGATTCCGATAGACTACATGCATTGAGTGACGTACGAGTCTATTGAGGGCCGGAGCCTAGCTTTTCGCGCCTCCACTGTGTTGTGCGCGTTATAGTTTGACACTTGTGAAGGGAACCTACAGCTTAATGCCCGTTTTGAAAGGCGAATTGCGATATCTTTCCATGACAGAGGTTAGTCCAAGAGGATTGTCAGTCGTTCGCTCGAGGTGGGGCCGGGAAAAATGTTTGTGGTGCTATTTTCCCGGGCTGGATTCGAGCCCGGGTACGCTCGCTCAGCAGTCCGACACACTAAACATTTTTTTTTTTTGATGTAGGGAAAAAATATGTCCTTGCACTTGCTTTCATTTT
Source organism: Syritta pipiens (assembly GCA_905187475.1). Classification (NCBI taxonomy): domain Eukaryota; kingdom Metazoa; phylum Arthropoda; class Insecta; order Diptera; family Syrphidae; genus Syritta; species Syritta pipiens. The sequence continues at coordinate 30,776,361 of LR994572.1, read as the reverse complement.
AGACCAAAATCAGACTCATTAAGATAGGATTTCTTCACCAAAATCATGGCATAACGTAGTCTTTCGTTTTTTAAGTATGATAATTTCTTGCAAAAGCAAGTAATCCTTGATAGAGACAAACTCAATTTACGGAATATTTCATCGCCAACAAGCTCCGCCAGCTGTTGCAATCCTCAAAAGACATTGACTCCTTACGGGCTGAATGGAGTCAGAAAGATTCTCCTCAGTTTACATCGCAAAATGAAATTTTCCGTATGAGAGATTCAGGTCTCGTGCTGGTGCGTCCATTAAGTAAATAACGATACCGAACTGATTGGAATGGCTGTCCCCACGCAACACATTTCACCTCACTAGGGAAAGTCGTTAAAGTAATAAACGGATCTACAGTCGATTTCGTTCGTAAATTGAATAAACTGCGCCACGTGAAAGTGAAATTCCAGCAGCGACTTTAAAGAAAAAAAAATTAAAGAATGCGAAATTCCCACTCCGAGCCGATATTTAATGAGATTCCCAGGACCCTACCCAACCCTTATCACAATTGAATTTCGTCCCAACAAATACATTTTGTCGCTCCCGTTGTTGCGAGGATTTCCATCTACGCACGGCGCAAAACGAAAATATAAGCGAATTACAATCGTCTCAAAAAATCTACCCACCGGATTACTGTGAACGAATTCAACACGATAATTCCCCATGATATGACAGGAAAAATTTACATGCACACTTGCAGATCCTCGGGCGTCGTTCATCCTTGCACAGACACAGCCAAGAAACGTGGACGTAATCCCGATGACAAATGGCCGCTCATGCTTCCCTCATGCAACTCAAACCGCACCTAAATCTAATAACTATTCATGTTCATGGATGACGGTGCATGGAGCGGGCTGTCCGCTCGTCTCGGCGCAGCGTTTGACCAAAATGCTAAATGGAGATCTGCCGAAGGATATCCAATTTGGGAAGCCGACACTGTCGGTCACCGCCACACTAGATTGAGGTCTATTAATTAGTGGACGAGAACCGACGGACGATGGGTGCTGCTACAATGAACGCCCCAGCTCGTGTCAATTTTAATGATGCGTTGGAGATAATTTGGTTCGTTTAGCTTTACAGGATTCCGTCGGTCTAATGAAGATTAAGTTGCCATGAAGTAGAATTCCAGTTAAATTAGTTATTGTCCACTGTTCTGGGTGATGGGGCGGTAGCTCGAATGGCTGATGTCTGAGTAATGCAAGTAATTGGTGGTTTGAGTCGAGTAAGGCTGCCGCTGGAGGCGAAACATATAACAATCAGTCAGATTGCTGATTGTGTTTACAATGCATGAGTATTCATGGCTAATGGCTTTGTAGTTTGTCACTTTACACTAGGGTGAATGGTGGCAGAGGTTTTTAAAGGGAAGGAGTGTAGCTAGAGGGTTTGTTCAAGGCCTTAACTGCCGTAAGCGGTTTTCACAAAATGTGGGTATGTAATTTTAGCACAAAATTCAAATAGTATAAGAGTTTTAAAAATAATAAAGGAGGTTTACACACAACTCATTTTGTTCCATTTCAATATTCGCCGTGTTTTGAGGTGAAGACTCTTATCAAATCTTAAACCAAGATAGGTGTACTTACTTATTAGACAGTCAGTTTTTGGCAGGCCTGTGCCTGAGCTAACATTGTCTTCTACGCTGCCGGTCCCGGTCATGGTGCTTCCAGTCCAAAAGACAAAGTTGTCTTACATCCGTGATCATTTGATTTTTGTACCGGAAGTTCGGTTTCCCTCTTCTCCTCGAACCAGGAGGCTTGGATTCGAAGACCATTTTACCTGGAGAGTTTGTGTCTATGCGCTCGATGGGTCCGAGCCACTGCTGTCGACGGACTTCAATCCACATCTTTCTACAACTCGTAAAGTTCACGGTTGTCTCCCCCGAATTCTCCTACCTCACAGGACCGAATATCCGCCGTAGAGATTTTCTTTCGAAGGAGCCAAGCTCTGCTGAACGTCAAACTTTTGGCTTCATATAGTAGGACTGGCAAGATAAGGGTCTTGTAAAGCATGATCTTGGTTCTTTGAGTGGGGAGTTTTGACCATAGTCGTTTTGACAAACCGATGTAGCAGCGGGTTATTCTACGACGAAGATAGTAGGAATACACGTTACATTTGGCGGCATAACAGCCCGTTGAGCGCCCGAACCTTGACTTTCGCGCCTTCATTTCGTTGCGTGCGTGACATTTGAAGGGGAAAAAGATAGAAGTACGCATCTGAAAAATCTTTAACTACATTGACTCGATTGTAATTTGACTTAAAAAAAAATATATATATCCAAAATCGTCAGTGGAACTGGGGTTTGCTCAACAAATCCGATGAGTTGATTAACTCATCGCAGCTTAATGAAAGAAATCAGCGAAAAGATGCTGAGAATCGCAATCAGGGCAACAAAATTATTTACGAAATACTTCTATCAACTCCAATTTTCATCCGGACCCATTACGGAGTAAATTGGTAGCTCCTTTTTGGTGTATCTCATTAACACTAGCTCATAAAAACAATATGACCTTAATTGTTGGTCTTTCCTGACTGTTTTTTTCTTTTTTTTTCCATGTTGGTTTTAGTAAGTGGTGCCACGAAATGTGCTTCGTCTCTAAGGACATAGCACAGTTAAAGCGTCGCTATTAAAATTATGTTCGCAAACAAAAGATATCGTGCGATCATGCAAACCGTTTTCCATTAACACCACCCATCCACCAAACAACCTACAATCCTTTAGCAAGTATTTACAAACAAAAAGAATTTCTGTCCACAAAGAGAAATTACAAAATTATCGCAATTATTGAAGAGACAAATTGCACATCAGGACTGAATTTAATTGCCACTAAATTCTGTTCAAATTGATTGTAATCAGGTAATTTCAATTTGAGTTTTCATTAATTGGGGTATGTCCTGCGATTGACTACTCTGTACGACAGAAATGCGTAGCCTACGCAATGAGAAAAGTTGCCGTTTGTCTGACGCACGTTGGTGGTGACGGTGGATTCGATTATAATCCGCTTACCAGTTAAAGTGTTCAGAATTTAAGCATTGCCAGGGCACTTTTGTGGCTGAATGTCTGTGTCCTCATTAAGGACACATGAAGAAATTAAGGTTAACAATGAAATTTTAATTGGCTTTCTCTGGTATGTTCCTGGATTACTGCGGGTGTCTTTGAAGTTTGATTCGATGTATTGTCTCTCCGAAGCACCATAATGACGTCGAAATTCGCGAAGGCAGCAATCGGCAACGTTAACTTTTTGTCATTTTCTGATGAAAGAATTAAATTTAATTAAATGGAATTACGGTACACTGTAGGCGTCGTTTACATGGACGTTTCTTTGTTTGTCTTACTTATTGGCAGGCCTTTTTGTGGCTAGCAAAATTGTTTGTTTTTTTATTTTAAAGGAACTGTAACGAAAGTCATCACTTTCTGCTTTCTTAAATTTTTGTTTTCTTTCTCTTTTAAGTTAAAAAACGTTCTTCTGGTCGAACGTGTGCATTCTTTAAAACACAATATTTTATTGTAGAGCAGTCGAGTTGGTGCCACTAAGGTTTGCTTTTCGTTTAATGAAGAAATGAGGTCTTGGCTACTAAAACCAGGCTTATGCGTCTAGTTTGTAATTTTCACAGGAGCTTTACGGTCTTCTCTATCTTTTAAAGGTCAGGGCAGTAAAGAAAATCCAGTTCGTGACCAATTCTTGGGTCTTTTTTCTACGAAAAAATATTTTTGAATTTCTGAGTCTGACATGCGTTTCTGGTTAAATGTTTTTGTGATTTAGCAGCTGGTAAATATCGAACTAGTTTTAAAAAAGATGTCCGACCAGATGTCAGAAAGTCTTAACAGCTTCAAAAAATACGGACAAACGACTCTAACTCCTACTAAGCAGCACCGTCTAAACTGATCCACATGTTCTCATTTTCCAACGTAATAAAATCATCTTCTACGAGTAACGAGACAAACTGCTCCATGATATCCTCTTAAATAGCCGACTTATCAGCAACCACCGCAGGAGATCCTTTCGCAAATACTCTTCTCTAAAATGTGGATTTTCTTTTTATCTTTATTTCCCGGTTATCCTGAACGTGTTGGATTAAGTTATCACTTCTCGGCTGTACTGAAGCCCGTACATAGAAATTAGTGCCGTAGCTACCGCAAGAATCCGGAAGGAAGGCATACAACTTATTTAAAAAAAAAAGTTTGCTAAAAGGACTAACTGCGTCCGCGAGAGTTGTGGCTGCCTTGTAACTCTGTGGCTCTGTGAAAATGTGAAAATAAGAAAAAAAAAAATGTTGTGAAACTTTTTTAATTTCGGACCACGACTAAGAGCGACCACATCACAAACGGAAGAAAAACAAGAAAAATAGGCGGCAAAAGAAAAGAAAGTGTCCTTCGAGCGGGAAACCACAGCCGCGAGTGCTTGACAAAGTTCGTAAAACGTTAAAATAACGCATTTGTTAGTTTCTTTTTCATCCTGCTTCTTCAGCTCGCCTCTTTGTGGGGTCCTTGTAAGCGAACGAAAGCGCTTTAAACTGTTGTTAGTTTAATTGAGTCGGTTTGCATTTTTTTGGTCTGTTTTTCGTCGTCCTTAATGGGGTCCAAAATGATTTGTTTAGGAGCAAGCAGCCAGTATCATGAAAAGGCGAACAACGCCCCAAAGATTGCCTTTGTTTGGTCAGACAAGGAGTTTAGACGCTTGGAAATAATGAGTTGTTTGCATTATTCGAGAGAGAGCGAGTCATGAAAATTACGGGACAATGTCGAAAGGATTGTTCATTGCTTTTGTAAACGGAGTGTAACGTGGTGCTAGAAGCCACAAATGGCACAATGACTTCGGATTAGGGGGTTGTTATGCCACTTTCAATTGCTGTCATTGTGCAACGTGCATTCATGTCAATTATTGACACATGAAAGAAGCAAAACTTTTGGAGTGAGGCTGGAGAGAACAGTCTGTGACATCCGGTGGAATGGGAACTTTCGCAGACAGATTTGTCAAATTTATTGCATAGTAGGATTAAAAAACTGTAGGTAGGTAGGCCTTGCAGGGAGGTGTCTTTGGCGTTGAAAAATCTTTACATGCTATCGGGGTTTATCTTTTGTGATATACCTTAAAAAATGAGATAGCCATGGAAAGAACACTTCCATATAGAAAGGGTAGTAGTCTACTGGTTGGGGTGGGTTTAGGCATTATCGAGACAATTGATGTTGTGCATATTTCTGTTCAAGACTAATTAAAGACGTAGAAATTCAACTAGTTTTAATGTGTGAATTTAAATTTTACCTGCAAAAACTAAATGCAAAAAACAAAGAACTAAAAACATTAAAAGAACGTTTTTTTTTTATTTGGATGTCTTACAACATGAAATTTTTGCAATTCTATGTGGAATTTATTAAATTTTGTAACCATACTTGATCAATTCATTTTACCAAAAGTTTTGCCACGTTAACAAAGGCTCTTGTTTACTAGAAAATTTTGTTTTTTGTTACTAATTAAAATTTAAACGATGTCTTTATTTCTACAATAGCCCTTTCACTTCATTTATAAAACCAATTTGACATATTTAAATCATGAAATCAGTTTGATCCACAAAAATTTCCAGAACGTACAATTTTAACAAGCTACGCCAATTCGGTTTTAGATACAATTCAATCTATTTAAAGCGTAAAAATTAATTGGATACAGAAAAGCATTACAAACATACAATTTTAACAGGTCCTTATAAATAGAAGCAGCGCGTGTACCTTAATTTTACTAGAAAAGTTATTTTAACTAAGCCAACATGAGTGCCATCGCAGCAGTTCTGTTTTTCGTCATGTTGTTCCAGTTTTCAACTGCGGAACAGGAATTCCAAGTGTACCAAGGTACTGGAGCAGACATCGCATCCTATCCATTCATCGTGTCACTACGTTTTAATGATGTACACCAGTGTGGAGGCTCCATAATTTCCCAGGCGGCAATCCTCACCGCAGCTCATTGCCTTGCGAACGCTGAGAACTTCGCCATAAGCATTCGAGTTGGATCTTCTCGGCATGCGGAAGGACGCCCTTATGATGTCGATCAGTATATAACACATCCAAGTTACAACGACCTCAGAATAGACTATGATATTGGCCTTCTACATATCATTCAACCGTTGATGTTTGAGGGAAACGTTCAGATGGCTGTCTTATCCAGGAATCGTTTACCATCTGGCAGCAACGTTTACATCGTTGGCTGGGGCAAAACTGATGAGAATTCAACAGTATCGGACCAGTTACGAGAATCTGTTGCACAGGTTAGCAGCGTTGCTGAGTGTAGTGATAGGGCGCCATATTTAATTACTGATCGAATGGTCTGTGCGTTTAGCTTGGACGGGAGAAACGCTTGTCCAGGTGACTCTGGTGGACCATTAGTAAACGCGGTAGCTGGCGATGTCGTGGGTGTTGCTTCATTCGGAAATTGCGGCGATGTTCTATCGGTGTATGCTTCTGTTCCTGACTTAGTTGACTGGGTATTTGCGAATATGAATTTTTAATGCGAAAATCTGTATATCATAATAAAATTTGTGAATAGTAACGGAGACATTAATATGATGCTTAAGATTTTGTTTTCTTTAAAAATAGATTAGATATAGGATAGGGTAGAGCAGGGCTAGTTGGGTCACTCGAATTTCTCACGAACCGCAAGTACTACACGAACAAGATCAGATAGGAATTAAAAGGACACATTAACCAACCTTTCCCTTTCCCAAGGGGTACACGAGGGGTCCACAAGGACTTAAGTGAGGCAGAGTCAAACCCCACCTACCCACTAACCTAACCTAACCAACCTGCGCAAAATCGGTTTCAGTTGCATTGTATCAGCAGATAAGGACCTACACGAATTTATCGTTTTTAAAGCAAAAAAGTAAAAAAAGAACTTACATTTTAGTAAAAAACTTAACTGTTTTGAGTATTTCTTTAATGTGCGGTAAGTTGGCTCAGGTCGATCCACCTGGCATCCTTGAATAACCCGCCACAAATAACTTGTATTTTTAGTAAGTTTAGCTGTTTCCAATGAACTTTAATCCATTTCTCTGCAAACTGAGGCTGATATTGTCTAATGTGCATGGAAGCATTCTCTGAAAGTGCCGAAATAAGGCTCATAAAAAGTGCTCACCTGAACTGAACCTGAATTGACGCCATTTTAATTTGTATTAACTGCAATAGCGAATATTTCTTACTTGCTGCGTGTGAAAATTTTTACTTTTTATTTTCAATAAGATTGTTGTTTAGAAATAATGCTGGGCGCTTTAATTTTAATTAAAGAGGCTTCGGTAGCCGTGTTCTAAAAATGCAGAAGAATATTATGCTTTTTTTAAGTAAAATAAAATACTTTTTTTTTAAAAAAACTTTGCTGATGGAATTCATCAAGTGATCTATGTGCCTTTAGGTTTCATAAAAGAAAACAATGGTTCTATTTTCAACTTTTCTTTAACGATTACCCTTTTCAGTCTATTTTTAAACTCGAGGAAAAAAAGTGTCCCTCTTTGGATTTCCAGAAAACTTTGACCAAAAATCCGAAAAAATTAAAATGTAAACTTGATAATCGTTCCATTACAACTAGATAGAGCGTTTTGGCACTGATTCGTTTTGAGTTACTAACCAAAACAGGTAAAACACCAACATACGAATTTTAAAGATTTGTAAACGTAGTTTTTTACAGACTATTTCTTCTTTTAAATTCACGAAAGTAATTTTCAGTTATGTGGCTGGGACTGTCGGCGAATAAAAAAAAAAAAAAACACTGTCTCATTTTGAAATAATAATAAAATAATAAAAATAATTGAAGCGCTGAGTGCAATAATAAGTCCCATGAGCAAAATATTAAGAAAATGTTTGCTAAAGTTTTGTAAAAACTTACAAAACAGGGTAACAAACATTTGAACTTCTATTTTGAATTTAGATTCGTTTTTTGTTTTATAGTTTTTGAGTTCCCTGAGTGGAATGTAACTAAAATCTCAGTTTCTGGTACAATGTGGCTTAATAATCCCTTCAACTGTAATTAGCTGAATTAAATTTTTCGTAAAAATCCAGATGTCTTTTTGAAAACTCGATTTTTCGGGGAAATTAAAAAAATCTGAGAAGACAATGGCAGACCCAACGAACTAAAAATAATATCAACGTTTTGGATTTTTTTAGGACAACCAACAAGACACCGGTGCGAAAAGTTCGACACATGCGTGCAATTTACACTTGACGTAATTATTAATTAAAAAAAAACTAATAAACATTAATTAGTATACAATTATGAAATATATAATGGGCTGCCTGGTGTGGAAATAAAACGCGAAGTAAATTGATTCGTACAAAATTATTGCGTTTTCCAAATTATTTGTGCTAATTAAAAATTAGATCTGGCGTATCTAATGAGCTACGAAAATGTAAAGGGGGGCGTCAGTAATTGAAAATCAATTTTAGCTAATCAAAAAAATTGCAATTACCTTGAGTTTCCTGTGCCCTTATAACTGGGATCAAAGGCTCTGATGCCATCAGTTCTGTTGCAGAGTTTTTACGTGTAAATCCGCCATAAGAGCCGTCACAAAGGTCGTGTTGTTAATCGTTTTTATCCGTTTTTCAAATCCCGAGCAGGAATTCCAAGTGAATCAAAGAAGCTATTCAGATATCGAAGATTACCCTTTTATTATTTCACTTCATCTTAAAGATAAACACTTTCGTGGAGGCACCATCATTTCACGGAGGGTAGTTGTCTCTGCAGCACATTGCAAAATTCATGCGAAAGAGCTGGATTTGTTTGGCGTGCGAAAGGAACGGATTATATCAACGATCATTTTATCACTCATGAGAATTACAACTTTGGATTATGACATTGGTCTTATCCAGACCACTGAGCCGTTTGTATTGGAGCAAACTGTTCCGATGGCCACATTTGGCATGGCACATTTGGCTACTGGCAGCGAGGTTTTTATCATTGTCTGGGGACAAAAGTATTTGGGAATCCGTTTTGCTGTTCGATAGTCTCGATGAATGCCGGCGTAAACATTCCGAGCTAACGATAATGAAACGGATAATTAGCGTATTCAAGCTGGATAGAAAAAACACGGTAAAAGGTAATTTTTGAGGTCCATCAGTTGAACAGGTAAGCGAGGATGTTGTTGGTGTTGATGTAGCGATGTTATGTCTCGCTGATTTCTTGGATTGGGTATCTACTTCTTTTAATGAGCGTATTACCTCATGTTTAAAATAAATTCTTTTTATTAAAGGTGATTGAAGTAATTTTAATACCGAATCGATTATACAAATCTCGCTGTCAGAAGCTAAACGTCATAGTCCAATGAGTTGTTCTTGTAATTTCGATGTGGAATACATCGATTCACAGTATAGGACGTTCCGTTCGCAACTAGCTCGAATTGCTAGGATAAACTCCTTAGAGCCAAATATGCAATGTTTTCACTTTGCGATATGATTGAGGCTCCACATTAATGCACATCGTTTCAACGAATTGAGACCATGAAAGGAATTCTAATCGGGAATTGAAAAATAGATCACTGCGACGAAGAACACGACTGCTGTGATTGGACTTACAGCGATTTGGAGAATAGAACTTTTAAAGTAAAACTGACTGCGTTGGAGCAGATGTTCGCAGTTTTAAGCGTTTAGTGAGCACTTCACGTTACGGTGGTTTTAATGGATCAAATTGATATTCTTCACTTGGAACTATTTTCTTCAATCAATTGACGCACGTGTGTCACGCCACAATTGACTTTGAAGACGGTTGGTGCGACGTGTAATTACAGTCACAATCTACAGGCTTTCCAGAACTCGAATCTAAGGCAATGTTTAAGGATATTTATACAATGAAGGTATTTTTTGTGTAGCTAAAAACAAGCAAAGCTAAATTTTTCTTTTCCATTAATTGTCTGCAACTAATAAGATAACTAAAAATGTATTTTAACAAAAAAAAAGTTATTTCTTAACTAGATATTTTGATAATGGATTCTGGTTGTGAGGAAGGCTAAGAACGCCGTACGAAAATGTGGAAATTGTCTGTAAGGCAAAAACCGTCAACTACTTGGATTGTTCACACGGCCTACAATAGAAGAAGACCACACATGGAAAATAGCAGATCGGAAGCAGCATTGCCGAAGTCAATTCAAGCACAGATTTAAAACTTTAAAAGTCGCTGTTTTTACAAAGAAAATATTTTCAAAAAATAAACGATACTATTGTATCTCCATTTTGTTTTCACTCCATTTGGATGAGTAGTTAGTAAAGTAACAGCAAGCATTATTGGCTGTTTTTAAAAATTTCCCTTGTCGAAAAAGCCAATTTCGTGACCATTTTAACAGTGTCATAAAATATCACAAGCCAAAATTAATTTTATTTTTATCGATTGCGAGCTCAAATAGCATTAAGGGTTGAATGGACAATTGAACTGAGCCCAAATTATTTCGTATCAGATTTTTTTTCAACCCAAACCACACAACCTCTTTTTATTTCTACAGTTAATTTTAAAAATCTAAATTTGAATTAATCCAATCCAATAAATCGGGAACAGAGGTATAGACCGAACCATTAACATCGCCGCAAACTCCGAAGGAAGAAATACCCACGATGTCGCCCGTGTCCGCGTCAACTAATGGCCCTCCAGAGTCTCCTTCACACGCATTCTTTCCATCTACATTGAACACGCAAACATGTCGATCGGTGATCGTATACCGCGGCTGTTTACGACGGCATTCATCCATACTGTCGATCTGCGCAAGTGATTCCCTCAATTGCTCCACTTGTGAAGAGCCCTGGTAGTACTCTCCCCAGCCGACGATATAAACCCCGCTGCCAGTATCCAGGCGGCTAGTGGCCATTGTGCCCACTTGAACATTCTCCTCCAATATCAAATCCTGGTTGATGTGCAAAAGGCCGATGTCATAGTCCTCCGCGTTAAAATTGAAATTGTCATGTACGGTAAACTGATCGACACTGTATTTTGTTCCGTAGGCATGCCAAGAAGACCCCGCTCGAATTGATACAGCGTTAGTCCCAGCGTCAAAAATGCAATGCGCTGCCGTAAGAATTACTCTTAGCGTAATGATGGACCCTGCACAATGGAATTCATCATTGTAGCGAATTGATACAAGAAATGGAAAGTCTTCGATTTCTGCATCATCGCCTTGATACACATGAAATTCTTGGACGGGCTTTGAAAAGCGGAAGAAAGTGGAGAAAAACGCGATTGCTACGATTGAATTCATGATGTTTCGATCAGTAGATATTCTAGAGTAAAACTGATTTAAGAATGGTAGGAATCTAGAATTTTTGAATACATTTGCGGATCGAATTGATGTTCCTTACCTTAATTAGGTTACATAAATTGGGCGACGTAACAGCCAGTTGAGGACCAGATCTTAGCTTTTTTACGCCTCCATTGTATTGTGCGCGTTATATTTTCACACATTTGGATGCGACCTACTGTTTAATGCCGGTTGCAAACGACGAATTGCGAAAGGTTTTCATGACAGAAGTACTCCAGGAGGTTTGTCAGTCATTCGCTGGAGGTGGGGCCGTGAAATTTGCTGTTGTTTTCGTTTTTTTCCCGGGCTGGAGTCCAACCCTTGTACGCGCGTTTAACGAAGCCATGATCCAGATAGCTATCGGGATCATTAATCGTGATCCGAAAATTGATTCACGCTATTACCCGCTAGGTTCATTCAAGCTGATTTGTCTGGAAACCATTTCCAATTTACGGCATTGCCTGATAAGTATACAAAATTTTAGGTAGAGGTTAATCTTTTTTATTGTTTTTATAATTTATTTGCACAATTGCTTTGTGTTTTGCGGTGAAAATTATAATCATCATCGTAAAAGTTGTGCAAGCACTTATTCTGAAAAAAAGAAAAACCATGTTGGCATGGAAAGACTGCTCGCAAATATCACACCATCGCCGGGAGTTGATTGTCAAACTACTGTCAGAACAAAAAATAAAAATGCTTCCATGATCTGAAGTGTTTTATTTAACCAATTGGTCTATATGGATCATCCGTGCATAATAAAACACTGCTATTATCTTAAGCTTAACACCAACTGGAATAATGATTAAAGTTTATAAATAAATGAAGAAGCACTTATGAAATCTTTTTCACAACAAACTCTATTAATTTTTAATCTCGAGTTTATAAACCTGGCCTAATTATCCCTCCTAATTCTAGCTACTAATTCACTTTAACTTTACTTTCAAAATTATTCAACAAAATAAGGAACAAGGTTTCTTCTGATAAAGTGTTATCTAATAATTTATGAAACAAATATTTTATGACGGTTCTCATTTCCGTGAGACTTTTTAGATTTAAATGAAAATTGTTTGGCTTTATTCACAAATATTTTAAACTTCACTAATTCTTTCGTGTATCCAATCCAGTAATTCCGGAACAGAAATATACACCGACGTAACAAACAACTGCCAAATGAAGAAACGCCCAAAATAGTTTCTCCGTCGGCCAATGGTCCTCCAGAGTCACCGATACACGCGTTCATTCTAATCGCGCTGTACACACAAACCATCCGAAGGGTGATTGTACTCAAAGGTCTCATTTCATTGCATTCAGTAGCACTGCGCACTTGCATTGGGGCTTCTCTCAAACTGCTCGACATTAGTGATTCATTGTGATATCTTCCCCAGCCGACGATATAAGCGATACTGCCAGGAGGGAGGCGTTGAGTTGCCATTGTGCCCATTTGAACTGTCTTCCCCAATACCAACTCCTCGGCGACATGCAAAAGGCCAATATCGCAGTCACCCTTCTGATCATCAAAGCTGGGATGCTTAACAAACAAATCGATGTCGTAGGACCTTCCTTTTCTATGCTCAGTTGCTCCAGCTCGAATGTTAACTAAATTCTTATCAGCATTTTCAAGGCAGTGCGCTGCGGTGAGAATTATCTGGCGGGAAACAATCGAGCCTCCGCAACGGTGACGATCGTTATAACGAACTGAGACGACGAACGGATAATTTTCGATACTTGCAAATGAACCACCATTCACATGAAAATATTGATTTTGATTCACATTGGACTCCACTGTGAAAGTGTAAAATGGAACAAGAGTGACAAACAACACGACCACACTCATGGAACCTTGTCGGGTACAAATTCTTTAGTAGAACTGGTTGCGATGCTCTTTACTCCTTTCCAGCACGGAAAACATTTCCTCTGATTCGCTGCACTTGGTGTCAAGTGTTCCACTTTGCAGCGAATGCTCTTTGCGAAGTCGGTTTTATATGGATTTCTTTTAATTTCCACTCACTACAGAGAAGTTTGTTTTCTGTTTAAAAAAAAAAGTCATTCTATGGACATTTTAGAAAGAACTTCCCGATACTCCTGTTTAGGATGCGCAGGCGTTTGTGATTCTATCCGAGCAATGTCAGCTACCACGTTGATGACCGAGACATTATGTGTGGATGTTATGTGTGACTGAAGCTTAATAAATGTTGTTGGCTAATATGCTCACTTGAGCGGCATACAAAAAAACTAATCTCATAGTTCAATGAGTAGCTGGCAAAATTGTCATGAACTCATGAGTAACTGATCGGGTACCACATTGATTCAACTCGGATACTTCGGCAATAAAAATCAAAGTCAATAGCGCAATGCAGATGGATTGGCGTAGCCGTACCAACCGCTCACGTTGCTTTTTTTGCTGACTGCGATAATTTTTCGTTTTTCCAATTACGTGAATCAAATTGATGTTTCACACGTTAAATAAAATATTGCAACCAAACAATCAAGGTCAAAATGCAATGTAAAATGTTGCACACGTGTCACCCTTTAAATCGACAAAACAATCATATTAAAAAGCATAAAATCAATTGGAACTACAGAAGTGCTTGAAACTTGGTACCAGCATTTGAAATTGGAGGAATTATTATTTTACAATAAAGTTAGTTCTAGACCAGAGCTCCCACCACAATGGAAATAATCACCCCAGTTGTGTTTTTTGTCACACTCTTCCAGTTTTCAACGCTCGAACAAGAATTCCAAGTGAATCAAGGGGACTTTACTGATATCGCATACTATCCCTACATGGTCTCACTACGGTTTTATGACCTCCATTGGTGTGGTGGTTCGATTATTTCTCGGAGAATAATTCTCACGGCGGCACATTGCATCGCTGATGTCAGCCTTCCTATGTTTAGGCTAGCCATAAGCATTAGAGTTGGATCTTCTTGGAATGCTAATGGAACAAGGTACGCGCTCGATTGGCATTTCTATCATAAAAAATATGATCCTGTAACATTGGACTATGACATTGGTGTATTACGTACCCGTAAGCCCTTAGAATTGGGATTATACGTTCAAGTGGGCAGATTGGCTAAACAGCGTATAACAAGCACATACGCTTACATTGTTGGCTGGGGGCGTTATTATCCAGGCTCAGAGGCTTCGCCACAACTAAGAGAATCTTTTAATACGATTCTGTCTTCAGATGAATGCTACGATCGGAACGTCTGTGTGTCCAATGTAGAGAGTAAGAGTGGGTGCCAAGGAGACTCAGGAGGACCTTTGGTTGACAACGATACCGGATTGATCTTCGGAGTTGCTTCAAGGGGTGCTTGTGCTACGAAAACCACGATCTACACCTCCGTCCCCGACCTTTCTAATTGGATAAATTCCACTTTTTATAAAATGGTGAGCATTAATCAAAGTTGTCCTTTTATTTGTGGTGGTATTGGCTGTTAGATTTAAACATTTTGTTGAGAAATACTTAATAGAAGATACTTAATAAAAAGATGTTAGAAAATTTGATTTTTTTCCCGTCTTATGTATCAGTCACCAAAAACCACTGGCGAGTGACGGAACCATAACACTAACACTTCATAGTCAAACTACAAGTCGTAAAACGGATCTCTTTTTAAGCTTCCTAATACAAAAATGTGCTATAAACTTCAACTCATCTATAGACAGGAGCTACTTAGTCCCGAGGAAACCAGCAACGCTTCACTGAGGCACGTAGACTGCAATTGTCCACCGTTCATAAGGATCACATAAGAAACACCCGGTAGCTCTTTCGTTGCTGCTTTTAAGTAAATAACCGTATATAGTTTTTAATCATATTGAAACTGACGACTGCTGGCGTGAACAGATGAAATATTCCATTCCATTTGATCCACACAAAACTTTCATCCAGCCAGCAAGCCTTGCAGCACAATCAATCTAAATCATTCTACAATTTCACATTGCTATCTATCTGCATAGTAAATAAGAATACTTCGAGTTGGAGTTGAATTTAATGCACTAACAAGAATGGAATTTTGTAAATTAATCCTAATCCCAGAAATACCCTAATTCTTAAATTTTTAATGTGAGTACCACTAAAGGTTGAAAATGTGAAGCTGGGTTAAAAAAGACATTTACAAAATGTTAGATGTTTGCTTGTGAAATTATCAATCCATGAAATCCTTAAGGATAACAGTCAGAATTGAAAGAAAATAAAACGCGTCAACTGCAATTTTCCTACAAAATTCTGTATCCCAAAATAATGTACCGCCCGCGTTACACATGTACAAAGAAAAGCAATTTCAAAAAGTATAAAAAACGTAATGTCATAACCTGTAAAAGCCGTCAAATAGTCGACTTAAAAAAACACAGCAGAATATACTAAAAAGACGAGTTTTAGGTTCAAACTACAGCAAGTCGGAATAGTACATTTAAATCTTATTAATTAAACCAGAAAGCGGAATATAGGTATGATAGTCAAACAACCACCCGACTATTTCAAGAGTTTTCAATCTCGATGTAAGCAAAGTGGGTTGGTATTGTTCTTAAAAAAAACAACTCACATTTTTAGCTTTTCTGTAACATTTAATTAAATGTTAATGAAAAAATGCAGGAATAAAAGAATTCAAACAAAATTTTACTTAACGTCTAAGTCCTTAACGAAATTGTTATAAGTAGCGTTTATCCAATTGTATAAATCGGGAACGGACATGTAAACAGAGATTTTTTTCCCACATTTACTGCTTGAAGCAACACCCAAAATCAATCCGCTGCTTGGGTCACTCAAGGGTCCTCCAGAATCTCCCCCACACACGTTCTTGTCATCCTCGTTTGACACACAGACCTTGCGATCAGTGATACCAAGAAACACCTTACGGCAATCAGCCAAAGTTAAAACAACGTTTATAGATGACCTTAGCTTCGGCGAAGATGGAGACTTTGGGTAATAACTTCCCCAGCCAGCAATAGAAGTGTAGCTCCCTGAATTTACCCGCTCTGTGGCCAATGTGGCCACTTTAACGGTTGATCCTAATTCCAACGGCCTCTCTGTACGTATTAGTCCAACGTCATAGTCTAATGAGGGGAAGCTAAAATTGCTATTATACTCGTACCAATCAATGTCATAGTATGTTCCCTTCGAATGCCGGGTGGATCCAACTCTGATGTTTATGCGAATATTGTCAATCTCGTAAAGGCAATGTGCTGCCGTAAGTATAACCCTCCGAGAAATGATGGTGCCACCACACCAGTGGAAGTCATAATACCGAACGGAAACGAGGTAAGGATAGTCAGTGATATTAGCATAGTCCCCTTGATTGACTTGAAATTCTTGGTCGGGCTTTGAAAACCGAAAGAGAGTGCTTAGGAACACGACTGCGGTGAATATTTTCATCGTGGTGCGATCAGTGGGTGCTCTAGACTAAAACTAACTTTCTCCAATTTTAAACGCTGTTTTCATGTTTCATATATTTTTGTGGATCGAATTGATTTCTTGCTTTTTAATATGATTGTTTTGCGACACGTGTGCTACGTTTTACAATACATTTTCACCTTAATAGTTTGATCGCAATATTCCATTCAAAGTGTGAAACATAAATTTGATACACTTAATTGAGAGTATCTGCGCATTACTATCACAACCAGCAAAATTGGCAACGCAAGCAGTTCGCACGACTGCGCCATCTTGCCCGCTATATCGCCATAAGTCTAACCGCTGTGCTGTTCGTCACTCTAATCCGCTTTTCAACTTCAGGAGAGGAGTTTAATGTGAACCAAGGATTGTTAGCAGAAATCGAAAACTATCCCGTCATCGGTTGGCCACAAATATTTGCACTGTTGTGGAGGATCTATCATTTCCTGACCTACCAGTTACTTGTGACGTTACTCACGAGAATTTGGACAAGTACTTAATAAACTATAAGATTAGTTTTTTTCGATTAGCGATCAGGATTTAATACCAAGTCTCAAGCGGGGACATTGTCCTATTGGACCTATTGGCCTTCAGTAGCCGCCTGGTAGGACAGCCTTTTTTTTGTCGAATTCAAGAGAATAACCTGTGAAGTTTTATAGTTTGCATCACAACAACCGATTTGCATGTATAACGATTATGGGAAGAATTCTTGTCTAGGTGACTCTGGAAGAAGGAGGGGATAGAATGTAGACTTGCAGTTTATGGTTCTTTATATCGGCCACGAAGTAACTGATGTAAGACTTTCAGCCTTCTGCCATGATTAGAAAGGAAGTAAAAGTACACAACCAGTGCAACAGGCGTTATTATTAGCGTTCCTTTCCCTTTTTGCATGCTATAATGTTAATGTCGAATTAATTTTTTTATCTAACACGACCAATAGGAATTCAACATAATATTTCAATAATTTTGTGTTGTGGCTAATGGAAATCGAAATATCGAGAGAAGCAGATTCAAATGTGAAATTAGTTTCCCTCACTTGCAATCGAAGTTTGTAAGTGAAATTACTAATTGGGTGGAATAATTTGAAAGAAGAGGTGTAACACATCAATTTGACTCACAAATCTTTTACTGTGTTGGAAAATTCAAACCAAAAGACACAGAAAACCCGCAATCAGTTTAACTCCACTTGTCAATTTGCAATGACTATAGTTGTCGCGGTCGTGCTCTTCGTCAGCCTATTTCAGTTTTCAACTTTCGACCAGGAGTTCCAGGTGAACCGAGGAACATTTACAGAAATCACGAACTACCCTTTCATTGTCGCAGTTCTTTACGATGATGAGTTCTTTTGTGGAGGTTCCATTATTTCAAGGTCCGTAATTCTAACTTCAGCACATTGCATTAATAATTCTACCGGGCATAACGTAACCATCCGAGTTGGAAATTCTTGGAATGCGGCAGGAACGACTTACGTCATCGATAGGCATATCGCACATCCAAGTTTCAATTTCGCCACGAAGGATTATGACATCGCAGTTCTGCACATTAGTCAAGCGTTGATATTGGGACCAAAAGTTAAAATCGCCACTATGGCGTCAAATCGCCTAGACGCTGGCAGCAGTGTTCAAATTATCGGCTGGGGAAGTTATTTCGACTACGGGCCGACATCGGATCGTTTACGAGAAGCACCTGCGAAGATCTTAAGTCTTGACGAGTGTCGACGTAAGCAGCCATACACAATCACCGAACGAATGGTCTGTGCTAACAACGAGCTCGGAATGAACGTATGCTCTGGTGACTCTGGAAGTCCTTTAGTTGATGCGGAAGCAAAAAAAATTGTCGGTGTTTGTGCATTTGGTGATTGTAGCGAGACTGCTGGCTCAGTATATGCTTCCATTCCCGACTTGTTGGGATGGATCCAAACAAATGCTAGAAACGTCTAAGAGTAGGCATTTTAAACCACATTGTTATGTTAATAAACTGATAAATCAATCAACTAATGTATTTATTTTCTACTTTTTCATCTTATGGTTTCGAAAATGCGGTGCACCTTTAAGCGGTGTGTGCATATTGGAAAAATGAAAATTAAAAGAGATTTCTTTCTTACTGACGAACAAAATATGTTTGGGCTAGTCACACAAATTCTGAATCAATCGCTGAAAGAAAAGCACGCTGCGAAAGAAATAATAAACTGCGTGTGACAAAAAAACACGTGATTCAGCAACCAATTTTGTGGATTTACATAAGTAAAGAGTTCTTCCAATAAGGACTTGACAACTTCGTCGGCTTGTTGGCATAAACAAATGACTTAACGTAGCCCCAAACGGTCTAAGGGCGTTTAATGTGGCCAATCGATTGGTCCATTTGTTTAGATAACGCAGTCATCAAACTTACTCTTCATTAAATCGATTGTGTAACGTGACGATCGCTATCGTCGACGAAAATATATCGCCCAATAACGCCGCTGGCATGCAAACCACACCAAACAGTTACTTTTGTGGATGAAGTAGTAATTCATGAAGCTCATGTGCATTTTCACTCGACTTTGCTTATTCGTCAATGAATGTGATTTTCCGATGAAACTCATCATCAAGTTTCTTACCTTCTTAATAACGCTTCCATCGGCTTACCATCTTCGTTCATAACTTCTTCATAACGCTTCCATGTACCCACACGCATCATCCGAGGGACCAGATTTTCGTCAATATCGAAGAACCATGTACCCCCCCACACGCTTCCTCAGAGGGACCAGATTTTCGTCAATATCGAAGAACCATGTACCCCCCCACACGCTTCCTCCGAGGGACCAGATTTTCGTCAATATCGAAGAACCATGTACCCCCCCACACGCTTCCTCCGAGGGACCAGATTTTCGTCAATATCTAAGAACCATGTACCCCCCCACACGTTTCCTCCGACGGACCAGATTTTCGTCAATATCGAAGAACCATGTACCCCCCCACACGCTTCCTCCGAGGGACCAGATTTTCGTCAATATCGAAGAACCATGTACCCCCCCACACGCTTCCTCCGAGGGACCAGATTTTCGTCAATATCGAAGAACCATGTACCCCCCCACACGCTTCCTCCGAGGGACCAGACTTTCGTCAATATCGAAGAACCATGTACCCCCCCACACGCTTCCTCCGAGGGACCAGATTTTCGTCAATATCGAAGAACCATGTACCCCCCCACACGCTTCCTCCGAGGGACCAGATTTTCGTCAATATCGAAGAACCATGTACCCCCCCACACGCTTCCTCCGAGGGACCAGATTTTCGTCAATATCGAAGAACCATGTACCCCCCCACACGCTTCCTCCGAGGGACCAGATTTTCGTCAATATCGAAGAACCATGTACCCCCCCACACGCTTCCTATGAGAGACCAGATTTTCGTCAATATCGAAGAACCATGTACCCCCCCACACGCTTCCTCAGAGGGACCAGATTTTCGTCAATATCGAAGAACCATGTACCCCCCCACACGCTTCCTCCGAGGGACCAGATTTTCGTCAATATCGAAGAACCATGTACCCCCCCACACGCTTCCTCCGAGGGACCAGATTTTCGTCAATATCGAAGAACCATGTACCTACACCCCCACACGCTTCCTCCGACGGACCAGATTTTCGTCAATATCGAAGAACCATGTACCCCCCCACACGCTTCCTCCGAGGGACCAGATTTTCGTCAATATCGAAGAACCATGTACCCCCCCACACGCTTCCTCCGAGGGACCAGATTTTCGTCAATATCGAAGAACCATGTACCCCCCCACACGCTTCCTATGAGAGACCAGATTTTCGTCAATATCGAAGAACCATGTACCCCCCCACACGCTTCCTCAGAGGGACCAGATTTTCGTCAATATCGAAGAACCATGTACCCCCCCACACGCTTCCTCCGAGGGACCAGATTTTCGTCAATATCGAAGAACCATGTACCCCCCCACACGCTTCCTCCGAGGGACCAGATTTTCGTCAATATCGAAGAACCATGTACCTACACCCCCACACGCTTCCTCCGACGGACCAGATTTTCGTCAATATCGAAGAACCATGTACCCCCCCACACGCTTCCTCCGAGGGACCAGATTTTCGTCAATATCGAAGAACCATGTACCCCCCCACACGCTTCCTCCGAGGGACCAGATTTTCGTCAATATCGAAGAACCATGTACCCCCCCACACGCCTCCTCAGAGGGACCAGATTTTCGTCAATATCGAAGAACCATGTACCCCCCCACACGCTTCCTCCGAGGGACCAGATTTTCGTCAATATCGAAGAACCATGTACCCCCCCACACGCTTCCTATGAGAGACCAGATTTTCGTCAATATCGAAGAACCATGTACCCCCCCACACGCTTCCTCAGAGGGACCAGATTTTCGTCAATATCGAAGAACCATGTACCCCCCCACACCCTTCCTCCGAGGGACCAGATTTTCGTCAATATCGAAGAACCATGTACCCCCCCACACGCTTCCTCCGAGGGACCAGATTTTCGTCAATATCGAAGAACCATGTACCTACACCCCCACACGCTTCCTCCGACGGACCAGATTTTCGTCAATATCGAAGAACCATGTACCCCCCCACACGCTTCCTCCGAGGGACCAGATTTTCGTCAATATCGAAGAACCATGTACCCCCCCACACGCTTCCTCCGAGGGACCAGATTTTCGTCAATATCGAAGAACCATGTACCCCCCCCCACACGCTTCCTATGAGAGACCAGATTTTCGTCAATATCGAAGAACCATGTACCCCCCCACACGCTTCCTCAGAGGGACCAGATTTTCGTCAATATCGAAGAACCATGTACCCCCCCACACGCTTCCTCCGAGGGACCAGATTTTCGTCAATATCGAAGAACCATGTACCCCCCCACACTCTTCCTCCGAGGGACCAGATTTTCGTCAATATCGAAGAACCATGTACCTACACCCCCACACGCTTCCTCCGACGGACCAGATTTTCGTCAATATCGAAGAACCATGTACCCCCCCACACGCTTCCTCCGAGGGACCAGATTTTCGTCAATATCGAAGAACCATGTACCCCCCCACACGCTTCCTCCGAGGGACCAGATTTTCGTCAATATCGAAGAACCATGTACCCCCCCACACGCCTCCTCAGAGGGACCAGATTTTCGTCAATATCGAAGAACCATGTACCCCCCCACACGCTTCCTCCGAGGGACCAGATTTTCGTCAATATCGAAGAACCATGTACCCCCCCACACGCTTCCTCCGAGGGACCAGATTTTCGTCAATATCGAAGAACCATGTACCCCCCCACACGCTTCCTCCGAGGGACCAGATTTTCGTCAATATCGAAGAACCATGTACCCCCCCACACGCTTCCTCAGAGGGACCAGATTTTCGTCAATATCGAAGAACCATGTACCCCCCACACGCTTCCTCCGAGGGACCAGATTTTCGTCAATATCGAAGAACCATGTACCCCCCCACATGCTTCCTCAGAGGGACCAGATTTTCGTCAATATCGAAGAACCATGTACCCCCCCACACGCTTCCTCCGACGGACCAGATTTTCGTCAATATCGAAGAACCATGTACCCCCCCACACGCTTCCTCCGAGGGACCAGATTTTCGTCAATATCGAAGAACCATGTACCCCCCCACACGCTTCCTCCGAGGGACCAGATTTTCGTCAATATCGAAGAACCATGTACCCCCCCACACGCCTCCTCAGAGGGACCAGATTTTCGTCAATATCGAAGAACCATGTACCCCCCCACACGCTTAAACGTTGTTTTAAGTTTGGCTGATTGCCGTAAGGTGTTTCTTGGTATCACTGATCACAAGGTCTGTGTGCCAAACGAGGATGACAAGAACGTGTGTGGGGGAGATTCTGGAGGACCGTTGAGTGACCCAAGCAGCGGATTGATTTTGGGTGTTGCTTCAAGCAGTAAATGTGGGAAAAAAATCTCTGTTTACATGTCCGTTCCCGATTTATACAATTGGATAAACGCTACTTATAAAAATTTCGTTGAGGACTTAGACGTTAAGTAAAATTTTGTTTGAATTCTTTTATTCCTGCATTTTTTCATTAACATTTAATTAAATGTTACAGAAAAGCTAAAAATGTGAGTTGTTTTTTTTAAGAACAATACCAACCCACTTTGCTTACATCGAGATTGAAAACTCTTGAAATAGTCGGGTGGTTGTTTGACTATCATACCTATATTCCGCTTTCTGGTTTAATTAATAAGATTTAAATGTACTATTCCGACTTGCTGTAGTTTGAACCTAAAACTCGTCTTTTTAGTATATTCTGCTGTGTTTTTTTAAGTCGACTATTTGACGGCTTTTACAGGTTATGACATTACGTTTTTTATACTTTTTGAAATTGCTTTTCTTTGTACATGTGTAACGCGGGCGGTACATTATTTTGGGATACAGAATTTTGTAGGAAAATTGCAGTTGACGCGTTTTATTTTCTTTCAATTCTGACTGTTATCCTTAAGGATTTCATGGATTGATAGTTTCACAAGCAAACATCTAACATTTTGTAAATGTCTTTTTTAACCCAGCTTCTCATTTTCAACCTTTAGTGGTACTCACATTAAAAATTTAAGAATTAGGGTATTTCTGGGATTAGGATTAATTTACAAAATTCCATTCTTGTTAGTGCATTAAATTCAACTCCAACTCGAAGTATTCTTATTTACTATGCAGATAGATAGCAATGTGAAATTGTAGAATGATTTAGATTGATTGTGCTGCAAGGCTTGCTGGCTGGATGAAAGTTTTGTGTGGATCAAATGGAATGGAATATTTCATCTGTTCACGCCAGCAGTCGTCAGTTTCAATATGATTAAAAACTATATACGGTTATTTACTTAAAAGCAGCAACGAAAAAGCTACGGGGGGTTTCATATGTGATCCTCGTGAACGGTAGACAATTGCAGTCTACGTGCCTCAATGAAGCGTTGCTGGTTTCCTCGGGACTAAGCAGCTCCTGTCTATAGAGTTGAAGTTTATAGCACATTTTTGTATTAGGAAGCTTGAAAAGAGATCCGTTTTATGACTTGTAGTTTGACTATGAAGTGTTAGTGTTATGGTTCCGTCACTCGCCAGTGGTTTTTGGTGACTGATACATAAGACGGGAAAAAAATCAAATTTTCTAACATCTTTTTATTAAGTATCTTCTATTAAGTATTTCTCAACAAAATGTTTAAATCTAACAGCCAATACCACCACAAATAAAAGGACAACTTTGATTAATGCTCACCATTTTATAAAAAGTGGAATTTATCCAATTAGAAAGGTCGGGAACGGAAGTGTACATCGTGGTTTTCGTAGCACAAGCGGCACTTGAAGCAACTCCTAGAATCAAACCGGTATCGTTGTCAACTAAAGGTCCTCCTGAGTCTCCTGGGCACGCGTTCATACTCAGCACGTTGGACACACAGACCATCCGATCATAGCATTGATCTGAAGACAGAATCACATTAAATGATTCTCTTAGTTGTGGCGAAGTTTCTGAGCCTGGATAATAACTCCCCCAGCCGACAATGTAAGCGTGAGTGCTTGTCATACGCTTTCTGGCCAATCTGGCCACTTGAACATATAATCCCAATTCCAACGGCTTACGGGTACGTAATAGACCAATGTCATAGTCCAATGTTACAGGATCATATTTTTTAGGATAGAAATGCCAATCCAGGGCATACCTTGTTCCATTGGCGTTCCAAGAAGATCCAACTCTAATGCTTATGGCTTGCTCCCCCCCCCCCCCCCACACGCTTCCTCCGAGGGACCAGATTTTCGTCAATATCGAAGAACCATGTACCCCCCCACACGCTTCCTCCGAGGGACCAGATTTTCGTCAATATCGAAGAACCATGTACCCACACGCTTCCTCCGAGGGACCAGATTTTCGTCAATATCGAAGAACCATGTACCCCCCCACACGCTTCCTCCGAGGGACCAGATTTTCGTCAATATCGAAGAACCATGTACCCCCCCACACGCTTCCTCCGAGGGACCAGATTTTCGTCAATATCGAAGAACCATGTACCCCCCCACACGCTTCCTCCGACGGACCAGATTTTCGTCAATATCGAAGAACCATGTACCCCCCCACACGCTTCCTCCGAGGGACCAGATTTTCGTCAATATCGAAGAACCATGTACCCACACGCTTCCTCCGAGGGACCAGATTTTCGTCAATATCGAAGAACCATGTACACCCCCACACGCTTCCTCCGACGGACCAGATTTTCGTCAATATCGAAGAACCATGTACCCCCCACACGCTTCCTCCGAGGGACCAGATTTTCGTCAATATCGAAGAACCATGTACCCCCCCACACGCATCCTCCGCGGGACCAGATTTTCGTCAATATCGAAGAACCATGTACCCCCCCACACGCATCCTCCGCGGGACCAGATTTTCGTCAATATCGAAGAACCATGTACCCCCCCCCCACACGCTTCCTCCGAGGGACCAGATTTTCGTCAATATCGAAGAACCATGTACCCCCCCACACGCTTCCTCCGAGGGACCAGATTTTCGTCAATATCGAAGAACCATGTACCCCCCCACACGCTTAAACGTTGTTTTAAGTTTGGCTGATTGCCGTAAGGTGTTTCTTGGTATCACTGATCACAAGGTCTGTGTGCCAAACGAGGATGACAAGAACGTGTGTGGGGGAGATTCTGGAGGACCGTTGAGTGACCCAAGCAGCGGATTGATTTTGGGTGTTGCTTCAAGCAGTAAATGTGGGAAAAAAATCTCTGTTTACATGTCCGTTCCCGATTTATACAATTGGATAAACGCTACTTATAACAATTTCGTTAAGGACTTAGACGTTAAGTAAAATTTTGTTTGAATTCTTTTATTCCTGCATTTTTTCATTAACATTTAATTAAATGTTACAGAAAAGCTAAAAATGTGAGTTGTTTTTTTTAAGAACAATACCAACCCACTTTGCTTACATCGAGATTGAAAACTCTTGAAATAGTCGGGTGGTTGTTTGACTATCATACCTATATTCCGCTTTCTGGTTTAATTAATAAGATTTAAATGTACTATTCCGACTTGCTGTAGTTTGAACCTAAAACTCGTCTTTTTAGTATATTCTGCTGTGTTTTTTTAAGTCGACTATTTGACGGCTTTTACAGGTTATGACATTACGTTTTTTATACTTTTTGAAATTGCTTTTCTTTGTACATGTGTAACGCGGGCGGTACATTATTTTGGGATACAGAATTTTGTAGGAAAATTGCAGTTGACGCGTTTTATTTTCTTTCAATTCTGACTGTTATCCTTAAGGATTTCATGGATTGATAATTTCACAAGCAAACATCTAACATTTTGTAAATGTCTTTTTTAACCCAGCTTCTCATTTTCAACCTTTAGTGGTACTCACATTAAAAATTTAAGAATTAGGGTATTTCTGGGATTAGGATTAATTTACAAAATTCCATTCTTGTTAGTGCATTAAATTCAACTCCAACTCGAAGTATTCTTATTTACTATGCAGATAGATAGCAATGTGAAATTGTAGAATGATTTAGATTGATTGTGCTGCAAGGCTTGCTGGCTGGATGAAAGTTTTGTGTGGATCAAATGGAATGGAATATTTCATCTGTTCACGCCAGCAGTCGTCAGTTTCAATATGATTAAAAACTATATACGGTTATTTACTTAAAAGCAGCAACGAAAAAGCTACGGGGGGTTTCATATGTGATCCTCGTGAACGGTGGACAATTGCAGTCTACGTGCCTCAATGAAGCGTTGCTGGTTTCCTCGGGACTAAGCAGCTCCTGTCTATAGAGTTGAAGTTTATAGCACATTTTTGTATTAGGAAGCTTGAAAAGAGATCCGTTTTATGACTTGTAGTTTGACTATGAAGTGTTAGTGTTATGGTTCCGTCACTCGCCAGTGGTTTTTGGTGACTGATACATAAGACGGGAAAAAAATCAAATTTTCTAACATCTTTTTATTAAGTATCTTCTATTAAGTATTTCTCAACAAAATGTTTAAATCTAACAGCCAATACCACCACAAATAAAAGGACAACTTTGATTAATGCTCACCATTTTATAAAAAGTGGAATTTATCCAATTAGAAAGGTCGGGAACGGAAGTGTACATCGTGGTTTTCGTAGCACAAGCGGCACTTGAAGCAACTCCTAGAATCAAACCGGTATCGTTGTCAACTAAAGGTCCTCCTGAGTCTCAGCACGTTGGACACACAGACCATCCGATCATAGCATTGATCTGAAGACAGAATCACATTAAATGATTCTCTTAGTTGTGGCGAAGTTTCTGAGCCTGGATAATAACTCCCCCAGCCGACAATGTAAGCGTGAGTGCTTGTCATACGCTTTCTGGCCAATCTGGCCACTTGAACATATAATCCCAATTCCAACGGCTTACGGGTACGTAATAGACCAATGTCATAGTCCAATGTTACAGGATCATATTTTTTAGGATAGAAATGCCAATCCAGGGCATACCTTGTTCCATTGGCGTTCCAAGAAGATCCAACTCTAATGCTTATGGCTTGCTCCCCCCCCCCCCCACACGCTTCCTCCGAGGGACCAGATTTTCGTCAATATCGAAGAACCCTGTACCCCCCCACACGCTTCCTCCGAGGGACCAGATTTTCGTCAATATCGAAGAACCATGTACCCCCCCACACGCTTCCTCCGAGGGACCAGATTTTCGTCAATATCGAAGAACCATGTACCCCCCCACACGCTTCCTCCGAGGGACCAGATTTTCGTCAATATCGAAGAACCATGTACCCCCCCACACGCTTCCTCCGAGGGACCAGATTTTCGTCAATATCGAAGAACCATGTACCCCCCCACACGCTTCCTCCGAGGGACCAGATTTTCGTCAATATCGAAGAACCATGTACCCCCCCACACGCTTCCACCGAGGGACCAGATTTTCGTCAATATCGAAGAACCATGTACCCCCCCACACGCTTCCTCCGACGGACCAGATTTTCGTCAATATCGAAGAACCATGTACCCCCCCACACGCTTCCTCCGAGGGACCAGATTTTCGTCAATATCGAAGAACCATGTACCCCCCCACACGCTTCCTCCGACGGACCAGATTTTCGTCAATATCGAAGAACCATGTACCCACACGCTTCCTCCGAGGGACCAGATTTTCGTCAATATCGAAGAACCATGTACCCCCCCACACGCTTCCTCCGACGGACCAGATTTTCGTCAATATCGAAGAACCATGTACCCCCCACACGCTTCCTCCGAGGGACCAGATTTTCGTCAATATCGAAGAACCATGTACCCCCCCACACGCTTCCTCCGAGGGACCAGATTTTCGTCAATATCGAAGAACCATGTACCCCCCCACACGCCTCCTCAGAGGGACCAGATTTTCGTCAATATCGAAGAACCATGTACCCCCCCACACGCTTCCTCCGAGGGACCAGATTTTCGTCAATATCGAAGAACCATGTACCCCCCCACACGCTTCCTCCGAGGGACCAGATTTTCGTCAATATCGAAGAACCATGTACCCCCCCACACGCTTCCTCCGAGGGACCAGATTTTCGTCAATATCGAAGAACCATGTACCCCCCCACACGCTTCCTCCGAGGGACCAGATTTTCGTCAATATCGAAGAACCATGTACCCCCCCCCACACGCTTCCCCCGAGGGACCAGATTTTCGTCAATATCGAAGAACCATGTACCCCCCCACACGCTTCCTCCGAGGGACCAGATTTTCGTCAATATCGAAGAACCATGTACCCCCCCACACGCTTCCTCCGAGGGACCAGATTTTCGTCAATATCGAAGAACCATGTACCCCCCCACACGCTTCCTCCGAGGGACCAGATTTTCGTCAATATCGAAGAACCATGTACCCCCCCACACGCTTCCTCCGAGGGACCAGATTTTCGTCAATATCGAAGAACCATGTACCCCCCCACACGCTTCCTCCGAGGGACCAGATTTTCGTCAATATCGAAGAACCATGTACCCCCCCACACGCTTAAACGTTGTTTTAAGTTTGGCTGATTGCCGTAAGGTGTTTCTTGGTATCACTGATCACAAGGTCTGTGTGCCAAACGAGGATGACAAGAACGTGTGTGGGGGAGATTCTGGAGGACCGTTGAGTGACCCAAGCAGCGGATTGATTTTGGGTGTTGCTTCAAGCAGTAAATGTGGGAAAAAAATCTCTGTTTACATGTCCGTTCCCGATTTATACAATTGGATAAACGCTACTTATAACAATTTCGTTAAGGACTTAGACGTTAAGTAAAATTTTGTTTGAATTCTTTTATTCCTGCATTTTTTCATTAACATTTAATTAAATGTTACAGAAAAGCTAAAAATGTGAGTTGTTTTTTTTAAGAACAATACCAACCCACTTTGCTTACATCGAGATTGAAAACTCTTGAAATAGTCGGGTGGTTGTTTGACTATCATACCTATATTCCGCTTTCTGGTTTAATTAATAAGATTTAAATGTACTATTCCGACTTGCTGTAGTTTGAACCTAAAACTCGTCTTTTTAGTATATTCTGCTGTGTTTTTTTAAGTCGACTATTTGACGGCTTTTACAGGTTATGACATTACGTTTTTTATACTTTTTGAAATTGCTTTTCTTTGTACATGTGTAACGCGGGCGGTACATTATTTTGGGATACAGAATTTTGTAGGAAAATTGCAGTTGACGCGTTTTATTTTCTTTCAATTCTGACTGTTATCCTTAAGGATTTCATGGATTGATAATTTCACAAGCAAACATCTAACATTTTGTAAATGTCTTTTTTAACCCAGCTTCTCATTTTCAACCTTTAGTGGTACTCACATTAAAAATTTAAGAATTAGGGTATTTCTGGGATTAGGATTAATTTACAAAATTCCATTCTTGTTAGTGCATTAAATTCAACTCCAACTCGAAGTATTCTTATTTACTATGCAGATAGATAGCAATGTGAAATTGTAGAATGATTTAGATTGATTGTGCTGCAAGGCTTGCTGGCTGGATGAAAGTTTTGTGTGGATCAAATGGAATGGAATATTTCATCTGTTCACGCCAGCAGTCGTCAGTTTCAATATGATTAAAAACTATATACGGTTATTTACTTAAAAGCAGCAACGAAAAAGCTACGGGGGGTTTCATATGTGATCCTCGTGAACGGTGGACAATTGCAGTCTACGTGCCTCAATGAAGCGTTGCTGGTTTCCTCGGGACTAAGCAGCTCCTGTCTATAGAGTTGAAGTTTATAGCACATTTTTGTATTAGGAAGCTTGAAAAGAGATCCGTTTTATGACTTGTAGTTTGACTATGAAGTGTTAGTGTTATGGTTCCGTCACTCGCCAGTGGTTTTTGGTGACTGATACATAAGACGGGAAAAAAATCAAATTTTCTAACATCTTTTTATTAAGTATCTTCTATTAAGTATTTCTCAACAAAATGTTTAAATCTAACAGCCAATACCACCACAAATAAAAGGACAACTTTGATTAATGCTCACCATTTTATAAAAAGTGGAATTTATCCAATTAGAAAGGTCGGGAACGGAAGTGTACATCGTGGTTTTCGTAGCACAAGCGGCACTTGAAGCAACTCCTAGAATCAAACCGGTATCGTTGTCAACTAAAGGTCCTCCTGAGTCTCCTGGGCACGCGTTCATACTCAGCACGTTGGACACACAGACCATCCGATCATAGCATTGATCTGAAGACAGAATCACATTAAATGATTCTCTTAGTTGTGGCGAAGTTTCTGAGCCTGGATAATAACTCCCCCAGCCGACAATGTAAGCGTGAGTGCTTGTCATACGCTTTCTGGCCAATCTGGCCACTTGAACATATAATCCCAATTCCAACGGCTAACGGGTACGTAATAGACCAATGTCATAGTCCAATGTTACAGGATCATATTTTTTAGGATAGAAATGCCAATCCAGGGCATACCTTGTTCCATTGGCGTTCCAAGAAGATCCAACTCTAATGCTTATGGCTTGCCCCCCCCCCCCCCACACGCTTCCTCCGAGGGACCAGATTTTCGTCAATATCGAAGAACCATGTACCCCCCCACACGCTTCCTCCGAGGGACCAGATTTTCGTCAATATCGAAGAACCATGTACCCCCCACACGCTTCCTCCGAGGGACCAGATTTTCGTCAATATCGAAGAACCATGTACCCCCCACACGCTTCCTCCGAGGGACCAGATTTTCGTCAATATCGAAGAACCATGTACCCCCCACACGCTTCCTCCGAGGGACCAGATTTTCGTCAATATCGAAGAACCATGTACCCCCCCACACGCTTCCTCCGAGGGACCAGATTTTCGTCAATCTCGAAGAACCATGTACCCCCCCACACGCTTCCTCCGAGGGACCAGATTTTCGTCAATATCGAAGAACCATGTACCCCCCCACACGCTTCCTCCGAGGGACCAGATTTTCGTCAATATCGAAGAACCATGTACCCCCCCACACGCTTCCTCCGAGGGACCAGATTTTCGTCAATATCGAAGAACCATGTACCCCCCCACACGCTTCCTCCGAGGGACCAGATTTTCGTCAATATCGAAGAACCATGTACCCCCCCACACGCTTCCTCCGAGGGACCAGATTTTCGTCAATATCGAAGAACCATGTACCCCCCCACACGCTTAAACGTTGTTTTAAGTTTGGCTGATTGCCGTAAGGTGTTTCTTGGTATCACTGATCACAAGGTCTGTGTGCCAAACAAGGATGACAAGAACGTGTGTGGGGGAGATTCTGGAGGACCGTTGAGTGACCCAAGCAGCGGATTGATTTTGGGTGTTGCTTCAAGCAGTAAATGTGGGAAAAAAATCTCTGTTTACATGTCCGTTCCCGATTTATACAATTGGATAAACGCTACTTATAACAATTTCGTTAAGGACTTAGACGTTAAGTAAAATTTTGTTTGAATTCTTTTATTCCTGCATTTTTTCATTAACATTTAATTAAATGTTACAGAAAAGCTAAAAATGTGAGTTGTTTTTTTTAAGAACAATACCAACCCACTTTGCTTACATCGAGATTGAAAACTCTTGAAATAGTCGGGTGGTTGTTTGACTATCATACCTATATTCCGCTTTCTGGTTTAATTAATAAGATTTAAATGTACTATTCCGACTTGCTGTAGTTTGAACCTAAAACTCGTCTTTTTAGTATATTCTGCTGTGTATTTTTAAGTCGACTATTTGACGGCTTTTACAGGTTATGACATTACGTTTTTTATACTTTTTGAAATTGCTTTTCTTCGTACATGTGTAACGCGGGCGGTACATTATTTTGGGATACAGAATTTTGTAGGAAAATTGCAGTTGACGCGTTTTATTTTCTTTCAATTCTGACTGTTATCCTTAAGGATTTCATGGATTGATAATTTCACAAGCAAACATCTAACATTTTGTAAATGTCTTTTTTAACCCAGCTTCTCATTTTCAACCTTTAGTGGTACTCACATTAAAAATTTAAGAATTAGGGTATTTCTGGGATTAGGATTAATTTACAAAATTCCATTCTTGTTAGTGCATTAAATTCAACTCCAACTCGAAGTATTCTTATTTACTATGCAGATAGATAGCAATGTGAAATTGTAGAATGATTTAGATTGATTGTGCTGCAAGGCTTGCTGGCTGGATGAAAGTTTTGTGTGGATCAAATGGAATGGAATATTTCATCTGTTCACGCCAGCAGTCGTCAGTTTCAATATGATTAAAAACTATATACGGTTATTTACTTAAAAGCAGCAACGAAAAAGCTACGGGGGGTTTCATATGTGATCCTCGTGAACGGTAGACAATTGCAGTCTACGTGCCTCAATGAAGCGTTGCTGGTTTCCTCGGGACTAAGCAGCTCCTGTCTATAGAGTTGAAGTTTATAGCACATTTTTGTATTAGGAAGCTTGAAAAGAGATCCGTTTTATGACTTGTAGTTTGACTATGAAGTGTTAGTGTTATGGTTCCGTCACTCGCCAGTGGTTTTTGGTGACTGATACATAAGACGGGAAAAAAATCAAATTTTCTAACATCTTTTTATTAAGTATCTTCTATTAAGTATTTCTCAACAAAATGTTTAAATCTAACAGCCAATACCACCACAAATAAAAGGACAACTTTGATTAATGCTCACCATTTTATAAAAAGTGGAATTTATCCAATTAGAAAGGTCGGGAACGGAAGTGTACATCGTGGTTTTCGTAGCACAAGCGGCACTTGAAGCAACTCCTAGAATCAAACCGGTATCGTTGTCAACTAAAGGTCCTCCTGAGTCTCAGCACGTTGGACACACAGACCATCCGATCATAGCATTGATCTGAAGACAGAATCACATTAAATGATTCTCTTAGTTGTGGCGAAGTTTCTGAGCCTGGATAATAACTCCCCCAGCCGACAATGTAAGCGTGAGTGCTTGTCATACGCTTTCTGGCCAATCTGGCCACTTGAACATATAATCCCAATTCCAACGGCTTACGGGTACGTAATAGACCAATGTCATAGTCCAATGTTACAGGATCATATTTTTTAGGATAGAAATGCCAATCCAGGGCATACCTTGTTCCATTGGCGTTCCAAGAAGATCCAACTCTAATGCTTATGGCTTGCTCCCCCCCCCCCCACACGCTTCCTCCGAGGGACCAGATTTTCGTCAATATCGAAGAACCATGTACCCCCCCACACGCTTCCTCCGAGGGACCAGATTTTCGTCAATATCGAAGAACCATGTACCCCCCCACACGCTTCCTCCGAGGGACCAGATTTTCGTCAATATCGAAGAACCATGTACCCCCCCACACGCTTCCTCCGAGGGACCAGATTTTCGTCAATATCGAAGAACCATGTACCCCCCCACACGCTTCCACCGAGGGACCAGATTTTCGTCAATATCGAAGAACCATGTACCCCCCCACACGCTTCCTCCGAGGGACCAGATTTTCGTCAATATCGAAGAACCATGTACCCCCCACACGCTTCCTCCGAGGGACCAGATTTTCGTCAATATCGAAGAACCATGTACCCCCCCACACGCTTCCTCCGAGGGACCAGATTTTCGTCAATATCGAAGAACCATGTACCCCCCCACACGC
Organism: Syritta pipiens; assembly: GCA_905187475.1. Taxonomy (NCBI): domain Eukaryota; kingdom Metazoa; phylum Arthropoda; class Insecta; order Diptera; family Syrphidae; genus Syritta; species Syritta pipiens. The sequence goes on along the minus strand of LR994572.1, from coordinate 30,742,599 downwards.
TTCCTATGAGAGACCAGATTTTCGTCAATATCGAAGAACCATGTACCCCCCCACACGCTTCCTCCGAGGGACCAGATTTTCGTCAATATCGAAGAACCATGTACCCCCCCACACGCTTCCTCCGAGGGACCAGATTTTCGTCAATATCGAAGAACCATGTACCCCCCCACACGCCTCCTCAGAGGGACCAGATTTTCGTCAATATCGAAGAACCATGTACCCCCCCACACGCTTCCTCCGAGGGACCAGATTTTCGTCAATATCGGAGAACTATGTACCCCCCCACACGCTTCCTCCGAGGGACCAGATTTTCGTCAATATCGAAGAACCATGTACCCCCCCACACGCTTCCTCCGAGGGACCAGATTTTCGTCAATATCGAAGAACCATGTACCCCCCCACATGCTTCCTCCGACGGACCAGATTTTCGTCAATATCGAAGAACCATGTACCCCCCCACACGCTTCCTCCGAGGGACCAGATTTTCGTCAATATCGAAGAACCATGTACCCCCCCACACGCTTCCTCCGAGGGACCAGATTTTCGTCAATATCGAAGAACCATGTACCCCCCCACACGCTTCCTCCGAGGGACCAGATTTTCGTCAATATCGAAGAACCATGTACCCCCCCACACGCTTAAACGTTGTTTTAAGTTTGGCTGATTGCCGTAAGGTGTTTCTTGGTATCACTGATCACAAGGTCTGTGTGCCAAACGAGGATGACAAGAACGTGTGTGGGGGAGATTCTGGAGGACCGTTGAGTGACCCAAGCAGCGGATTGATTTTGGGTGTTGCTTCAAGCAGTAAATGTGGGAAAAAAATCTCTGTTTACATGTCCGTTCCCGATTTATACAATTGGATAAACGCTACTTATAACAATTTCGTTAAGGACTTAGACGTTAAGTAAAATTTTGTTTGAATTCTTTTATTCCTGCATTTTTTCATTAACATTTAATTAAATGTTACAGAAAAGCTAAAAATGTGAGTTGTTTTTTTTAAGAACAATACCAACCCACTTTGCTTACATCGAGATTGAAAACTCTTGAAATAGTCGGGTGGTTGTTTGACTATCATACCTATATTCCGCTTTCTGGTTTAATTAATAAGATTTAAATGTACTATTCCGACTTGCTGTAGTTTGAACCTAAAACTCGTCTTTTTAGTATATTCTGCTGTGTTTTTTTAAGTCGACTATTTGACGGCTTTTACAGGTTATGACATTACGTTTTTTATACTTTTTGAAATTGCTTTTCTTTGTACATGTGTAACGCGGGCGGTACATTATTTTGGGATACAGAATTTTGTAGGAAAATTGCAGTTGACGCGTTTTATTTTCTTTCAATTCTGACTGTTATCCTTAAGGATTTCATGGATTGATAATTTCACAAGCAAACATCTAACATTTTGTAAATGTCTTTTTTAACCCAGCTTCTCATTTTCAACCTTTAGTGGTACTCACATTAAAAATTTAAGAATTAGGGTATTTCTGGGATTAGGATTAATTTACAAAATTCCATTCTTGTTAGTGCATTAAATTCAACTCCAACTCGAAGTATTCTTATTTACTATGCAGATAGATAGCAATGTGAAATTGTAGAATGATTTAGATTGATTGTGCTGCAAGGCTTGCTGGCTGGATGAAAGTTTTGTGTGGATCAAATGGAATGGAATATTTCATCTGTTCACGCCAGCAGTCGTCAGTTTCAATATGATTAAAAACTATATACGGTTATTTACTTAAAAGCAGCAACGAAAAAGCTACGGGGGGTTTCATATGTGATCCTCGTGAACGGTGGACAATTGCAGTCTACGTGCCTCAATGAAGCGTTGCTGGTTTCCTCGGGACTAAGCAGCTCCTGTCTATAGAGTTGAAGTTTATAGCACATTTTTGTATTAGGAAGCTTGAAAAGAGATCCGTTTTATGACTTGTAGTTTGACTATGAAGTGTTAGTGTTATGGTTCCGTCACTCGCCAGTGGTTTTTGGTGACTGATACATAAGACGGGAAAAAAATCAAATTTTCTAACATCTTTTTATTAAGTATCTTCTATTAAGTATTTCTCAACAAAATGTTTAAATCTAACAGCCAATACCACCACAAATAAAAGGACAACTTTGATTAATGCTCACCATTTTATAAAAAGTGGAATTTATCCAATTAGAAAGGTCGGGAACGGAAGTGTACATCGTGGTTTTCGTAGCACAAGCGGCACTTGAAGCAACTCCTAGAATCAAACCGGTATCGTTGTCAACTAAAGGTCCTCCTGAGTCTCCTGGGCACGCGTTCATACTCAGCACGTTGGACACACAGACCATCCGATCATAGCATTGATCTGAAGACAGAATCACATTAAATGATTCTCTTAGTTGTGGCGAAGTTTCTGAGCCTGGATAATAACTCCCCCAGCCGACAATGTAAGCGTGAGTGCTTGTCATACGCTTTCTGGCCAATCTGGCCACTTGAACATATAATCCCAATTCCAACGGCTAACGGGTACGTAATAGACCAATGTCATAGTCCAATGTTACAGGATCATATTTTTTAGGATAGAAATGCCAATCCAGGGCATACCTTGTTCCATTGGCGTTCCAAGAAGATCCAACTCTAATGCTTATGGCTTGCTCCCCCCCCCCCCACACGCTTCCTCCGAGGGACCAGATTTTCGTCAATATCGAAGAACCATGTACCCCCCCACACGCTTCCTCCGAGGGACCAGATTTTCGTCAATATCGAAGAACCATGTACCCCCCCACACGCTTCCTCCGAGGGACCAGATTTTCGTCAATATCGAAGAACCATGTACCCCCCACACGCTTCCTCCGAGGGACCAGATTTTCGTCAATATCGAAGAACCATGTACCCCCCCACACGCTTCCTCCGAGGGACCAGATTTTCGTCAATATCGAAGAACCATGTACCCCCCCACACGCTTCCTCCGAGGGACCAGATTTTCGTCAATATCGAAGAACCATGTACCCCCCCACACGCTTCCTCCGAGGGACCAGATTTTCGTCAATATCGAAGAACCATGTACCCCCCCACACGCTTCCTCCGAGGGACCAGATTTTCGTCAATATCGAAGAACCATGTACCCCCCCACACGCTTCCTCCGAGGGACCAGATTTTCGTCAATATCGAAGAACCATGTACCCCCCACACGCTTCCTCCGACGGACCAGATTTTCGTCAATATCGAAGAACCATGTACCCCCCCACACGCTTCCTCCGAGGGACCAGATTTTCGTCGGGTGGTTGTTTGACTATCATACCTATATTCCGCTTTCTGGTTTAATTAATAAGATTTAAATGTACTATTCCGACTTGCTGTAGTTTGAACCTAAAACTCGTCTTTTTAGTATATTCTGCTGTGTATTTTTAAGTCGACTATTTGACGGCTTTTACAGGTTATGACATTACGTTTTTTATACTTTTTGAAATTGCTTTTCTTCGTACATGTGTAACGCGGGCGGTACATTATTTTGGGATACAGAATTTTGTAGGAAAATTGCAGTTGACGCGTTTTATTTTCTTTCAATTCTGACTGTTATCCTTAAGGATTTCATGGATTGATAATTTCACAAGCAAACATCTAACATTTTGTAAATGTCTTTTTTAACCCAGCTTCTCATTTTCAACCTTTAGTGGTACTCACATTAAAAATTTAAGAATTAGGGTATTTCTGGGATTAGGATTAATTTACAAAATTCCATTCTTGTTAGTGCATTAAATTCAACTCCAACTCGAAGTATTCTTATTTACTATGCAGATAGATAGCAATGTGAAATTGTAGAATGATTTAGATTGATTGTGCTGCAAGGCTTGCTGGCTGGATGAAAGTTTTGTGTGGATCAAATGGAATGGAATATTTCATCTGTTCACGCCAGCAGTCGTCAGTTTCAATATGATTAAAAACTATATACGGTTATTTACTTAAAAGCAGCAACGAAAAAGCTACGGGGGGTTTCATATGTGATCCTCGTGAACGGTGGACAATTGCAGTCTACGTGCCTCAATGAAGCGTTGCTGGTTTCCTCGGGACTAAGCAGCTCCTGTCTATAGAGTTGAAGTTTATAGCACATTTTTGTGTTAGGAAGCTTGAAAAGAGATCCGTTTTATGACTTGTAGTTTGACTATGAAGTGTTAGTGTTATGGTTCCGTGACTCGCCAGTCCGCTTAGAGATCATCATCTTTTTATTAAGTATCTTCTATTAAGTATTTTTCAACAAAATGTTTAAATCTAACAGCCAATACCACCACAAATAAAAGGACAACTTTGATTAATGCTCACCATTTTATAAAAAGTGGAATTTATCCAATTAGAAAGGTCGGGAACGGAAGTGTACATCGTGGTTTTCGTAGCACAAGCGGCACTTGAAGCAACTCCTAGAATCAAACCAGTATCGTTGTCAACTAAAGGTCCTCCTGAGTCTCCTGGGCACGCGTTCATACTCAGCACGTTGGACACACAGACCATCCGATCATAGCATTCATCTGAAGACAGAATCGTATTAAATGATTCTCTTAGTTGTGGCGAAGCTTCTGAGCCTGGATAATAACTCCCCCAGCCGACAATGTAAGCGTGTGTGCTTGTCATACGCTTTCTGGCCAATCTGGCCACTTGAACATATAATCCCAATTCCAACGGCTTACGGGTACGTAATAGACCAATGTCATAGTCCAATGTTACAGGATCATATTTTTTAGGATAGAAATGCCAATCCAGGGCATACCTTGTTCCATTGGCATTCCAAGAAGATCCAACTCTAATGCTTATGGCTTGCCTAAACAAAGGAAAGCTTGCATCAGCGATGCAATGTGCCGCCGTAAGAATTATCCTCCGAGAAATGATGGATCCACCACAGTTATGCATATCGTAGTACCGAAGTGAGACCATGTAGGGATAGTAGGCGATATCAGTATGGGACCCACGATTCACTTGGAACTCCTGTTCGGATGTTGAAAACCAAAAAAGACTGAAAAAAAATATGACTGCGGTGACTATGTCCATCGTGGTGCGACCTGTGGGAGTCTTGGGCTAAAACTAACTACTGTACTACTGCCTTCGATTTTAAATGCCCACTTTTAGTAATTCCACATCGAATGGATTAACATGGATCAAATTGATTTCTTGCTTTTTAATATTTCTGTTTTGTCGAACCGAAGAGCGACACGTGTACTACGTTTTGACATTGATAATGTGGTCGCAATAATTCATTTAAAGTGTGAAACCTTAATTTGATTCACAAAATTGGGGATACGAAAAATTTTTACATCGCAATGGTTGGCGTAATAGCTGGCTGAGGACCACTGCCTAGACTTTCGCGCCTGCACTGTGTTGTGCGCTTTACAATTTGGAGGGGACCTACTGTTTAACATCGGCTACGAATGGCGAATTGCGAAAGCTTTTCATGACCGAGTTCCTCCAGGAGGACTGTGATGAATGTTTGTGGTGTTATTTCCGCGAGCTGGATTCGAACACGAGGACTCTTGCTTAACAGTCCGACGCACCAACCGAAGAAACCACAGCGCCCTAGTTGACTGTTAAAAGTATAGAATGTACTGGAAATACATACGAAGCTTTAGCGAATCGGAAGACTAAAATTAAAATAATCTCAACCAAACGTTGAACTCCATGGGAGTCACCGGTGACCTCAGTGAATTGATCGCATAAATGTTATGATGTAAATAGTGTTTCATTAATAACCAACGCATATAGAGAAAGTCATTTTGGCCGCGTTAATTAAATTAGAACGCCAAATTATGTACGATATTAAACTGGCACACAACTTTTCCAAAGGTTTTCACGCTTTACGTAGGTGAGGTTGCAAGTACAACTATAAGAAATAATTTGAGACTATCATATTTTCTTCGTATTTAATATCTCTGTAACAATTATTTAAAAGGGAATAAATTAGTTTAACTTTTCGTTGAAGTTCAATCTTTTTTTTTCTTAAGTTTAATGCTGGCGTCATCAACCAGTTGAGTATGAGTGTTGTTTATCCAATCGTAAAGAACGGGAACGGATATGTAGGTCGAGATTTCTTCCGCACATATACTGCTGGATGCAACACCCAGTATTAAATCGCTGTCCGGTTCAATCAAGGGTCCTCCCGAGTCTCCTAGACATGTATTCCTGTTCTCTGGGTTGGTCGCACAAACCTTTCGTGGAGTTATATTTAGATATTCAATTTTGCAATCAACTAAAGTTATGACCTTGTTTAGAGATGATCTTAACTTAGGCGAATTTGGAGAGTCTGGGTACCAACTCCCCCAGCCGGCGATGTAAACGTAGCTTCCTGTATTTAGAGGTTGTGTGGCCAAAGTGGCCACTACAACGGTTGTATCCAATACTATCGACTTATTGGTACGTAATAATCCAATGTCATAGTCAAGTGTCGCCCTGTTAAACTTGGGATGATATTTATGCAAATCAATTATATAGCTAGTTCCATTCGAATGCCAGGAGGATCCAACTCTTATGTTTATGGGTTCTTTTTTTAGTCCGGCAAAGCAATGTGCAGCCGTGAGAATCGTCCTCCGGGAAATGATGGTGCCACCACACTTATGGGAGTCACCTTCAAACCGAACTGAGACCATGTAGGGATGAAATGCGATATTAGTAAAGAACCCTTGATTCACCAGAAAATCCTGTTCGGGCGTTGAAAACCGGAAGAGAGTAATTAAGAACACGGATGTTGTTACTACTTGCATTGTGCTTCGATTACTGTGAACTCTGTGCTAAGACTAACTAAATTGCAGTACTTACTACGAATTTATATGCTCTTTCCTATTAATTTTACGTTTCAAAAATTTCTGTGGATCGAATCGATTCCATGTTTTTAATATGATTGTTTTGTCGAAACGATAAAACCTTTTGCTGTGTTGGCATTTTGACCTTGATAGACTGGTCGCAATATTTCATTTAAAGTGTGACACATCTATTTGATTCACGGAATATGAGGATACGAAAAATTGTCACAGCCAGCAAAATTGTCACCGTAAACAGTTCGCACGACTTCGGCAATTTTGCTACCGGCAGTATCACTTAGGTCTAAGCTCTTCTACTCCCGCAGATTATTCAATGTGAAGATTTGTGATCATTTGCAGAAACTGAGGACCATTCAGTCATCAGTACACTTCTCTTCGATGATTTGCACCGCTGCGGAGACTCCATCATTTCACAATATTTAATTCTAACCGCAACACATTGCTTTATTTACAAAGATAAATCCGAGTTAGATCAAAGTGCCACTCTATATCTGATTACTCTTGACAATTTCGATAATTATTCACTAGACTGTGACATTGGGCTTTTGCATATCAATCAAGACTTGGTGGCACATTGGCCAATAGTCTCGCGAAGCTGCCTTCTTTGTCGAATTTAAGTGAATGAGCTTTGAAGACATATACGAGTAAATTAGATTTATAGTTTGGAATATAATAACTGATCGAATGACTTGTGTATATAACGATTATGGGGAGAACTTTTGCCTGGGTCACTCTGGAGAGACATTAGTTGATGCGACCAGGAGGTGAGGCAACATTGCGGATGTTGCCTCATCGGGAAAATGTGTAGACGGATCGTCCTAAATTTTTACAATGGATGGCTACGAATTCTTATTTTACATAAAGGAGTAAAGGATATACATCAATACTTCCTATTAAGTTCAATGCGCAGCAGGACACCAGTCGTGTGAACTACTTGCGTTGCTGGATACTTTACGTATTCCAATTTTACGAATGAAATTAATGTTTCACACCTTATATGAAATATCTATCACCGTAAAAATGTGGTGTGAAATTGGCAAATGTATTGCCAATGCATTTGACATAGCAATCACATTAAAAAGCAGAGCTCCAATTCGATCCACAAAAGTCCCCGAAATGAGAAATTAATTTTTTGAACATCGGTGTGTTTCATGACATGACTAAGTCATTTCCTTCGTCATAAAAGAGAAAAAAGATATCAATAAAAAAAATATATAAATTCTGTCTTATCCGCCAATAAATCATAATATTTCCATTTTTGTTGCAGTAACGCATATTTAGTTCATGTTTGAGGGCATAGAGCCGAAGTTTAACCGAACCGCTTAGACTGATTTCTCAATGATATTAAAGGTTTTCTCCAAAATCTTTAAGAAGCTTCATTTTTTTTTGGTTTATTTGAATCTAAAAGTTTGAGTTTGTAGGCCAAGATCTTTACACAAACTAGCCACAATGTCGAGTTACTTACACCTGTGAACGGCATGGATTCGGCCATTTTTGAATGGGAACAATTGCAGCAACACTTGCAACAACATGGAACCTAATTCCAAATAGAATGCGTAAGGAATTTGTAAAATTTCTTTCAAATTCTTTTTAATAGAAATAAAGTACGATGCGATCTTTTGATTGTCGAGTGCTGACTTGTGCTTTCTGTTGAGTTTGCTTCTTAGCGAGGAACCAATCCTGTTTTCAAAGAGTTTGTGTGGCTCAACTTCTTCCAACACATTATCATGTCAGATAATGCTTATGAAGTCTTCTTGAAGTCCCAAAGCAATTTTTTATGCAGCTTAGAGTGCTTATGCGCTATTTCCTAGGATCTGGGCGATTCATTGATTGGCGAATCATGATTAACTTTTCTTGCCAGTGAAAGTATCAAAGCTGTAAACTACCGTTTTTGTTTACTGAACTACAAAACCAAAAAACATTTTTTTTTTAGTTAAACGAATTTGTATCACTGACAAAACAGCGCCATCATCCGACAGATAGCTTTAGTTGTTTTCCTAAAAGCTCAGTCACTGCGCAAGCTGCCATATATCTACAGTTCTCCACTCGTGTCCCTCCGAAGGACTCGCTCTATAAAACTGCCTTCTGCAGGACTCTGCTCTTTAGTCGAAAACGGCTCTCTATCGAACAAAGTCGCTACAACCGGTCGTAAGTCGTTCGTTTCGCGGTTAGAAATCAAGTAAAAAGCAAAACAAAAACAAGGATATACAGGATACCCTCCCGGCAAGCCCCCAAACGTACCGTCGCCTCTAATGACGAAAGTATACATTTCGTAGGCAATCCGTCAACATTGAGGTCCCTGTTCGAGTGTACATCCCACCTCAGCTGTTCCACTGTTGTTTGTATACAAAATTTTACAAAGTAAAAGTTTCGCAAGGATATTGGATCCGCATTTCGGATACTATCTGACAATTGCTGAGGTCAGGACAGTTTTAGCTCGACAGTCCGCCGAATGTGTGTGAGGGGAAACAATGAAACCAGAGTGACAGCTGAAAGGACCTCATTAGTCTTAAAAGCACAGTGTGGCAATTTTTTTTTTTTTTGTTCTCTTTTGTTTTGTCCTTGTTTCTTTGCTTGAGTTTTTACGAGCTCCTTTAAGTGGGCCGTGAGATTTGTGTGTGGCGTCCATTCCTCACATTCTCCGCGTCGGTTCTGATGAATTGGAGGCTTACGCGTAGCGAATGTATACTAGTCGCTTAAAGGAAGTGAAAAAGTGCAGAAACTATGCAAAATTTGCTGTACGGTTGCCATCAAGGACACTACTAAGTATCGAGACGAATATTCCTGCTATGACATCAGCGTAATTATCCTCACACCCGACGGCTATTCGGAACAATTTCACATCGAAATCAAGTCAAAATATTAACGAGTCACAGGACTGTGCTCTGCTGCTCTCGTCTGCCTCCCGTCAGAAGGACGACAGGCCGGAGTTCAGAGAGGATATCCCCAGGGGAAACACCAAGATGTATGGATATTAATTTTTCATACCACTCCCGCTATCGTCTGCCTGTTCTTCATCGTCGTCATCGTCGTCGTTGAACAGGCTTGTCTTGGCATGAACGTTTTGGGCGGTTGTGTTGGCTGGTGATGGTGGAATGGGAGATCAATAAAGTGCTTTAAATATTCTAATTTTGAATATGAGATTCTCTCGATTCTTGAAATATTAATACAGAGTGTGAAAAGCCCCATAAATTAGTGGTTATATCGTAATTTGTAATTTTTTTTTCGTTGTTTTTGTTTTCAGTTTTTCTTACAGGGAAAATACTTTTTAGTAATTTGTTTATTACGTGATATTGTGCAACGAAAAAAAAAATAAATATTTTAGTGCTTGTGTTTGCGTGCGTGCGTGCGTTTTTACGTAGTCAGTTCATATGACACTCACAGCTCTACAGGAATTTCGCTGACATTTACTTAAATCAACAAGTACTGGGCGAACCGTGTCTTATAGGCGATTCTTCAAAATGGTAAATAAAAAAACAAATTTTATAGTGTGTACGGTTGTTGAATGTAGTACCTTATTATTTATGAATGCATTAATGGAATGAACTCTAGATAAGTAGAGGATGGTTTTTTGCTACACCGAACACTCTGCTAGTTGGTTGAGAACAATTTTGAAGTTTTATTGTTGTAGAAGATTAGAAGTGTTATTTTTTACAGTGCATATTTTAGTGACTGGATTACACAATGTCTAATTTGGAGAATAGATTACTTGCACTTCTTTTCCGCTGCATGCATGGATGTCATTATAGCGTGAAATGAATTTTGTTCTTTTAGTTATCTTTGAACTGTCCTTAATTATGCTCGTCGCTCTTGACGTATTCAAATTTGTACGAAGACCAAATACCATTAAATGCAGAAGAATGTTCTTTTTAGAGCACATTAAGATTCTCACTAAAAATGCAGTCAAGTTAAAGCGATAGTTTGTCTTTTAACTTTCCTGCTAATGGGATAAAAGAATAGAGTCATGTTCTAAAAAAAAAATGTGAAAATTTTATGGGTGGAAACCTGCGGCGACTGTCTCAATATTTTTATGTATTTTTCTTTTTTTTACGAGGCAGGTGAACACCAAACAGTTGTTAAATTTAGTTTACCTTAACCAGAGACTATAACTCGAAAACTCAACAATAAAGTTATTGAAGTTATTTGGCAGTTCTACTTTAATGTCGGTAAAAGTTTCAACTCAGTTCCTAAATAATTTATACGTTGATAGATTGCAAAAGTTGATTACGTAAAGTGGATATTTTTATAGCCCCCTACAGGTTTAAACAGTTGCATTTTCGTTCTTAGAATCAGCTTATGAGCCGCTCAGACCACAGATTGACTGACTCCATTAAAAAAAAATTAAGAAAAGCGATGAAATAATTTACATTCGCTTCCGAAATACATTAAATTTGAATAAAATGCAAATGGGTGTCGTTTAAAGGTTGTAATCTTTATTATTACGAACAGATATTGTAAACATCCAAGTGTTTTGACACTTAAATCTACAATTTTGCTAAAAGTGGAGTTAATCAAGCAGTGGACTGAGCGGCTCATATATGTATTTCGACTTAAATTCTAAACATCAATAAACAAAAAAACCGGCTTGTTTGTATCTCGGCTCATATATGTATCTCGACTTAAATTCTAAACATCAAAAAAACAAAGAAAAATCTGCTAGTTTGTATCGTTGGTTATTGACACGTTTTTAATTTTATGATGGAAATGACAAAAATACTCTTGGACGATTTTAAGTCACTACCAAGAGGTAGGGTTCGATTCGAGCCGGGGAATGGTAATTTAAACTTCACTTTACCTTGGACTCAGTTTTTTTTTATTGAAAAATTATTTTAATTCATTTTTTTGTGTTTGCCCATTTTTTATTATCCTTTCAACCTTAGTGTTGCCTGATAGAAAATTCACTTATTTATCGGTTTATGTCAAAAGGTTTGATTGAATTTTCCATAAAATATAGAGAATATAGAGGGGCTTATAGACAGACTCTCTACTCTTAAAAAAAAATTGAATAAAAAGGGGTTGAAAAGAATAATTTAAAAAACTTTGATGTTTTAAAAGAAAGAAGAAAAGGAAGATGGAGACGCAACATCACTTACAGAATGGAATGGAATAAAGTTGAAGTTTTATCTTTTTTTCCTAATTTTTTTCAGCTGCTTCGGTATTGCGCGTATGTTTTTTTGAAACTAGGTTCCTATCTTTTACTAACACTTACTATACATCCAATCTGTATCTATTTAGCCCATGCCAATATTAGCCAACACGGAAACCGGGCAGATACTTAGAAGAACTGACTCAGTGGCAAATAGCCCCAAAATACAGTCACGAAAACCTGATAAATAATGTTTACTTACCCAACCCAAGCACTTTTAATGCTGACTTAATTTCAAATACTGACAATCATAGAGCTTTCATGTTTGCCAGCAATTCTCAAACAAATTGACTCGCAGTTAATTAAAATTACAAATTGGCACGGCATTGCTGTCAATGAAATCTACAAATTAAGTGTCCAATTAAACACCAATTTGGGTGATGTTGGAATTTTCTATAATTTAGTGTTGTCAGCACTCGGAGTAAAAATAAATCTCCCTTCATCTCCTGCTTTCACTCAAAATACCCTTCCGTCTTTCGTCTTTTTGATGGCTACCGAAACTTGTTTCGAACAATTTCTGTTGTGCATATCGATCCTTTCAGCTCTTGTATTTGAATTCAAATTTTTTTTCATTATTATATTTTCCTCCTCATCGGGTTCAGCAGAAAACAAACGACTAAAGTATATGTATGTACACACACACAACAGGCAATGGTGAAGGCAATTCGTTTTTTTTTTCCCTCTTTGCAATGCTTTTTCAAAGCGAAACCATAAACGTCCCTATAAGAGGATATTGTTTTCAACATCAAAATATTTTTTTTTTTGTTATTTATGCACAATTCGTATAAAACTCAAAGTGTTTGGTTGGGATAAAAAATATTTTGACGTTCCAATTCAGAGATGGGAAAATAAAACATGTCCACATTGTTGGTGGAATTTTTGACTTTCTCCGTGCATTCAGGCGGATACTTACCTTTTGAGATTTTAATTTAGAATACCTTGTGAGTTTACTGAAGATAAATACACAGATCATTTGAGGTACATTTTTAGAGGCAGATGATTCAGGTGGCTGTCGCGGGAGCATTTTTTGTGGCAACGCCTCGGAGCTATTGATGATGTTGATGAATGATCGGCATGCAATCAATCACGACACTGTGTTATCGTGAATGAAGAATATTCTGTACTTGATCTGGCGTGCAAACCGACTCTGTGTCGTTGTTTGATTGATAGGTGCCGCGAAGATTTACAAAGTACTTTGTTTTCGTTAGCAAATCGTAACTTTTTCTTATTGTTTTTAATCGGAGGCATTCTAATGGTTTTGTCGTTGAGGCACTGAAATTTGCCCATCATTTTCAGTCACCGAATATACGCTCTTAAATAACAACACCGAAGTCACCTAACAGCACCTTAAGTTGTTAAAGATACCAGTCCACACCCAACCACGAATATCCTTCAAGTACGAAGTGTATCTCTTCTCGTATTCGCCTACCTTTTGGGTTACTTCACCTTAAGCATCCAAGCAAACCGCGTATCGGATTAATTGAGGCCAAAATGATGAATTGCCCCGAACCTAATACCATCCTCAAAGTCATATGTTTGTGCCAAGATAAAAGCAATCGAATCCATCAACAATGATCGAGTGGCTTTGACGGCGGCATCTGTGGGCGGGAAGGTGCCTGAAGTTTGCCAATAAATTGATGAAATCCCAGCCACCCGCACCCTGTTTCGTTTGTTTTTATCGAAACAACCTCAGACGCGCATATGATATCCGAACGTCTCGTCCTGTGACTTGAACTTTTTGAATTTATGAGGTGTTTTGAGTGTAGGTTCGGGTGATGAGGTGAACGGCAGAAGGTTTCTGTGGCAGTTAACTAGATGAAGTGTCGGTTGTGCGGTGAGGTGTGTCTGTGGGTGGGGAGCTTTTAAAATTTTAATTCGAACCTTTAATTTTGTTTGATGTTTTTAACACTGTGCTCTATGTGTGTGCTTGTGTGTTTTGTGTTTGATGTTATAATGTGATTACATTTATAAAATTACCCTATTTATATTCATACACATTCGTGGTTTCTCTTTTCAGTATGGATTCGTTAATTACGCTCTGGAGCTGCTGGTCCTGAAACACTTTGGCGAATCGATATGGGAGCAGATAAAGTAAGTTTCATTTTTGCTATGAAAACATATAATTAAGTGTGTGTTTGCCTACTAGACCGCCACCTGCGAAGGCAATAAACTTAGGAAATTTCTTTTCCATTTGATTTGCTTGATTATTTTGGATTCTCTTACACAAAACTCCAGCTAGCCATCCGGTGGCGACCCATGTTTCAGCGACCGTCCTTACTTAACAAGTGGGTGTGCCCACAATAAATTATGGAATATCAAAGAACGAGGGAATTTTTCGTTTCATGCTTGGGCTTAACAAAAGCGCTTTGTTATGTCCAGCGTATGAAGTCGCCAGTAAGGCGGGCCGTTCTATGGATTAGGACAAATTTATTATTCAATCAGATACATAAGTTGACATAAGTTATGCGCTTCGATTGCGATTGTCATTTTATGTGTGGTGCTTGAAATCTGTTGTGGGAAGCTATTTGTTATAATTTGTGTGAGGTAGTATACGAGTGGGGGCATATTAAGTAGGAAAGATCACCCCAGGCATTCACGGAAGGAGCCCGAAATTTGGTTGATTAATTTTCTATTGATACTGCTGGGGAACTTTATGCCAAGAAAAGTCCATATGTAATTTATGGTGAGACTGTTGAAAGGAATAACGTATGTGGATGCTTCGTTTTTTTTTGTGATGGGTAAAAGCAAATTCTGGAGTTAGTTCAACTGCAGATGTAATTTCAACGAGTTCGTAGAATATGTTTTATTTCACAGGTATAGGTACATTAAAGCATATCAACACCATGACTGAAACGCTAAAAGAAAGAATTGACATTTATGAAAAACTTGCTTAACTCTTTGGCAATGTCTGGTGCGAATTTTGTTGATCAACAGACTAACAAGGAGAGTGCATGTCCTTGGGGTCACAGAATTTGATGAAATTTGGCAGAGTGATAGCTCCCCTAAAGGATATTAATTTCCTATAGTGAGAGACCGCACCACTCCCACTTTTTAGAGCGGAAGTGCTGCTCTCAAAGTTTTCCCAAAGGCTTCCTATTCCAAAATAAAAATAAATTTTGTGAAGATGCCGTCAGTTTTCTTCCGATATTTGTTTGAGACCAAAAAGTTTATTTTATTTTATTCATAGAACTACTCAAATTTTGTGTAAAAAGAGACCTAATATTTTCGTGTATAGATGTTTCTCTATTCTTCTTTACCTGAAAAACAAACAGATTTTTAGTAAATTGTTGTTTTTCTGTTAAATTTTGACACCCTTAAAATATATTTCATTACTGAGGAAAAAAATTCATTTCACGCAAGCTTTGTATCAAAAATATTGTAAATTCCTTAAACTACGAAAATAAAAAAAGCTATATATTTATATACCCACCTTTGAGTCAATTCAAATTGTTCTGAGCAATTAGTTTATCTCAAAGGAATGTTGTCTCACCAATCGAACACACTTAAGTTGAAATCCTGAAAATTAACATCAGTTTTCCTTGTTATTTCCAAAATAGATTTCCCTAAACTTTAAAGTTTCTCACTATCCTTACATTACATTTGAAATCAGTCAAATGACTTCCGTCATTAGTCGGCATAGTTTCAGACGAGCAATGCAGCAGACCTGCAAAGCTTTTGTCCATAAATCTCAAAATTCAAATGCCAACACACAAAATCCTTTTAGCTTCACCCTCATATATCCTTTTCTCTCGAAGATATTATTAGTAAATATCTCCATCAGACAAAAATCGATTCCTAGAGCCAACCCATCGCTCCACCCCCCAAATAGGATATCCTTGAAAGTGTGCAATTTATTCTTGAAAATTCAGTCGTAAATTTCCTTTTTCGGATATAAACAGCCCAAAAGTATTGATTTTCCTTTCAGCCAGTGGTGTTGAATTGAATGACTGGAGTGCGGAGTGGTGTTGTCGGGTTCATTTATCAATTATACACGAAATACCCATCTCTTCCGTATTCAAGTCACAACAACAAGCACATGAGCTCGTTTTAATTGCTATTAAGTAATGGTTTTTGGTTCTTGACACAGTTGGCTAATGTGGCAGTGATTTTTTGGCACTGTCTTCCAATGTGTTCTTGTTGGCAGTTTGTTAGGGTTATATTTGGATCAAGGATACATCTTACATGTGGGTCATCTGTTTGAGTTTACATTTTTTTTTCTTACTTTGCAAAATGACATCACAATGGCCCTAATTTGGTCTAAGTTCAGCTGTGGGTTATTTGCGGCAACCGGCCACATTAACTACTCCTTTGTAAAACTTGCATTGCGCGGCTTAGTAAAAGAAATATTCTTCTTGGTGCTTTTAAATAAAAAAAAATGCTCAGGTTATCGGCAGGTTATATAGAATTAGACAGTGTCGTAGTCTCAGAAAGGCTTGTAAGGAACTTTCTTAGATCAAAAATTTGTGTTTAACAACGAGATTTAGCAAGTTGTAGTGTCGAATGCTGACGATGTAGATGTACCAAGCTCTCGAACCATTCAGAATTTGGGTAGTTTATAAGAGAAGCATTTCTAACATTTGAACACATGGCTTAATATTGTATTAAGCCTTAATTAAATCGTTCTTCTTCTTCAGTTTATTCTAAATTCCGATATACTCGATTTGAGTATAGGAACGATTATTAACTTGCAAATTTGAATATTTTTAACTCTTGCCTGGTTATAATAGAGTCCTAAACCGTTGCGCCTAATTGACTAAAATTTGGAATTTAGATTGCTTATGTCTTAGACTATGTCAAGCTTGCCTTCAAATTTGAAAATACAAAGCGGTTTTGTCTGGTATTTCCTCTTTAACTAAGTTGAATTGTTTTAGCTGCTTATTACAACCAGAACATAAATACAAAAAAAAGTCTGAGCCAAGTCAACCGCAAACTTTGTGCAAATAAATTTTATTTGTTTTAAAAAAAGTTTCACTACTAGATATACATTTCAGACTCAAACGACGCGAGGTTGTGTATTGAGTGTGAATTTCTTAGATTATTAATTGATTTATCATTTACTTAGAACTTGAAATTTGCTTACACGATTAAGGTGAACAAAAGCTTTTACTAGGGGCATGTTAATTTTCTTAAAACCAACAGCTCTAATGAGCCAAAGCTGAAGAAAATTATTAAAATTCCGTGGACACTAAACACTAAACAGCGTTGCGAAGTTCGTAAAGTTAAATTCAAATCTGTGTTGCCAAACGAATCAAGCAAGTAATGCATTAACTGTAGCTGGTGTACACTGAAGTCCTTAAAGAAGTGCTCTCAAAACTAGTTTGTTGATTAAAAACTAAATAAGATTCTGTCACCTTTCGCTCTTCCCGGTTTTATCCAAGACCGCAATGAAAAGTAAAACGTTGCAGCTAATGGGGCAGACCTCGAATCAAAGTTTGTAACCAGAGCTTAATGATATACCCTTGGGCGCAATGCTTTTATAGATAGTGTAATTTAATTTAGCTAATAATTAGTGTAATTAGTGTGCACAGTATAAAAAAGAAACGAAAAAACTGCCGACTATGCTTTCACCTCCACGGCCGATTCGATTGTAAGAAAGTTTGCTAAACATTCGAATACCTACGATGGAGTGATAGAAGACCCTGCTGCCAACTGATAAGACTACGGAAATAGCCAAGTTAATAATTTTTTTTTTGGCTACTTACATCAACTTGACTTATCAGCGGATACGTTTTTCGTGTGCAAAACTAGATTTTTATCCAACTACTCGGCCAAGGTATAAAATTGTTTAACTTTCAGAATGAAACTTATTACAAAATCGTTAGTTGCACAATGAAGTCTGGTAAGGTTTTGTATTCAAAAGTTTTTTGTTCTAATTTTAAATTTGATCATCAATTCATCCACAGTTCTAGTATTCCTCGCATTCCTGGCAGTTTTTGGGCTTTCCAGTGCCGTTTACAGCAACACAGACGGAAAGCCAGACTGCACGGCAGCCAATATGGCAACTGGAAAATTCCGCAATAATTTCGATCCCACTCGTTACTGGCTTTGCTCTGCTGTTGGCAGTGAGGCTGAAGAAGTCTTGTGCCCTGATGACACCGGATTCATGACTTCCAAATTGGACTGCGTCTCGTGGAGTGAGTGGGTTTGGGAGCAGCCTAGTGATCCACCAACTGCATAAATTTAAAAAAGATATTGAGCTTATAAAATTTCGTGGAACTACTTTTTCTGTTTTTTTTTTTTTTCATGTTTGAGGAACAACCGACTTGATCTAAGTAAGTTGGATGCCACAGTCAAGCGATCTTAGTCATCCGATTCTATTTTTCACAAGCTTCATGTACAAACGAATACGATTGAAGTTCCATATTAGAAAATGATAGCCTTCGTAATTCCAGACAACAGACATTTCACGATGCTGTAAGTATATTGCAGACTTCATGTTTTGTGCTCCGAAAATTCGCCAAAAACGACAATAACAGGAAAACACTTTTATGGAAGTGTTTGATGAAAATTTGTTGTCGTATTGATCACACCAACCATTCGTCCCTACTCTGCATCACAGGACAGTTTAGTTTCATTCGACCCTATTTTCAAATCTGTCGGATCGGACATTCACTTTACTCGTTCGATTCACCCTCACTCAGTTGGGCAATTCTTAAATCTATCAGATTCCCTACATTAACGGCACAAGTTTTCTGTTTTCCGAAATCATCTTTTTTTAGATTTTACGTTTGATAAGAATTTGAATAATTGCTGATGCAGTTGTGACAGATGAAAAACGACATACGATGGACTCTATGGTTTTAAAATACAGAGAATCTGGATTCACATTACCGACCAGGAAGCAGTTTAAATCGAACAGTTTGGGGAAACTGGAATTTTCGTTTCCGGTTATTGTTCGACCGTCTTATAAGAGACGCTCTGTTTTTGGCTTTAATACAATTTTGTTTGATTGATTGCTTTTCATTCCATGATGGAATAGATGAGCCATTGTCAGAGACTAGAAAAAATAAAACAGAAATACGTACAACGTTCGTAAGGTAGCTATTTTTTGCTAGCCTAGCAATTGAATAGTTGAACTTTAGTTTTGAGCTAATTTTTTGAAAGAGTAAACTAATTGGAACATTTTTTTAGAAATTTGAATTTAACCGGTTATATTAGGTTGTCAAATATCTCCCTTCCGCCTTTTTGTCTTTTGAATTTTCCGGCTATGTACAAAGCGTTACAGAGCTCGCCTTGTACATAGTCGGAAAATTCAAAAGGGAAAAAGGCGGAAGGGAGATATTTGACAACCTAATACTTAGTCAGTTAAAGAGCATCGTTGATAGAGCGTTTACTATCAACGACTGTTTCTCATAGCACTAAGCACAGTCTAGGAAAAACAAGAAAAAAAGGAAAAAAACTTCATGGCACATGCAATTACAATTCCTTGCATACAAGAAAAGCATAAAAACAAAATTTCGTTCCATGATTGAATTTCAAAAACTCTCCCAAGCACATTCTCGATGCCATATTCTGCTTTGATCATCGCTTAACAGGATTTTTTCACAATTTTCTATTTCAGAAACATACATATAACTTACTTGACGCAAATAAACTAAACTCTCACGACATGATTTGAATTTCATATTCATATTTCAACGTGTTTAGTGAAGTCGAAAATGCAGTATGTATGTACCTGAGCGTTGAGTGACTCCCTACGTGTTTACGTTTGGTGTTTCAGCCAAAGTTCACTGGAGGCCAAAAGAAACAAAATATATCTTGACTCACCTTCTCACCTTTCCATTCCTTTATCGGAAAAAAATTTGTTAGATATGTGTGCGTCGATTTTTTGTAATGCAAAAAAACTTTTTGCATCGAAGCATACGTCGTTTTTTATTTTTGTTGACTTTTCATCCTGTACAAAAGAAGCCAAAGCTAGAATAAGAACGGAAGCAGTCCCGCACCCTCGTTAATGTGATTTTACAGAAGACGAACGAACACACTTCCCGTTCGGGTGTTTATGAAAGTGTGGGGGTTGATGCGGTAGGTGGAATCACTTGTTTGACTTATTCTCCTTCGCTAAAGAGTCAAAGGGACGTTCACTTTGTTTTTTGAGCTGAGAGATTAAAGTTGCTCCCAGGGCTTTGGAGCTTGAGAAACTTGAGAGGCATCCTTTTTTGAAAAAAGACGCGTAAGGAAATGTTGCATTACATAAATGTTGCATTATTTTTGAAAGGTTTGAAACACTGTCGGTAAAGATCTTTAGAACGTCGGGAAACTTTTATTTCCAATTTATCTCGCTGGAATGGAAATAAACAGCTTTGTTCATCTACAATTGATATAACGCGCCCTAGCCGAACATTTATCGTAAGCGACAAAATGAAATTTGTTTTTTGTCTGAATAAAATAAAATAAAATAAAAGGCTAAATATTTGTTTTCACTGTTACTTCTAACTGGAATGCTTTGTTAAAAAAAGACGTGCAATAGAATAAACTATTGAACTGCATTCATATTTGCAAAAAAATCCGAAAATTGGCGAATAGGGCGTGATGTTGGTGTGCTTTAGAGTCATGAATATAGCTCGATCTATCGCAACGATTAGCTTTGAGATCATCTCGGCTCCATCCAATGATTGCGTATACATTCGCGTTTCTCTCCCATTACACTAAAAATTCCCCAGAAAAACTACGAGTCTATGCTCAAAAATTTATTAAAATTGAATTTTATCACCATTCGTTTATTCAGTTGGTGGGTCATAGGGCTCCTCCCAAACCCACTCGCTCCATGAAACGCAGTCCTTCAGAGAATCGACGAATGCTGTTTCGCTTGGGCAAACAACTGCCTCAGCATCACTGTTAACAACGGAGCAAAGCCAGTATTGAGTGGGGTCGAAATTGTTGCGGAATTTTGCGGTGCTTACGTTGATTGCAGTGCAAACAGGCTTTCCGTCGGTGTGGGTGTACACGGCCGTGGATAGACCAACTACTGCAAGGAATGCGACAAATACAAAAACTGAAATGAAAAAAAAAAAACAGAGTTATCAACTTAAGACGGTCAATGACAAGAACGTATTTGTCTCTACTTACCAGCCTTCATAGTGGAGACAGTGAATCTTATGACAATTTCATAGCGAAATTCTGCTTTTTATATCAGGGAAAGACATATTTGCAAAAAAAAAAAGTTGCGATTTTTGCACCGCATACACTAATCAGCAGTTGATAAAGAGCCAAAAAAATAACTCTCTAAACTGTTTCAAAATTTTTTATCAAAAATCTAAATATGAATGAACATTTTTATTAGCTTCCGTTGCCTTGTGCATGGCAAGCTGATAATGACGACGGAATTAAAAAGGAACCAGTCTGTGAGTAGAAAAAAATGATCGGATATATGGGAGGTCAATACTGTTGGCCATGGCAAAGATTGTTTCGAAAAGAACTAAAATAGCAACAAGTTTCTTATATTTTTATTCTCCTCTGAGGGTAATCTCACTCTCCTGACAGTACTCTGGTGTGGCTTGCTTAGGGTTAGTGGTTCATACACTACCTCGTGTTTAATCGTAAGGCTCGCTCACGCAAATTCAAAAACTTACAACAAACATTATCCTCCTTCGGACTACTTTATCACTGGAAACACAAAATTCTTTTTTACATTTTTTCTAATGTTTTTAGTAAATTCCTTAGGTGACAATTACCGAAATCCATGACCAAAAGTCCATATACAGTAACTATAGACAAACCAATTAATAATTTTGACTTTGAACAATATCTACTTCATATCAGGAAATTGAAAGATGTGTATCTGTAAAAGCTAATCACAGCCATAAATAGCTCACTAAAAGTACTGACAACGCATGTATTATATTAATTTGATGTCACGCCTGATTCTAGAAGCTACTCAAAAAAAAGGAGGTGCATCGCTTTAACCCACAGTAAATTAACAGACCTGAAGGCAACACGATGGAACGATAACCTACCTAATTTTTTTGATTCTTTTTTCTCGTTCTATAAAAATACTTGTGTTGGTCTCCACGGGTTATATTCACGGGTTATATTTTTTCAAGTTATTGTTTATTAAATTTTAGTTTTTCAATTTGTAAATAAAAGTTTTCCTCTTACTGACCAAGATGTATAATTTCGAAAATCAAGTTGAAATGTTACGATTGTTACCATAAAAGCTCAGACGCAATTATTTAGAATTTTATAAACCCTTATTGTGCCAGCGCGATCGGCCACACCCAGAAGAAATAAATAATGATAGCCTCACTCAACCCGTTCAAATCGAAAACGAACCACGTCAAAAAAATAGTTATAGAACAAATCGCTATGAACCCCTTCCGAATGTATGTAAATGTAGAATAATAACATGTGACAAAGTTGTTTTGTTAATAAATAACTATTACATTTCAACAAAAACATTTACACAAACAAAAAAGTAACAGGGTGTTTTTGATCCTATAAATGTCCTCTATCAAAAAAGTAAATTCGTTTTTTGAATTATTTGTCAATTTAATAAAATAAATACTATCAATAAACTTAATTACCAGAAATGCGATTGGGATGTATTATCAATTCTTATTGAACGAATTCGATGAGCTGTGAATCAGAATTTGCGTAAATAGTTTCACAGCGCACGAGTTGAAATAATACAACGAACGGCCTGATAAAATGGTTTGCATGAAAGTACATTTCATCAGTGATTTTTTTAAAACGTTACGTAGTTGCTCGTTTCGTTGGGTGCAGCAAACTTTCTCTTTTGTATTTTCCATTTATTTATCGTCTGTCTAAAAATCGTTTACAATAATGTTTGTGTAAAAAAAAAAAAAAAGAAAAATTAAAGAAATATTGAATTAAATAGGAATTTGTTTTCCCAGAATAGCGGTGATCTGGAAATAAATTCTTATTTTAATTTAATTTAATTTAATTTAATTTAATTTAATTTAATTTAATTTAATTTAAATTTTTATTTCTTTCTTAATATTTTTTTTTGTTTTTGTTTCTTATTTTTTATTGTTGGAATTTTTGTTTTGGCTCCCGTTGTTGGTGTACACAAGGATTTGTTGTTGTTGTGGGGACAATGCTTGTGGGTGCCAAATTACGACGAAGCGGCTAACGGAGCCGAAGAAATCCCCCCTCCCATGTAATGACGTTGAGGACAGCCTCAGAAACTGTTCCCCATTTGGAGCCAGGCCTAAATGGTGGCAGTGTGCGGGCGTCTGGTGGCCGGTTTGTCCCGCTCGGCAGCCGGTCGGGCTCAGCTCGAAAAAACTACGAGCAACCCGGCAGTGGCCTCGTGAGCCACTACGGGGCTGGGGGGGGAGGCACGCCATGCGCTTATCAGTGCATGCAGGGATCAAATGGCAAACGACAACGGCAACGACTCAGGTTAGGCATATGGAACGTCTCATCGCTCACAGGGAAAGACCTCGAGCTGGTTGAAGAAGCTACCAGGTATCGGCTAGATATGGTAGGTATCTCTTCAACGAAGCAGCGAGGATCTAGAACTGTGGACCTTCCGGACGGGTGGAAACTCTTCATGTCAGGAGTCGCACCTGAAATGTCTGCGCAGGCGGGAGTGGGGATACTCGCGAGTCCTAGGCTGGCAGACAGGGTATTGGAGTGGATACCATTGGGGGGGAGGGTCGGAATCTTAAAGCTCAAGCTTGAAAGATCAACTTTGGCTCTGGTGCAGGTGTACGCACCGAATCAAGAGTCAGAGTATGCGGCCTTCTTGGAAGAAGTTGATGCTGCCTTGGATAGGGTGGCGGAGATGGATTCCCATATCCTGATGGGGGACTTTAATGCTCACGTGGGTGCTGATGTAGCGACGTGGGGGAGTGTGATTGGGAGGAATGGTGATCCTCATCAAAATGCGAACGGAGAGAGGTTGTTGGACTTTTGCTGCGCAAATGGCATGTCCATTATGAACACCTTCTTTCCACACAAAGACATCCATAAATACACTTGGTACCGTCGAAGTCTTCAACAGAAATCGTTGATAGATTTCTTTGTGGTGCCATCGTGTATGAAACGGATGGTTTGTGATGTTCGTGTATTGAGAGGGGCTGAACTGTCCACCGATCATCACCTGGTGCTGTGTACGCTGCATCTTACTGACAAAGTACCTCTTCTGCCAAGGCGGAAACCAAGAGTGGTTACTCGCATACGGTGGGAGAAGCTACAGGACAGTGAGGTGCGGCGAAGTTTCTCACGGCGCATGGCCGAAAGGTTTTTACAAATTCCAACTGTTCCGTCACATGTAGAGGAAGAATGGCAACTGTTCTCAACAGCAGTTATTGCCTCTGCACGTGATGTTTGTGGAGAGAAGCGGCTTGGTGTGGCGGCTGGTGGTGAGAAAAGGACAGCGTGGTTTAAATCACCTGGAGTCCAAGAAGCCATCAGAGAGAAGAAGATGACCTATAGGGATTGGATTCTGTTGGGGGACTCTGCTTCTCGTGACCGGTACACTGAGGCGCGAAGAACTTGCAAGATGGCTGTGCGAGCAGCTAAAGAGCAGGCCTGGAAGGAGTTCGGCGAGAAGTTGGAAAGCGATCATAGATCTGCAAATAAGGTGTTCTGGCAAACCATCCGCCGCCTCAGAGGAAGGAAATTCAACATCATCGAAGGAGTTAAATCCAAAGATGGGGTGTTGCTTTCCAATGAGGCAGACATCTTACGCAGATGGAGCGAGCACTTTTCGGAGTTGCTCAATCCCGAACAGGGCACTGAAGGTGGCAGACCTGTCGTCGTCAGTAGGGCGGTGAATTGTCCAACGGTGGAGGAAGTCACTTTGGCGATTGAGTCGCTTAAAGTCGGCAAATCCGCCGGTGTGGATGAAATCCGGCCAGAAATGCTGAAGGCGATGGGTAGAGAGGGAGTTCTATGGCTCTCTCGTGTCATTAAGGTGGCCTGGGAATGTGGCGAGACGCCGGAAGATTGGCAAACTGGGGTGATTCTCCCTCTTTTTAAAAAAGGGGATAAGAGAGACTGCTCGAATTATAGGGGCATATCTCTCTTAAGTCTCCCCGGTAAAGTCTATGCGAAGGTGTTGGAGGCGCGTTCTAGAGCTATGGTCGAATCCAGGTTGGGGGACGAACAGTGCGGCTTTCGACCCGGCAGAAGTACTACCGACCAGCTTTTCACTCTAAGAATGGTACTCGAGAAGGCGTGGGAATATGCCAAACCGGTCTACAGTTGCTTTGTTGACCTGGAAAAGGCGTATGACCGAGTGCCTCGAGGAAAACTCTGGAGTGTTCTGCAGGAGTATGGGATTAATGGGTCTCTGTTGAGGGCCATTCAGTCCCTATACACAAACTGTAGCAGCTGTGTTCGGATTAACGGCAGTAAATCAACACCTTTTACTGTGGGCGTTGGACTTCGCCAAGGGTGCGTCTTGTCACCTCTCCTTTTCATTATATACATGGATTGGATGTTACAACGCAGCCGTGGTGAAGAATGTTTGACACTGGGGGAGCTGAGGGTAAGTCACCTGCTTTTTGCAGATGACTTAGTTATCCTCACATCCTCACAGACGAAACTCCAGCGTGCGCTGGACAGGTTTGTGGCCGTCTGTACTGATGCTGGGATGAAGGTTAACGTGGACAAATCCGAGGTGATGGTCATTTCTAGAACGCCTGTGCAATGCACTCTGCAGGTCAGCGGAGTTCCATTGAAACAGGTGGAGAAGTTTAAGTATCTCGGGGTCTTTTTCACGAGTGATGGGAGGAGCAATACTGAGCTTTCCTGTAGGATTGGCCAAGCTGGGTCAATTTTGAAACAGCTTGGAAGGTCTGTCATCAGGAAGGCCGAGCTTGGGGTGAAAGCCAAGTTATCGGTGTTCAATTCGGTATTTGTTCCAACTCTCACCTATGGTCATGAGATTTGGGTAATGACCGAACGAATAAGATCGCGAATACAAGCTGCCGAGATGAGATTTCTGCGTGCTGTTGTAGGAGTTACTCGCCGAGATAGGGTGAGGAACACGACAGTACGGGGAGAGCTAAACGTTGAGCAGCTTCTTCTCCGAACGGAAAGATCCATACTTCGTTGGTATGGCCACGTGGCACGCATGTCCCCTGCAGTACGACTTCCGAGGCGTGCCTTGAATGCGACTCCGTCAGGTAGGCGACCGCTCGGTAGACCCAGGATGAGATGGTTGGACCAAGTCCAAAAGCTCGCCTGGTTACGCTTGGGCATACCCGCCGAGGAGTTAGAGTCGGCGGCGGAGGATCGGGATGCCTGGAGATCTCTTTTGCGTGCACTGCCCCCGCAACCCCTTTAGTGGAACATGCGGGCTAAGAAAATGATGATGATGATGATAATGTTTGTGTTCTGTATTCAGTTAAATAAAACTCGGAAAGAAATTCATTATTTTCATATCGCTAAAGAGGGATTTATGAACTTCAAAGCGGACTAATTTAAAATCGAACAAAGAATTTACGTTTTCAAGTAGCTTTATCTTATGTCTAAACTCTGAATTCATATTTTCGTCCATGTAGATGCATGCAATACATGCCTTACAAAATAGATTGCATTTTATATATTTAAATCTTGCGTATTGATGGACTTTTACATTTGCACAAGTATTTCTCTGTTTAAGTTCTGAAAATCTTTCTGAGCACGTTTAATTTGATGTAAGGTAGTAAATTCCAAGTTACCGATGCTTCTACATGCTCTTCGACTAAAGGCTTTATTAGCTTTTACTTGCCTATAAATATTCGATAACAGGCGATTGTCTATCTGTAAAGTTAAGGTCATCGTTTTGCGTTTAGATGACTTAGCTAGCAAACCGTAAGCCAGCATAGACGATTCTTCAGAATCATTCGTGATTCTTTGTTAATTTTCAAGGACCAGTACCTGCAGGTACCCAGCACGCTGTACTTATACTAGTTTTAGAAAAGTAGAAATACAATCCATACCGAATTGGTCAAGTAGATAAATGTAAGTATATTCTTTAGTTTTGTTTCTAATCACATTAACGGGTGATTAAATATTTATATTCAATTGTACGAGGTCTGTTCAAAAATTAAGGTAAATTTTCAAATTTCACGGACTACGTACATTCGATTATCGATTTTTTTATTTTGTTATGTTGGTACACTCGTCTCGAACATATGTTTACAGTTTCAGCTATATAGCATATTTATTTTGTTTGTGAGAGGCATAAAAGTTAGACTTGTTTTGCGTGTTCGGCGATTTCCTGCTGTCGAAAAAAAAAGATCATTTTGTTTGAAAAATGGAATTAAGTGCTCAAAACCACTTGAAATAATGGCAATAGCATACGGTGAGTGTACTCTGAGTCAAAAAATGTTTACAAGTGGTACAAGCTTTTCAAAGTAGGTCGAGAAGGTGTGAATGATGATGTCGTCCTGGACGCCCCAGCACATCAACAATGGATGAAAATGTTGAGAAAGTGAAGACAATTGTTATGAAGAATCGTCGAATCACTATAAGAGAAGTTGCTGAAGATGTCGCATACCGGTTGGCTCATGCCATACAATTTTGTCGGAAAATCCATTTCTTTTGTTATTATTTTTCTCCTATATTGTCTTAAACTACTCCCAATTAGTCAACTAATAAAGAAAATAAGAAAATATTAACTTTTGCCACACCAAAAAAGCACAACACACCAAAAAACTGCATTATTTATTTTTGAGTGGCCTATGTTTCCTTTGTTGGCCTTTCTGTCCAAATTCCATCCCTTAACTAAAGACGACTCAAAAGTTATAAGCGTTTTTGTAAATCGGACAGACAGACGGACACCGAAGTGATTCTATAAGGGTTTCCTTATTCCTTTGGAACGTAACTCTAAAATAATGGTTTGAAATGACTTGACGATTTTCAAGTACCAAGCACAGTGTACCTATGTCTTTTCCAAGTACAAGTATGGAGTACGTCAGTACTGCAGTAGAGATTTACTTAAATACTTTACAGACCTTTGATTGAATTAAAATACATTTCACACTCAAATGAATAAAAAAAAAATGACAACTCTAACATTGACAGCACAAGTTCTGTTTATCTAAACAGTTTATTCGCATTCATTGACTTTCATATACAAAAGTGAAAAAACACATTTCCGCTTCACACACAGATTTCCTTTCATCAATCATTTTATGCAACTGTCCTTGATGCACAATATTCCTTTGAACTCATTTCCTTCCGGAGACAATCGGAAATTCATTTTCTTTTCTTTTTTTCTTTCGGATTTGTGGACCAATGGCCTGGGAATAACTTGTGACAATGTTTTTGCGATGTATATACATTAGGGTGTAAAATTTGGTGAAGTGGGGTAGAGTCTTTTAGTGTAAATTGTATCCAGTTCAGCAATTTGGAATAAACTCACTCAGCTGTAAGCCATATTCACACATGCTCTTATGCCTCTATTTACGAGCGGCCAAGGAAGGACTTTGATTTTTGGTATGCGTACAAAAGAAAGAGAGGACTTTGGTTGGAGCCAAAGTACAGTTTAAAAAATCTGTACTTAACAAAAAAAAAAGAAGATAGATAAGGAAATCCTAAGAATCATTTTCTCCTTTGGAATTGTGATAAATACTCACTTGTTGAATGAAACATAAAAACATCACATCATTTTATTGAATGCAGCTAAAAACTGTTCACCTGAATTAGGCTAAAAAAAAATAGAAGCATACTAGTTCCATCGGCATTTGGGGATGGCACTGTTTAAATTTTCTTTCAGTTTCTATCTAAACTAAAAAAAAAAGTGACGTTGTTTGTTGCAAACACCTGAGCCTAGCTGAGACCCTAAATAATACCATCGAATTCAATTCTTTCTTTCAACTTCCAACCTCTTGAAAATGTCCAAGAAAACTTTAAAGTGCTTTTAACAGGAAAAACTTGGTCTAAACTCAAAAGAACTTTTACTACGAAAAAAAAAGAAAAGAAAATAACGAAATCTGTACACGCTACCAAAATTCCATGTGAGATTCTACGGACGATATACATTTCTACAATTTTCATTTCAATTGCAAGAAAAATTCGAAAAAAGGCCTTTAATTGAATGATATTGAGGCCAATGAAAATTTGATTGCTTCATGGCAAGCTGCGAGTTTTATTTAGCGCCTGCAATAGGCTACCGGACTTAAATATTAATAACTTTGCCAAGGCTATCTCGAAATAATCGGATGAGAGATAAGTAATGAATAATCGATGAGTGGGCACTTTAATTAGGGGTAATTGAATTATTCTCTTTTTTTTTTTTGTGGAGATGCCAATTTATTTTTTAATGGATACGTTGACACATAAAGAAAGTCGAATATTGATTTTAGATATGCTTGTAGTATAGAACAGACTATAATAGGAATGAACTTAAAAAAAAAAAAAAGCAGTACTTCACGATCTTCTGTTTGTTTTCATGGTGGCTTCAACGCCTGGTTGCTCTGTATATCGGTTAAAATTATTGAAACACTGCCTAGTTTTGGAGACATTAATGCGAAGTAATTCTCTTGTTTGCAGAAAGAACAAATTTACCAAACATCAGTCTCGAAAAGCGAAACAGAATTATGAACGCAGTGCTTTGGACTGCCGCAGTGTTGCTCTTATCCAGTCTAAAAAGAATATGTCATATCTATTTATAACTTGAAATTCAACAATCCACAGAGGAATTATTTTGGTGTCACTATAATTGTCGTATTTTTTAAAGCAGAATTAAATTTTTTTGTCAGACCAATTCACGCCAATTCAACAAAAATAACTAATAAAGACTGAATGACATTTTCTAACTTGTCACCACTTCCCTCAAAACATGGCAATGCAACAGCAAATGCCAAAATAACCTCAGGTCTATTAAGTGGTATTTATTCTGGAATGTTCTGGCTAGCCATTATTATGGTCTGCTTGTCTTGTGAACAAAGCCAAATATATCCATGCAATAGAAAAACATCGGTTGCCTTAGAGATGTTCTCGGCACAAGAACATTGAAAACATATGACATCGTATTCCATGTATCGTTATGAAAACACTGAGATCCTTTAATAACATCGTGTACATCCATCTGGTGGGGGCTGTAGCCATCGTTTCTAAAATTGACAAAAATTTTAGTTTGGGGTTGATTCAGTTTACTTGGTTTTTTCTTTCATTTATTTTGTGAGTGTTTTTAAATCAGCCAGTACTTCCATTCTCTTTCAATTTGAACTCGAAAATACTTTGATGTGTCAGTAAAGCAATAAAGAAAGCTCAGAAAATGGTGTTTTAATTAATAGCGTTTGTTAACGAATTAAAGAGATTAAAAAAACTGGAGACAAGGATTCAATTTGATTTTTGAATGTATAAATTTTTAGTGCCTTGTTCAAGCGTTTTTTCAACGTTTCATAAAAAAAACATCCTTCACATAGTTGATTCTGTTAAATTAAAAATATTCATGTTTTCACAAATAAATTTAAAGAATTTCAACAAATGAATACCTCTTTTAATTGGGGCAGTAGTGGGATCTATGGTTACAAAAACATATAAATGAACCTAAAAGCATTTTATAAATTTCAATGAAACCAAAACAGTCCTTTGTTGTGAATAAAAGAATGGATTTCCAATTGATTTTATGACCTGCATTTTAGTTGGAGGAAAGGAAGGCTGAAAAAATTCATAAATAACAAAACCCCATATTTTTAGTTCCATGTTTAATTGTTATTTTCTGCAAAACTTGAAATGTTAATTACTAAAACGTGTCATAGCATTTCGTTTGTTAAATAAAACATAAAAATATTGTTAGCTGATGAAATAAAAATGTGTTTGTCAGCTTTCAACGACCATCCCTCCACCTAAGTTTAAAGCTACAGTTACAAATTTTTTTTATGATATGCTTAAAGTTGCGTAGAACATAAAACGATTAGTAATCCCACTTGACCGGTTTTCGTTTCTTTTTTTTTTTTTTTAATTTTATGACAAGACCTGCAAAAGAAAAATCGATCCATGTTTAGTGTGTATGGAGATGGGCGACGGGAAGGAAAACGACACTGAGATGGTGAGGAAGAGAGTGGTTTCACTTATCCTTGAAAGTTATCAAGAGCATAGTCATGTACCTTCGGATCTTGAATTCAAATGGAACATAGACAATGGGATGATGTAATGATGTCATCATCTAGAGCAAGAGAAGGCTGCATACACCAGCACAGCCGCGTGTCTGACCTAGTTTTGTTTTTTTTTTTTTTGAGAACAAAGCTCTGGTGGGGCACAGGTTTTTCATTCCACCTAATAGATACTAATTAAGAAGGTTGGAGAGTGATAAGAAGAACGATTTTCTGCAGAGTTTATTTATAACTTTGTTTAGCTTTAAATTTCCCTTCGAAGTTGGTGGCGAAACCTGGATAGTGTTTGGTGTCTTGCGCGAGTTAAATCGGATTGTGTCCACATAATTTCCATTTATCAACCAACCACTTAAGCCTCATTTCATTTTTCCAATTTACAATGATCAAGGAAAGTAAAAGCAGCAAGTAGATACCTTCTGAACAAACTACATCCATCGGTTTTTGAAAGTTAATAAAACCAAAAAGAATTTAATGCTCAAGATTTTATTCATTTTCCTTTCCAAATCTATTCAGTTGGTGGATCGACAGGAACCTCCCAAACCCACTCACTCCATGATACGCAGTCCAATTTGGAAGTCATGAATCCGGTCTCACTGGGGCACAAGACTGTTGCAGCCTCACTGCCAACAGCAGAGCAAACCCAGTAACGAGTGGGATCGAAATTGTTGCGGAATGTTCTAATTGCTACATTGGATGCGGTACAATTTGGCTGCCCATTAGTGTTGCTGTAAACAGCACTGGAAAGCCCAAAAACTGCCAGAAATGCGACGAATACTAGAACTGTGAATAATTGATGAAAGGATGAGAATTAAACGAACAGATTTTTTTAACAGTGTCCTTACCAGCCTTCATTGTAGTGCTTTGTGATGCAGCTTATTGCGAAAACTCAACATTTTATACTTTGGCAAAGTAGTTAGCCAGGTATCTAATTTTGCACACGACAAACTTACGCCCTGATAAGCGAATTCTATGTCAGTAATCGAAAAATAAAAAAAAATCATCTACTTCCGCAGGCTTATTCATTTGGCAGCAGGTTCCTCAATTGTTATCAAAGACAATCTAGTGTTCAAGTCACATTATTTCAATCTAATCGGTCAAGGAAGTGACACCGCAGCACTGCAAATATTGAGGTATTGACTGAGCAAAAATATTGTGAAAAGTTGTTTTTGAATTTTTTCTTAACAGTTCAACGAACGCCTTCCTCGTCTTCAAGTTTACTAAAAATCGGATTTTTATTTATCATTTACTGCTGTTGTTTTAATAGTTTTGATGTTTCTGGATGTTGAGCCAACACCATATGAGTGTAAATAACATTTAAGGCATTGGGTTTTTAAAACGTCAAATAGGTAAATTTGTTGGTCTTGCTAATGTCGATAAGCCTTAGACCCAGGTGAAGCGCTGCATATGTCAGCAAAATGTTCTCGCACTGAACGGATGATCTGTCCATTGACCACCACCACTAACTCAAAGAGAGTAAAGTAACGTCATTTTGTAGAAAGCCTCCTGCACAAGGTTACTCATTACCCTATCTCTATCCTCCACTACACACAGCACAAACAGCAAAAGCTCCCCGAATGAACCTTTTACCTCATACCAGTTCCGACTAAGCCAGATGTTGCGTAGGCCCCGAAGGAAATTGGTTTACGTGTACTCGTCTTATCGCTTTACTTCCTTCCATTGAACACTAAGCCCTGTGCAATCCAAGTCAGCCAACACGAATTTTCATTGAATTCAAACGGCCCATTCACAATCTGCATCACCAAGGTAAAATTTGACTGCGTAAGCCCTCAGCCTTAAAAATCGTAGAGAATTTCGAATTCACTACACAAAACCTGAACAACCTAACCTACTAGTAATCAATAAATTTCCATGTGAATGGGGAAGAAAAAAAATGAGACTAGAATAAAGGATAACTTGCAGGATGCTTGAGTAAATGCACAGTGGATGTGCAGATGTGTAGAAGTAGAGAACTACGATGCGTTCTGATCCTGAGACTAACATCGTTTGGGTACATTGAAAAGCAAATAAATTACAAATGAAACCAACAAAAAAGGAATTCCGTTTTGGTTTTAGTGTTTTTGTCCTCCTTTTATCTTTCATTTCCATTTTAGACTCATTGATGTGATGACTTTATTCGAAGAACACAAGGATCCTTGAAATGTCGACCTTCCTTCGTCGACCATCATCTCTCTATCTTTCTGTTGCAATTCACTTTGGTTCTGGCCGAAAAACTGAAAAAGAAAAAGGAAAGGAATAAATATTCCCCGGCTCAGGGCTATGATGTGATTTTTTTGCTGTTTTTATTTTCCTCCTTCGAAGGATGACGCAGCCCATTATAAATCTTTGCATTCACTATCGTTGTGATTCGGTGTGCTCATCGTCGATTTGAAAACTATGTTAGTAGCAAAGGAACGCCGCAAGTGGGTGGATGTCCTCAACGATGTCCTGCTTCACTTTTGTTTGATGTAAAATTACTCGAACTCCTTTTTAATTGACTCAGATGGACGACGTTCAGTACATGGAGCTGACAAGATGATGAATTGGAAAGTTTTCTCCTGTCCTGTATCCTTGGTGCTTTTAATTGGAGTGAAATTTAATGTAAGGGCGTATAAAGAAATCCTTAGAGATACTTTCCGGCTTGACCTTTCTTCTGCAGGACTTCACAAGAAATTTGAAAGAGGAATTTTCTTGGAGTATTAATTGATTAAATTATTGCACAAATCCTTTCCTGACTTGAGAATGTTCACAGTCTAATTGGATGCAAGCCAGTTTGGGCAATCGAGAAATGCTTGTAGTTCCTCAGTGGGAATCCTTTATCATGGCGTGAGCCTTGGGTAAGAAGTCATTCGACAACGCAAAACACGGTGTCCGATTTTATGGCTGCTGAATTTGGAGATATACAACTTGAATTGTACTTGTTTTAAAGCAAGCGATGTTGTTGACGTGTACGCACATTTCAACAGCCTGAAGGACTGAGAGACACTACGACGACTATCATTCTTCAGGAAAAAAACGAATTGAATTATTATTTAGCCAGGTGAGAGGTGAATGGGATCTATCGTTTTGGACTATAAAAAAAAACTATCCACACCAAGGTTATTCGACCGACAAGTTCTCCCTCTCTCTATTCGTAATCATTCGCTTTTAATTTTCTACCACACACGTAGTTCATTAAAAGTCACAACGAACACCGATCTGACGCAACTATGGCATCGGCCGGCAGTTAAAGTCCAAAGTTCCATCTCTCTGTGTGTGTGAGATCCTTCATTTAAATTCATCCCCATTCCATCGGTGATGGGAGGGAGAACACACATAAAATGGAAATTTTCTTTCCGCCCTTATCGTGTGACCTGCCTACTAAATAACGTCCTTCGCACTCCTCCACAATAGAGGGGAATACCTGGTAGAGTCATGTAAAAATGTGTACTTTTCTTTTTCGCTTCTGTGGCGCTTTTATATTCGATTCGATTGGCTTTGATGGACGATGTTATTGGAGGCCTTAATATCTCCTGGGAGGTGTTTGGGTGAGATTAAGTGCATGGATTTAGTGCGTGACGGCGTGAAAAGGAATTGTGAGTGTTCTTCGAGGCACGAAATAGAATTGCATTTAGTTGATAGCCAATGTGTCATTGTGTGTTT
Source organism: Syritta pipiens (assembly GCA_905187475.1). Lineage (NCBI taxonomy): Eukaryota > Metazoa > Arthropoda > Insecta > Diptera > Syrphidae > Syritta > Syritta pipiens. The sequence continues at coordinate 30,708,027 of LR994572.1, read as the reverse complement.
CGTTCGTGGAAGGCTAGTGGATAGAATTGGAATGCACGCAGATTTGTCGAGGTTTTTTAAGAGATACAGCGCAATCAATGAATGATATAGAAACCAGCTTAGGCCAAGGCATCGGAAATTGGTTCGGTTAAAGCGGCTTGATTTATCTGCTAGCGCGAATGTGCTGAGGACTCGGACTCATGAGCCAAAAACTTCTTAATCTTGCGACTCAAAGATCATAACGTGTTCCCATAACTTGAAGTTAGTTGAAGTAAACGCGTTTTTATTCTTATCTGCTTAAAGGTAAAATTTGATACACTACATAAAACTAAAACAAACAAACACATTGAATAACTAACAATATTAAAAATTGATTCATTTATTTTGAAAGACGTTGTAACCCCACAAAGTTTTCATATAAAAAGGCTTTAACGCCAGCTTATAGAAATCATGGAATGGCGATCGTTTGAAGGTGGGAATTCTAGAAAATGATTTGCAATGATTGTATGGCGAAATCTTCCCGACTTTATGACTATTTCAACATTTGAATAGCTCTTATGAAATAATTATAATAAATAATCGAATAAGGCTTCCTTCTTTCACTATCAACTTTTTAACAAATGAACATTTAAAAACCTTTTCATCGAAATTCATTTCAAGATCCAGACGTGCTACTAGCATATTCATTCAAATTTTTTAGACTAATATTTTAAAGGTACCTAATCTTTGTAGTTTCTTAGTCGAGTCTTTCGAAACAATATTATTATTATTATTAGGCGGCGTAACAGCCCGTTGAGAGCCAGAGCCTAGCTTTTTCGTACCTCCACTGTGTTGTGCGCGTTATAATTTTGACACATGTGTTCCGAACGGCGAATTGCGAAAGCTTTTCATGACAGAAGTACTCCAGGAGGGTTGTCAGTCGTTCGCTGGAGGTGGGGCCGTGAAAAATGTTTGTGGTGTTATTTCCCCGAGCCGGATTCGAACCCAGGTACTCTTGCTTAACAGTCCGACTCACTAACGATTAAGCCACGGCGCCCACATTCCTTTGAAACAATAGTTTTTTTTTTTAAATATACAAGAACTTACTTTAGAATATTCCGCTGCAGCTCACAATTCAAAAATGCGTCACTTCAAAACCATGGCTGAAAAATTACATTTAGAACGTCAATTTTATATAGTTTACAAGTTAAACCATTAAAAATCTTAGCCCTTTCTTTAGGCGACTGCTAAAACTACGCCTCGTAGATGTATTCAGTCGTTAAGATGTTTTCGTAGAGTTGTGTTGCAATCGTCATGAAATAAGTAGACTTCTAAATAAACCCTCGTTCAGCGAAATCCCGAACCAATTTAAAGAATATAGAACTAATTGCACAAATTCAAAATATTTCAGGACTACTTTTTAACCGACTTCAAAAAGGAGGAGGTTATATGCTCGTCTGTATGTATGTTTTTTTTTCCTTTTATGTTTACTTTTTATTTATTGTGCTGTCGGTACTTTGACGATCCCTTCAGAATGATGGCCGACGACCTACGACGCACAACGAAAGGATGAATTATAGTTCTCTACAGATTTTAGAACAGCGTTAAGTTGTTGTTAGTCGTTAAGGATAAGAAGTTCTGAAAACTGTTACCTAGTCTCATTTTGCTAGCTAAGAACTGTGCACCACAACCTTTATATATCTGAGAATTTTTATTATGAAACTTTAGATTCTTGGACTTCATCAATATGCGTTGTAAAAATAAACTTTGCGACTTCTGCAAAGGAAAATTAGAAAATTTATTCTCCGCAATTTTCAATCCTGTTTTTCTAAATAGAGTTGAAATTTGCTTCATATTTGCATTTATTAATTAATTTAAACTCCCTTTCAGAGTTTTCACCAAAAGCAACAATTTCAACCAAAGAACTTTTTATATTTCTCTGAAATTACATGGTTCTCCATAGAAACGACGTTAGGAAAAAAGTTTTTCCTCTTCACTGAAGCCTTTTATCTGCAAAATGAAAAGTTCGTTTTAACCAAAAAACCACCACAAACATAAAGACGAATTGTGATCCTTGCTTGTTTCTTAAGAACAAAATGAATGCATCCTCAAGAAGGAAAAGGCTAATGAAAGTGAAGGGGAAGATGCAGAAAATGAAAAGAAACGAGAAAGAAAAAAGAAACGAAATTATTTCTAATTAACGTGGATGTATTGAGTTGTGTACATACATCTCGCTAGGAAAGAAAACACTTGTGTCTTATGAGAAAGTCTTGTTCTCCTTCTCGTCCTCATTAGATCCTAGGACATGACATGGCAGGGGGTCGGATGGGCTGTGTGTTGTGATACTCCTCAAGTGTCGTTTGAATATTTAATTAGAAATTTTAATGACCATGTTATACAAATAGATAAATGTATCTTGTGATACGAAATACAAGGTCGATGGAAAAGTATTCTTGTAAAGCTAGCTAAGTGGGACTGGCCAGCTGGTGGCAGCAGGGAAACCTTTTAAATTTGAAGCTAAACGAAATGATGAATCAAATCAGAGTAGATATTGAAAGTTAAAGGGTTACTGAGATCTGCTTTATGATGGAATATAATCGTATATAAACACTTTTTATGAATCGCTAAACGTTCCATAAAAAAAACTGCATATGGAACATTCTGTCTGCTCGTTTCAGAATTCAACTTGAGTTTTGGCTTTATAAAAAAATCTGACGCTGACGCTGTTAGAACCTATCTTCATAAACAGATTATGCGTAGGCTTAGAGTTGATGTACTTTTTTTCGAACCCGTTCGTCGTTCAATGTTCACCATCGTTCACTTTGACTTATATGTGATGAATTGAATAAATGTTGCTTGCAATTAATATTTCTCCAATATTCCCTTCGAATTCCTTAGATTCTCTTTAACTGATACAATTGCAATGCCTCAGCGTAAAGTAAGTAAATATCAACCATTCAATTGAAATACAACTCGAAATTAACAGCATCTCATTAATATGCGCCGAAGGTAACAATTTCGCTTGCCATGTCCTTTGAAGTACAATTAACCCTTGAACTCCCACATCTCAGTACTCATCAGGCCGCATGAATAATGCTGCACAGAATGTGCCAGTCCTGCGACATTGCAATGCGAATGAGGCTGAAAGGAGAAAACCCCCATCATTTTCTCAATTTCTCCCACCACTCCTCGCTGGCACGGGGTGTCGCGAAGCTTCGAGGACTATTTCTCTTCCGGCAAACCACTCATCAACCACACATACTTGATCGCAAGGATGGATTCGCATTCTTCGAAACATAAAATATAAATGCGAATTCCGCAAAATCAACAGAAACTACAGAACCGCAATTCTTCGATCGGCAGACATTGAAGGACCTTCCATCTGCATACACAGCCGTTGAAACATTTCAATAAAGCATGTCTGCTGCTGCGGGTTGCTTCCCTGCTTGGGATACCAATGCAGCACAAACATACAAAAAAAAAATCTCTTCAGCTCATCCGTACACGAAACCGGAACTTCAGGCCAAATGTTCCTCACAAAAACGAAGAACAAAAAAAAAATAGGAGGAAAACCAAGCAAAGCTCACAACACACAGAACCAAGGACACGCGCTGGAATTTATCCGCAGTGCCATGCTCGTCGATTCGTTTTTTCGGTCATGTTCGGTTTCGTTTTCATCGAGATTTCCCAGCCGGAAACAAGCGTGTATATCAAATTTACGTAACCGCCTTAAAAATTTAAAAAGAACTGAACTCCACAGATTGCAATCAATTGCATGTGGAAGGAGAAAGGATGGCACAGTTTCCCCCCGTGCTGTGTCGTCGAAGGAAGTTTGATTATTTTTTTCTCCTCTGTGCCGAAGGAAGGAAGATAGGATTTTGAAAAAGGTCAAAGATGTGTGTGTGTCCTGTCAGTTGCAAGTTGTAGTCTTTCTCGTATTCCCTTCATAGGAGCAGCAGCAATTATGGTGATTCCGGAACTTTATTCTTTCTTGGTTCCTCTTCGAAATTTGTGTGAGAACTGGGCTGCATCACCACCCTCAGGAGATTTCGCCGTTTCTGTTCTACCCTGCTCCGGCTTCGTCGTGGCGGTGTGCAGGGAAGTATTTTAATTTCGCTGATGTGTGTAAATTTACTCTCAAGCGAGAGTGTCAGAAGATATTTGTGTCAGATGCGTTACTGAAAAAAGGATGCCGGAGGATTTGAATGTCTTACGAGTGCTTTTAGAAAAAATAAAAATCACTTAAGACGAAGGATGAGCTGGGAAAGAGCTTTAATGAAATTAGTTTATGGGATACGGAAGAGGTTGGTTTTTTACTTTACTCGGAAACATTCTTGTTGATTTTTATCTACATATCTGAGAAACATAGGAGTGCTCTGATACAACAGATATGAGATGGATGCCCAATCTAAGTTGAGAAAGTACGCAAAACTGTAGAAGTCCATGATGGCGATTCGATTTGGGTTCGTAGATCCCGGAGAAAATTCTCGTAAAAAATTCACTACAAAAAATTATAAACTTTCATTTGATCCCACAGTAGAGATCCCTCAAAATCGTCTGTTTTATTTGCAAACTTTTCAAAGTTTTTTGCGATAAGTAAAGCTTTACCTACAATCAAACTCTCTATCGGATATTTTTGTTTTTTTTTTTCGTAATTCTGAAAGGCTAATATTTGTAACACCAAAATTAAAACCGCTCTTTAGATTTCTCACTTAATGCTTCACATGTAAACTAACCCCTAAGTCTTAATTTCGAAAAAATGTTGGAAATAGTTTTAATAAAGCTTAGAATAACTTAACTTCGTGTTTTTGTTTCAGATTCTTGTAGACCATTAGCCATCCGTTTGAGATAGACTCTCAATTTTTGTGGCACTTTAATGATTTTTTTATTTCGATCTTAATGATTGCGTTTCTGTTTAAAAAATGAAGGTGCACTTTGTTTTTTATTTATCTTTTTTGTGGAATAACTTACAAATTAAGTTTATAAACTATTTTGTTTTAAAATTAATTCTTTTATAGAAATAGAAGTATATTTTTCTGAATTAAGGACCCCATTTCTCATTATTTGCTGTAAGTCAACTGCGTCTTCAGCTAGACATTTATCAGGGTTTCTGATGTAGATTATGATTAATGAAGTTCCTCGTCAAGTACATAGATAGACTTATGGAAGAAAATGTTGGCACAAATGCAATTCTCGAAAATAAATGTCGTTAGTTTTGAAATGACTATGAATTTAAATGTTTGATTTTTCTGATAGACCTGAGGGGTATTTTTGTTTTTTCGCTATTCTTCAAATAATAATAAACAACACTTTTTTTCTGCAAAGACGTTAAATATAATTTTTTTCGGTTTTTGGTAAATAATAGTTTTAATAATGAAAGCACTTGCTTATGAAGACAGCATTTGTGCCAATACTTTTTTGCATGTGTGTTAACTACGCCACTAACTAAGAAAGAACTCAGAAAAAAATTCTCCCACGTCAAGATTATTGCTAAAGAGACGTCTTCACATAGTTACTTAAAAAAAACTTGTGACAAGCATAAAATCTATCCTATTGAGACTGACACAATTTCGAAAAAATGTCTCTGATACGAGCACATTACTGCCAGAACAAAATTAAAGACAGAAAAAAAAAATCTTATCAGATACAGAAAAGTATGTTAAGCTAAGCTAATTACCAAAAAAAAAAAAAAAGAGAAACCAAATCAAACAAGCAACTGATTAAGTGACAGAAGTAAAATATCAGGCACACGCGTGTCGTAGAGAAATTGATTACCTCCAAGTGTGCAGCGCGGAATGTTGAATCAATCAGTTTGAACAAGAAGTGATTAAACTACCGCAGGCAAATATTTATCGGATGTTCTTGTACACAAAAAGAAGAGTTTAATAACCGCAACTGCATTTGCCTTTTTCGAAACCAATCAACTCTGACATTTCAATAAGTAATCTGTGGCAACGAAAAAAATAAAAAGCAACTTTAAGTGCACATAGCGGTGGTAATCAAGATTCAGTTGAGATTTTTTTAATGTTTACTGTCGACAAATATTTCCTAGGAAAACAGTTTTAAACATTTGCTCTTTTGTATTTACTTGTAACTTCCATAAAATGATGGCCTGATATTTGTGAGCTTGTGACAACGCTGGACGATAAAATAGATCCTTCCAAATCAGTTTAAAGTAATTCTTTTAATTTGGAGCACATTTTAAAACGTTGCTTACATTTTGTTCTACCAAAAATTCATTAGGGTGTGTGATAAGCTATCAAGAATTTAATCTTGATCTAAAATCAAAACCAACGTTGGACGTCGAGTAACTCCACTTTGAACTTTCTGCGTTTTGTGCTCGCGTCACAGCTTTGATTGACGGATTTTAGTGCAGTTTCTAAAATTCAATTTTATTTATGAAATAGTAATATTTTACAAAGGAAAAACGATATGAAGTTCAAATAAAAATATGAATGCAATGTTCTACAGGGTTAGTAGTTTATGCTCAATTTTCTTAGTTATCTGTAATGACTTAGATGTTTGACATTTAGGGGAAAAGTCGTGGCAATTTCAGCAATTTTACTTCCGTCTGTGTCTTTTTTCTTCTTTTTTTTTTCCTTTTCCCAATTCGATTCTTTATGAATTAGATTTTTTCCTTGTTAACGGTAAAATAGGGTTTACGTAAAATATTTCTACTGCAACAAATCTGGAAATTATTAGGTGTACAACTTTGCTTCAGCCGTTTTTTTCCAAAATTCGAGGCTTTATTGTAATAAACTGGTTATACATTTATGATTCGTTTTGCGTTTAATTCGATCGCGTTTGACACGTGTCTTAATCAAGTAAAACGTCAAAATCACGGTTCTTAAAGCGTTGAAACCACTCTCGGCACATTCTTTTACTAATAGCGGCCTCACCATAGGTATTTGAGTGCATTCGATGAGCCGCACCCGCAGATTTCTTCATATTAAAGCGAAGCTTTCGCAATTCGCCGTTCGGAACCGGCAATAATCTGTAGGTCCCCTTCACATGTGTCAAAATTATAACGCGCACAACACAGTGCAGGCGCGAAAAGCTAGGCTCTGGACCTTCGTGGGCTGTTACGCCACTAATGAAGATGAAAGCAAAAAATTAAAACCTCACGCAAATGACGAGAAGCTGGCTCGTAAGCTGACATGTTTAATCGAGAATAACTTTATGATGCAGACACAAATAGACTAATATTTCGGTGGCGTTATGTTTACAAATACCCAAGCTTATTGTACGACATCTACGATCTATTCATTTCGACTACCACTTACCGCTACAGCCATCTATTGTAAAACGACGAAAGCATAGTTGTACACCTAATAGTTTTCGAAAATAGTTCCTCTCTTAAATCGGCACGCGAAATTGGTTGCCGTCTTTTTTGATTCTTAACATTTAATTTCTGCAGTTCAAGTCTTGCACAAAAAACATCCTAAAGTAAGCCCTTCCGACGTATTTTCACACGAGAAAAAAACGAAACTATTTAAGAAGCAATTTTCATTTTTAATGGCGCTGTCGCCAACTTCTGCTTCTCCGAGTCTTCTTGTTAGTACATACTATATTTCAATTACCAACTATATAACAATTACAACGATCCCCATGTGCAGCAGCGCGTAAGGGTCATTTTCATTGCCAAGCACTCAAACTCCCCTTTCTTGTTCTGCAGCGTATGTGTTTTTTTGTTTCTTCCTTCAGCTTGAGCTCATCTATGGCGCACTTTGAAGCAATGAAAATGTATCTCACATCCTTTTCGGCACTTCATACGAACGAGAGCAAAAACCAACAGCAGCAACTCAGCAAGAAAAAAGAAAAATTGAAGAAAATAATAACTCAAACTGCTGCTAACATTTGCGGGTGCAATTTCGCTGGCAGCAATTTGGACGATAACCACAGCGCACCGCAACAACCCAGTGCCCAAGAGCCACCGCACACACGTTTTAGGTCAAACAGGACGAGTGGGGTGGGTTGGCTGTGTGTGCTCAAGGACAATGCTGTAGGGCTCTCTGGAACAAATCTCAAACTGTATGTGCATGTGCACTTGGAGATGTACTTTTTTCTGTGTAATTTTCTAAGTGCAAGGTGTAAGAATTGTGTGCCAAGGGAGGAAGGCAGTCTCCCAAAACCCATGACGGCGAAGATGACGCTGCACGAAGCGGGCAAGGGGCACTCACATTTTCGGTTTGATTCGAGTCAAATTGCTTGGAAGGAACGAGGAGACTATCTCTAGAGTTTGTTTGGGTTCTCATGCTCGGCGGGACGGTGTAGAGAAGTCAGCTCGGCGCCAATGAATGCCGAACTGAGGTCTGGTCTTCATCGGTGCTCTAGCGCCCCTGCGGCAGCGACTGTGTACACATTTATAGGTGGTGATTGTGATATTGAGATAGTTAATGGACGTCGTGACTTTGTGTACGAAAAGTGTTGCTGTTACCAGTGGTATGATGGGGCAGTTAGTTTCCGAGTGAAAATTAGATTGTTGAGATGTGTATTATTGCGCATTCACAGTCGGGGAATTGTTAAATTCTCGAGAAACTGACTTAGTGATGAGTTGGCATTTCAAAGTAACTCAAGCTGTACAAGCGGGCATCTGGTTGCAAGGCGGGGAACGGGTGCTGTGTTGAATGTCTTTACATAAACTGTGAGTTGTAGTAAGATATAAATTGGATGTTAGCCTGCATCTTCTGTAGAAAAATTTCAACTTGAGATTTAATTCTTCCTTCGAAAATTCAAACTCCAATATTTTATTAATCAACTATCTGTTCTACAAATTCTAGCCCGGCTAGTTTAACTGAGACTGTTATTTTAGTTTTATGACTACCTTTACGAGTGCTCGGTAAGTCAGTGACTTCAATGCAGCATAGTGCACAGAGAGTGAAGCAAAGTCGACGCATTAATCATCGAGCTTGATGGTTAGTGCGTCGGACTATTAAACGAGCATATCCGGGTTCGAATCCAGCCTTGGGGAAAGAATCAATTTTCACGGCCTCACCTCCAGCGAACGTCGGACTATCTCCCTGGAATACTTGTGTCATGAAAAGCTTTCGCGTTTCGGAACAAAAAGATTAGGTCCATGTGTGTAAAATTATAACGCGCACAACACAGTAGAGGGTATTGCAAATGTTGTTAAAGGAAACCGTCCCAATTCTGACTGACAATTCTGATTTTTCTCAGTCTCTAACCTCTAGTTACCTATAAGACAAGAGAAGACGAATTAAAAATTAGAAAATAGAAAAAAGCAAAATTTTATCATCTGTCTACATCTGTAAGTTGGTAGGCAAAAAAGTTTAAAAAAAGCCCAAAGTTACTGTCCTCTTTAAGTACCACGAGATTTTGAAATAAAAAAAAAGGGTTAGCATTAGAAGTTCTAAATTTAACCGGGTGATGAGTCGTTCTCACTAATGACATACATTTTATCGATTTGAGTATAGTAACCTTTTTGTTTCACCACAAAAATAATCATCAGATTTGATACATATTAATAAGTAGAAGCAGCGTTACTTCCAACAGAGGTGATTTGAATAATTTTCTAACAAGCGGTCCGCATTCGCATTCTTTTGGAGTGTAATCAAGCTCAGCTATTGCTCTATTGCTTTTTTAGGGATAAACCTCTTTGCCTTAACCCAACCTGGGATTTGTTACATGCACTAGGCAATATTCAAGTTCTTGACTAAATGGCAAACATTGATCTACTTACATCCGCTTATCTACGACGGACCTAAAAGAGAATCAAACAAATTCCCATAAAACATGCCTGTTATCCGAGATTAACCCTGTCCAACAGAACGAAGTCTTCCTCGAAAATTTTGAAAGTCGCCATTCACAGTGTACAAGAGCGTGACAGTGAAATATAAAAAAAAAAGGATACAGAACTCCAAACAATGCTTCATCATCCTCCGGACAATCTGAAATAATAAACTTTAACGACCACCTCGAAGGCGTCCTGACTTTCTGCCCCCGCCATTAATCCTTTTTACACTGCCTCATTAAGTGTGCCTTCTAAATTAAATTCAATCAGCACAAGTTCTAGAGGAGTCCTTCAGATCATTTACAGGCGAAGTAGACAATTCTCGCCATCGGAGCCATTCGATCCGGCAATTCAGCCCCTTTCGGCCCACCGATAAATCGATGTGGAAGCGAATTCAATCAATCTTTACACTTGTTTGGTCCGAGACAATTTCAATTAAGATAAATCACCAATAAAAGCCACAAACAGATAAAGCACAGCTAAGTGTGCTGCTCCCTGCGCGTACTCGTACTCTTCCTCGTCTTTGTCCCCAAGTCACGACTATGATATCACTTTTATTGTCTTCCGTTTTGTGTCTTTTGTTTTTCTCGGCGACCCCATCCTCCTGATGATCATATTTCTCCGCATTGCCTAATGACTTGGAAAATATCCATTCCGCGCGTTTGAAAAGGAATTAATCCAACGAACCCCTAGTGTCCTGTGACGTAAATCATTTCATCGCAAGATTTATGGATCTCGTCTAATAACGTTAATTACGAATCGAGTATGCGAGGACGCCAGAGACGTCGTCGGTCGTCGGTCGTCGGAAGCGCAAAAAAGGAAGCAGAAATGTCACTCAGTGTGCCATGGTGGAAAGGAGGTGCTCTGTAATCTAAATTAATAAATCGTTTGTTGGCTTTCATCGCCTCCACGATAAGTACACCGAAGCCATCCCTCCTAATGACCACCGACGGTTTGTCGGTTTCTTATGCAACGTTCCTACGGTCGTGGTAGGTCGTCGTAATCCTTTACACATATCGTTGCCGCACGCGCTGGGCATTAATTTTCTAAGCTCTCTTCACTGCCGTCATCATCATCATCATCACGGGCGGCTGTCTAACCAATTAGTTGGCCATTAATATTCTTCGAAAACAGGCAGAACGTGCTCCACAATTAAGAAGGATACATCGGATTGCTTGGATCATCTGCCCGACGGAAATCCTCGCCACAGACGGCTTTACATCTTAGCTCCTGGTGGAGGTGTTTTATTTTGAGGGGATGAAGGTTGTCTTCTCGCACCGGGATTTATCTATTGACACACCACACGACCAACTGGAACATGATCGTCCTTTGTCGAGGGTTACCTGAAGTTTGTGTGCGCTGTGGACATTATGTAGACCCGGGGAATCCAATTAAATGGCAGTGTGTTGGGGTGTACTCTTCCTGTTGATGAGAATGGGTAAGCGATTTTATTGAGGTGATTCAATTATCTATCAGCGGTGCGATGGTGGCACCTTGGGAATAGAAAGAGCTTAGGGATGCGAATAATGAATACAAAACTATGACGTCTACTAGACTCAAAAAAGCAAGGTTAGAATGGTGGCATAGACGTAACTTAGAAAGTTTACAAATCTGCAAACATTACTTTTTGTCAATTGGTGATTGAACTAAGCTCTCTCTCCCAGAATTTGTGGATCTTTTTTCATTCTCAATGTTCAGCTTGCTTACAACATTTATGTATCTCTGAGTGAGGTGGATATTTTCCGTGAGTATGTGCTAAGCTTAAATAAGTTCTAAAAGCGGAAAAGTATGAATTACATAAAATGCCTTTTTTTTCTGAATGTCGTCTTCTTTTACCGTTACCGTCAACCCGTCGCACAGTGGGAAAAATGAGTAAAATAGGTGGACATTTGGTGAAAATTTCATGTCAAAAAAGAAGACCTTTTGGACCATACACCAGAGTTGTAAAAGACTGCAATCTTTTGTAATGCATTCCCTGAATTTATGGAAAGAATTTTATGATTTGTGATTCATTCAATTGACTTCCTTTGATGACTTAAACTTCGGCATTGAAATCTCTCATTCTTTTTGAAGTCTTGATTGGAGCAATCTTTACGGCCAATCTATTGATTGCAAATCAATTGAATGCAAATCTTTCGATTGGCATTGCATTCATTGCAGTCACCTTTAAGTCTTTGGGACTTTGGGACAAACAATTTCGTTGCAATCTTTGGGATTGCAGGATTTTACGATGAAGTCTTTGGGATTGCAAAAATGTTCGTTGAAGTCTTTGGAACTTGTGAGCAGTTTTGAAGAAATCTATAAGAGTGATGATGATGGAGAAGGGGTTGGAGATGGGGATTGAGTCAGTCCAATACGAATCAGAGCCATCTAGAGCCATCCGTCTTAAAGGAAAGGGTTATTAGGTCTGAGGTATAATATAACATTGTTCTTACAAAAATAGCTTTTTATCGTATGGATTCGTAAATCTTCAAAGTTATTAAAACATCTTTCAGCTCAGATGTTGAGCAGTTATTTTTACCACAAGGAAGCTACAAAAGTGACTTTTTGAAAATTAAAAATGTTTGGCATATAAACTAAAATTCCCAAAATTACTAGCCACCTTGGTGAACCAGCTTTATAAACAGAAAGAAAGACTAAATTTTGTAGTTTATGAGTGATATCCACCTAAACCTTATATTTTTCCCACTGGACGTCGCTTTAGTTTTTCCACAGAACCAAAATGTCAGTTATTAGGCGCTGAATAGATGTTTCGTAGATCAATTTCTTGGCACCTTTGATGTGTTTCTGGGTTTTCTATTGAAATAGTCAGTTCTATTGAAATTGTCATCACAGTCTCTTCAATAGAAAACCTATTCAAATAGTTGCATATGTCTTTTTCAAACTTAAATTTGGAAAGCTCACTTGAGGATTATGAATAATTATCGAAGTAATTATGGCAAATATGTATTTAAGAACGTTGCAAGAATTAGTCTGCATAATTTGCATTTTATGCATGTTGTTTATATTTTGAACCACAATAATAATAAAAATAATAATTGGGTGTTGGGCGGTGTAACATCACACCGACCAAATTCGTTGCCCACATCCATTTTATTTTGGGAAACCAAAAATTGTTTGCGCGCACAATAGGCCTATCTTTGGCCCAAGTGTACTAAATTTTCAAAAAATATGTAAGGCTCAGAGCTAGTTTTTATTTTGCACATTGAATTCTGTTAAAAGGTCGCCCGACATCAAATAGTGGCTCCGTGGCTGCGAAACATCAGTACTAAAAGAGCTGCTTATAGAATTATTGACTTGTTGCAGTCAATCGATTAGTAGCAGTTGTGCCGGTCTTTAATCCTTGCAAAAATAGGTAAACATCATGCTGCAAAATTCGATCGCTAAAAACGTTTTCCTGAAAAGGTTTTTTTTTCACATTCAAATGTCCTTCCTAAAAGTCCTTAATTACCAACAACGATATACAACTGGTGTCGTTTTGAGTCAAAGGATTACCTCGACCTTCGTAAGTTAATTTCCGTTTTCACACAAAAATCTCTCGATAATTTGATTAACTCTAGAATAAACAAATTTGAAATACCCGTCTAAGAAACATTCGTTTGCCGCCGCGAGACAGAGACAACCGAAACGCTTTATTCACCTCATTCATCATTAATTCACGTGAAAATAAATCACCCACCGTGCCTAACCCCGCATCCATCGACAGCAAGGCACGGTGATTAATTTCAATTTGTACAGGCTGCGCGCTTCGGCCACAAAATCCTTTTGATTAATAGCCCCACGTGAGTGAGGAGAACCGACGACTTGGACTGCGCATCATATTAAAAATGCTGACTACATGATTTTCTAATTAACATTGAACAGCGCACGGGCTGCGCTACGAACGTAAACATCCATCAATCAGGACAGAGAATTACAAATGAGCGGGATAGCGACGCCACCCACATTCAAAGTTATCGCGATACAAGGCGGTCAAATTGATGAGACAACAGACACCGGGATGCGTATCTTTTTAAATACACTCCACATAATTATTATCTGTAAGATCTATTTTGGAAACTCAATCCACTCCCTCGCGCTGTTGGGGAGAAAAGTTCGAAACTGAGAATCATTTTTCGTTTCAACTTTTCAATGAAATTTTAAAAATTTTCTTCATTAATTTTATCTATCTGCCACTTGAAGGGGGCTGGGTAGGTGGGTGATTTGATTTGAAATGAACCATCGAGAGATACAAGCAGCGCCGTTATAAGACAGTGCGACAAGGACACTGAGCTGTTCGGCTGAGGGAGGGCAGAACCAAGTTTGCTATGGAAGCAACATTTTCATGGTTAGACACATTCGGATGTCTAGGATTAGGGTGAAAGGAATGTGTGTTTTTTTGGACGGGGGATGAACAACATTCAAGTCACGAGTGTCTTTCACCTTTATCTCAAGGTTTCGTAGGGTTCGTTTACTGTGCCGTGCTTTTCTTTAAATATTTACTGAGACCAAAGTTTAAAACCAGAAAGCAAATTTTAAGAAGTTTGGTGCTTTGGGGGGTAACTGGCGTAAAGGAGATTTGAATAAGTATAAAGTTTGTTGCATTGCTATGTGCACAGATATACTTTAGATGGAAAAGGAAGTGGTATTTATAGAGAGAAAGTCAGACAATGAGGGATGACGTTGTGATAATGTTGTGTATATTTTGAGAAGTTTTCTGAATGCAGTTTCGAAGTTAGTCCGGGTTCTTCTTGCAGACGAGTAATTGAATTCTTTTTCAGATTACTTGCAACTTTGTCTGCGGGATGGTACTATGTGACTGAATTAATTGTATAGCCTTTCTTTCGCCTTTATTTCTTTTGAATTTCGTATTTTTAAAACTACTATATTTTGTCAACTTGCATTTTTAGAAATTGTTTAGTAGGATATGTTTAATAAATTGGTATTAACTGTTCGTAAGAACTAAAAATGTGATCAATTAAATAGAGGTTCTAATTCTAGTAAATTTCATTCAAATAACATACAATTTTCTTCCATTAGTCACAGAGGTTATTAATAAAAAACTTTTTATAGATAAATAAGTATTCAATAAAACAATACTTTAAGAACCACCCCTAAATTTCACACCAAACATTCAAGTGAGTTATCTATTTATGGAATATAAAAATAACTTCTCTTCGCTGTTCACCGCCCTAAAAAGGGTATTTTAGGCAAAACATTGACAAAGTCAAGACGCTCAGATTTGTTTTAATGATTGAGATGGGTCTGCTATGTATTCAAGCAAGTTTACATAGGACACAGGGCTTTTTATCTAAAATTTAAGAGGGTATTTGTTTTGAGAATACCCCGAAATAACTTTTCCCACAGTAGAAAAGTTATTTCGCAGTATTAAGTTTAGCAGACTCTGAAGAAATTCGTACTCGTAGATTGTAGGAAAATCTAATCTTTCTTTAATTGCTTGACAGAAATATGACTTTTTTTTACAATTTTACTAAAATAACCAATAATTTCAAAAACCTCAATTGCTAGAAAATCGTGTTGCTATTTATTGAAAATGTTCTTACACATCAGCTTTGACTGAACGTATTTAAATCCGTCAGCATTTGGTTGGCAAAGTACGATATGAAAATTAATCTCTTCACACTTTAAGCTCGAATTGACAACTTTATGATCATAAATAACTCTCACCACGATTATTCTCCATGCCAGTAACTAATTTTTAAATCTGTAGTGTTACTTTGAAAAATTGATTTTTGTCCTGCTAATTAATACAAATCGACCTCTGTGCGTCGATTCATATTCGGGCAAATTTTATTTATCAACATAGCCGCTCTTCCAAAAATTCGTCACCAATAGCGTCGGATAAACAGCACAGTCATTAACTTTAAGATATCGAATGAATTGGACCCCTGCTACAGCATTTGCAGGATAAGAAGATGACTGCCGTGTGTTCTCTCGCATATTTTCACGGACAGCACCAATGTTTCTGACAGACTCTTTTTCTGATTCATCAGCTTGATTCCTTACTTACTTACTTTTCAGGCATTTAACCCTTGGAGGGTCTGTGCCTGAGCCAAAGCCGCCTTCCAACGTTGACGGTCCCGGGCATGCTGCTTCCAGTCCGGAAGACCAAGCTGTCTTGCATCCGCGATCACTTGATCTCTGTACCGGAGGTTCGGTCTCCCCCTTCTCCTCGAACCAGGAGGCTCGGATTCGAAGACCCTTTTAGCTGGAGCGTTTGTGTCCATGCGCTCGATGTGGCCGAGCCACTGTAGTCGACGGATTTTTGCCTTCCGGACTATATCCACATCTTCGTACAGCTCATAAAGTTCGCGGTTATGTCTTCTCCTCCATTCGCCTTCCTCGCAGACTGGACCGAATATCCGCCGTAGAATTTTTCTTTCGAAGGAGCCAGGTATCAGCTCTGCAGTCCTGCTTATCGTCCAACTTTCGGCTCCATACAGTAGGACTGGCAGGATAAGGGTCTTGTAGAGCATGACCTTAGTTCTTCGAGTCAGGAGTTTTGACCCTAGCTGTTTGGACAAACCGAAGTAGCAGCGGTTGCCAAGGGTGATTCTACGACGGATCTCCACTACGATGTCATTCGTGGAGTTTACGTTCGCCCCGAGGTATATGAACTCCTTAACTACCTCAAAGTTATAGCTGTCGACTGTAACATTTTGTCCTAGGCGGTGGGCGACGGATTCTTTCTTCGTCGACAGCATATATTTGGTTTTCTCCTCATTTATCTTCAGACCAGTTCGTTTGGCCTGCTCTTCAATCGCGGTGAAAGCTTCCACAATGGCCCGCTGGGACCGAGCGATGATATCAATATCATCTGCGTAGCCCAGGAGCTGGACCGACTTGTGGAAGATAGTACCTTCCGTGTTGACGTTGGCCCGCCGTACTATTTGCTCCAGCACGAGATTGAAGAAGTCACATGACAGCGCGTCTCCTTGCCGAAATCCGGTGCATGTTTCAAAGGGCTCGGACGTTCTTGAGCCGAACTGCACGGTGCATCGAGTGTTGTTGAGCGTGGTTCGACACAACCGGATCAGTTTTGCCGGGATCCCGAATTCAGCCATCGCACTAAACAACTCCTTGCGATGAATGCTATCATATGCGGCTTTGAAGTCGATGAAAAGGTGGTGCGTATCGACTTGGAACTCACTGGTCTTCTCCAGGATTTGCCTTAGTGTGAAAATTTGGTCTATCGTCGATTTGCCGGGCCGGAAGCCGCACTGGTACGTGCCGATTAGTGCGGTGCAAAACGGCTTTAGACGTTCACACAGTACACTCGACAGGATCTTGTAGGCGACATTGAGCAGGGATATACCTCGGTAGTTCTTGCACGAGGTAGGATCGCCTTTTTTGTGGATGGGGCAGATAGAGCTGGTATTCCAGTCGTCGGGCATGCATTCGTCCTCCCAAATTCCTTACTGATCCAATAATTCTCGAATTCAGTCATCAAACATTGTAGAGTGGCTTTAAGCGGGTTACAACATCTATCATTAAATGAACGCAGCGCTCGGTACGTTTGCATTAATAAACACACATTTTGAAAAGCAAATTTTCGTGGTTTGGACATGTTATCCATGTTCCTTAGTGATTTGGCATCAGTGTCAGAAACACTAAGGTCAGTCGAAGGAACAAAATGAATGCCACAGACGGTCAGCATCGACCCGTCCGCCCTAGAAAATCTTTTTTAGTACTCTACTCGTTCTACATGCCGATGATATTCCACTCAAGTCTATGTTTTTTCAATCGTCTTGTAGTCCCGACACGATAAAGCGTTCATGTTTTACTTCACGGTCATCTTTTATATAAAGTTTTAAAATAAGTTAGAAATTAATGCGTTGATTCTAAGTGGATGGTTATATATATTATATTTTCCACGATCTTATACTATTCCTTTTTACAAGCAACACTTTCATTAATTGAGCCGTTCAGAGCACAGTCTGATTAGATTTAAGTGTCAAAGCACTTGATATAGTCATAACTTCTTATGTTCACAATATCTTTCCTTAGTAATAAAGATTACCACCACTAAGCGACCACTATTTGAAAAAGATGTAGTGTATTTCTGAGACGAATGAAAATTATTTCATCGTTCTTCTCAAATTTTTGTTTTATGGAGCTGATCAATCTGTGCTCTCAACGGCTCAATTAGGTCTACAAAATCACGTTCGACAATATTTAAGATTCGAATTAAATCTGTGCTAGGATAAAAATAGTATGATAGTAGCACTACCATGTGGTAATTAGGTCTAAGTCCCGCCATTAAATTATTCCCCACAAAGCTCAAGCAAAACTTTTGTGATATTTTACCATTTCCATAATCCCATTCGATAGAAAACTTTCCGCAATATGATTTATGAGCTCTGTCAGAAACATTAGCCCGTTGAAAAATAGCCAATTTTGAAATTAACATAGAAAACCATTTTCGTTAAGTGTAATTGCTCCAAAAAAAACAATTTATGAGTGTAAAATTGTTGCCCTTTACGAATGTAGGAGTATTTTCATTCACCCTAAGCCTCGGCCAAGAATCAAAATCCACCCAGAGACGATACTCGCGTCCATCACAAGCTCTTTCCATTAAATTAAATTTTGAATGATGGCAACAGTATTATATCATCAAAACTTGACGAAAACGAATGCCTTCGTCTGGAGCCTACATTGCCACTCGAGATCTTTGAATTAATGAGCCTCGATTCACTTAGCACACGAGAGTCACATCCAGAACAAACCTCATTTGACATTCATTCTCGAAAAAGTAAACACAAAACATCCCCCAGTCCCGTAAGAAGCCCCTATTTACAAAACCACAACATTTAAGTATAATCCCCAAGAAATTACATAAATCCACAGAGGCAACCGTCAACCGGCAGTTAGAAGTCCTAGACACAAACACAAAACCGCACTCACACTCTCACGCAGCGCTGCCACAGATTCCGCCGGAGATTATGGCATATCAGAGAAGAATTAAACTACAATATTATACAACATAATATCGAAAGATTATCCTTACACATTAACATATTTAAATGCAACCACATTGTTTCGCCGTTTCCTCTCAACCACAGGCGCATGAAGAAGTAGCACACTGGCAGGGCACGTAAGCGGCAAGCAATCTCCACATTGTCTGTTCGTTTGGACGGAGAATGCGAATTTAATGAACGTAGTTGGGGGCGGTGGGAGCTCGAGCGCCAGGCCACGGGCACAGCGTATCCGTGACTGTGTTCAGACATTTGCATAAAGCCGTTTCTTTGAGTCATGCCATGAGTGAGCCCGCCCCCAACTTATTCTCTCTCATTCATCTCACATTTACGAGCGTCTTTTCACCCTTCTTAGGCGATTCGCAGTGTTTTTAGCTCGTTGTGATCTCACCGGGCTGCGGGTGGGTGACTGGCTTTCCCATAAATAATTACTGGAGGCTGCATGCTGTATCAAATGGATTCTATTGTTTGCGGAAGGAAGTCTCGAATCCCCCGACCGCCATTGTTTACGCGAACCCATCGTCTCCCATCATCCACCATCACCGCGAATTTGAACAACAGAACAAAATAGGTTCTGAAGCCATCACCAGCAGTTTGATGCCTGTTTGACATAATTGTCAGTATTTCATCCTTACACTTTTACTCCTCGCCACAGGACGTAATGACAAATGTGTGCCTCAAACACGAGACGATGTATTGCTTCCCGTCCGGGGAGACGGAGAAAAGGGAAACAAAAGCAACCTTCGCTCCGTAATCCGGATTTGCCACAGAAAAAAAGAGAAAAGAAGAATGCCCTATACATATCGAGTACCCTTGACAGCAACAGCCTAGGGAATAATGGCGTGAGTGATGGGCTGGTGGGTGTTGGAAGTGTGTGTATGCGTGTGACAATTATGATAGTTACGTGGCTTCGTTTTGATTTAACCACGTTAGGTAGGCTAGGAGTGGCGGCGGCAGGCGTCGGAAACAACGCCCTCGGGACGCAAAAGGCATTCTTTTGCACAAACGTTACTCTAGACGTGGATTGAGTAATTATGTTAATTACCTGGGAACTCTGACTCTGAGGAGTTTGTTGGTTTCCGCTTCGTTGTCATTTTGACAAGATGAGTAATTTGATGAACTCAAAGATCACATGTGCCTATAAGAGTATGCTATCCTTAACAATGTACAGTTGAGCCCAATTAAAAGGGAGAGACTTTGGCTTCAAGCCTGCAATAACCAGACGCGACTTCAAGCTTGCAACAACCAGTCATTTGACATCGAAAAGGTTTTAATTAACTTTCTCCCCAGCTTTGAAAGGCTTACAATTTTGTTGTGGTTCATGCGATCTTTGCAATCATTTGATGTTCTTACATTCTTCCGCAGCCATAGTAGGCTATCATAGAAGAAGTAGAAAGCAGTCTTTTGAATTTCTTCTTTTAAAATACACTGTTTTTAGCAATCTTTGAAATATCCATTACATTATATTTTTAAAACAAACTCTATTTAAAAAATAAACAAGAATAAAAAGAGTGCAATGGTTCCAATTGTTTTCTTGCAAATAGCCTCAAAAAATTTGTAATCAGTTGACTGCTGCAAATTCAAATGACTTCAGCAAAATTGATTTCAAAAACAACTACAACGTCTTATTACACTGAAGATTGTAGGAAGTAGCTCATATTTTTAACCAAGCACCAGTACATAACTAAATTAGGTGAAGGTTAAAAGATCTAAGCAGTGTATACAGAAAAGAAAGAGGTATCCTCTTCAAAAGAATATCCCTCTTCAATAACGAGTTTTGTGATGCAATTTTGAAGCTTCCATTGTAGCAGGTTGTTTGAACGAAAAATTCAGTCTTTCGAACTACAGACGACAAACACCTTTCTGTGCATTGCTTATGGTCCAACAACACTTTTGTTGTTCTGTAGTTGGAAAAAAAAACTAAATAAACGATAATAATGTCTAGAATAAAATAAAGCAGGTGTTCTTCTACTTTCAACACTAAATTTCATAAAAATTGAGTTAACGAAAACTTTTTCTAGAAAAAATGCCATAAGCATAGAACCAGCTTCAGGCTTTAGTTATCTAAAAAACTTTTTAATTTAAAAAAAAAGAAGTAAAAGTCAAGAAGCGCTGCAACTGCTTTTTTTGGAAATTTGTTCTCTATAATTTAAAAATAACCATCTACTAGTATTCTATGGCTAGAATAACTACTTAACTATTTCGTGCAATTTTTAGTGAAAAAGTTTACAACAAATATCAGTTGTAGTAGCTGCTCAAAATTATTATTAGGTGTACAACTTTGTACACCGCCGTTTTTTTTTTCTGAAATTCGAGGCTTTATTGTAACAAACTGGTTATACATTTATGATTTGTCTTTTGCGTTTGATTCGATTGCGTTTAACACGTGTCCTAATCAAGTAATGCCTCCAATTCTGCATCTTCGAAAACCTCTCTTCCACCGCCATCTGACGACGTCAAAATTACAGTTCTTAAAGCGTTGAAACCACTCTCGGCACGTTCATTCACTAATAGCGGCCTCACCATAAGTATTTGAGAGCATTCAATGAGCCTCAGCCGCAGATTTCTTCATATTAAAGCAGAAAATTAAAACCTCGCGCCAATGACGAAAATTTGGCTCGTAAGCTGACATGTTTAATCGAGAATAAGTTTATGATGCAGACACAAATCGACTAATTTCGATGGCATTATGTTAACAAATACCTAAGCTTATTATATGACATCTACGATCTATTCATTTCGACTACCACTTACCGCTACAGCCATCTATTGCAAAACGGCGGAAGCAAAGTTGTACACCTAATAGTTTTCGAAAATATTTCCTCTCTTAAATCGGCACGCGAAATTGATTGACTCTGACTACTCCAGCCTAAAGCTATCTTTTCTGATAATCTTTTCTTCTTTTCTGATAAAATTAGTTTCTCGCATAATAAACCCCATTAAAATCATTTTAAAGTCTATTAATTTTACTCTAGTAAAAATCTTGTCCTAGGAAAACCAATTACAATAACTTCTTGGCGGACTGCGTCCCTCAATTAACCACATAAATGTTGCATGCAACCACAAACCCATTGCCATCTCTAAATTCAAATGAATCGAAGCTTCCTCGTTGCTCATTCATATTCATATACGCGAAAAAAGAAAACTCATTTTTAATCCAAGATTACCCTTTTAGCGTAATTAATAAAATCAGACGAGCAAATGAGCTCCAGATTGTATTTTAATAACCGCATCCTTTTTTCGCCCCAAAAACCAGCTGCCTCACATGCTGCAGCACTCTACATTAATTAAATTTTTGGTGTAAAATAAATCCCAGGATAATATCACTGCTTCGTAGAAATAACTTTAAATTAGAATCCCACAAACGCACACACATCCCTGCATATCCGATTTAGTCCTTTTACCGAAAATTAATTATAATAAATTTCTCTCTTACCACAAAACAATGTTACCTGGCTCCTGTGAAGAGGAAAGCACAAAAAAAAGAACAAGAAATATTTTATCCTTAAGAGAAATTTATCGTTTCACCAGGATTACTTTCCATTGTTTTTCTACAAATCCACAGAACTAGGCACACGAGAGGAGCAATCGACTTCATATGTTTCCAACACGCACGTGTACACTTTTCCACCCGACTTCAAATTAGTTAGGGGTTGGGGTAGAGTGAAATCACTTCTAATCCTTGCTCTGACTCCTCGTATCCTTTTCACTCTCTCACTCACGGGCGGTAGGCAAATATCATTTTATGGATGTGATTTAGTAACAAGACCAGACTATTCGAGTAATTTTACTTTCGTCGTTTTGTTTTTCTTTGCAGGAAGAAGGCCATGGTGAACATGGAGGGCCAGTTCTTAGTCCGACAGATTTATGACGATGAAATAACCTATAATCTAATTGGAGCGGCTGTAGAGATTTTAAGTAAGTATAGAAGATCTGCACACACATGCATCCGGGATAACTTTCCTCATCAAAAACTCATTTTGCTACTTAAGTTTCATATTTAGCATGATGCTGCTTTTAGTTTGAACTGCACTTGGAAAAGTTTATTTATTGTTTAAGAATGGGATGATGTGGAGGTGAAGTGGTGTTCCAAGAAAATAATTTAATTCATTATTCGATTCGTGAAAGTTTTCAAAGAGGGATGTGCACGGGTGGCAAAGTGCGACATGATGGTGTGATAGGATTTCCTCGAATTTTGAAAATTTTAGGGTGATAAGAGTGTTACTCGTCTTGGTGGTTGGTTTTGGTTTGGTAACTTTAAAAGAGACGAAGTTTTTAATTGGGTTTAGTGACTAGTTTTTTTTTAATCCCTAAAGTTTTAGTAGGTTTTGGAGCAGTGTCTACACCAAGTCTTTACTTTATATATTTTTCTTAAGGCATCTTAGAGGTTAGTTGGTGCTCAGACGCCGGCATATTCTATTACCTCGGGATGAACTTTTGAATGGCTTTCCCAATTCAAATGAGCGTGCAGTCGTTGAGAGTTCCAAACACTCTGTGTTCAAAAAGGATTTTTATGGACGTATAAACAAATTGAGAATCTCTCAAAAAGTCTAAACATCTGTGGTAGACCACCATTTTTTTTTTTTTACAAAATGTTATAACAATTGGCTTTAATTCATTTCCTATGCAATCGAAAGTAAAATAAAAATTCAAGGTATATGGAATCATGTGCCTGCTTAGAACAAAAATAAAATATGAAAGTAGTTTTTATAAAATTGTAAAAAAATTGATTGTAGAGACTGATTTTTTTTGTAGCCATAAGTTCGATAAGTTCAAGACAAAAAGAAACAGCTAGCGTATTTTTTTACTTTACCGGTCGGCTCTATAGTCCATGGAAATCCATGGACTATACATCCATCCATGGAAATGCTGAAAACCATGTTCAAATTAATATCGGAGCATGAATCTTCAATGTGTTGTTTTATCATGTTAGTCAAAAAATCAAAAATATGAATTTAGAACAGTAAAGCTATGAAAAAACTGAAGGATGGAGCTGAAATTGAAATTTTTAGGTCTTTAGTTGAAAAAAAAGCGAGGCTTATAGAATCACCCCTTGAACCTTTCTTTCTGTACAAAATCGCTTACAACTTTTGAATTGTTTCTCGGCAAGTTCAAAAAGACCAAATTTATCAGTTAGTAAATTCAGAAATATAAACGATTTATTTCAATTGTGTATAAAAAAAACTAGATATTAACAAAAAAGTTAGTTATTAAAAGATAATAATATACAATAACAATAAATTTATAAAATGAAATAATATTTTTGAAAATTTTTTATGTGGGTATCGTTAAATTGTGGATGCAAACTAGATCTTAAAGTTGTATGACTGATTGATTCTAATTGGTATCAGAGCTCAAATAGTTATTTCAGAAGAGTGTGGACCAAGAAATATAAAATAATTCAAAGTCGAAAAGGACAGAACGAAACTTCTCTTACATAAGGACTATTTTTCTAACCACTGTAATGTATTCATATTACAAAATTGATTATTGGAAAAGCTTTCTTGACATTGTTGCAGAACATTGTTGGCCGTGACGAAAAAACTAGCGGACTTGGCTTGTTCAGTTCTAAGTTTACCCAAAATTATTCCCTGTGCAAAAGTAATCTCATACCAAGATCTTTTTTTTGTCATGTCATTTAGATTTCCAGCAAAGAACGGGAGGAGAAATCACACATGAACAGCGTTTCACGCCAACCCATGTCTTCATTATTTTAAAACCCTCTACTAAATTAGAGAAAATGACAACCTAATCTAACTTCCCGCTTAAGAATCCACCACTTGCAATAAATGTCAGCTAACCTTCTTAATGGGACTAATGACTCTTTCTTTCGATGGTGACATTTTACGAGAGCGTTTTTTGATGTTAATTTTGACACCTCCTTGCACCTCATTTACGTCGAGAGGTAGACAGTTGTCAACGATTGACACTCATCTTCAAATACGCAAATCATCTCCTGTCACTGCTGCCAATGAGCTATCCTATCCCGAAAAACAATTTTGTTTCACTTTAACAGCTGGCTGCTTAAGATGCCAAACACGTTTCCTTTATGCGAAAACTTCGAAAAACACAATTTCTCCAAACTTAAATTTATCCAAGTGGAGAACAAAATCTTTTGAAAAAAGAAATCACAAATGGTGTTCAACACCTGTGAGTGCTCCAAATGTCTGTTTTCAAAAACCACAAAAAACTGCAGTGCCTTCAGATTCCCATGCCCTGGGACTCTTTCCAATTTCCTTCTCCTTAACCATTTGCGGCGATGGCAGTAGATAAAATAAAAATTCATATCGCCTAGGGTATTGAGTGAAAATAGATTTCAATAGGAAACGGAACTAATCCGTTTTTATTTCCCAAAATGCGATTGTCCGGTCGGTTTAACAAATTTCTGACACATGGACTCCGCACCCAACGCCGAGTCCTTTTTCACTTCACTAGTGTGTGAAAGAAAATTTCAACTAGACATTAAGTAAAGTTCCTTGTGGTGTAAATAGAAATCGCTACAAAGAGGCACTAAGCCAAAATCGATGGCATAAATAGTTCCCTTGGACGGGGCACTTAAAAATTCAAATTAGTTTCATTGGGTGACGGAAGGAACTGAAATCCGTTTTTTTTATTATTCTGCTTCCTACACAAACGCTGAGGACGTGGGCGGGGAGCCACCCTCCTTTGCGACGATGTCAACAATCAAACTATGCAAATATATTTTTTTCTTTCTTGCTAACACCAGTTCCCTTTTCACTTCCGTTTCAGATATACCAGCCGATGATATTCTGGAACTTTTTGGCAGAACATTTTTTGAATTCTGCCAAGATTCAGGTTACGATAAGATCCTTCAAGTTCTAGGAGCGACGCCAAGAGATTTTTTACAAGTAAGGACCCTTTCCCCCCAACCACCGTTGTAGTTGATTTTTATGACATAAAGAGGATTGGTTGTTTCTTTCTGTGCTTTGCTCCCATTCTATTTTTTTTTTTTAGAACTTGGATGCCTTACATGACCACTTGGGAACACTGTACCCAGGTATGCGGGCGCCGTCATTTCGGTGTACGGAAAAGGACGGCACCCTTCGACTGCATTATTATTCGGAGCGACCTGGCCTGGAGCATATTGTCATTGGTATTGTAAAGGTGGGTACATACTTACTTTCCTCTTTCGTCGTTTCATTTTTGTTTTTAACTATCCACCATCACAGGCAGTTGCATCGAAGCTACACGGAGTCGAGGTAGAAATTGAAATTGTGAAGCGAAAAGGCGATCCAATCGATGACGACGACCGAAAATTCAATGCAACACCCGAGTTACCGGAAACAGCAGAAGAGAACAACAACAATCATAGCAATGGTAATATTGTTAGCAACGAACGAACAAGTTTATCAACTCCCCCGACGTCGCCGTCGTCCACAAATGACTACCACAGGGGTAGGCACCCCAGCAGCAAGCAATCAGCAGAGGAGGTTGATGCGGTACAACATAATCAATACTCCCCGTCCCAGCAGCAGCATCAGCAGGTGATGTTGACTGGAACTAGAAATAAATCGAATCATGATATCATAACAAATGGTGCATCATGTCCTTTGTCGTCCACCCTCGCAGCCAGGAACGAAGGAGCGAGCAGTAGCAGTCTTAACTCAGTTCGTACAAATCAAGGTGAGTGAAGATGGGTGGTGGTTTTGCTCTTCTGGTCGTGAGCTCCAATAACGGTGTAATCGACTGTGAGTATTTAATTTAATTGTTCCAACGATGTGGTTACAAGTGTGACACTTCATCGTGCCCTTGCTCTCTATTCGTAGTCCTTGTACTTGGGTTATTTGGTTTCAATTTAAATATTTGATTAGCTGCTTTTGGTGCAGCAGTAACATTTTTCTGTTTCAGTTGACAAGAGTTTATTTACATTGGTCGGGAAATGAGAAATTTCAGAAAGCTGCTGAGATATTTTATTTTTCCGAGAATTTCGGTTCTGTCAGTCATGTAAATAAGGTCTGATATCTAATTAATGTTTGGCCAAGGTCCTTAGAAATAATTAGGGTTTCTGTGGTTTGTAACTTGATTAAAATATCAAATTAACTTTTGGGAGCTCGTTTAGCCACAGGGAAATTTGTTGGCGATTTAAAGTCATGGGTTTCATTTTGGTGTCACTTCAAGATTTTCAACACTCCTCCTCGACTCAAGCGGGCTTGTGAACAACGGTGCCCTTAGGAAAATCTCATTCACCCTGTCAGTGGAGACGTTCGATAGCTTTTCCAAAATTAAGGTTTTTAGTTAATTTACCAACCAGCATAACAACAAATAACAAAAAGCGCCCTTTTATCCCTAGAGAAATGACCAAATGTTTTCATATAATGTGTCACCAGCACACCAGACAAATCCGCTGGCTTCGGTAGTGCAGAGAACTTAAACTTTTTTCAGGTTAAGCGCCAAAAGGTCCATGTGATTAGAATTGAGTTGACTGTGAGTTTGTTATGAAATGTATTTGAAAAATAACTAGGAAATGTTTTTTTTTTTGGAATAAAATAAGTAGCGTACAATGCTCCGTAAAAGTATTCATAATTTGATTATTTCGCCTTGGAAATGTAGGTTAGGTTAATTCTAGGTTTCATGCAAATATAATGGGTTTCTTTTTTATTTTACTTTGAAAGTGTGTGTGTGTTGTTTTAAAACTCTCAGAAGCATTGGTTAAAGCCTCAAGTTTTTAACACTTCCGTGAATAAAGAAGTAAGTCTTAGTTTGCGTAAGTGAGTTTTGCGAGCTAGACGTCTTTTATTAAAAAGTTTTTGTTATAATCTCAATGAATTTTTTCATGTACAAAATTTATGAATCTGCTATTAAATAAGACAAACCATCACTAAACTGAAAATGAACATGAGTTACTCAATTTATTTTTATTTAATTCTATTTTTCGTACAGACCAACCAACATGTCCGCTTCTAGTTAGTAGAAAATCAAGTGACTCATTACACTCAACAAAGGGTGATAGTTTGGATGAAACACCAAAGAAACACAGTAAATCGGAAAGACTTCGTTTGCTGAAAAATAAAAGTGATGACATCGAGAGATCCGACCATGTTCAGTTTTTAATTCGAGAAGTAGCAACAGCCGGTGCTAAGACTGCACAATCGCAAGCAATTGATGAAAAGGAGCCACCTGATGATATGGAATTTCTATGTGAAGGTAAGTTTTGCATATTTCTTCATTAATTTCTTTTCAAAAACTCAAAAAAGAAAAAATAATAAAAGAATAATCGTGTGAAAAAAAACTTTAATATGCAAGTGAAGCCTGTTAAGAATAAATCTTTTAAGACATCTTTTCCTTACTACTCTAAGGCATATGATACCTCTTAGACTTGTCTGACACAGACTTGATTCTTCTTTTTTGATTTCTTTTTTCCAGAAGTAAGGAAAATTTACTACTAAGCATGTATCGAATTGGTAATAATTCAATGATAATTCTACTCAAATAGTTTTTTTTTTTAAAGTGGCTTTATCTGTTTCACAAGTGGAACCTGTCTCGGAAGTTTTGTTATATCTGACATAAAAAAAATCCTTAAAGCCTTTGAAGAAAAAACTTGTATTAAAAAATTGCAACGTTCCCTTTCTCCGTTTAGATCTTTTCTATGCTAAACAAAATTTTATGATTTCATTTCTGATTCTTCTGAGACATTCAAAAACACTTTAATAGACTGATGGTAGATGGCAGCTGTACGGACTTTGTTTCATTTCCTACTTAAACAGATTCCTTAATCGCATTTAACTCTTTCAGTCGTTTAAGTCCACAGACGCCCTTCATTACAGGCACCAGTTAATTTTAGATTCACAAGACAGTCCCTAAAAATATCCAGCAC
Source organism: Syritta pipiens (assembly GCA_905187475.1). Lineage (NCBI taxonomy): Eukaryota > Metazoa > Arthropoda > Insecta > Diptera > Syrphidae > Syritta > Syritta pipiens. The sequence continues at coordinate 30,679,508 of LR994572.1, read as the reverse complement.
TGATGGGTATCGATTTAACTGAAGCTCCTGTAAAAATAGGTTCGTTTAAGGAAAGTTATTCAAAGTCAATGCTCTAGTTCTTGTATGTAGGGCACCTTCCTCAATCTTCACTGTCGTGTAAAAAGACAAAGTCTGGGTGTACGTTAGTTCGAAAATTATATGCCACAAAGCGAAACAACCTGCAAACTTTGTAGGTGGCACGCTATGCAGTTTAGTCGAAAGAGCAGTTCAACCCCTCCGTTGTTGACTCACAAAGTGCTACTACCCACCTTAAAGTCCTGAATTTACTTTTACTACGAAAATTTGCATGACGTGTTCTCCCTACCCATTAATCATTCTTTTTTTCCCGTTCACGATAAATTTATAGACACAACTTGATACAGTCGACGTTCACCTGCGATGCCTTTAATTGAATCAATGTAAGGACTCGCCCTCGAGCTTTTCTCATCTCTCTCGCCGTTCGTTCTCGTTTCAGCACCACTCATATCTCCAGCGACGTTCTGTAAGGTTTTTCCCTTCCATCTAATGTTCGATAGACAAATGAAAATCGTTCAAGCAGGCAAATCCGTGTCAAGGGTCATACCAAGGTGAGTGAATTTCGTTCCAGATCCCCTGCTAGAGATAGCGAATCTTTTAAACTGACATAAGCTATACTATTTCCATTGCAATGATATTAATAATTTGTTCCCCCTTATTTTTCATTTTTTCTTTTCTTCCCGCAGAGTTGCCGATGAGAACTGTTCGCTGCTAGAGGTCCTCGAAGCCATTCGACCGCATTTGCAGCTAACGTTTGAGAACGTGCTGGCACACATCAACACGATATACGTGCTGCAAACTCGACAAGGTGCCATGGGCAAACACGAACGCTACCTAAGACTGAAAGTGAGTAGAGCGAAATCCACTTGTGACTGCACGCGAAAAAGACTTGCACACGGTGGTGGTGGTGGTTTCTGAAGGAATTATGAACCAGGCTCACGTTCCAGCAATCTTGGGGCATTTACGCAATTTTTAGTTGTACGTTTTTATGACCGTAAATAGCAGTGAGTGCCTCATAAAATATTACGACTCGATTCAAGAGAGGTGATCGGCAGAGTTACAGCCGACAAGTGTGGTAACGACACACTCTAACCAGTGGGCCTGGCCCCTCTCACAGGCGAAAAGGATTTAATTTTTATCCTTCGAGCCATTGGGTTATCGGGATAACGCTCCGCATAATGGCACCGACGAGAACAAAGGAACGGACAGAATGTCGAAATCGTAGATAGGCGTCACGTCCTTTGAAATGATATCATTGTATCGAAGTTTGATGGAAATTAGAATGCCTTCATTTATGTTTCTCGGGGTTGTTATTGGAAACCGTTTTGAGTGCCCGTGGGTGGGCGCTACCCTTAAAGTGGCCGGGTTGTAATAAAGTGTTAGACGTTATGTTTTGTTGAATGGTTTTCTATTCCTCGGAGTCTGAAGGGGGGGTGTTTCAGCCGGCTCAATTGTTTTGGCTGGTGGGATTGTATCTCGACCACCCCGTGACCTACTTTCTAACCTCAAATCGTGATCCTTGAGTCGTTCCACGGCTGGAGATGTCTGTAAAAATTTATGTATATTACAACACTGAAGTGCGAGCACTTTTGTTAGCACCTGATTCTTTATGAATTTTATCAGACCTCCTTCAAATTCTCGGGGGATTGTTTTCATGAAGGGCAAATGGTTACGATTCGAGCCACTGTCTGTCATCACCTGTCTGGAGTTAGGAAGGTGCTTCTCGCAAATGGGTTTAAGTGTTTTTCGGGTTGTCTGAGGTGACATTTCGCACGAAAAATGGATGATGAATTATTAATCCTACATCCTTTGTGTTCCGATTAATTTGATTTACGTCGGAATATTTTCGATCAAGCTAATGGGTTTCTTTCTCGACCTTTGCTATGGAATGCACAGACCTTCAAGGCCATGACAAGCGCAATCGTAGGTGTTTTAATGAGCTCTTGAAAACACTCAATTTCTATGATTCTTTATATGAGCTGATAGGACATTGATATTTTAGAAACAATCGCTGCTAGAGTCATAAAACTAAAAAAAAAAGTCAGACAGCTTTCGTCTTATTAACTGATATGTCTGATAACCTTTCCTTAAGCGATATTTTTTTCTTAATATTTTGAGGTTAGGTTTGTAGACCAACCGGCTAATCGATCTCGTGTCGTGCTAAAATTATCATAAGAATCCATTCTAAAAGTACCCAAAAAGGACTTAAAACTTCAAAACAAATATGAATTATTTTCGACGTCAAATAAAAATCCAAATGCTGTTGCTCCTACCATTTTTTTTACAATATTTTAAGGCATCTACGACATTTGTTGGAATTTCCTGTGCTCCCTTTTTATTTATTTTTTCATTCATACACTAAGACGTCAGTTGTTTTTGTTGCTGCCCTCTTTTGTTGTATGAAATGTTCGTTTACAGTGACAGCGAAATTGAGAGAAAAAAAAACTTGACAGGTGAATTTTTCGGTAGTTTAGGAAGCTAAAGGTGCGTAACGCGATTTACTTTTAAAGTAAACTTTGAAGTCTTCAAGAATTTTTTGTGTGTTTTTCTTGTAGTGAATTTGAATTTGAATGTTTCTGGGAGTGCTACAAATGTCTATTGATTGCCTAATCTCATTAGACTACTTTTGTTAAGGACTTCCTTGCAATATTTAGAAGCCCTGAATTGTAATTGTTTTGTTTTTTTTTTACTAAGAATTTAGAGTACATCCGTTTAATTAGGTCATAATTGAAACCTTAGCATGGCTATACATACATATACATAATTTGAATGTCGATTTAACATTCAATTTCCATATCTTTTTTCTTTTGCTCATATTGAGAAATCTTTTTCATTCTTAAGCAATTTGCGAGGAACTAGAAAAAATTACTGTAACTAATTATATTCTATGAACCGATGATTTTGCATCACAAGCAAAGAATACATTTTTCGAAACTACTTTGACTACGTTTTTGTACTGCTTATAAGTAGAACTTTTCATTAAGATCCAAAACGGCATAATTTGATACATAAATCGCATTCGAACTTGAATGAAGTCAACATCAACAGAATATTTTGCTCTAGAAAATAAACTAATGTTATCATCACTTATGTATATTATTTTAAAAATCATCGATTCATATTATTAAATTTATAGGAAACGTAGAACAACTTAATTAAATTTTATTGCTTGACTTAAGTTTCGATTATTGTCCTTACTCTGACATCAGTAAAATAACCTAAGTTGAGTTACTCACTTTGCATTTCTTAATTTTTATTTTGGAATAACCACCTTAGTGAAGATAGAACATGCAATTACTTTGATCATCGTAGAGAAAAACAGCCTAACTTGACTTTGGTTTGCGTAATTTTTATTTATGCAATGCAAATGAGAACTGGACATTTGCCTTGCAAAAAAAGTTAAAGCGATAAAATTAATGTTCTGCTAATTTCCTAGACCTAGACTTCAAACACGTCTCCTAAAAAGTAGTGAAAATCTACTTAGGCGATTTCGCCTTGTGAGCACAGATATAATCTTACAACGAAAATATGTAAATGGACTATGAAATGCGTGATTTTTAATTATGTAGTGTCTTTTGTCTTTTTTATTAAAAGCATGTGAGTTAAAAACTCTTGGATAATGTATTAAAGACTCGGCGCTCTATGTATGATAATTTCAACTCTTAAAAACACATGCGCGTAAGCCCGGAGAAAGAACTTCTTTGATGGAATTTCGGCAAAGTCTTTGCATTTCTTAATTGCTCCAGTTTTCCAACTATGTGTAGTTAGTCGATGCTGTTTTTTTTCTTTACTTTCTTGTGTACCATTCGTTATTTAACGACGCTGTTTTTTCCTTTAACCCCAATTGTACCAGCGCGCTACCCAAAAGAACTATAAAATAATGTTACATATCTTCCGTTTAACTCCGTTAAGGTTAAAAACGAAACATGTCAAACAAATTATATAACTTATAATAGCACCATTCGAGTTAATAGAAAGGCCACGACTCGAACTTGTCTTTTGCAAACAAGTTTCGGTTGTCCCCTTCAATTTCTTGAAAAAGATTCTGGGTCAAAATTCAAAACCTTTCTGTCAGACACTGACGCCACTTTCTTATTCTCATGGCCTCCTTCTTCGGCCCCTCTTTGTCTTAGGTGCCGGACACTCAGGTTTTTCTTTAGGCCCAGTTGAGCCCAAGGGGTCAAAGCTCCAAGTCAATGGCCTGGAAAAATTTAAAGAAAAACGAAGTACCTCACTAATTATTGCTAACAAAACCCAAAAAGAAAAACCCTGGAAAGGTAAAAAAAAAATTGTTTTTAACCCGGAAAGAGACGATTGACAATCCCAATTTGTGTATAATTCGCATGCAACACATAAAATTAAAATTTTAATGAAAACCTTTCAATTTAACGCTTTAACTACCTTTCTGGGTTCGATGAACCGCTCAACTTGAATAATTCATTCCCTTTCCCCGTCCCATTGGACGTGACACAATTCCCGTCGGGAATGTTCACCAGAGTTGAATCGATATGCACATGCCATAAACAAAATTTTATTAATACCCGCAAAATTTGTTGCTCCCGTTCGAAACATCTACACCGTTTCCGTTAGCTATAAACAAGCAATTACCACAGTTCAGTCATAAATTTAACAACTCAAATTCATTTTTTTTTTTGCATTTCAGGGTCAAATGATGTACATTTCAGAATCGGACCGAATCCTGTTCCAGTGTTATCCCAGCGTGATGAACCTGGACGACTTGACGAAGTAAGTATTTAATGTCTGCTTGCGATGACATTTTCATCTTTTTTGCGATACTTGACTCTGCATCGTGATGGGATCGTAAAATCAAGCCCTATAAAGAGGGCAATAGAAGGAGCTTTGAGTCAATATTTAGGGACTCAAACACCGCTGGCTTCTGCTGAAGATGGTTACTTTTATTGTCGCACATTAATTTTGACATTTTTCGATATCATAACAAGTGGTGGGGGTGGATTGTGGCTGTAACGTGTTCGCGCAAAAATGTGTCAACACAGTTTCGACAATGGCCTGATCATAACCGTGTATCGAATAAAATTTGAATTGATTGTATACAGCAACGTAAAGGACACACGGAATGTATCTTTGCGGCAGAACATGACAGGAACAGCCAGTGATTGGCATGTGGGCTTTATTGTGTCACGCAAATTAATTTCCTGGCACGATAAATAGGACGTATGACATCTCGCATAATGAATCGTAATAGAATAGTTGTGGCCAAAAGAGAGAAATTAATGACAATTCATACGAAACGATAACTGCGCAATCAGTGGTTGTAACTTATATTCATATTTCAGCGCAAACAGAGAGCTGGAAACGCACACAGTTCATGTGGTTTCTATGATGGATGATATTCGTCATTTATTTCGTACTCAAATTTATTGACTAAATGTCAATATCTTGGCACAAAACACTTATGACAATTTTTTTGTGCCAATTCCGCAAGAGAATTACATTTTTTCCAAGTCTGATTTGACATTTGACATTGAAATTTTGATTTTTGAAAATTTGGTACACTTGGTCCAAAGCTAGGCCCATTGTGCTGCCAACCAACTTTTGGGTTCCCACAATTAAATGGACGTGGAAGTCAACAAATTTGGTCGGTCTTTTTTCTCCACAAAAGAATCAAAATTTTCTGAGTTCATTAGTTTAAATATGCATGAAGCTCAAATGTAAAATTAATGTACAATAATGTAAAAAATAATGTACAATGTACATAAATTAATTAAAAAAGAACACTCCTTCGACGACTAAGACTACGATCTTGTTTTAACCATCAAAAATCTGTAAAGAAGACGGCTCATTAAACAAAACATTGGTTGGCTATATCGCTGACTACGGCAGGTCTAAATTTAATCTGTTGGAAATACAAATAAATTTCAATACTGCACAATGAAGTATCAAACATTGGTTTTTGTAAAGTAAGAACTTCAATTATTAATACGCCTCTTAGACCGTGGTTGGCTAAATCTTCGACACAAGATGTTTAAAGTGGCGACGAAATTGCAGATATGGCTCTCCTTGTCTTCGCTTTGCAAGAAGAAACTTCCATACACATTCAAATTAGCAACTAGAGCTCGCCTTACCTTCCTAGCCCATTTTCATCCCTCGATAATTTGAATTACCGACAATGCTAATTTATCTTAAGTGTGGATCGGTAAAACATAACATTTTCATCTCTGGAATGTGAACTTCTGAACACAACTGAGAGGATGATGACTTCGTTCGACTTATCCAATTACGAAGGACGCCTAATCAAATTGCGAAAGCACCCCTAATGAGCTGCTTGGAATTATAGATACCCACCACACTATGTCATTACAAGAAGTTAAAAATTGGATCATAGTAAAAGGCATTAATGAACATAAACAAACTGAGGACACTTCCGAAAATTGAAGCAACTTTAGCTGCTCCAAAAACATCTACTTCATAAGCGATCAAGCTGCCAGTCCGAAAATAACAAAATACTTTCCTAAAACTCATAAAAGTTTTTTTTTTTTTTAAGTTTGAAATTAACAAAATTATTTTATTTTCATTTTTCTTCTGAACGAATAAATATCAAAACTTTGTTTTAAAAAATCCTGCCGAGATGTTTTAATTAGTATACACTCATAGCGCGCCTTGACCGCCAAATTATCGTAAGCGACATTTTAAGCAAAATGTTGAGTTAATGCAGTTCGAGAGTTTATTTGATTGCGCGTCTTTCAGCATAATAATTTTTTGTTTAAAGCATTCCAGCTACAAATGATCGAAAACAAAAGGTTTTTTTAGCTCGGGCAAAACGAAAAAAAAGTCTCTTCCGCAAAATTTTCATTTTGTTGCTTACGATAATTTGGAGGTAAGACCGCTATAATTTAGCACAATTCTATCACTCAGACATACATCACTAAGTGGTTATTAAATGTATAACCTTCTCTCTTTCAATTACCCAAAACACGAATGTCCCTCCTGTTAGATTTCCATCACTCTGTCAGTTCATCACTCTTCGCCCACCTGTCGACTCTGAAAGGTGCTAAAGCAGGACAGCATTCAAAATGAAAAAAAGAAATGTCCAAATGAAAGGACACATTGCATCGCTATGATACAAAACAATTCATTGCAGCACAAAAAAATAAAGAAACAAAAAATGAAAATATCTGCCGGGAAGGTCCTGATAACAATAGATGCCACATTGAGTTGAGAGTGTGATTTATATAGGAGCTTTGTTTTGGCGGAGGCGGTGATCCGACGGGCGGGCGGTACAACGAGAGAAAAACACAAAAATTCTCCACATAAATATCCATGATTTTCATAAAGCACTAGAAAGGACATTAAACACGGCTAATACCAGGGGTGGGTGCAAACAAATTGTATTGTCCCGCTAAGGGTGTTGTTTTCTCTGAAATTGAATGCGCAGAGTGTGCCTTTTTTCCTGCCCCACACAGTTTCATGGGGGTTTCTTTTTTTGTTTTTGTTGTTGTTCCCTTTTGCGCTGTATCCATTTGGTGGAATAATCTTCATCCTTTTTGGATATTTCCTACGTTCCTTGCTTTTTATTTATTTTTGGTCTAAATCTAATTTGTTTTGTTTTTGCCTTCGCAGAAAAGGCCTTTACATATCGGACGTTCCACTGCACGATGCCACCAGAGACCTCGTCCTGCTGTCGGAAAAATTCGAGGCCGAATACAAGCTGACAAGGAACTTAGAGATGTTAACCGATAAATTGCAACAGACCTACAGAGAGCTGGAGAGCGAGAAGCAGAAAACGGACAGGTTAGTGTGTAGATTGAATATCGATGTGTGTGTGGTTGGGGTTATTGATTTTTTTTTCTTTTATGTATGGATTTCAGACTTTTGTATTCCGTTTTACCCAAATCGGTGGCTAACGAATTGCGACATCAGAGACCAGTTGCGCCAAAAAGGTAAGTGACGCACTTGTGTTTTAAGGGCGCTCAGAATTCACTTCCGTTTCCTTTTTTTCTAGATATGACTCGGTGACACTGATGTTTTCGGGAATCGTGGGATTTGGTCAGTACTGTGCGGCCAACACCGACCCGGAGGGAGCGATGAAAATAGTTAAAATGTTAAATGAGCTTTATACCCTATTCGATGCCTTAACTGACTCTAAGCGTAATCCAAATATTTACAAGGTAGGTTTTGCCACATAATTTATTTACAGGGAAATTTTTGGTTTGCTAGTGACCCTGTGTACATTGCAGGTTTTGGAATTTAACTTTTTCATACCACGAAATCAACTTCAATGAATACAAATTTTTTTAAAATTGGAATCCACAAAATTCGGAAAACTTTTGTTTTCTCCAAACATTCTGCTAAATTCAATTTAACACATGTTTTTCCATTAAGCTTTCCGAGTATCAGAAACGAAATGGATACTAAGCACTTCCTTTCAAAATTTCGTAAATATTGATTTACGGAAATGTATAATTTAGAACATAAAACCTTCCAAAAGGATTAAAAACACTGATCTTCCTCATCTAGGTAAAAGACGGATTTTAAATTGTTTCGAAAACTGGGCTGTGGACAATGTTTTATTTATCGTTTCAGCTTTGACAATGGAACACAAATATGAAACGAAGTTTTTTTTATAAAAGTTTATCTATCTTACTCTATGTTTCCACTTCTTGTTAATTTGTTAGTAACTGCGGCACACGAGTACTACAATGTATCCTTTTACAGAACTGCAGGAAAATGAACAAACGTTTCTAAAGGCCCTTAAAACATGCAAACTTCATTCGTGTGCATTGTTTTATAAACTTAAACTTTTAGTCTTTAATACTTTAATGGAAACTAGAATTTATGAGTTCACAAATGAGTACAAAAATAAAAAATTAAAAAAAATATGTTTGGATTAAAAATTGAATAACTTCATAACAAACTCCCTTTTCCATTATTCACATCAAATTTTGTTCGTAATAGAGTACCAATCAACTGCCAATATAAAATTCACATAAGCCCGCCGGTGGTCAAAGGCCCGTTGATGATTCTCATAATTTAATCTAGAACATGCATAACACGAAAATCTACAAACAATGAAACAGAGATGATAATTTAATTTAACGTGCGTGCGGAAATTTATTTAAATTTTTTTTTATTAATTTCAGGTTGAAACAGTCGGCGATAAATATATGGCTGTATCCGGTCTGCCGGACCCCTGCGAGGATCATGCAAAGTGCATAGCCCGTCTGGCAATGGACATGATGGACATGGCTAAAAATGTGAACATGGGACCAAATCCAATGGTAAGCCATTCATAACTAAATTATTCTTATTCCGTCCAAATGCACTTGCTACGATAAACTTTTTTCACCCCCGAAAGCATCGCACAGATGTGGACGGAAAAGAAAAAAAAACTTTTATTTTATTTTCTGTCACGAACTTAACGAATCCGGAAAAAAAGTGCCAACCATCTGTTGAATATGCATTCCGAAAACAGAGCCAAAAAAAAACTAAGAAAAGTTTTTTTTCTTTAAACACGTTTATCCTTTTAGGATATATTTATGTGGCTCAGGCATAAGTTTTCGCACAAATTTCCAAATAAACATAAGTAATGTGTTGGTGTTAGTCGAACTAGGTACGTGCCTCGAAACCTTCCGTCGGAACTGCTGCTGGGTCGAAATTGAAGTTTACTTAGGATTTAATTCCAACAATGACGCGCGACAGACGCACGTAGTTGACGTCAGGGAAACTTAAAGTCAGCCATTTAAATGTTTTTCGCTGCGGCAAAGAAGTCACGTTTCCGACCTTAAAAAATGAAACTTTCAAATGAGTCCTAAGATATTCTTTGGGGAGACGGAGCATGCAGGCGAACGAATGTTTCAGGGGCCCCAAAGTGACATAAATTTACACGAGGGATGTGTAGGTTTCATACCTTTGACACCTACTACCTTGAACGGTGCTAAAAATGTTTTGAGATGGGTCGAGTTTCTTCAAAGTTTAATAAATTCCCAGTCCTCCGATAAAGAAGTTTTAGTAAGCGTTATGAATTTCGGGGGTCGCCTAAGGCAATTTGACTGAGAATTGAGCATTTGAGTTGATAGCTTATCGAACTTAGTCTTTTTTTCGGAAACTTAAATTGGGAATCTGTTTGTGATTCAAATGGACCGAGACAGATCAAAAATTTTCCGAACCTAGTGATAATTTGAAATGATCAGAGCTCCTACCCAAGCTTCGTCGGTAAATTCGACTAATTGACCAAATATCGAACGACTTACTACAGTGAAGAAGGAAAGAGAAATTAGAGTTTTAGGGTAAGTGGATGCCATATCTATTGGTCTAATATTGAATAGTATCAAATGCTTTTAACACTATCTTTGCAGCTTAAGAACCTGGAAGAGAATAATGAAAAAAATTAATCGAAAATGGCTTGTTGTTCTATTTTAATCATTTCGTGAGATGTTTACCAACTCATTTTTAAATTTTTATTCTCCGATGTTAAAACTCACGCAAGTGAGTCTCACAAGTCCCTTGTGATTAAAAAAAACATCACAATTTGTGACTACCTTCTCGACTATCGTTTCTGCATTCGCTTATTATTGACAGAATGAAGCTATTAAAATGTTTTTATGGCTTCTCAGGAGATATTTGTGGTATAATAAAATTCTTTTTACCTACAATTGTGGATTATGATATTCAAAAGTCGTAAAAAGAAAAAGTTTAATGTCACGTTGTGTTTATGATTATATGTATATGCTTGTGCTTAATATGAGATCCAAGAATAAATTCTTGTTGAATTTTTTCCATGCGTTAAAGAGAGCTAAACCTGTTGAAAGGATATTTTAATTTGCGGACATACTAAATAGGTATTTAAGAAGAATAATTGCAGAAAGAAATTGATGGACGCATATAGCTGTCAGGAACGTTTCATCAATGGTAGGGCAGGAAAGGTGGGCCAAATGAAATTAGTTTTTTTTTAAATCGATAATACTAATAAAATATACAGAAATTAACACAACAAATAATATTTTATATGATAGAATAAAACGGGTTGTTGATCCAAATACAGTCGAAGCCCTCTAAGTTGAATTTTCACGGGATATTAAAATTAGTTTGAGTTAGAGGGATTTTTCGAAAAATTCGAGTTAGAGGGATTAATATTTTTTTTTTATTTGAAGGCCTTTATTTTATTCAAAAGAGTATATATGTTAGGAAAAAACTCAGGAAATTACTTAAAAAAGCTTGTAATTTTGGATTGAGTCTTTAAAATTGGAGAATGAAGATTTTCAAAAAGGAATCTATTTTAAAAAGGCAGTGTTGGACCTCATCCGGACTCACTATGATTGTGCTTCGAGGACCAATAGCAAATAGTTTCGATTTTCTCATATTCTTTGGGTTCGATGTTTGCCGTGTAGATCGTTATGCAAATCCTCATTCTTGCTGTGAACATTCTCTTTCTTTCTTCCATAGGTAAAGAATAATAAGGGCAACCACATGCGCTTTTTTCTCCAACGCGTATGCACTAAAAAATCAACATGAATGAAAGGTGATCGTCGTCCAGTGCCAAATTGAGAGAGTTAGAGAATGCAATACAAGTTGGAAATTTTTTCTTTATTTTTTTGCAAAAATAAATCGATTGAAAATAGACCAAGAGTCGAAAATTTTTTTTCGAGTTAGAGGGCGTTCGACTTGGAGGATGGATTCTATATGAAAAATTGAAGGGAATGTCAAAATATGGCGAAAAAAGGGGGATTTAGAGTTAGAGGGACTTTCGACTTAGAGGGCTTCGACTGTAACTATTAATTTAAATACGAGACACACCGCCCGTTTGTGCAAAAATCGGAACGAGTCGATACAGAACATTAAAGATGGATCGTCAATAGAACTAAAATCTATTGTAAAATACATCCACTGGCAAGCTGCATAAGTAGTTGATAGAAATTAAACTATGTAGCAAAATAAATAAAAAGAAAAGGAAAAAAATAAATAAAAATATATAAATAGATGTACGTTGGATTAATTACTTGTTTCAAATAAACATATTAGAGTCACATTAAGGTCGCAAGAAATTGAAATGTTATTTTTTTACTAAGCTGCAAATATTTTGCAGTGTTCACCAGTTTCATCAACTGGTGAACGTCGGTGTTTTTTCTTGAACTTACCTGGACTTTAATTTAGAAAAAAAAAACGTTATTGAATATAAATCACTGGAAACCAAATTTGAAATATGATGTTCAATGTTCAATAGATTGAAAATTTAAATAGAACGAAGAACGCAAGAAGATTGATTAGAGTCTATTTTACATTAAAAAAAACTACAACATCATCTGTCGATATTCACTCACTTCCGAACTTGAGCTAACACACGTAGAGCTATTAAGCCACAAATAAGTGAAGATGCCTTCTTTAAAATCACAGAAGGAAGATACACGGCTTTCTTTTTTTTTCATTCCCCTTCAACATACTTTATTTTTTCTTAAACCTCTGTTTTTATCTCATCCAAAATGAAAACTAAACTTTTCCACCTGCAAATCAGAAATGGAAAAACATCTTGAAAAGATTCCCAACAAATAGGACGAAGCCCGCTGTCCTTGAGACAATTGTTGCATGGTAAATCACATGTTTCACGTGCACAATTGCACGCACGGCATGCCTCGTTCTCCGAACTTAGCCAGTGCTTCAGGCTGTACCGACAGAAGCAGCGTCTATTCTTGTTCCTCCAGTCATCTAAGTGGGTATTCACCCAACCCACCCACTGACCCGTTGCCGTTTGAAAAGTCTCCTGCAGAAGGACACTGTGCAAAGATAACTTTTGCTTCAATTGAACAAATTGGAAAAGTTTGTCATTAACATTTTGCCTTTGTAAGCAGGATTTCTATTTTCCTGTTTTTTTTTTCTGTCATTTTGTCATTTTTTCGTTTTCGTTCTTTTTTATGCTTCTTTTTTTTTGTCACAACCAGACTAACAATTTTGTATGGAACTTTTGTGTTATAAATGAGGGAGACATAGGATGTGTGTTGGCTTTGTGCGAAAGGACCTCTATGCAATGGATGATGTGCGAGGACTCTGCGTACAATTGAAAAACAATGCAATTCAAGTGTCATTCGCATTGTGCGGTAGAGGCAAAGTTTTCCGTTGAAAGCGACCCGATTTGAATTCACTTCCAACGAGCGGGTGGGCCATTGTAAACTTTTGGCCAATTGAGTTTGCATAAATTTTGTATTCATGTAATTGATATTTAATTAATGGTATTGCTCTGAGTTTCGCAAATGCGTTATCAAAGATTCGGTCTTAAATTTAGGTTTTGGGGGTGACTTTCCCCAGAAACCTCTCAGTGTGGGTGGTGAATATCTTTGTTTTTAGTTCGTTAGAAAAGTAGGATGCCTATTGGATATCTGGTAACTGGTAAAGGACAATTTCACTAACAAAATACCAACGGATAGTTTTGGGTACTGTGATAGGAATACCTCAGGCCATTGTTTACGTTCTTAGAATATCTCTAATGAAATGTGATAAATCACTGTTCCTCAGTTAAGCCTTTTATTTCAAAACTTGGGTATTCATTTGAATCGAGGATGAAGTTGTCCTACAGAGCAGGCATGTCGCTTGTACTATGTTTGTTTAACATGTTGCTCTAAAAGTTTTCTGTAATTATTGTCAGTAAATGATTTTCATTTTCTCTCTCTAGCGAATCAGGTAGACGTACTATGTACATGTGGGGTTGACTTATTGTTAAGAGGTCTGTTATTTCAGGATTATGATTTTGCACAAACTTAGGAGGTACTACTCATTTATGACAGCCTTTCAAATAGTCGTTGCATATGGAATGAGAACTCGATTCAGTTCTTCCTTTTGTTATTCAGGTGCATTTGATGAAGGCAGCTATAGAGTCGACACAAAACTTTTGTTGTTAATCTTTAAATTAATCTCTAATACCGGCATATATTTTTATTTCGCTTAAAATAGTGCGAAATATATTTTTTCTAATTTTTTATGCCCAATAAGCAAAACACATTCTTTGCTTTAAAAAAAATGCATACCTTTCAGCGCTTAGTCCTCCACACCTACGACCTACAACGCCTTAAAAGTTTAGCAGCTAGACGAGAAATTTTGTCTTCTTTCCAACGATACCATTCTTTCAAGTAGGACTTGAAATTTCGATTTTACATTTTGAGCATTCTCTCCACACAACTGGCCCCAGTGTGTGGCACTTGTGCACACCGGGCCTAAGTGGATTGCTTTATATCTCATGCCCAACTACGCTCGTTGGCACTTAACGTATTACTAAACTATCTGTAAAATAGAAATAAAAAATTCGAAAACCTACGTGCAATTTGCTATCAGAGCCGTAACAACGAGAAGCTTGCACGATGGGGCTAAAAAAAACTCAAGATAACAAATTAAATTATTGAATCGAAGCAAGCTGATCTAAAAAAGATTTCAAGTAGATTCGGATATTAAAAAAAATCGTGAGCATTGATTATACACGTTCATAAACGCACAAAATTTTGCAAGATAAAAAATGTTAAAATATTTACGATTGGATGAATCGATATGAAACAAAAAAAAAGTGGTATCACAGTGATCAAATTAGCTTATAAATATAAAACAAAAAAAACAAGTTCATGAAGGCCACCACCAGTCAGAACAGATAAATCGAGAATGTTTTGAGTCCCAATAAGGCTATACATTTGTATTATTTTATTAAACGTTTGCTACTCTACGCCGCGGTTAAACTAGACCCATCCTCATGGTAAAAATTTGTTTTTTCCACTATTCAATACACGCAGGCAGCCTATTCAACGTGCAATGACCTCATTTCCTTTAATTAGTTTATGTGGACTGTTTTTTTTTTTGGAAATGTTAGCAGTGTCCTTTTTTAATTAGAATCCTTTATTCCAAATCATCCTATTTTTTTTAAATTATGAAAATGTTTAACTACCAGCTTAAGTATCTGAGTGATTCTGCAAACAACTGTCCTTTTCAACATTTTTGGTATTTTGTTCGAACTGCTAGCTAAGAATTCTTCAGAATTTAGTGAATATATCGTGAATGTATAGTTGAATAGAATTATATTTACTCACACCGTTGACGAAATAAAAAAGAATAATGGATCATATAGTATCTGATTTCGTTCACTACCACCACGAGTAGCCTTTTTTATGTAGGCAACTTCCGAACCGCAATAAATTTCACCAAAGACATCTAGTAACTCTTCCGTTGAACTGTGTTCAACTTTCCCAACACTTCTTTTTTTTTAAATTGTTTTAAATGTAAAAAGGAAAATCTACCACGTGCCGCGTGTCAGTAGTACGACTAGGAAAGCCCCCGGCATTTCGTGCACGCCCTCATTTACGAGAACACGACTTCCCTCTTTTTGGCTAATAACTCATTTTATGAGCTCCATTTTTTTTCGGTCGTTCTGGTTTCTTTTTTTTTATGACCAATTGATATCGGTTTCTCGTTTTGAAATGCCATTTCCAATTCCTTTGCTCAAGGGAAATCTTAGGAAGGATTTATTTTTTGACGGAATTCCTCCCTCGAGAGATTTACGATACTTTCTCAACTTTACGAGATCGTTTATACCTAAATTCTGAAAAAAAGAAAGACACAAAAATCTGAGGCTCATGTCTGGTGTGGACTCCAGAGATTTGACATGTGCATGATGACGATAATTACCCTTACATTTCTGAAAAACAAGAAAAAAGAAGGCTCCTTGTCCTTTGAGTAATCCTGTTTATTTTTTTCTTATTTACAGCAAATCACAATTGGAATTCATTCGGGAGAGGTGGTGACAGGAGTGATTGGGAATCGTGTGCCCCGATATTGTTTGTTTGGCAACACTGTCAATCTGACAAGTCGCACCGAGACAACAGGCGTTCCCGGACGGATAAACGTCAGTGAAGAGACATATAAGTAAGTATACAATTATTTTTTTGCTTGATCCTGAATATCGATTTTCGTCCCAGTGCATGTATGTGGTTGTATAAAAAAATTGGTTTTCTAATTAAACGCAATTAAGGGCAACGTTTTTTTTTTTTGCTGTCTGCTGGGTGGTCGGTTGCTATTCCTCCATCAAATCGATATAACGCTGTAGTTTCCTGGGCAAGCGGAGGGTATCAATGCCATCGGGTAGCTGACCGTTAGAACGTAGCAGATCTCGGATACGGCAACTGAAAGAGGGAGAGAATGGGGAAAGGAAATGAGTGAAATTAAAAGAGCACCTAATTAAAAAAAATAGCTTCCTGCTTGTCGTTGCGGCGGTGGAAAGCACAACTTTTTGCCTTCCATAATTAAAGGAAATATTTCACACCGGCGCAAGACATCACAGTTGGCGTTAATTTAACCCAATTTGGGATGATGGAAATGTTTGCTTTTTTATTTTGTGAATGGCAATCAATGCCTGTGCCACTCCTACCGACTCTCGTCTCATCGAGCTAAGACTCTTCTGACGATTAATCAAACCGAGACCCCTGCAATTTGTCATAAGCCATCCGTCCTAGATGGAGTGCACCCTCTCTTCTTCTTCCACTCATCCTTCTTCTGTCCTACTTCTTCCACTCATCGTTTGACGAACTGATTTCTGCAAAGCTGGATGCATATCCTCATACGTGCTTAGAGGTCACGTAATTAGACGATGCACTGACATATCAGATTGAAAAGTTAAAAGTAATTACTTTTTACAGTGGCCTTTGAAGGAAAAAAAAGTTGATTTTATCATCCTGTACAAGGACGAGGACAAGGACAAGTTCGTTGTGTTGTGAAAGATGTTTTAAGTTAATTAAAAGAAGTACACGGATACATTGATGGATGGAAATTCTGACGGGGTTGTGTTATGAAATTGGAAAATCTGCTGAGTGGACAACGATGCTTATCTCTGTTTTCAATTAAATCTATTTATTCTTTGTATATTGGATTTTTGTGCTCGTAGATAAGGTGAAAATTTGTGTGAATATTCGTTAAATTGACAAGTTCATCATTTTGTGTTTCAATTCCTAACTGATTGTGTATTAGTTTATGATTGAAGTCGAAGCTGGGGTTTTTTACTAAGCGATTTAGACAATTATTCAGTTACTTTACTAATTCCTATAATTCCTTTACAACTCTAGCTCTCAAACCTATTTTTTTAAATTACACAAAAAGTTGTTTAGCAATATACTTAAATCATTCGCTGCTAATATTAAGTCATCAGCATAAGAAGGATCTTCAAGCGGCGCATTGGTGATTTTATACTCGTTCACTTTATTTGTCAGAGGAGGACAAAATGGGACGAATCTTACTTTCTGACTGCATTGTAAGTGACGATTTCATGATTAACCCTTATTGTGCCAGCGTTTTTACTATGACTGTTTATTACAAACTAAACTCTATTTCTATATTTAGTTAAAACTATGGATGGTGGCAAGTGGCAGGTTTACAGATGACGTTACAAAAAAACCTACTGTTTTCTGGTATGATTTCTGTTCAGTTAATTTAACATCGAATAATACAGGGTATTTCACACAATTTAAAAAGCTTAAAAGAAAGATATTTCTTTAGAATGTTTAGATTGTGCTACAAAAACAACACCAAATCATAACAAAGAAACTTAAAAACTGTTCCCATAGCTCAAAACAGCGCATCAAAGAATCGTTAAGGACTAAAATTTGTTCCCTATTCAACTTACGAACGTTCTCAAGTTATTGTCGACCACTCACAGAAAGTTGAATCATGAAACTTGCATAGAAATTCAGAAGCAAGAATATTTCAACATCACTAAAGTGATTGCAAATCATTTTTTCAAAGAATTCATGGGCTTCCGTAATGTGGGACAACACACACCAGCGCTTTGTTGGAGAGATGGAAATAGATAATAGCGAATAATTTTTCATCCACCGTAACAATACTGACTAAACGTCTGCCTATAAATGCATCGTCTTTTCCCAGATAAATTGATGTAAGGTTAAAGGGCGAATGTAAAGTTCGTTGTGGAGAGTTTAATAAAATCTACCTTTTAGTATTTAAAATTTGTTGAGTTCCATAATAAATGGAAGAGGTTTGAAAACAATGTTACAGGAGCGAAGATTTGTTCTAGCAAGCGACTTCATTGATATATGTTGATATTTTTTTTGACAAGATCGTGATTAGTGATTTGCGCTGCTAACCGGGTTGAATCTAAAAATAAAAACGTTTCTTTTTCTTTTTCTTTTTCTTCAAAAGCTTAAGACTTTAGGGATGCGCTATAAGTAAAAGCCTCTTAAACAAAACTTAATTTAGCAGAAGTGCAGGCAGAAATCTTATAAAGATTGTCCGCTTTTTTTTTATTTGAAATTATTTTTATTTGCTTCAAGATTCAGTTTCAGCTTATGATTTTTGTTGTCAATTAGAAAAATATAAAACAACTAAAAATTAAAAGATTTAAAAATCGCTACTAAAACTGCAAAGGTTAACAAAAATATCGCGACCCACCAGTGCTGGAACGATGATTTTTTTTGCAAAAAGAGAATATTCGACAATTATGTTGTAGTTAAAATATTTGAGTTAAAGAAATTGTTTTACTGTGGTAAAGCTATAATAAAAGTACATAATAAAAATGGATTTTAGAGAAGAAGTTAAAGAATTTTTAATAAATCTTATAATAAAAATTAATCCTTAGTAAACGGATTGTAGTCCTATTATTGAATAACATAAAAACAATGAGCTGCTATTACTAAAAGCTACTTAGCAATTATCTATCGAAAATCATGCATTTACACATCACTTCGTATTAAATACCACATACAAAACTAATTGAGAATTTTTATTTTCGTACTTCCTTGAAGTTTTTACAATTCAAAAATGACAAAATTAACCCTAACCAAAAACCTTTAAAGAATCAATGATGGATGATGGAAATTTAATTAAATTTGTTTACGCACCTATACTTGACTTGACCAAACATGGATCAAGATAAACTACTTTTTATTTGATTTGAGTTTTCTGTCATCCCATTACGATTACAATCTCCTAAATTTTTTCCTCATTCTCTTAGACCAAATTTTTTTTCCTACTTCTCTCAAAAGTTATCCCAAACTTTCTCCATCATTCGCAGACAGCAATACTTCTTGTAAACTTTGTCGTTTGCAATCATCCAGAAGACGCCCCAAAAAACAATATCATAAAACTGAAACTTTATTGAATACGAACCACTGATCAGGACAACTACAAAAATAGACGTAATTACTTTAAGTGCCCCCTGCTCCTGGCAGTGATGAACCCAGCAGCATTTAATTGAATCTCCCTTCCTCCGGTGTAACTCGATCACCAACTCAAAATACTTATTTACATGACTACAAATTAACATTGACTTAACTTTGTCATGAACAAGGATTCGATTACATCAAAGATTACCCCTCGCCCCATCATAGCGCCCATACTCACCGACACAGGTGCTTAAGTGGCATGATACCGAAGACCTGCTCCCTGCAAATAATCTTGTCCAAGAGAAGTGTTCCATATTTTTCCAGGAATCTCTCCTTTCGGTCCTCGAAAAGGATGCTCTAATAAAGATAAACGAAAGTACAACTTTAGTCATTTGCACTTGGAAATCCATTGAATCCTGGGGATGATGATGCTGCTATCGACAACGGCAGAGTTCTTCAGCACCACCTTCCCCCTGCTATACTGGTGTTCAATTTGCCATGCAGTCCAATACCACACTCGTCATGTCGTTTGAATTGTGCGACAAAGTTTTCCTTTTCTGTGTCCCCACCTTGCCTGCTGGACGGCGCCGCACACCTTAAGCGTCAGTTGTGATTGTCAACATGACTAGGTGGGTGACTAGGAACTGCAAATGTTTGCACCGCCTTTGAGACTTTCTCAACTGGCATCAAGTGCATCCTGGCAGCACTTACACATTCAAAGACGCCCCTCACACGCCCCCAAAGCCACCTTCGGTGGCGCCTTGTGGGTCTCACATCCAACAAATTGCACATCATTAAAGCAAACTGTACTCACCTGGTAAGGCATCTCAATAAGTGGTATATTCCGTAGGAGGATATTTAAACAGGACACATTCTGAAAAGTGTAGTGACGGTCACGTTCCATAAGTTTGTCCAGCAATGCATGCACGGCTGAGGAGCCTCCATCTGGCGGGTGGGGCTCTGCTCCGTATCTGCAAAGGTTCGTGTAGAATGGAATGAGGTTTTTCAATGGGGCTGTTTTGCGAGCTAAGTGCCCAGAAAAAAGTTCTTTTTGTCAAATGGCTATAAATTGAATGGAATTCTTTTTTTCTTCTGGATGAGTTTTTTAAAGTTTAACATTTTTTTTCTGTTATTTAGGTTTCTATTTTTTTTGTCTATTAAAAGAGTTCTGTCAAGAGAGGAGCTAGCCAGTGACTTTGATACCTAATTCGTTTCTTTTGCTTTTTTTAACCTGCCTGCCTAGTAATTGACCTAACATGGACTAAGTAAACAACATCAATTCGCTTTTATTGATTTATCTCATTCAATCAAGTCTTGAAATGTTAAAAAATTATGTTTTTAAGTTTTCTTTAATTTTTTTTATTTTAAGTTTGTCGTTTGAGCTCAGCTCTTTTAGGAAAGAAATCGTCTTCAACTGCAAAACAATCTTCCAAGAAGAGTCTTATAAAAAATCTTGCAATAATGGCGGCTCGATTTTGAAATAAAATAAAACAACTGAAATTTGCAGGTTTGAAGTTATTAGACATTAATGCTTTCCATTCATGACGCTTTCCATGATTCGAATGCAAAAATTCAGCTAAATTACATGTTGACAATTTCAGTTGTAACTGATTCGCATAAAGCCTGGACATTAGAAAACTGTATAAAAAAGTAGTTTCTGGTCAAATCGCACAATCTCAAATAGAAAAGGAAATAATCTGATTAACAGCCCATACATGGCTAGAGCATAGCTTGTTCGCACAATCGCAATCTTGGCCTTATTAATTCACGTTGCCTCAGTAAGAGATAATCGTTCACTCAAATCGTTCGTAAAAGATGACCGTTGTGGCGTTCGTCGAAACCGGAAACCTGCTGCAATTACTACACGTAATCGACGTCTGTATTGTCCGATTCTGTCCGAAAAATTGGCCGACGCCTGTGTGACCTGTAGTACATACTGATTGAGGTGTTGGCTTCACCAACATCGTCAAAAATCCACACCTCTTGTTGTAGATGCCAAATGATGAACTTCACGTAGTTGTCGTTAACCCTATTCTTGCTACACTATGATTATTTAATTTCAAACTAACATGAATAACTCAGTAAATACTGTCAAAACATTAAAAGAAAATTGTTTATAGTCCGATTGTAGTCGTAAAAGACAGTTTCGCGCTGTATTTTCCAATGAAAATATCTCGTAGTCTTTGAGTTACTTCACTTAAAATCACTTTTGATCAACGTAAAGATTCTAAGGACTTAAAAGAAAAATTGTTTTGAACTTTTATTTTTGCACATATTGAATTATCATCGTCATCAATAGCAGCTTAACAGCCCGCGGAGGGTCAGAGCCTAGCTTTTCGGGCCTCCACTGTGTTGTGCAAGCTATAATTTTGACACATGTGAAGGGGGCCTACAGTTTATTGCCGGTTCCGAACGCCGAATTGTGAAAGTTTTCCGTGACAGAAGTACTCAAGGAGGATTTTCAGTCGTTCGCTGAAGGTGGGGCCCTGAAAATTGTTTGTGGTGATTTTTTCTCCGAGCTGGATTCGAACCCGGGTTCTCTCACTTATTAGTCCGACACATATTGAATGATACCTCCCTTTCAATAATTCCCACTACTCAACGTTTTTTTATACAAAACGACTTAGCTCGTGAGCTATGAGCTAGTTTTATAGTGAAAAGAGTAAATTGTTCTGAAAGTTAAAGGACATTCAAAAGAAAAAAAATGGTTCTAATACATAATGAAAAACTAATTCTGCAATAAAGACTGGCGATAAAAGTAGCATTCATTAGTAGGCCTTTTGGAAAACAATTTTTTCTTAAAAAAAAATGTAAGGAGAAAAATATGTTTCTTTTCAGCACAGTGGATTGCTAAACCCGATTTTGAATCTAGCTTAATAAGTTCAGTGCCTTGACGTGTTCCTACCACAACCCCTTTAAAAGTGATTATCTTAAAATAAATGTTATATTTCAAAAGGCCTTTCCTAATGAATCTCACCGATGCTGGTCAATTGCGCACAGAATCCAGCAGCTAGCCAAAGAAACACCACAAATTAAATCACTTTTGGCAAGGTTCCTTTATTTTAATCGATTGCCCACTTCGCCGGCCCTTAAGCAAATGTGTGCCATTACGAAGTCTGGTGTTTCGCGCCACTTGGCATGGCAGCCTCACCCCCTCGCCACAAAATAAAAAAAGAAAACGAAAACAAAATCCCTGAAAGCGTACTCCTTCCATCCACTCAAGGACAAACTAAACATTTACTCCCACCACTCTTGAATCAATTGGGCGTAATGCAACGCCAAAGAAAAAAAAATACGAAACCAAGAAAAAGAAAGACTCCGCAATCAATCCTGTGTCTGTGTTCAATTTCGGAAGAAACAGAGTGGAAAGAACCAAATGGAAATCCAAAGCCTCGCCACGATTCAATGAAAGACCCATTTCACCGAGCACAAGGATATGCGCTGTGTATGCAAGAAAGTTACAAATCCTTTCCCAGAATGCATCCATCCAAAGAGGAAGGCCAAAACCTGAGAGACAATGCGGAGTCATTGTTCGCCTTCGCGTTCGGTTCGGCCAACAAATGGAAGCGAAACTCAACGAACGAACGAACACATATATCAATTTGTGTAGCAGACACTAGAGAAGTGCCATGCTAATGTTACTTGGATTTTGGAAAACATTTATGTGAATTTTATTTTAATGGCTTTTAGCCATTATTGAATTGGTCGGGATTTACCGCAGTCGAGTAACTTGGTTGTACTATTAAGAGCTTAATGGAGGGTGATTCTGGAGATTTACCCTTTTTTGGGGATGCGTGCGCGTGTGTGGATGTGGCTGCTGTGGCGGAAAGATACACAAGTTTTCAATTTGAGGATTTCTGTCGGGTAGATTTAATTAAATGAATTAATTGATTGTGTGTTAGAAATAGGAAAGTTCAATTGTATTTGGGTATTAGTCTTAGTTTATGTAAAATTGTTGTCGGGCTTTTTGGATAGGCCCGCACTTGGTACGTGATTGGAATCGTGGTGAGCGAAATTAGCTTTGTGCGTTTGGGAAACAAAGTTATTATGATTTGGGAAATTTAATTGCAAAGTTTTTGAGTGACGCACATTGAAAGCGTGAACGTGGCGTTGCTCTTGTAATATTTTGCGATTAGTGATACTGAAAAAAACTGTGGAAATTCGAATAGGTTTTTGGTAAGTTGTCATTGATATTCCAAGACATCCTTTTTTTTTTTTATTCCAAATTATTTTTTACATTTGTCCTGATGGACATTTAGTATTTCTTTGACATTTTGCAAACCTTTTTATTTTTGAACAACGTTTGTAATTTTTTTTTTTTTTTTTACCAGATTAAGAGTTCCGATTTACAAAAACATTTATTCAGATAGGTTAGTGGTCTAGAAATTGATTAAACAATTGTGTTTCGCCGTCGAGTGCGTTTGGCCTTCAGGAACTTGTATAAGACATGTTTTTAGCTTCTTGTGTGACTTTAAACTGAAAACCCTTCTTTAGGTGTTAACCATTGCGCCAATCAATTAAGAATTTCTTCTTTAGAAACCTTCTCGCTTGCCTTAATTTCAATCCACTGTAAAAATGGTCTATCTATGTACCTATGACAACTCAGCTGTCGAACAGATCACTAATCAAATCAAGAGTACGCAAGGACTTCCAAAGCAAAAACAAAGTCTGAATACCTTTCCAAATCAATCAAAAATCCTGACCAACACAAAATCCGGATTCATCCAACCGTCATTATACAATTTCTATAGCTTGTCACTTTAATATTAATGAAGACATGCACAGTCGATTGTTATAAACTCAGCACCCTCTACACATCTCCACGCTTCACACACGCGAGACCAGTATAAATGGAACAAAAAAAGAAATAACAATAACAATAAAATAATTCACTTCAATCAATCAAAGTGGTACTTCAAGTTTGAAAATCTATTTCATTTGTCAATTTCCTGTATCTACAAATAAAACAAAAATCTAAAAAAGCGCAAAAAAATAAATCTCCAAGCGAACGTACCTTAAGAGGATCAACAGCAGGTCAGGAGCGCTGGCCTGTAGAGCCACACGTAATGGCGATGCCTTGCCGCATGATTCGATTGGAATGTCAATGAATCTGTAAATAAAATTTGTCATTCGATATTAATTTTCCAATCGGCCATCCTCGCACTGACAGATGTCAGAAGATTTTCTTTTTATCACATACACGCGCCTCCTCAAGCGTATACTCGTATGTAACTTTTTTCGTATTTCCCTCCCCAGCAAACATGCGTGTTTTTCACCTCGATGTGTCTATGTACGCAATTCAATTTGGACTCGCTCTCGTAAAATATAACTTTGTTACTGCTGTTCATTTCCATTCAATTATCAAATCAGCATTATAATAAATTTTCTTTTTTCGCATTATTTTTGTTTTTTAATATTCCACCATTTTGTACGCGCTTCCGATGGAAACCATGCGTCAGTGTCTGTCAAAAATTAAATTGAATGACTGCGTAACATGTTTTACATCGGAAGTATAACGCTGTCACCCCCTGCAGTGAGAGAAATCAGGCGTACGCGAGCTTCAAGGGTACACCTTGGCCGTGGAAAAAGAAAAAAAAATTAAGGAGTACGAGTATGTTATAAGTTAACAAAATGTCAATAGAATAAAGAATTTACTGTTTTTTTTTTTCCTTTATATGCGCAGTAGCTTTAGTATGCTACTTGGTGTCACAAAAAGGACTAAAGCCGGCTTCCACAGAGCTTACCAGATGGAATAACATTCCCGTTGAGTTCCATCCTTCGTAGCGATGGATAAATGTTATAACTCATACGACAATATAAAAGCTGGATAAATGGCTGTAATAAAATTTTTTTTATTTTTATTATCCTTCCAGGGAATCGAGTGGGTGGGTGAGTTGGAATGCGTGTGTCAGTGGAGAATACTCAGAGTGTAACTTTTTACGTTCAATTTGGTGAGAATTTTTCGTGGGAGTTTTTGCCAGCGCATTGTGGTCACATTTCATTTGGAGTTTTGAGACTGGGAACTCACTTTCTAACGCCGGTTCACATTGTTATTGCTTAATGAGCACTTGGTTGTTAACTCGTCCGGTTTATTGAGAGTAACTACGTGAGTGGGGCAGTCGGGCAGTGCGGGCGGTGCCAGTAATGCTGTTGAATAAATGTTAACCCCGAAATGAATGTAATTAAATGTCGGAGTTTAATCTAATTAAGTATGTGAACGGGGAACACGTGTTATTCTGATTGTATCCGGGGACGAAATTGCTCTGGGCAATGGAGTCTGTGTGGTGTTTGAGTTAATTTTAGGAATCCCTTGTCCTTTGCCGTTCACCGTTGGTAGAAATGAAAGAAAAAAAATGAAGAACGTGGGAGTAACTTTACAGGACTTGTATGCAGCTTTCCTGTGGCAATAACGAGGATTATTCCCATGATTTAATGAAGCTGTGCTATTTCATATTCCAAATAGAATAAAATCTCGAAATAATAGACAGACTCGCAATGTTATGTTCACTCCGCGTCAACTGATTGAGACAATCCGTCACATTTGCGTTTCTTAAGAATTTTGTTCATCAACTGTTGCAGAATTTATTTGAACTGTTGTAGTTGCAAATCGAATGCCTCTCATCCTCATCTGTAAATTTGCAATTTTTCCTCAATCAACCGCGACAAATAATTGGGACGGTCGTGTATTACATTGGGCGATTTAACAGCTCGTTTAGGGCTAAAATCTACTATTTTCGAGCCTCCACTGTCTTGTGCACGTCATAATTTAATTAATTTGGAGGGATTTTCCGCGTCAGATGATTCCTGTGTGATCTTTAACAGGGTTCTCGATGACGTTGAGTAAAAGCAGATTTAGTTTTAGGTTCTTTATTTACAGATGTTCGATGTCGGCTGGAAACACTCTGTTAAGCCCTCAGTTTATTGTGTACATCCAAAATACCTGCTGATGTTTTGATTTCCTTGTTGTGGCTGTGGAATTCGATGTTGCTCTGAGAAGAGATCGCTGTTCTATTGTGGCCAGACAGTATTTTTGGCAACAAAACAACTAAACTTATTACCCATCTCCTTTTCCGTAGTGTTTCGGATATTTTAAATAATTTGTAACTACTATTCAAATTCAGCTCTAAAGTTTTGCTATTTTGTTGAACGGAAACCGTTCTTGGCGCTTTTTTCCAATGTTTACCATCTGTCAAATGCCACAACTAATTATTCTATATTTTAATACCCAAGAAAGTTAAATAACGTGTTTTTTAATTGTAACAATAAATTGCCATGAAGCTATACTACAAACAGTTTCCGATGGGAAATAATCGTCTTAACGATAAACGTATTCACATTTTTAAATTAAAAAAATTCCTTCACACTCAACAATTTTTTTTGTTCATTTTAGTTTCTCAGTTGAGTAGCCAGAGCCAATTAATCAAGGATACTTTATTTTGCACTTTAGTCTAGAGAATGCAATAGCTATGGGCTTTGCTTCAGTGCTGCTGGAGAGGAAAAAAAAGAAATGCAAGAAATGAGCAATTACAATGTTTCTCATTCTCCGTCACAGGTTGTATTCGACACTCTTTTTCTTCTTTTTTCTCTTTTTTGGGCTTAGAGAAAACGCTGTTGAAATCTCAATCTCCGCTTGGGATAATTTTGGCTATCAATATTCTTCGTAGTCGACAGACGCTACCTGTATTCTATTTTTTCTGTAGCCTGAATTAATTTTCCACGTTGCTTTTAAAAGTGAAGCAGGTCTAATAGTCAAAATGAAACAAACTTTTTGTCGAAAAAAGCAAAATCTGTTTTCCTGATCCTATTTTTAAAATTTGTTCTCTTTATCCGTAACTTAAACTTACGTAGTTCAAGGCGATCGAACGCTTCAAAAAACTAACCTCAAAATATACTCCTTCTTCTATCGAAGGCGCAGGCAAATCTAATTAACGTCCGCGCGTTTAAATAATTCCAACCAGAACCCCTACCAACTTTAAAATGTTTACACCCACGCTCAACCCACTCCACTGCTGCAACATTAATGCCATTTATACACGATGCATATAGCGTGTTAAATATATTCATCCAGCAATTAGTTACGCGATAAAACCACAAAGCAAAAAACATTTTACCCACCTAACCATCCGCTCCTCCTCAAATTGCGCCATTAACACGGGTAATTCAAAGCCAAGACTAGTTGCGTGGTGAAGAAAATATACCATGGCCCTTGTGTTCTCGTCCTAGAAGAGTCCTTTAAAACTGTTTTTTAATTTATTCATAATTTAAATTTTGTTTTTACCTGATCCCGAAAGTCACTCCGCCACCCGGCAATAAAGTGCGGTGCATGCGGCCCAAAGAGTGCTCCCAAGAAAATTCTCTCAAAAGTCTTCTCACACAAGTAGATTTCCTCTGCAAAAGAAGACGAAGAAAAGGATATCAGAAATTCAATTGAAATAATGTAAATAAATAAGGTAAACAGGCTAGGGAATCTATTTGAAGCTGTGTGTTGTGGGCCGTATATAGGCGTGTTTTATTGAGTCATCATTTGTTGGTAATACAATAAACGTAAAGTGGTACAGGCAGAGTAAATAAAACAACCCCTGTGGATATTATCGTTGCCGTCTCAGTCAGTGGGGATGATAATGCTTTTAAATCTCACCATCAAACGTCGGTGCAGTGCTTCAAATTGATTGTTAACATCAGTTTATTGATTTTATTTGTTGGCTTTGAAAGTGATTTTGTGGAGTGTTTTGCAAAGGCAAGGTGATCGGAATTGAGAAAAAAAGGTAATAGGTTTTTAATAAAACGAATTTAGCCTAAAACCTGCGTTGTCTTTTATTAGAGATTATCTTTCGAATAAAGTAAATTTCATGCTAATTTAAAAAAATCATTTTTGTTTTATTCCATTTCAAAGTTCTACACCTCTAAAAAAAAAGATCCTAATTGCATTCTTCTCCTTTGCGATAGATAATTCTTTAAAAATATAAGCAGATGACTTAATGAGTCGTTCCAAACAGAGTTGGGCTGAAAAAAAAGATATAACGAATTCTCAAAAGATTGAAAATGAATTATTAAATGCTAAATGAAGATAAGTTTGAAGTCAAAGTCTTAGAGCGAAAATCACTGAACGTAATCCCTTAATTAAATTCAGTGCAACTTTTTTAAAGGCTGCATTTATAAAACAAATCTTTTACAACTTCTTGAGTGTTCCTCATCCCGTTTTCGATTGACATTCGTCACCTTCAATATTTCACTTCTTTCAACCACCTTCAAAGTTTCAACACCACTAATCCCCAACAATGTGGCAGTTGACAACTTTTTCCAAATCGCAGACACATCGTAGTTGTTGTCTTGATGGAAATGTTCTCAGCACTACACAAAAATAGCAGATCCTTGACGACTCGCGACTATATTCTTCATCCTAAACCTAACTAAAACTTTCTAGTGAGGTCACCTATCTTCAGAGATTCGGTTTGAAAAAAAAAAAAAACTTTTTCGCTGCGCTTCGAATGGTGGCAATCGTCAACAATGGCGACATTGATAAGGACCACAGTGCCACAGAACAATGGCGACCTTGCGCGCATGAAGGATTTCTTTGCTTGAACTCAAAGAATTCGGAGATAAATTAAAATAAGAAGTTTTTTTTTTTTTTTTGTGAAAACTTTTCTCTTATGTGAAAAGATACGGTGGCTGAGCAGAGCATGTACTTTGCTGACACTGAATCTGAGAAAATGTATTTCACAGCCTCAACAAGATATCCCCATTTTCGGCTTATGCGATAAGAATAAGTTATTGGATCTAACTGTCAACAACACCTTCTCTGTTTATTAGAGACTGTGTGTGTGTATGTGCGTGCTGTGATTTGTGATTTTTATTTTATTTTTTGTCATGACCCTCGTTCGTATGCTTTTCTGCTTAACGAGCTGATTTCTGTTTTTGCCGTCGTCGTGACGGAGTTAAAGATGTGTCCTGACAGGATGGCGCTTTGAAAATAAAATAACGAAAAAAAGAAAGGAAAATGACTGAAATCTAGTGATTAGAGTCGGAGACACACCGTCTTTTGTTGAGAAGATGCGGAGAATACATTTTCGGATCTTAAAGTTTAGAGTATTCACCAGGACCTTTTAGTTAGTCATTCAGTGGATAAAGTTGATTTTGGGCAACTTGGTTCTTTAGATTTTACGGAGTCAGTGAACGTTTTGACAAGGAGGGGAGGAAAAATAGACCACTCATCATTAAGTATGTATGTATTTTGTGTTTTATTTCTTGCTCAG
Source organism: Syritta pipiens (assembly GCA_905187475.1). Lineage (NCBI taxonomy): Eukaryota > Metazoa > Arthropoda > Insecta > Diptera > Syrphidae > Syritta > Syritta pipiens. The sequence goes on along the minus strand of LR994572.1, from coordinate 30,650,107 downwards.
TAACATGCCGCACCTTCACCCCAATTTATTCTACCTTGAGGAACTGCACATCGAATTATGTGAGCAAACTAACTTTGCACGCTGATCGAGTGAGAATGGCTTGACGCCTTCATCCCAGCCACGACCGATGGTGAACTTGAATGGTTTACTGCGATTGTGTGACTAATCAAATCTGGTTCCATCGTCTAGGGTGCCAGTAGTGAACGACCACAACTTCGCCGCTTCTTGGAAAAATACTTCCAGCATCACCGCCAAGAGAAATAACGTCGTCTTTCTTTTTTCCCAAGACATCAGTGAGAAAAATAATATTAGTCAGGCTTAAAACAACTGAAGGATGAAATACAGTTCAACGGTGCTATTAGGAAGTGGACACACCAATGCACCCACTAATCTAATTATGGGGTCACTAATCACAATTGTCAGTGGTTCGATGTCTGATGCTTCTCTTGTGAGGTTGCTTGCGATGAGAAAGCAATATTTGCTTTACACAATCAAAACAATTGAAGCATTTACTACATTTGTCGTAAAGACAAGAAATAATTTTTATTCAGCTCTCCTCCATTTTTTTTATAATACTCACAAGATGCAAGTTCTCTACTTGTTTTTCAAATTTTATGGCATGTCAACCTGTTGTTTCCATTGTCAACCACTTGTAACCTGCTCAATCGTACACCACAATTTCGACAGTTCTTTGTTCGACACTGTGAGTGGTTAGAATACGAAAACCTCACAAGTTTTGACTTCCCACGCTCTTATCTTGTTAGGCAGTTGCGACCTATGAGGTATTACAAAGGTATGCCCGAATTGTGAGCATCCGGAGATTCCTGCGAATACGAAAATAACCTATAAATAAAGCAACTTAAAAAGAGATGTTCACTTAGCTCTAAGTTTTATAAAAAAAATCGAACGCATTTCTTTTCAACCTTAATAGATATTTCAGCGAAAAATATCTTTCCACCGTTTTTTGCCATCACCAGTCAAAGTATGTACAATCTATAAGAGCATTGTGAATTCGTAGAAGAACTTGTTTCAACTTCGTATAAAAGCATTTAAATTTATGCTGATCTACGTTAAAACTACAATTCATTAAAACGGAAAGAGGAAGATTATGATAAGTTGCTTTACTTGGAAATGAAGAAATTTTAATTATTGGCGTTGTAAAGCAATAGCTGCAGGGGATTCTAAGAATTGAAGTCAGCAAAATATGTGGGAGATAAATAAGATTGCTAACAATTCGCCTTAATTCTTCTTGAAAACCCCTTATAACTATCTTCTGGAACTCTCTGTCTATATTTCAACCTTTATTTTAGAATTTTTATTTGTCCTTTTTTTTGACGGCTGTTATTTCTATGGCTACGTTGTCTCGCTTTGTATGGATTTCTACTTAAATGTATGATTAACGCATTTGATTTTTCGCAAGTGCAAAACTGGGTCAGAGAAAACCGATCTTTGCTCATACAAAATGAAGTTTTTTTCTGGTTTCTGTTTTTGTTAAATAATTAATTATGAAATAATTTGGTTTAAGTTACTCATATTTATTTTTGAGTTTTTCTTGAAAAACCGAATTTTTTGCTAAAAGTGGCTCAGTTTGCATCCCACTGTATATTTGGAACTAATGAAACTAAAGATTATTTGATACTTTTCTTAAACTACACAATTCGTTGCTATACTCGCTAAGCATTGCCAATTAATAAGGTCCATTTTTTAGTGCTTTATGGCATTCATTCACAATGGAAAGTCATCTCGAAAAGCCACCGTCAGTCACTCAATCACACCGCTTACCGCAAATTAAATGCCCACTTAACCCCAGCAAATGACCAATGGTAATAAATCGAGTACAAAAAACAATCATTAACTAACTAACACTCTAATCCTGTCGAATTTTGTTTTCTTCCTATTCTAATGTATCATTGCACCATATTGCGCCCTAACCGCCAAATTACCATAAGCGACAAAGTGAAAGTCTCACAGGAGAGGCTTTTTCGTTTTTGTCTGAGGTAAAAAAATGTAAATATCGCTTACGATAAATTTTGTTTTCACTGTTACTAATAACTGGAATGCTTTATTAAAAAGCCAATGATTCAGACGCGCAATCGAATAAACTATCGAACTGGATCACAAACTCATCATACTTGAAATGTCGGTTACGATAATTTGGCGGTTAGGGCGCAATAGGTTCCTATCCTTTTAGTCTTGAATCGAAATCCAATATAGTTTTGGCTCATTTCTTCTCGTCACCTTGTAACCACAAAAACAAATCATTGTCCAAATTCAGAGCACCACTAAAGCCAATTTCTTCCAAAATTAATTTCACCAAAGTCAGAGATGCGAATTCAAAGGAATCCTCGACATCCCCATTGTACTTACCCAAAAGGACGACAACAACAGCTGAATCCCGAACGCCCCAGTCCCAGCACGTTCGCAGCGCTATGTACAGGATATTGTGATACTTCCCCATCATGCAGACCTGCAATCATACAAAAGCGAATTAAATTTTCAGTCGGTCGACATTGAGAGCGAGCAGGGAGAGGTGGTTTCATTTTCGAATGTTGCCTTCGATTGTGACGGCCAGGATGGCGCAAAAGGATAATGGCTTTCTGGCGATTATTACACAGTGTACAGAATGAGAAAGGAAATATCTACATTCCACCTTTGTAATAAAAGTTTTACTCGCTCCCATTTCGAGTGGTCTTTTTTTTTCTGCGTTTTCGTATTTGAAAATGGTTTCATTTGTAAATCGACAGCAGAGAAAAAAGACCTGACCGAGGGGAAGGTGTGTTAAAAAGTGAAACGAAATTCGGTCAGGTTTTTAGAAGCCGTTTATTGTGGAGGGGAGAAATGAGGAATGAGGCCTACAGCCGAGTGGCGTTAATTAAAATGAAAACCAATAAATACACTGAAATGCGTCATTGCTGGGGTGACAATCAGAAGTAAAATGGCGAAGGAATGTAAAGTATTTCTTTTTAGGGAATTGAAAGGTCGAGTCTGCGTGTTTTATTAGTCAGTGGCTTTCTTGTAATTGATTTGCATGCCTATCAGGGGTGGTTGTGAAAGAGTAATGAGTTTAACGTTGAAGTTAATTAATAATTTATTGTTATTGTCGGTGGAACGTAAATTATGTCCGTGGGCAGTGTCGCCAAGAAGATGACAAAGATTGCGGTTAATTGAATTCTTCAAAATTTTATTTTAATTGAGAATTGCGAGTCGTAGTTTTGCAATTTTCCAAATTGTCAACAATGCAGAGAATCTGGTGAGATCTTAAGCATTTGCTAAAGAATTTAAGAGAAATTGTCAAGCCTCAAACAATTCAATGGAAATTTTCGAAATGTTTTAGACCTTAATTAGAGTTTATTAAATCTCTAACATTAAATACAGATTCCTGAGGACATTTACTTTGTTGTAGATTAAGTGAATGAACAGTCGCAACAAATCTCGTTCATTTGTTTTCAAACTTCAAGTCTCGGATTGGTACATTGAAATGTTAAAAATGTGTGTTTACTTTCTTCTTTGTATCAAAGTTTCAAGGTTTAGATTGATATTTAAAAAAGAAATCAATTCGATTGAAAAAATTACAAAAAATTAACACGAATGAAATGAATCCTAGAAATTGGAATAATAATGAATTATTGCGTTCTGATTTAGTTGAGGTGTTCTAAGTAGAACCTCTCAGATGTTCTGAGTAGAACATCTCAGATGTCAGTAAAACATTTTAATTCAAAATTTTAGAAAACTGATTTAAGAAATTGTAAGCACATCGTAAATGTAGGTTTTGTCCACATTACTTAAAAATTTCCTCAATTTAAGTCAACTCTCAACTGCAATAAAAACAAGAACCACCTCCGATATTATTTTAATCAGACGGGACAAATGTCCTTCTTACTGTACACTAAATTCGAGGCAAATTCTTTTTTTACAGACTTTATACAGACTTGAAGGTTTATAAAGACTAATTTGTGTACTTCGAAACGAAGCGGCATTTCATGGAATTGCTACAATTCCTTTCTATTTTCACGCAGAAAATATACAAAATTTCTGCCAAAAATGTAAGAAAATTTGATTTCTTCGGCTTACTTTAAGCATGACTTTCAGTGGTACTCTCAAATCTTAGGTCGAAAGTGCAGTGAGTAAGGCCACAAGAGTATTGTATTTGTATTGTATTTTTTTTAATATGTAAGTTATATTTGATATTTAGTGTGAACTAAATAGAGTTAAATGCCATTCCAATCGAATTTTAGAAATTTACAAAATGGGTGGGGTGAGCCTTTAAAAGTAATTAAAAATAAACCGATCCGCTTTTTTCAAATACAATATTTCAATGCCATAATATTTGAACCTCAGTCTTTCCTAAGAAGAGACTTTGAGATTTGACAGTAAAATCAACGGCTAATGAATGGCTTGTAGAGACAGAATCTTCAAATGGGATATATAGTTTTTCCGAAATTTCTTGATCTTAACATCAACAATTTCTAAAACTCAAATGGCTTGCAATACAAATTTTCGAAGTAACAACTGCAAGCTAATGAAGAATTTATTTGTTTTACACTTTGCGGGAGTTCATGTAGGCTTTAAAACAAAACATAAAATACAATACACTCTTCAAATTTCAATAGCTAAGCCGTTCAGAGCAAAAATAGATTAATTCCATGAAACAAAAAAAGCGAGAAAAATGAGACAAGCGATGAAATAATTTGAATTCGCTTTTGAAATACACTACGTTTTATTCAAATAGTTTTTTTTTTTTATATATATACTAGCTGTACCCGCGACTTCGTCCGCTTTAGTTTAACGATTTATTAAGCATGTTATACACATTTGATTTATTACAATATAAAAGACAAATTATATAATTTATTCAAATCAAAATACAATTTACAATTATAACTTACTTACATATGTTTATACAAATTTAACCTAAAGTTTTATACTTATTCTAGTACGTCTCTATATACAATATTCAATGATTTGCTGTTGGGAGCTAAAGCAATTAAATTTTGTGGGCAAGATACTCTCGAGCATGCAACATAAAGCTGTCCGTGGGAAAAGCATGGATTAATTAGATGTAGTCCAGAAACCTTAAGAGTTTGACCCTGTGATTTATTGATGGTCATTGCAAACGCTAACTTCACTGGAAATTGTATTCTTTTAAAGGAAAATGGCAAATTGGTTGGAATGATTGGAATGCGCGGAATGAATACTATATCGCCTTTGCCTGTTCCAGTAATTATAGAGGCTTTAATAATATTTCGTCCCAATTCTATGATACGTAGCCGAGTACCATTGCATAGTCGAGGGGCGTTCAAATTACTTATCAGTAAGATATGTGCTCCAACTTTCAGTTCAAGTCTATGCGGAGGCACTCCGGATAGTTCCAAGGAATTAAGGAACTCTATTGGATAGGTAGTAGTATCATCAGCGGACATTACAGTATCTACGGAAAAATATACAGTTACAGGGGAATGTCGGCAAATGTTGGCGAATGTCGGCGAATGTCAGCGAAAATCCTGGCATCGTCCTTATTTTGTCGGCTCCGAACGATGTCATGTGGAAACATGAGTTATATTTTCTAATATCCCCCAAAAATGTTCGTGATTCACCCGTTTCGCCGCAAAATAGTCCCCGAAGTGGTTCAACAGGTTCCTCTATTGTTGGTAATGCTACTTTTCCTCCAGAGCAACATATTCCAGCCATTTCTTCCTTCCATTTAAGAGCACCACAAAATCTTCATTGTTTCTCCATCCTTTCTAACTTGATAAGTTTATGATTGCCGTAATTAATAATGCTATCGTACTGGAAAGCCGCTTTGTGGAACACGTTTCACGTGTTTTTGCTAAAGGCAGCTCTTCATTGTGCTGCTCTTTCTGCAGCATTGCGCCTCCGAGTTTCGGTTTCCTCAGGATTCTCAGCAGCACGCCGGGATGCTAAGTATTCAGCGTGTTGTTGACTACGATGTTGTGATTCCTGTACCGATTCAGCAGCTCTCGAAATCGCTTGTCGCTGTGCCTGCTCTTCACGACGAACTTGGCTTTGTTGAGCAGTTTCCATGGCTCGCTGCGTTGCCATATATTCGGCATGCTGTTGGCTGCGTGATTGCGATTGTCCCCCCGATTCGGTAGATCTTGAGACTGCTTGTCGCTGAGCTTGCTCCACTCGGCGGGCTTCAGTTTGAAGAGGAGTCTCGGTCGCTCGCCGTACTGCCTTATATTCGGCATGCTGCTGGTTGCGTAGTTGAAGTTGATCCTCCGATTCAGTAGCTCTTAAAACTGATTGCCGCTGAGCTTGCTCTTCCCGACGGACTTGAGTTTGAAGAGGGGTCTCGTTAGCTCGCCGCATTGCCATATATTCGGCATGCTGTTGGCTGCGTAATTGAAATTGTTCCTCCGATTCAGTAGCTCTTAAAACTGACTGTCTCTGAGCTTGCTCTTCTCCACGGGCTTGATTTTGAAGAGCAGTCTCATTAGTTCGCCGCATTGCCATATATTCAGCATGCTGCTCGTTGCGTTCTTGCGATTACTCTGCTGATTGAGATGCTCGCAGCCTCGCTTGCCGCTCAGCTTGATCTTCTCGCCTGGCCTGGGATTGTTGCGGCGTTTCGTTGGCTCGCCGCGACGCCATATACTCTGCAAGTTCACTGTGTCTTACCTGTTCCGGAGTTTCCAGGAGTCCACTCGTTGTTGGTCGATTCTGTATTTGCGGGGAGGTCACCTCTTCCGCCTCCTCTTCTTTAACTCGCTTGGGGCGCACATGCCGGCCTAGGTTGGTTCTTTTCCTTAAAGGCATTTTAAACTAATGTTGTTTTTTACCGTCTGGTTGTAGGGAAGACTTGATTAAATATGATCCTTGCAATGCTCTACTCTGGTATATATATGCAATTTTTTCGCTCGGGAAGAAAATCTTAGGACACTAATTACTACTGGGATCTATTCTGGCATTATATGCCATTTTTTATTTAGGTACAACTTTATTGCACTAATTTATTAGTTTTGTCTGCATGCAGTACTCGTTTTACAACTTTTATCTCTTATTTATGTTGATCATCGCGAATTGTTGTGTGGATATTTACCCAGGTAATTTAACTACAACATAAAGGGAGAACGATTTTCATAATTCACTAATTGGCCGATTCGTCGAATTGTGTAATAAAGTCTACTTCATTTCACTTAAATTATTGAAGAAGATCATAAAATGCTGTCATAAAATACATATCATCTAAATTTCAACCTTTACCTATTTCGTGAAGCACCCTCGCTGTCTCCTGAAAAAGGAACAGGTAGGACAATTGTCGATTGGTAGTTCGAGAATATTAAAAAAGGATATTCATATAAGAGAAATGGTGCAAGCTATATTCTTGCAATTATGCCATTTTTTGTCAGGTATATGATCTTACGGAATCAAGTATTTCAAGCATTTCAAGATCTATTCTGGCATTTATATGCTATTGTTTTTTTTTTATAAATGTAAGTACAGAACTTTATGGCACTAATTCATTCGTTTTTTCTGTACGCAGCCTCTCGTTTTCTTATTCTAATCTCTTATTTGCCTTGCTCATTGGGAAAGGAACAGATGAAAGGTATATATAAATCACCGATTCGTCGAATCTCTTCGCTTGAACAATAACAATTATTTGCCTGTGTCTAGACTTCAACTCCTATGTATTTATAGCACCTGTGTCTTTTTTTTATCTATGATCGCACACGCTTACGATTTAAATTTGGAGTAAATACAACGTGTAAAAATATAGTTTAAAACCAATTGAATAAGAGTCTAACTTCCAAATTTCAACCAACTAATTTGTTCTTGGATGCAATGAGTTTGACTTGAACTCAGAAAGCAACCGCAGGCCGACGTTTCTGTAAATTTCAAGGAAATCCTGACCGGTCTACTGAACGCTTTGGCGATTGCGCACACGTGCTCAACTCTAGTATCTCCGGCGACTTCTGTGAACCACAATGCAAAGTTATTTCAACCCCTTTCTGCTCTACAAAAACAAAATATACAGCATACGATCGCGGAATAGAAAATGAAGCAAAAAGGGTCGTTCGAACACCTGCGTCCTTTTCATGATGCGTTGCATGCACTTCAAAATTGAAGTCAAACTAAACGCATCTAGACAAAAGATAGACTAAAACAAAGTGCAGATCATAAGGAATCTACGTTCCAAGTTTCAGCCAAATCGGTCAAGCGGTTTGGGAGCCATTTCTGACAAGAGAAAAATTACAAACATCCAAACATCCAAACATCCAAACTTTCGAATTTATAATATTATTAAGATTAAGATTTTGGTGCGTGCTAAAGTGGTTGGGGCTACACTTAAGTATCCTGTTTAAGACACAGCACGGGCCGAAGGTACCGAGGGAGAGATGGAAAGAAGATTTCAATCGAAGTTGTCATTTTATAGTGTCTTTCTTTATTGTTAAGGAAAGTTACTGTAAATACAAAAAGTTATGACTATGCCAAGTTCTTTGACACTTAAATCAATATATCTATACTCTGTTATAATTGAACTGTTCGTAGAACTCAAAACTATTAACTGCGGCAGAGTGAACTTAGCCATTTTTTTTTAACTTCTTTCCAAATTAACTTTAACTGATGTTCCCACAGCTTTTTTTCGTGGCAAACTCAAATAATTTTTAATTAAACTTTTTGCAGTTGGTAGATATAAAAAAAAAACAACTGCATTTTTGTGGAAAATTTAATCTCACTTCGTGTTTTGTTTTCTGTAATCCGTACAGAGAAATGTAAAACAACAGGAATCCCTACAATGCACCAGCTAAAAAAAAAAGCTCATGTATTTACCTTGCGGGATAGAACTCGAGAACAGATTCGGTTTTTTCAATAAAAAAAAATGCGCTTACATCTCCGTTGGCATCACGTTTCTCCCGATGGTACTTTACTGCTGCCAGTACAGCGAATCTGGCCACTTCCTCCGTGTGCATATTCTGCCCTGAAAATCGCATACATCCAAAGGAAGAAGAAAAAAAAAATCGTATCGACCGCTGTGAATTTAGTTACACTAACGCCGACAACTAACCATCACTGCATCCACTAATCACGGCGTTCAAGTGGTCCAGGACATCACGTCGGGAGCTTCGGTCCTGAAGTCCGCTGCGCGCAATCTTCTCGAATGTGTCCTCGTAAAAGCAATCGAAAATGAAATCCATTTTGGGTGGGACCGCGTTCGTTATTTGATTCTATGGACACTGTAGCTGCCACACATCAGCGGTCGTGGCCCTTCCGCAAAGTTTAAGCTGCCTTCGCTTGGATGTAATTGCAATTAACTTCTCTTCACGGAAGTCCTTCACTCGCACAGACACACTTTGCGCGGTATTCGCGGGGTAAACTTCTAAAATGAACTCCTAACGCGTTGCATGTTCCAGTTGATTGGTGCACAGCGCAGCAATGGGAGCGATTTAGAGGCCAATTTGCCGTTCACCTCGATACACACGGACACGTTACGGAAACTTTTTTGGGCGGCGGGGTGGTGGCGGATATTATCTGTGATTTAAGAGTTTTTAGAAAGTTCCCGAACTTGACTTGGAACGAGGCTTTTAACTCGAGCAATAAACTCAGACTAACTACTTGACGTCGTTGTTGATTAGGACCCGTCACGTAAGTATGTCGTTGTCTTAAGTCAGGTGGTGGTTGGCGACTATTGATTTTGAAATCCAAAATCAACCCTTGTTTCCGTCAGAATGCACTTGCGGAGCTTCTCTGTTTCTTACGAAGTCAGATGGGGGCAGGGTTTGTTTGCCCTAATGCGAGCGGAACTACGAACTGAATGTTTTTACGTGAGTCTTGATGTCACGCTGGGAAGAAGAATGGTGTTCGCCACGAATGATGAATAAGTGCATGTGGCGAACATTTGGTGTCACAAGAATCGTCAGGAAACTTCAATTAAATGGGCATGTTTGTTAGACAGAGTCACTCAGCTAAAAAAACAGTCGTCTGGGCTGATGACAAATAGAGAACTCGTAGAAGTTTTCCCTGCTGGCGATGACTATTATTCGTAGCCACATTTCTCACGTTGGGAATTTGAAAAATCTTGTTCACGACGACGACGAGCATGGATTCACACTTCTCTGGATTTTATTGATTCAGTTTCCCCACACAGCGAACCGCATGCACCACGAAAATTAATTTAGTTTTTGAAGTTCAACTTTAATTGAATAAGGTTCCATGTATATTGTATATGCCTGCTATATTACATATCACTGTTGTACATTGTATACGCGTATTTCAACCTTTCGGAAAAAATTCTTCAAATTCAAAGCTAAATGTTTTGGGAAATTAAATAAGATATGAGTCAAAAATTAAACCCAATTGGTTTTTTTATTCAATTTTTTGAACAAGGCTTTTACAAAATTGTCGATCTACATTTTGTGTCAATGTAAGCACACTGATGAGCAGGTAACCAAAAAGCCAAACGGACAATGTTTATATGTTAGAAACTGTTGAGTGACTGCGTCCAAAAATTGCAAAATGATGATTTAGACATAAACAAGTGAAGAGGTTAAAACACAGCTGATGATAAGCAAATTTCTATCGCTTAACATGCGATAATGTGTGTAATGAAAATTGTCACTTGGGTCCTATTTGTCCAGCTTTTTTCATAAGAAGAGATCGAAATTTAACAATGAACCGACGCGAAAGTATTCGACATATGTAGTTCTGAAAGGTGGATACAGATGAGAGTGCTTTCGCATTTGCCTGAATGGTGTTCACAAAAACATCCACCAAATAGTCAGGCAGCTTTGCCTTTGACTCCATTATGGCTCTTCCAACCTGCCTTAATTAACAAATCTTGCAACTAAAAGGTTTGAAAACATTAACCATCTGCCAAACTTCGTAGTAATTTTATAAAATTTCCAAACATTTCTTATCAGGGAACTTTTCCAAAAAAAGAAAAATTCGACTAATTCTTGACGTAAGCAGTTTATGAAGAATGTTAGAATGTGCATTTGTTTTAAAATACGAAATTACAATACGCGCCGTTTAATAAATAAGAATCTACCCCAAGAAATTACATTTTTGTATTTAAGAAATATTGCAGGACTTGAACTTGTTACTAGAAAATAAGGAAATTAAGAAAAAACCCTTACATGTTAAAGAAATTCATGAATTTCTTCGAAAACAACCAAACTCTAAAATACGAATGCCTAAATATGCAGCCAATATTAAAGTAATAGCTTAAAATAAGGATTAAAGAAAGGAAAACTTAACCATCGAAATCAATAATGAATCAAACACCTTGTCACCGACACCGATTTTGAAGTGTCTCCTCGCTAAGTTTACCCTGAGCTCTCTCCACGGCACTTTTTAGATCATTTACTGATCCGCATTGGGTGCTGCTGGCGTAAAATTTCCTGATCAGTGTTCCCGAAGCATTTATATTTACCCTGCTTGCATGCACCGATGAGTTTACCTTTTTTAATACTAGGCTTTCACATTAGTATTGCAGCCAAAATGGTACCAAATATTCTAAAAAAAAAAACTCCGCTATACTACAAAATACTCAATTTTATTCACGGAAAAGCCAGTGGGCGTTCGAAAATTGATTTAACAAATCCCAAATCAACAGACGTAAACAAAAGAAAGGTACATCGTATGCTTTCGTAAGTTCCTTCGCTAACAACAAGTCACAAGTTTCTGGACCATCTAGATTAAACTAAAACCAAAATGTTATAAATTATAATTATGGATCGACATTCTTTAAGAGTTCTTTCCCAGCCCTGCAATCTCTATTAACTAAAGAATTTGTGCACGCTTCTTACTAAAATCATGTCCTCCCTTCGCTCTCTTCACCCACAAAGTAAAGCACATGCAATTCTTCCACCTCATGGCACACCTGCTCTCCATAATCGTAACCATAACCTAAACCACTTACATCTATTGCGGGCTTCATCTTTTAAAATTCATTACCTAAAAACCCTGCTCCTTTCATTTTTAGCTTAAAATTTTTATGCTGGCACCTCGGTCAGTGTGGTTAACAAACCGCTCATCTATGTGAGTGTTAAATTTATTTTCGAACCAATTACGAAATTCTCCAAACTCCACCAACGTCCGTGAGTATGGAAGATAACCCGCCCATGGCGAACAAACTCTACCCACGGAAGCTGGTGCGGTCTGCCGTGATTTAATTGAATGAATTTTAATTAATAAATGTTTTATTTTAACGACAATAATTGATTGTTTCCCACAGAAATCCCCAAGGGCTTGCTGATGCTCTGAAAATTATGACAATCAACGAATTATGAGTATTATTAAAAAATACTGTGATGCGAGAGAAATACAAACAATAGATAAATACAGAGCATTTAAATTGCACATATGGTCGGGTGTTTTCTGATTGTAAATAGTTTTCGTTAGTCGAGTTATTTACATATTTGTATTGGAAAAATAATCTGAGTTGATATTTACTGGGAAATGGAAGAGATTTCTGTGCAGTCATTACTCGTTTTGAGCATTTGGTATTTCTGTTGATTCGATAGTTGGAATTTCAAATTCCTTATTCAATTATTTTAAGTGGAAGTTCAAATTTCTTTTCATGTATATAGAATTACTCACAATGACAGCAATTCAATTAGTTTAATACACTTCGAACATGTTAAACTATTGTTTAACTTAAATTGCAGCGAAAGTTTCTGTATCACTGTCATAAATTAAATAAAATACTTTACTGCAGAATAATGGTATGTAAACTAGTCTCGTACGAGGGTAGTCCAAAAAGTTTCCGACCGAGCAATGATACAAAACATTTTTTCTCAATTTTTTTTTTATTTTTCTACATAGTCTCCTTGTGACTCTAAACACTTTTCCCAGCGATGCTTCCATCTCTCTAAACCGTCCAATTAGTACTTGGCGATTTTTTAATCGCCAAGTTAAATTATTTTTCTCTGAAAAATAATTATTCACGAAGGTGATTGCCTCCTCATTTAGCGAAACTCTCTGTCCTCCGGACGCAGGTTTTAGATGGGGGAACAAAAAGAAGTCGCTTGGGTCTAGAGCCGTAATTCGTAGATTTTCGCCATGACAACTGCTGAAGTGTGAGATGGCGCGTTGTTTTGGTGAAACGAAATCACCCACATCTAGTGATCTTGATACCCGAGTACCGGGAAATTACCCGACATTTTCACACAACGAAGAGTATAATATATCAAAAACAAAACGAGTTACCGAGTAGCGGGTAAACGAAAAACCAGGGTAAACTCAAAAATCGGGTACTGCCCGTATACACGTCGACACATTCAAACTGTACTTCCAAAATGGCCGAAACTTAAGTGAGTAACTGTCAAAAGATGCGCAACTAGCAGTCACCAGCTTTTATTGACGAGTGACGCTATCTTTTTGTTGCGGTCGGAAACTTTTCAGACTGTAGACTTCCGTAAATCTAGCTACAGCTAGCTACACAAATATAAGAAATAAATAAGGTTTTAAAATCTCGCAGGTAATTATTTTGCACAGTGAAAGTTTGGTAGGATAAGGCACTAGTATCCGGACAGTTTACATATTTTTGAATTTTTATGTCGAATAATTTTCTGGCTTTTAAAGTAATCAAATATTTTTCGATAGGTTTTCAAAGATAAAAGGGTTTTCAAAATAAAATTATTTATTTATTATTTGTAAAAAAAATAAAATAGTTTTAACTAAAAAGAAAACTTATGAAAGTTCGATTTGCGCTATTATCCGGAACACTAGTACTCTGAAGACGTCAACGTTAAAGCACGTTAGGTAAGGTTAGGTTAGTGGATAGGCGGGGTTTCATCCTGCCTCACCTAGGACCTTGTGGCCCCGTTGTGTTGCCTAATAGAAGGGTCCATTCCCCAACTTGTAAGTCCTATCCATTTGTGCCCCGATCCATCTATTTGGTCTTACTCAATGACCTGAAAATTCTTTAAAGGAACAGAGTTAATATCACAAGGATCCTGGAAGATATGTTGCCAAGTTCCAAGTGTTTCAAACCGTAGGTGACAAAGACTGGGGCAGTGACAGAGGTAGTGTTGGGTGTCTTCCCTCTCCTCCTCATCTTCCAAGACCTTGCATATAGTTAAAGCACGTTGGTTCAAATTGTGTAATTCCAATTCAGCTAATTGAATATAGGTTTTTGGATAGCGTGAATCACTTGATGAAGAAAGCACGAGATCGTTTCCAACTATGTTTCTATTTACTTGTAGAATTTCGTTTTCTAAGGTTTCATCATCACTTAGAATTTCACACCAACGAATTTGCGAGAGTGCTGTACACGTTTTGGCAAATTCCGGGTCGAAACCTTAGCCTAGGTCTTGCTTGCTAGTTCTCCATCGTCCCCGCTTCTGACTTGCTGTTTTGTACAAAACTGGGGAACAAGATCTCAGAATTATAAATGAGTCTTTTAAAAGGCAAACTCTTACCTCTTACGTCTTCTCAGTTGTTAATTTGCTCACCTCCAATCCTAACAGCAGCAGCTAATTGTCACTAGAGAATTCTTTTTTTTTTTTCTAGCAAAAGCAAAACAAACATTTAAGGTAAAACCGCTTTTAAAGAGCTGTGTCTTTATGACCAGTTTTCGCAACCTTGAATTCTAAACAATTTCAACAGGTTTCAGTTTTCTGTTTCTTTCTGATCAAAAAAAGAAACAAAACATATCCCGGTGAATTGAAATTGCAATAAACTGACAAAAAACTTTTAGACAAGTCTTAACAATTTTCAAATCAACAATGAAATTTGAATGCATCACAGATGGTCCGCGTTTTTTGACGCCATTTTATCCAAGTCAGTTCAGTCTAGAAAATTTGCTCACCGTAGAAAACTTAGAAAGACTAACGTTACGTTTTTCTTTAAGACTCAAGGGATTTTCGAACTACTCTGAAAACATTTTTTTTTCATTTTCTCTTTATCCACGACGTAATCTGGGCAACAGCCCGTACAGGGCCAGAGCCCAGCTTTTCGCGCCTCCATTGTATTATGCGCGATATAATTTGTAATGCCGATTCCGAACGGCGAAGGAGAATTGTCAGCTGTTCGCTGGAGGTGGGATCGTGACAATTGTTTGTGGTGTTCTTTCCCCGGGCTGGACGATGTTCTCTTAACAAAAACAACTGAATCTCATAAACACCTCGCAGTGCAACGACAGAATTTTTCCCAGAGCCAATAACCGTTGTCACTCATGTCGAAAAACCGAATTAATAAGAGCCGCCCCTTTGCATGTCCGAAGCCATAACTCGCTTGCATAAGGCCTGCGTGTAGGCGCAGTGTCCTTGGGAATGGGAAATAAATTAATTCTGAGCCGTGTGATGATTATTGTTTGCCGCCCCGTGCGTGGTCGATATGAGTTCCCAGCAGCGAAATTAAATCGCGATCCCTTGCGATTTTTAATTGGGTTTACTTAATTGTCCTGTGGTTAAAATGCATTCATGTAATTTCATTAATTGACGACTACATAATTATTAATTTCACCGAAAATCAATTGCATATGCTGTTGCAACCGAATAATTAATCCATCCTCTTCTCCTACATCTGCTGGTGTGTCGTGTGCAGAAGCAATTTTATGGCATTTATCGGATCTACTAGGCCGCATTAAGATAAAAGAGCTTAGGGGAATTGCGCATACAAATTAAAACCTCAGAAGGAATCCTCTTTGGACGGCAGCGACGACGTTGGCAGGATGAAACAGAAACCCCACGCAAAAGCCATTCCATTTGAAAGAGACATAAAACAGAGACCCGGCATAACCGACTGAGCCCTATCGCTCTGTGTTGAAGGGATCCTTAAACCGACCGACTTTGTCAACAACGACGACTGCGGCGGTGGCGGTGCCTCTCTCCGGCCGTAGCCTAGCTCAAGTTTATCACCAGCCAACATTCATTTCCCACTTCAATGTTTCCCCTAATCCTTTTAGCACATTTCCACATTACCCCCAGGCATACAATCTAACCCGCAGATATTGGCAAGCTAGTTGTAGATACAAGAGTGCATCTCACGAGCCGCCTGCCGTATCGCATGCAAAACAACTTTCAGTGCACTCCAGAAAGAGAACTAAGCATAACCTCATCATGGTATATTTTCCATTTTCAGATTACTGTGTCAAGAGATCAACCAGGATGATTCATTTCACTTGGAATACCGTGGCCCGGTGGTGATGAAAGGCAAGCCCACACCGATGAACTGCTGGTTCCTGTCGAGGAATACGAATGGTACTGACCTGAATGCGGATGATGCCACCGCAGTCCCAGCCGTCGGCAGCGATGTTGCGTCACCAGCCGGAGTCGCCTCTTCATCATCGTCGGCAACCGTACAATCAGCGCCAACATCCACTCGGAGCGCAGCCACATAGAAGAGGGCGACCTGAAGGAAGACGGCGTTCTGCTACTTAGCGTAAATAAAGTAATTATGATTATTATTATTTTATTTTTAACTTTCTGTAGGTTGTTTCAGTGGATTAAGTGGAAATGAGATTTTCTTCTCGGTTTCCTTTTCCACTGGGTTGGAAGGGATTTTGATTTCTTTTTTTTTTTCTTGTGCTTGTCTGTCTGTTTCAATTGTCATGGGAAATTATTGGAAGCATGCAGTGACGCAACCGCTGGGCTATGACCACAAGCCCTGATAGACAAACGTTCCAAGTAGGTGCTGGGGTGTCCTGTTGAGACAGACAAAAACAACAAGCTCAGCAAAAGGGGGAGATGCGAAGATACGACAATTGAAGATTCTTTTAAATTATGAAAAAAAAAAATTAAAAGGACGGATGATTTGTAGGTCTAATTCCGTTCTATGGAAAATGTCATTTATTTTTGGGAGATAATAAGCAAGCGAACCTTTTGAAAGGATTTGTGGGAAACCTTTCAGATGATTGCCCAAATTGTTTTTGTTCTGAGAGAAAAGCAAAAATAACATTTTTGATAAGCTAACGTCATTTATCAAAGCAACCGAAGGTTTTTTAGTGATACTCTCCACCCTTAATCGCTAGGAAATATGTAATGTTATGTACATTAATACAGCTGAAAGAGTTCCTGTACAAGGAGTTTTAACGTCACATTTTAATATGAAAATGTTTATTCACACAAATTATGCAGAGTTTTGGCTAAACAGCGCGGTTTCAGCTTTAAACGCTTTTCCCATTATTCAGACTCTTATTATATCTACATAATTGTCAAAGAAAATTTAGAGCACAAATTAATTTTCTATTCGTTCTGATCTTACCAGCTAGTGGTGTGTTTACGCAAAAAATAAAATGTTAACTAAAATGTATGCTGTCGGATACCTTTTGATATACTCATGCACTGATTAGCGTGACTGATGGCGTGACTCTCCAAGAGGATGATTACGATGACTAAAATTGTTGTCTTTTTTCCGAATTTTTTTGGTGAAATTTATAGAAAAAAATGTTGCGATATTGATTGGATCCATCCCAAAAATTCGATTGTCGTTTTTTTTATGGATTTCTCCAATAACTCAAAAACTGTTAAATTTATAATATTCAAACTAATTGTGTTCAAAAGACTGCACCGAAATTTAACTCTAAGCTTTGTTTGAGAGACATAAGAATTTGGCAACAATTCATTGACTTCACTAAAATCTCGAGCTTATTTTTTTGTAATCTATTAGTATTCAAGGATGTCCCAGTCAACAAGACAATGAGAAAATAAATTCATACAAATTTCAAGAATTGTATAAGACAGAAAGAAAATACACCCTTGCACCAAGGTTTCAAGGATCTCTATTTATCATAATTCTCGATTGTCAAAAAAAACCTAGGACTTTCCATACAACAAGCTCTTACCAGATTTTTGAATACATTGAATACATTTCTTAGAAAGTTAAAATGTATGATTTTTTGAATTTGCAATTCAATAATACCAATTACAAAAAAAAATTACTTAACTTGGACTCCAGTGTTTTTGTTAAAGTTTTTTCGCAAAAGTTTAAATTATGTGCACTAACTAGAAGGAGATTGCAAACTATGGTTAGGTTTTAGCCATCAAAATTAAGAGTGAGAAAGAGCGGCAACTCTCCATAAGTACAACTAGCAGTAGTAGCATATACCCTAACTGGCCAGAAGGGTGAGTGCCCCCTTCAACGATTTTTGCAGAGATGAGGAGAAAGAGACCCCGCTCCACTATCCTGGAACATGCCCAGCACTCGGCAGGATTAGAAAACACATTCTAGGAAGTTATTTCTTTGAGGATTTGGGTGAATTGGCTAATGTAGATGTTGTAGATGTTATAGATGTTGCTTTAGCTACATCTGGGTATAGGCCCATCTAGGGTTAGGGTAAGTGTGCTCCTTTTTTTTTAAGTCGGCAGCAAACAAGCCTGCGAACTAGTATTTTTTGCAGGAAGCTTTTAGGCAAACGGTTTTGAGTTTGAAACAAACATAGCAAATAAACAAACAAGTGTGACAACACAATGGGCCAACCTATGGCCTACGTGAACCGTGAATCTTCGAATCTCCTATTTACCTAAGACCTATCCACCCAAAAATAAGTGACGTGGTTTTTCATTGAAAAAGGACACTAAAAACTAAGTAAAAAAAACTTTCTTCATGATTAAAAAACAAAAAAAAACATTTTTTATCTATAAGAATAAGTACTCGGCGACCTTTATATCAAATAAGTTTAAAACCATGGGTATGATTTCTATTTTTATTTTATTTCCATATAGAAATAAAAACGTGAGCTGTGGCTGGAAGTTGTTTAATGTGTCAAAGCATAAAATAAAAACAGAGAAAAACATGTAAACCTTGTAGCGTTTATTCCAGAAAGTATAATGTCTATCTTTAAAACTTTGGATATCATGTAGCCTTTCAAAAAAAAAAAAAAATAATTAAATTTTGGGGTTTTCATTCAAAAAACATTTTTTTTCTAAATTAGACTGACCTAAGTGCCTTGTTCCATTGATTAGGGTTAGCTTTTAGAATTTCTAGTTTGTAAACAATTCTCAGTTTGCATTTTTTCTTCTAGTTATTCAAAAAACACACACAAAGTTATAAGCACTCATAACCTCACGTGTTTATACCTACCGATTTTTTTAATATGAAAAGATACGAGTTAGTATGTTTTGATTCATCAATAAATAAATTTGAAATAATTGATTTTACATCGAATAATATAGTTTGAAACGTTTCAATCAAATTTTTTTCTAAATACATAGGTTCCAGCCTACTCGTCAGTACATCGTTTTTAGATGTAAATAAAAATTTAATGTAAAAAAAAAATTATATAAATTCTATTACATTATAAACTTTAATTGACAATTCTTAAAATGTTCTTTTACAGCGGTTTCTAGAACTTTTGACCAGTTGAAGATTGCGTTTTCTTTGCTGTCAAACTTAGAATCTGGGGTTCTAAACTGTCTTCTATCCTTCTCAGTGCCGAGCATGCTGCTCCTAGTTTATAAAATCAAGATAAATTTGCTTGTATTGGTAATAACCTTACACCAAAGTCTCAATTTTTCCACTTTTTCAAACCACAATTGAAGACTCTTATTTAAAGCATTTAATCGATGAGAACATATGACTGTTTTCGTCTAACACGTCTCGTGGCTAGGTCCTGTTTAATTAGTTTTTCTCGCAGACAAGACTGCTTCATCTTTAGTAGCGTTCGCACCCTACGATTTGTTGTACGATTTGCTTACCACCAAAATTAATGCCCAGCGTTCAAACTACGCAACTGCTCAAACTACAGCGCGGGCCCTTCCTAAAGTTCTAATAAATAATGAAATACTTGCAAAGAAAACAAATTATAAAATATTCATAGATCATTAAGAGATCCATTTACAAAATACTAAATCAACCCAAAATTATTTTTCATATAACTCTCTCTCTTCTAAACATCGACACTCACTCTTTGAAATCACAAGCACAAGGTAAATTTACTGTAAAGCTTAAAGGCTACTCAAAAGGTAAATTTACTCTAAGTTCTAAGGTAGCTGTTCACACCCTACAATTTGTCATCACGCATCTCAAAAAGTCGAACATTTTGAGCTTCATACGACAAATCAAACAGAGTACGATTTGGCCTCATTAATCACGATTATTAAGCAAATCCTACTACAAAAAAATTAATGCCGCTCTTAGAACTTTGACCAAGCATAATTAGCGCAATTGCATTGACCAATGAAGTAACTGAGAATCGAAGGTGAAGTTCTTTTAACTGAAAACAAAAGCAGATAAATCCAACAACTCTCACCGTATTACATGTGCGTGTTTTCGATTTTAATTTTGAATGACTTTCTCCACCCTCAACCACAACCTAAGCCCATAAAAACATTACACATATACTTTGTTATTGCGCCCATCCTACTGATCGATTCCCAGAACGCAACCACACCCAGGACTGCCTCGTGTAGAAATGGATTAGCCCACCAACACCCAGAACATCATCAATATCGATTCCACAGAGAGCTCCTTCATTTTCGACTCAACTCCATTTGTGAGGTTTTTTTTTCTCGCCTCAGTTTCCAGAATATCGCTTTCTGGAAACATATGAAAGCGCCGTACATTAATCCTTCGTATAGAATGTGTTTTGCTTTTCGTAGGAAATTTGTCACCAGACCAAACACCCTTAGACTATTCCCAGGACTCGCTCGAGTGGGTCCTGCATCATTTATTATCTGAAATTGATACAATTTTCTGAGCAGGCACGCTTCCATTTTATCGGGCAGCAGACGCATGTGGCTGTCTTCGATTCGTTTTAAATTTTTCGCTCAGTAATGCGAATAATGGCGGCACACGTCATCCTGGTGGAAATAGATTTTTTTCTTTGTACGACATCATTGGATCAATCCTGACCTCAGGGTAGTCAAACCTTGTTAGGCATCTGCTCTTTTTCACATTGAGCCAAAGCTTGTCCTTAAGCCTTTCAGAACTCTCCCGGCCCCTGTCTGACATTTTAATTTATTTATTCCCAACGATTCCCGGTCAATCGCTGGAAACAGTTTTTCACATCGACGCCACAAACATTGGCGATAAATATTTGAAAAGGATCACACAGGCACACACCCACTTGGTGGCCGGGACGTGTTGTCCCTTGTTTTGAAAAGAGCCAGTCTCGAAAAGTAAACTGCCAAAGTCACTCAAAGTAGACAGAGCCCGACGATGGACGAAAGGAAAAGTGACAATTCCAATGATTAAAAACTTCCCCGAGACAGGAAGAAGTTGAATTTTTAACAAAACGATTACATAAATTACGTTAGATCCTGTAAAGGGCTACAGGCGAAACGAATTTTGGGGGACTCGATGTGCTCCTATCCACCTTTAATCTAATACTGAAAGTTTTTTTCTGTGTGTTTCGGTGGAAAGTTTTGCACAGTCCTGCCGAGTTTCCTTTTTTGTTGCTCCGCAAAAAAAAAAAAAAAAATCGTAGAATCCCATGTGTCAACAACGAACGACTTGGGAACTTGGTGCGGTGGAATGGGTGCGGTCTGTTGTTGTTTGTCTTTGCTGTTGGGTCGACGATAAGGACCTCTCTGTGGGTCGGTAGTGATAGATGATGGCCTGGCCAGGGCTGAGAATGTGTGAATTTGAAATGTGAGATGGGCTACCTTTTTGCATCGTTCCTATTCGTAAAACAACAAAAGGGCACGAAAAGGCAATAACAACATTGAATTCGGTTAACACAAACGAACGGATTAAAATATATTCAGTGGCAGGATTGGTTTGCTTTCGTGATGATTTGTGGAAATGCAAAGCCAAGGAGCGAAGGGATGTTTACTTTTATGTTTTCCATTTCGATTTCGAAATGAATTTCGTGATATTGAATGAGGAATTAGGATGCAAATAACTCAGATGGATAGGAATTTATTTGGGGCGTATAAACGACGATGGTGAAGAGGAAAAACACGTCAAGTTATGTTGGCACAGGGTCTTTTTGAGGCTTTCGAGGATCAGTGGGTCTTATTTCACTTTAACCACAGTTCAATGATCAAGATTTGTGGCAAAGCGTGTTTCTCAACCACTTAAAAATGTATACAACTGTTTGTAGGGGGGGTTTGAGTGACTACTACTCCGACATTTGGGTTATGTCTCTCGAACAATTATTTTGACCTCATTTTCAAAAAAAACTCTTATGAATGACTCTAAAATAATAACTAATGTGATACACTGCATTTGATAACTATGTGGGGTAGCCTAATAGCCCGTTAAGGGCCAGAACCTATCGTTTTCGCGCCTCCACCGTCATGTGCGCGTTATAATTTGACACATCAGCACAATAGGGTCTTTTGGTTAGAGATATAGAACTTTAAGTTGACAACACTTTTTTAACTGGCGGTTATTATGTTTAAGTTTGGTTTGGCATTTTAACGTGAATAGATCGACGTCTGAACAACTCCGCCAAATTGTGATAATTGATTTTGAAAATCATGGCTCCGTTCCCAAATTTCATAAGCAAATTTAATGAGATGAAGCTCACTTTCGGCTGAATGGATACATCAATTAACAAAACTGCAGTACTTGGTCTGATGCTAACCCTCAAGTGTATGTTAAGACACCGTTACATCTACAAAATCTGATTGTGCTTTATGGGTTGGTGGAATGATTGCTCCGTACTTCTTTGAAAATGATGCTGCACAGAAAGTAAGGAAACTAAGTTAAACGAAAAATTTAAGCTTAGAAGCATTGACAATTTATAAGACTTCTCAAACAACAAATTAAGCATACTGTCAAGCTGATTTCTTGGAGGCTTAATGACGAGTTCCATCCCAAGTCGGCAGAAATTTACTAACCAGTGTTTCTTAAATATTTTCCAACAGTTTTTGATCCGGTAAGCATTTTGGCCAGTCCATGGTATTGGTATACAGTAAGCACTCGGTTAGCGCAACCCTCTATTCACGCAACTGCTCGATTTTCGCAGTGTTACCTCGATTGGTGCAACTTTTTAAGTTTATTCATATTTTTGCATGTTCTCCATCAAGAGTAATTGAGATGAGGATGAGCTACCATTATCTACATTGTCTGCAAGGAGATCCATCATTCTCATCTCGAATAAAAAAATCCGTAATTGGCTCTGCAAATTGTGAAGATCCGACAGAAATTGAGAGCACAAATGAAAGTGAAGATGAAGTTGCTCCGTCCTCCCTTTTATCGAAAGTTAAAACAGAAGTCGCAGTTCGATTCTTTAATGCATGTTTACAATAGGCCGATGGAAACAACACTTCAATTGAAGATTCTACAAAAGAAATGGCTGTTTGGAAAAATGTTGAATATAAAAAAATCTCAGTCCAAAATATTTAAGGAATTCAAAAATAAAAAATAAACATAATATTTTTATGGTATAACTAGCTGCTCCCGCGACTTCACCCGCCTGGGCTTAAAAATGTATTCAATTGACAACTTAACAAATACTTCTGACCCAATATCTGTATTTAAAAACTTGTTAGAAAATTGTTTATGTTATGTACAGATAGATCGATCGCCAATTCCGGATCTGAGAAAATCAGGAAAAGGGTACTTTAAATACCTGCGTTGTTTTTATCATCTACTCGAAAGTTGTAGTCAAACTCAATGCATCGAAGACAAACGTAGCTTGAAGCCATGTCTGCAAGATAAGAAGTTTACCTTCTAAATTTCACTAAATCGGTCAAGCAAATATTAATAGAGCCGATTTGAGACCCCATATGATTTTTTAACTCTTAAACGGCTGAACCGATTTCGATGAAATTTAGAATATAAATTTCTTAGGTCCTACACTTAAACAATAACTATTTTTTTCTGGAATGCAATAAGTTTGACTTCAACTCAAAAAGCAACACCAGAACATAGCAGGCGGACGTTGAGATAAATTCCAAGGAAATTTGGGATTGCGAACCAATAGAATCTGCTGCTACTGCTGTGAACTACAGCCCAAAGTTATTTCAAACTCTTTTCTTCAGAAAAACAAAAAATGCACGGAATACGCTTGCCGAATGGAAAATTAAGCAAAAAAGGCAGTTCGAAAACCTGCGCTCTTCTTATGATGCGTTCCATGCACTTCAAAGTTGAAGTCAAACTTAGTGCATCTAGACAAAAAAGACGCATTTTTTTGGACTTTGAAGCTTAATATCTCGAAAACTTAACTTCCAAATGAAAAGTTCAAAATTAATACCCCTATTACGGTTCGCGAGTCGAACGTTCGACTCGTCTCGAACGATCAGGCGAATATTTCAGGTCGAGCGATTACCGTTCGCGAACTACTTTGTTCGCCTGAAATTCACTACTGCCTTAACTACAAATTCACACTACCCTAACCACAGTAAGAAATATGTGACAAACGTCAAGTGAAATTCAAAACAATTATTTGTTCACAATTAGAAATTCGTTAAATTCAAAACAATTATTTGTTTATGTTTGGGTCCAAAGAAAATAAAACCGAAAAAACGAATTTGCACAACAAAATTACATTTATTTCCTTCTGCCCAAAATAGGGAATAACAAACAAAAACAAAAGTGGACTGTAAAAAAATGAATAATATGTAAAGATGCTCTATTGCTCGCTCTATATTGTTGGATGTGGGCGCTGTGCCCGGTTGCAGACGAGTGTCATAAAGTGTGTCGCCGCACCAAACTCCAGACGTCGGGACACACTCGATTGGTAGGCTGGAAACGTTGATCGATCCCGCTAGGTCGTCGCGCTGCTGTACGGGATGATCGGATGTTCTCCTTTGTTGGGTGCCTGCACGTGTGGTTTTTTCTTCGCCCGTTGCTTAAGCGCCGTTTATTATATTTGTGGTGCGATGTGCACTGTTAATAAGTGGAATAATTAGAATACGCGGATAAATTGGAAACCGCTGCTTACGCCACTTTTTCTATCGTTCGATTGTGGGTGCAATAGTTTAAACAATACATATATCTATTAGTTAAAACATGTCTTTAATTGAGCATTTGAGTGAATATATTTATGTGATATATATTCGTGCAAAGGTAAAAAAAATTCCAATATTCAATTTGCTTTCTTCTTCGACGAGACATATGCAACAATGCTATTGAGTTGAGCAAACAGAAGAATGCCAATTGTTCCTAATTTCACTATTGTTATTGGTTGTAACTGTATTTTTTCGAGTTTCAACATAATAAAAAGTAATAATTCAAGTTCATCAATACAAAAATGTGTTTTCTTTCGATATTTCCACTGTTCGTACTCTCAGTCACCAAATAATTTTATTCGCCTGGATTTGACACAAGAAATAGAAATTTAGTCGAACGTTCGCCAACGGTAATACGGTGAAATCGAAATTCGCCAAGCTTCTGACATTTAAGTCGAATCTCATCTGGGCGATTCGCGAACGATAATACGAAAATGTGACTCAGGCGAACTTTTTCGTTCGACTCGCGAACCGTAATAGGGGTATAAAACTCTATTTAATTTTGCAAGACCTATGCGATGGTACCTTACTCAATATATTCCCGTGAAACTTTTTTCAAAAAAAGTTTGTAATTAATTTATTTTAGTACAAATAAAAAATCACACACGATTTTCGGATAATTTTGGGGTATTGCGATGAGTTGCCCCATAACTCCAATTTTTTTTTCAGATTTTTTGGTCAAATATTCTAGAAAGTAAGGTGGGGGACACGGTACACAATTAAGTTTTCGGCAATTTGTTGGCTAATAACTTCTTACCAATAAGACTGAGATGATTACTATAGTACAACTTTTTGATCTAGCTATCATCCTCTTTCCAACGATACCCATATCAAGGAACTAGTAAAAGAAATTTATTTTTCAAATTTAGTATTGGTACTAAGCTTTTCGCTAGTATAAAATTTTCCTAAAATTTTTTTCCTGAACTTTCTTTGGGCAAGTGAAATACGTCTTTTAGCAAAGTTTTATTTCTAAATTCTTAGTGGTTCGCCAATTACCGAGGTTAAGGCCTAATGACAGACATACAGACATTTTCATAATCAGGGCACCGCCCCCTTTCCAATGACACCCATATCGACCGTCAAAGCTAATAAACGTTTTTTCCGGGCGTTAGTATTAGTACTAACTTTTTCTTTAATCTGCGACTAATTCCGAAAAGGGTGCATGATTTATTTTTGGGTTGCCTAGATACACCTTCAGTCCAAATTTCATCCCTTAACTACAAAGAACTTATAAGTTATAGTCAAATATGTAAAAGGCGACAGACAGACAGACACCGAAGTGATTCCATAAGGGTTTCGTTATTCCTTTGGAACGAAACCCTAAAAATTACAAACATGCATAATTTCGAATTTATAATATTACCAGAAATTTAAAAAAAATTTCCAAAATAGGCTATTTTGACTGCCTGCTTAGATTTGCACTTGTTATTCGAATTGAATTTAAATTTTGTTCATCAAGAAATAAATTAACACATATTGTAAGCCATTATGCTAGCAGTCTATCTTAAATTCTTTATATAAATCGGACTATCCAAACAGAAGTTAATTCCACGTATGTTGAAAACATGAAAATTTTTTGAACTTTTGATATCTGACTTACGTGACTCTTTTTCCTATATCTTGGCCAATTTAATCAATAGCCTTATAATTACGGCCTATGTGTTACGGCCTATAGTTTAACTAAAATCCATTCACTCATTTTTACGTGAAAGAGTAACAAACATCCATACAAACATTCAGCTTTATAATATTAATAATTAATAGGATAGGATAATAGGATAATAGGATTTCTAACCTTTCTTTTTCTTACTAAACACAAATGTGTTCAGCACGACTTACTTTGGTATCAATAACATTGTCGTTATCTCTACAGAAACCGCCATTTTAACCGTAATTTATTTATTTATAAAAATACTGGGGCATATAAGTGCAACAACCTTGGTTATTGCAACTTAAAGTAGTAAATGAAACGATTTTATGTCTAAACCTGTCCAATACAGGAATGAAAGTAATCCGCTCGATGCTGTAATTTTCTCAAAGACCATCCTGGAAATCTGAATATTTTTCCACAAACGTCCACAAAGTTATTTCATGAAACACATATTTCCAACATTACCATCTGTGGCTTACTTTTGCAGAATTCAATGATGCGTATTTGTGACTAACTTTCACATTTCATCAACTTAGAGATTTATCTTCGTTCACTGGTCAAAACCACCTCAATTCGAAATAACGACGCGCAATTGTTATCAATTACATCGAGTGCTTATTAAATCCCGCACAACAACTGCGATACATTTTCTACCACTTTAAACTTAATCTCATAAGCATCCTTACCGCATCTCGTCAACTCAATTTTTTCAAGACTCATTACAGAAACAAATCTCCACAAGTATATCTCTTCCCTCTTCCCAGCTAAGCCTCATCTTTTGCCATAAGTTGCCATAAAAAAAAATACCAAACGCAGGGAAAAAATCCAAATAAGCTCGCACAGGACTACATAAAACGTGAAGATCCTGTTTCTGTTTTGCTTCTTTCATGCCCACCATCCACGGCGCATAACATGACTACGAAATGGAAATGGAGTACAAAATAAAATCACATAAAGTATCTTCGTGCAATCGCAGGAGTAAGACATTTTCCCGCGACATCTCCCGGTTGTTGTTACTGTTGTAATTCGTCCGCATCTGTGCGGATGCCATTCGTTTTTTGCTGTAAAATAAAATGAACAAAAGCTTTTCCTCGTCTTATTAAACTGTCTGTTTCTGGAATGGTTCAGGTTCTTTTTAAGTGTAATTGTTGCATAACTCGCGTGCTCCACGCGTGGAAATGCCGCGCATTTCGGGGAGGCATCTTGTGTCGCTGTAATCGACGAGTACCGCGGTGAAATTCCTCATTCTTCTGCTGTTTCGAGTAGGTCGTGTGCGTAATGCAATAAATATACAAGCAACCCAAGTGCTTATGCAAATTAATTTATGTAAAATGAAATTGAGTTGTGGCAAGAGTCCGCCTCCCTTTCGTGGCCAGATCGCGCGTGTTCAGGACGGTAGAGGGATTCGTGTTATCAGCCACATGGGGTTAGTACGGTCAACAAGTGTCCTTGCAGCGTTTCCATTCATGGTGAAGTTATCAGGATTATGTGGCGAACACTCGATTAAGGTGCAAACTCGATTCATTCAGGGACGTGTCGGCTTTAATTTGTTTTGGGGTCATCTATTCAAAAAGGCACTTGACTAGCTTGTGAACAACATGTAAGCCACTTATCGTCGTGCGTTGCTGTACCAGCAGCATTGTGAGTTGGTTGCTACTAAGAGCTATGCGAATTTATTAAATTAAATAGTAGTTCGTTGAAACATAAAAAACTGTTTGTTTCATCACGTTCTGCAGAGTCTTGGAGTTTATAAAAAAAAAATCAGTCGTCAATAATTCATTTAAAATTTTCTCTCAAGCTATACGTTTGAATCAACTATGACGGCTGGTTTTCCAAAGAATAATACGTTAACATAGAAATTGTAAAAAATTTTCCTTCCCGATTCGAAATCGACTCAAAGAAAAGGCCGATAAATAAATGAGGTGCCGAATTAAATGGTTCATTTCTTCTTCTTTGGTCAGACATTTAGTCGAAACCACACGTTCACTGAATAAAATATTCAATTTAATGGCAACATGTCTGGAAACCAGCTTCGAATAAGCTGCACAGACCGTTGGGATTGCTGCCAATTTATTGAGGCTTTTTCAAAATTACACCCACTTTGTTTATAAATGAGACTGTTTAACCATAATTGAGCTCTACATTAGTATCCACATAAAGTTGTTTAGAATGTGTCGGCATCGGCTTTCGTATTAAGCCATTTCTTCCATTTTTAAACACTTTTGAAATGATAACTACTTTTCTAGTACAGTGCGACGCCAATAAAAACATTTATTGAAAGTTCAAAATACCCCGATTTATAGGATAAATAGTCCTACGAGAATCTTTAAAAAAGCATTTTTGCAATTTTTCTGGATTACAGCACAATTTTTGGCTCCTGGAAGGTATTATATAATATTTTAAGATTTTAATAATTCGAGTTGAATTATACAAATGAATTTTATAAAAGACGATTTCGCTGCTCAGTATTGTGAATTCAATTCTCTGTCAAATATTCTGAATTGCCAAGGACTTGAACACTATTCAGATCCTGCTGCTATAGCAAGCACGTTAGATCCAAGATGTCTGACATGCACCAGACATAGAGCCAACTGAGTTAAAGATATTCAGTGGAGCGTTTTCTTATTTTTGAAACTTCGAAAGCCAAAATGACTTATTGCAGTTACAGTTTTGAATTCTATGCACACATTTCCAGAAGGGATTATATGGCTAAAATTTAAGTGGTCCCTGTATTTAAAATATTCGACTTTAAGAATAGTAATCGAGTATTCTACGTACAAATAATAATTAACTGATATCGTCAGTCATTTCAGATTCAGTGAAAGCATTTCTTCTATTTTTGTGCGGGGCTATTAAAGGGTGGGTCAATCATTTTTCCATCTTTCAAATTGTAAAATCTGTTCGCGTACTTTGTCAAAATTTTGAAGTGTTGCGAAAATTTGCGAAGTCTTACTAGCCTACCCAAAAAGTGCTTGTATTTTTATAAAAAGAAACATTCTCAGTAGAGCGATATATTTTTCCCTGTTGTCTTTGGATTTGAACACGTAAATTTGCTCACTTTTATTAAATTTGCCATTTACGTGAAAGCTGTGTAAAAGGGTAATATTTGAAATGTGTGTTTCAAGTTTTTAAAGGATTAAAGGCTTAAGTACCTGTGGCAGAAAAATTTCTAGCTTGTTTATTTTTTTGTACATGAAAATTACTTAATCCACGTAAACTTTTAATTTCATATTACTACGTTGCAAGTGTGGCAAATGTTGTAGCTTGCGAGTTAAGTTGCTTTTAATATTTTTTATTTTTATTTTTTTTTTCCTTTTTAATGGAAGTTTTGAGTTTTTGTAAGCTGAACATTGTGGTACAAATAGTACAAGAGCAATTTCTTACAATTTTCTTGTTTTAACGTCTAATTTTTTATTTAATATTTTTTACTATTTAAGAATTCAAAATGTCGGGCACTTTGCCGAAGAACAGATCATTAAAACATCGTCAGTTATCAACATTGCCATTGTCAGGAGGAACAGTTGGCGACAGGCATTTTAATTGCACTTGGGAGAAGATTCCTTGCAGGAATCCTTGTTTAAGACGGCCTATATTGGACATCGCTTGCACTCAACCGACAACCCCAGTGCAATATTTAGAGCAAAAAAACAATATTCCAAAGTTCGGTCCTTCTGTTAACGACATGTTTAAATTGCAATAATTGCAAAACTACATTTATTTGATTTTATTATGTCCTTATTAAAATTTGAAGTCGATTTTTCTTATGTGAAAGGACTTTTTATTTGGTTATTCGAAAACTCATTAATCCATTGTCTAAAATATGAGAAAGTTCATTTTGAAATCATCATCATCATCATTGGGTGGTGTAACAGCCCGTTGAGGTTCAGCGCCAAGTTTTTCGCGCTTCCTCTGTGGGTTATAATTTTGACACATATGAAGGGGGCCTACTGCTTAATGTCGGTTCCAAACTGCTAATTACTTTTCATCACAGAAGTACTTTAGGGGAAGTACTGTTTGTGATGTTATTTCCCCAGGATGGATTCAAACCCGAATACTCCTGGTTAATAGACCCGCGTATCAAACCACGGCGCGAAATTGTATCTTAATAAAACCAAACCAAATGCCTAAAACTAAGAAGAATTTGATTGGATAAGCTTACGAAAGTAAAATTTACGTTAACAGGAAATGATGTATTTATTATTTTAGAACAGAATTGAATTTAAAAATACTTTCGCATTGCCACTTAATCTTCAAAGAAATAAACTGCAGTGTCTTATTTTTGAAGGAAACGTTGTTTCAAAACAAATAACAAGCTTTAAGAACTGTGCACTATTACTTAAGACGAAGGCCCAGGAAACAGGTCGTTTGAGCGTTAAGCGAGTTACAGTCAGTCACAAAAATAAATAAGCACCCTGAAGAGCGCTTTGTTCCTATGGAAATACAAGCTCAAAATCGTCCCCACGAAGCAAGAAAAAATAATCCGATCAGACCATAATTGTAAGAGCTGTGCAGCAAAACCGAAGTCAAAATTTACATTACAAAACTCAGTAAGCAGTATATGAAATAATAATATTGGTAATTTTGCGCAGTATAAATGATGTGAAAGTTTTGTGGAAAACTTTTGTGATTTCTTAAAAACAGACAAGTGAAATGGAATCGAATCCACCAAATTTTGTAATACTTGGAAAGATTTTGGCCTCATCATTGAAATTAATGCTAAATAAAATACGCAGCCATACGTTTTTGATCAACATTTTAATTCATTGACTTTGTCAGCTTTGGGTGGAGCCATACTATCCACTGATAGTGATAGTGCAACTTAGCAAAATAAACAATAATTTTAGAAAGTCAAAATTAGGAATATTTCCAGGGTAGTTAGCCCTGAAAGGCGTATCATTATCACTTAAGCTGAATAATCTTCCAAGTCACGGCCAAGTTCATGGCCATTTCACTCAAGACCATCACCAGAAGTCCGTCCATCTATTACGAAAAATCCGTCTAAAGCCCTTTAACAGACACGCGTCAGAGAAATTTTTATTCCAGCAATTCCCCACTCCACCAATATTTCCCAAAAAAGGACACACATCACCGATACCAATAAATAGGACACATGTAAATACGTTGCCCTTTCACATTCTCATTATTTACAGTAATAGTTATTTGGTACTAAGCCACCATAAAACGAAAAATAAAAAGAAAAAGAACAAACGCCGATTTCATAAATTACCATCACAACAAAATTACCCAGCCTGTCAGAAATGTCTGACGTTAGGACCTCTCATGCAGTCCTTATAACATTCTAATGAAACATTCAATAGTTAACCCCACACAGTTAGGGCGCACGCCGCAGGATAAACGTGACCGACATCCTTAATCCGATTCAATCTTCAGAAGCTTTCGTTGTTCCTTTTTGGTGCACGATGGGCGGATAGGGCGTCGTCATTTTGGCAAATGACAAGTTAACTATCCGTTCAATATCCATTGGGTGTCCTTGAAAATAACGCATTTCATTTCGCTTAATTGAATTTCATCATAATGCATGCGGCAAATTGAGACGGCTTGTGTTACGCGGGGTTATTATGCGGAAAACGTTTCGTCGTTTAATTTAATTATCCTGCGAGGAGGATACCCTACGTCTGCTCGATGTGGAAAGGAGTGGGTGGGCTTTAGGAGAGACTCTCTCTCGTTGTCTGCCTGTGTGTGTCTTCTGTACATGAGGGTGTGTAGTCAAATCAATACAAGTGGCCTACGGTTAAAATGCCCTAATTGTTTGCGAAAACGCAGTAAACTATACAACAAAAACAATTGTGCGAGATGGGTGGGATAGCACAGTAAGGAAGATTCATTACCATCACAGCGGGAGGGCAGATAACAAGTCCGGGCTGCCTTGTAAACAAATTTAAACTTAATGTGAAAGTAACTAAAAGATGTGTGCGAGAGATGTTGAATTTTATAAGAAAAACCACGTGGCAAGGGGTTCCCTCCGGCTGGCAAATGGGGAAGCCTTCAATTTAAGGGATTCCAGTTAATCTTACGTGTAAATTGCTTTATTAAAGTTAACGTGTAAGTTAACTAAAGTTAGCAGTTCGTATCGTTATCGATTGGAAGTTGGAGAGTGATTTACTTAGGTCTGAAGACATGTTCAATTTAAGACTTAATTTTGGGTAACAAAAGGAGCTCGGTTGGAAAATCATTCTCTTTCTTAAGGTTTTTCATCTAGTTTTAATGTTTCTTTGATGCAATTCTCTTGTACAAATCAATGTTTTTTTTTTAAACAGAATCTCTCTTATTTGATTTTTCTATTTCCAGATAAAATATAAACAGCACTAAATTCTTCGCGTATAAGTCATTTTACATGCATTAAGCAACTGCCTTGAATAAATTTCATCCCTAAACTAATGCCTAATTGAACAAAAGAAAAAAGTAAATAAAAAATGTTTCCGATTTCTTAGGAAGAAAAAACAAGACCTGTAAATTTTACCCTTTAGTATGTTAAGTATTTGAAAAGTATATATTCCAGATTAACTATATATGTAACTAAGAAAACCAAACAATAACTTTAAGGCTTTAAGAACTCAAAACCATACTCGTTAAACTGCACCAATTTTCAGAAATCACAACAATAATCCTCATATTTACACCATTACCCTCTTACTTTATGGAAATTCTCTCTCTGTATCGTGTAAGCAACTTAAAAATAAGTCAAAACAAAAGTATTGCACAAAAATCAATAAAATAAAATAGCTGGAAAGATGTAAAGATTTAAACACAACGTACAGGAATTAGTATCTTATTTGTAAATAAATATAAGTGAATATTTTATCTACCACTCTCTCGTTATGTTTGTTTGTTTTTTTATATATGTTTATCAAATAGAAAAGAATGTACCCTGCAAGAATTCTTTATATAACTCAATATTTATATAGCTTTACTGTTTAATGTAACCCCTAGATCAAAGGATAATTAACTGACTTTTCGCTCTGCTACATGACTCTAGGGGTTAATTGAAACAACAATAAAATAAAAAAGAATAAAGATAAGCTAAAAAATATCAAATCTTAATAAATTAAATAACTAACTAACCAGACTAATTGTAAAACTCTCCAATATATCGTCTTGTGAAGAAATAAAAGAAAACAGCATTTTAAACTATAAACTACTAAACTAAGCACTATAAAATGTTAAAGTAATACAAAAAAGGAAATTATAGTAAAGAAAATACCACACCACTTTTATTCGCAAGAGTGATTGATACAATGTACTTGAAACTAAACTGCAAAATCGACGAATAAAAGAAGTTTGTCAAAGTAAAAATGTGTTTAATATACCTAAAAAAACCCTTAGAACAGCCCCTTTAATGGAAGGCTCAACCTCGTCAGGTAGGTGGCATTGTGCTTTGCTAAAGTAATCCCCGAAAAATCAGAATGTAGACAGATTTATTTAGGGTAGTACGATAAATTTGTCGGATATGGTAGATTTGTCAGGTGTTTGACTTTGATTTTGTTCGATTTGAAAGCATTTAGGAAAGATAAGATTTTTTTCTCCTATTTGAAGGGCAGGCCGCATCCGTTGGCGATGGATACACATGAAAGAAAGCGTTTAAAATCGATTTACCTAAGAGAAAGTGTTTTCGTTGATTTAATGTGCTTCAAAGTGTCTTTGTGGAAATGGGAGAAAGATCTTTGATTCTTTTCCGTGTACCAAGGATTGAAGTTAAGGTTTTACGAATACGTATGCAACTAGTGAACGGTTTTCTGAAGTTATTTGACAACTCTTCGTAGATTTCTCGAAACTTAACAAGCGAGAGGCGTATCGCAGCAAGCGAACTTACACCTGTGGATGTTTTGATTGATTTTATTTTTATTATTTATTTATTATGTATTATCAGGAACTTAAAAATAGACTGATAACAAATGTAAGAGTTTCACTGCGAGGACTATTGGCTTTGCTTTGTTTTTAATTGATGTTTTTTTTTTTGAAAATTTCTTATTTTAAAACAAACAACTGACGAACGTTGCCGATAACTATAACTGCTTTAGAAAATATCAAAGTTTTATAACCATTTGTGGCGAAAATATATCGACTTCTAACGAAAATGGTGGGAAGCAAATGAGTTATGGTGAAAACACAAGATTATTTTAGACATTTCTAATTATGAACGTGCACTGTATGCATAATACGAAGTGAGCAATAGAAACTAAACTTTTGTTTTGACCATAAATACCTTTTTTTAACGAAAAAACCGAAATTATGTTTTAGCTGTGGTACATACTCAATTTTGTGAAGTTTTGTAGTTTCAGATGAAAACTAATCTATTAGTAAGTAAAATTAAATTTGAATGAAGTTCAGACTGTAAATAACGTTGATATTTTTCTTTTTATAAACATTTTGAGCCTGGTGCCTGGTAAACTTCTGTTATTATTTTAATAAGCAACCTTATTCAAAAGAAATATGCATTCAAAGTACACATCATTCTTGTGCAGAATATGATTTGTCGAAACAACCTTTTCGTTCTTATCCATTTTTTTTTTTCAAATAGTTCTACAGAATATTTTTTGCACAATTGAATCACATCTTTAGCTGAGATGTCATTGCTTTATTATTTATTCATTTTTTTTTTACTAAAATTAAAACTAGATGACAGACAGAGACACATTTTTGTAATTAACACACTACTCCTATTACATCTACCATGACAGCCATATGGAACATCCAAACAACATTTTTCTTTCAATCGTTAATATTTGTACTCAAATTTTGCCTTTAATATTCGACTATTTCTGAAAAAAAATCCACCATCTATTTTTGCGTTGCCCATCTATTTTTGCGTTGCCAAATACTCTCCCAGTCCAAATTTTATCCATTTCAACACCAAAGTGTTTTTATAAGACTTTCGTTTATTCGTTTCGTTATTACTTAGGAACGGTTAGCCGAAGGCCTTTGTTGCTCTGGTTACATTTTTTCTAGCTGTCAATTTTTAAAATTTCAGCTGGTTTCAAATAAATAAATAAATAAATACTTAGGAACGAACTCCTAAAAACAAAAACCTTAAATTCGTTGAGGATATCGGCTAGGTTTTTTTAAACTTCTGTTATTATCTGTAATGATATATTATATTCCTCTATGTTTAAGTTCCATTTCTTTTTTGTAACTATTTATACGCTCAGCTAAACTGAAATTAGTTCTAAAAAAATATATAATTGGCTACAGCAAAAATGTGACTTTCAAAATATATTCTCAAATATTTCGCATTCTTTCTTACTTTCTCTCTCTCTCTTCGTATATCTTTCTTACTTAAATTAAAGAGCAAATAGTTACATAAAGTACAACAAAGTTTGCAACACCTACTACCCTACTCTAAGAACCTAATTCTCCCCAAAAAAAAAAAATAGCAGTCGTAAGTCTTATAGTACGACGACTGATATTTTTATTGCTCATGTTTGATGATGATCGATGACATTTTAGTAAAAGCATCATTTTTTTACGTTGCTATAAAAAATACCCCTAACACTAAGGCCTTCTCCGTCGTTTTATATTCGGCTGTTATTCATTGGTACCCAAAATGCCCAAAACTTCTTTACTCACAACAACCTAGAAAAAGAGGAAATACCAGAAAATAAAATTAAAGAGGAGCAGCACTTAAAGTCCCAGCTGCCAATACTTCGCCTCCATCAAATCCTTTTCTCATTTCAGCCTTTTTTTCACGCGACTGCCAACACGGATCCATCCACCAGTCGTTATATTAAACCAACAACAGTCGCAGATGTGCTTCCGTTTTCATTCCAACATCTACTAGATGCATTCGTATTTATTACTGCAATAAATGTTTCTCAACTCCAATCAATTTGTTATGTGCATCGCTCAATGGTTTAATCACAATTGTTATTTATTGATCCATCAAATCAGATTTGTATCCAACAATTGTTGTGCGATGGTTTTAAATAATAAAAAAAATAATTCTCTTCTTTTATTTCAAAAAGTTTTGAATACAAAAAATCAATTTCACTGAACGCAACACTCATCACAAAATTATATCACAGCTTAAGACTACTCAATAGAATTTCTTTTTGTTTTGTTCGTTTAAAAGTTTTGCAGCGGCAGCCTCTTCCTCGGCAATCCGCACCTTCAGCCAGCGGTGGGCCAGACACACGACCAGCAGGACACTCGGGATAATCACGGCCATAATCATTGCCATCGACACACTAGCAACACGTGCTGTATGCTCCTCATTACCTGTTCCGGAAGAAGGATAAGAAATGTAATCAAGTCTGCAACTCGGTCTATTGAGCACAATAGGAGTTATGAGGATGAATTGGGGGGAAAAAAAGGACACGGCGTAAACAGCTCCTCTTGTTATCAAAAGAGGTTTACACCTTGTTTCACGAAAAAAAGGGAAAATAACACAAAAAAAAGGAAAAGGACACAACGAAAGATGAACTTTTTCTTTCGGTTTCACCTTAATGAAGCTCAAAAGGTCGAGGTTGTTTACTTCAATTACCAACCATAATCAGAAGGGTGGGTCTGGGGAAAAGTCCTTTCAGCTCACAGGAATTTTTGTTTTACTGCGCGGTTAACGACATTGTGGTCGTACTTGGAAATATGGATTTGAACCTACCTACACTTGCTGACATAATATCGTTGCGATAAGATTTTCCCCCGCTAACGAAGGGTAAAGGTAAGTGTGATATAATGACTCTTATTTGCTCCCGAGACCTCCGGAATAAAAAGAAATTGTTCACTCAAACTTAGGACTGGACACGGCGGGGGTGAAACTCCTGAAATCCTTCGAGGTTTGCTTTTCACCATTTATTTTCACTTAGGACAGCGGCAAATACCTCATGCACCCAGTTCCCGGAATTCGGGTATCCGGCGACAAGTTCGTCTTGACAAATCGCGCCCTAAGGACGTGGAGTATCCTTTTGTTGGTAATCGTTTTGTGGGCGTGAGTTTATTTGAAGTTCTGGAGTAGGGGAAATGGATTGAAAATACAGAAGAATGTTCGGGTGGCGAATGATACCTTTTCGGTGGCATCGAAATACCTTCCATCCTAGCCCACACAATTACAACTCTGTTCTCCGACGAGTCCCATCTGGCAATTGGATCGGGGAGATGAATAACGAGAGCGGTGCGTCATTACACAGCGTGAGTTTCGGTTGATTTGCGCCCGGCAATCGCGACGCGAAAATATTTCTCACTCAACCGGAAAGCAATACCTTCGACATGGATGGATTCTTTAATGGCATCAACTCGGCAAACAGATAACGACACCATTCGTCGATGTGGCAGAGAAGACGAGAAGAAGTCCATCATGCAGATGGAAAATTCATTGCGCCAGTTATCCTGCGATATGAATTTCATTGAAGGGGAACGACGAAAGGGGTTTTAGTTACAAAGGTCGTATTCTTTGTGTTGTACAAATAATCCCATTCGTCGTACCTTGAAAAATTATAATATTATTTTCTAAGAAGAGGAAAGGAAAGCGATGTAGCAATGAAATCCAAGCAGGAAAACGTAGAACAACGTAGTCTTGAACTCAGAGACTCATAAAATTGCCACTTTAACGCACCGAGCACTAACCAAGCAGGCACACTTATGCAGTTAGCTGAAAATCATCGATATTCAGTCAGAATTGTTATGTATGGGCTGTTAGGCAGATTATTTTAAAATACAGACAACTTCAATGGAAACAAATATAAAATTTTTAGTAAAATGTTCCGAGACAAGCTGTCAAATATACATATCTAACGCTTTGGAAATTAAAATCTACAAGATAAAAACATTTTCTTGCATTTTAGCAATTCATTTAAGAAAATACTCTGTACTGATTGAGCAACAGTGAGTAGCAGTGATTGAGCTAGTGAGCATTTAAATTTTATATGATAACACAACGTGAAAATTATGTATGTACACTTCAAAATAAACCAGTTGGCGTTTCATTCAGACGAAGATTTTTTTAAGTTCTATTACGATGGGCATCTCCAACATTATTCCAAGTGCATATTGACCAAAGAGAATGGATGCACAGACAAATAATTTACAGTCTTTCTGATGGCCAATAAAGTCATAAAGCAATTGCCTTTTTTACAGGACAATCAGGGATGGTATGAAACTATCTTTGAAAAAAGGATATACAGCCATTAATTGAATGGTTGTACCCGAAGGATTAGCGCAGCAATACGACAAAAAAAAGGACTTTCAGAGGGAAATTTTTCTTGTTTAAGTCCCTTTTGCGCCGTCTTTTTTAAGAAAAATGGCGAAAAACAGTACAAAGAGCCACTAAAACGTTTGTTAAGACACCCTAGCCACTTAATCCACTCTGAATGACAAAAATATTGATAACTCGGTGAAACTGCCTTTGGCTATTAGTGTCTTAGATATAAATTCAAGAAAATATAGCTTTAAGCGATTTTTTGATGCAGCGGAGACGCGGCGGACCAGCTTCAGCTTCATTCGATACTCACAAATCAATTGAGCGGTGCACACAAGTGGGCGATGACGCTCAATAGATTTGTACGTATTGTATGACGCTCAAGCGGTGACGGCGCATCAAATAACCAAACAAAGTCAAAAATTGTTTTTCGGGTATGCATTTTAAGACGAGATTTGTTTTTTGGCTTGGAAAATAACCAAACCTATCCTACCTATCCTATACCTGCCAAATAAAAATTTTCAGACTTCGTGTGTTGGAAAGATTAAAATAAATTAAGACAAATGGAGCCGACAATCTGTACTTATGTTCATTTTTTCAAGTTAAAATAGGACAGAAATCCGTCGTTTAACGTAGATGTCGAGATAAACTCCACCTTTCGTTCAAACGAGCTCTGTGAAACTGCAAACTAAAAAAATATTATTATTATTATAACTTTATTAATCAAGAAGTAAATTACTTGACTTATCTTAAATTACGGCACTGGGCTTTGGCCAGAACTAAAAAAATAGTTTAAACTCTCACTGCGAAACTGGGAACTAGACACACTGCAGTTTTTTTTTTATTCCTATTCCCTAAGCTAGCTAATTAGGAATTACTCTTATTCTAATAGGCAGTGCGCTTAAAGTCACTGTTGTCACTTTTTATATAGGGCTATAGAGCAAACCAAAGGAACATATTTATTTGCTAGAATCTAGGTTATGAGGTCTCAACTAAGCCAAATTAAAAAAAATATAATCGAGGACGATAACAATATATAGAATGTTGTTCCTACACTGGTCATCTATAGTACCTAAAATTGCATCATATTCGAAACCATACATTCCATCTGAAAAAGTTTCTTTCGATTTTTAAAATACATAGATACAAACAATCGAATTAATTTTCGAATGATTTTGTGATGTTAAAACAAGTTAAGAGACCTGTTGAAATTTAGCTTTTTACTGAGATTGCCCTTCACCAAAACCAAAGTAGTGGATCTCGAATATACCACTCTATTGCACCAATAAATGTCTGAAGCAGTAATAAATGGATTAAAATAGTTTTAACCAGGAACCTAACACACATTTTGTTTTAAATTTGCCAATATATTTTGGGTTCTGAGTACAAGAAGTTTACATTGTACACAAACAACACTGGGAATGAAATTGTTAACCACTGAATAAATTATAAGTATTACGCCTTTTCTTAGCGTTTGAAAATTTTTTAGCGATAAAAATATTCGTTTTACTTCATGGTAAAAGTGTTTCCATGGTTTTACATCTCATCTTAACCTAACAGTAAGTAAGTTTCGTTCTGTAAAGTGGATCGAAACAAAAAATAGATAATGGTCATTTTCAGCGTAAATCGGAATATGTGTTCGTACTCATTTGTTTAAGCACTTTTCTGAAAGCTAGGCCCGTTGTGCTGCCAACCAATTCTTGTTTTTTTTTTATTTATTTTTTATTGAGAAGATAAATTTTAGTTTTAAGTCCACCAATAGAAATCCCATTTTCTGTGATTCTACTTTCTCCAATTTGAGTTTCAACTCATCTTGAATTGCGAAGAAAACTTTTTAATTTTGGCTAGTATTTTTCTATAGGAAATAAAAAAAAACTAAAAAGTGGGCATAAAACTGCCTTTCGAAAATTAGGAGACAAGATCCTCTCAGTAATAAAATCAACTTAAATCTAGCAGAACTTTTTGGACAAACAGGATATCTATTTCTTAAACCTTTAACCTTTAACCCTCCCGCTGTCCTCTAAATCTCTGCCATTTATCAATGCAAACATTAAATCTGAATGAAACCTGTGGAAAATCCTTGAATTGCAAATAACAACTCTCCAAAAACCAAAGCACGCTAACAATTGCAGGGGATTGTGTACTTACCCGCCCCTGCCGTGACAGCTGACCACATGAGAAACAAGAACGAATCACAAACAGGACAAATACAAGACAACAACAATGACACTTAATGAGAACACTTTCCCCCCGATTCGCTGTCACTTCTCAAGGCAAAGGGCATTATTCCAGCTGAAAACAGAAAAGAAAAACAAAAAACCAAAAATGTCCTTCAGTGTTTTTTTTATTTAACTTTTTTTTACAAAAAAAAAAAAAGACGAACAAAAGGAAACTAAATTTTTGGACAAATGTAAATAACTCAGCTACTCGACGAAAAAATGCGATAGCACACGGTCCGATGATGCACTTTGTGTAATTGATCTGAGACTACTACAGGCGAATCTTGTCCGAAGGACAACGGCTAAAAAACGGTGGTAACATACTCCTGCTTACTATTAGGCAACAAGTCATGGCTGGTTAGT
This sequence comes from Syritta pipiens, assembly GCA_905187475.1. Lineage (NCBI taxonomy): Eukaryota > Metazoa > Arthropoda > Insecta > Diptera > Syrphidae > Syritta > Syritta pipiens. The sequence continues at coordinate 30,608,920 of LR994572.1, read as the reverse complement.
TGGTTAGTCGTATGCATTTAGATACTTGTTACTTTATTGCGATTCGATGTGGATGTGGAAAAAATGTTATTTGTTTGTTTCTTTTTTTTTTGTGTTGCAGCACTACTCTCTACGGCTACTAAGCGGAATGGATGTATGGACAGATGTACAATCATCCTCTCTTACTCTACATGACTTCGTGTATGTGTGTGGGTGGTGGGGATGTGTGTTAGATGCTTTCACAAACAATGTTGTTATAAAAAATACGTTGAATTTTTTGTTGTTAAAGTTAAAAAAATACGAATACGAAACGTGGGTTTATGGTTTTGAACTTTTTAGCTGTCTGCCACCCAGCGTCCGTTTACACCTCCGTGGAGCGGGTGTTCTGTGCACTGGGGGTGGGCGATGTGGCTGTGGGCAAGCCAACATCCTGCGTTATGTGATTCGGTGTGGTTGGTACTGCTGGCGCGGCTCTATTAAAGTATGTTGAATTAGTTGACGCCGGCAGAACGGGAACTCCACCAAAACGATTGCTGTTCGGGTAGCTCATACCACTTGCGCTGCTCGTCCTGTCCACCCCACTGAATGTCGGACTGTACTCGCCGGTGTTATTCGCCAGCGGATGCGTCTCATCATCCTGCTGATGGTAGGCGGGCACAGCCTGCTCCTCTTCCTCAATGGGCTCCTCGGCGTTGCCAGTTGACCTCAGTGAACGGCGACCGGTCTGCTTTGGTTTCTCACCTGTTTTATTAATGTATTCAATATCCTTAGCAACTTTGGAATCTTTAAACTCACTTCCTTCCGATGAGGTCACATCTTCATCGTCCAGATCCCATTTCTTTGCTGGAAAGTCAATGTTTGGTTTACCGGCTAGAGGTTCGTTCGTTCGATAGACTTTATCATATGACCTACTCTTTTTTAGCGTATCTGATGCTTCTGTGTCGCTGTCGTCGTTGTTGAGGGTGCGTAGATTGGCACGTGAGCCTTGGCGCGATCGCGGCAGAGACATTTTCCAGGTGGGATCTTCTTTCAGTTGCTTTTGGCGGTAGCGATAGACGCAGCAGACAATGCAGAGCATTAGTGGTAGAATGACAGCTAGAATAATGCCGATTGCAATGAAAGCGACGCGACGTGTGTAGTAGACTTCACCTGTTAGGAGCAGGGGGAAAATGTTTTTGTTTGATGTTTTGTGTTTTGTTTTTCATATATAATTAAATTAAGTAAAAAAGAAGGGATTGTAATGCTAGAAACAAATGTGCAGGCTTTCTCGTGCAGCACAATTAGAACTACAAGATTATATGTAGCTAAACACACGTAATGCAGATGTGCGCTGCAATCAATTCCTATTTCTAATTTAGCTGCGCAGCGGCAATACTGCCACAGCATAAAAAAAATATATTTGAAATTTAGAGGTGACTCTGACTTCTGACGTTGGCATTTGTTTATTAACTGTCTTGGAATCGAAAATAATACCTATTTGTTGTCTTACCAACTAAGATGCCGAAATGTCATTAAATTCTGCACGTTTGTTACGTCCGCTTGCAGAAAGTCTGCACATCTGTTTCGAGCATAAGAGAGGGTTTCTGGCTTTATTTTTTCATTAGTCGACTTTGTGGAGTTGTGAGCTTAGAAAGGGTCTTGTAAAAGTGTTTTATTTGCAAGTAAAAGACTGTCTGTCTCTTGAAATGAGACTGTTGTATTGTATTCGCTTAAAACGACCAACCGCCCATTGCGGTTAACACCACTTTAGGTTTGCATTCAAATTGCAATGAACGCAATTTTAGTTCGTTTTGTGTTCAGTCCGCTTAGTACGACCTAATGTCGCCGGTCCTTTGATTGTCGCAATATCCAGACTCTACTGTACAGCCACTTAACACTTGGCTATTCCCTCAACCAGTTTGTTGTGGGAGTCATTAATCTTCAACGAACAGATCCAGTGTAAAATGCCAGTACCGAAGGGGTAATTAAAAAATGCTTACAAGAAGTTTTCATCTTTAACAGATCTTAATTTTTATGACTGCTGCAAGAACGCTAGATTATTTGAAAACTATTCATAAATACAAATATTGCAGTACTGGATTTTAAGTGTTGAATAAGGGTTTTATTTGCAGCTTTCCTTTGCACTGTTATCCATATGTATCTCTTCTGTATCTTATTTTCATCATAAATTATTTTAAAACATAGTTGTAAAGGACAAATATCCTAACATCTCTAGACTTACTCTCGTACTACATGTGCACTATATTGTTCACGCTAAAGATATAAAAAATAAATTCCTAAATACACTCGTTTTGCGCGAGTGTTAGGGAAATTAAAAGTTTCGTGCCAACCGAAACCGTGCAAAATGATTTATGAGGATGTATTTTGAACGGAAAAACCATAGTGGGTCATAATTCTTTAAAGAATTTCGCGCAAAGTCACGCAAATCGAGTTTGGGTAGATATTTGAAAATCGCGCAAAGGTAAAACCGCGAAAAAGAGACCGCGTGAAAAGAGGGATGAGTGTAGTTCGGAACGAGATTTTTGATTTTTGCCTTTCAAAAAATTCAAAATTTAAATCAATCAATAAAACTTTCTTTGAGTCGTTAAAAACCGATCGTGACTTGTCTTGAAGTAATAAATGAAAAATAAATCACAATTAGAAATTGTATAATATATTTAAAATTCTATGAGATGAAAATGAAATTTGTTTGAGTATCGAAAACAATAGTGAACTCGTAGCACGCAGTGCCTTTAAATTTTTTGTAAATTGTATAGATACTGCACATGAAGTTTTTAGTTCCATAAGATCTCATTTGTTGAATCGTAAATATTGTAAGAGGAACATCTTTAGTCTTTAACTTCGCACCTTGTTTTCGATTTTATTCTGAAGATGCAGACACTGGATTTAAAATTAGTTTAAATAAAAAGTTTTGTCAGATCGAACAGAGATTAAGTCGCTACGGATGTACAATGCCTTAATATCTGAGGCGTCATGGAGTGTTGTGCTTAAAACGCTGGGAACTGAAGGTGGTTGTATCATAGAGTTGGAGGCTGGTTGAAAAAGAAAAAATTACTAGTGTCATACTGTGGTGGATAGGTGAATAATTTTTTTTTCTGTGTACAGTACAGCAATCCGTAACGTCCCTCCTTTTCATATTCCTTTTCATATACCATTAAAACAAAAAAAGGACTGAAATAAGTTTGCTGCCAGAAAATGTGGCAAAGAACTAACAGAATTATTGTTCTACAGTTTAAATCAGAGATAACATTAAACCAATCCCCTGTTCGGGCCCGATTCGCTTAAAAAACAAAATTCATCAGCCTCGCTGGCTACTGAAGTGAACATCATTTTTAATAGTTTCAAAAATATGTCTGCACACTTGCAACAAACTTCTAGTCACGGACCCAATAATACTCAAATGATAACTGATCAGACAATTTATCAGAAATAAATTTGTGGTCAGCACATTTCTAGTTTGCCAGCACTTTCGAGCAGCGCTATGTTGATTTTTAACTGCAGCACTTCTATTTTACCAATCTTCTGCATGATTTTTTAAATCATGTCTCATTCTCGTTATCCACGAGACATCCTGGCGATTTCCAAAAGATTTGCAATGTGTTAAACGAATCAAACGCCGGAACGGACTCACGTCCACCCGAACCACCATTTGTACCTGACAAACCACATAAGACGTCGCATAAACGTGCAGTGCATCTGAGACATCAATTGCTTAAAGAGAATCCGACGTGCTCTAACCACATAACGACCGCCTGACTGGACTACCAAATGCCCCACTGTCACTTTCAGTCTTCCTCTCTCCAAACTGGACACTACTCCAAGGCAAACCTTCCATGAAATAATCAAAAGACCAGAAACCCTCTGTGACATGACCGCACATCCCTCTGTCATGTGCATATGACATTAAACTAGAACGCAAAATTCAACAGAAAAAATAATATTTTTTTTAGACTTACGTAAGCACTCAGTGTATCCGTACTCCGGCAAATTCCACAATCCGGTGGAGGTACACTCACGCCTTTGATCACCCATGAGGACGAAGCCCTCATTACACTCGAATGCCACCTTTGCGCCGGGAGTGAAGTCGAAACTGAGTTTCCGACCGAACCGTGGGGTCTCCAGCACACCGCAGGACACCACACGACTGCAAATGAGAAAAAAAAAAAAAAAAAACAAAATAAAGAAAAAACTCGTCTTCATCTGCCCGCTGTCTGTACTCACTGTGCATTGAGCGTCTGAATGTTAATTAAACTGTCATAGTAGTTCTTCGTGAAATGTGCCAAATCCCTATTCAAAGTCATTCCGTAGTCGTAGCGGCACTGGTAGCTCTCGCCGCACAGCTCCGTCGCCCGCTCCACGTCGTAGGAGCGGTTCGACGGTAAGAAGTCAATCGGCTCTCTTATGTAGTTCGGCACAAATGAAACGTTCGTGTAGTAGCTCGCCGTCCGACCAAACTCCCGGTTGAAGAGGGCTGTGCCCACGCCGGGTGTATCTCTGTCGTAGAGTATCCACTTCAGACCGAACTCCTTCTGAATAGCTTCCAGATTGTTTACGTTCAGATTAAGTACCCGTCCGTCGGGAAGGGTGAAGTCGTCCTGTGGGTCGAAGCTCCAATTGCCGAAAAGACCAGCAGTCTTGTTCTGAAAGACGAGAACAACAACACCTTAGCATTCAAAGCGCCACACACACGCATACACAAAGGATACAAAGACATACCACATAGCCCCATGGCAGATAAACTCTTCCAGTCATGTATCCTTGATTCTCAATCACCTCCACGCCCACACCCGACGAGAACATCACAATGACCTCAGACTGATTTAGCACATACGTGGGTGTGTACACAGTGACTCCATGGAAATGCTGGAATTTCAAACTGGGACGGTCAAAGTAGATCCTGCGGCCATCGGCAAACACGTCCAGCCGGTAGCGCCATTGAGCGTCCCTCGGACGTATGCGGACCTCAATCGTCGTCGAAGTGTTGCCCCGCATCGCAACGGCCGTCAACTGCGTCGCCATCACCGCGCCGTACTGATTCTTCGGCATCTGCTCGAAACGTCCTTGTACCTCGAACTTCTCGTCGTTGTTCGCTCCCTTGACCAGGACAAACTCGCCCATGCCGTTGAACGTGTACTGCGTGCCATCGAATGTAATCAAATGTGGATCGCCGAACACTCCGGCCACCCCGGGCGCTTGGTATGCAACGCAGTCCTGCGACGGACGTCTTTCAAATCGATAAGTCTCGCAGCCCACCGCCTGCTCCTCCTGCCAGAGGCAACACGAGTAGAATGGTCGCATGTCGTGGAACCACGACGACAGCGTCGGCACCTTGCTAGCCTCATTCCATGGCATTTTGCCCATGTTGTGATTGCGTCTTGGCCGTGAGCCCCACATCTGATCGTATGACAGCATGAGGTTCCCGTATCGGTCGTAACAGCACTGTTGCTCGGCTCCTTGGTCCCTGTTGACGCGTGCGGGGAAGAGAAATTGACCGAATAAATTAATAATGTCTCTGCGAGACGACTGTGTCGGAGTTTTCGCTTACGTTGGCGTGCCACTCATCACGCAGTGAATTGCGCCCTTGTGCTTGTAGCAGGTCGGGTTCGAGTCCTTGTCGCAGTCCGCGTCCGGCATGTAGCGTCCCTTGTCGTAGAGTGCGTGCTCCAGCGTGCACGGGCACAGTGGCAGACCTGCGGCAAAGTTTCTGAGAAAAAAATAAATCGTCGTCATAAAAACGCCCGACTGTTTGACTGTCCACTTACCTGAGATATCTGTCAGTCCGGATCCAGTTGTCGCAGAGAGCGCGCGGCCAGAGGAGACCGTGCTTCTGCTCCCACTGTGGGGCGAAGTACCAGGCCAGCGGGATTGGTCGTGACCACAGGACCCTAATTAAAATAAATCAGACAAACGATGAGTGTGAATTTTTTTTATCAAAATTAAAAATCACCCCCTTTGGAGCTGTTCACTGGAATTTCATTACAACGCACACGCATTCCACCCACCGACGGACGGCCTGTACTTCGATTGTTTTGAGCCAAAGTATTGAATCGGAAGAGGAATTTCCGGAATTCTCTTGAATATCACCGGACCCTGTGAAGGGTGCTGGGCGAGGTGTTGGTAAATCAAAGTCAAATCAAATCAAATAACAAGCGACTGTGCTGTTGTTTCCATTCTCTGCTAATCCCCTGCTGGGTTCTGGGTCCGTACAAATTGGCTATCAGAGTAAACACATAATAGCCCTATGCGTTTCCATGGAAATTAAAGGGACTTTCATCTGAAAACCGCTTATTTATCAATTTAACCGATTTTAGGCAAAATCTTGTCATTATCCTTTGACAGAGAGAAAGAGAGCGAGAGTGCGTATATGTGTGTTCAGTGTTATCGAAGGGATTCATCGCTCTGCATATGTGTATAACATGTTTTTGAACTTTAATTAAATCGTTTCGGAGATAAATCCCAACACAGCCTTAAAGGATAACGAATTGTTTTTTCTGTTCAATCGTTTGATAACCTTTTTTTTGTTGAAATTTGTTATGAGATTTTTCCCGAAGCTTTGTGACCCTTTCAGAACTTTCTTTTTGGATTAAATTTGGCAAAGGAGAAAGTGGAGGTTGTAAGGGAAGCCATTGGAATGCATGAAACGACGGATTACGGAGAGGATGCTTTGCTAGTAGTTTTTTTTTTTAAATGAATTTATGCGAAAGGGATTTGCGTTAGTTTTTTTTTTCAGTCTATACCAGTAAAAATGATGTAAGCTTTTGTTTGGCCTTGCTCTGCATTAGTTGGGCGAGGTCTTATCAAAAATGACGACGGGATGATAATCGTAGGGTTCCTATACTGTTCACGTAGAGCATCCTAATTATTTTCAATGGAGTGGTGTATCGTAGTTCGCATTGATAGTTGAATGTTTTTTGTTTTAGTTTGCAATGTCTATAGTTATCTATGAATGTTTTGACTTTAAAATAAAATTACATGGACAAGTACCACATGACCGACAATGGCACAAATTGATTGAATTTAAGATGAAGCTTAATTAACAAAATTCTCGTCACATGCAACTCAAACGTGACTAAGTCTAATACGCACTAAAAATAACTACAGAAGGATTATTGATTAACCTGATTTCAATGGCAATTATTGATTTTTCTTAAAGATTGGAAGCGATTTGTTTTTTAATAATGAGACTTGAACTTATGGCGTCGATAATGCAGGTTTAAATAACGCAGGCTTAAATGATCAATCAAAAAGATTTGTGCTTCGAAAATTTAAAAATGTATATTTTGTAGTTCTGATTCCAAAAAAATAAAAAAATTAGTGTTCATTTACGATACAGAATATTTGATACAGGACACAAACAAAAACAACAAAAAAATAGTTACTCAATATGCTAAATTTTGGTTGAGTAAAATCAATTACATGGGAATAGTTTGACGAAAAATTCGGTGAAACAAAAAAAAAACTTTTTTTAGTTTTGTTTGATAAAAAGTGTGGTTCACTCTTCAATGTCACAAAAAAAGACTCGAATGAATTTAGAAAAGGAAGAAAGGACAGGTGGTAGGTTGTGAAAGATATTAAACTATTGACATGAACTTTGTCTTAGTATTATTTGCTTCAAGGATGACAGCCAAAATGTAGTGCATTCATAATGTGCACTGAACAGCATTCGGAACAAGACTTAATTGAAAAAGATATAGAAATTTAATTGACTCGCTCATCCAAATAGCTAGCCCCATAAAGCAAATTGATTGTTTTTTCTGTAAACTTATTTATATTAGTGCAATACCAAAACCTGCGGTTTTAAGCAAAAAATAAACTATCTGTATCTGTTTATATTAGCGTTGCTGTGCTTTAAAATTATTCGTAAACAGAATATCAACCAATTTTTTTGTACAATTTACTGTTGCATAGTTTTCATATCTAATCGACTGTACAAAGTTCTTCAATTACTGCGCAATTTACTGTTGCATAGTTTTCATATCTAATCGAATGCACAAAGTTCTTCAATTAAAGCATAGTTTGTGAACTCACATTGTTAAGGGGCTAAAGACTACATCGCTTTTCTTTACTTGCTACACCATAGGTCAACCTCTCTGTTTAGAAATGCCAAATTAAACACTAACACAAATATTAAAAGTAATCAGCAAACAGTTGTACGGTACAACTTCTAAGGTAACCTTTGATCTACAATCCTGCCCCTCTTTCTTGACAAATCTGCTTAATTATTTCAATCAATTACAAGTCGATCATGAATTTCCTCACAGTTTCTTTTAGTTTCAATTCGAATCCCCCATCACTTCCGAACTTTTGCCAACTTTACTCATTCACTTCTTTTCCCACACAGAGGCCCACTAAAACTGCTCAAGTAAAAAAGGAAAAATACTTCAAATCGAATTAATTGACTGAAATTTCTTTTAAAGTCCCAATAACGACCTTCGTTAATTTTCGACAATGATACACCCTCCAAAAAACAAAGAAAGACTCTCGTCGTACATGCTTAGCAAAGATGACAAACTTTTTTTTGTATTTTTTTCTTTTTTTTTTCGGCAACAATCGAAACTTTTAAATCTCCATTATTCCGTTTCTATGAAATTGCGCATAATCCCTCAGACCCTGTGCCGGCGACCTGCCGTAGGGATATTCACATTTAAGAGAGTGAAAGTCCTCGACGAATTACCCAACTTCAGTTATTTTAATTTTTGATTGAAAAGTTTCTTTTTTTTTCTCTCTCTCTCTCTCTCTCTCTCAGTCAGCCGGCAGGACATTGTGTCACGGAGAAAGAACGGAATTAGCAACGTTTGGCGAAAGTTAAGTCACATGAAATATTCGTAAATAATGGAATCCTTTTGGACAGGTGGATATAATTTGTTGTAGTGAGATAAATCCGCCGGCTATTGTCTTCCGAAATGCCTAGTAGTGGTATCTCCTGCAAGGGGGAAGTTTATGCCGACGTGAAATTTATTTTTATTGTAGAAAGTTTTCAGCTTTCAGTTTCGTTTTTTTTTCCGCTGGCGGAAGTAGATGTGATTTAGGGTCGTGGTAGTTGTAAAGAACTAGGTTAATTTAAAAGTTTCTCTTTTTTTGCGCGAGGGTGTGTGTGAGTTTGTGTGGTAGCAACGACTCTCCAATCTAGTCCTTTGGCCCTATTTTTAATTGAAACGCCGCAGGATGAACGCTCGGGTTCCTTTGTTAATGGATAACATAAGGTCGGGTGGAATGGTTTGGAGAGTTGGCGGAGTTGAGCGGAAATTAACTTGTTTTCATTACTTACGGACTAATTGCCAGACCAGAGTACTGCTGGGGATCGGTTAAGTTAATATGCAAAAAGCCGAATTGCATGTCATTGTTGGCATTCCACCGGGTCTTATAGTTGCCAGGATTAATTGTGTAACTTCCCGTGTTTGTGATGCCTGCCTCAATCATGTCGATGTATTCCAGTTGTGGGCTGTAGAAAAAAAAAAGGTTTATAGTTATTTGCTTTGTTTAAAAGTTTTTCCAGAGAACCCCACTCGAAAGGGAATTTTAAATTTAATTTGTTCCTAACGAGGGTCGTTAATTTTCGAGGACGTTGAACGAATAGAAACAAAACAAGGGCAATGAGAGTACCGAGTGTAAAGTCCCACTCAGACGTCCTGTTGCAAAATTTCAACCTCACCAGCCTCGTGCCAAAAGTTTATCGAACAAGTGGCCCACGTGTCGAGAAACAAGTCAAAATTGTTTGAAATATTTTTTTGGGTTGAATTTTTTTTTTTAACCTCCGTGGCAAAATATGTTTTGAGTTAAACTCTTGACACGGCCTCTTACTAATTCAGTACCTTCTGAAATCAAGTTTGTCGGCTCTTTCCGAGACTTATATTTATTAAAACCTAAACAATTTTTTTTTATTTTCCGCTGACCCTTGACGAAATCCTAAGTACATACTGCAATTAAATCCTCTGGACGAGTCATATTTGTACTGGCAATTAAGTCTTCTGAACGAATGATGATTGTACTTTTATTGAAGGCCCACTGAAACCGAGACTCTGATATTCATGCTTCCTAACTGGTGTTGCTGTTGGAACCTTTCATGAAATTCTGGGTAAAATGGATCGTTTTGCATATACAAATATTTTAAAAATGCAGATTCGGTGCATTCTGATTTGAATATGGGTGTTTCAGTACTATAAGGACTCAAGACACACATCGAAGCTGGTAAAAGATTGCTTAATCGAGTGCAAGCTCTCCACTGGCCAGAGCAATCACACAACTGGAATACCATTGGGATCCTCTCTGAGATCCTAAGACGTCATGTTTCAGATCTGCACTTAAGAAATAAATCAGAATTTAATATTTTTAATGCCACGCAGATGTTCGGAGGTTATTTAAAATAGGGACTTCTAAGATTTAGATTTGTTTTTCATTAGATTTATTGCGTTAGTGTTGGATAGTGCTATTGTGAATTTTGTTATATTTTTTTAAGTGAGTTGTAACTTCTTTCATAAAATATATTATTATGTTTTTATTTCATTATTATGTAGAGCATTTATAATTTTTTTCTTTGTTGAAATTTAAAGAAAAAAAAAGATTTTCGTTTACATGTGCAAAACAAAGTTCTTGCGTTTGTTTAGCAAAAGTCTGTAGATCTATTTACCGCATCTCAGTCCAACCTTCTTCCTGATATTGTTATTCTGAAACGGAAGTTTCCTTAAATCAAAAGGCCACATATGTCGATGGCAACGTAGTCGTCATAAATATTCGATGATTCTTTATCTAAAGTCCTGTTTGAATCTGAAGAGTACAAGAACTCGAAAGTGCAAAAATGTAGAAAACTTATTACGCACTTCCACCCAATAAAAGACTCTTTGGGTATCACAACCTAAGTCTATTAGAGTCTCAACAGACATGATTCTTTATGAAATTACTCCCACTTTCTTCGAAAGTCCACTCAGTCAAAATCTTCCGTACTCATCGCTAATTTGTCCTTTCGTATTTGTCCTGTCCTGTTCTCAAAAGAAAGCATTCAGAACAGATTTTCCCTAGAACGTGCACTTCTCGAAAACCAAATCACAGTCCGATGACAATCTGATGATTCAAAAAGCGCACTTTGATACACCGCTCAACTGAGTGAGTCCATCGCCACTCAACAGTAAATGTACAAATAATACTGAAATACGGCAAGCTCATAAATCACAACACCCACACCTGAAGTCCAACTGCACGTAGGCTCAATTCCAAAAGCCGAGTACTTCAGTGTTCGCACTCTCACACCCACTCAACTGCCCACCTCTCTGCAAATTGACTTATGACCGAGATATGGACGCCACCTAGCGAGCACCAACAGCCACAGCATCCGTGCGAAACTACCGCTGCCACAGAAATCCGTTTCACCGGTGCGCTATCTGTGAAATGTATTTCGCTTGGCGTTAACGGAAACACATCTGAGTAAGCAAACGCTGGGATTGTTTAAATTCTGTCGATTTGCAACTTTGTGACGCAGCAAATGGAACAGCCGAATTTTTCTGCTGGACTTGAATAATTGAAAGGGGTGTCCTTTTGCAGGAAGTGTGTCTGTTCAATTAGTTCTGCGATGCCGCTAAGAGAGTGTCACGTAATTCTTTAGCCAACGCTGGGCCTAACAAAATGTGACAGAGGTCTGGAGATTAATGGAAGTGTTAATTTTTCTTGATCCGGGGTGCGAGACCTTCCGGGGTATTTCTGTATCTGTGTCAATCGATTTAATCGAGATACCGATTGGGTAATGCGAAAAAGCTAGGCTCTGGCTTTCAACGGGTTGTTACGCCGCCTAATACAGCACCGATTGGGTAATACTTTCCAAATGGGTTTCTGGGAGTGAACTGACCTGAATTCGGAGAAGTGGAAGGAAGCAGTTCGTAATGTCACAATCGATGAATGTTGTCAAGTTGAAAAACTGTTGTACCAAACTCTCTGGGAATTCTCGACAGTAACTTAAAGCACTCAGGGGACATCGCGCTCTAATGATTTGGAGTTCTCTCTTCTTTGTGACCTTAAGAATTCTTAGTTTTCCCGTTTTTTTGGGGAGAGATTTTTTGCCGGCCTGGAGGTGGAATTTATTCTGCTCTTTAAGTTTCCGAAATTTAGTCTTTCCCAGATGGATTCTTTTGCTTAACTTTAAAATGGAATCTAGGAGTAAGTTCTTCGGAAATTGCAAAACCAATAGAATAAACTCAGGACAAACCTTGGACATAGCAGCAAGACACCAAATAAACAAAAAAAAGCTTTCAAAATTAAATACATTACAACCACATTGAGGCATTACGCACCAAAGTAATGATAATATTTTGCCAGAGGCATCATAAGAATAAAGTTAAAAAGAACTTAAATTTACAAACATCAGGACTTCCATAACTTAGCACTCTAAAAAAGTACACCATGGCATGATGACAAACAAAAAAAGTTTAAGAACCCTGTAGTAAATTAAAAGCAGCCCTAAGGCGCTTAGCTCGGGAAAATAGCGCAGCCATAGGCCGTTGTAAACTTAAATTTTCAATTTATAAATGGATAATTTTCAAGAATAAATCTAGCTAGTTTGCCAATCGTGCGCTTTAATCCTGTTATTTTATATCACATTACAATCGCCTGTGGCTCGTTCAACAAAGGTTAGACTTGCTAAAAATGCCTTATAAAAGATCCAAATCAGGTGACGCACACATTCCTCAAACTCGTGTCAACTGCGTCGAAAAATCATAACCCATTTAACCCGAATTCTTCTATAACTATTTTTTAGCATGATTTTAACTGGTCGATCGGATGATCTATAATATTATTCTGTAGAATAACGGGTTGGCGCAAAAATCTCCCCAGCTGAGACCCCGAAACAAAAATAAATCAACTTACTAAATTGTCGTCTCCCTGTATCCCCAAAGCGATATCTGAATGTTGGCATTCCAGTTAGTCGTCAAATTGTATTTGTTCCATGAAATTTTAATCTCCTTCGCATTCTTCTTCTGTATAGCGTCGGTCTCGAAGAAAATCTTCTCAATAGCCGTGGCAGGTGTTTCTAAAGAAAACAAACAAATCAGATGCGTCCACTCCTTTCAATCTGTCAACTTACCAACAAAGTACTTTCCCCTCCACTTGAATCTCTCATTACCGACGGAAATCTCAAATCGAATGTAACCCTGCGCCTTTAAGAACGGCTGAACACAGATCACACGGTTCTTGTCAATAAAATGACCGACCACGTCCTCGGTATCGAAGTGGCACAGGACTCGGACGTTCGGATCGAAGCACGGTCCAGTGATGTTGACAACGGTGCCGCCCAACATGTTGCCAGACTCAGGGGCAAACGTCAGCGGCAGATGTGACGCGTCTGTAAGTGTGAAATCGAGAGGCATTAAGTTCGCTCCTTAAGAGGCAGCAGCACCCAACTTACCAATGTCCTTGTTACACGACCCAATCAATATCCGTTCGTCTATTCGGAATAAATGTCGTCCCGGAAATCCATTACCCCAGCCGCGACCGGTCAAGTCGCGAATCACCATCGCCTGACTGTAGGGTTTGTACTCGTACGATTGTGTTCCGTTGCCAGCGTTGAATCCGACCTGGAAGTAGAAGGACACACGGATGAGAGGATGAGAGCTCCTTGGTGTGCTTCACAGATAACCGGGCCATTGCCAGGGTCAAAAGGTTTCCGCTTGTCTGACATCAAATGAAGTGTTAAGGCATTTTTATGATATCCGACGTCGACCACGCAGGAGGAGAAGGGTCACGCGTGATTGATAATTGATGGACTTTCGGGACACAATGGAATGGATTTAGAAATTTATGGCTGGAACGGTCGAAATCACGCTGCCACAGATAAGCACCGCCATCAAATTGACGGTGGTCCATTCGTGGAATAATAATTGTTACTTTGGTGGTCTGTAGGAGGACGTCTGAAGAAGGCCTGCGGCGCCTACTGTGGCACGCTTTGTGGAGGATAATAACATTGTTATGTTATTCACAGGCTCGCAGGAATGTGTTGTTATGAGCAACGTTTATGGCCACCCGGTGGGCGTGTTTGTGTTTGTCATGAAATCGCTTTAGGATGCGTGAAATCGTGTTTGGGTGGTGTCTCTTTGGAACCTCACTTTGGAAAACAAATTTTTCGGTTTGAAAAGATTTAAATTTAGTCGAGTGTTGATTGAAAACTGACACAAGTAAGTGCACTTTTTTTTTGTTTTTTTGAAAAGAAGACTCTGAAGAGTTGTGTAATGAAAAACCAACGCCAAGAGCCATTGTATTGTGAAGTTGCTGGTGTTTTCGAAAGAATACTTGATGAAATTTGGTTTCCAGCATATCACAATATCACATGAGAAAAAGTGCTCATCGGTCAATGTACGAGTATCACTTACTACAGAGCAAGCACCTGCCATCCAAGTCATCATTGTTCATCAACTCAATGGGTTTTAAGAGTTATTAAGCACCTGATGACCTTTTTTATTAATACAACATTTTCAATTTTGAGATAATACACATAGATCAATTCAACTTTCAAAAAAAATTGAGACCAACTAGTGATTTCTGTAAAGAGCAAAATCAACAATTAAACTTTCGAGTAATGGCGCATTTGAAGTACATTTGATAAAAGCTTCGAAGCAATTTTGAGATTGTTTTGAAAATTGTAATTGTGGGTCTTCTCTAAACGAATTCATACAAATTAACACCAATGCCCCAAATGATTGGGACACTTTAGGAATTAAACATTCCTATAACAACATTCCTCCGACCCACCTGAAGAATTGTTGGTGACCCACCTGTCTGGACATTAGGCCTAAATTACGATTATGTTAGATTTGGAAAGTAAGAAGGGTTTGAAATAAACGCCACGCTTGTTTTTGAGCCTCGAAGTAGAGGTAGCTTTAAATATTAACTTGCACACATAAAAATTAGTCTATCAGAATTGCGTGATTACAGACTGAGAATATGAGTAGGTCTTGTTTAGAAACAACTTGTGAACTTTTTAATAAATCCAACGAAACACTCAGGCGTAGTATGTGAATAATGTTCTTCCTCTTTCCGATAAAAATCGCCAACGGTCGGAAATCTTTTCGATTCAACATTTAGTGGTAATTATAAAACAGCCACAGCCTGTTTAAATTTTATAGCCTTTACGAAACATTAAGCATGTTGTTATATTTATTCATATAACTAACTGTTAGGAGAACTACACATCTACGACACCTAACCTGTCGATCTTATGCATATTTCAAGTTTATGTTTGTTTCAAGTTTCATTTACAGAAGTCTACATGATCTCTATTAAGTTCTGCTTATAGTTTTCAAGAAATATATGCAGAAACCACGAAGACTCTGTGGCGGATAGAACATTGATGTTGAAAAACTTGAAATTATAAGAACTCCTTTACAAAGTTCGCCTGTCTAAGCAGGGGTAGTGATATTGCCTATTAGAATGCCAGTGTGCTCAGCTACGATTAAATACAACCCTCGGCTTCTAAATTAACATAATCTATTGTACGTAATCTTGTAAAAAAGATTTTGCGGAAGTTTTTCTATATTCAAAACAAATTGTTTGACAACTGTTCGATTACAAAACATTAATGTTTATTGCTGGCTTTTACTTTTTCGTTATTCATGTTTTGAATACGGTTGCTAGAGTTTAATTGCTCCACATTTTATTCTAGCTAGTTTTATTTAGCTAGTTATAAATGAAAAATATTTTCTGAAGACATTTTTCGGAGCCTCCTCATTACACAGAGCAGTTGTGGACTTTTATCTCTAGATTGTTAATTTTTTAATAATTTTTTAAAGATCTGTTTTGACTTTTTATTACGTTTTTTGGAGTCACGTTTTTGACATCTCTTTCTTTTTACACCTGGAACGAGGAAAACGTTGTTTTCAGATAAAGGACCACAAAATGACAGAGTGCCACCATTGTCAAACACAGGTGGCCGTTTCTGCTCATCCCACAACCACCTCACCACCATCAAACCATTCACATTCCAACAGCAAGAAAAAAATCAAATACGATGGGAAAAAAAAATTAATAAAAATGAGACTGCCCGACTTTTCCCCTAGTTCTCGTAAACTTTCGCTCATAAAAGTCTTGCCTCACAATGGATCGCCCACGTCAACCTTAAATCAAACGCCATTTCTCTCACCGAACTTCTTTCATTAGTTTCACCACCATTCCGCCATAAATTCTCCCAAGGTATCGCACCTTAACGATTCTGCCAATTCCTTACGACGGCTACATGTTTCACCAGCAGGTCCCTTAAAAAAAATCGAGGCCAAGCGAAAAATCCTCTTCGGTCCTTTATCATTTCGTGAAATTAAAACGCGACCCACACCCGACTGAAAACATGAATAAATTCCTCATTAGACCTCACCTTCTAGTTAATTGCCGAGCTGGAAGCCTTATGGCGCCTCTATGACGCAGGACCGCCATGCTGGTCAGTTGCCAAGAAAAATTGATAATGAAATTGATAAAAAAATAAAAAAAAAAAGAGGAAAGAGATTGAATAACGAACTGGTCCCTTTTTACCCGCGCCACGATGAGTTTTCAAACGCGCAAAGCCGCAACGTATTACGACCACGAACAGCTGGAACCAGCGAGAGTTAGCCACCCAAATTACGACCACAAAGGATTCTATTTCAATCCCTGCGTCCTCCCGCTCGCCGACAGTTTGGACATAAATTGTTGTAAATTATAATTTATGATTCTGGCGGCGGGTGCATTCAGCTCTAGATTGCATCATCCGCCGCAGCACAGAAAAAAAGGAAATAAAACCTCTTTTCTCCTGTTCGACAAATCCCAGATGAAAGATGGAGAATAAAGCTGCCAATGATAACCAACGAGATGCAAGGATGTCCTTTTTTCCTCCTACGCTGCTAGATGTGCGGTCATTAATTTCCCGAAAATGAATTCAAAGGAAAGTTTTTTACAACCTCAATTCGTGTATCTGTCTGCAGTTAGCAGTGCAGGCGGTTTCCATTGTTTACAACAGCCATGTATAGTGGGAGGGAAGGATATGCACGATAATTGGAAGTCATTTAGCAAAAAGGACTCTCTTCAGCCATTCAAACCAGAAAGTCATCGGATTTAATTACATCAATAAATTGTACTTACAAATGCCGGAACACCACCCTCTCCGTGTGTGGTATCACCACCCGCCTCCGTGTGTGCTGACCAATTAATGGTGGCGTAATTGAAAATGGCATAGGTGAAGACTTCATCTGTAGCGAGGACCATCTGCCAAGTATTTGTCTGCAAAGAAACATAGAAAAAAGAAGAGGGAAATTAATTTGAGGGTTAGGATAAAAAATGTGCTCTCTGGTATTGGAGAGCAACCCTAATACTCCGCCACCCACACGATGAAAGGAAACAGCACTTTGTTCGATATAATTTTGATTATTCTTGGACTAAGAACTAAGGCTTCTTCCTTTGCCGCTATGAGGAAATTTTCAATTTTCACTCCTATGACAACAAAGGCAGCCACCCTACGCTTATCAAAGTTATTTATCTCCCTCCCCTCGATGGGGATTCGAAGGGATGAACTTGAAACGAATTTTTTTTTTTTGTACGTTTCGAGAAAACAGTTTTGTTACCGTAAAAAGGACACAGAAAGACACACTGAATGAATTAGACTGGCAGACACGATGATGGTAATGACGTCCTTGACGCTCTGGGGTAAAGGCGTACTCGCAAACTACTAATTGAAGACTTACCAAGGGCTAGCGGGGGCGAGTGTAAAAAAAAGGGAAATTGGCTATTCAGCGTTCATCTTCTTTCCACCGCAAACCACTTTAGTTGAGGGATAATTGAAAAGAAATCCAAAGTGTGTTTTGAGGACAATCTGTGGGTTGCCTTGAGACTGTTCCGTTCCTCCGGCTTATGGTGGCCATGATTTCTTCAAGCGGAAATGGCAATTACATTTACGCTTTGAAGGAATTGGGAGAGATAGTTGAAAGTTGTGTAAAAAGTGGTTTTTGATTCCCGGAATTCCCACCTTGAGACTCGCCACCAGTTTACAAAGCTGTGTAATGAAGTCCCTTTGGGAGAAAGTGGTTTCTTTTGAAGTCCCATCGGCCTTGACTTGGTCACTTAAATCAGAGGCAGTGGATAAAAAGCTACTGAACTTAGAAACTCATTTTTTTCATTCCTTTTAAATTAAACACTAGATGAGGCTGTGGAGCCGAAGAAGTTTCAGAGAATGACGATTCACTTCAGTTTGACATTGAATCGAACTCGGGAATTATTTGTATTGCCTCACGGATATAAAAAGAACCACATTTCTAATTTATTTTTGAAACCAAGAGGACTTAAGTGTGACAGATTAGTCACTTGCCTTTGATCCTAACAGCAAATTGTACTGCACAAGTGGAAAATGACTTCATCTCCACCAGAGAGGATAAAGAGATTTACACGTAAAATTTTATAAAAAAAAATGTGTTGCCCAAGGCCCAGTTCTTCTTCAGAGGAGAAGTAGGCTTTCTAATTGACTCAATCACCAGACCCAACTCAATTTGTCCAAAACGATGCACTTGAGCTTCTTCTTAGACTTTCAAACCTTAGAGAAAACTTTCAGCTACACCGATTTTTTATTTAAGTCAGACCAAACAAATTCAAGATAAACTGAAAAGTGCCCAACACTGATCTTTGGCTTTAAGCAGTTTTCCAAAAATGCTATCTCTCTGTGTGGAGTGTTTTAAGTGATATTTAGCAAAAGCAAACGTTTAAAACGTGCAGTAACGACTGCAAAAATTGGAAGAGATTCAAAACTTGTAAGAGAATCTAAATAGCGCTCTTGTCTGTTTATTGTTTTTGTACCCCTACTGTACTCATACAGTAATGACCACATAAATTCGGGCCGCTTTCGCTTAGTAATCCATCCCAGGTAAGAACGCTTGCTATTGAACTTTTCTTGATGTCATTCTTTATGAATCTTTGTTCAAGACTATTAAATCGCATTATTTTCCGATGCATTGTGAAGTGAAAGACGTTTATCGTAGAGTTCTGTTGATCTAAGTATCGAAACAAAGACTTTCCTTCGTAGTGCTTCCACTAATTTATCGTGATCAATTTTAGGTAAACCATAAATATCTTCAAAACATCCAATTTTTACAAGAACGATTTTTCATAATCTGAGATTGGAAAAAAAAATACTTACCGTAAACAAAGAGTTATCAATACCGCCCGAGAATGACATATTCTTCCATGTCACAATGACAGCATGCTTGGGAATAAAAGTCTCTGCGCCTACGACACCATCTCTAATATCCCACATCACACGTTCACGGACTTCGACACCGAATCTATCCGTACGCGTCATCAAATCTCGTTCCATCCTAAAATGAAAAAAAAAGAACTTAATTAGCCTTATTTTTAATCAAATCATAAACACACAGGTCTCTCTCATTCTTATCAACCAAAAGCAAAATATTTTTTAAACTCTAAAATTTAATTAACAACAATCTGTGTGCTGAATAACCCTCTCCCTATTACCTTCTCTTTTTCTCTCTCCGACTCACGACCAGGATAACAATTATCTCGCAAAATTAATGAATAAGACTCGGAGCGGGACTCCAGGTATATGCGAGCACATTACGTAGTCTAATGGAATATTAAATGAGTTCCATAAACCACTTAATTAGGCCATAATGCGTAAAATATGTACCGTTCGTGGATTGGTGTGAGCCCCTAAAAGGCTTGCCTGGGTAGCCCTTAGAAAATCTCATCTCATCACCTCATAGCTGGCGCACCTCAACCAGAAGTACACGCTCTAAAGCTACAAATTGGTATACTTTTAATGACACACCAAATCACTCATAAACTAAGTTTTTTTTCCCACTACCAGATTTTATGAGTGCTTGAAAAATGTATAAAGGCATATAGTTTGAAGTGCTACGATTTGTCACAGTAATAAATTTGATCTGACGATGTGCTAAATTATCGGTTTATACGATGTGTAGTCGAAAATATGTGACTGCTCATTTTGAAAAGTGACAAAAGTGCCAGTGTTTGCAATCTGAATTGTCAACTATGCGTAACGTTCAACTCAAATAGTCACCAAATACATTCATTTCTCCTGAAGGGCTGTCTCGCTTATCGTTAATCAGAGAACGCACTATAAATGAGGAAGATGAGTAGCGAATGTGAAAGTACATCACTTAACCTTGAAAACTGTCAAATTCAACAATAATCGGATAATTTTTTGGATCTGTCAAAAGGTTGATAAAAATGTCTTTATTTACCTATTATTAACTTTGCCACGAAGTTGACGAATGTCGACTTGCTCGCGGGTTTTGAGTAATTTATTTCGGAATTAAGCTTAACAATGTAATGAGAAGAATCCATCTGCAGTCTGGCAACCTAAAGCGGAAGTTATTTTCAAAAATGAAAATTATTTCACAAGCAAAACATCGTGAACCAAAAAATCAATGCAGCTAATAAGCTGCAACCGTGCCTTGATCGGTTAATGCGTCGGACTGTTAAGCCCGGGAAAATAACACCACAAACAATTTTCAATTCTCACCTCCAACGAATGACTGAAAATTTTAATGGAGTAACCTCTGTCATGGAGATCTTTAGCAACTCGCCGTTCGGAACCGGCATCAAACAGTACCTCCACATGTGTCAAATTATAACGCGCACAACACAGTGGCATGTTGTTCTCAGGCACAGACCCTCCAAGGGTTAAATGCCTGCTAAGTAAGTAAGTATAACACAGTGGAGGCGCACGAAAAAACCTAGACTCTGGCCCTCAATGAGCTGTTACGCCGCCTAATGTAAACTAACAAGCTGCAACAAATACAGTAGCTCAAAGTAATAATGAGACAAACAAAAATCTGGAACATAAAACTTTGTTGAGTTTTTTGGTTTTATGTTGATAAATTCTTATGATTTTTATTTTTTCAGTAAATTATTGGTATAGCTTTCAAACTGCATTGAAATTTTGTTTGTAATTTTTAAGAGTTGCAAATAAGCATTGCACAGAATTTTGCTTGTTCCATTACTATTTCGAGCTACTGTGTACTAAAAGAGAGAAATTTCAATTTAAGCTGTAAGATTGTCGCTTGGATTCAAAAAAACATAATCAAATGCGGGGAATTGAAATTCAGATTAGAACAAATGTTTTACATATCAGTAACACTGTTTCATGCGTGCATGTTTCGAAGATGCAGAATTGGAGGCATTACTTGAACAAGACTCATGTCAAACGCAATCGAATCAAACGCAAAACGAATCGCAAATGTATTACCAGTTTATTAGAATAAAGCCTCGAATTTCGGAAAAAAACGGCGGAAGCAAAGTTGTACACCTTTTTCTTTTTATCTCTTCTTCCATAACCCAGTAAGTAAAGTTTTGATTTTTAAAAGCTGATTTTAAAAAGTAAACTTTTTTATAGTTTCCACTCTCTCTCTCTCAAACAAACTGGTGCACACTTTGAAATGTTATGATATAAAAACTTTGTTGCAGAAACTACGCGAGCTGCTCGGCCTATTTTAAAAACTATAAATTGCAACACAAAATTCACACCGACGAAAACGCAAGTACATAGATTGTAGCATTTGAGTGAGCTTAGAAGTGCTTGTGCATACAAACTTGTTTGCTGTTTTAATTTCTTTCAATAATTAGAAACAAATTTGTTTATTGGCATTCAAATTGTTGAAATCGAATTTAAGTGCAAACATAATCCGAACATCAAATAACTTCCCCCACGACTTTGCTAAATCAGTCAGTACTAATTTTTAACGAAACATCTACCTCCACCTGCTGAACAATTAAGGTTGATGAGTCGTAACGTGTTTGTTTTGGTAACAAAGCTAAATTTGAGAAAACCAACCCCGAGCGTGATTCTTTTGTGCCGATATTTCACAGTTGGACTTAAAACCAGCGTAAATAGTGCCACAAGGCCTTTAAATGAATAATATTATTTTTAAAAGAGCCATGCAAAATCAAGTAAATAAAAGATAATCCCTTCCAACAGTCAGTAATATCTTTTTGTCCGATTCATTGGTAAATCAGAGCCTAGTGTATTCTGACAATGTTACATAAAAGAACTGAAATTCATTCATACCACAAAAGAGGAAACAAAAACCATCAATGAATGCACACCAAACACAATGAATTTATCCCCCTGTGAGTGAAAAACAGTGCCATAAAAACTAAAATAGAAAATTCATAAAAATGCATGAAATTTTCATCCATATTCTCTGTTTTCACTGCTACATTGAAAGGACACCAAATTTTCAATACTCTATTGATATTTGAGCAGTCAGCCGCTTAATCCACAATCCACTCCCACAGTAAGACACTCCCACCCACCCACACGAAAACATTTATCTTCGCCATCAATGATAAATGGAAAATGCATCGAAACGCAGTCGAGTGACATTTCACGAAAAACTTCCGAAAATCCCATCGAAAAAAGCGGTCAAAGGATATTTATTAAATAATAAACTGCCGGCAATTCTCCTTTGAGTGGGGATGGATGGGGTGTTTCAATATTTGCCATCGTATTTATCGCACGCAATGATTCTCTCGTATTATTCATCTCAACAATGGGGTTGTGAAAGAGCTGCTTACTTTTAATATTACCACTTCCATCATCGTCATCATCATCAGCGTGCCATCGAGAAGCAGAAGCAGCATTCATCTTACCGGGGGTAACTGGAACTCTATCCAAGCCGCCAGGAGGAAGCTTTCCTGTGAAATATGCACACGAGGTATCCTAGAACCCATCATCATCGATGTGCGTCTGTGTGTGTGTGTTGTATTCATATTTTATAGGAAAGCGATTTTTTTTCTGTTTCTAGTAACCTCCTCGTTTGGTGATATTTGCAGATACTTTTGTATTTGTGTATACCAACGTATCCGTTTTGCACATTTGTGCTAAATTCAATTTTCAGTTTGACATCGAATGTTATTTATGCCGCCGAGATGGGGTCGATGACGGGTGGGGGTAGGGCGCGAACGTGGGCGCGAATGATGTGGATAAATGATAGTGCTGCCGGGACGTTAGATAGGGTGACAGTATTTATTTCCTATTTGATAGAAATTTGTAGATACATATATAAAGTTTCTCTATGCAAATTAATATGGATCGACCGTGGGAGAGAGTGAGCGCTGAATCGAAAATTGTTAGTGACTGTGAATAGACGCCAGAATGAGAAGCATTTAGTTGCGTGTTATTTTCCAATAAGTAACCTCTATCGAACAATAGGGACGCGTCGAATAATATCAATTTCCAAATGCGGATATGTCGATGCCAGCGGGGGCAATTAGATGTTATTTAGGAATAAATTAACGAAATTAAAATAACGACAATAAACATAATACACAGTTTTTTTTTTTTTGTGTGAATTATTATCGATGATTAGGGAGGCCACTGAAATGCAAATTACAAACTATCTATCTGGATGAATTCAGTGGGCTGTATTTTATTCGGAGGAGTGTTTTGCATAAACCTACAAGCCCAAAAAATATTCAAATCACTGAAATTCTGATGAAAAATTTTATGCATATTTGGCTTTTAAAATTATGAGTAAATCTGGACGTGCAAAGGGTAAACACGACGACCAAAATTCATGGGTAGTTTTTGTGCCAGTGAAAATACCAAAAAGTCAGTTAAAATAAGATAATCCAATCAGGAACTCTTTTGAAAGCTATAATCTATCAAAATGATTTCGATTTGGGCGAGATTTTTGATTGACCTTTGAACTACATACACTTATGCTCATATAATTAAGCCACTATGAAGTCTGTAAAATATCACTTGCACAATAATTTAAAAAAAATGTACAGCTGCAGTCAAAATAATAGCAGTGCATAGCAGTAATAGTGTGAGAGAATATGTTTTTCTTTGAGACTTTGGGAATGTTCTTCTACTTTAGAATAATAACTGAAAGGAGTAAAAGATTTTTCAATTACTCGAATCATTAGCATGATTTTACTCAAGTTGCAAAAAGGTATCCTTCAAGAAGCAGTGCTATTATTTTGGCCGCAACTGTATATATTAAATTATATTGAAACTTAAAAATAACAAATTCCATTATTTAATAACTTAAAATAATTCCAAATATTGTAATTTTTGGTAAGTGGATCCCGGTCATATAATTAAGTTATTCATTGCCAATATTCATCTAAAGCAGCGCATTCTTTTTTGTAGTAGAATAAATCAAGATACAGTGTGTTGAAACTAAATAATTTTTGATATAAAGAGATACGGGCAAAAATTAAACCAATACTCATGCTAGAGGGAAATGCTATAGAATTTATACCTAAAACACAAATTCTTAGCAGAAGTGATTAGTGATTATTTCTTTAGAAAAAAAAATGAGAATTTGTCACGGTATAAGCGTGAACTGCACATCATTATTGCATAAGTAAAGAATACTCTCTTAATGATGCTATCGACCCTGATCGACAATTTCTATAGAAAACTTTTAAACAAGCACTATCACAAAACCATTAAAAAAACATTATGCAAAAAAATGTGTCAACCACTTGACTGCTTGACTCAAAAAAAAAAAAAAAAATTAACACACTACTTCAATCCATATTAAGCGGTGAGTTTTTGCTTACCTTTCACACCACAAATCTGAAATTATTTTAACGTTTGCTTTCGTTTTTTTTTTAATTCGAATATTGGTATCTACTTAAATGATGTCATCTAGTATCATCAGAAATCATGTTGAACTGAGATTATTCGCACACACTTTTAATGGAATTTAGCAATATCATCATGTTCTTAATGTTGACGAACAGAAGAGTTATTGTTTTTTAATTGGAATATCCGGAAATTGGACAGCAAAATTCTGTTTGGATAACAATTGAGGATGGTGATAGCCTCACAATAAGTGGTGCATAAATTAAAACATCACTGACCATTCAAGCTCAACAGCAAGACACTTAAGGGATTCCAAATGTGTTAATGAACACAGCACTTTGACATTGAAATACAAAATGCAAAAGCGTACAATCGAAGTCTCTGTACCAACTTCAAAGAGCCTGCGACTCCCATTTTCATGGACCAATTCCACTTAAATCAATTACCTCACAAACTCAACAGATTAACTCATTCCATGAACCAAATTACTTTATCGGAGATGTTTTCAGTAGAGCAACCTCTTCATCATTTTCCCTCAAAATTTAATTAAAAGCCCCACGTCCCGCTGAAGAAAATTTGAATTCCCATTTGCTCCCGCATTCCCCTATTCAGACAATCACCACAAAGCTTGATATTTATTGTCCCTAAATAAACGACAATGCAATAATAGTCATTCGGAACAAACGCGTTGTACTCTCTGTTTTCCGAATTGCATAAAGCATTTACTCCGAGGAGACCACTTCAACGCTGGTGGTGGCAACCATCCAAAACCGGACGACTAGTAACTCACAAAAGCATTCTCGACGCGATGCTGTCATATTATTTCGGTTATTAAAATATATATTTCCCAAACACAACGGGAACTAATATTGAAATAGAAGGGACTTTTGCTTGCTGTGTGGTGTGGTGAAAAGGAGCCAGCGGGCTAAACCTTAACTGATGCTCGAGATACCAACTGGTGGCACACACACATGAGAGATTTAGCACCACGAAGTAAATAAAGCATATGAAAGGGCGAATTAGACGTAGTCAAACGAATGAGTGCTGTACCCTATGCGAAGTTGAACTTTGGCTTGACACCTCTGGTGGAGGTGTTGCTTTCCGCCAACTTAAAATGAGCACATTTAATCACATTGTCGTTGAGACGAACATTTAAGTCACTGACAGCTGTGTTGTTTGTTTGACAGCTGTCAATCATAAAACCTACACAATTAGAAGATGCTCACTGAGTTTTACGGGGAAACGGCAAACGGAGCACTATTCTTTACAGACGCTTAAAAATCATAATCGAAAAAAGTGATTTCAAAAATCCAGTAATGCCAGTCCCTCGGTGTTGAAAAATTTACCAAGAAAAAAGAATACTTAACAGAAAAATAAAGATTCTTACTGTGTCTCTTACAGGATGATGCCAATTTCGCCACTCAGCATGAAGTGCATTTCTCTGAGGTATTAGCCAATCTCATTCTGGTTGCTTACCCTAACCCAGACAGAGTGTAGCTAAACATACAGACAACAAGTCAAATACAGAAACGAAAATGCAACAACGCTTCCCCGTGGTGGACGACGCCAACATCGACGTCGCCGACCATGCACATCCAACAGCTCCGGAGCACAAACCACCGCACAGGATCACAAAGTGTGGTCCAATTATTGGAAACGTATGGAGGGGGTGGAAAGAAACCACAAAATAAGCTGCATTTCTCTCTCCCCTTTCGGAACCACTCGGTATGGCGGTGATTTGTTTGCGGGTAATGCTACACACTCGCTCACATTAGCCGCCAACGGATGGCTAGAGAGCGAAAATCCATGGGGAATCAGTTCAGTCTGACATTGGACTAATTATCAAATGTGCGGGTGGCTTACTCCAGTCGACTGTTAATGACACACGAAATATTTTGTTGTTACCAATTCAGGGGGGGCTCTGCGGTGGCGACAGGTCTAATAAGGTCAACTATACGAGATGGCACACATTTTCCCATTTTTCCCCCTCCAGTATAACGATGAAAGAAATATGAGGCGGGTGGCTCACGTGTTCGGAACAAATACCTCCCTACTTCGCAGGTTTCCGTGAAAGGATTCCTCCACCGGTGATGAGATTACATTGTTTCAATAATTCACATCGCAAAAGTCAAACTATGAGGATAATGAGATCTGTCCCCTAGTCCGTAGGCCTAGTGTGTGCCCTCGCTCTGGATCCGTTGACACATTTAGTCGTGTAAACGGATTACATTCTTTGTCTGCTTCTCCCCTGCGGTCTTAACTTAATTTGACATCTGCTACGATGGCAGAACATAAGACTAAGCGGCAAATATTTAGTATCCAACAGATACGATTAGGTCGAAGGAGAGTCGGGGAATCAAATGCCGTTCGTCTATCTATCTTCTAGATAATTCCAAATCGATAAGATATTAAATGCTTGTGTTTCATTGTCAACAACCGAGTACCGAGCACCTATTGATCACACTTAAGCGCATTTCAGGTGGAATGGCGTTTATGCGGCAAAAAAGCTGAGCGAATTAATAACATTTAATCGGGGAAAAAGCTTGGAAACGAGTGATATCATCGATTCTATTGAAATTATGTCATTTAGCTAAAATATAAACATGAGATTGTGAACTCCTGTCTTTTTCTACGAAGCAGATTGAAATACATTTGCTCACCTGAAGTAAACACCCGGAGTCCTTTGATCAATGTCAGTTGTGTAGATGCGTCCAACACGGCACTTTGAAAACCACGGTCCAATGAAGGAGGGATCATTCTTTTTGGGCCAGTCCTTGACAGGAAAAACCAGCGGGTAGAGGAAGTACTCAGGAGGATCGGAGAATTCAAGGTAGCCATTCATTGAAACCTAAAAGGGAAAAAGAAATTATTAATTTTATAAGGTCTAATTTCAACAGCTTAACTTTGATATTCATTAAGTTTATTATTAGCGGCTGCTATTTTACGAAAATGTTTGTGGCGAAATTGATCTGGCAACAAATCAATTGATTTGGCAACGAGCAATTTGGCTAAAGAGAATGTCGTAATATGTTCACGTATTTTTTTGATGCTACTAAAACTTGTCTGACAATTCGAAAGAGGAATTTGTAAATTAATATCATTTTTAAAGATCCAATTAAATATTGAGATATTTTTCTTTTTTTTTTAATTTGGCCAGAAGCAAAAACATAATCGTCTCTCTCTGGTATGAAAGAGCCTCTTCGGATTCGAGTTTTCTACAAATGTCTGCTAACAGTCAGGATCAACATAATCACGGCGATTTATTTCTGTAAAAAGATTCCAAAATCCTTGTCCAAGGTGCACATAAAAACGCTAAAGAGCTTAAAATAGCTGAAAGTATTCCCAAACAACTAAAAAGAGCACTATTTTAATGACATAAGTTCATTTCAAACGAATTATGGGCCATTAAGAAATAAACTAATTTGATTTCGTTTACCATGCTGTTTAGCCAATGTACATGAAAAAAATTTGCTATCCACCATAAATGGTTATTAACCGAAATCAGATGCATAGGATTTCGAACGGAGTAAAGCAATTTGTAAGCATGTACATTGGTCAATGATACTGGATTTCCAACAAGTGCTGCTATTTTCACAATGTGTTGCCTTCTTAGCCACACAAGTCCATTGTCTCGTTTGCTACTTCAGCTGCTAACACAAGAAATACCAGATTCCCCTAATCAACTTTTACAATCTTGCCTAGCTATTAGAGGAGAAGGCGACGATAAAAAGAGTTAATGACCTCGAATAAAACTCGATACCAAGTCAATGACGACCAAAGCCTCCTCCGGAAGAAAACTTTTCTCTCTTTCCAATCCAACACTCACCCTCGTATAATTAAACCTGAATCCAAAGAACGGCAACTGGAAGTTCAAATTCTTGTGCAGCTGTGGCATCGAGGCGTGAATATCGAACTGATAATCACCCCGTCCACCGCTCATGTCCTTATCGAAGAACCAATACATAAACTGACTGCGAATTTCCTTCAAGCGCTGCTGCGTAATGACGTATCCATTGGCAGCATGAGATGGCATATCAGGAGGCGCCATTCCATTGTTTGGATCTGTAAGAACAAAAAAAAAGATCAATAAGTTCAAATTGTAAAAAAATATCCCCACCCTTGAAAGAAATTTCATAAAATTCTAAAAAGGAAAAAGACGACAGCCCCCCTGTCATAATTTGAGTCCCTAATCCGAACACAGATTAAGCTCATTAGCATCTCATTGAAAACACGCGCGCGTTAACGCTGAAGTTTTACCTCAAATCGAGTTAATGGCGATTTCCATCGAAGTGAATAAAAGACGGATAATTGAATTTCCACCACCCAACACGGCTCGATACGGCCCAATTATGGAAAACAACAGAGGGACTTTTTTTTTATCTTTTCACAGAGGAAATTAACATCATCATCCACCTAAAAAACAAAAGTTAAATTCACTCTCGCTTAATGAGCCTACTCGGAATGTAGAGTTAGCCCCGTGTATCCACCGTTGGACTTCCGTGGTAAAAAACAATTTTACAACCTGTCTCGGGTTAAGTGGATTGAGTTCAGATGTAATCCACAAAATTGGAGGCAGGTCAGGAGTGTCCTTTTTTTGCACTTCGGGTTTAGGGATTCAATTATTCTGCCATTGTGTCGGTAACTAAATTTCAGTTGAGATAATTGCTACAGTCCCCCACCGCTACCTGATACCTTATTAATAATTCCAATGTGAAAATTCGCGATAAGCATAATGAATTGCCAAAATGGCAGCCCATGGCTTGAAATACAATGCCAGCCAATTCACGAGTGCTCAACCGTGGAGTGACTGTGATGTTGAGAAGCAACGCCCGTGTCAATATACAAACAGAAACTCAACTAAAATAATGAGCAGGGCCACTCGTCCTGTTTTTCCGTTGACAATGCGAATGTTTCGTTCGATTGATTAATATTCATGAGAGTGCAATTCGTCACTTGTCCTGGAAACTGTGAAACTCAATACAGACAGACCGTTCTCTGGCACTCTCAGTCATCGTGACAATAATATTTTTTGATTGAAATGTTGACGAAACGTTGATGGGTTTTTAATTCATCACTTTCGGATGAATTTATTAACTATTCAATCTTAATCCACGAGTGAGAATCACGTAGCTTTACAGACTTTACGCCAGATAAAACGGTTAAGTGTAGGCAATGAAAAATTATTCACAGCAGCGGTAAAGACGACAGAGTTGTGATAGATGATCGCCGAAAAAGACGGATAACAGATGGAGCTGTGATGATTTTCAACATTTAACTGCTCCCAGGGGTGTGTTCATTTGATGCTTTCAAGATGGCAAAGCAGATTTTGGAGTGGATTTTCTTGCCTTTAAATTAAGTACTAAGATTCCGAAGTGGGTGTTTATGTTCACAATACGGCAAGAGGTGTGGATTCCCACTTGTTACTCCATATTTAAGTCTCAAAGAGTGTCAGTAGCCAACACTTGTGTAATCAAAGGATTTTTTTTTACAGAAGTGTGTCAGTCACTTATAAAAAATGGGAGCGTGAAAATTTGTTGATTTTTTTTACAGGTTCGGATTCGAACCTAAGTCATTCGTTAGATACACTAACCCTTTAGTCACAATTCTTTTGATACATAGAATTAAAAAAACTGTAAGCATTGGTTCGACCAAACATAGGGAAAATAGAAATAGGACGATCACTGTCAAGTGTTAGACTTTCAAGAGCAGTGGATCTGAACTTATGCATTGATTATTAAGAACGGCGTTTTCCAAAGTAGAAGACATTTTTAAAAATGTTTAGTTATGAACTTATGAAATGAGGTTAGGGTTTAAACGGGAGAGGTATACAAAGCTGTCCGAGAACTATCAGTGCGTTTGCCAATCGTCTTTTTTTTGGAAAAGTGACTTTAACAGGGTGCCTTCAATTTAAAAGACCTGTTTACATACAGCACCTCACAAAATAGAGCCTATATAGAGCCCAAAAATTAATTCGAATTAACGAGAGGACCAAATGGTATAGGTTTTCTTCGATTTACTGAAGTTTTCTCAAGGGACTGTGAGAATGCTTCGATTTATAGATGTTTTCGAATTATCGCGAGTTAAATTGCATATATGAGTCATTAAGAGCATACATCGATTAACTCCATGTAGCAAAAATTTGAGAAAAGCGACGAAATAGTCTACATCCGCCCTAGAAATACACTACGTTTTTTTCAAATAGTTGTCGATTAATTGTATTAATATTTATTATTCAAGAGAGTTATTGTAACCACAAAAATTTAGGACCATACCAAGTGTATTGACACTTAAATCTAAGGTTTTTCAGAAAGTGAAATTAATCAATCTGTGCACTGAGCGGCTCATATATCACTTTATACATCCAAAAGTGGAAACAATAAAAAATTACGAAAACATACGAAATATAAAGGAACAGTTAATTCTTATGGCTTCACGCCCTATTTTGTTGATCGATAGGTATTTTTCATGTCAAAGAATGCAGTCATTCAAATGACACAATGAATGCACGATTGATTTACGCCAGTCTTCAATCCACCAAAAATTGTCTTTCAGGACTCCATTTTCATTTATCGATGATCTCAATCTTCTGTAAACAGTTCTCAACAACGCGATGTATTATCTAATCAAGAATAATAAAAAAAAAGTGCTCGTTTATCGCAAAAAACTGACTCGTCAATCATTTCTGAGAACTTTTTTCTGTCTGTATTTGGTTAAGCTTAATGTTGATTGGACTTGAATTGGCCAAAATAACAAAAGTTTGAAAGTTCGCTAAATGATTGTGAAAAATGTTAAATTAATGGTAAAATGTTTTTTGACTTTGGAGACTTTAAGGAATTATTTTCAGCAACCTTAAGTGTGATTAGATCCCAATTTATCGATGGAAGAGTAAATGAAAGCCAGAAAAATGTAAAACCCAGATTTTATGACAATTATATCATGATGGTACGGAAATGAAAGTCAATAAGCCGACAAGGTATTTTCCGATTCTCTTTACTGTAAGCCGCACGAATTTCTAATATTGTGAAACACTTATCACAGACATATCAAGTCGGCTATTTTTAAATAAATTGACCTTTGTTAAAAAAAAGAATGTTTGTCGAGGAAACCAAGCCCAACCTCAAAATGCATTAGTCACTGATAATGACCGCCTATCGGCTAAATAAACAACATGACTCAATACCTATCCACCTCTATCAAGAGGCCTCATAAATGTTGACATCAAAAAAAAAAAAAAAACTAAACCACACAAAAAAAAATATGCCAAAGCAACAGGTAAACGAATCAACACACACAGGTGCCTTCTTCCACTTGTCTCTTTACTCACCACGCATTTGCTCGCGGTTAAAACTAAAAAAAAAAAAAAATATTTCACAACGCTTATCTTATCGCGAACGCTACGCTTAACTTTGCTATCAGCATATTGATAACTCATATCCTGACTTTCTAAAAAAGTAAAAAACCTCATCTGCTTCAGAGTTTTTTTGTGAATTTTTCGTCTTTTTACTTGCCCCCGCTTACCCCAATCATATCCATCGGAAAAGTCATAGAGACCCCCGTTGTAGCTCACAAGTTTTCCAGATTTCGATAGAGATACATTCCCTAAGGCTGCTGGCAGTGCGGACGCCTTTGGCACTGTCTTCGGCAGCTGCTTTGGCAACTCCTTGGGCAACTCCTTGGGCAAAACCTTCGTAGACTTTGACAGTTCGTTGACAAAGTCCTTTGGCAGCTCCTTGGATAGATCCTTGGGCAGCTGCTTGGGTAAAACCTTCGGCGGCTCCTTGGCTACTGGAGGGTTTTTCTTTTCTGTCGTAGTTTTCACTTCAACCACGTCATCGATATCCTCAAATAATTCACTGTTAGCATTAACCGCATTGGACGGCACACTGAGGTTGATTTTTTCTTCGTTCGATTTTGTAAGATTATCGCCACTTGCTAGTGCGATCCCGCACAAGAGGATCGCGAACAATTGCACACTTAGTCGCATCGCGACTTGAGTTTTTTTTCGTTTTCGTTTTCTTGAGTTCACTTCACTTTAATTTACTCTCTAATCCGTTTACTTGTCGTCCTTTCACTGACCTAAATTTCTTTTTTTTTCCTGACGGAGCCGAAACCTAACCGTCTGCTATAAAATTTCGTATGTAACTTAGGGCGTTGGCGTGGAATCGTAGCTTGGGCACCTGCTGAATAGAAGACTGGCATTTTATCTTATCAGATTTTGGCGATAAGACAGGCGAGCTTTTTCGAGTTTGTGTATCGCAATCGGTGTGCGATGATGAGAAACAACCAAACAATGGGTGCGCGATAAGATTGCGCATACGCAGATCGGAGGGAATTCGTTGTGTACATTGAACGCAAGCTGCTCGTTCATTGGTCTGATTCATGTGAGATTCTGGGGAATCGAGCTTCCGGAGCTCTTGACGGGAAGTGGGTATGTAATGACGGGGGGTATTTTTACAAAGTGACTAAAACGATCTGATTTTCGTTTCTTTTGAAATTCGGATTTTTGGAGCTGCTAAAGAAAAATTTGGGTTATGAAACAATAGGCGGTAACTTTGTACTAACTAATTATCCTTTTGCCTAGTTGTCTTATCTCAAAGAGAGGGATTTTTAATATTACCTTCCATGTAATACCGACTTAACGCTGTTGAACTACACTATTTTATGATTAAGTTTAGTTTTGGCAGAAGAGACAATGCTGCAGATGACAGGAAGAGACAATCAAGTGCCTAAAAACACTTGGTTTGGTGGAAATTCATTGAAATCTTTCTAGTTCGGTTTTTCCTTTATTTCTGCCTTCCACCTGGCCCAACACTTCAACGGCAGACAGGACGCATGCAAATAAAAGGAACGATTCAAAGCCGACAGTCTACGGACGGCACACTGCGCTCGCTGTCAAATCTATTATTTATAATTTCACCACTGCTGCACAACCGCCGTCTCATACTACAGGATTGATCTTACAAATTTCACGTATCTTTCTGCTAAAAGATTATCTTCAGCCAACATGCGTTTTTAGCTAAATGGCGAAACAATCTACACTAGGTCGCAATGGATTCAAAAACGATGTTGTTTGGTGCAGATTTGGGACTAATGGTTTCTTTGAAAGTCGTCATCATCTTCTGTTGCCGCATATTCCACTAACGGAGTCGCAGAGGCAATGCACTCAGAAGAGATCTCCAGGCAACCCGATCCTCCGCCACCGACTATAACTCATCAGGAGGTATGCCCAAGGGTAATAAAGCGAGATTTTGGAGTTAGTCCAGCTATCTCATCCTGGGTCTGTGGAGCGGTCGCCTTCCTGATTAGATCTTATCAAAGGCGTGCCTCGGACGTCGTGATGGGTACATTCGTGCCCCCATCATCTTCGGGTGTACTTTTTCAAAAATACATTTAGTGATCACTGTTATCAACGCGTACTATAAATCAAATAAAATTAATTTTCTGAAGCGTTAGAACTTCTTGTATCTTCTTCAGTAAAGCTCATGCTGTACTTAAACCAAAGATTTTGGATGATAAATTGAAATGGATCTACGATCCGCCAGAGAGATACACACTGATAGTTGTTGAGTTCCTGTAGGCTTAATAATAAGTTGAATGTCGCACACACAAATTGTTTCCAGCCTGCAGGAAAATCAATAACAAAACCTAATTTAACACAGCATATTACTTTGTTGCAGACACATTGTAGTAATAGTGATATTGAAATTCGTGGGAATTCCGTGAGAGCTATTCCAACACGAACTTGTTTGGGAACCAACGTCCCTTAAGACAACGTATAAAAATTTAATTTGTTTGCACGTTTTTGTTTATTACTATAAATAATTATAAACTCTAATCAACTTAAAATCCACAAATTGTTGTTAAGCAAAAATAATGGTTACAGATTGCGAACTAAAATCAATTATTTTTCTATATTTTATATTTATTTTCAACGTAAAACAGAATCATAAATATCGTGTTCAAAAAACTCTCTTGTCCGACACAAACAATGTAACACAACTGATCAAGCCGTTGAAAAGATTTCAATTCTTAAAAGTCAACTGTGTGCACAAGAAAACAATGCAGATAAGCGATTCAATCAAGAATACGAACTATATGTCAAAAGAAATGTTCACACTTATGTGTGAATGCACAAGACATCTCTCTCCAAATATTAACGTAATAGGCGTGTCCATCTGGTTATCTATTTGTACTTTTCACCTTCAGGTTGTAAGTAACCACAAACATTTTCCAATTCAAATCATTTTTGTTTATCTACTGAGTATAAATTCTTGGAAATAAACAATATAAAATAATTCAATATAATTTAAAAGAAAGGACAAGAGTCTGTATGAAACGTGGTTTTTAAATTCCATTTTCATTGTGAAGTGAACCATAATTTTCAAGATTTAGTTTGTAATTTCATCTTTCTTGATTGACAATTTAATCTCATACAAAAACATATCCTGACCACAGCGCTTACATCCTCAAGGAAACCACAAAAGGTTGCTTCTCCAACCACCGGCATTTCGTCTCCGACCCAGATGCACCACCCTCAGCCCACGTTCAGTAACCACATTGATTTGCGTCGCCACAGTTGGTCGATTATTTTAGAATGCCATTCCAATGTCTTCCGAGACATGCTTGAGAAGGATAATTGAATTAATCAGCTCCGGTCTCGGTGCAGTTCGTCTTCGAAGATTACCTGAGAACTGTGTAATTTGAATCGCTCTTCGATTTCAAGGGACTTGCGAAACTGTTGCTTCAAATTATTACGGATATGCGCCAATATTCATAACGACCTGACTTCAAGAGAGACCGAACCAAAAAGGACATAACGTAATTACAATCCCTTTGTCAAATGTAATGAATTTAAATTTTCTTCATTTGCCATTCAAATTAGTTCTTCCAAGTTATGTTGTTGTCGGTGATAATTTTTGTGCGAGAGTAACTTTCCCGAAACCGGCGGGGGTTGATCTTGTGCAAAATAATTAATTCCAGCCGTTGTATAGAGAAACATACGAGGAGGTTATATCCTCTGTGGGCGGGTATCTGTGAAATATGAAAGTTTCTTCTTCGAGAAACTAAGTACAACGTAAAACAATTTCCACACCATAATCGTGTTTCGAAATCAGTGTTGCAGTGCAGAAAAGTACTGCAACAATCTGTTCGTAGACTCGCTAATGAATTCAATTTGTTGATGTGGGAAAGTCCTATGTTCGATATCTGGCCCCAGGAGTTCTAGTTAATTGAGTCAAATTGGTTTTGGTCAACAAGAACGACAACGTTATGATCTGAAAGTTTTTCGGGCACAAGGAGTCTGGTTAGTGGAAGTTTGCTGCAAATGTGTGTTGCATACTCCTTGGCTCATTTTGAATCAGTCGTAGTTTTAGAGGGTGTCACTAAATTTGTGACGTGTGCGAAAGTTGATCGTTTCATTCTCCTGGCAAAATGTAATTTTATTTCTAGTTTTCAGGGACTTAAAATTAGGTATCAACATCCAACGCGTATGAAATCTATAAATATTATAAAACAAAGTCGAAAAAAATGTTTGGGGAGTGTAATCTCAGGAACTACTGAACGGATTTGCATGCGGTTTTCACCAGTAGTATTGTTGGGTATCTATTATGGGTATGGACTACATTTTATAGACATTTAGGCACAACAAGCTAACGGTATATTGAGATAAGTAAAAAAAGTCGAGAACTGGCAAACTTCTAAGGCGGGCGCTGTCTAAACAGTTAAAGATACGAAAAAATAATGTACTGGGAAATTGATCGTCTTAAAAAGTTCTAAAAAAAAGTCAGTGGTGCCATATGTGTATCTCTTAAGGTAGACTCACAATAACCAATTTTATGGTTCTGAAAAATTTCGAAAAGCCAATCCGCCCTGTAACTTCCACACCGCTTTGTCAAAAAATCTGAAAAAATTACAAAAAATCGGCTTCCATGAGTAAATTAAAAAAAAACTAATTTCAGCATTCTAGCCCCAATACTTTTGGAGCTTTTGGCCAA
Source organism: Syritta pipiens (assembly GCA_905187475.1). NCBI lineage: Eukaryota > Metazoa > Arthropoda > Insecta > Diptera > Syrphidae > Syritta > Syritta pipiens. The sequence goes on along the minus strand of LR994572.1, from coordinate 30,572,380 downwards.
AAACGATAAAACGTAAATATGCGAATTTCGAAAATCTAAAAACGCAGTTTTATAGATCTCGGAGCAAGCACTAAGAAATAATAGCTATAAAAATATCGATTAGTTGGTGAAATCCGAGAAATCATTGATTAAACGATTTTTTTAATCTATAAAATTCTGGCTGAAATCGATGCGAGTCTCAGTGGTGTTTTCCATGTTCATTTCAACCCCTATTTGCTCAACTCAAATTTGCACACAGCTGGCATGACGATGATCGCGCGGAAACGGTGTTGTACGGATAGAGGCATATGAAATGTGAAAAATGGATATATGCATATATGTATGTGTATAGGTTTACATAAATGTATACAACAGAAATACAGGCAGCGATGAAAGAACGTGGTATTTTTTTGTGGGATATGATAACCAATGGGAAAATAACATATCTGATGCGTGTTCTGTTCTACAGGAAAATAACAAGGACACTTATTTACTTTAATAATTTCGTTGTGTAAAATTACTGAACCTTTCTTGCCATGGCAAAATTACCGCAAAATTTGATTGAAGATATGTTGTACCGCAGACAACAACAACTGTCATCCGATTATGGGAACATTGATCGAATCATCGAATCGAATCAATCGAATCATTCTAAGTCGAATTTTCACGGGTTAGAGGCAGTTATGGAAATTCAAGTTAGAGTGTTTCATATTTCTTTTTTTTTGTGTTGAAAATCCTTTATTTTGGACTGTAATATTTACAATTGGAATTATACTGACAGACGTCTTTATATTTCTCTTTTAAAGTAAACTTCCAATACACACGCTGAATGAAGCAAGAATGCATCTCAGATACGAGTACATATCGCTCTCGACAACGATAATGCTCGCTCGCGATGTTCGCGTGGAGGGATTTGTACGCAAGCAAATTCTCATTTTTGCTGTGAACTTCGTCTGCTCTCTCTTTTTTGCATAGGTTAACAACAATAAGGGCAACCACTTGCGCTTTTTCTCCGACGTGTTTGCACTACAAGAATCAATACGAAATGAATGTTCGCGAAATGTCTAGGACCCCAATGGGAGAGTCAGATAATGCGAGTGTGCGTACTTGCTACAAGTTGGGAGGGGAATTTTTTTTTGTCTGTTTTTCAGCCAAAGAAATAAAACTCGACTTAGAGGTATTGAAAGTAGACTAAGGCTGGAAAGAATGTATTCGGGTAAGAAGGATTTTCGACTTAGAGGGATTTTCGACATAGAGGAATTCGACTGTATGTTCTGTGGAATTTTATTTCAAGTAGCCATATAACATCAAACCATGCAGAATACATGCGAGAAAAAAACTATGATCATTACTGACTTATTGAAGAATGATTTAATTATGCTATTAGTCTACAATAACAAGGGGAATATTTTCTTTTTGAATGCTACTGGAGGCAGCGGAAAGACTGCTTTTGCTGTGGCATCGTCTGGAATTGAACCCACACTTTTAGATGGCGCAGGAACTAACTCTGCTAACTCTGCTTTTAAACTTCCATTAAAATTTTGTAGTACCGATGTTTCAAGTGCTTGCAATGTTTCCAAGTAGAGTAATACTGGTAAATTGACGATGGATTGTAGTTCAGTAGCTTAGGACGAGACTTCAATGCTCCACAAAACGTCTAACAAGACGCACTAAAGCAAAGTCTATGCTTCACTGAAAGCAAAGTCTATGCTTATTTAACTGACCGCGCTTTAGATGTAGAAGAAGCGGTGCATTACCCCAAATTATTTCTAAATTCAATAAAACTTTCTGGTATTCCATTGCTCGAATACTAAAAAACTTTAGATATAGTGCTGCCTGCGCGAAGCCAGGACGGGTTGCTAGTTATTCTACTAAAGGAGACTAAAAAACGCAAATATGAGACTGAGACCAAGGACAGATTTCATCAATACTGAAGACAAATTAACAAAATTAAAATGAAACAAACCAGAGTGAGTAGAACTTGGTAACAAATAGTATCTCGTTAACACTAGATATATCAGACCAGTCAAAATCACTGGTCTGGCAATTTTGATATAAAATGTCTACTGCATGAAACGTTTTCTTTTTTTTATAACTAAAGAACTAATTTTATGTATTGCAATGAATATTATGGAACTCATTTTATTTTTTCAAAGTAAATAAAGACTGGTAATCTCACCAATTGCATTTGACCAGACATTTTGATTAGTTTGGTAGAAAAAGATATATTAAAATAGCTAGTGAATATTGTGTTAGAGTATTTGTCAACGAATTTAGTATTTAGTTAATGTTCAAATTTCTCGATCCTATTTTCGATTGTTTATCTACCAGATAACGAGTTGTAAAGGCAACTGAACTTCTCAATAGGGTCAGAATAAATGTAATCTTGATTGAAATTGAAAAGTGTACATGAAAATCAGACTTACTCGAAAGATTAAGGTTACGCCCTACAAGACTTTTATTCCGCCAGTTCTCGAAAAGCTAGATGTTATGTAATGCAACGAAGTAATCGCTGATTCTTTTAAAGGAAAAATTCTATGATACCTAAACCTGCTGTTTCGTAAGATATAATGGAAATGACGCTGTGGATGCGTTAGTGAGGTAGGTGGATGAAAACATGGACATCAGAAGGAAGACATCGGTCGACTACTTGCCGTCGGCAGCTTTAATAACATGGACTCCAACGCTTCACTTAAAAGTCTTCGAATTCCGAACACCGAGTCCGGGTCCAGTTTATGGAGGACGTCACGGAACTCTCATACCTGATTAAGAAAAATGGTTAAAAGTTTGGACAGATCTTAAATTCAACGTAAAAAAGAAGAATGCAGAAAATAAGCTAGAGTTTTAAGGGAGACGGTTGGAACAAACTCCATATACTCACCCGATTTTGGATGAATTCTCGCTAAAAGCCCAATAACAGCCCGAACGTTTTTTCAAAAACCTTTTCAACCCTTTTGCTAGTGGTTTTACAATGATATAACACGGCTCGGGTAGGCGACCGCTCGGTAGACCCAGGATGAGATGGCTGGATCAAGTCCAAAAGCTCGCCTGGTATACCCCCCGAGGAGTTAGAGTCGAAGGCGGAGGATCGGGTTGCCTGGAGATCTGTTCTGCGTGCACTGCCCCCGCAATCCCTTTTGTGGAACATGCGGATAAAGAAATTTTTCATTTAACGTGAGACATCCGGGGACAAAAGGTTGAAATAAATTTGAAGAAAACAAATATTATTAGCTGTAAGAGATAAAATAAATCCTCTATTTCTAGACGATTAGAGGTGTTCAATTGTCGATCGACAGCCAGAATTGACATTAGTAGCATTCACACCTTACGATTTTTCGTACGCTTTGCTTGATCTGGCCGAATCGTAGAGCGCTAACGTTCTTTCAACTTGACGTCAAATTTGCCGTATGGAAGTTCAATATTTCCAACAAGATGCTTGATGAGATTAATACAGCCCCAGAGTAAGCTTCCTCTTTGCTTGAGACTTCAGAGAGTAAACATTGATGTTAAGCGGAAAGAAAAATGACATGAAAACTAATTTTGAGATACAAAGATCATCGTAAGATCATTTAATTGCTCCTACTTTATTGGAACAAAGTTTTTCGAAATATTCGATTTAAAACCTTTAATCAGAACCTAAAAATTATATAACTGAATTTGCAGAGCAATAAAAAAGATCAAAGACGGGTGAATAGAGATGAAATGTTTTTCTTATTGCTAAATTCGCAAGTGAAAGAAATCATTGCCTCAATCTCATTCACCAGGAAACGAATTTGAAATTTTATATACTCGTACATCTCAAAAAGAGAAAAACACCTCAAAATAACAAGACCATTTGCGAATATCTTCGCATTTGCCTTTACAATCAAATTTAAAATAGCATAACAAATCTAATTTCGATAGAAATACATTTTCTCCAGCCAGAGTCCCATTGTCGTCCTTGCCGTCAAGTGTACTCTTCTCCCGTTTTGGGGTGTCTGGGTGCTCCCTCTCCGATCAATAATCCCGACCATTCCTCCAGCGTGTGCACCATTAAAGAATGAATTCTCTTTTTCCAATTACATTTCGCTTTTCTTCGTTTCCGATATAAAAAGATGGCTGTCGTACGCGACGACGACGTCCCGGTATCGCAAAGGGGTATCTCAACGCGACAAAAATGAAAATAAATAACCAATGGATGTGGGAGAATTGGTTTGAGAGAGAGAGATCCATTGAATCGAAAAAAATAAAAATAGGAAAACAGCTCCAAATTTTGAAAGTCTCTCAAAACCTCGACCGTCACGTCAAGAGTTCCATCGTCGTGTCAGTCTGTCTGTGTGCGTTGTGATTGAGTATGATATGATTTCACGCTGAGCAATGAACAGATAACGAAAATCCTTTGCAAAAATAAATCTCAGGGGGGCCATGAAAGCAAATCCAATGTCCAATCTGAGAGATGGATCGATGGAAGAACTTTTCGAAAATTTTATGATTTGACTGTAGATTTCAATTTTCTTCTTCTTTAATGACCAGTACAACGGGAGCGAAGATCGACAATTCGTCGGGTTTGGGTAAACAGATCAGTCAGCGATATGGTTGTTTTTTGACGAAAACAAAAGCAACTTTCAGCCGAAAACAAACAACAAATTCGCTGAACTTTCTCTTAAACGACGCGTCGTCGGTAGGCCGAAGGCGTCGAAGAGCAAACAGACCCCACGTCCGCGACGCTTATCACCACCGCAGCGAGAGTGAGAGTCGTTCGGTTGATAGCACTTCGTCGTCAGTATTTACCGCGACGTCGATTGGAACTCATCTCTGACACGCGGTTTCCTTCTAATTTTACGCGAAATGTTAAGGCACTTGTTTAGCGCACGACAATCGGTGCTGCGTCGTCGCGGGGGTCAGCAAGTGTGGCGATTGCAGAAATATCACAGCGATAATGGGGTTTTCGGATATCGCCCGGTGCCAAAGCCTGTTTTCAAACGTGAGTATGGATAATCCGAAAGCAGAAAGTGGCTTATGTAACCACGCATCCAGAGATCTCTAGGCAACAAGCCTTATCTGCTCAGGCGAGATAAGTGATAATCTGGTGCAGAAATCTCACCACCAGCAAATGATTATCGCTTGTTAAATATGGAATAAGTATCTTATCGCGGCGTGTCGGGAGTTGGAAAAACAAAAAAAAAACATTCGGATCGTGCTGAATGAATTGTCTATTTAAATACGCGCCGGGGTTGTCAAGAGGCCAATCATGCTTTCGCTCTCAATGAGGGGCGATATAAAAAGTTCACTTTGATTATTTCAGGCATGGGTCTGTGCAAGCATTTAAGGTATTCGTGCATCGGTGCAAGGTTAATGAGAAGCGTGTGATAGAGCGGGGAATCGATTTAAAATTGTACTGCAAAAACCACTTGAGGCTCGACTTCATACAATCCGTTTGGGTGCTGTGAACTAGTTGAGGGAAATATATAAGAAATTATTTGGTGTCCGCAGAAGCAGCAGTTTCGATAATCAGTTTGATGCACTGTGCAATTGTGTTCACAAAAGTCAGTTACCACTAATCCATATTAAAGTTAAATCTCACCTTAAAAGCAGCTTCGAAGAAGAGTAGCTTCTTACTAATTTTCGTGGGCGTTTTATTTTTCCAAGATCCTGATTTAGCGTCCGAATAATTATCCTTTATAAAGAATCCATCTAACGTTCTCCATGTGTTCTTTTAAACGACCAAGATGAAAAGACTATTAAAAATGGAATCCTTTGGTAATTCAGTTTTTTTTTTTTCATAAAATGGACATTACCATCTTCGCAAGATAATAATAATCCAGTTTTTCGTTCAAAAAGTAGTTTAAAAGACCTACTCTACTAGTATCAATTTATCAATCCTAATTCGATCTGGTCTCAGACATAAATTAACAATGTACACCACATTATCATTTCGTGTGTATGCAATGGAGTCTTTTGATGAGCTATGAGAGTTTGTTTTTTAGGGTTTCGGTCAGAAGGAATAACGCAACCTTTATGGAATCACTTCTGTGTCCACCTGTTTGTCTGCCTTTTTTATGTGAGTTTGTTGCCATTCAATAATGCGTATTTATTCAGCCATTAAAAAGTAGATGAGCTTCACTTCTGAGGATTTCGTTTAAATTTTTGTTGAATGTTCTACACAACTTTGCAGACCCTAATCAGAGAAGTTTCAAAATTTCAAGTCCGCAAGTTGAGTTCAATTGAAATTGTAGGGAGTTATGTCAAGTGAAACTCTTGCTAGGATTTTAAACTGAGAAACTCCCCTTTTCTGTGAACCATTCATCTGTTTTCCTAAGCGATTTAACGACTTAAGAAATAATCAATCAATGCTTTCAGCATCTAAGTTATCTCCTTATCTGCAGCACATAAAAAAAGACTTATGCAATTCTCGGGTATTGAAATATCTCTGCTGGCCTATTTCGGCCAATATATTTTTTTCCGATTCGAAATTTGATTATAAAAGTAAAAAGTTATCTACCTTTGAACGTCAAAAAAGATCTTATTATTTAATTTGTAGCAAGTATGTAGATCAGCACATAACCCTTATGTAATTTTTTCCTTTGCGAGCAGTTGCTTAAATGACTGAAACTTTTGTATAACTCATAACTAATTTCGGAAAATGAATAAGCCGTTTCTTAAATGTTTGGCTAAGAGCCTTCGATCAATTTCCAAGCCCAATCTCACTTTATGGCTTGCTGCCTTACCAAACTCTCCCAATCAATCGAATGTTTCATGCATCATTCATCCTACAGCGCTGCGGCCCACAAATGTATCATCGCTATCCAATTAATTCCCCCCTCTCACACCAGAAATAACCATCCCTACAATCGTCTCCTCGATATCCTGCCGAATAAATAATTCATCGTGCACCGCCGCCTAAATCTAGGGCGGATGATAATTTCGCCTAATGAATGATTTAGCCACTTGAGCACCCGTCCAGCAACATCCGCCCATATACGCCCACATCAAAGATCAATAAACCACATCCATTGCTTTCTCTCTTCCCCCTGGCCAGTACCCGAGGACATCCGTCAGTCGAGGAACTCCCAGCCCAACGTATTCCGATGGGTCGAGGCCTACCGGAAATATGGACACAAATTGGCCACAATAAATCCTGTGAACTTCAAATCTACCTCAAGGTAATGCCACATCATCCCTCTGAAGACCGAGACCGCATTAAAACCTCCCCTTACCCCTCTCGCCATAGCACCATAGACGAATTGCGTCCGGATTACTACGGCCTCTCAGCCGGCGACAGTATTACACCGCAGGGAATTGTGAGCGGCAGCGACAACACCACCACCACCGTGGGAGCGATTCAAGAGCTCCTCGACAGGATCTACTGCGGCTCCGGAGCGAGCGCTGAGTTTGCTTACATCGAAGTGTGTCCTGGTGTCCCTGGAAATCCATTAAAAAAGTTAAATTTAATCTTTTCCAATTTTCGTCAACCAGGACCCGGAAGAGCGAGAGTGGCTGGCCGAGAATTTCGAGAGACTATTGCAGCAGAGTGTCGGCATGGAAGGGAAGAAAAAAATCGCTGAGCTTCTTATCAAATCGCAGGCGTGGGACAACTTTCTGGCCACAAAATTTCCAACCGTAAAGCGGTACGGCGGCGAGGGTGCCGAGAGCCTGTTAGCCTTCTTTTGGCAATTGTTCGGGAGCAGTGCGAGAGGTGAGAGTGTGTGGGGATTAGTTTCATTTTTTATGGTAACTGAAAAAATCGACCTTGGATTTCAAACAGAGGATCTGGAGCACATCGTCCTGGCAATGCCGCATCGTGGCCGTGGAAATTTTCTAACGACGATGCTTAATCTGCGCCCGGCAAAAGTTTTTCGTAAATTCAAAGGCGAGTCCGAGTTTCCCGATGACGTGAATGCGATGAGCGATGTCGTCAGCCATTTTCGTAAGTTTCGTCATGGCCACTGGAAAAGTTTTTTTCTTTTTTTTTTAAATTTTAATTGTGACGTCTGATTTTCGTTTCAAAGATGCCTCCGAGGAGCTAGCCATCGATGGGAAAACTATCAAAGTGAGCATGGTCAGGAACCCGTCCCATTTGGAGGTGAGTTGACGAAGTGCAAGTTTGCAGTTCTAACAAGTGCTTGAGGTCGAGTTTATAGTGCAACGGAAATCTACGTCAGTTTAACTGCTATTTCTGAAACTTTGTCGTATTTTCAGACATTGAAATATAACCGACTACTTGCAAGTGAAACTTTCTACTTTTTTTCACGCTAAAACTTTTTTAACTCTCGTGACAGAAACAGCCAACAAACGTTAACCCAATTGTTTTCGAATTTCAGGCAGCGAATCCGGTCGCCATGGGAAAAACCCGGTCCAAGCAGCTAGCGTCTCGGGACGGTGCCTTCAGCGATGACCCATCCAAGCGCTTCTCAACGTCAATCCTCAACGTCATTCTCCACGGCGACGCCGCGTTCGCGGGCCAAGGCATCAACCAAGAATGCCTGACCATGGCCTACGTGCCGCATTTCGAGATCGGCGGTACCATTCACATGATCGTCAACAACCAGGTGGGCTTTACGACGCCAGGCGATCGCGGTCGCTCAACTGACTACTCCTCCGACCTAGCAAAGACAATTCAAGCTCCAGTATTCCACGTTAACGGTGATGACCCCGAGCAGGTGGCCCTCGTGACGCAGCTAGCCTTCGACTACCAGCGGAAGTTCCGCAAGGACGTCTTCATCGACCTCAACTGCTTCCGCCGCTGGGGCCACAATGAACTGGACGATCCAACGTTCACCAATCCCTCACTCTACTCCATCATCGACAACCGCAAGTAGGAATTTTCTCGACTCCAAACTCCCACATAAACCTCCCACAAAGATCAGTTCCAGATTTGTACGCCGAGCGCTTGGCCACCGCCGGAATTCTGACCGTCAGCGAAGCCGATGAAATGCGCGCCAGATTTATGGACTACCTCAACCAAGAGCTCGCCACAGTGGACTCCTATCAGCCCGACCCGACGTACTTTCAAAAGCAGTGGAGTGGACTGCAGCCAGCGCCAAACGCCCTCACCCAATGGGACACCGGCATGGACTATTCGTTGCTCGGTTACATCGGTGCCACAAGCGTTAACTACCCGAAGGATTTCGTAGGTTTCACCAACAATCCGTTGTTTCAAATATCTTCACAAATCGATTCCCACCCCACAGAACATACACCCCCACCTGCGGAAAACCCACGTCGAAGGTCGCCTGAAGAAATTGAATTCGGGTCAGAAAATTGACTGGGCCACTGCTGAGGCACTTGCCATTGGCAGCCTCATGTTTCAGGGGTACAATGTTCGCATCAGCGGCGAGGACGTGGGACGGGGCACCTTCTCCCACCGCCACGCCATGCTGGTCGACCAGAAAACCAATCACATGTACATCCCACTAAACAGCCTCGAAGGTGGTCACGGCGGCAAGCTGGAAATAGCACACAGCATCCTCTCCGAGGAGGCGGTGCTCGGCTACGAGTACGGCATGGCCATCGACAACCCCAACAACCTGGTTATATGGGAAGCCCAGTTCGGCGACTTCGCCAATGGCGCCCAAATAATCTTCGACAATTTCATATTCACCGGCGAGAGTAGGTGCCACAGAGTAGACGATTGAATAATTGCGCATTGTAATCCTTGCAACCATTACAGCCAAGTGGATGGAGTCCAACGGTCTGGTGGTGCTGCTGCCGCACGGGTACGACGGCGCCGCGTCGGAGCACAGTAGCTGTCGCATCGAGCGTTTCCTGCAGCTGACCGACTCTAAGGAGGCCGCCGCGGACGGGGAGGACGTCAACGTGCACATCGTGAATCCGACTACGCCCGCCCAGTACTATCATGTCCTGAGGAGGCAATTGATTAGGAATTTCAGGAAACCACTTGTTGTGGTCGCTCCGAAAACCCTCCTCAGGCTGTCGGCGGCCACGTCGGTGTGGACAGACTTCGAGCAGGGAACGTTTTTCAGGAATTTGCTCGGTAAGGTGAACGCGCAACGGGTGGGCGCCGGCCACGACTAATGGGTGTCGATTTGCTTGTAGGCGATCCTGAAGTGGAACCGAGCCAGGTAAATCGAGTTATTCTCTGCTCCGGCCGGCACTTCTACAACCTCAACGATGAGCGGGCGGCCAAGCAGATCGGGGACACTGCCATTCTTCGGCTGGAGTCGCTGTGTCCATTCCCACTGTACGAACTGCAGGAGGAGCTGGCCAAATACCCGAATGCCAAGAGTGAGTTTTGCTCCCCGTGAATAGACCACAGGCATTACACACGTGTCATTGCAGCTTTTGTCTGGAGCCAGGAGGAGTCTCGCAACGCTGGTGCCTGGAGTTTTGTTCACCCTCGCTTCGAGAACTTAATTGGAAAACAGGTACTGTTCAGAAATTTGATTCTTCTCGAGACATGACTTGAAACATGAAAAAAAAAATAAGAAAAACTGAGCAACACAAAAAAAAACACTCCTCTCTCATTGAATTTCAGCTGAATTATTGCGGACGTGCCGAAGCACCGACCACAGCGACCGGCATCGGGAAGGTTCACAAGAGGGAACTCGAGGAGATCGTTGGGAGTCCATTTAGGGTTTGAGCCTTGTGATGAGGAGACTCGTCGTACTCGTAGTTTGTAAGTTTCGTGTTCTTTTTTTAATGGAATTAAAAACAAGTAGATGTGTTAATAAAACACGTTTCGTTTTCTGTTTTGTGTTTTCTGCGTCTGTTTCCAAGGTTGATTCTTGGTGAAGCGACGAAGACGCGAGATAGTCAGAGAGGTGGAGAGTGTATAAAAACTCAAATTCATTTCGATGGATGCAACTTCGTCCTTTTGATTTGAATGTAGACGATGCGGGAGGAGATTTAACGTACTCTGGAAGTTTTTAATGAAAATTAACTTTTTCTTTTTTCCGTGAAGGTTAAACGCGAACGTAGTTTTGGCGCAACGAAGTAATGAATTAAGTTTAGAGTCCGGCAGCGTAACCCAATTGGCGCCAACAAGCAGTCCGCTCTTTAAGGGTTCACTGAAGGCAAAAAAGTTTAACGAGTAGTGTTTTTGGGTTTAAAACGTGGCGTTTCAGATTCATTCTTGTAGTAGCTAATGCAGTTGAGGGTAGTTGCAAACCCCTATTTGGCTGAGTGCATCGTAGCACTTAAGCATTTTCAGAAAATTTTCAGTTTCACATGATGAAACTTGAAGTTTTTAAAGCTGGAGAATAGTGAATAATCGTAACTAGTCATGCGTGCATTAAAAGAGTTTTAGGGGGAAACCTTGGATATTTAAGAAATCACTCCACACTTTCGAAACTCTTGGCAATGTGCTGCACAAAGTCATCGAAAACGAAAGAAAAAAATGTTGTTAGCAGTTATTTAAACATGTTCTGATTGAAAATTTGAATAAATGTTTTGCTTATGATTTTAAATAAACCAAAAGTTCCTCTTAAGTGTTAGCCTTTGCTTTATAATTCGCTCTCAAAGTTCATGTTTTTAATTTACAAATGTAAATTAAAATCCAAAATGGTGCTTTAAATTTTATTACCTTATCATTTGTTCAATTAAAAATAATATTGATCACCCCCATAAATATTGAAATATGGATTTTCTTTGAATGACATTCCATTTGCTCCGAGATGAATCCTCTTACCATCCTCTTCATTAATACTCTACATATTTTCACTATTAAAATCGAACAGAACTTGGAAATTTATAACGTTAGCAACGTTCGTTCTCAACTTATCCACTAAATTTGTCACCAATCCTGCAGAATTATTTTTGTATTTTAAAAAAAAAAATCCTTCTTTAATGTTTCTGAATATTATCCCAGCACTTCGGAAGAGGACACTAATACAGCAAGTGATTTCATTGCCAAAGTTGAAAGATTCGCTACCAAAACGCCGTACTTTGGGGTGTGTGAAGGTACTGAATGTTAGCATCAGCGCAGCATTGGGGATTGCGCATTTTCTCTTAACCAACAACTAGTCACGCTTATTGCCGAATTAAAAAGACAGGCTTGTTCTGCTTGCACTTCACATTTCGCAATGACGTTGCCGTTAACTTAACACTATGAACGAATAAATGACAAAAAAGATGCCTCATTTTGTCATGAGAAATTAGCATAAAAAATTAGCATAACAAAATTTTTGTTACACGATTTTATATATTGTATAAAATACTAGATGCCAGTAAATTAGTATTGAAATTTGTCTAATCACAATCGGCGGATGATCGGGTTGCCTAGATCTCTCTCCGTGCATTGTCCCCTCGGCCCCGTTACTGGAACATGCGGCTACAGAAGATGATGATGATGAGGAACACTAGGTTTACCAGATATTTAAATATCCCTATTTAAAAAAGAAAGTACTTTAGGAGGTTTTTAGTCTTAATTTGCTTTTAAAACATGACAAAATGAGTTCAATAATGTTCGTTGTAACACATAAAAAATGGTTCTCTAAGTACAGCTGTTAAAATCATGATATAGAAAGAAAGCGTTTCATACAATAGGAGTTTTCAATAATACTGATAAATTTAGTAATATTTAAGTCCTTAAAAAAGAAAAATACAAAAAATGTTTGTTAACAATATCTAACAGAACCTCAAGAAACTACAATTAAACAAAAACCAAAAAAAAATGTTTTTCTAAAAAGTTTCCAAGCATAATTAGCATTTACAAAGAATCATAATTATTCTTGCCTTTTGTCCACAGGGCATTGAAAACTAATTCTTAATAGGCAGCACTCAGTCGATATTCGTTGGAATGGTTGTTTCGAATTTTTATTTTCAAATTATAAATTAATGCAAGTGCGGTTGAATATACTATACTATAAAACTTGCTGGGGGTTTTGTTGACGGAGTCTGCTTAAAAGTTGTTCAGTTCAATCGATATTAAATAATACAAAACAAAATGTTTGAAAACTGCACCAAAGTCAGTAAAAAAAATGTCGATAAGAGGAAAATTTAATTCAATTTTAATATAAGCATTGGATTACATAAATGAAAGCAAATTGGACGCCATGAGAAGAAATAATATTCAAAACGAAACTAAGGTTGTAGGGGTCACGTAATGGATACGCCGAAAGTTCAAATATTTAAAAAAAATATATATATTTGTCTTTGCCTCTTTCATAAAGCTAAAACGACGAAGAAGACTGCAAATTATCAATTACTTCGAAATGTCAAGTGAACAAACGTATGTATGTAGTCTTAGGTCAACACAATGGGCCAACCTATGGCCTACTTGGACCGCGAATCTTCATGGCAGTCATTTCTCCCTAAGATATAGTCGTACAATCGTCTTACCTAATAATCAAAATTTGATGAGAACACCAAACAAATCTGTCAGTTTCCGAAATGCAATTTCCTCCAAGTCACGTAACAGAGTGGCACCCAACAAGAACAATGTATCATTACAAATAGTTAATGGATATTGCAACTGCAGCGATGTGGTGTTTCATATTAATTTACCCTAAGCACAACAGTTCGCAGTCTATGCAATCAAACTGAAGACTTCTATATTTGCGGAAGGTAGATGGTGCCATAGAAGAGCTCCATTTCAACGGTTGCATATCGCTTGAGCGAAGTTGAACAAGATAATTGTTACAATTGCAAATATTTGAAGACAACTCTAACGACGTGGTTACATTGCGAGTTGTATAATCGGAAATGTGAGAATAATGAGGCGATGTTTCGTATGACGATTAATGAAGTTGTCTGTCTAGAATCCATTAAAAATTAATTGTTTAAGAATAACTACTTCAATATTGCAAGAATGGAGTTCTATGCACATGTGATATGATCGGGTTACAGATTTGTGTTTTCATTTCCTAATTTAATAGAAGTGTATTTACTTAATTCAATTGATCGGTTGGTTGCCAGTCTTGGTTTACGCCGTACGAACAACATTTGCATGTAAGTATATATTATAAAAGAGATTTAGAGAAAGATCTAATCCAATTGCAGGCTACGTGGCTTGAAAGTAGTGGAAGAACAACTTCTGAAAGGAAACTTATTCTAAACCTGTTCATAAAAACATTAAAGTTCTATATTTACGCTTACGTCGAGGACGAAAATGTGAAAATGTAAAAATGAAATGAATATGATTTCCGACAGTACTACAGTGAACTCTCAATAATTCGAATCTCATGGGACTAAGAAAAAACTATGAATTACAGAGGTTTTTGAACTAAGAAGGTTTCAGAAAAAAAAATATGGCTGAATTTCGTTACTTTCGCATTTCAACTATGCGTTTCTGAAAAAAAAAAAAAAAAAAGGTTTATAATTTTCGAATTAGAGAGGTTTTCGTGTCATTTAGTATAAAAATAAATTCGAATTAACAAAGGGGCCAAAATGCATAGGTTTTTACCGATTTTAAGAGGTTTTTTCAGGGAACTGTGAGAATATTTCTATTTACAGATGTTTTTGAAATGGTGGGAGTTATAGAGAATTCACTGTACAAAATACGGCTTCGACTTTATATCTAATCCTTAGAAAAAATTTAAATTGTAAAAAAAATTTAAGCATAAAAAATCAATGTGTTTTTACTATCTCCTTTAAAATAAATAAACCCAAAAAAAAAACACAATTTTTTCAAATTATCGTTTATTTGATTTTATACAATACAGAAATTAACCAATTGCAACTATAATGTTTGAGTCTTGCCCTTGGTTTTTGCGTGCACTTGTAAAACATTAAAAAGTGTTTTTGTTTTCCATTTTTTTTTGCTTTTTTTTTTTACTTTACCTATTGAACAGTGAAAAAAGTTGTTATTCTTATAGTGTTAGCATAACTAAAAAATTAAGTCCTTACAACTATAAATTAGACTTCCTAGATAAGGAAATAAAGTGCTATGTGTTTTGGTGAATCATGAATAACAGTCGCGTGTAAACAAAATTAAATTTATGTGTGAGGATTATAAAAACTGGCAGAGATTTTTTTTTCATAAGAATTTCCGTTTCCTCATATTTAGAATACCAGAATTAATTTAGAATTTTCATTGTTTGATCCGAATATGACAACCGATTGTTTGTGTAGTTCTTGTTTTTTTTTTTGTCTTTGCCTAACCCTAGCCTAGCCTGTAGGTTAAACTCTAAAGTACATGACTACCGTAAACCTTTTCTAAAATTTCATAAAACTCTACAGAGGTGTCATATGCAAATTTCAGAAGTCATATCCACAAAGCAAAGATTATGCACGCTGCTATCAGGGTCAATATTGTCTCCAAGCGAACTCCAGCATCCCATCCACATTCGAGGTCGGATTTGAGAATCTGCAAGACACGTGAATTCGAAGAAACTGTGAAGTGAATGCATTTGACTTACCTCCATTAATTGTGCTGAATTCTTGTTGGCACAACGCGTCTCCCTGAGATCATCATCGTGATCGTCGCAATTGTGGCGACCGTAGATTTGACATGGCGAATTCATGAATGTTCGAAAGACTGTGTCCGTCCAGGTTTGTGACGAGCAAATGTACTGTCGTCGTTTCCGCTGCCAGAATTCTATCCAACTAGTGAAAAAAATGTCTTACATTGCTTAATTTGTAACCGATAGTTTATGTTCGTCTTACCCCAGATTGCAGTCACAGTTAAGGTCTGTGCCGGACATCTTCAAATCTGTTAGGAACACGCTGTTTGGTAGATAGGGCACACTTCCGGTGTTTGGGTTCGGAATCTGCTTCAACTGCGGATTGTTGTATCGAATGTCTATTGAAATGTTCCGAACACGACCCATGAACTTGAAGAAGTTTGGTGGAAACCCGGCCAGAGATGTGTTGAACAACTGGATGTAGAGGTATGGCGATCTCATTCCCTAAAAGAAACCAAACAAATTTTGTTTGAAATAGCTTTTGGCACTGTGACTCCAAAGTGTTCGAGCTAGTTAACTAGAGAAGTTGCAGCAAAGTCCTCGATAAAGAGGCCAACAAAAGGATCACAATCACTTACCTTTAAAATGTTTTCCCCCAGTGACGAAAACTGCGGTCCACTGAACGTGATGTTTTTAAGCTTCGACGGCAGGTGTCCAGTCATCTCCTTCATCAAGTCGGTTGGTGAACCCATCTGAACAGCTTTCGGCTCCTGTCCCTGACTCTGTGGGACAATCCGCATAAATGGCTGCGGCGCCTCAATCCACAGCTCTCGAATGTTGTGATGATGTTCGAGCAGGAATGGTATGTTGAATTCCTTCAAGTGCGAGTATGCGGTTATCTTTAGCGACCTCAGGTTTGGCAAACTCTCCAAGGAGCCATACTAAAACAAAAAAGCGAAATGTCATTACGACCTCACATCACTCGCTTCGAAGACTCACCTCAAAGTAATGCAGCCTAAAGTTGGAAATATCCAGCATCTCCAAGTCCTCGTTAACGCCATCAAAGCTGTTATTGTTGAGCGATGTTATGGGATTGCCCGACAGCTTTAGTGTCCTTAGGTGTGGCAGTGATTGTGTCATCAGTGGAACATTCGTCAGGTCGTTGTTCGACAAGTCCAGCATTCGCAAGTTCGTCATGTTGTGCGCCAGCTCTTGTGGAATCGACGGCAGATTGTTGTAGCCCAGCCGGAACTCGCGCAAGTACTTCAGCCGGATCTCGGGAACCATACTAAGTGAGACATTCTCTAAACCAAGCTTAATTAGTGAATTCTCCAATCCCATGAATGACTTGTCCATCACTTTCAGATCACGATTGTGTGAGAGATCTAACACTGCGAGTTTGGGCATTGTGGCAAATACCGCATCATCGATACGCAACAAGTAGTTGTACGAGATGTCCAGGTACCTGAGAGACTGCCCGGCCAAAGTGGAATGAGTTGTTAAGTTTCAATTTGAAAGGATTTTCGATAAAATTTCTCTGAAGACATACCCTGAACTTGTTCGACAAATCCATGCTGTGAATTGTTGCAATGTAATTATTCGACAAATGAAGTTCGCACAGGGTCAGGGCAGCCAAACTGGACAAAGACGATGATGGTATCTTCAAGAGCTGATTATGTGATACGTCCAATCTGTTAGAGATGTCGCAAAACAATTAGTAATCAAGTCTATTTCAACTGAAAACAAAAACAAAAAAAGGTTAAAGCTTATGTCTTCGATGTGGTGTGTTCTACCGGTCTGTGTCCAGTTTTGGGAACGCGGTCCTTTCAAACTCATCCAACTTCGCGGAATGGCCATGTTTTCAAAAAACAAAATCAACATTTATCTTGACTTGCAACTTAGTCGTTACCATCCAGAGCCAGTTCAGTTTCTCGCGTACCGTTCACACTTGCTTCGAGATACATAAGCGAGTGCATGAAAAAAATGACTGAACAACTAAGAGCCCACAACAAACACTAAGTCACAAATACCAAAACTAACTAGTAAACACGAAAATGAATTTTATGATACATGTGAGAGTTATTCATGTCTTTATATAAGCTGTGGTTTATGAATAAGAACAAACCTAAACCGAAGAGAAGAACCAAAACATGTTTGAAGCGAAAATTTTCTGAATAACCTTTTCAATTTACTCTTATACTGAAATAAAGGAGACGAAATATTCGACTTTCCAACTGGAAGACCTTTTTTGCCCACACTTTTTTGCTGATACTGTAAAAATTGACGGATTTCACGCATATTTTCTTAAAGCCTGTCGGAAAGTAGAGGAAGGGATTCCTTTATTTCTGCCCTTATTCTTATTAATTACTCTTTTTAAGATTAGCTGTTTCAAACTTCTTTTGGATTCAACCATACCTAGAGCAGTTTGCTAAGTAGAGTACCTCTGCAGCTTTCACAAAACTGATGTGCAATTTTCAAGCAACTCAAAATCTTTTTTCTACTAATACAAAAATCTTCATCGAGGCCGAAAACCTATGCACCTATGCGATTTCAAAACTTTAAAAAAAAGTATTTTTTAAATCCAATGCTGCATTGCTAAAACAGATTATAAATAAATTTCTAAGTTTGATGATTGAAAATTGAATTGTATTGAAAATAGTCTCAGCAGAAATAGACAAAGTCAGTTGCTGCATACACTAGTTTCTTCTGAAAAAATCTCTTGAAACTGATTTGCTGGTCGAAGTTTTTGGGAATACTGCCAGAAAATATTACGCCCGCAGATCTTTAATTTGACTCTGAAAAATTTATATTTTTGCCAGTGAAGATAACAAAAATAGGACGACCAAAGCTTTCACTACGATAATTTTTGCACTACAATCGAATAAAATTCAAGGATGGAAAATGTTTAAAGCTAAATACTCATGAAACAAGATTAAATTTAATCGTTTCAATATAACAGCAGGTCAAATTATCATTGTGTTTGATCTGATTCAGTACATTTCCGAAGAAATACTTGAAACAGACGATTATAAGTCGTCGTAATATACAGAATGTATTATTCTCTCAATTTGTAAAAGTCTCTTTAGGAAACCCAATGTTTAAAACTACTGCTGCTTACACAAAAGTAGGTATCGTTCCATTTCTGCGAAAGCCTTGTATCTACATTTTCCATGAGATCGGGCTTATTGCAGTAGCTGACGGATATAACAAAGTGGAAAAAGCCGAGGAATTCCTTTCTTTTTGCCGTGGAAAGAAAATTTCTTATATATACCACAAATGTTTTTAAAAAAGATCTCTTAGCACATTATATGTATCATTTATTTCTATGTGTGTGTGTGTGAAGTGGTGGTTCTAGAAGAACCCAATTAGCACTAAGTGCCGTTTTACTATCACAGCTCTGGAAAATTGAAAAGTAAATTAGATTGGAAATCAGAACCATTGTGCGGCGTTGAGAAACGAAATCAAATCCTTGATGTCGCTACGATTTTAGCAATACCTGTACGAGTCCTGTTTAGAAGGTCGTTAGTTCGTGATACGTTGTACTCCGGCCAAGTCTCTATGAATAATATTCGTTTTTCGAAAGGGTATGTTCATATGTTGCAAGCGTGTTCATTTCCGTGTTAATATAGGAAGTATGGGAACTTATAAAACAGGAATTTGGGAGAATACTTTCTTATATATGTTTAATTTTCTTGTAATGCTTGGAATTTTGTGTCGAAATAGTTTCTTATATGAGTGTCTTTCTAATGAACTATTTTCGTATATAGAGTTTTTTAAGTACATGAATACATAGGAAAGTGCATGGAGTAGAATATGTGTCTTATAAGCGTGTCTTTCTTATATAGAATGTTCTTACATCCGTCATCTACTATATAAACTGGGAACTTCTAAAAAAAGAAAAATATCTAAGAAAAAGAATTAGTGGCCAAATATTAACAAACATATTTTAAATTTAAACCTTTTTTTACGTTACTACTTGAACCTCGTAAATACGTTTTGCAGCTGGTAAATTGCAATATTAATTTGCAAAGTGTGGCATTCTTATCCTGAGGAGCTGAACAATGCTGTTAGATTCTTAATAAATTTAAAACTATCGCCCCACTATGAAGCTCTCCATTAAAGCAAGGGCTGGCGGTAGAACAAAAAGGAGACACAGTGAAACTTATCTATAGCAGACACTCTCGGAACCATTAAAATGGTATTGCATAAAGGGTATCACTTGTGAAGGGTTTGAAATGTATACTTTTCTTCATGCCGGGGACTAGAGAAACTGTCCGTTAAGAGACATGTGCCTTATAGAGGGGTGTCCGTTAAGAAAAGTTTCACTGTATTACCAAACTCAATAAAATACGAAGGCTAGTACGCGCCTACACAAATATAGTAATGACAACGACTCCAAGTGCAGTGATGGATGCTATTTTGAACCTCCCATAGTTGCTCACTGCCATACATGCCTTTTCAAATAGCCTAAAACTATAAAAAAAAGGGGTAGCTCGTGAGGAATCTAGAGATTCACAAAATGAACCAAGCTTTAAAAAAAAAGGTTTATCAAGGCACAGAATTCCATCACGATTGATTGGAATCGAATGACCTCACCAATTTCCCGTGGTCTTCTCCCTTCGGCGGTAGTTCCGAATGGTTCAGCCTTTCAATTTTACCACCACAACCGTTTGTGTCGATAAGTTTCTGGGAATGTGCGGTTTAAAGAAAACGAATTCTCAATCGAAATAAGCGGCGCGGATATCGAGACCACTTGTGCAAATACTGAACTCGGGGAATCCTGATGGATAAGAATAATGCACGTACGACATGCAATATGCAGAATGCACAGAACCCGAAGACCGCCGTTGAATGCTTCAAATTGCCAAACATGAATAAAATATATCTCCGGAACGTTTCGAAATGCCATACACAATACAAAGCTGCCCGACGTCGACCGAGAACAACGTGGATAAAGTGGAATCTCCTTCCAACTTAATTTAAAACAAATACGCTTCCAGACAAACAAAACATTCGCCTTGACCATTCGCGTCCTTGTGCATAGTTGCCATCAGGTAACCTTAATTAATACGCCTGTCAGGAGCACATCCCTACACATACTCACTTCTCCATTCCCCCGTTGTAAAATAGATTGTCCGGCAGCGACCGCAGATGATTATACGACAAATCCATCACCCTCAGTGCGTAAACGGGCTTGAACATGTCCTGCGGCATGTCGGTTAATCTGTTATGTGATAAATACAGAACCTGCAAAGCCACACATAGCCGTGGTTAATTAAAGCGACGATCCATAAACGCAATTCCAGAAGGACATACCTGCAGCTTCTTTGTGTTCTTAAACGCATCGAAATCAACTTCTCGAATTAAGTTATGCGATATGTCCAGCCATTGTAGATGTGGCATGTTCCCGAAAATGTCTCGTGTTGCATTCTACAAAAAAAAAAAAAAAAACAAAAGCAAACAGTCAGTCAGTCAAATCGCGAGACACACACACTTCCAGTTCTCACCATAAGAGAGTTGAAGCCTAAATGCAAGTGGGTCAAGGATACCTCGGCTGGCCTGAAATATCCCGGATGAATAAGTGATATGTTGTTGTGAGATAAATCGAGAATTTTAATATTCGAGTGGTAGATCGATCCTATAAATAAAAGAATACAAATACACACGCTTAAGTGGATCGAAGATTCCAGGACCTACCATGTTCGGATCGACCTGTCCATGATGAATTGTTCATCAAAATTTTAATCATATTATGGCTTACATTTACGTTGAGATTCGACAGAGTGCCAACCTAGAAAGTGCATGTTTAGATATGCACGGTATTTATAAGGGCGTAAGAAACTCACCTGATCGAAGTAGTCAAAATGAAAGTTGGGAAGGGAGTTGAATGCCATATCCAAGACCTCCAATTTTGGTAAATTCTGTATAAGAAAGGTGAAGAGAGACGGTATGTGGATTATAAAGTTGTTAGATTTTTGTTGTAGATGATTGGCTTTATAAAATCCTGACAAAAGTCAGCAATGTTATAAGAATCATTTGACGGACTTGCTATTCTTTACTATTCCCTAACCTCTATGCCACGCATTTCAACAACGAAAATGTTTCTTGTATCTAAGTTTTGGGATATGCTTATATCCAACGTATCTGCGGAAAAAAGTGACAGCAATTTTGTTAGAGTACGGCCAAATTTTACTTCTGACCATTTACAGCATAAAAGGTCTTAATTGGAATTCTAAAAAAAAATTGATCTGGTTATATCACACCATTCTTAAAAAAAACAATGCAGCGTGCAGCATTGTTCTAAAAACTCCAAATTGCTTGAAACCCAGTGCATAAGAGTTTAAGAACAGATGTGGATTTAGGGTTAGCAAGGTGAAACCAATACAAGCACTGTCTTTCTTATATCGCAGAGCTACAGTCAGTTACAAAAGTAAGTACAATTAATCCTTTCATGCCCAGTGTTGTTTCTGTACAACATGAACTTCATTTACTCAGAACACGAAAAATATTGATAATTTGATAATTGATAATTTTATTTAATAAACATATAACAAGGTTATTACCGCAATTAAGACAAAAATTGTGTTAGGTTCCTGCTTAAAACTATTTTGATCCATTTAGTACTGCTTCAGACATTTATTGTGCTATAAGAATATTATATTCGGGATCCATTACTATGGTTTTGAAGAAGGGCAATCTCAATAAAAAGTTATATTTCAACAGATCACATAACTTGTTTTAAAATCACAAAAGTATTCCGAAATTAATGCGATTGTATGTATGTATTTGAATATAATGCAATTTTAGTGAACATGGACGACCAGTATTGCATAGGAACAACATTCTATATACCGTTATCCTTTCGTCGTTGAATATATTTTTTTTAAATTTGGTTTGATTGAGACGTCATAAGCTGGATTTTACCAAAAAAATAAGTTTCTTTGGTTTGGAATAAAATGTGATCATGAAAGGTTTAAAAGAGCGCTTGGTACTCATGGGAAAACAAGCTCAAAATAGCCTTCACGAAAAAAAAACCTTAGATTCAGTTTTATTCGAAAATTCAATAGCTTTTGAAAGCAAACAAATTAAGCCGATCGAACCATAACTGTGCAGAAAAACAAAAACAAAGTCAAAATTTTCATAACAAGAGTAAATAGCAGAATATGAAATATAGTAATTTTACACAGTATAAATGAAACTAATATTTCGTGGGAAACTGTTGTGATTTCTTACCAACAACAACGAAAGTAATGCCATCGATATCACCAAATTTTGTAATACTTGGAGTGGTGTTGGACCTCTTGCAAAGCGTTTTTATGCCGACTTGCGATTTTTTTTGTATGTTTCCTGATATTTCGGTCCAAATGTTCCCAAAAACGTTCAATGACATTTATATTGGTTTAATTTGGTTTTCTAGATGGTGGTTATGGTAAAGTTATGTGTTAGTTTCGTGTATAATAAAGCAACCACTCATTCACTAAAAGCCCACTCGTTCAACTTCCAGCCCTAGTTTGCTAACTTCTACGTTGCCGCAGCCTAAGATAACTAAAGGGGACAATGGTAAGCCAAAACATGTGTTTTTCATTATTTTGTAATCAGTAACTATAATTAAGCCTGATTACTTCTCTCTAAACTCGAAAAAATGGGAAGTGCAGCATTTTCTCTAACGAAACTGTAAAGATAGAAAAACTTTTAATATTCGTTGAAGATCCGTGCAGTATTTTGGTAAAAGGCTATGGCGCTCATGTTCTAGCTGACACACCTTTTAGATTGTCCAGCGTGTTCCCCAGACATTACGCCTTACTATTGATATTAAATATTTTTCGAACGATGGTCTGTGGCCTGTCCGACAAGAACCTAACGACCGACATCGATGTGTGATGTCGTGACCTCTGTATTAATACACCAAATGGATATGCAATGTTTTGTACTCATTGAATTGTTCTAACACTCGGATAAATATGCAATGTTTCAACCTTTTTCCTACTGATCATGTATTCTTCGCAAATTCCTTCACCAACCGAATATAATTTACATGAATCTATGAGACCCTTCAATGTGCTCCATAAATATGCAACAATTTTCCAATTTTGACCACTTTCAACGACAATCTCGTCTCGTAATGTTAAATAAACTTCATTCCCAACTGCATACCTTTCCAACTGACTGAAACCGTACAACGGCGCCTCGCTATTCAATTAAAACCCAACGTTCGAATGTTGCAGCATATATTTATTTAATTAAGTGAATTTAATTCAATTACCATGCTTTACACTCCCATTGGCCTTCACCGTCAAAGCACGCATAGTTCTTAGATTTGCAAAACTATTTTCCCAATTTCATTATCAATCATTTTCAATTCGGTATCGCTGCAAGTAATTTCAAGTGAGAAAAATATGTGGAAAAAAAAAGAGATTTTTTTTACAACAGTCCCTCTCAAACTGGGCGCATATAAACGCACAAAAGGTATGTTTGCTTACACATAACACACAATCACAAGCTGTCACTTTGGACAGCTAAAGGAATTTTTGACGTATCGACCGTCTGTGAAACAATAAAAATTCACTTCTTCTTCAAAACGCTAACAACAAATTTTCGCATCACGGTCTATTTTCTCCGGTTTTGCCTTAATCCAACTGATTACTCACGAAATGAAGTACAATCGTTACAAAATGCATTGAATAACAAATAAAACCAGATTGAAATTCTGTGAAAATACATGTGATACTTGCCCAGTTCTATACCGCTGAACAAAAGTGTGTAGTTCGTGCAGTCGTGTATCCAAATGGAGGACAAAAAATGTCGCATCTGTGGATTTGCCGACATGGCCAACCCCAATATTTTCCAGTCCAATACTAAGTTGGTGGAGAAAATCGTTGCCGTTTTTCCGATTGTTGTAAGTGTGCCTAAATGGATGAGATCTTGTAAAAAAAGGACGGTTGGTTTGTAAGGAAGGCGGTAAAATTCACAGACAAGATTTTTGAAGAAAAAACAAATGTTGCTTTTGTTATCAATCAACAATCTCTGCATATTGATTTTGAATCTTTTCTGTTTACAGCTTTATCCGAATGATCCACTGCCGAAGCATATCTGCAAGAAATGCATGCTGAGCACATCCACGATGTACGCGGACATCGAACGGGCTATGCGAAACCAGAACAAGTGGATTTCAAATGTTCGCTCAGTGCAGCCGGATAATATCTATGTAAAGGTCGTCGACAGCATAGAGGTAAGACCCCAATCTGTCCACCACACAAAAAGAATGGATTAGAACATCTTTTTTTTTGTTGATATTTTAAAGTGGATGTTTTTTTTTGCCTTCTGTTTACGATAGAGTTCGTTGACCCGTTTGAAAGATAAAAGTGAGGTTAATGTCAGGTGAACTGTGACCTGTGCCTCACATTTTGCCCAATGATGTGGTTTGATTAATCGGGTGTTTATAATCAATTAGCACGAACTATTTGTCACTTTTCTTAAGTGAATGCAAACTGTTAAACTCTCTTTTATTTGGTATATATTAATTTCATTTGCCGTATGTAAAGTTTCGTTTAATATCAACATCAACATAAGAAAAAACTCGAACTCGGAAAAATTCCCCAAATGGCCTTTGCTGTTTTCACCAACAAAATTTGTGAAGTGGCTGTGTGTGTAGAAAATACCGATGGTATCCCGCGGCTACACTGAATCTTGTTGGTGAATTCAAAAATTAGAGTGAACTGAACATTAAAACAATCTTGTTTCTTTCTGTACAGACTGCAATCAGGTGCCACAATCGTCCTTCCAGTTAGTTTTTTCTGCGAGAGCTTTTAATTGAACGAGATAGGTACAAGGGAAAATTGTTTTCATCTAGTTTATCGCGTAATTTAACAGGTAGAAAGACAAATATATGCAAATATATAAATAATGATGCAAGGGAAAAACACGTAGATGGACAAATTTTGTTCAAAACCAGCCAAATAGAAATGATCCTACCGGATGTTCAATCGCATCACATACCTAGAGAAAAATGCCTTTAGAAAGTTTTCGAAAAATTCACTTGGACGCAACTTGTTTCTTATTTGAATATTAACAAATATTGGGTTTTAATAGAATCGAAGAAAGTTTTTATTTCTCGTTGATACCAAGAGTCCTTTGGAATGAGAAAATATTCAGCGTCTTGACCTTCATAACTTGAAATTGAAAAAATAAGCAGAACGCAGAAAATAGCGGCTTGTTACATCATGCCTTTATCAACCGAACAATCAGTTCTGAATAAAAAAAAAAGAAAGGGCGATTGCTTTCACTTAAAGCAAAAGAAAAATCTCAAAGAATAATAAATTTAAATCTACCTCGTGCACAAAAAAAAAAGTTCGACATGTTTGGGAGTAAAATATCTAACAAATAAATAACACAAATAAATGTTTTTTTCCATTATAATCCTTTTCACTTCAACCTTACTATTTCAGGGTGCTAACCGGCAAACTGCGCAACTTGTCTCGAAAGTAGCTGGTGAAGAAATTGGGGAGCGAACGGTGTGTCATTTGCTCAACTTCAAAATGGACGAAACAAACCCTCAAACTAAGTCCCATTGCAATAACAAACCAGAAGTAGCGACAACCATGGACAAATCGACATCAGCTTCATTTCGGTCAGAGAAAGACTTTGAGATTTCTCATCTCAACACAGAACACAAGAGTTTACCTCGGCCAGCGAGTTTTAAGACTTCCGCCATTACGGCTCCCACAAAAATAACGCAACTTAAAACTGTTCTTGAACTGAACGGGTGCACACTAACAAAACTTAAACCAACAGTCAAGCCTTCGCCACAAGAGAAACCGATTGAAATCGAGCAAATTAAAGTAGAAGTTGAAATTAAAGAAGAGCCGGAAGACGTGTTCCTGGAAGAAGTTCCACAATACTCTGTTATTTGCAAATTGTGTTCTTTTCAATGTGAAACAGTAGAGGAACTCGCAATTCATCAGCTGAATCACTTGACCCTTTCTGTCCCAAGACTACTGGAGAAGAAGTATTTAGATAAGAGAACTCGACGCGGACGACTGATACGAGTTGAGGCGAAGAAGTGTATTCGTTGCCTGAATTGTTGGCGAATATTTGTGGACAATAAATCGATTCTGCACCACTGGTCAAATGGCGATTGCGATTTCTATTGTCTGATTTGCGGGAAGGAATTCCCGACTAGTCCTAAGATGCTCAGAGACCATGTCCCTGCTGCCCATGGAATCAACTTCAGATCATCTCGGCTGCTCCGTAGACCTCCTGTCCCACTGAAAAAAGCAATGAAAAGCGAAAGCGCGCTTACGTCGGTGAGCAAGTCTGTGGAAAAAATCCTCCCAACGGAAGCACTCTCTGTAAAGGTTGCTTGCAACATTTGCATGAAAGTATTTGCCAACTTCAAGGCACGCAACTCTCACATGCGCGCCCATAAACACCCACCATTCCTGCCCGCACAGCCACCGCCCTCGTTGTCCGAAACGTTGCTGCAATTCAACCGCACCAATCAGATACCTATCAAAGAAGAAATACAAGACTACGACGACATTCCATATCACATTGTAAGATCTCTGGACACAACTGCCCCGTCGACTAGCAGAGCAGTACCGCCTATTTGCCCGATGAATCCATTGCTGCACCCGCCTCCTAAAATAATCCCCCACAGACCTCAGAAATCGGAACTCCGGTCGAACAGCCCCGCTGGTATACGGACAAAGTTCGTCCAGATACGTCCCAATCCCCACTCGACTGGCTTCAAATCAGAACCCGATTTGAGTTCGTCGTCACTGAAGGTCAAATCCTTGATCGACCTACAGGATCCCGCTGTGACTTCACAACAGCTTGAGAACGCCGATAAATCAAGTCTTCGTACAATCCCAACTGCCGCATCATCCGTCAATGGCGGTCCAACAACAAATGGACTCGGAATGGCAATAGCACCCAAGGATAACATGAACTATGGCCAGATATTTAATTGCCACCCATGTGGCGGAAAGTTCTCCTCCAAACTCGAGCTCTTCAGGCACAAGAGAAAATGCACAGCCAACAACTTGTTTCCATGCCAATTCTGCTCACGATATTTTTTGACCAGCGCCGATCTGCAAATGCATATAATGCTTTTGCATAAAAGCACTTCTCCCCAATGAAGGTTTTACTTCAGAGAATTATTTATATATATATATTTTTTTATTTTACATTTAATCTTTCGTTTATCTAAAACATAAAGTAAATATATGTAAAGTTATTATGTAAATACTTTTTAAGAATGCATTACAATGAAATAAGAACAAAACTTGAATATGTTTTGCTTTTGCTTCAATAGAGAATTTAATTTTTAACTGAGAAGGAGTGCTGCCTTTATTATATTTGTATGAAATTTTGTGATTTGGGAATGTGATTTGACACACACGAAACAATAAAGTCTGATTACATATCTTACGAACTCGGTATCAAACTCCAGTCAATCAGAGCGTATTATTGAACATGAAACTCAATGTTATTTAAAATTACAATTAAAATAGAATTTCGGGGACGAAGGTGACGGTCTCATTATTTATTATTTGCTCTAAGATAGATTATTCAATAAAAGCAGCTCCACATTAAACTTATTTCGGAATATAGAATATGAAAAGGAGTAGATTGACTTGAGCCTGACATATTCACTTGTCTTAACCAAAAAAAAAAAAATTGTATACATATTTTTATCAATGAGAAAGGTGAGATCTTTTTCTTATATTTTAAGCCACTTTTGGGACTTGCAATATTAAAACATAATTCCAGCAAATTCTTTATCAAATACCAGAATTTAAAACCTTTGTTATCAATCTAATACTAAATTTCCCTTGTTTCCATCTGTTCACTTACTTGAAACGACTCCTCTGCGAGATTATTGAGCTTGTTGCCCCTCAGACTAAGACGTTCCAGTTGATCCAAGTTCATAAAAGCTCTTCTCTCGATTTTTTCTATTTTATTATCGTCCAAATGTAGTTCACGAAGCGCCTATAAGTGCGAGTAAAACCGCTGGATTTGTAGTTATATTCCTTTTAAACAACTTACCTCCAAGTCAAAAAACGTGTGCTGCGATATCTGCGTTAGAAAATTAAACCGTAACGAAATCTCTTCTAACTTTGAATGAATATCTCCCTAGAAAATGGAACAACCTCAAAATAAATATTTTCTTCAATTCTCTTTGAACTTGGAAACCTACCTGAAACGTTCCCTTCATCACCTGCTCAATTCGATTATCATGCAGCTCCAGTAATCGTAAATTCTTTAAGAAATGAAAGCTCGTGTCGGTCATACTGGTGATTTTATTATTACTAAAGTCGAGCTCTTGCAGCGATGTTAGATGTCTCAACGCATCGGATGGTAGTGAAGCTCCTGAATATCCATGGGATATTTTAAAAGAAATCAATGAATGTCCAATCTAAAGATTAGCATTAAATTCACATTTAATGTGCACTCTGTTTTGGTGGCTGAAAGATTTCTTCCAAACCTCAGTAAATGCATCGTTTTCAATTGTTCCAATACTGTTCTCACTGAAATCCAAACGTTTCAGACCTCGTACGTGTTTGAAGGCATGCGATTGTACTGATTGTAGTCCACCTCTGGTAATTTGTAAGTCCTCCAATTCCACACCAAAATCCATAAAATCATCCGGTCCCAGTGACTGACTGTTCATCCGTGAGATCGACAATGACCGCATATTTCTCATTCTGGTCATACTTTTAGAAAATAAATAAAAGGAATTATAGCCAGTTAATTGTGAAATTAAATTACTTGCGTAGCGCTTGCAAATTAGTCGGGTCATTTATGTCGCCACTCAAATCCAGTTTTAACAGCGTGTACTGGATGGCGTTAAACATTTCGGCTGGAGCTGTTAGCTTCACTTTATTATCACGCATGCTTATTACTCTGAAAACGAAAAAAAAATGTTAATAGATAGTCTTTTTTAACGCGATGAATTGGATATGTCCTTAATAACCTTAATAGCTGGGAAAAACTATTTAACAACTCAGTTAAATTTTGTGACGAAAAATAATTTAAAATACGTATTTAAAAGCATTTAAGCAAACATTTTATACACATGCGAGCGTTTCACTTAGAATTTTCCTGGCAGAGAGTAAGATGTACAATCTATCCCATTTGTATTTGACAAAAAAATAAACAAATGAGAGTAAAATAGCAAATCTTTTTCGCAATTCTAAAAGAAAATTGTGACGCCGGAATAATTTTTGAAATAATTGCATAGTCTTAGGCTGCATAGTTGCATATGTCTAGACAAGGAACAAAGAACAAATCGTCCACAGGCTAAGACTATGTAATTAGTTTAAAATTTATTCCGGCGTCACAAAAATTTCTTTTATATGTAATACAAAAAATAGTGGGGCGTGCGGAGAGAGCGAAGCGAACAAGAGGCTTGCCCCCAAGTTATATTCAAATAAATATCATTCGAGCTTACCTTAAAACATCGAAGTTATTAAACAGCTTATTTGGAAGATCCGTGAGATTATTACCCGAGAGATCTAGAATCTGAAGACTATTCACCAAACTGTCAAATGCCACAGGCGAGATATTGGTCAATCCACAATATCTCATGTAAATCTCTCTAATTCTCGCTGGTTTGAATGCATCTTCCTACAAATATATACTTCTAAACTTATGTTTCAATTAACTTTCACATACGTACTTTCAATGTGTGAATAGGATTCCCATCAAAAAATGTTCGATTGACGACGTCAAAATTTTGAAAAGAGTTCGGTCGCAGCATATCTATGTGGTTGTACTCCAAATGAAGATTATCTAAATTCAACTTGGCCGTTGACTTAGTGCCATATGTATCATTACCAGTCATTGACCAAATAACATTATGTGAGATATCTAACGTTCGCAGGCTCTTGAGTGGCGCTAAAGCATCATAAGGAATCTCAGAGAGAATATTGTCTGTTAGAAGTAGTTTCATAAGTCTTGGCATTCCATCACGGAACACACTTGGATCGATTTCAAACAAATTATTCCCACTAAGATCCAAGGTTTCCAGAATCAGTAATCCTGAGAAACTGTGTGACTGAAGCATGGAAATGCAATTCTCCTTGAGAATTAGAGTTTGCAATGAATCCTCAAGTCCTCGAAATGAGTCGTGGTGAATGTGGGTGATGTGATTGTATCCCAAATCGAGGAGTCGCAATTTCTGCAGATGTCGAAATGCTTTCGATGGTATCTCCACAAGATCATTCTGCGGTAGAATTAATTCCCATAACGATCTTTCCAAGCCAGTAAATGCATCATCGGGAATTTCCGTAAGATGATTACCAGAAATTTTCAATCGATACATTCCTATGTATTGCAGCGTGAGTGGGTTTTTTTTTTTAACACAAATGTATCCACTCACCTGTTGATTGTAGAAAGTAAGGTTCAACTTCTCGAAGTCCTGTGTTCTCCATGTGTAGCATAAAAACCTGTTAATTAGTGATCACTAAGTTGAGTGTGATGTTTTTGCTTCTCTAAATTGTGTACCTTCGATTGATTTACCATCCTCGGTAACGCTGGAAAAGGAACATTTCGACAGTAGACTATTCCGAGGTCGGTGGAGGACTTTGAGCACGTACAAAGTGGATTATATGTACATGGCGGATAATGCATTTCCTCCATTTCACGGATATTCGCTGCTCTTGTCAAGGAGGCCCATATCATTAGGGTAATGGAGAGTATAAGTATGGCATATCCTAATTTAAATACAATTTCCAAGCCCTAAGAATAAATGAAATATTATGCTTTTAGTTTTCTTGTATCTGTTGATTGGTGTCAAATGCACGGCAGATTCAACCATGAACGGAGTTTCAACTATTTGATCGTCTTGAAACAATGTACAAAAGTCCAACACTCAACAAGCACGGTTCAAGGCGTTTAATTGAATCATATGCAATTACTTTGTATTGAAGTGTAAATTAGGGTCCTTAATTTAAATTAAATAAAAAAAAAACTCAATGCAGTTCAAAGAACAGAAATCTGAAATTGAGCAATTTTAGTATGGCTTTCGTATGCAAGAGAAAAAAATATAGGCTCTGGCCCTCAAAGGGTTAGTCCGCCGCCAATGACAGGCAAAAGACAAAAATCATTCATAAGTCGCATGTCGCCAAGCTGACTTAACAGTGCATACAATGACAATCGTTTTTTATAATAGCACCGAACAAAGCTTTCATAATGAGTAAACTAGATTCGCGGTATAATTACTGCCATACCGGGAAAGAAATAGAGAGCTCTAACTGCAACTAAATAGCACGATTTATCTGTGTAAAATCAAAATATCCTCGTGTTTCTTTGTGCCGATTGTACAAATTCAAATCAAATCCATTTTTGTATAGCGGTTACAAAAAAAAAAACAACACTGCATGTTAGTAACATGTAATTTTTATCAATTTTAGAAGCCATAGTAAGGTCCTTCGAACAGTTCAGCGCATATGAATCATAACTTAGAAATGCTATAATTGATAAGTGTAATATAACTGAACAGTAAAAGGATATATTCTTTCATCGTTCGCGGTAAAATGCGTAAGTAACATATTCACTTATAAACCGATTTATCGTTTCATGAAAACTAGCCAGTATCACAAAAAACCAACACACTACAGGAGAGGAGATTAAAAATTGTCCAAGACAAAACATAAGCTTTCAAAAAGTCACACAATAACAAAATCGTTTTTTTTTTCGTGCACCGAATTAAAAGAATCATCATCAAATCCACTTAAAACTTATAGACTTTTTGTAGAAAAAAAAGTATGTAGAAAGTTTTTGCATAAGTTGAATTTTCTGAAGAGGGATGCTGTCCGAAATATCGTTATATCCGTGGTGTAACCCGAGGTGCACAGTAAACTTAAACCACTAAAATTTGTTCTCAAGCTACTAAGGCGCATGTAAAATGTACACATCACAAAATCATAGTTCGATTATTTCTATTAATTTAATATTTTTATGTAACTTTACGTCGCAATTAATTATCCAAACTATCCCAATTAACAAGCAAATAATATATTAGTTCCACTATGTTATATAATTTGCACTAACCATTATTTCTTATTTTTTATTGCACCCCGATGTAGAAAACAAAAATTTTTGTTTGCAAAAAACACACTTTGATCTCATGCATTTAGTTGCACACACTGTAAATCCTTTCAGTTGATTTTTGTTTTATGTTTAATTTTGAATACGTTTTATTTCACGCGGTTGTGTCCTTTATTCTATCCGTTCCTATAATGCGATGCCAAGACACGTCCGAACCTCAGCAACCGCCACGCTATTCTGAGCCGCAAAATTTCACAGACATTCTAGGTTTCTGGGATAGGGAAACGAGCTTAGCAAACTAATTGGATTCCAATTCGCCATGTTTCGTTCGAATTCTTCTTTCACTTTCTACCCCACGTTTTTCTAGTTTATAATATTGTTCACTGGGGCACTAGGGGATAAACTAGAGGCGCTTGCTAAAACAATTGTGTCTTTTAAACCACCTCTTTTTTTTCCTTATGCATTATTATTTCACCTTAATTCCGAGCAGTGAATTATATTAGAAAACGGTCACAGGAAATAGATCCAGAGTTACCAAATACTAAATTCTAAATTTACACTTACAAATTTAGAAAATTAAAAAAGAACCTAATTGCTCTTCGGGTGGGGGCTTTAAATAATTGGATTTGGTCATGTTAAATCACCAAAATGTTCGATTTTCTATTTAATTTATTTTAAAACAGGATTTACAACTGTTTATGGATCATTAGATTTGTGTTCAGTGCACAAATTAAATAAAACTGAGATTATTAATTAGTATGGCATGTCTCTGTTACCGAGGTGACATCTTCAATGAGGGATTAAATTATAAAGTTCTTAACTGCTAGAGCACTGTTGTTTAACCAATCTTTTGAAGATGTAAAAAACTGGGTTATAAAAATCAGTCAGATAAAACAAGAATGAAAATTAAATTCAAATCAAACGAATGTTGTTGCTTTTTCATTTATTTCATTTAAAACCAAACTTTGAGTTTCAATCATACCACCGAATTGTTTGCTTCATTTTGCTGGAATCTGTTGTTGATCGTCGACTTTATATAAAGAGGTTTATTAGTAGGTACTCTTTAATATTGTTATATCAATATTGGGTGAGTTTTTAAAATCAACACTGTGGCAGTCCTGCAAAGCGTTGCTTTCAGAATAGCCTCGCAGAATTGCCGCAGTGGTACTTTTATGAACTCAACTCATATCCAAAAAAGTACACAAGGTATACAAGTAAAATGTTTCCTAGTTCACATGTAGAAATAAAGATCAATGGACATTCTTTAGACATCCCGAGCATGAGCAATCAAAGACAGCAATTGAGAAAAAAAAAATTCGCCATAAATCCTTGCAATCGTGAATGGTAGCTGCAGTTGTTAAACGTTCGCACAAAGCCCGCCCGATGAGTGAAATCTGATCTAACCTCCTGCTAAGCCGCATACAAATGTTACACCATCAAAAATTGCAAGTGTTACAAAATTTAAAAGCATTTGGTTACCCTAAGGGAGAACGAAAAAATATTATCGTGCACTCTCCAAAAGCGAACTGGGGTGAACATTTATAAGGATTCTTAACAAACTCGATTTCTATCAACAAAAAAAAAAAAAGTCATACACAATATTATAAGGGCTTGTGTTACTAAAGGAGAACATTAATCTTTACACACAGATTCCTTTCGTCATTTCCATTTTAGCTTTCGTTCTATTTCGCCCTTTCTTTTGGATAGTCGATGTCTTTTATTTTAGCTTGTTCAACAAACGATGAAAGAGAATTGAGAAGTGTTGAGAAATAAAGCCTCTATATTTTCCCATCGATATTTTTTTCTTGTTTTCTTGGTGGAATCTATAACTTTCTCTTTTATTTTCCGTTTTGAGGAAATTGTGAAATTGGAAAACGATTTAAGGGAAATTATAACGATTTTATTTCATACTTTCAGCAAAAATAAAGTGTAAGGTCTTAAGACTAACATCGCATGGATTTTATTTTTGTGTACTGCCAACAGAAATAAACATTTTCTTTGACCATTTCTTTGTCTGTAAGAAGATGTGGTTAGACAAGTGTTTTATTTTTTAAACGGAAGGGGATAACTTACCGTCGGTCTGATAACATTCTGCTGCGTTAGGAGGGAATATGTTTTCCATCGAATAGAAATATGTTGTTTCAACCTCCCGAAATGTGTTTTTTGAGAAAAGAGTTATTTTACGAGAACTAGGATCCTTGCTGCAAAGAAAACGAATGAAAATATTTAAGTGGTTATTTTGAATCAGCGATATCCAATCGGTTATAACGACCTTCAACGGACCGATGAATTTAATCGTTATAAGCAATAGTTCGCTGTAGCCGATATTAATGTTAATTTGTAAATTATGCCGTGACCTAAGAAATCGCTCGTTACAACCAATATGTCGTTATAAGCAGTTTTCACTGTACATTCGGGCAGTTTTTATCTTAAAATAACTATTGCGCGAACCTGAAGTATTTGCTTTTCTCGTTTCGTTTTCTGCAGACAGCTTTATAATTATTATTAAAGCAATCAATGTCGACGTAGGCAATAAGTTGATTTTGTTGATTGTTGCTTATTTTTAACCTTTTTAAATAGTTGAGACCCAAGGCCACCATTATTCATTTCAATCTTCAAACAAAACAGCAAAGCGGACACACTCATCGTCATTACAATTTAGGAATTCGGTGCTTCATTTTTAGATTTAAGCGTCAAAGTCATAGGTGTAATAAACTCACGGAAAAAGAAAAAACAAATAGGCGAATTTTTTAGCCTATCACGGCAATCAGTCGTGTAAAAAACAGCTCGGCCTCTTATAAACTTTTGAAAGGCACTAACATCATCATCTCTGTGGCCGCGTGTTCCACTAACATGGTCGCGGGTGAAATGTACTATAAAATAATTAATTAGTTCAAGTCTTACTTACCCTTCCAAAAGCTGTACCACACTATCAGACGCCATTGGGATTTCAATCTTGTCAACCAGCGAGTCATCGATGCTCTTGTACGTACACAGAGGCCTGCTCAGTAGCTGCTCGCATACAAGGGCATAAACTGTGAATCAAATGAATTAAATTACTTGCTCTCAATATCTTCTCAGTCCTACCATTTTCTAAATTCAAATTGATTTGAATCATAAGCAGATGCTCGAGTGTAAAATGAATCTTAAGCAAGCAAGCCAATTTAGCTTCAACATCTCCGCGATGAAACACACTATTCTGAAAGCCAACCACATCGGATATTCTGTTCTTCATTGCGTTAGCGGCGTTGTTGTGCAGAAATGTTTTCCGATTAGATGATGGTGTCGCATCTGTGCGAATTGCACTTCGAATAGACTTTCGAACATTTAAAGCCACTTCGGCAGATTCCTTTTCCTCCGTTTTTGGCCTTTATAATTGATCAAGTGGAAATTAACGTGCAAATCACACAATAACCACACACTTACTCGTACGATTTCTTTAAATCGTTTGCACTGCACACTTTACTCTCTGTGAATATGAACTCATAGTCTTTGTATAATTTCTCTAATCCGATTTCCAAGAGCAGTTCCAGTGGTTCTGACCCACTCAGGCAAGGTATGGCTAAACGCTGTTGCGAAACTTCGTTAATGATTTCCGCTAGCCTATTGTGATTCGTTGGCAGGTTCTAAAATAGACAAAAAGGAGAATGTTTGTTCTTTGAAGTCACTAACATGCGCTTATTCACTGACAACGTGAGAGAGAAAATGTATAAAATACAAGAATCAATCAATGGGTCCTTATTAGATTATAAATGATTTAGAATGAGTAACCATGAATTATTTTGTAGCATTTAACCATGAGGGTGTGGATACGTGTAGTTGTACTGAACCGGAAACGTTAACGCGATGACCAACTTACCACAATATTGCACTTAGCAGCGCACTGGAAGACATAATTCAACGCTTGCTTTAGATGTTTGTATGATGAGCAACCTAAATGGGTAAAGGTTTGATGAATTGTTTTATGGGGGAGAGCAATGTAATTTACATTTCAAAATGTCCCAGAGTTTGTCTGTGATGTGGGTTAGAGTTCGTTCCTTAGCGCGTTGTACCACTGCCTCAATTTCAGACGATGTTCCATCCAAATCTAAGAATCCTGACAACTCAGTCATTACGCCTAGAACACTATCTTTTAGAACTTCCATCTCGATCCCCCTGTCCAATACAGAATTAATCGTATAAAATTCAAATCACATATTCAGTTTCAGACCTGCCACAACGATAGACAGGCTCTCTGTTCTCATCCCTGCCCTCCTTGTATTCTACAATGTCTTCTTTGATGTACGCTAGGATTTTCAATTGGTTCAAAAAATCTTCGGTCAATGAGGTGCAATCATTGATGGAAAACGTCTGGAAGAGCACGACGTCACTGCTCTTCCAATTCGTAAGCGATGGATTCAACGACGAAGTAGACCACGAGACTTTAATGCTCATATTCGGTTTTATGTTATAGAAGCACTCAATCTGCGTGCTTATCTTGGTGTTATTTTTCAGCAGGGACATATGTTTTTCGAAAACGTCTTGAGATTTAACCCTTGCCGTTGGAGCTACTCCTTTGAAGGTGACAATCCCCCGAATGTTTGCATCCTTGGCGAATTCCATCTCCATCAGGACAGTCTTGTCTTCGTCGTTACCCGCACACAGTATCCACACGGAACCTTCACATGCGATGGCTTCCTTTTGAAAGTTAAAGTCACACAAAATCGAACGAGCAGCATCCAATTGAAGCCCCTTAAAACACTCCTCTTCAGCAGACCACGACGTATTCGTAGCGAACTTTAAATCCATGGATATGTCAATGGCATCCACGAAGCAGTCGTCTTTCAGTGGAGATCCAGTTAGGTTGAGGTCATCATCATCTTGTTTGATATTGAGTTTTGAGGGGGAGACGAATTTCGAGAGACTCCTCAGCTTTGATTTATCCTATAGAAAAAATAAGATTTGATGTAAACGACAAAATGTTGAGCCTAATGAGGCAGTAAGTAGTGAGGAAAATGGAGAATGATGAGAATGGAGAAAGAGTTCCTTTGTTCTATCATTTGAACACGCAAATAAAGCACGAAAAAACAATTTTGACATGGTACAGGCAGAAAGATTAAAGAATTTTGATCCAAGTCTTACCTCAACGTAAACAAAAATCACTTTATTCGTTTGACCAGTTAAAGTTTTTAGATATGAAACTGGAGTGGAGTATGTCAAACCGTTGTTGGGAAATGTTCGACGCATAAATGCGTAAAGATTTGCTAAATTTAAAGCCATAAATAATAAATAAAATTAAAAGAAATCTTCTATTCTAAAATCTGCCAAAATCAAATTTGAAATAAGCGGCCAGTGAACCGAATTGTCATTTGAAAGTTTCATACTCAGTATAACAGAGACAGTTGTCAATGGTGCATGTACTATGCAATTATAGAGGGCAGCAGAATAGACTTATTGCGATATCTGTAATTTTTACAACTAGAACTAGTACAAATTGGACCATATTTAAATATGTGTTTACCCATTTTCTTTTTAATTCTATATTCCATGAAAAATTGTTTTTATCAAAATCATGCTCTGCACATTGTTTCCCTGTCTTTCATTTTACTCCCTCCTTCCCCTTTCCTTCGTGACCATCAATTTCTTGTTGGAGTTAGTGTTCAAAAACGAAATCCCCATTTTTTTCGCCAAATGAAATTTGTTTGCCCTGCTTCAATCTTTCCCCACATTGCTTCGCCGTTGTAACAAATATTTCTTAGTGCAATTATTGGAGAAGCTTTAAATTGGTTGACCATTCTTAGATGACATTTTATTTGCAAATGATATCAACACTGCAGTTGAAAACAACATCTAACGAATAAAACATTGTCTTACATTCGCTATTATAATTTACTGAAATTTGATTTGATAAGAAATTAAGTAGATAGTAGAAAACGAAGGACAAATCATAGTGAAGTTCATTATACTATTGTGATATGCGAAATTTCGATTGAATTAATTGAAATATTATAATTTGAAATGTTCGTATTTATGCAAAAAAATGTGTTCATCTGATTTCCTACATTTTTGAAATAGTTTTCCCTTTGTCTAGAAAAAACCAAATGGGGAAAAATCCCTCTGTCTGTCATTGATGGTTGTGATATTAGCTAATGTCGGTAGGGTAGGCCATGTGAGGTAGAGGAACACTATGAAATGAAATGAGTTTGACATAACAAAATTTTTTTTATGGTTATGGAATTACTTGTGATTAGCTGAGGCAAGAAAAAATATTTTGCGAATATAAAATAAAATGCTGCGATCAATTATAACTGCAGGTGATAAAAAAAAAAAACTTTCATCAATTATGAAAACCACCAACAATTTTAATTCTTTTAAGCTCTGCGGCAGACAGCGACCGGTACGTATGGAACTTCCTCGCTGATGTCTCATGCCGTTCAGCCGACCCGATTGTTTTCATCGACCTTATCCAGTGGGTTTTCTTTTGTACCGAAAAATGGATTAGTTTCTGCTTTCGGAAACAATTTCCTTAAAGCTCCCGCAACTGCAATTTCCCAAGAACGAACAGTGACAAAGTTTTCACTAAACAGCGGCAAGAGAAAGTCCGTGAAGGCGGTAATCAAGAGATTCAAGCGATTGGATTGGGGCTGTTGGATTCGCACGCACTCAGGACGTCATAAGAAGTTATTCAAGAAGTCAATTGCTCTGAGACGTCGTCTAAGACAACACGTTTTAGTAAATGCTTCACAGAGTATGCTGCTGGATAAAATGGTTACGAGTTTTTGGAAGAAACCGAAGTACTACGTCGATGATCCGTATGCGCCATATCATAAGCGTGAGGAGTACTGGGCAACGAGAAAGAAGCCGGTGGAGTTTTAAGAAGATAGATGGACTTTAAAATCTTGTTTGAGAGAATAAAAAGAAGCTGTTGGGGCATGAGGAGTTGCAGCATTTTGAGTTTCGCGGTTGTAGTTACATGAGAACTATAGTTTTCTTAGCCTTGAACAATAAAGAGTAATTTCTGCTAAGCGTTGACTTAACATCCTTGTTAAATCCTTTGGACAGCGACGTTACCTAGAAAAAGATTTGCAATTCCATCCCGATCAAAGAAACCCTTTCTCTGAAATTGTTTTGCTCCTTTGAATACATGTTGTGGTCTATCTAAACCCAAATTAACCATTTACTGCTTAGCCACAATATGACAGCGGATGATCTGTAGACGGAAAAAGAAAAGAATTTGTCAGTGCGCATGTTTGTTTTGTAAATTTATTTGACTGCCAACATCCATACCAAAGTTCTGCTACAACATTAGCACAAGTCAGGTTGGCCGAGCGGTCTAAGGCGCCAGATTTAAGCTCTGGTTCCCGAGAGGGAGCGTGGGTTCGAACCCCACACCTGACAGTCTGTGCCGGCAGGCACTTTTTTCGTGAAATTTCACACATGCAATTGCAGTGTTTCTGTTTTGGATAGTTTCAGATAATTTTTTTGAAATTCACGCACTAAGAATTTACTAACTCTCTATCGCTCGCATCATGTTTCAAATTGATATGTTTGAATTTCATTTTGCACCATTAAAAGCGACTAACTTTAGCCATATGTATATGGTTGGTTGTGCAGTTACTCATTTTTCAAGCTTGCAAAAAAATGAATAAATAAAGAAATCAGTTTATGTTGACTGACATACAGTGACGAGAACAATTGTTCATACAAACCCTTTTTGTGCCTAAATTTATAGCTTATGCAGGAAAACAACAACTTTTTTTTAAGATTTCTTCTTTTTAAATTTTTATTTATTTCACACTTCAGAATAACAAGTCCACTACTAAACCTTTTGTCTTGAAATAAAGAAATAATAACAATAATAAAAAAATAATAAAAATATTATACTTAACAAGTAACAGAAGATTTCAATACAATAAAATTGTGAGATAATTTTTCATATAAGTTGGTTCTGGATAGGATTGTTACTATTATTTTCAAGATGGTAAAATTCATTGAACATTTCAGATCACTACTAATTTATCAGCGCGAAGTGGAAGAGTTGATGAATTATTGCAATTGATCCGTTCTTCAGAGCAGTGCATTTGCAATAGATATTATTTAGAAAGCAAAATAGAACACAAACAAGGAGCAGGACGTAAAAGGAAAATAACAAAATCAGATGAAAAACCCGTGAATTAAAAAAAGGCCCAACACAAGTAATAGTGTAATTGAACAAAAATTGTTTAATATCCGTAACAGATTTAGTTGCACGAAAAAAAACTTAATTCTTCAGGACGTTGCCATGTTGCTAGAAGCAAACCTCGGTTACGGAAACGTGACGAGCGATTGGAGTTTGGTAATAAATCAATTGATTTTTGCAAAAAGGTAGTTTTCGTTGGCGAAAGTAAATTCAATATATTTGACATAGCAATAGCAAGCAGCAAAAATTGCAAGGAAAACCAAATGCAACCTTGCTTATCCGAAACATACAATCAAGAGGAAACAAAATCGTGATTTGGGGCGTATGTCTTTCATGTTGTTGGAAATTTTAAATTTACTACAGACAAAATGGTTGAAACAGATTATTTGAATTGGACGGAGCGCTTAAGGCAACTAGCTTTAAAGAACCTGATTCGATTTTAAATTTTATCAAGACAATAATCCTAAGCAAAAAGCCTACAAAGAAAGGACGTGGCTTCTTGGATGTGAAAATTCTTCCCCAAAGCCCAGATTTAAGTCCAAACGAGTACTTGTGGGGTCATTAGACACAATATTAAAAAAACTCACACAATTATGAACAAAAAAGCTTAATTGCCTAAACTATGAGTTATACAAACATTTGGTATAATCAATGCTGGTAGAGGTAATCAAGAACAAAGTACTGCGTACAAAATATTAGGTTTGTCAAATATCTCCCTTCCGCCTTTTTGTTTTTTGAATTTTTCGGCTAAGTACAAAGCGCTACAGAGCTCGTATCCAAACTAATCATGCATAGCGTCGTTTTGTAGGTTATGTCAAGACCTTACAAATGTTGTATTGCCAGATACGCACTCTGTAGCGCTTTCTACATAGCCGGAAAATTCAAAAGACAAAAAGTCGGAAGGGAGATATTTGACAACCTAATATTAATAGATATAAAAATGTATGAAAATAGTATTTTTTTGTTTTTTTGTATGAACAATTTTTCTCACTATTTTCTTACATTGAAATATTTAATCTGTTATTAATCGTTAAGTATTAGGTTTAGTAGTGGACTAGTTACTGGCTTGTGTTAATTAAATGTTTAAGAAAATGTGTATAAAAAAAAACAAGGAAAAGCCGTTGTTTTGCTGCACGAGCTATAAATTTGGGCACAAGAAGAGTTTGCATGAAAAATTATTCTCGTTACTGTATACCTTATGATCAAAAAAGAACCGAAATTTTTTAGGGTTTCGTTCCAAAGGAATAACGAAACCCTTATAGATTCACTTATTTTAAAATTCCCGCACTTGTCCAATCGGTAAAATTTTATTCTCTCAACGTTCGCAACACTTTTATACATATTCTGTCAAATTTTGACGGATATCGTATGATTAGTTGTTGTTTGACGTCTATACAAATAAGTTGTAAAATTTCCGTGTGGCGATTTTTATAATGGATGAAAATTTAGAACAACGTGGGTGCATCAAATTTTGTGTTGCAAATGGATTTAAGGGTTCCGAAACGTTGAAAATGTTAGAAAAGGCCTTTGGTGAATCGTGTCTAGGAAAAACACAGGCATATGAGTGGTATAAACGGTTCAAAGGTGGTCGTACAAGCTTGAATCATGATGAGATCCCTGGCCGCCCAACAACATCTGTTACTGAAGAAAACATTGAATCGGCGAAGCAAATCGTGTTGCAAAATCGTTCTGCACCGATAAGAGAGATTGCTGTGTTGTTGGGCATCTCTTATGGATCAACCGAACACATTTTAACTGATGTTTTGGGTTTAAAACGCGTCGCTGCTCGGCTGGTGCCAAAAAACCTGAATTTCATTCAAAAACAGCGTCGTTTTTGGCCAAAAACTCAACCAATATCACCAACCAAGCACCGTACTCTCCAGATATGGCCCCGTGTGACTTTTTCCTCTTCCCCAGACTCAAATTGCCATTGCGGGGAACGCGTTTTCAGACCATAGAAGCCATAAAAGAGAATTCGCTGCGTGAACTAAAGGCCATACCTTCGGCGGCCTATAAAATTTGTATGGAAAATTGGATCAAGCGTTGGCATGCATGTATTGCCGCAGGAGGAGGATACTTTGAAGGTGATAATAAAGAAAATTATTGAAAATTTAAATTTTGCGTTTTTTAATAAAATTCCGGTTCTTTTTTGATCATAAGGTATAAATTTCTTGCAATGCTTTTCTGGCGTATTTCTCAGCAATTATGACCAACATCAATTACATTTCTCTTTTCTCACATTCTAATCTCAAAGTGGAAAAATGTGTTTTATTATTATGATAATGATCATCTATGTACAGCAGTTACTACATAAAGCTAAACCATTTCCTGAATAAGGTATATACTCCTTGGATTGAGTACTATTTTCAAAATAAAAGGCGCACTAATCCACTTAACCCTACACTTTTTTTTACAAAAAAAAAATATTTTGTTATTATATAATTTATGGCTGCAAATACCAGAATGATAATAAAAAAACATCATCATCATCGGCGCAACAACCGGTGTTCGGTCCAGGTCTCCTGCAGCAAGCACTTCCACCTATCCCGATCGCTTGCCGGCGCCATCCAGTTGGGCACCCCAAGACTTCGGGCTTCCTGGTTTATGGGGGTATGGGGCCAACAATTCTCCGTACAACTTTCCTCTCGAACGCGGCAAAGAGGTCAGAGTGCCTTTAGCTAAGCACCCAAGTCTCGGATCCATATGTGAGTACTGGTAATACAAGTGTCTTGTATAGCAGCAGTGAATTCATGGTAAGGTTGTTGGATTTGAAAAGCCTTGCAAGACTGTAACAGATTCTGTTGGCTTTAAGTAACCACCCGCGTATTTCTTCTTCCATATGTATCTCATTGATACATAATTTAATGTATGAAGGATAATGATTTTCCTATCTGTGAGTTGTTGAAAAGCAGTTGCTAGTTTCTTAGTTAAAATTGCCACTTTGATTCAAGTTTTCATCGAAAGTGAAATGTCTGGTTTTTCGTGTAAAAAAAAATAGTGAAAGTGATTTTCAAGAAAGTTTTAAAATCGGTGAAATATTGCCGGTAGGTATAACGCACCTATTATTGTATTTATTTTATCAATAGATTCTTTTTACTTAATATTAAACAAAAATTAAAAAAAAATATTTTAAATAAAAACTGGGTTGTCGTAAGGAAACGTTTTTTTTACAATAATTCTTCTGAGATCACCCTGGCCGACTACTGAAAATTCGGTTTTAGGAGACAGCTTTTGTTAAGTCGGCCGTCAATATTTCATATTAAAAAAATTGCTGTTTGTTTTTGTTTTGTTTTCTGAATACTTGACTGGCCGACTTCTGAAGTAAATGAGGCCGACTACTTAAGAATGACGTTCTCATTTACATTTTTGGGAATAATTTGTTTTCGGTAGTAAAGTTCCTAAAAATGACTTTATTTTCATAATTAAACCATTTTAATTAATTCAAAATGATGAACAGCCTATTCTTTACTACAAACACTGATTTTTAAGAGCAAATCAAACGTAAAAAAAAAGTTAAATGGCCGACTACTGGCTCCATCACCCTATTTCACTTTCGTGTAGTCTGTCCAATTTTGAAGGAAATACGTTTTATGATTTTTGGGAAGCATGCCTTTGATGAAGAAGAAGCTCTGAGGATCCTGGATGGTGAAAAAGGCTGGGATGTCAAATAAAAAGTCGCCATAGCTGCTCTTCGATATAGGAAATGCGTCATAGAAGGAGAAAAAAAAATTGCCAGATACTATAATTTTGTATATGTAAAACCCTCAACGCCTCGGGTGGATGAAAACCCACCTGTGCCACACATAACACATGAATAACAACTTACTTTGTAAAATCTTTAATTGTTGTCGAGAGATAGAATGTTAAATAAATTGGGAAAATTAAAAAAAAACTAAACTAACAAAACTCATTATACTTGCTCTAATCAATCTCTGGCACCTGCAAATTTTTTTTTTTACACCAATCTCCGTATCCTGTCCATCCTTGGATTCAAAGATTTCATCCTCACTTTGATTCCACAATAACAACAACTTTTTCTATAGTAAAATATCGTTTTCTTACTGCAAAAAAAAATGTAGGAATATTCATATTTTGGTGAATGGATAAAGATTCAACCAAAAACGCGCCGTGTTTTGAATTCCACAGTCATAATTAAACATTTAGCACTTGAATTGTATTTATCAATATTAGATCTAACTTACAAAAAATAAGGTCTTAAATTATTTTGTAACGAATAATGAATATACTATTGTTTTATATTTTTGCACCGCATTCTCACCACGCGCGGCTTTTTTTTTTTCAAATAAAT
The DNA here is from genome assembly GCA_905187475.1 of Syritta pipiens. Lineage (NCBI taxonomy): Eukaryota > Metazoa > Arthropoda > Insecta > Diptera > Syrphidae > Syritta > Syritta pipiens. Next base: position 30,527,601 of record LR994572.1, on the reverse strand, counting down.
TAATACACATAAACAAATGTCTAATCCTGATATTAGGTACGAATTTGTAGCCAGCCAAAAATATAACTAAGGACTGGATTAAATACAGCGTTGAAATATGCATGAAAATCGTCAAAATATGCAATATAAAATAATAGAAAAATATTTATTCAAAGCATTTTATTTATTATAGCAAAATAAATACACTTATTCAATTCCACTAACTTCAAAATTCGCAATTTTTCAGCTATCTTAAACACTGCACTATAATTTGTTTTTTCCACAGTACTGCTGCAAATGGTACACATAATTTTGTTATTTGCAAAAAATACTTAGCGTGGTACGTTTGGAAATATTGTTCAAAATAAATACAATTCAATGCACTGTCAGCGAACTTAGTGGTGTTGTTAAAAATTTTAAGAAAAACAATTATTATATTTCATTACTTAATACTTTATTGTATGACATTCTTTTTAATAATTCCGTTCATTCTTGTAGGCATAGAAGCAATAGGTTGTTGGTATGCCGCTAAATATATTGACTCTTCCGTTTGTTTCCGAAAGTTTTCAATTGAATTCAGGTCTAGAGACTGAGCAAATGATTTTAACACAGCAACATCATTATTAGTGAACCATTCTATCTTTTTTTTCCTATTCCTATTTTTTCAGTTTCAAAACGTTTATTTATTTTTTTTTTGTCCAGTCAAAAAACGATATAATATATAGTTTTTTTTTTTTTTTTATAGTTTTTCTCAATATCCACATACCTACTTCACAAAAGATGGGCTGATATTTGGTAGACGATAAAAAGAGGAAAAAATTGCAGTAATATCTGCAAAAGTATGTTGTATTTCATCCAACTGACAATCCAGTGACTGACAATCCTCCTGGAGTACTTCTGTCATGAAAAGCTTACGCCATTCGCAGTTTGTAACTGGCATTAAGCGGTAGGTCCTAGAGCCCCCCATTTGCCTGTAATCGTGTACACAGTATACGTGAAATTAAATTATCCGTGTAGGAATAAGCGTATTTATGTATTCACGTGTATTTAGTAAAATATGCGAATAGGCTGTTGCCCTGTGCTACGCAATATAGTTAAATACACGTGTACCCGTGTTTAAATTAACTATACGTGTACCCGTGTCTAAGGTTCCGTGTAATGCAACACGTGTGAAGTGAATGTGTAATTAAATACACGTTTAAAATCTGGAGCTCTTGTGTATAGTATCCTATTCTTCTATTTCTACTAAGAAAATGCTTCACGATTCAGCGTTCAGGATGGACAATAAATAAAGTCTCTTCCACATGTTGCTAAATTAAAACCGCCTACAAAGCCGCGGTTTCTGTGGCCGTAGCTATATTGCAAAAGTAGTCAGGTTCGACTCCGGTCCGAAGAAAGAATAAATTTAATGGCCTCCTGGGACCCACTGACAATCCATCAAGAACATTTTTGACAAGTTTTTTTTTGGAAATAAATATCTGAAATTACAAATCGTGACATTTGATTACGGAAGATTCCTCCATCTAACCAACATAACCTATTGAGCTTGCAACCTTCTTGCTCTTAAGTTTATGCATATAGATATGCATAAACTTCGATCTTCTGAATGATAACGCAGATAACAAACAAAAACACTTCATTTACAAAAAACGTAAATATTATATACTATCAATATAAATTTCTCACAGGGTACATTTTGTGTTCCTATTCATCAAGCGCAAACTTCTGCGCGGTTTTTGGGAACAATCACCACTAAAACCAACGATTTGTCTCAATGATAACAACCACTTTTTAAGGACGATATATTTTCTCTTCACTGCCCTTCTCATCGTACGCCACGTCTTAACAACCTTCCGAGACTCTCGTCCGATTCGCTTGGTTGCAATAAAAGTTATATCTGTGCCGCGGCTGGCATAGAAAAGAGCACAACCTCCAGTCACCAGAGTTACGATTTCCACAATCATATCTGCTGTAGAATAATCCAGTCTTGGAATAACTTTGAGAATGATCTCCGTGAGTGAGCGGTAAATGAACTTCTCCAAATTGGACCAAATCATAATGACACCGAATTCTATGAAGAGTACGCATCCAATCACATCAACCCACCACAGGCACCAGGACGGGACTGCTTTATACCGCTCTGGAAGTATCTCGGTGTCCCAGATGATTTCTAAGAGTGACAAGAGAAACAGCCAGCTTGAAATCGGACTTTGAGGTGCAGATCTGCTATGTGGCTCTAAAAAGATTGTTATTCGCAGAAATATGTGAATAAATGCAGCGGTAAGGACTGCGGTTGTTGCGGCCATTGTTAGAGGTTGATGGTAACAATCACACAGCGCGGCTTGAGGTTTGATTATATTTTACCGGAGCACTTGGGGCAGCAAGAAGTGAGGTTTTGATGAGATTGAAATTTGAGATTCTTACCTTTAATTAGATGAAACATGGAAATGCAACGTTGTCACGTTGGTGGAATAGGAACTGGCCAGAAAAAAATAGGAGAGACCATTAAATTTCGAACTTTTGGCAAAAACTATTTTTTTCAAACTGAACTAAATATCTACGACATTGGGACTAAGATACAAAATAAGATTCATTAAAACAGGTTACATTATGAGAAATTCACAGACTAGTATTAGAGACACGATTTTCCGAAAGTCCCTTCAACTGCTGTATGACATTGATGTGATTGGCCGAACACAGCATGTCTTTAATTAGGCGGAAAATGAAGGCAAAACAAAATAATTGCTGTCGTTACGAAACGACGTACAAGACAATGACTTTGAGGTAGACAAGGACTTCGTGCATCTCGGCTCCGCAATACACAGGGATAATTACATCAGCACCCGAATCAATCACTTTTGCCAACCGCTGTTGCTTTGGGTTCAAAAGGCAAAAGGATACAAAAGTATCGCAGCTATATCCCGAAGAACTAGGCTTAATAGTTAAAAAAAATCCTGCTCTAAGGTGCGGAGACATGGATACTATCGGCAACGGGTGTGGAAGCTCTTGGTCTCTCCGAGAGAAAAGTTCTACGGCGTATGGAAGAGAAGATTCAACGGTGAAATACACAGATTGTACGACGGCGTGAAGTCAAGTGTTTACAAATCGAGGCTACGTCATGTAGAGCGCACAGACAACACTCTTCCGGCCTGAAGAGCCTTTGAATCTGAGCCACGGGAATATCGCAGCAGAAGGCATCCACCAGTTAAATGACAGAGATCTTGCCGCCTGAGAGAGGCATGCTGAGGTGCATCTCAAACTTTAGAGCCAGTAAAAGAAGAACAAAACAGTCAAGCCCAAGTCCAAACATCTTTCATGGGTGAATGCAAACCACCATAATTTCATAGAAATCCACAGAAGTCTGTAATTATAATGTGAATGTGAAAAGAATGTCTGCCTAAGAGATGTAGGAAGTGCATATAAGAGATTTTTTCGATGTGTGCATCTATAAACATTATCGGGCAAAACATTTACAACTCGAATAGATATTGGAGAATTTCATAAAAAAAATCGTTAAATATTTATTTGAAAACATCAATGAGCACCAGAGATGTAATCGATTTAAAACTATTGACTTTAGAAATCATTTGACTTCATACCTCTGATTTTTCAATTCGTAAATTAACTCTGCGAACCAGACTTTACTCATTCTTTTTGAAGTCTTTACGACCAATCAATTACATTCAATTGCAAGTCTTTAGACTAACATCTTTGGGACTTCAAGATTTTTCGTTGCAGACTTTGGGATTTCAAGAATTTTCGTTGAAGTCTAAAGACAAATTTTCTTTAGTCTTTTAACTTAGAAAAGCAGGTAACTGCAAATGAGTTAGCCAGCAATTTGTACTAGATCTTTAGCTTGGTCGTCAGTAAAAGCAGTTAATAAACTGTAGTACTTTTTAACTGCAGTACCTTTTAGCTGCAGCACTTTTAACTAGAGGCAGTACTCTTAGTCACTGAACAGTTAAGTACTGGAGAAGGTTTTGATTTAGTGAGTAAGTCTTTTAATTGCAGTTAATTAAGTCGTATTAATTTTTACTAAATCATTTTTAAAAGGCATGATCTTTCTGGATCGTTCATTATATGAATTTGTACTGAGTTAGCTATCCATAAAAATCAATTCCAAATTGACATAAACCGTGCTATTCATTAATTAATTCGGTAAATAGGCCATGGGATCAGACATTATTATTATTCCAAAGAGGGAATCTTTTGAATAATTCACCTAAAAGACAAAATAATTTAAATGACTTCAAACCATTGACTACAGTTAAAATACTTGTTGATTGGCTCCAGTTAAAAAAGTACTGCAGATCATTAACTACTTTTACTAACGGCCAAGCTAAAGATTTAATACTAACTGCTACTACTTTAATACTTAGTGAAGTGAAGTATTTTTCGCAGTATTTTAACTTCCATTCAAAAGAAAAACTAAATAAATGTGACTGGATTGACTGCAGTACTAATTGACTGTACTTTTTTTACAACTCTGAAGAAAAGCAAACGCACCAATTGTGAGCATCCATGTTGGATTTTACTTTTTTGTTTGGCTTATGTTTTGCTTCAATTTCATGCATTCGAAAAAATTACATTCAAAATTGACATATATTTGAACTTTCATGGCCTGACAACTTTGTTTATGAGCCTCCCAATTGATTGGACCTCAGTCTCTATTAAGTCTCCGGGTCTGAGGTATTCTGGTGGATTCCTCTTCGCCCCAACGCCATCTGGAGTTCCAGTCAATATGACATCCCCTGGCTTAAGTGTAATTGATCTGCAGGAAGATACAACACTAAAATAAACTCAATCACTAGATATCAATTGAGGTGTATACTTAGTGAGTCTATGAATGATTTCGTCGATTTTGTATATCATGTCCTTTGTATTTCCGTATTGTTTATGGACTCCATTCACCTTCGTTATAACGTGGAGGTTGTGGGGATCTTCAATCAGACTTTTATGTACAATTGCCGGTCCTAGTGGACAAAAAGTGTCCATGGACTTGCCTATGAGGTACTGCCCGCCATTGCGAGCGTTCTCCCAGTCCCTGGCTGATATGTCCTGAGCAGCAGTGTAACCAAAGACGTAGTCAAAAGCCTTAGATTTTGGCACGTTCCTCGCTGTTTTGCCTATGATGACGGCTAACTGGACTTCCCAATCAATTTTCTGCAATGAACTAGTTAGTGATTAGAATTTCTGCAATAAAACTCTGTGTTACTTCAGAAATCGGATGAGCGATGACGTTGCCGGTGGGCCCGATAAGGCTGCTGGCATATTTACTGAAGAACGTCGGCGGCAGTGGCCTGTCCTCATGTATCCCACTGGGCCGACAAGTTGGTTTGTAATTACTTTCAATGCCAATAATCTTCTCTGGATGGGTGACAGGCGGAAGCAATATCAAGTGCTCATTCACCTCTTCAGCTGGCTGTGAGCGAATTTTTTTCTCGATTTCAGACGGGGTAATTCGTTGAGTGATGAAAGTTATCATGTCATTGGAGCAGCAACTGCCCATAGACAACGGGACGAGAGTTTTTCCATCTTCTGAGACAACGCCTAAGTGTTTTTGTGGATCTTTGGAGCGTCGGAATTGTACGAACCGCATCGGCATCGAAGGTGCACTTAAAAAAAAACCGAGCTAGTATCAATACTATAAAAGGGAAAGTTATAACCTACGTTGACCTTAACGCCTTTTTCATGTTGTGCATTTTTATTAGATCCACTGAGAGTTTCAAAGCCATTGCTGATATCAAGAACAACAATGATGAATACCAAACCTTGTTTGTTGTTTCTTTTTTTTTTTTAGTTTTACGGTCTTAAAATTTGCAATTTATAAATTAAAATATAATTAAAAATTTTTTTTTAATTTGTTTTCTTTTTGAATTTGAAATGTACATTAAAGTCTTTGATTTTCAAATTTGAAATTGACCTTTTTATTGCTTTGAGCGATAAGGTTGTTTTCGGCAAGAACGGTAACCATTTTTTTTTTAATGAGGTGCATAAGAACAGAAAAGAATATGAGCAGTAGTAAAACAGTAAGACGCTCGTGCACATGTGGTTAAGTTTAGGGCTCACGGTTTTTGTTGAAAGGATGTATATTAACATACATATATTCATTATTATTTCATACGCCTATGTAATGGATAACAAACAATAAGATTTTGAATGAATACCAGGCGGGATTCAGGAAACACTATACAAATCTGGATCACATTTTTACCAGCAGTGCAACAATTTATAAGCAAGAGGCGTACAAAGTTATATGGATTTTCGTGCAACTTTTGACTCCATCGTGCCTGGAGCTCTTTTCTAGAAGATGTACAATTTGGAGTTTAAGTTTTAATAGAGCTGGTCATATTTGTCGAGATGTAAATTTTGGCTGATCCTTACGAACTTTTCATGCTAATGGTTCATCATTCTTTTTTATTTGTATTTATTTCTTTCTTTTTATTTTGTATTCAATTAGAGAATTTGTATCGGAAGAATTTGAAAGGAAAATGGGAGTTAAGCAAGAATGCATCTTGAGCACCTTACTTTTTATACTATGTATTCATAAACGATACAATAAAGGAAATAGGAGGGGGAATGCTAAGATTTCAGCGCTAAAGTTTGCGGATGACATAGTTTTGTTAGCGGAAACAATAGAAGGAATGCAGCTGATCATGAACCGTACTGATATCTATTGCAATCAATGGAATCTATCGGTGAATTTAGCGATGATTTTTAGAAATGTTAGTGGAAGATATTGTCACCGTAAAAAGTGGTCTTATCGGTGCACCTAACTTAGTATGCAAAAACATTTTATAAATCAACTAGCAGCACGTAAAAGAGGTGTTTCCCCAGGTTGGGAACGTTGACATCGACATTGAAGCAGACCTATAAAATCTAAGTACAAGTACAATCGTACGATCATTTTTATAAGTGCAAATACAATGGCTTGGTACTTAAACTTAAAGAAGGTACTTCAACTTAAAGAATTACCAGTGCAAGCAATTGTAAATGGACGATTCGATACGATTCCTTTTGCAATTCCAAAAGTACTTTAAAATTGATTTTTAATTCTCCAACTACTCTACAATTTCGTTTATACTCTACAATCCTTTTGGTACCCTACAATTTCTTTTACTGACTTATAATTTCTATTTGTTAATTTGGATTCATTTCAATATAACCAATATGTAAGTAGTTACTTATTAAAATTATCGTGCCATGCACGTAGTTATAATTACCTAAAATTATGTTTTGATTTTATTATAACTGTACTTTCCACCTTAGAAATAAAAAATAAATAAATAATCTGCGTAACAGCCCATACAGGGCCAGAGCATTGCTTGTTCGCGCCTCCACTGTGTTGTGCGCGTTATAATTTGACACAAGCTGAGGGGGCCTACTGTTGTAATGCCGGTTCCGAGCGGCGATTGCGAAAGCTTTCCATGACAGGGGTTACTCCAGGAGGATTGTCAGTCGTTCGATTTTGAATGAATACCAAGCGGGCAATGATCAGAAGAAGTATCTTTGGCATGTGTAAAAATAGTATCTCTCACTGTAATTTTGGGGCGACCACCAATATAACTCCCCTGTTCACAGGTTTTTTTCGGGGGGAAGCAAGTTCATTCAAAACTCAAAAAAACCATGATACAAATGTATAAATATATACAGTGGCCAAAATAAATATACATGCCTCTCAAGAAAAAAGATGAACTTGTTTGGCTAAACATGATGTTCAGTGATGAAATCAAGCTCAATTTGCTTAAAAGTGATTGCAAAATTAGTGTCTGGGGAAAGTAAAATAAAGAACTTCTTCGAAAGAATATTGTGTTCACTGTAGAACACGGTAGACGTGCGGTACTGATGTGGGGATGCATGTCGGAGGCTGGTGTAGGGAACCTAAATTTTATTGAGGGAAATATAAATCGCATTATGCAACTGCAGATCCTTAAAGATAATTTAGACGCTACTGCAACAAAATTGGGGTTAACTTCGTTCAAGCCACCCGATTTCAACTGAATTTGGGAAGAGCTAGACCGCCGTATTAGGAAAAGTGGAAAAAGTAAGTAAGCGAACATGGAAAAGTCTGTTGTCTGAAGAATTGCACAGAAACTACAAGGAACCTTGTTCTTTCCATGAATAATTAGCTTCAAGTTGTTCTCATAAGTAGGAAAGATAGTACGGAGCATTAATAATGAGTAAAAACTAACAAAATCTTGATTAAACTTTAATTTGAATTGCTTTTTCTTAATTACATCTGCTGGTTATGTATACTTTTTTGTGTTCAAAAATTGATTTTTCCCTTTTATATTCCAGCCGTTATAAATTCTGTCTGGATTATTTATCAAGGTAAATTCAACTGTGTCTTTTCTTTTTTAATAATATTACTATAACGGTGGAAAGGCGAATTTTCGGGGGGTATTTATATTTATTTGGGCCAGTGTACAGATATTTGTCTAATGTTATTTGTGTATTTGTTTCATGATAAAGAACAAAAGGATGTGATGATTGTCGGTACTTTCTAATTTTCCTATTCATTCAAATCGTATAGAAAGCTACGTAGTTTTCGAAAAACCCATTTAAAATCGCGATGTAAAACCGGAAATCAAAGAAGAAAAACGGCTCCTCAACGTGAGCAGCCGCATTGCGACACAACACTTCCGAACGCAGCATTTTTATAACTCGCTTGACATTTCTGTTCCATTCCACAATCTGACAGCTAACACACCAGTCAGCAGGTCTGTAGCGCAAAAAATTTGTTTCTTGGAGTAAAAATTCGAAGTCTTTTTTTGCAAACTATTTAAATAAATTTAAAGACTTGAACTTAAGTTGTATACGTTTTTTTCTTGTTACAGATTTGTGAAAGTTAATAAGAATTTACTTAAAGCACCGCAATGTTAGCAAGAAGCCTAGGACGTACCCTTGTGCAAGTAAGTTAAGAACGGCAGAAAATAAAAATTCCCCATAAGTAAAGTGTTTACATAAGTACCCCTCGAGTTGTCTTTTAGGTTATCCTTATTAGTAACGAATTGTATTTTTACAGGTAGTATCGGCACGCTCGGTTCACACAACATCGGTCCTTGAACAGGTAAAAATATATATCAAAAATTGATAAATTTTGATCTACGTTAAATTTCTCTATCCTCGTCAAGGACTCAAAAGCCCCTGTGCGAAATCGTGCAACATGCACTCTGATTCCTGGAGATGGTGTCGGACCTGAATTAGTGTACGCTCTTCAGGAAGTTTTTAAGGTTGTATCTGCAAATTGTATACATTTTCAATAACTAACATGTGATTTTAATTTTTAGGCTGCTGACGTTCCGGTTGACTTTGAGTCGTATTTCCTTTCTGAAGTGAATCCAGTGTTAAGTGCCAAGTTGGAAGATGTTACCGCCTCTATTACGAAAAACAAAGTCTGCATTAAGGTGAATATATTGCATTAGGCCATGGAACTATGCTTCAATTTATATTAGAAAGATTGAGGCTAGATATGGAAAGTGTTCATATCGTTGCAGTGCGACGTCCTTTATTTGAAATCTATCGCATTCAGGAAGAAAGAAAATAATCTTTTAATAGTAAACGCAGCTATTTTTCCTTTCTGACTAAAATGGGCACGTGTGCGGATATCAATGAGCACAAACCAAGCAATAAATCATTTTTAGTTAAATTTTGCTTTAACTACTTTAAACAAACAGTCTACACTGTCACAATTAATCTTTTAATTTCTTGATAACGAGGTCAATTAGTTGTTCAATTGTATTACATAGATGTAGACCCTAGACAACAAGCAGTTTATGCAGTTTAGTATGTGTTTGCCGATACTGAACTTTAAATTTGTTTGCATCAATAAAATGATTGCAAAAGTGTTTACATCTGTGCTGAGCTGATGTAGATTTATGCGCATATGGTTGCAAAGTTTAAAGATGGAGTGCAATACAATAAATTTGGTTTGTGATACGTAGGTCAATACTGATATTTAATGGAATTACATGATACGAAAATATTCGTATTCGAGTATTCATTCTAAGTTCGGTATTCGATAATTGATCGAAATCGACCGACTAGGGGTTGTAGTGAAATCGATGAATTGAGCATTGGGGTGTTTATAAAATCTTAACTATAAACAAAAAAAAAACACAAATATTTGTATTTGTAAATCGTCATTGATACGAAAATATTACTAACTATCAGTGTTGATGTGCACGTGTTGTCCGAATAGAAGTCAAATTTTGTCAATCAAGTAATAAGATAACTTTTATTGTAATTCATTACATACACAGTCTTCCCAATTTCATTTAAATTGGGTCATCCATTGAGAAGTTGATATTACTCGATGTTTTTCTTTGGCTTTTATTCTAAATCTTTTTATCGCTTTTTAGGGTATTCTTGCTACTCCCGACTACAGCGTTGCGGGAGAACTGCAAACTCTTAACATGAAGTTGCGTAACGAGTTGGACCTCTTTGCCAACGTCGTGCATGTACGCAGTTTACCCGGTGTGAAGTTGCGCCACAAGGACATTGACACCGTCATCATTCGTGAACAAACCGAAGGTGAGTATTCAGCTTTAGAGCACGAAACAGTGCCTGGTGTTGTTGAGTGCCTGAAAATTATCACTGCCGAGAAATCCAAACGCATTGCCAAATTCGCCTTCGATTATGCCACCAAGAACAACCGAAAGAAGGTTACCGCTGTGCATAAGGCTAACATCATGAAATTAGGCGACGGTTTGTTTTTAAGATCGTGCGAAGAAATGGCGAAGCTTTATCCAAGAATTCAATTCGAAAAGATGATTGTGGACAATACCACAATGCAGTTGGTCTCGAATCCAAATCAGGTAAGATATTAGAAACAATTTGTAAAGGAATGTGTGTGGATGCATTTTTCTTAAACACGATTACAGTTCGATGTTATGGTCACTCCAAATTTGTATGGCAACATTGTGGATAACATCGCTTCAGGACTTGTTGGTGGTGCTGGCGTCGTAGCTGGAGCTTCATACTCCGCCGAGGCTGTTGTCTTTGAGCCGGTAAGTTCTAATAATTCATGCGGGTGCAGACCGTTGTCATTAAAAAAAACCTATTCACAGGGTGCACGTCACACTTTTGCTGAAGCCGTGGGTAAAAATGTCGCAAACCCAACTGCCATGCTTCTGTGCGGTGCTAAGCTCTTGCGTCACATTAATTTAGCTGACTACAGTGACAAAATTACCAATGCCATTTCTAAAGTTCTACTTGATGGCAAATACAAGACCAAGGATTTGGGAGGACAATCCACCACACAGGACTTCACTCGTGCTGTTATTGCCAACATTCATTAACTTGTTCCACAGAGCAAGCATACTCCTAGTTAATGCAGTCACAAAAGAGAGAATTCTGTTGTCTGGTTTCGCAATGTTGGTACTTTCCCCATTTAATTTATACCCCGTTTTTTTGAGGAGCTTATAGTTTCCTCCGCCAATTGTTTATATTTTTTAATCAACTGACTATTGACCAAAGGACAACAGTGTAAAATCTAGAACTAAGATCAAAATATGTTCTTTTCAATTTCTATTTGTTTTCAAAGCTCTTGTACATGTGTAATTTTTTTTTTCCTAATCTCATGCATGTATTATTAGTAGAATAAGCAAGAGTACAGATTTTTTTTTCTTTTTAGTATTATTTTCTTTTTTTTTTTTTGCAAATACTGTTTTTTTTATGTCCTTACGTCCCGATTATTTGTGTACTTTATTTATATTTACTATATTCCTATTTATTTTCAATCTGTAGACAAATTTATGAAAGTAAACTGTTTTATTGTCAATCTCTTTTAAGCAAAAACAAAATAAAACGCCGAAGATATTTAAGTAGAAACTCTTAAAGCTGTTGTTCAATTTGTTCAAATATCCTAACTATCCTCTTTTCCAGGTTAATTGTTATTCTCATTGTTTATCTCTCCACCGAATATGTCTATTTGGGCAGGATGTAAGGTAGAATAAACGAAATCATATTATTAAAATCATTCTTCAGTAGAATTTTATGTATGGAACTCATGGAAACCTTTTAGCGACGTTCTGCCGAAAGAAACTTTATTGAAACGCAAAGTCGCCGCTGCGTTTTCGCATGTTGAAAAATCAAGCCATTGATAGAAATTGTTGAAGAAAAAAAGTAAATCTGGCTTCGAATTATAGAGGTAAACAAACCAGGATTTTCCGATTATAGCGGTTTTCACGTTGTTGCACAAAAACAAATTCGAATTAACGAGGAACCAAATTACATAGGTTTTCTTCGATTTACATGTTTTTTCAGGGGACTGTGTGAATGCTTCTTTTTACAGAGGTTCTTTGAATTATAGAGCTTCGAGTTATAGAGAGTTTAGTGTAATTCTAACAGTACAAACATCGTTAAAGTGTTGTTATGGTATAACTGCAGTTATGTACATAGCTTACTTCTTTACTTGAATAGTTTAAGAAGTCTGAAAAACACCCATTTTTAATATATGTATACATTTTTCTATGTTGATTCGTTTCACCAAAAATATGCTGATGCTATTATACAAATTTTGAATTTGTTTAATATAATTAGTGTATTTATTCGGAAAACGAATATCTCTGCCCATCAAAATAATAAAAGAAACTCATTTGACAGATAAACAACGCACACAAAATAGTTTATTACAAAAATTTTCTTTAAGGCCGCCTTAGGTTATTCATCAACGACCACTTTATTACATATTCGTCCTATTTGCTGGATTTCACTTTCCACTATGTCACCAGGCTTAAGGAATTCTGGCGGCTTTCTGTACATACCAACCCCTGCAGGTGTTCCAGTAAGAATAACATCACCAGGCTTTAACGTGATTGTCCTACAAAAAATAAGACTCATGAATAATTTTTGTGCAAAACAAAATACAAGTAAAAAACTGACTGTGTAATGTTGTAAATTATATCGTCAACTTTGTAAATCATGTTCGTGGTATTTCCATTCTGTTTTTCTTCACCGTTGACCTTGGTTGTCAACTGGAGGTTATGTACATCTGGAATTAAGCTTTTATGGACAATTCCCGGGCCAAGTGGACAGAAGGAGTCCATTGATTTCCCAATCAAAAATTGACCTCCATTCCGTTCCCTCTGCCAATCTCTAGCTGAAATATCCTGAGCTACGGTATATCCAAAAATGTAGTCGAATGCCTTTTCCTTTGGTACATGTCTAGCTTCCTTTCCAATAATGACAGCCAATTCAACTTCCCAGTCGATTTGCTGCAAAGAAATGTAACAATCTACAATTGGGCCTTTACTATATATCATATACCTACGGAAGTTACTTTATGAGCGATTATGTTTCCAGTTGGACCAACAAGAGCACTAGCGAATTTGCTGAAGAACATCGGTTCTTCCGGCTTTGGTTTGCCTAAGAACTGACAATGATCCATATAGTTCATACCGATACAAACTATTTTTTCAGGATTAGAGACCGGTGGTAATAGGGTAATCTCGTCACTCATAGCCTCAGGTTGACGATCGCAGAGTTTAATTTTAATCTCATCCATATTAAAACCCTGTGTTATGAAAGTTATCATGTCATTGGAAATACTCGTCTCATTTGAGAGGGTCACAAGATTTTTTCCATCTTCGGAAAGAACTCCAAGACATTTTTGCGGTTCGTTCTTTCGCAGGAATTGCACAAACCGCATTGTCGATTACAGAACGAAAACAACAATCACTAATCAAACCGTGTCGTCTTTATCAGCTGAAACTAATTTTCGTCGTATTCCTCTGAGTTTCAATACGGCTGGATTTTCGGCCAATGTATTTGCTAAAAAATTTTTTGACAGTTTACGCAGTTACATATTTTGGCAAGAAATTTTAGTACATGTGGAATGAAATTGAAATAGAAGACGTGAAGTGTTTTTTGTTTTGTATTTTTATCATAACATAAAATAATATTTACGTAGTCTTTTTCTAAGCATATAATTATTCTGCTCTTTAATTTGTTTTATTGGCCTATTGAAGTTTCATAACTGTCCTCTTTTCAGGTTGATTGCTTTTTCCATTGTTAATCTCCCCACTGACTATGTTTATTTGGGCAGCATGTAAGATTTAATAAAAGTAATCATTCGTCACTAGAATTTTCTATGGAACTCTCGGAAAACTTTATTATGTCGTTCTACCGAATGAAACTTTCGGGGATCGGGAGTCGATAAAAATATGAATGAAGTATTCCAAAACCAAAGAGAAAAGAGAATGTATATTTAAAGAATGTGTGATTGCGCAGATTATACAGGAACAATCAGTTATAGTTATCAGTAAAACTTAACACGATTTAACGCAATGCTAAGTAATTCCAACAGTTCAAACATAGTTATGTAGTTTAGTGAAATCAAGAACTTGAATGGTTTAAGAAATCTCGCAGTGTGCACGTCACGTTTTCAATATAGAAATCTCCTGTATTTGTTATCTTATGGCCAATTGTCTCACCAAAAATATGCTGATGCTATTATACAAATTTTGAATCTTTCTAATAAATTTAGTGAATTTATTTCCACAAGCAATTATCTCTTTACTTATTACTTTCTTCCTGAGAATGACGCCTAGTCCAAAAAAATAATAAGCGAAAATCATTTAATAGATAAACAACGTACAAAATATAAAGTTTATTGCAAAAATTTTGTTTAAGGCCGCTTTAGATTATTTATCAACGACCACTTTATTACACATTCGTCCTATATGCTGGATTTCACTTTCCACTATGTCACCAGGCTTAAGATACTCAGATGGGTTTCTGTGCATACCAACCCCTGCAGGTGTTCCAGTAAGAATAACATCACCAGGCTTTAACGTGATACTCCTACAAAAGATAAGACTCATGAATAATTTTCGTGCAAAGGAAAATGCAAGTAAGAAACTGACTGTGTTATGTTATAAATTATATCGTCAACTTTGTAAATCATGTTCCTTGTATTTCCATTCTGTTTTTCTACACCGTTAACCTTAGTTATCAACTGGAGGTTATGTACATCTGGAATTAAGCTTTTATGAACAATTCCCGGGCCAAGGGGACAGAAGGAGTCCATTGATTTTCCAATCAAAAATTGCCCTCCATTTCGTGTCTTCTGCCAATCTCTAGCTGAAATATCCTGAGCTACGGCATATCCAAAAATGTAGTCGAATGCCTTTTCCTTTGGCACATGTCTAGCTTCCTTTCCAATGATGACAGCCAATTCAACTTCCCAGTCGATTTGCTACAAAAGAAATGTTACAATGTGCAAGATGTACAATTGGGCCTTCACTCTAAATCAAATACTTACGGAGGTTACACCATGAGCAATTATGTTTCCAGTTGGACCAACCAGAGTACTCGCGAATTTGCTGAAGAACATCGGCTCTTTCGGCTTTGGTTTGCCTTGTTCGTGACAATGATCCATATAGTTCAGACCGATACAAACTATTTTTTCAGGATTAGAGACCGGTGGTAATAGGGTAATCTCGTCACTCATAGCCTCAGGTTGACGGTCACATAGTTTACTTTTAATTTCATCGATGTTGAAACCCTGTGTTATGAACGTTATCATGTCATTAGAGATACACGTCTCATTTGACAGGGTCACAAGACTTCTTCCATCTTCGGAAAGAATACCCAGACATTTTTGCGGGTAACTTTTTCGCAGGAATTGCACAAATCGCATTGTTGACTTCAGGATGAAAACAACTATCACCAATCAACCAGAGGACAAATTAAAGTCGTCTTTATCAGCTGAAACTGACTTATTTCTACGAGTTCGAATACGGCTGGATTTTCGGCCAATGTATGTATTTGCTTCAATTTTTCTTTTGACAGTTTACGCAACAAGAGGTGAAGGTGTGTGTGCGTGCCGCGAAGAATATAACAGTTGAAAAATGACAAGCAGCTAATTTGAGAACATTTGACATTGCACTATTCAAGTAGTAGCTCGGGTTTAAGTACAGATTTTATCTTTTAAATTTGAATTGGCACGGCATAACTGGCCCCTATGATCAGTTATTGGAGCCCTTTTTTCATCAGAAGTTAGCGTTATCTTATTAATTAATTAATTATATAACAGATGGGCAAGGCTGGCGCAGAGTGACAATTCGTAAGAGGGTAGACGTCGCTCACTCTGTTAAGCAACGTTGACGAGGAAGATTGAGCGTGAAGAAACTAAAGAAATAAAGGGTGATTTTTTAAAAGCTATAGGAAAGTTTTTCAAAAAAAAAAACACATAAAATTCAGAAAAATGCATGAAATCTTTATTTGAATCGATAATGCGGTCCATATTATTTAATGTTTGAAGATTATATTGATTCAATGTTGTCTTCTAATGCGTCAATTGAAGCGGTCTATGTAGACATGAGCTTTAACATAGCCCCACAAAAAATAGTCTAAAGGCGTTAAATCGCACGATCTAGGCGGCCAATTGACCGAACGTGAAATAAAATGTTCACCGAACTCGCCTCTCAATAAGTCCATTGTTGCGCGTGCTGTGTGGCATGTGGCACCGTCTTGTTGAAACCACATGGCATGCAAGTCAAGCTCTTGCATTTTGGGGAAAAAAATGTTGGATATCATTTCACGGTAGCGCTCACGATTCACAGTTACGTTACGATTCGCATCATCTTTGAAGAAGTACGGTCCAATGATGCCGCCAGCCCATAAACCGCACCAAACTGTGACTTTTCTGGATGCATTGGTAGCTCTTGCAACGCTTCTGGCTGATATTCACTCCAAAATTGACAATTCTGCTTATTTACGTACCCATTGAGCCAAAAATGAGCTTCGTCGCTGAACACAATTTTTCGCGATGAACATTTTGATAATAAAATTCAATAATTTGCAAGCGTTGTTCGTTTGTAAGACCATTCATGGTTAAATTATAGACCAAACTGAAGACGTTTGACAGTGAAACAAAACACGAAATGTGCGTCAGCTGTTTAAATCAGTGTTGCCAAAAAGATAATAGCTAAAAAATCACCCTTTAAATATTATAAGTTTAAGATAAAAGTTAGATTAAAGTAAAAGTTGCTATAAATCAGAAGTGGGATTACTCAGAAGTTCGTTAAAAACAGAAATTTGTAGCCAGAAGAGGCGAACAATTGGAATTTCAAAATTGGATGTGAGTTTGATCAATTGCATGTTCCAATTAAATACGCTGTTGTAAGCAAATGTTTCGTAAATTCATTTCTTTATCAACTTGTGAGTAATAAAACACAAATTGTAAAAGCGCAAAATGTACCGCATGGTTTGAGAAAAACCGGCAATTTCGAGGAATAACGGTTGATCTTCATTTGTACAAATGGCAAAACAATGACGGCGATCATACAAGAAATTAATCCACAAGACGGATGGGAAGCAATAGAACCACAGTCACTTGAAAGTTCCGTCATACAAGATTCCGAAGGTGACTCGGGAATTAAGAGTGATGACGATAACCAATTGCGAACCAAAGAATGGGACATCATTCGGAGAGAAGAGATCTTAGAGAGAGAACGTGGATGATGCGCCAAGAAAGAGAACTCGCGGAGAAAATCAAGCTGTTAGAGAAAAGGTTAGGTGGAAACGAGAATGCTGTCAAAACAAAGGTTCACTGCAGCATAAAAGAAATTGCCGAAGCTTTATCAATTTTCTCTCCTGGAGAGGTGCAATCGCTCACAGTAGACCGATGGGTTAGTCGTGTGAAAAATATAATGCAAATATATGATTGGGATGTGCGGGTGGTATTAATGGCAGCAGCTTCCAAATTAAAAGGACCCGCTCGTTATTGGTGGGATACAACGCAGGAAGTGTCTTCAACTTAGAGTGAGCTGGCTAACGTGTTGAAGATGAGTTTCCCACAACAGCACAATAAAGTAGAGGCGCATTAACAAATGGCACGACGAGTAAGGAAATCTCATGAAAGCATTGAGTTATATTCCCATGAGATGAATATGTTGGGAAAATGAATCTCACTAAGTAAAGCCATAATCCAATATATCTTAACGGGATTGAATGGACGGAAATTGACAACGAGCCTCGCAGTCATCAATTTTAATGACATGACAATACTGGAATCATTAAAATTGACATTGAAAATACCGAAATCATTGAAAGACTTAAATTGTATGAGAGCATTAGAACAAATACACGACAAAACCTGAATACAACTAAACTAATAATGAAACCTCAGCAATTACCGAACTCAGACGCACAATATAACGCAATTTAGGAAGCCAAATAATAAAAACTGCTCATCTGCAACCAGCCAGGATACTTTGCTAAACAGTGTCAGACTAATCGTAAACGAGCCGATTCGCTTCGAAGTATTCAGTTCGACTACAACTCACGACTGAATGCACTGAATCATAACAAAATGCATGTGTCTAAAGTACCCTCTATCCAATTTTTTTCAAATTCTCGATTGGGAACGGATTTGACTTTGCTCTTTTTTCGGAAGCAAATAGAGGTTACAATTTTACTGCGGCGGACCAAAGTTTCTTAGGTAATTGTTTTTGATTTAGTAAAATGAAGTGAAATTTTTTTTATTGGATTGACTACAATCGAAATATTTATGAATGGAACTAGACATCGTTCACATGGCCGCATTGCAGCGATCAATTCGTTGGACCCAATTTTCGATAACTCGGCCATACATTTCGGCCATACGGTCGCTATTTCGCGTTCAATGTTGGCACTTAGCTCTTCCAACGTCGTCGGCTTATTCGCGTAAGCCATTGACTTAAGGTAGCCCCAAAGAAAATAGTCTAGAGGCGTTAAATCGCACGAACGATGCGGCCACCGGTTGGCCCATTTCTTGAGTTAACACGTTTATCAAACTTACCCTTCAATAAATCGATTGTAACGTGCGCTGTGTGGCTTGTGGCACCACCCTATTGATCGCTATTTTTGATGAAAAAATATGGCCCAACAACGCCGCCGGCATACAAACCGCACCAAACAGTTATTTTTTGTGGATGAAGTGGTGATTCATGAAGCACATGTGGATTTTCACCCGACCACTAACGCATATGGTGGGCTCCGTTGGCTCGATCGGTTAGTGTGTCGGACTGTTGAGCGAGAATGCTCAGGTTCGAATCCAGCTCGGGAAAAAAAAAAAAAATACCACAAACATTTTTTACGGCCCCACATTCAGCAAACGACGGACAACCTTCCTGGAGTACTTCTGTCATGAAAAACTTTCGCAATTCGCCGTTCGGAACCGGCATTTAACAGTAGGACCTTTCTTAATGTGTCAAATTATAACGCGGGCATTAAGCGGCTCTCAACGGGCATTAAGCCAAAAATGAGCTTTGTCACTAAAGATAATTTTGCCGCGCATATTCACCAGAGTCCAATCGGAGAACGTACGTCGCATCAAATGGTCCATCGGCTTCAATTCTTGAGTCAGCTTCATCTTGTATGGGTGTAAATGAAGATCTTTATGCAATATACGCCATAATGTGGTCTGAGCGATGCCTAGTTCTTAAGAACGAAGTGGAATTGACTGATATTTTTGACACTTCGACCTACCCGTTGTTTCACTGGCATGGCAACATCACACAACGAACATATAGACTCAAATTTTTGCACTAAACTTGTTATTGCCTGTCTAATAGGTCCAACATGGTGCTAAGCATGGTGTGAGGCCGCATGGCTTATAAAGGAATTGGCAGCCTGGTGTTCATGGATACAATTTTTAAGGGTTTTGAGCTTCTTAATACTTAGCGATATAACTTGACCCAAAACGCCATCAATTTGGAGATGCAGGGGCCGTTTTCTCCGAACAGGATAAAGAGGGCCCCCACAAATGGGGAAATCGTGAAAGGTTTACGAAGGAATGACTATTGTATATTGTCCGCCAACAACTGGGGACATCTCCCTGATTAAGTTTATTAAGATTATAAAAAAAAACGTGCATCACTTGTAAAGTAAGAAAAAGGAGACTTTCCGACGCAAACCTTGCGTTTTCGCAGGAAGGGCTTCAAATGGGTCCTGAAATTTTTCGTAAACTTATCGATTTGAGGCTTTGGAGATAGCAAATCATTATCGAAGCAAGTTGACTGCACACAAAATACCATTTGTACTTGTAACTTATTTATTTCCATTATATTTCGCTCACATTATAAAGTGTGCAAACACTTTTTTAATTTTAATTCTCAACCGATTTAAACCATATTTTTGTTTTAGGACAGGTTTTTTCTTTTGCTCTTTCTTTTCATATATAACATTATATACAAACTTTTCCGAAAACTGTGATATCTTAAAAAAAAATGGGTGTGCAAATGCTTTTTGACTGGCTATATGTAGAATCACGAAGTGATTCTATAAGGGTTTCGTTTCTCCTGTGGAACGTTGACAATTTTATTTTTTGATTTAATTAGTATTTTTTTTTACAAAACAATTTCACTTCCGCTAAAGCTATTTAAAAAATTGTAGCATAAATCGTATGAAATACATTTGAAACAATCTTATTTTTTATTTTATTTTTTTTTATTATTAAGTAAAAATTATAATATTTATTGTTTTATTTATTTTTACACACATGAAAATAATTAATGAATATTACTATTTTGAAATCAATTTTTCTAAATTAGTATACTAAACAGTATAACAAAATCTCTACTTTGTAAATTTTGTAAAAGCTTCCGCTGGTAACATATAAAAGCCAACACAAGAAATTTTCCAGCCAGTGCAATCAGTACAGTCATTGGAAGGCACTCTAAGGTAAGGTGCGTTCCTAGGAGGTCTTCTTGTGCGTCCAACTTAAGTAAACACTGTACTATTAGTATACCGATGGCTTTGTTTTTTTCTTCCTGTTGAATAAAGAGATTGAAAAGAACCTATATTGCACTGTACCTAGAGTCTCATAGTACAAATTGCATTTTGTCTATAGTTTTTCAATAATAGCGTCCACGTATTCAGTAGTGCTGCAACTACCTCCAACGTCCTTTGTCATCTTTCCTTCTTTGAGTACGCAGTTAATAGCATCTCCAATTCTATCGGAAAGATCTTTTGAACCTATGTGGCGAAGTAATTTCATACCACACATAATCATCGCAGTAGGATTTGCAATATCTTTTCCAGCTGCCTTAGCAAAAGTATGACGTGCACCCTATAACAAACACCGAACACACAATGTAAGTATTTCTTAGTAGAGAGAAAGAAAACTCAAATTACGGGTTCAAAAACAGCGACTTCCGTGGAATATGAAACACCAGGTACAACACCAGCACCACCCACAAGTCCAGCGGTAAGGTTATTCACAATATTTCCGTACAAGTTCGGCGTAACCATAACATCGAACTAAAAGAAAACAATTCAGACAATGAAAAGACAAAATATTGTAGAAGGCAGTACTTGCCTGATGAGGATGCGAAACTAACTGCATCGTTGTATTATCCACAATCATTTTTTCGAATTTTATTCGTGGGTAAAATTTTGAAATTTGCTCACAAGTGCGTAAGAATAATCCATCGCCAAGTTTCATGATGTTCGCCTTATGGACTACTGTGACCTTCTTGCGCTTATTGTTTGTGGCGTAATCAAATGCAAATTTTGCAATCCGTTTCGTCTTTTTCCGGGTTATAATTTTCAGGGACTCTATCACGCCGGGCACCGACTCATGTTCAAGGGCGGAATATTCACCTTCTGTACTTTCACGAATAACCACAGTGTTCACTTTTTTGTGACGGGTCTTAATGCCCGGCAACGTCTTAAATGCCACAACATTGGCATACAGGTCCAGATCGACAATGAGTTTCGAGCTCAATGGCTTTTGTAAATGTACGGACATATCCGATCGGTCTAAGACTCCCTAAAAAACATTAAAATGTTCTTAAAAGTATATATTTATCTATTTGGCATGTCTTACTTTAATACAAATTTTGTTAGACTCAATTGATTTTTTTACATCCTCATATTTTATTTGTGGCATTGGGTTGACTTCAGAAAGTATGAACTTATCAAAATCGACTGGAGCATCAACAGCCTGTCAATAGCAAAACCAAAAACAACTGCAGCACAAAAATATACTCAATCTTATTAATTTACTTACTTTAAAAATCTTTTCCATAGCAGCTGTCACTTCTGGACCAACACCATCACCCGGAATCAATGTACATCTCGTTCTATGGTGTATATTTTCGTCGTCATTACACGAACATGAGCTCTAAGTGTGAAACAAGCATTAAAAACTCCATTTAACATACAACAAGGAACTTACATCTTTCAACCCTAGGTTACTGTGAAACTGCAGTGCAATTAGCTGCCAAATAAATTTTGCCCCCGCTACTTTTCCCGGAGCTTTGCATAGAAACTTAAACATTTTTAATGTACGAAGAGATTCTAAATAAAGTAAATTAATATGAAAGATTTAAGAAGAAAAGAACCAACAGGAAACACTAAAAATTTATAACTTTGAGGGGTTAGTACGAGCAACAGTTGACCATCACTAAAATTAGTTTAATTTTTTTTTAAATCAACTCGAATTTGTATGAGATTTTGTTTGACTGTTTTTATTATTTTAAAGCTAAACAATTTTGAAGTTCTGTCATCATACTTCTTTTTCTTTTTTTTTTTCTATGTGCTTAAAGGAAAGTGAATTTACGCATTGTATGATTTCAGATTTCACCGAGTTTCGACTAGGAGGCTTAAAGGCCGATTTAAAAGGATGGTAAACAGCCTCGAACGGTTTTCCATCTCTAGTAAAAGACGCAAAAAGACCAGTCAAGGATTCGAAATCATCTGCTTCATTAAACTTAGCTTATCCCCAACATTCTGGACGCAGTCGAAGGCGGTCGAGTAACGACATTCGTCATCAGCCACTTAACTTTTTTTTAATCTGGTCTTTTGCAGTTACTCAAGTACATGACGAACCACTTTTAAAAAAATTCTTTAATATCGAAACAAATAATGAAAGATAACAAAAAGGATTTTCCGATTAAACCCTCGCAGTTTCCTTTAAACTACTAAATTAATAAACAAAAGTCATATCGTGGCATCAAATTTTAGTGGACAGCCAGCTCTAATCAATTTAAAACCATATTCCACAGTCATTTAAGGGTTTATTTGAAAGCACAACATTCAATAAATATGTTTTTATTTTTATTAGCAAAGAATTAAAAAATTAAGACTTAATTCTAATAATAATAATTAATTTTAATAAAATAAAATAATTTGCATAATTTGATTAATGAGTTAATTTTAATATTAATTCATCAAATTTTCTTCCTCATTCATCAATTTACTTAAGTTACATTAAAAAAAAATAAGATAAATAAATAAACTGCGTAACAGCCCAAACAGGGCCAGAGCCAGTGTTGCCAGACGATTTTGGCAGGACGTCCCGATTTTTAGCCCAAAATTAAATATCCCACGCCACAGCCACAGCAACAGTCCCGCTTTAAATACATTTGTTAATTTCTATATTTCAAACATTTTCGAACTTTATTTGGCATTCAAATAATATAACAGCCACAAAATACAGTCGGAGTCAAAAGTCTCCTCAAATGTTTTCTGGTACTCTGATTGTAAACTTTTTCTTTAGTTTTGGAAAGGATTATTGATTTTCTAGAAGACATCAAAGAAACTATAAGATATAACCTTCAGAGTCAAAAAAACAGTGTACACTCTAAATACCTAGAATAAAAACTTAAAGCTAACACGAAGCCTTTTATATATTTGTGTTAAAAATAGCTTTTAAAATCTTTGGCTGTTTCGAAAGCTAGGATTATGTCCGAAAGCAACTGCAAAGGCTTTTTATTTAGAAATGATATTGCCTTAACAGAAATTCATGAGTCATTATGACCCTTTTCCGCTCAAACGTGACTCAAAAGCAAAAGTATCACTTTTTCGGCTACAAGACAAAACAAATTTTAACAGATTTTCAATTGCTTGAATCTGAAAAATTAAAGCCATCCAATAATCTTTACTCAAATTGTCAAGCGCATAAATGCAAATGTTACAATTTCTCAGATGACAACATTTTCGCTAAACTTTAATTCTTAAGCTGGAAAAGTTTAATTGGTTTTGAAATAGTTTAATATGCTGTATCTGTATTCAACTTGTTTTATGTTTCAGTTGATAGCTTATATGAAGGACGTGCTGGTGGAAAATTATTTTAAACAGTTTCCAAAAAAATGATTCCAATAACACCTTTGAACTAGTTCCTTTTATATTACGTTTCTCAACTAAATTTAAAATGGTCGGACGACACAAATAAATTGATGTATGCTAAATTACTCATAACAAATGTTGAAGCTATCAAGGGCGAATTGCAGCCCTTGTGCAGTAGTCACAAATGACCTAAATAAGATATCCATCTTCATCGTCTCCTTCCCTTTGATTTCATTTGACAGTGTTTTATATGCAATTCCTGTCTGTGAATACGTGTGAGCTGCCAATTATTTTCTGTTAAAGATTAGTTGTTGCAACCACCAATTTTTTTTTGCAAGTTTTAGGCAAATATCTACGAAAAATGTTTCTATTTTGATTGCATTGAGCATTTTTCCCACTATTACTACTAGAAATAACAAATTTAGCTTATTTATATTAATTAAAAAAATTTATTTCATGCTTTCAAAAAGTAACGTCCACCCGGACTCCGTACAGCAAGCAATGGGGGCTGCTCAGAAGCCCAAATAAGTGTGCATGTAAAATGTGGGCGAGGGGTTTTCCAGTTTGGAAAGCTGGGTATCTTGTGTAGGTTATTTGTGCTGGTAAGTACAGGCAGGCCCTTAACCCTCATCGGATACCTGCAAAAATTGCGGGAACTCATCAGCTAGCGCAACACTGGGGCATGTGGCTTGCACTTGCCCTGCTCTCGCTAAAACAGATTCGAAACATTGGGAAACTACTTCATTACGTCGCTGAACGAAGCAGCACGTCTTAAATCAACTCAGTTACGGAGCTTCACATTTGCATCCAAATTCTGCGGTCTCGTGATAGTATGTTACAAAATTTACCAACTTTGTGACGGTGGCTGCACTATGGACCAATATTGATCGTAGTTCTTCGACTATATTAAAGGATAAACTTAAAAATAAGTTATGTAAGCCTTCGGAGAAATATAAATATATGAAGAATTATTACTTTGTTACATTCCTCTGAGTAAACCTTAGATAAATAAAAGGATAAGTAATGAAAAACTACAGACTTTTTTTATGCCCCGCTTTTGATGAAAGAATACCGCTTTTTTTTAATCAAAAAGTTTCAATGTCCCACTTTGCCCTAAAAAAATCTGGCAACGCTGGCCAGGATGTAGCTTTTCCGCGCCTCCACTGTGTTGTGCGTTATAATTTGCCACATGTGAAGGGACCTGCGGTTTATTGCCGGTTCCAAACGGTGGATGGCGAAAGCTTTCGATGACAGAATTACTCCAGGCGGGTTGTTAGTAACTCGCTGGCGGCGGGATCGTGAAACATTGTTTGTGGTGTTCTCTCCCCGGGCTGTATTCGAACTCGGGTACTCTCGCATAGCAGTCCGACGCACTAACCATTCAAGCAGCGATAGGGAAAACTTGGAGTGTTGCGGTCTGTCACTTTAGGAAATTCGCATCTAATAGGGGAACTATCACTATGCCAAGTTTCATCGAAATCGGTCACCCGAAGGTCATGCACTATCCTTGTCAATGGTTTTGCAAAAATATCTGCTAATTTCTTACAAGCTGGTACAAAAGGAATCTCAAAACGGTTATCACTATATTTTTTGGTTTATTATTCTATAATTAACCTTTGTAATCGTAACAGAAAAAAAAAATTTAACACCCCCTCAAACTTTCACAGTTTGCGTTTGGCGGGTTGTAGAGTGCATATATGTAATAATAATTTGTCTGTCCGTCCGCCGTACGCCGTACGCCGGCCGATTTTTTTCAGCACTAAAAGTTCCACCATTCCTAAGTTGTTGGAGCTATAAGGACAAAACTCGGCTCAAAAATAGTTCCAGTCTAGCCGCTTATTTTTTTATAAAATATACTCTTACATCAATATAGCTTGTTCTAGAATGATACCCTGGATTTTTAATTAGCTCTAAGGCGCCCTGGTTTTTTAAGTGAAGAATCGGTTTAAGGTCATCTTTAGGCAGTATGTTGTTGCGCAATTCCATTAGCCAGCTCGGGAAAAAAAAAAAAATACCACAAACATTTTTTACGGCCCCACATTCAGCAAACGACGGACAACCTTCCTGGAGTACTTCTGTCATGAAAAACTTTCGCAATTCGCCGTTCGGAACCGGCATTTAACAGTAGGACCTTTCTTAATGTGTCAAATTATAACGCGGGCATTAAGCGGCTCTCAACGGGCATTAAGCCAAAAATGAGCTTTGTCACTAAAGATAATTTTGCCGCGCATATTCACCAGAGTCCAATCGGAGAACGTACGTCGCATCAAATGGTCCATCGGCTTCAATTCTTGAGTCAGCTTCATCTTGTATGGGTGTAAATGAAGATCTTTATGCAATATACGCCATAATGTGGTCTGAGCGATGCCTAGTTCTTAAGAACGAAGTGGAATTGACTGATATTTTTGACACTTCGACCTACCCGTTGTTTCACTGGCATGGCAACATCACACAACGAACATATAGACTCAAATTTTTGCACTAAACTTGTTATTGCCTGTCTAATAGGTCCAACATGGTGCTAAGCATGGTGTGAGGCCGCATGGCTTATAAAGGAATTGGCAGCCTGGTGTTCATGGATACAATTTTTAAGGGTTTTGAGCTTCTTAATACTTAGCGATATAACTTGACCCAAAACGCCATCAATTTGGAGATGCAGGGGCCGTTTTCTCCGAACAGGATAAAGAGGGCCCCCACAAATGGGGAAATCGTGAAAGGTTTACGAAGGAATGACTATTGTATATTGTCCGCCAACAACTGGGGACATCTCCCTGATTAAGTTTATTAAGATTATAAAAAAAAACGTGCATCA
The DNA here is from genome assembly GCA_905187475.1 of Syritta pipiens. NCBI lineage: Eukaryota > Metazoa > Arthropoda > Insecta > Diptera > Syrphidae > Syritta > Syritta pipiens. The sequence continues at coordinate 30,500,750 of LR994572.1, read as the reverse complement.
CTTGTAAAGTAAGAAAAAGGAGACTTTCCGACGCAAACCTTGCGTTTTCGCAGGAAGGGCTTCAAATGGGTCCTGAAATTTTTCGTAAACTTATCGATTTGAGGCTTTGGAGATAGCAAATCATTATCGAAGCAAGTTGACTGCACACAAAATACCATTTGTACTTGTAACTTATTTATTTCCATTATATTTCGCTCACATTATAAAGTGTGCAAACACTTTTTTAATTTTAATTCTCAACCGATTTAAACCATATTTTTGTTTTAGGACAGGTTTTTTCTTTTGCTCTTTCTTTTCATATATAACATTATATACAAACTTTTCCGAAAACTGTGATATCTTAAAAAAAAATGGGTGTGCAAATGCTTTTTGACTGGCTATATGTAGAATCACGAAGTGATTCTATAAGGGTTTCGTTTCTCCTGTGGAACGTTGACAATTTTATTTTTTGATTTAATTAGTATTTTTTTTTACAAAACAATTTCACTTCCGCTAAAGCTATTTAAAAAATTGTAGCATAAATCGTATGAAATACATTTGAAACAATCTTATTTTTTATTTTATTTTTTTTTATTATTAAGTAAAAATTATAATATTTATTGTTTTATTTATTTTTACACACATGAAAATAATTAATGAATATTACTATTTTGAAATCAATTTTTCTAAATTAGTATACTAAACAGTATAACAAAATCTCTACTTTGTAAATTTTGTAAAAGCTTCCGCTGGTAACATATAAAAGCCAACACAAGAAATTTTCCAGCCAGTGCAATCAGTACAGTCATTGGAAGGCACTCTAAGGTAAGGTGCGTTCCTAGGAGGTCTTCTTGTGCGTCCAACTTAAGTAAACACTGTACTATTAGTATACCGATGGCTTTGTTTTTTTCTTCCTGTTGAATAAAGAGATTGAAAAGAACCTATATTGCACTGTACCTAGAGTCTCATAGTACAAATTGCATTTTGTCTATAGTTTTTCAATAATAGCGTCCACGTATTCAGTAGTGCTGCAACTACCTCCAACGTCCTTTGTCATCTTTCCTTCTTTGAGTACGCAGTTAATAGCATCTCCAATTCTATCGGAAAGATCTTTTGAACCTATGTGGCGAAGTAATTTCATACCACACATAATCATCGCAGTAGGATTTGCAATATCTTTTCCAGCTGCCTTAGCAAAAGTATGACGTGCACCCTATAACAAACACCGAACACACAATGTAAGTATTTCTTAGTAGAGAGAAAGAAAACTCAAATTACGGGTTCAAAAACAGCGACTTCCGTGGAATATGAAACACCAGGTACAACACCAGCACCACCCACAAGTCCAGCGGTAAGGTTATTCACAATATTTCCGTACAAGTTCGGCGTAACCATAACATCGAACTAAAAGAAAACAATTCAGACAATGAAAAGACAAAATATTGTAGAAGGCAGTACTTGCCTGATGAGGATGCGAAACTAACTGCATCGTTGTATTATCCACAATCATTTTTTCGAATTTTATTCGTGGGTAAAATTTTGAAATTTGCTCACAAGTGCGTAAGAATAATCCATCGCCAAGTTTCATGATGTTCGCCTTATGGACTACTGTGACCTTCTTGCGCTTATTGTTTGTGGCGTAATCAAATGCAAATTTTGCAATCCGTTTCGTCTTTTTCCGGGTTATAATTTTCAGGGACTCTATCACGCCGGGCACCGACTCATGTTCAAGGGCGGAATATTCACCTTCTGTACTTTCACGAATAACCACAGTGTTCACTTTTTTGTGACGGGTCTTAATGCCCGGCAACGTCTTAAATGCCACAACATTGGCATACAGGTCCAGATCGACAATGAGTTTCGAGCTCAATGGCTTTTGTAAATGTACGGACATATCCGATCGGTCTAAGACTCCCTAAAAAACATTAAAATGTTCTTAAAAGTATATATTTATCTATTTGGCATGTCTTACTTTAATACAAATTTTGTTAGACTCAATTGATTTTTTTACATCCTCATATTTTATTTGTGGCATTGGGTTGACTTCAGAAAGTATGAACTTATCAAAATCGACTGGAGCATCAACAGCCTGTCAATAGCAAAACCAAAAACAACTGCAGCACAAAAATATACTCAATCTTATTAATTTACTTACTTTAAAAATCTTTTCCATAGCAGCTGTCACTTCTGGACCAACACCATCACCCGGAATCAATGTACATCTCGTTCTATGGTGTATATTTTCGTCGTCATTACACGAACATGAGCTCTAAGTGTGAAACAAGCATTAAAAACTCCATTTAACATACAACAAGGAACTTACATCTTTCAACCCTAGGTTACTGTGAAACTGCAGTGCAATTAGCTGCCAAATAAATTTTGCCCCCGCTACTTTTCCCGGAGCTTTGCATAGAAACTTAAACATTTTTAATGTACGAAGAGATTCTAAATAAAGTAAATTAATATGAAAGATTTAAGAAGAAAAGAACCAACAGGAAACACTAAAAATTTATAACTTTGAGGGGTTAGTACGAGCAACAGTTGACCATCACTAAAATTAGTTTAATTTTTTTTTAAATCAACTCGAATTTGTATGAGATTTTGTTTGACTGTTTTTATTATTTTAAAGCTAAACAATTTTGAAGTTCTGTCATCATACTTCTTTTTCTTTTTTTTTTTCTATGTGCTTAAAGGAAAGTGAATTTACGCATTGTATGATTTCAGATTTCACCGAGTTTCGACTAGGAGGCTTAAAGGCCGATTTAAAAGGATGGTAAACAGCCTCGAACGGTTTTCCATCTCTAGTAAAAGACGCAAAAAGACCAGTCAAGGATTCGAAATCATCTGCTTCATTAAACTTAGCTTATCCCCAACATTCTGGACGCAGTCGAAGGCGGTCGAGTAACGACATTCGTCATCAGCCACTTAACTTTTTTTTAATCTGGTCTTTTGCAGTTACTCAAGTACATGACGAACCACTTTTAAAAAAATTCTTTAATATCGAAACAAATAATGAAAGATAACAAAAAGGATTTTCCGATTAAACCCTCGCAGTTTCCTTTAAACTACTAAATTAATAAACAAAAGTCATATCGTGGCATCAAATTTTAGTGGACAGCCAGCTCTAATCAATTTAAAACCATATTCCACAGTCATTTAAGGGTTTATTTGAAAGCACAACATTCAATAAATATGTTTTTATTTTTATTAGCAAAGAATTAAAAAATTAAGACTTAATTCTAATAATAATAATTAATTTTAATAAAATAAAATAATTTGCATAATTTGATTAATGAGTTAATTTTAATATTAATTCATCAAATTTTCTTCCTCATTCATCAATTTACTTAAGTTACATTAAAAAAAAATAAGATAAATAAATAAACTGCGTAACAGCCCAAACAGGGCCAGAGCCAGTGTTGCCAGACGATTTTGGCAGGACGTCCCGATTTTTAGCCCAAAATTAAATATCCCACGCCACAGCCACAGCAACAGTCCCGCTTTAAATACATTTGTTAATTTCTATATTTCAAACATTTTCGAACTTTATTTGGCATTCAAATAATATAACAGCCACAAAATACAGTCGGAGTCAAAAGTCTCCTCAAATGTTTTCTGGTACTCTGATTGTAAACTTTTTCTTTAGTTTTGGAAAGGATTATTGATTTTCTAGAAGACATCAAAGAAACTATAAGATATAACCTTCAGAGTCAAAAAAACAGTGTACACTCTAAATACCTAGAATAAAAACTTAAAGCTAACACGAAGCCTTTTATATATTTGTGTTAAAAATAGCTTTTAAAATCTTTGGCTGTTTCGAAAGCTAGGATTATGTCCGAAAGCAACTGCAAAGGCTTTTTATTTAGAAATGATATTGCCTTAACAGAAATTCATGAGTCATTATGACCCTTTTCCGCTCAAACGTGACTCAAAAGCAAAAGTATCACTTTTTCGGCTACAAGACAAAACAAATTTTAACAGATTTTCAATTGCTTGAATCTGAAAAATTAAAGCCATCCAATAATCTTTACTCAAATTGTCAAGCGCATAAATGCAAATGTTACAATTTCTCAGATGACAACATTTTCGCTAAACTTTAATTCTTAAGCTGGAAAAGTTTAATTGGTTTTGAAATAGTTTAATATGCTGTATCTGTATTCAACTTGTTTTATGTTTCAGTTGATAGCTTATATGAAGGACGTGCTGGTGGAAAATTATTTTAAACAGTTTCCAAAAAAATGATTCCAATAACACCTTTGAACTAGTTCCTTTTATATTACGTTTCTCAACTAAATTTAAAATGGTCGGACGACACAAATAAATTGATGTATGCTAAATTACTCATAACAAATGTTGAAGCTATCAAGGGCGAATTGCAGCCCTTGTGCAGTAGTCACAAATGACCTAAATAAGATATCCATCTTCATCGTCTCCTTCCCTTTGATTTCATTTGACAGTGTTTTATATGCAATTCCTGTCTGTGAATACGTGTGAGCTGCCAATTATTTTCTGTTAAAGATTAGTTGTTGCAACCACCAATTTTTTTTTGCAAGTTTTAGGCAAATATCTACGAAAAATGTTTCTATTTTGATTGCATTGAGCATTTTTCCCACTATTACTACTAGAAATAACAAATTTAGCTTATTTATATTAATTAAAAAAATTTATTTCATGCTTTCAAAAAGTAACGTCCACCCGGACTCCGTACAGCAAGCAATGGGGGCTGCTCAGAAGCCCAAATAAGTGTGCATGTAAAATGTGGGCGAGGGGTTTTCCAGTTTGGAAAGCTGGGTATCTTGTGTAGGTTATTTGTGCTGGTAAGTACAGGCAGGCCCTTAACCCTCATCGGATACCTGCAAAAATTGCGGGAACTCATCAGCTAGCGCAACACTGGGGCATGTGGCTTGCACTTGCCCTGCTCTCGCTAAAACAGATTCGAAACATTGGGAAACTACTTCATTACGTCGCTGAACGAAGCAGCACGTCTTAAATCAACTCAGTTACGGAGCTTCACATTTGCATCCAAATTCTGCGGTCTCGTGATAGTATGTTACAAAATTTACCAACTTTGTGACGGTGGCTGCACTATGGACCAATATTGATCGTAGTTCTTCGACTATATTAAAGGATAAACTTAAAAATAAGTTATGTAAGCCTTCGGAGAAATATAAATATATGAAGAATTATTACTTTGTTACATTCCTCTGAGTAAACCTTAGATAAATAAAAGGATAAGTAATGAAAAACTACAGACTTTTTTTATGCCCCGCTTTTGATGAAAGAATACCGCTTTTTTTTAATCAAAAAGTTTCAATGTCCCACTTTGCCCTAAAAAAATCTGGCAACGCTGGCCAGGATGTAGCTTTTCCGCGCCTCCACTGTGTTGTGCGTTATAATTTGCCACATGTGAAGGGACCTGCGGTTTATTGCCGGTTCCAAACGGTGGATGGCGAAAGCTTTCGATGACAGAATTACTCCAGGCGGGTTGTTAGTAACTCGCTGGCGGCGGGATCGTGAAACATTGTTTGTGGTGTTCTCTCCCCGGGCTGTATTCGAACTCGGGTACTCTCGCATAGCAGTCCGACGCACTAACCATTCAAGCAGCGATAGGGAAAACTTGGAGTGTTGCGGTCTGTCACTTTAGGAAATTCGCATCTAATAGGGGAACTATCACTATGCCAAGTTTCATCGAAATCGGTCACCCGAAGGTCATGCACTATCCTTGTCAATGGTTTTGCAAAAATATCTGCTAATTTCTTACAAGCTGGTACAAAAGGAATCTCAAAACGGTTATCACTATATTTTTTGGTTTATTATTCTATAATTAACCTTTGTAATCGTAACAGAAAAAAAAAATTTAACACCCCCTCAAACTTTCACAGTTTGCGTTTGGCGGGTTGTAGAGTGCATATATGTAATAATAATTTGTCTGTCCGTCCGCCGTACGCCGTACGCCGGCCGATTTTTTTCAGCACTAAAAGTTCCACCATTCCTAAGTTGTTGGAGCTATAAGGACAAAACTCGGCTCAAAAATAGTTCCAGTCTAGCCGCTTATTTTTTTATAAAATATACTCTTACATCAATATAGCTTGTTCTAGAATGATACCCTGGATTTTTAATTAGCTCTAAGGCGCCCTGGTTTTTTAAGTGAAGAATCGGTTTAAGGTCATCTTTAGGCAGTATGTTGTTGCGCAATTCAATTAGCCATATTGACTCCTTTATACTCTCCGATGCAGCCACGTATTCAACTTCAGTTGATGAAAGTGCAAAGCATTTTTGTCTTCTCGAACATAAGAAAATCGCCGAATCTCCCAACAGAAAAACGAACCCGCTGGTGGATCTTCTGGTTTCGAGGTCAAGCGAATAATCCGAATCACTAAAGCACAGAAAAGAAAATTTATTGCAGTTTATATAAAGTATACCTAAATTTGGCGTAGCTCTAATGTACCGAAAAACTCTCTTGACAGCTTTTATATGGTGGGATGTTGGACAATTGAAAGTCTACTTAATACTCCACCAATGTATGCATTATCTGGTCTTGTTGCTATTGCCAGGTACATTAGACATTCAACCGCTTTACGACAAGGAAAGCTTAGCGTGTTGGATAACAAATGACTTAACAACGTTGATAACAAGACCTTCGCATGGCGTCGATACAGCTTTTGATTCTGCCATATGAAATCTCAATAAGAGTCTGGATTGGTGAATTTCAATCACAAATAATGATTTGCACCGCCCACCGTGATTTCGATGTGTAGCTTCAAATAGTTTATTACAATCATTGCCATTTGCTGCAATTAAACCATCGTCAATGTACAAAGCCATAAAACACAACTCGTATGCCCCTTCGAATGATAAACGGATGTACGGATCTGCTGAACGAGGTTTAAAACCAAAGTTTTTGAGCAGCTGCGTAATTGTTTCATTCCAAATCCTCGAAGACTGCTTGAGACTGTATAGCGTTTTAATTAGCTTATATATGCACCTGTCTTGTCACCATATCCTGCAGATTGTGCCATATACATATGTTCATGCAAAATGCCATTCAAAAACGCGGTTTTTACGTTTGCCATTTGCTTAAAAATGAGATTCTGAGGTGCGGCTATAGCTAAAATAGCTCGTATCGTTGTAACGATAACAGGACTAAAGAATTCGCTAAAATCAACACCTTTCTGACTACATCTTTTAACAACCAACCTAGCTTTATATCTCTTAATTTGCTTTAAACATCTCTACATTTTTGCTTTAAATACACATTTACATGCAATTACTTTAAGATCTTTAGGTGGACTTACCGTTTATCCCGTTTGCCATTTCCTAATTCGTGGCCTTTATCCACTTCTTTTGATTCGACTGTTGCTGAAAGAAATGAACTTCCTTAATTAATAACTGCATTCAAATTCAAGTTACAGCTGAAATTGAATTTTTAGATCTGCTTCGCAGTTTCGCTCTGTAATCGTCGACTTCTCCGCCAGCTTCCAGTGGCTACATATTTCCATCATAGTCAGTCGCTTCATCGTTATTTAACAGATTTGCGTTACCGTCTGTTTTAATCCAGCTAGGTGATCTTGGTGATTCATCGAAATTCGTATTTTTGGTGTCATCGACCTTAAAAACAGATTTTTCCTTAAACATAACGTATCGCGAAAGAAATATCTTATTTGTTTCTGGTAACCAAATACGGCATTCCTTGCAGTTTTCACAATACCCAACAAACACTCCAGATGCTGCCATGTTTACAGGTTCTATCCACAACTTGGCATGAAGAATTGTCCTTGATGTTTGCACAATAAAACGCATGTCCAGGCAAAAATGTTGTTTTATTTCGTCAACGTATTTCTCGATAAAGAAAGAAACTCCTTTTTCTCTTTAAGAAAATTTACCGTAATATAATTGGAGTAATCGTCTTTAAGAAGAAGAAAATATTTCAACTTTCCAACGGATAATGTCGATGCATCTTGCCGAAAACACAAGCATTACAAAAAATATTTTTCACAATCCACACATTTTATTCCTCGAAGTTTTGGCACCTTCTTCACCTTGCACATATGTATGCCTAGCCGCTCATGCCATGTCTCAAGAGATTCACTTTTAAATGCTACATTTTTCCAAAAGTATATTGCAGTAGTTTTAATCAGAACATATTTACATACGTGGAGACATTTCGGGTAGATCAAAATATTAGGTTGTCAAATATCCCCCTTCCGCCTTTCTGTCTTTTGCATTTTCCGGCTATGTACACAGCGCTACAGAGCTCGTATCCAAACTAATCATACATAGCGTCGTTTTGTAGGTTATGTCAAGACCTTTCAAATAATGTATTGCAAAATACGAGCTCTGTAGCGCTTTGTACATAGCCGGAAAATTCAAAAGACAAAAAGGCGGAAGGGAGATATTTGACAACCTAATATTATATAGCCAGTTCTGTTGCGGTTAGTACATTGACCTAACACAGTGTTTTAAAAACAAGTAAAGAACCAAAAATATATAAATTCTATTCCACGACTACATGAGAATGATAATCTGAAATATATACGTACCAGTACTTCCTTGAAAGAACGCTTGCAAAGTAATTTATCTGCCAGATTAAATCTCGCTATTATGAAAGAAAATTTTGTGATCGGAATAATTTTAGAGTTAATTGCATAGTTTTAGACAAAGAGCAAATATTCATCAGCCTAAAATAATGCAAATAATTGAAAAATTATATAATTTTCTTTTATTTCAGAGAGAAAAAACAGCGGACGAACGCAGCAACCGTACCGGCTGTTGGCCAGCGATTTGAGCAGGATAAAATTATTTTTCACCTAAAATTTAACTAAAAATAAATGCAGTCTATTCAGTTTTGAAGTTTCTTTCATGTTTAACGATGCATTTTTTGTTATTTTGTGTTCTTTTAAACATAGTTAGTCTCTTAAGCTATTCGATAATTATATTTTGATTTGATACTAACTTGGTCTTTCAGCAAACTGATGCCAACGTAGTGTGTTTTATTATTTTTTTGTTCTTTGCTAATAAAATCAAAATGTTTTGCTTTCGAAAAAACTCTTAACTGATTTTGGAATACATATGCTTTTTAATTGATTAAACCTGGCTGTCCACTAAAATTTGATTTCACTATACGACTTTTTTTTTATTAATTTGGTAGCTTATAGAAAACAGTTAAGGTTTAATCGAAAATCCTATTGTTTATCTTTTATTACTTGTTTCGACATTAAAGAATTTTTTTTTAAAGTTGTCTGTCATGTACTTGAGTAAGTGGAAAAGACCAGATTTAAAAAAAGTTAAGTGGCTGACGGGTAATGCCGTGACTTTGCCACCTTCGACTTCGTCCAAGAAGCTGGAGATAAGCTTAGTTTAGTGCAGCAGATGATTTCGAATTCTCGACTGGTATTATTGCGTCTTTTATTAGAGATGAAAAATCGTTCGAAGCTGCTTAAAAATAAAAAATAAATAGTCGGCGTAACAGCCCATACAGGGCCAAAGTCTAGCTTCTTCGCGCCTCCACTGTGTTGTGCCCGATATATTTTGACACATGTGGAGGGGACCTACTGTTTAATGCCGATTCCGAACAGCGAATTGCGTAAGCTTTCCATGACAGAAGTACTCCAGGAGGATTGTCAGTCGTTCCCTGGAGGTGGGGCCGTTGGTTCGAAGCTGCTTACCACCCTTTTTAATCGCATTTTTGAGCCTTCTAGTCGAAACTCGGTAATTTGCGTAAATCCACTTTCCTTTAAAAACATAGAAAAAAAAAAGAAGAAAAACAAGTATGATGACAGAATTTTGAAATTTTTTAGCTCTAATATAAGAAAAACAGTCAAACGAAATTTTATACAACGTCCGTTTAGTTTAAAAAACGAACTAATTTTAGTGACGGTCCACTGTTCCCCCTTAAAGTTATAAATTTTTAGTGTTTCCTGTTTGTATTCTTTTCTTTTTAAATTTCTCATATTATTTTACTTTATTTAGAATCTCATCGTACATTTAAAATGTTTAAGTCTCTACGCAAAGCTCCGGGAAAATTATCGCAGCTTATTGCACGGCAGTTTCACAGTAGCCTAGAGTTGAAAGGTGTAAGTTTCTTGTTATACGTTAAATGGTGTTTTTAATTCTCGTTTCGCACTTAGAGTTCATGTTCATGTAATGACAAAAATAGACAATCTAGAACGAGGTGTACATTGATTCCGGGTGATGGCGTTGGACCAGAAGTGACAGCTGCTGTGCTAAAGATTTTTAAAGTTAGTAAATTAACAAGATTGAGTATATTTATTTGCTGCAGTTGTTTTTGGTCTTTTATTGACAGGCTGTTGATGCTCCAGTCGATTTTGATAAGTATATACTTTCTGAAGTCGATCCAGTACCACAAATAAAATATGAGGATGTAAAGAAATCAATTAGATCTAACAAACTTTGCCTTAAAGTAAGATATATCAAATATATAAATCCATACATATACACATACATATATGCAACATTTTAATGTTTTTAGGGAGTCTTAGACCGATCGGATATGTCCGTAGATTTACAAAAGCCATTGAGCTCGAAACTCATTGTCGATCTGGACCTGTATGCTAATGTTGTGACATTTAAGACGTTGCCGGGCATTAAGACCCGTCACAAAAAAGTGAACACCGTGGTTATTCGTGAGAGTACAGAAGGTGAATATTCCGCCCTTGAACATGAGTCGGTGCCCGGCGTGATAGAGTCCCTAAAAATTATAACCCGCGAAAAGACGAAACGGATTGCAAAATTTGCATTTGATTACGCCACAAAAAATAAGCGCAAGAAGGTCACAATAGTCCATAAGGCGAACATCATGAAACTTGGCGATGGATTATTCTTACGCACCTGTGAGCAAATTTCAAAATTTTACCCACGAATAAAATTCGAAAAAATGATTGTGGATAATACAACGATGCAGTTAGTTTCGCATCCTCATCAGGTAAGTACTGCCTTGTACAATATTTTTTTCTTTTCATTGTCTGAATTGCTTTCTTTTAGTTCGATGTAATGGTTACGCCGAATTTGTACGGAAATATTGTGAATAACCTTACCGCTGGACTTGTGGGTGGTGCTGGTGTTGTACCTGGTGTTTCATATTCCACGGAAGTCGCTGTTTTTGAACCCGTAATTTGAGTTTTCTTTCTCTCTACTAAGAAAATATTTACATTGTGTGTTCGGTGTTTGTTATAGGGTGCACGTCATACTTTTGCTAAAGCAGCTGGAAAAGATATTGCAAATCCTACTGGAATGATTTTGTGTGGTATGGAATTACTTCGCCACATAGGTTTAAGAGATCTTTCCGAAAAAATTGGAGATGCTATGAACTGCGCACTGAAAGAAGGAAAGATGACAAAGGACGTTGGAGGTAGTTGCAGCACTACTGAATACGTGGACGCAATTATTGACAAATTATAAGTAAAATGTAATTTATTTTAGACGATTTAGGCTGCGTTTATGGTGAAGCAAATTCACGTCGCACGATTCGCTACTAGCGATCATTTACATTTTTACATATAAAGGCGTTTAAGGCCCAGCGAATGTGCTAAAAACGAATTTAATATGTGATGATGTCATAGCTTGAAAAGGCGCGAGTGTCATCGCATCGCGCGGCGGGTATTCGCTTGACCATAAACGCAGCATTATGCTACAATTTTCTAAATAGCATTGGCAGAAGTGAAATTGTTTTGTAAAAAAAATTCTTATTAAAGATACTAGTTACCAACAAATTTAATTGTCAACGAGGTGATTTTTAGGGCTTCGGGAGGGAAAAACGAAACCCTTATTGATTCACTACGGTTGCTGTCTATCTTTCTGTCTGTCTGTCGTCTTTGGTGTAATTTGGACTTAAGGTGTATCTCGCCAGCCCAAAAATAATTTTGCTGGTTCCAAGCGGTGAATTGCGAAAGCTTCTAATGACAGAAGTACTGCAGTAGGATTGTCAAGAGTTCGCTGGAAGTGGGGCTGTGAAAAATGTTGGTGGTGGTTTTTTCCCCGAGCTGGATCCAGCCCGGGTACTCTCGCTCGACAGTCCGACGCACTAACCGATCGAACCAATGGCGCCCACTCATGCCTCGATTTGCAGACGTTTTCCAGTTATAGAGGTTCGAATTATCGAGAGTTTACTGTATTTGAAAAAACTTTTATTGACTTTCACATTTGATATGGGTGTCGTTTTAAAGGGGCGGTGTCTAGTAGAGCGGGGCTTGAATGGTTAGTGCGTCAGACTGCTAAGCGAGACTAGCCGGGTTCGAATGCAGTCCGAGAAAAGAACGTCACAAAGAATTTTCACGGCACCACCTCGAGCGAACGACTGGCAATCCTCCTTGAGTAACCTCTGTCATGAAAACCCGCCTATAAACAACACTATTTAATGCCCATGTGCATGTGCTATTATCCGGGGAGCATTGTGCACTAATAGTTTTCGCTTAATGGTACTAATACTTTTTATTCAGGACAGTTATTGCTTTATTATTGAATCAAAGTCAGTATCATTAATCAAAAGCGAGACTAAATTACAAGTGTAATCGTTGGGTTTTCCGTCTCATTTTCTCAAATATTCAAAGGAATTTTTTTTGTCACAATGGAAAACCGAATGCCTTGTTAAAAGTATCAAGAGTACCAGTAGAATAAGTGCGTTTCTTTCTTTGAACGCTTAAAATTATAAATTAGTTGCGTTGGCAAAACAACACTACGATTTTTTGTGCTCTTAATTAATTTTTCAACAAAGTTCACAACACATCATAAATAAATGTGACAGTAACAAAATCATGCATAAACTTAAATAAATCTTTTGGCATAAAATTAAAAGCAAAAGCTAAGGGGTTAAGTAAATTAATTGGAAACATGTAAAAGCAAAAAAGAAACAAAAAACTAAATGCTGAAACGAATAGAGACATTGACATGGAATTTTTGCCATCCCCGATTTCTAGTCAAAGCAAACAGATGCGTTAAGAAGAGCATACGAAGGAAGTACAAGTCAACGTTGTTGAGCCACCGTCGGAGAGGCCCTCAACTTTAAATGATCAAATACCTAAATCTTAATTGCTACGCAGGTATTCAGCTACAAATTAATGAAGCGTATTTGATGAAATCGAACGAGAAAGAATTGAACTCAAAATAAATCAAAATGTGGGGTGCAAATTCTTCGCCATCAAAGGCGCAAATTGTACTGACTTTTCCAAGGGGTAATGGCACTCAAAGTCAACCTTTGCGAATTGAATTTGTACCAAAAAACAATCGAAATTGTCAGGAACAACTCGAACAGGATAACAACGAGCAACCATCTGGTATTGTTCCAAGAAGACAAAGCCAAATAGATCTTGAAAGGAATAAAGAAAAATGCCGCGAGATGTGTAGAAAAATTAGACAATCTGCAGATCAGCAACGTAATGGAAATACTCAGTCATGCAACTGCATGCAGGAAAGAAGCCAGCAAGCTTGCCCTTGCACAGGTGGAGATAATTCGCGTGATAGTCGCAGAAAAAGCAGAGAGATCTCTTCTCGTGCATGCGATTGCCAGAAAAGAAATAGCAAATCATTTGATGAGAAAAGCAAGGATCAACCGCGTCGAGTCTCAAGGGGTAGTCAATCATCCCTTTGGAAGCGCGAAGATAAGTCCAAAAGTTATAATAATGCTTCGACTGTCTGTAGCATTCTGAATAAGAAGTGTAATTTACAAAAAACTAACGACCCTTCTTTTGAGGAGCGTCAGAGCGGGTGTTTAGCGAGACCCAAACCCAGTAGAAGTTCCAACCATAAAAAAGGTATCCAACCGGAAGCGAAAAACCAATCGTCATCTGGCAAAGGTCGCTGTCCGCTGTCTGTCGAAATTCGTGCACCGATGTCGTCGGCCGAATCACCATCGCAAGGCAAGTCAAACTGCGACTATTTGTGCTCCGAATTCAGAGTTTGTGCCCCACCCCCACCACCGGATATAAACCAGTGCCAATGTAATATGGAGGACGATGATGTGCCTGATAGTCAGAGGGCTTGTGCCGAAGCTTTAGTGAAAGTAATCGCTGGAGATAGTTGTATTACCTTGTGTTCGAACTCAGGTAAATCAGACTCGAAAAAGAAGAAGAAAAAGAAAGACAAGAAGAAAGAAACACGAAAAGAACTCCCAGTGTGTTCGAGGAGAAGAACTAGCGACAGCACCCGCCCTGACGATCCCCAGGACGATTCAGCATGCACGTGTTCAAAAAAAGCTAAAATCACCTTTTCTTCAGACCCAGATTGTCGGTGTGCTGAATCATTTAGACTTTCAATTGTTGCCAAACGAGATAACGAGTCATCGGAAGATGGCGGCAATCAGTGTAAAGTTACAGAGCAAGTACTACAACTGCCGAGCCAAATGGATCGATCCTGCCAAATGGACATATGCCTACCAGGCTCAGCCAAATCCAAAGCCTTACCGTGTAAGCCAACGAATCGCATCAAGAAACCGCCATGTCCACCACAAAATACAAAAAGCCCTTGTCGCTCGTTACCAATACCGATTTCTAAGCAAGCTCTAAACTACATGCCAACACCTCGAATATGCGAATTGGCTCAACCTCTCATTAGAGATACCTCCAAAATGAATCGGCCTTTACCAACTCCAATCAGCCCATGCGCCCTAAGTTACGTAGCCTCGGAACGCATTAAGGAATTAGCGGAACCTCGACCTGACCTATCCACTCTTCCTTCGTACTGTTCCTTCAAAGATTGCAACCAATTTAAAGATTTCGATGGCGATAGTCAAGATGAGGAAGACGAACTTTTAGTGGTCAATTGTGAAGACTGCGGTGGAAACGGATCGGAAAGATTATTCATTATTCAATGCATACCGAAATAATTCATGGATGTCCTTTTCGTTTCGTTTTAAGCATACATGCCAATTATGTTCATGCAAAGTATTTACTTTCTCTTTATTTTGAAATTAATTTTTTGCAAAACAAAGAGTTTTCTATGCAGTTTTTTTTTTTCTGGAAGTGTGCAGTTCTCTGCCGAATTACATTAATAGGATGATAAGAGGTTCTTACACTGACTTAATTTAAAAAGTATAAGAAAAGAAGCATGTCAATTGTCCTCAGATTTGGCCGGAAAGAAGCGGCCTGACTGCGCACAGAAATGGTTTTCGTTTTTGGAGAAACAATTTGTTGGCTTTCTAGTTTCGGCAAAAAAGAGGAAAAACAGACTTGCGCAGAAGTAATTGGCATAAAGTTTTAGAAAAAGGCTTACGTCGACAGTGTTTGTCAAAACTAGTGTAAAGTCAAAAATATTGTGTAAGCGATTATCGAGAAATATTGGATTATTTGTCGTCCTGGGATGCAGGAGTGACCATATTAATTTTTTGTTAGTAATTTGCAAGCTTTACAGTTGACAAGTTAAGCAAAACCATCCGAATCAGCCTGCAACTAACCGCCCGCCACATTCTTTACCTGCAATATTGTCACCCTATAAATGTGGCCTAAAATTTTTAGTATGTACGGCAAGAGTCAAAAACAAGTAAATACCAGAAATACGAGGCCAGAAACTCCAAAGTAGTACCAAGCGTGTTATCTTTTTTCTGTTTAAAACATCCTCTCATCGACTCTTTTAACTTTTTAGTTTACTCGGTAAGAATTTTGTGCCACTCTTCTACTTTAAAGAAAGTTTTCTTTTAATGTCCTGCTAGCTGCTTAGTTATTCTTACAAATGCTCAATCGAAGATCTGCTTATTGTTGAGGATGACTACTTGGCCTAGGTAACCAGAAAAGCAACCATTATTTAACTGCAGTCGGTAAAGCGTAAAATATCAAAATTGTCAAAACTTCAAATTTTCATCCATGAAAGCCAGCCTGCCAACGTCTTTGCAAGCCATGCGACCCCATACCATAATATGCCTGCCACCACATTTTACTATAGCCTTTAATTTATACTCAACTTTATACTCTTTCTTTCCATATATAACATTCCATACAAACTTTTCAGATTACCGAGAAATCGTCAACAAATTGGTTGGGCAAATACTTTTTTTAGCAACTGTATTTTATTTGCGTTCCTTGAATCGTTGTTAAGTTTTTTGGTCTTCTTTTAATTAATTTTACTCCCAATAATTTACCTATTACCCATAAAAACAATCCAAATAACAGTTAACTAGACTGGATTCAAATTGGTATGATAATCAAAAATTGTTTAAGTTCAGCTCCCAAAATAAGTTCTCATAGATAGAAAAAACAAATAATAGAAGCGTAATAAAATAATTTATCACTTACAAAAAAATTATGTTGGATGTGCATGGAAAACAACAAGTCCTAAATTTTTGGAAATCCGCTATAAGAAAAACGTCACCGTCAAACCAAATGTGAATGCAAAATTTCAGCTTGATCGGAAACCGGAAAGTGGGTAAAATTTAGCTTCCCAGAATTGTTTACATAGTTTGTTGTAAATAAAAAAATCAACTTGCTGTTGACTTGATGGTTTGTTTTAATAATTAATATACACCAAACTTTCATCACGAACTCATTGTTATCAACCATAAAAAATATTCAAACGATTTTTTTTTGAGTTATGTGAAGTTTTATTTAACTTACAGCGTTTTTAACAATACGTATTAAGATTCTGAAATAATTTCACACCAGCATCTTAAAGTTTAAAGATTTATTTTAGCAACTCTAACAAAAATTATATACTTTTAGTTATAGAATAGACAAAAAAAAAAGCATAAAAAACTGTTTTTTTTTTTTTTTTTTGACGAGCTCTAAGCTAAATCTCGCAACACGGGTCATTAATTAAATGCCGAAGTATTTAATCGAAAATGTCAAATTGAGGGAACTCGGCTAGGCTTCCCGCATTTTGATATTCAGATTTTTAGATCACGTGAATTTAGCAATGAGCAACGTAATTTCCAGGCTCAGGTTTGCTGAAAATCGCGTTTAGGCTTTGCCAACCTTTTTATGTGCTTCGTGGGCTTATATTTAAGAACAGATTTTTTTATTTTCGCTGGCAAAACCATGTCAGGAATGTGTGTAAAGCCCAATCTTTTATTTGGCATCGCCATCCGGATAATGCGGGCCGTTGGTTTATACCTCAGAGCTGACCTTTTTACGGCTCTTGGCGGGAGTGAATCGATGTTTACATACTTATGCTCAACCGTGTGTGGTTTTGGTCTAGCCAGTTGTCTTATACGGTCAGTAGCTTCATATACGAGAACTTGGCGTGGGATTTTATCCGGAATGGGGCGCTGTGAGAAAATTTCCCTCTCGACAGGAGTTGCCAGTTGCATCATGCGAACTGTTGGCCGGTACTTAAGAGCCTTTTTACTAATCGGAAAACCAGCCATTGGGTTGCTAACATGTGTCGACTTGGGTATGGGATACAGAGGCTGTGCTAAACGTTTTATGCGCTCTGTTGCCACATACCTTAACGCCCGTCGTGTGATGGTGGGAATTTGGAAATCTTGTTCTATCTTCCGTGGTGCCCGATGAATGGGAACTGCTAGCTGAAGAAGACGTTCTGAGGGCTTATATCTCATAGCCGCTGGGCTTGTTCCTAGGAGCATAGGTGGCGGAATATCAGGGATGTCTCTGGGCGTCGCCAGCTTCCTAATGTGATCGGTTGCTTCATATCTCAGAATCGCAGCGGGGATACGAATGGGCAAAGTGCGATCGGTACATTTTACAAAAGATTTTGGCTTTGCTAGTCGAGCTGTACGCGCAGAAGTCCTATACTTTAAGAGCAGCGGATTTATTTCTGGCTGCAGCGAAGACAGTTCCATAGTTTCCTCCTGCTGCTGTTCCTCCTCGAGCTCTTCAGAACCCGAATAGGATGTGTCATCTCCACTTCTTTCTAGCGACGATGAGAAGGATAGTGATTCCGCATCACCCGCATCATCTGAGCAACGTTCTCCTCTTGCCCTTCTCTCTGCGCATTCACTCGCCATTCTGGCGGAAATTGCTTTCAACAGCGCAATCGTTGGGGATATCACATCGCGTCCTGCGCATCCGCATTGCGGAGGAGGCTTGTTCGTTAAGTATGCTTCATTATGTGAAATGCATGATGTCATCTTTATTTTTAGATTTTACAATGTTTAATTTTTTTACCTTTTACCTTTTTTTTTTTTCCTGGTATGTTACATTCGCAGACTGTTTATGTGTCTTCTAATTGAAAAAACGAATAAGAAAAAGTTACTCCACATAAACTATGTGGTGATGTACTTACTATTTAAAAAAAAAAGTTAAACTTTCTTTGTTAAGGTGCTGTGTTTTGCTGTTTGCAGATTACGCTGATCCAAGCTTTTTTGAACACCCTTAATCAAATTTAGATTCTTCTCCGCAAAGGAACTCAGAGAAGAATTCATTGTAATATTTTTTTTTTTTTATAAATTTAGTTCACCTTGTTACCCGAAAATTTGTGCCAGAATAAATTTTTAAACTTTTTTGGATTTAGAATTTAATCAAATAGTGATTTGTTGTTGAAGGATTTAGCAATGTTTTTTTAATTTTTCCTATACATTTTATATCCGAAAGTTCAAAGTGTTTTATTATTCAAAATTGAGAGTTGAAACGTGGGTTTTGTGGGCCAAGTCAAGCTAAAAAATTGTGTTCTAGCTCTTTTCGCATAAGTTATGTTTTGCGGAGCTATTTTATGTGAAGTTGAGTTGAATGTGTCACTGAGCTTGATGGCTTGATGGCGTCGGACTGTTAGTTGGCTAGTTACGTTAATTAAGCTAGTTTTTGAGCGCTTTTGTCTAGCATATGGGTTTTCTTAAAGTTTGCAATAAAAATGCATTTGAAATTAATGAAATGTGTGTCGGACTGTTAAGCAAGCGTTTCCAGGCTCGAATGCAGCTCGGGAGGAAGGCAGCGCGAACAATTTTCATCGCCCTACCTCCAGTAAACGACTGACGAACCCCCTGCTGTACTTCCGTCACTGAAAGCTTTCGAAACTCGCCGTTCTAAACCCGCAATAAACTCTAGGTCTTCTTGACATGTGACAACTTATATTGCGCATAACATAGTAGAGGCGCGAAAAAGCTAAGACAATTCTTACTATCCCTTACAGTTAACACTGTCCTGTGGTATCTGAAAATATGGTAAAATGGGGCACTTAATTGTTTTAAGTCTATGAAAAAACCTTAAGACTTTAAAGCTTTCTAGGTTTTCGATGGTATGAATGTTTGATTCCCATTCTTCTCTAGTAGAGAATGGCCTTTCAAAACCACAGTCGACTTGCTCTAAGTCGAATTTCCCTCTAGCTCGAATTTCTTCGCCATATTTTGGCATTCCCCTAAATTTTTATTACAAAAACCATCCTCCAGAAAAACCAAGATGAATATCCCTCTAACTCAAATACATTCTTTTGACCCTTGGTCTGTTTTCAATATCTCTAAGTCGACTTTTTTTCTTTTGCACAAAAATAAACAAAAGCTGTCCTCTCGCAACTTGTATCAAGCACGCGCACTCGTATATTCTGACTCTTTAAGGTGGCTCTAGACGATAAACACATTTCCCGAACATTCATTTCGAGTTTCGAGATTCTTATAGTGCAAATACTTCGGATAAAAAAGCGCATGCGGTTGCCCTTATGTAATCCTAAATAAGGATTTCCTCGCGAAAATGGACCTACATAGCGAACATCGAAACCTGGGAGCGAATATGGTCGTATAGGGCCACCTTTAGTGGCATCGCGCACACAACCGCGGGCCTCTGTATAAACAACTGCACTGCTTATTCATTGTGCTGTTGGTTGGGCTCCAAAAAATCTGCTTATAATCTGAAAATAGTTAGGTATTTGAGATGCTTTTTGAGATGCAGTGACGCAAACATCGCCGGCCAGATTTTTTAACAAAAAAATAGCAATCCCTCCAAACTGAATTTTTCTAAAACTCCCCCTAACTCGAGCTAATTTTGATGTCCCGTGAAAATTCGACTGTAGTTGCAAGATAGTAAATACAGTAAACTCTCGATAATACGAGTTTCATCGGACCAGGCAAAAACTTCAAATTACAAAGGTTCACGCACGCATTTGAACTAACTGCTGTTGAAGAAAAAAAGTAAACTTGACTTCGAATTATAGAAGTAAACATAGGTCTTCATGTTTATTTGCACAAAAAAAAGATTTGAATTAACGAGGGGACCAAATTGCATAGGTTTTATCCGATTTACAAGGGGGCTGTTAGAATGTTTCTATTAACAGAAATTTTCGAGTTATATAGATACGAATTATCAAGAGTTTACTGTATAAGTTTTTTTCCGTCCATAATTGAAGGTTAGCGAACTTTCACCAATCTGATTTGACCATTGCACTCATTTTGTTGCTGACTAAATGTCAAATTTAACACGTAAAAAGTGAATTATTTTAGATGTTCTACAAAAAGCATAAGGCCCGCCCATTTCTTGTCGTGTGCTTATAAATGCGCCATAGTCTACCATAGTCTCTGGTCTATTTCCTGCATAAACGTGAAGATCTGTCTGATGTTTCTTACATTTATCGTAGCAAATTTTTTAGAGAGTTTCATTTTTCTTTGGTCTCCTAAAATGTTGAAGAACTGAACATTTACTGCCTAAACGGGCTACATCATTTCAACAAGTGTCACATTTAGCTGCAGTAAAACAGAAAATTCCGTCTAAATTACAAAAAAATCCTGCTAGAAAATAAAAGCGGAAGGCTTTCAATTCAAGCCTCACATAAGAAGCCTTATAATACCGCATTGAACAGACCGTTTATAGTAAAGCCTGTTCAGAAAAATAAATGCTCCACAATCAGAAAGCTTAACAAAAATATTTTCTTTGAACACTTTGAAAAATCTTAAGTTTTAATTTAAAAAAAAAAATGTATGTTTATGGTTTATGATAGCACAAATAAATATCCATTCGAATAAGTTGAGTTCTTGGTCTTGGACGACCAACTGCATTCAGCTTCAAACTAACGCTCCGAATGTAGAACATCAAAATGCAAACATTCGGAATCGGACAAACTTTAACTTAAGTTTGACTAGAAACGTCGAATGTGTTCAATTTTGATGATCTAGATTTTGGGCTCCGAGAAGCTTTGGCCGAGTAGCTTAACGCACAGAAACCGAAGAATGCCATTTAACCTTGGTGTGAAGTTTCCGTCTCAATTCACAGATGGATTTTCTCGGACGAGGTGCGTAGTACCGAACGTCACGAATCCAACGCGGGTTGGCTAAGTATTTCGTGATCGATGTTGGTTCGTATTCAAGAGCTTCTTTCTTCACTTGGAAGGGATTTTTGCGTTCCATACGTCGCTGAGTTTTTTTCACTGGCACAGCAAGCGCTTTGATGCGCTGTGTGGGCTTATACTTTAAAGCATGTTTGGGTATCTCCCTGGGTAAAGACTCGCATTGCACCTCTTCGACTCTCTCTACTGGGGTTGACAGTTTAAGTATACGAGGAGTCGGTTTGTATCTCAGAGTTGCTGGCTTCACGCGCTCTGGACAGGGTTTATTATGCTGTGCGTATTTTTTCGGTGGCGGTGTTGAAAGTTTTATTATGCGCTCCGTCGGTACGTAGCTGAGAGCGGCGCGATTGACCACGATTGGACGGGGTTTCCGATCTGGGTTTTCAGTTTTGATTATGGGCGTTGCTAGCTTTTTTATCCGGGGGGTGGCTACGTAGTTTAAGGCGGATTCCTTGACTTTTATCGGAAGTTCATTGCATTCGAGTGCCTGCCGCTTGGCTGGCATTGATAACAGCTCGAACCGATGATATGTCACGCTCATCCTGCGATCTGTATACTCATCCTGCGATTCTTCTGAATCATAGTCGGTATTTTCATATTGCTCCTCTTCTTCGCCCTCAGAATTTTCGTGCTCTTCTTCGTCCATCTTCCACAAACACATACACGCTTTCAGTATTTCACATCTTTGTTGTTTCGGCGCGTTGATGTTCCTAACTGGGGCGCTACTCGCTACGAGATATGCCCTGTTATTTATACACAGCTTGGAGTCAGAGTGCGATTTGAAGTAAGCCCTCCGGGGATTAGGCATAGTCGTGAATGGCAATCTCTGGTGGTTGGAATTCTCTGGACGTGGAGGCGGAGTGGAGGTTGATGGGCCTTCGTCTTCTGCGAACGTTTGAACGCTTGAATCTATCAGGTGGCAGGGGGAGATTTTTGGATAAGAGAAGCGCGGTAGACCGGAATTGTTATCAGTCATTATATCGTTTCTGTTGACTGTTGGCCTCATAGTCGAACCTTTGCCATTGACATGGGGCATTTGGCTTTCGAGGCACCGGCGGCTGGTGGATCGGATATTGTCATCTATTGTTACCGTGAGCCCGCGTTGGGAACCGTCACTTCCTACGGAATCACTTTCATTGACAAGTGCTGGTTGTTTTCTATGGCCCGCGATGCATTTGGTTATAAACCTTTGTATTTGCAGCTTCAATGTCGGGATGCTTCTGATTCTCCTTAGAAATTCTTCCGATCTGGAACTCCTATTGGCCATTTGGTTTCTTTCCATTTTTTAACGTCTACCTAATCGCAGCAGTCCGAAAGAGTCTAACAGATCACTTATTAAGAATGGAAAAGAGCAATATACGTGCTTGAAAGCGATCGCGGTGCTTTTTAAAACTTGCTCCACTTAGAATCAACTTTGTTTGTATAAACATTCTTAGTGACTCGTTGGAGTGATCTCTAGTTTCAGTACAGTGGATGGCCGGATTACAAAACGCCAGAAAGTGCTGGCACATGGAATTCAACAGGAAAATTATTCGTTGGGATGGCTTGTTGCGTTCGAAATTTTTGTACTGCACGAAAATTGGTTTTCGTTTTGGACCAGTTGTTCATCGGATACAAAATCGCGGGGAAGTACCTGGATAGGAAATTGGGTTTGAGAATTTTGAATTTTGAAGCAATTTTTTTTTTTTAAATTTTTGCCAGAATTTTGATTTGTGACTGTTATTGAAATTTCTGTTTTGAAAGATGAAAGATTTTTTTTTCTTTGACTTAATGCGGAAGAGTAGTTGAAAAAGAGATTCCATTTCTATAGTTGAAATGAAGACAATGACTTATATTCATTTTACAATACGGCCAGGGGTTTTTATGCATAACTTCACTTAGAATTTTTGGTTTTTTAAAACAGACAATCAATCAATTTTGCTATCAATGCTGAGAGAACTCAGCAATGGGGCCGGAAGTTACTCTGTGCGAAACTGATAACCGTTTTACTGCAGTCAAAGGGGTGAATCTCCATCTATCGGGTTAGAATTTTCCTTTGAATTAGAAGAACATGCCTAAAATACAAAAACCATCACTATGTCTGAACCACAGACAACCCAATGTATATTGGCCCATTTGTGGTCTGAACCACAAAAGTATGCTAGTTTCTCTGTTCTGTATGACAGTACGTTCTTGGTTAGAATTCTGAACAAGTGGCAACACTCTTCACTGGGCGAAGATGTCAAAGCTGATTGTCAAATGTCAACTATTTTGTTTATCGTCGTTAATTTCAGAGATGGGTTTGGAATTATCTTGGTCTGTTTTGTTGGCAGTTACATTAAATTTTTAAATAAAAATAAAATACTTAATGTCCCACCCAATCATGCAAGCTGCATACTGGAAAAAATCATCAAAATCATTGTCTTTGAGCACTTTCTTTATCTCGGTATCGTTTTGAAATGAATTTAAACACTTTAGTATCTAATTTATCCCAATTTATTTTGCAGTGACCGAGTACAACTTTTATTCATTCGTTCAAAAACTAGATTCAACCAGGCTTCCAGTGAAGTGAATATTTAGCCCTGACAACGAACCTTCGCTAGTTGGCCAAGGAACAGTGTTTGTTCATGCGCTGACTTGAAGATGAAAATACTGTTTTGTCGATTGTACTTGCAAAATTGTTATCCAAATTATAATTTCCTGAAGCGAAGTGAATCAAGCTGCTAAAATACCAGAATTTGCACTTGTGTTGGGTTTTGTTGGGAAATCAAGTGTCTCCTCTATAGTGAAGCGTACCTAGAGCTCAGTTTTGATGAAAGAAGTTCGTTCCCATTACATGGTGCTTAACAACCGTCGGCGAACGACACTACCCATCCACCCGGGGTTTGCTGTGATTTCGTTATCATGTTTAATCGTTTTGATAATTGTTTAGCTACCTCAGAGCAGTTGATCTGCACTTGCACGTTGCATTCTTCGCTATCTTCGCTTTCGCCACTTTCATAACTTTCTTCAGAATCTTCCTCCTCTTGTTCATTCTCATCGGATTCTTCCTCGCTTCCTAAAGAACTTTCTTCTTGTATAGGGTGTTTACATTGACATTGCCGCTCTTGTGGTTCATCATTTTCCAATAAATTGGTACTTGAACGGGCAACAGAGCCCCCTTGGCGTATGTTGGAACTGACAGAGGGTATGCACGTTGGGATGCACGGTGGCATGCACGGCGGCATGCACGGTGGCATGCACGGTGGCATGCACTGCGGCATACACTGCGGCATGCACGGTCGCATGCACGGCGAAATACATGATGGGAAGAAGAATCTGTTTTCGTAGTTGGTGATCATGCTGGGAGGCGGGCCCTGCCACATGCTAACGGGTGAGCTATTATCTGAAAACCGGCGTGCTGCCATATTCTGGGGCATCGGGCAGTTGCAGAACGGTGGTGGAAGGGTACATCGGCACTGATCGGGGAGCATGTTGATTGTGTTTTGGGCGGGGGATGTGGATGGGCAGAACGGTTGATTCGTAGGAATGTTCATATTTGAAGTGTATTGCATGCGCTTATGTGCTTCTGCGGTTATTCTTGCTGTAACACATGCGGTCCTTATCAGGCTGCCAGCTTTTGGATCGTTGTCATCATTATTAGCTTTTTTCTTCGATCCAGCCTTTGATTCAGCTTTTGATTCAGCCTTCGAACCCGCCTTCGATCTGCGGGGAGATGTATGTTTTTTCTTTGAATCCGGCATATCTAAGTTGGCCTAATTTATTTTGCGTTGCAACGAAGCAGAGGTCGATGTCTAGATGTTCATGAATGAATGTTTATGCAAGCAAATGTTGCAGCTTTTTTTTAATCTAAAGCAAAAAGAAACTGACAAGTTAATCAAAATGAGAGAATCTCTGCATCTGCAGCATACTTGGGAGACCCTATGAAGTTACCAGATCACATGCTCCAAGAAGCAGGGTTTGACTCAGATTTTTCTTCGTGAATGATCTTCGCATTTGTTTTCTCTTGTTTTGTCTTGTTGCGGAGAACAATCGTTGGTCACATTTAAATAATTTCGGTAATCATTGTAGTTATTATTTGGCATGTGTGCGTTATTGTGTTTGCATTGAATTTGCTTTGTATTTCCTTTGAGAAGCCTCATCAGATTGGTAAATTTAGAAAATTTTGAATTTAGATTTTTGATCAATTTAGACCTGTGAAGGATAAGTCGATTTTGAAAAGTTTTTTTTTTTTTTTTGATTTAGGAAACCCTTTCGTTTTCTTCTGACTTGAGTGACTCAAGGAGAGTCACACTGTCCGAAGAAGAACAACGGCCAATCTTTGTTTTTTCTTTCCACTCTACTTTTGGCAAACATGCCACCCGACTGGATCTCCTGGTCAACGACTTCTGTATAAGTTGCAGAGATGATGAAAAGAAAGAAACCTCGCTCCATCTTTTATGGACCTGTAGCGCTCTCGAACCGAAGAAAGAGGCATCTTGGCCATTCCTTTTTCGATAATTTTGACAAACCAGCTGATACCAGTATGCGCCGAATTCTCAGCTATATCAATAGCTCCAACTGGTTTCTGGAGTATTGGGATGTTTGCATCCGCTCCATGTGGTATCACAATGGGCTTCGTCTGGCCTAAGTCCTTTTCTGGCCTTCGCAAACCATCACATAACAGTAATGTTTAAGAAGAAAGTAAGGAGCTTTCAAGATGCAACGACGCCACCTGGGTATCAAAATGGAAAAATGAGAAGAAAGAGGTGGAAATGGCAATGTCGGTAGTATTTCCGGCAATGTTTGGCCACGACCACGAGACCACGAGGAAGGAAAAAAGGAGAATCAAAGGAAATAAAAAATAAAAGAGTTGTTTGTTTTGAAAAGTAGTTTTGGAAATCCAGTTGTTAAATAACCTCACCTAACCTAACCTATTAAACTGTTTATGTCCGTGACATTTTCTCTGCAGTGGATCTAATTTTGTAAAACCGTTACTCTTATTTGCAGTTAAATGAACAGTTACTGTTTTTGAAAAGTATTGGTAAATTTTCTAAGCCATACAATACATACTTCTAAGAAAGCCATACAAACATGTTAGGATACAAGTTGATATTTTCGAAAAACCAAAACGAATCTGTACCTGCGGATGTCTACTCAGCGCTCTTCTCTTAGCACTCTTTATAAACGATATAAAAAAGCATTTACCAGTAGGAAGTCGAATGGGTAACCTGAAAATCACGACGCTGATAACCCTGTCCTCCTTTCTGAACCCCCGGAAGACTTGCAACTGATGATTAATCACCTAGCCGAGTATTGTAACAAATATAAAGCCGATGAATCCAAAACTACAATATTCTCAAGATCAAATCGCACACCTTATACTCAGAATTGGGCATTTAATGGAAATTATTTGAATGTTGTCGACGAGTATAAATATCTAGGAAAAAAATTTCACAAAACCATGGACTGAGCACCTAACTGAAAACATCAAAACTTCACTAGGTTTGATAAATTTATCTTGGAAGAAGGTATTCTCATGTGTTCATATTGCGCTTTTAGTAAAATATAAAATATTTAATTGTGATATCAACGCTTTTTTACCTATCGCAAGTATAGGGATTCGAAGAGTTGAAAGACTCCAACGAAATTGTGTGAAGACGACATTTAAATTCCTACTTAATACTTCAAACTATGTGTTACATCTCGAAAGTAGTCTCCCTAAACTCCTCAAAAATACTTTAAAATATCAAGCACATTACATAGTCAAGATACTAACCGATCAAGACACTCATGTTGCAAAAAAATAGCTTTTTATGAGAGATAAGAAATAAAAATGAGTGGATGAGCAAATGGAAAAACCTAGGACAAACATATAGAGAAGAATTGCTTTCTGATCCTCACAACCTGCATGGACTGAAAGAACAACTTTTCCGCATGATTTAGAAATAAGAAATCTGCACGAGATAAATTTTCAAAAAACCAACGCGATTCTGAAAGTTGAATGCTTTACTCAGGGCTTAGTGGAAAGAAACTTTTCCAACAACTCAATGATTAAAGAGTAATTTCGCTAATATTTAAAGTAAGAGGCGAACCGCTAAGTCTAAAAAGAACCTTTTGCACCGAAAACCGGAATTGAATTTTGTACGGTGTGCAACTTCAAATCTAAAGAAGATTGTTTCCATTTTGGAAGCATATGCCTTGTGCTTACTTAACAAACGATGACGGTTTCAAGTAGAGGATCATGGAACGTAACGGTGAAGATGCTCAACGAATTTAATTGGAAAACAATATTTATTTCTGAAAGATATATATAAATACAGAATGCTTATTGTAACAGAATTCGAATAGATTGTTAAATTATCTCATTCAAAATAAGAAGTTAAAATTGTTATTGCCAGCTTTCAAAGTTCATGGAACTTTATTTTTTAATTACTTTTTTTTACTGTAAACTCTCAACAATTCGAATTTCGTGGGACCAGGACAAAACTTAGATTTAAAGAGGTTTTCCCATTACGAAGGTTTCAGGAAAAAAATATATTGCTCATTTTCATCACGTACACATTTCAACTAACAGTTGTTGAAGAAAAAAAACGTAAATTTGACTTCGAATTATGGAGGCAAAAAAGCCATCAATTTCGAGTTATAGAGGTCTTCCATGTTGTTTAGCACAAAAATAAAATCGAACTAACAAATTGCATAGGTTTTCTTCGATTTATAAAAGTTTTTTTTCAAAGGACTGTGAGAATGCTTCGATTTACGGAAATTTTCGAATTATCGGGGTTCGAATTATCGAGAGTTTACTATTTTATGTACAGCCGACTTAGCTTAACTGAAACACCTATTTCAATTTCAAAAATTCATTTAACCGAAGTTCGGATAGCTGAAAAACAAATTAATTTTTCCAGTCTTAAAATTCTATCAACGTCGTTTTTAATACGTCAATATTTTATTTTGCTCGCTTAAAGTTTTAAATATGGAGTGGGTCAAATAAGCTCTGAGCAACTGTAAATGTTTTTCTCTTAAAATGAATCGATTACAACTTTTTGATGCTACAATCTGTTTCATTTTTTTTTTTTTAATATTTTTTGTTAATATATTTTAAGAAAAGTTTTAAGAAAGTTGTTTAAACGGTTGTAATAAATCTTTTCCACAATTTTTTCTTATCATTGACGGAAAAATGATCGAAATACAATCTTGAATAGGAACCACTAACGATGAGTAACGCTTCTCTTTCTTAGGAAATATTGCCAAATTTTATTTAAGCTTATAACTTTAATATATAAATTAGTTAACAGAACATATATTTTTTTGTTTTAAGAATTAAAAGCAAAAATTTGACTGCAAAATAAAGTTTCTATAAAACAGCTTTCTCAAGTGCACGAACTACTTCTGTAAGAGTAATTGAAACCCAGAGTTTCAATTATTGTCACAGATGTAATTAATACACCAGCAAGTCTAGCCATTTGGACTTTGTGAAGTTCGGGGGTTGTTAGACGTAGTTACATAGTCGATTTCATTCAATGTCTTTGATTTAGGGTTTTTTCTTAGATGGCGGTTTTGGTTTGGTTTTTGAGTGCCGTCTTCTTAATCTTGTATTTGCGGCTAAAGATACACTTTTTGATGGACTCCTGGGTATACTGAGATCGCTGAAAGTCGTTGGCATGTAGTGAAATCCGTCGTCGTCTGTTTGAGTTGGTGTAGTATCAACGTTATCTGTCTTGTTACTTTTCTTATTCATTGTTGGAGGGTCCTGTGAAGTCCTACGCATGCCTTTGTATTTGAGGCTAACCGGTGCTTGAAAACCAGTTGTGAATACTGTCCTCTCATTGGAATCGATTTTAGATAGCTGCGAAGTCCTACATATTGCTTTGGATTTAATGCTAACAGATGCTTTGGAACCAGTTGTGAATGCTGCCCTCTGGTTGGAATCGGTCTTAGATGGTTTCTTAAGGCTTGACCTTGACCTAGAATCGGTCTTGGTGACTAAAGACTGTGAAGGAGTTTTATTTTTAGAGCGAGTTGGTCTGTTCGAGTTAGCGATTGCTTTGGTAACCCTCTTAATGAGGTCATTAGAAATAGTCCTTGGTTTCTGTGACTTATATTTGGGACTCGCCTTAACTGACAAAATTGAGTCACTCTTAGCGCTTATTTTGGTATTAGAGAAGCTCTTTCCTGATGATTTGGAATCAGTTTTCATATTTGTCATAAAATTCAAGTTCGTGGTAGCCGGAAGATGAGATTTAATGTTTGATTTAGAATAGTTCTTAATTGGTGTTGCGTATTTAGTGTTGGTCGTTGCGTTAGAGTTCCTTTGAATAGATGATCCCGAATTGTACCTGCTGCTGGCATTTGAATAGTTAGAAGTTTTGGTCGATGCTATAGAAGAAGTCTTAAAACTGGAACCAGACTTAATTGAACCTTGCGAATAAACTTTTGCCTTAACTAATGTGTTTGAATTAGTCATACTCTTGAAGCCACTTTTAAGTGATAGATCAGAAAGAGTCTTAGGTTTTGAAGTGTAACTTCTCTCAACTGATGCATTAGAAAGTCTTTTCGTTTTTGTTTGGAAGTTGTTGTTAAGTGATCCATATTTACGGTTCGTGGTGACCCTGCTTTCTAGTGATGATTCAGAGAGATTCTTAGTCTTTGCTTTTAAGTCGCCCTTTAGCGGTTCACGCTTACGTGTCGCACTTAAACGGCTCACAATGGATGCAACCGAGAAAGTCTTAGGCTTTGTCTGCGAGTCGCCCTTAAGCCTCCGTTTCGAGTTGAGATGGCTCTCAAGTGATGAATTTGAGAGAGTTTTAGTCTTTGTGTTGGAGTCGCTTTGAAGCGATCCACCCACACGTGGCCCGCTGAGACTGCTCGCAGTTGATGCGTTTGAGACCGCTTTAGTTTTTGCTTTAGAATCGCCCGTAAGGGATCTACGATTACTTCTTTCGCTCAGACTTCTCGTTATTGACTTTGTCTTGGAGTCGCGCTGAGAGCTGAGACGGCTCTCAAAAGATGAATTAGAGAGAGTCTTAGTCTTTGTGTTGGAGTCGCTTTTAAGCGACCCACGCCTACTTGTCCCGCTCACACTGCTCGCATTTGATGCGTTAGAGAAAATTTTAGACTTTGTGTTGGAGTCGCGCCTTACGGATCCATGCCCCCGTTTCGAGCTTAGACTGCTCTCAAGTGATGAGTTTGAGAGAGTTTTAGTCTTTGTTTTGGAGTCACTTTTATGCGATCCATAGTTACGTGTATCGTTGGGCCGGCTTACAATTGACGCATATGAGAACATTTTAGTTTTTGCTCTAAAATCGAGCGGCGATCTAAGCTTACGTTTTTCGCTGACACTGCTCGAAACTGTTGTGTTCGAGAACATTTTTGCTTTTGATCTAAAATCGTCTATAAGTGATCCACGCCTGCGTTTCGTGTAAAGCCTGCTCTCAAGTGATTCATTAGAAACAGTTTTACGTTTCGTCGTCGGAACGCTTTTAAGCGATTCGTCTGACAGAGTTCTACGTTTTTTACTGGACGTCCTTGCAGTTGAAGCAGAGATGGGTTTATGTTTTGTGCTTAATTGGCTTTTAAATGATGCATCGGACAAAGTTCTACGTTTTGCACTAAAGCTGCTCCTTAGCGATTCATCGGAGACAGTTTTATGTTTTGGCTTAGAGGATCTTTTGAATAACGCGTCAAATACCGCCATATGCTTTCCTTTAGAGCTCTTATGTGCCCCATCAAAGTCAGATTTACGTTTTGTCTTGAAGCTCTTAAGTGATGTATTAGAGACAGACGCACGTCTTGTACTGGAGCTGCTCCTAGGAGGTGCTTTAGATGAAGTTCTGGCTTTTGAACTGGAGCGGCTCTTAAGTGATGTATAAGAGGCAGACCAACGTCTTGCCCCGGATCTGCTCCCATGAGGTGCGTTAGAGGAAGTCCTGCCTTTTGCACTAGAGCGGCTAAGTGATGTATAAGAGGAAGACTTACGTCTCTTACTGGAACTGCTCTTAAGGCGTGAATCAGATTTATTCTTACGCTTTGCCTTAGAGCCTCTCCTCAGCGATAAATCAGATTCAGTTCCACGTCTTATCTTGGAGTCGCTCCTACCTTTTTTGATAACACTTAACCGATCATGATAAGAATCCGGGGTTCGAGCTCTACCGGTAGTCATAGAGGTAAGGAAGGTCGCAATCGATGTGTTAGAACCAACCCTCATTACTGATACACCATTAGAATAGGCTCCTATGGAGTTGAAGCGAGTTAAAACTGATCCATCTGAGTCAGCTTTGTGTAGTTCTTGTGGATTTGCCTTAGACGGTGCCGTACTGTCTGTCTCACTCCATGCTATAGAATTATTTCTAGCCAGTCCCTTGATACCAGTCCTAAATGTTACTACTGACTTTGAACTGCTCGCGACTGATGTGTTGGACATGGTAGGCCGTGGTGCTCTGGCAGCGATCTTAAATGAAACTTCAGAGCCGGTCTTATTGGTTCGATGTCCGCCACCTTCGACGTCTGATAACACCAATATGTTTTCCTTGTCATCTTCAGACAAATCCTTTTCAGCCACTACAGTGGAAACCTTTCTCATCACTCTTTTCTTAGGAATCGATAAGAACAGTATACGATCCGAGGCTTCGTATTTTAGAGCAGATTCCTTCACCTTTATCGGCAGCAACTTGCAATGTGATCGCCTTCGTTTAGCCGGGTGAGCGAGCATCACAATACGTTCTGTCGGTGTATAATGCAATGCTTTCCTGCTGACCCTAATAGGCAAACGTTGATCAGTATATCTAAGTTTTTCTATCTTTGGAACTGCTAGGTTCACTATTCGTTCTGTTGGGTTGTATTCTAAGGCACTACGCGGAACCTTTACGGGTAGCTCTCGTTCCCGGGTTGGCACTCTATCGATTGGCGTTGCCAACTGTAGTATTCGTCTTGAGGCTATGTAGTTCAAGGTATCATGAGGGATTTTTGTAGGTAGAGATTTTGGTTTCTTTTCATTACGTTCCAGTGGATATGACAAATCAACTAAGCGCTGAGAAGCAATATAGAACAGAGCGTCTTGTTTTACTCCGGTTGGCGAAAGCTTGAATGGTGGAGTTGTATGCTTCTCATCTCTTGTGCGATTCGAAGACTTATACCGATTCGTAGATATGTCGGAGTATTCGCTCATTGCTGGGCTGTTGTTATTAATTGAGAGCGGCATTGTTATTAGTTGCTAAATTAGACTTAAAATTTGAGCGAATTAAATTAAATATTTAATCGGGCAACTGACATCCGGTGCATTTGCAAACGCAGTTGACCCTCTTCTTTTTGGTGTGTCTTGTTTGGAGATTTGAATAGTCGTGGGCTCTGGTTGAGCACGAGCTAATTATTTCAGTTCAGTTGTCTTTATTGTGTCCGACTTGGTGTCCCTTTTGTAGCCCTGCAAAAGAACATAATGAATTTAATTGTACAGAAAAGGTGCACAGCACATCCTAGCTACTTACGGTTGTTAGAAAATCGTTTTATATGAGACCTACTTTTCAAGTCTTGAAGATAATACCTTCTAGAATAGATCTTCAAAATTCATACATTCAGCAACAAATGGTTACAAAAAAAAACCGCCTAAGCCATTTTTAACGTTTTTTTTTTAAGAAAGTTTGAACCTTAAGATCTCTTTGAAAACTTGTGTGAATATCAAGCTATTGTATTGAATAAACCTTCATTTGGTTCCTTTTCAAATCGTTTAATATAATCATTTCAAATTTTATAAGTAAAAACCGAAACAACCTCAATGTTGTCTTAACTCGACTTAGGCGGTTATTTCTTCAGAAATAATGTTTTCATACCATCGCAGAAGAACGTGCAATCACACAATTATCACATCTTGGTCACTTTCAAACTAGAATACCACCAAATCGTTTTGTACCTTGAAAATTTTTATATTGAAGATTCAACAAAATGTTCTTCAGGATGTTTAACTACGACAAACTACTGTAACTTGAGTAAAACCAGTTGTTCCGGTCTTCTTTTTAGCATTTTCAAATTTATGGCTTGTAATTCTTAAAATTTTGTTTGGCCTTAAAATTGAGCTTAAATTTATTTTGAATTTAGATCGAAAATGTCAATTTTTGACATTTGATTGTATGAAGGGGTTTTAAAGGGTTTCTTTGGGTACAGAAAAATGACTGAGAGTGGGGCATTGTGATGTGCGGTATTTAGGTTAATCACATTACAATCTCTTAGGAATGTGATTATTGTTTGTCAGATATTTAGTGTGCTTATTCAAGAGGGTGAATAAGGTATTTTAATGAAAAAAATAATCTATTATTTTTTATAACTGAACATGGATCGTTCAATGCACAAATCGATTAGCTCCACGGAGCAAAATTTTGAGAAGTGCGATGAAATAATTTATTTTTGCATCTTTAGGAACTAACCCAACTGATGTCAAGAAACCTGTAGCTTTTGATATCTCAATGAGAATAGAAATAAATAGCTAACGAATTAATTTTCATTTCTCATCAATTTCACAAGTAAATATCCAATTGGAGAACTACGATCTATTCGCTCTATTCTGTGTCAATCCGTCGGTGAAGTTTGAATTTCGATGGTACTTTCGACTCTACGGAATTTTCAAGAAGTTTTTCATTGTGTACCTATAGGAAAGACTCAGACATGATGCGAACTCTGGAGTCCAACATGCCAACATGGATAGCAAAGGCAACAACACACCGTTGATTGATAAAAAAATGAAGAATACGATTTTACAATATTTTCCGACATCTAAGAAACCTTTTAAAATGTCGAAACAAATGGTATAAAAAAAGACTTAACTTGAAAACTGACCAGCTTATTTTAAACATGAAAGTTAGATTACTCAACAAAAACCCAACGACTTGGCGAGAAGTAAAAATCAAATCCAAAAATTTCAAGTGTCACTTGTTGATCGCTCCTGAAACTTACAGGCAAGATTTCTGTGAACCTAAAAAAACGCTGAACGCCGCTTTAGAGTTAAGAAACCACAGAGAACAATTTATTATGATATGGACGAAAATTCGGCGCACTCCTAGCTAATCGAAATTAAAGCTGTAGACGAAAAGGAACTTATTTCTTATACTGCCCCGGAGAGGTAAATTAAAATCCTTTTTCAGCTTTAATATTTTTTTAAGTAACTTTTTTTTTTTTTATATTATGGTGCGTGCTAAAGGGGTTGTGGCTACCCTTAAGTATCCTATTTAGGACACAGCATGGGCCGAAGGTACCGAGGGAGAGATGGAAAGAAGGTACCGGTGCGCGTTGGTTTTAAATGTCGTCATGTTATACTCAGATGGGGAAAACTGAGTTGGGAATAGCATTCCATAATCGTGTGGTCGTGCGTCGGCTAAAAAATGAGTCTCTGAGCTTTACCGTATGTCCGAAAGCAGGCTTGAGGGCGTACTGATGAGCATTCCTAGCGTGGCGAGTATTGCGGGTGAATGTTTGAAGGGAGGGGGGGGGGGGGGGGGGGGGGGGGTGGAATGCAGTTGGCTAACTCATTCGAGCACTGTTTATTAAAATAGCGATAAAACAAAGATAGACAGGAAACATTACGACGATGTTTAAGCGAGTCTATCGACTTCGCAATATCACTGTCTCCTATCAGTTTAATCGCTCGCTTTTGTATTCTATCCAGCAGGTGCAAGGAGGTCTTAGATGCACCAGATCAGATATGAGCGTTGAACTCGAGTTTGGGGCGGATATATGCCTTGTAGATGGAAGCCAGATCAGAAGGGATGAAATATTTCTTGCATCGTTTAAGGAAACCTAGACATTTCGCAGAATTTTTGGCGACCTCGAATATGTGATCATTCCAACTGAGTGTTGAATTGATGCAGATGCCGAGGATGGAAAGTCTTTCGGTTTCTTTGATACAAGTGCCATTCATGGATAATGGCTGGTTGTTGGGTGTTCGCTTGAGTGACAGTGGACAGCAGTGGGTTTTGGAAGCATTAAATTCCACTCTATTGGTTCTACCCCAATTGATTATGCTGTCAAGATCGGAATTTACGGATCGGAACTACGTTGATTCAGGATATGAAAAATGTTTGTTGCTTTTCCATGAGTACGAATTCCACTCAATGGTGCTTACTTACTTTTGTGTAAGTCGATTTCTTTCTAAATCGACTCTGACGACTGGTTGGAACAGGCTGTGTATATTTTGAAGTCTAACAATGGTTTCTCATCGAAAGCTGTTTATGTTTATGGGCCTTAGTGCTGGAATCTTTTATCTGTACAAAGATGTATCGTTAGCCTTGTATGCAGGAAACTCCTTCGGTTCCGTCACGTCGTATGCATAAACACCAACGCGCCATCTAAGCTGAGAAAGCTGGGACTGAACACCCGGTATAAAAACCAAGTTACTGCTCCTTGACCAAGACCCGGGACTCCATTTATTGGGGGCCTGTTAAGGATGTAAATTAGAAAAGTAAAAACCTAAAAAGAAAATGAAACAACCGACAAATTTTGGAATTAATCAATTCACTTTTATCTTGAACCAATCCGTTCTGACAGATGAGTAAATGTTTTCCACACGAATCCGATTCCTAAGAGAGTGCAAAATGTAAAATGCCTTGCACGTAAGACCATCCGCAGCAGCGCTCATATCTTGAAGTAATGAATTCATACAGTGCAATTCTAAATTTGAAAATTGCAAAAATGTGTGTGGAAATTTCCCAACTTAAAAACTCATGAATTGACTGTATTAATTTTCGTACTTCAGCCACGGTTTTCATTGGCTAGCTGCATTTAAATTGCACGTTTCGATGAATTTTTTACCAATGCAAAGCGAAGTTCCAAATATCACAATCACTTTGCACACACTCAGCGTCTCGGGCTTCAGTTTGTGACTTGGCTTGGGTAATTAAAGAACACGTTCACTTGTGACGAAAAAATGGCTAGAGCTCCGGCCCAAAATAGATGGAATGCAACGACGAGACTCTTTTGTTTAACTCTCCTCTTCTTCTGCCAGTTGGGACTTTGGTCGATTTTTCAAAGCCAACTCCAGAATACGTTTTGTCGGCACGTATTGCAAAGCTGACGGACTCACACTAAACGGCAATGGCCTCTCATGGATGCAAGGCCTGAGAAGAGGGATTGCTAATTGTTTCAAGCGTTCCAACCCCTCGGGTGAAATGATATGATATGATGCTATTACAGACGCTTGGTGTGAAAGAGTCTTTGGCATTGCTAATTTCTTTATACGCTTTGAAGCCTTGTACTTTAGAACGCATTGTTCAATCTTGATTGGGAGATCTCTACAGTGATTAGGTGTCTCTCTAATTTTGGGCTTCGATAATTCTAATATGCGCGGTGTTGCCTTATAGTTCAGTGCTGCTAGTGATATTGGTATTGGTATTGGCCGACAGTTACCAGTTTCTTTAGTAGGTTTTGGAACAGATAATGTTTTGGGCCGCTTCGGTTTTTTCCGAGGTGCTGGTGGCTCTGAGCGTGAATGTGGGCTTGCCGAGAGCTGTGCATGCTGTGCTTCACGTGGTAGTTGCGGTAGTTGCGGTAGTTGCGGTAGTTGCGGTAGTTGCGGTAGTTGCACACCGCATTCTTCAGGTTTTTGATGAAAGTAAATGCAGTCGTTGCACTGATAAGGGCGGAATATCTCACAAAACTGTGGACGGCCTGGCTTTCTTGGTATACATTGGTGGAATATTTCGGTATTGTTAGACGACGGCGCCCGGGCGGAGCAACAATTGCAAAGTTTAGTTATATTCGTTTGAGTGCAATGTGTCTGTTTGACTGGTTCGGTACGGGGTTTTATTGAGGTAGATGATTCTTTTGCCTGACTGCGGGCGCTAAAAGACGCTGTTCTCTCAGCCTTTCCAGTATACGAACCATCGGCTGTCAGTTTGATTGGCACACGCCATATGGATGCATTTTCTCCTGGATACTCAGATCTGACTTCACTTGGTGATGGCGTAGACAGTGTTGACAAAGAAGGCAGTGTGTCCGCGCTTGATTGACGAGAGGGACTGGCGTCATGGATTTTAGGAGCTGTTCTGCTCGGTGAAGTATCACCAATCAATCGGATACGGGTGAAGTACGCTGGCTGCCAGCTACGAGACGGTCTATCCTTGTCAAATTTTCCTTTGAATGCAGTATATCTGCTTAATGTTCTGCGCGGTGCATATACAACGTATTTTGATTTGCTGCTCCTGCGCGTAGACTTCATCTCCTCGCGTTTTCGTGGTGGGGATTTATAGCCGCTCATATCATATTGAGAAATGGAAAGATGATTCTTGCCACCTGATATCGTATTAAAAGTCTTGTAACGATCCAGGGGAATTTGCGATGTATTACTATTGCTTCTTTCACGCTTTCCCATTGATTTAAGGTGCCTCACTAAGGCAGAATGCCTGGACCTAGTGTGTCTTCGTCGAAATTCATACTCAGTTAAATTATCATCACTTTCCACATCAGTTAAAGTATATTCGCTGTTTTCCTTCGACTTCTGTCGTTTTTTTGAAGGTTTCTTTTGAGAGGACACTGAATTTCGGGATTTACTGCGCCGACGTTGGGACTTAGTCCTACTTTCGAAATCAGTAGCGCTATATTCCTTACTCCGTCTCCGTCCTTTTGATACAGATTGTCGGGATTTGCTGTTGCGGCGACGGTTATTTTCCAACTCAACCGTTTCATCTTCTTTTGATTGATTCTCTGTGATCAGAGGCAGTTGCCGGTCAGACATAGATTGCTTGGATTTGCTTT
This sequence comes from Syritta pipiens, assembly GCA_905187475.1. Lineage (NCBI taxonomy): Eukaryota > Metazoa > Arthropoda > Insecta > Diptera > Syrphidae > Syritta > Syritta pipiens. Next base: position 30,462,914 of record LR994572.1, on the reverse strand, counting down.
GCCGGCGTACAGATTTGCGCTTGCTTATAAAATCCGTCGAGCTGTTCTCCTTTGACTGACTCCGTCTCCGTTTGGATACAGAGTCTCCGGATTTGCTGCTCCGGCGAAGTGACCCGCGCTTACTTTCCAATTCACCCGTGTCATCTTCTTTCGACACACTTCCTCTGGTCGAAGATCGTCGGGTAGATATGGATTGCCTGGACTTAATGCGTCGGCGCTCAGGTTTACGCTTAGCTTTCAAATTGCTAATGCTGTCTTCGCCTTTTACCTTTGACTGACTCCGTCCGGTTGACGATTGGCTGCGACGACGTCGGGATCTGAACCTTTTACGTTTAATTGATACGCTTCCTGAGTCACTTAAATTAAATGGGCTCTCAGAGCGTGGTGACAAGGGATTTGTCATTGCTTTAGATTCGACATCTTTGATTGCCGACATTTGAGATTTAGATGATTTCATTGAATGACTGGATTCCTTTGCCATAATAGTGAAGCTCACAATACTAACTTTTCCAGAGACGTTGAAGGGGCCAACCGAAAAGTCGCTATCTTTGGGCTCAGATTTTTGATCATTTGAGGTTTCAAATTGTTTGGAAGTAGTTGGCAGGCTTTCGTTGCTGTGTTTGGCACTGAGCCGCGAGGATCTACGAGACAAGCCACTGTTTTTAGGATTTAGTGAGAATGTCAATTGGCTTATAGATTTTTGATCTTTTGAGGCTTCCTGCTTGGAAATAGTTGACAGGCTTTTGTGTTTGCGTTTGGTGCCGAACCGTAAAGATCTACGAGACGCGTTCGCCGATGAGCGAACAGATGGTTTTGAGGCAGCTGAAAAGGTCACAGTACTGCGGCTAGGACGGATAAGATCGTTTTCGTTTAAAGATTCAGATTTCTTGGACTTGAGCGAGAAACTTCCAATACTGTTTTGCGAAGATCTACGTCGCAGCTCCGTTTTGCTAGCAGATAGCTTTTGAGCATCGGAAACATTCACAGAGCTGTGGCTACCTAGGAGCTGGTTAGAGCTACGAGCCCTGATAACCGCACCAATGTCATCATGAGACCGTTGAATTTTGCCAAGGGAGCTATCTGATTGCATTAGGCTTGCTGAATTGCGCTTTTTTATGAGTTCTTGAACTGTAAGTGATGTTTCTGAAGCACCTTTCGATGATCGACGATTTTTGCGCAACTTTGAATTTATTATCGAATTAAGTGATGGAATAGTTTTTTGTGGAACATGCGTGCGAATTCTTTTCGGTTGTGCTAGACTTATAACACGTGGTGTTGCTACATAATTTAAAGCAGCCGGAGTAATTTTTTTTAATACAGGCAAAGAGTCTGCATAGTATTTTTTCTCAACGGGCCTGGCCAATTCCTCCAGTCTCTTTGTCATTACGTATGTTGAAACTGGTTTGGGTTCAACAACTATTGGTATATCTGTTTGTGGAATTTCGGCAGGCTCCTCCAACGTTTGTTCACGCTTTTTTAGAATACTTTGTAGCCTCCGCGCTTTTTCATGTAGATGAAATGGATCTCGAAATCGCCATTCCTTTTGGGTTGAGACCGACTGTTCTAGATCTGGCTCCAAATGTCTGGCTGGCATCAATATTCCCCATTGTGCTTTAAATCTACGTATCCCAAATATACCACGGTTTTGTTGGTTTATTATTGATTTTCGCGGCTTGGTGTCGCTGTAGGTGGCATATCTAAGTCTTTGTACCATCGATTTTTTAATGCTCTTCGAATCCAGGTGGTTATTTCTGTCATCCGTGTACCTCACCATTGTGCAACTTTTGCAAGATATATTTTATCCTAAGAAGAAAATGCCTTTTGCTGGTTCTTAAAACAAGTCAATCTATATCCTATACGTTTGCCCTGTGAAAAGGAAATAATTTATCTAGCACTGATTTTTTAATATTACAACTCACATCAGTTGATCCGCCGCGCGTTGCTGCTAAAAACGTCGTTTCAGAGTTTTTTCCAGTTAACTAGTTCCAAAAAACCGGAAATTCTCTATATGGATTGGCATGGGGTTGGGTTGGGCTATAAAAACTAACTCACGCATAGACAGGCCAGATAGCTCAAGTTGCGGTGAATATGGCATGCCCTCTTCGAATAAATTTGCAATGAATTCGGAGGTTTTAGGCTAACTTTTACCAGAGTCTTTCTTGCTCCGCTTTACATTCATCAAAACTATTTCCATTTTTTTATGCCATTTTAGCGGATTTTTGGATAGAACTAAAATTTTGTGTCAAGAATTAAGCAAATTTGATAATTTCAGATTTTATGGATGAACGATTTTGAAAAAGTTTCTAATCTAAAGGGTCATGTTCAAGTATATCTTTCATAATCTCAGATCGATGAATTATGGTTATGACCTTAAAGGAGACAAATGAAGTTGCCATTTTAGTGTTATAAAAATTAAGTTGAAGTGAAGAGGTGATGATCGATCTAGAGTCATTAAACTAAAAATGAACTGAAAAACTATTTAAGCGGGATAAGTAATGCTTTCAGCCCACTGCAACAGTCGTGATTAATCTTCGTTTAGTTCGGAGCACGTTAATGGTGTTAAGAGGAGAGATTGCTCTGTCTTACAACTATACAAAAGACACACATAACAGGGTTGATATAGTTTTTCGTAAAAGAGTCCACGAATTTCGTATTTAAAAATTAGACTTTAATATTGCTTTCCGTATTAGGTTGTCAATATCTCCTTCCGCCTTTTTGTCTTTTGAATTTTCCGGCTATGTACAAAGCGCTACAGAACTCGTATGCTAATCATGCATAGCGTCGTTTTGTAGGTTATGTCAAAACCTTTCAAATGATGTATTGCCAGATACGAGTTCTGTAGCGCTTTGTACATAGACGGAAAATTCAAAAGACAAAAAGACGGAAGGGAGATATTTGACAACCTAATATTTAAAAATTAGTTTTAGAAACATTGCTTTCAGCTTGTGTGCATGTCATGCAATTATCGTTTGCAATTTTCTGCTTACGAGGGGAACGAACGTGTGCAAGCAAAAAAAGCAAATTATTAAATATATTAAAAAAATCTCGTTCTTTTGCTGATTAAAACAGAGATTCATTTCGCAGTACTTTACTTCAGAGTCTCGGTTATATGCGCAACTTGCTTGAAAAAAATGATACTTAGACTTCACTACCTAGCCATTCAGACGCTACCTTATCCACATAGACAAGATGGAAAATTTCCTCATCAACTGTCAAGCAAAATGTCCATCACCTGCAGATCTTTTGCAAAATAACCAATGATAACATGATGCACAACTCCCGCCTCTCCTTCCCCTGTGGGTAACGTAGTTTTTCACATATAGCAACCCCTGTCCTACCCATGAACCCCATGAATGAGAATACGTGTGAGCTGCCAAATCCAGCTGCTCAGACTGCACACACATAAAGGAACTTAAATTTACCGTTCCTGCCGTTGTTTATTCTTTTCTTATTGGCTCTCAAATTCAAAACGACGGTTGCCATCAAAACGAAAACAAAGCAAAAAAGAATATGCAGAAAAGATTCATTCAGCAAGCTCGCGAATCTTCACAATCACTCGGCCGTTACTTTTTGAATCAGAGATCGTTTTTTTCAAATATCTTCTAAAATATAAGACAAAATGATTCGAGCGAATGGTGGAGGTTCAAAATTATTGTAAACACTGAATATAATTTATAGGATTTGTGACTATTTGATTTAAGTGAAATTGTTTTGTGTTTCAAATGTAATGAACAATTAACCCTTTTGCTGCTTACTTTTCCTTGGTCCACTTAAATTTCCGTTTCTGTCATATAACAAGGGCTGATTGTTTTTATCATTTACAAGACATACGTTATTAGAATTGGTCAAAAAATTCATTAGAAATGAAAATTCTATTAAAGCGGAAAGTAGGAAAGCAAAATAACATGGAGAAAGCATAGATATATCATTGCCCGTACAAAAATTAATTAGACAAACAATGCTTGAAAGGTTTTACTTTGAATTATTTGAATTTTTGTTTTTTAATTATATCTTTAAAGGATCCAATTAAAGTGCAATAAATAAAAATAAAATAGTACCTTTTAGATACGTTTAGTAAAAGAATTGAAAGAAACATTTTCCTCTTGAATCAAACAAACTTGGACACCATTGGATTTCCAAACCATCTCGTTAAAAAGATTTCGTATTGATGATGATAGACTGGTTTTGTTGATACTAACTTAAAAAAATTTTAAGACAAGAGGAAATTCACTATTCACAACAAATGTATTTCTATATTTCGCAGATGTACTTGCATCATATTAACCAAAAAATATTATTAAACACTCTTATCAATATAATATTGTAAGTCCATTATATCTGATGTCGTTTTCTTTGTTCGTCCCGTATATGAGAAGTTCGTAAAATTAAAAAAAATATTTTGTAACGCATGTAAATCTTTTTAAAAGTTTTAAGCCGTGCATACCATCCTTAAACGCTACCAAGACAGATAAGGTAGCACTGATTTTTCGCACTGCTATCGGTAAATGAGTGAGTTTCGTGGTCTCTGGATATAAATCTTCTAATAGTGTGCGTTTTTTCATACATTTCGGATATAAATTTGCACTGGTGGTAGTGAATCGTCATTTCACACACACTACTATATGCACCCCCTGACCGACAAAGGTAGCCGAGTTGTGCATCATGTTATCATTGCAAAATAACAAAACACAATTCTTACTCCTTAATGTTATTTGATAGAACACATGGTGTCAAAAGAAATAAAATCAAAATCAGAGTATAAACTTTTTTGTACTTAAACAAAATTTTTTTTTTTTTAATTCCAAAGATTAGAAACCCCTTAAAGTGGTTTTCTACAAACTCTACAGTGCACAAGTCAACTACTTTCGTAAGTGTTAATCACAGGCACGACTTTCGTTAGCAATTGACTGTAGACTGTAGCGTAAGCATGCACTTCCAGTCCTTAAAATTATAATCCGTTCAAAGTTTGATAAATTATCCATTGAAGTCTGTGATCCGGTTTCGGCTTGGCTAATTGAATTATCCTTGGACTTGCATTCGCCTTTAGTGCAGCTGCTGAGACCTTATTTGGTAGAGAACGGTTACCTAATGTGTACTGTGAGGGACACGTACGTGGAGTTGCTAACTTTTGAAGTCGCTTTGTAACTTCATATTTTTTAGGCGGTAATGCCTTGGTTGATATAGAACTAGCATATTTCGCGAGTTTATCCTTTGTAGTTAGGGTTTTCTTCAGTCCATGTTTCTTTATTCGGGGAGTCCTTTTCTTTATGTCCTCATCCAGCCAAAATGGACGATAAAAGTTTGGAGATGCTTGTAAATAAGGTGTTACCATTGTTTCGACAAGAGCTAAAACAGCTCTATTGTTCAGTTAACCAGCAAATAGTATCAGCGATAAATATTTGTTTTATGTTTCGAGTTTATATCTTCTTGCTCGTGGACAAGAACTAACACCTGGACTGATTACCCCTTCTTTGAGTGTTGGTAAATATAGTTCGTCTAGAGCGTTTAAAATTATTACACTCGTTTACGAGTTGTCTTTTCCTTAAGCAATCGTAAGTTATACCTTAAAAAAAAAGAGGTTATATGAAAACAAAACTGATTCATTTGATTTTTAAAACATCAAATTACCCTTTTGCACTCATGTGTTAATAATACAATTGGGAAATATCATATGCTTGCATCGTTTTTTATTAGTCCTTTTAATTGTTTTCTTATTTTTTGCTTATGGTTAAATACCGTCTTAAAAAAAATTTAGCTACAATAATATGAAAGTTATAGAATTTCGAAACATAATGGCCGAAATATAAACAAGAAAATTTTGAATTTTGACGAAAATTTTGAAGTTCACGTTCGAAAGTGACCGAGTCTATGAAGCAAAATGATGAAAGAAAGCGTAGTACGCTTTTGTGATTTACTTACCTGCTTAGTATAGTGCGTAAAACGGAGGCTTGACAATAATATGGAAGATATAATATATGAATAAGGTATTAGCCGCGGTGTTGAACCTGGCTCGCTCCATTGTTGGATTCAATTCGTTTACGGAGTTGTTAAAGTTGAAAGTATATCATATTATAAGATAAAATGCAAATCAGAGACCAATTAGAATGTTTTTTGTGAACTTTAGAAATAAAACAGTGGGCATATTGTCTATAAGCGTTATTTTTTTACGATTGATTGAACGACAGATTTCTCCTTCGAGAGTGACTTCTGACTTACATTGTTATTATGTGCTTCGGATTAGAACAGATAGAAGAATTTGGTGGGAACGGTGGTTTGATTAAATTGGAAAAGGGATCTTGGACACCTGAAGTTCAAAATTTCAGATTGCTGTCACTGTTGAATATTCTTCTTCACTCGCCTTCCTCGCAAGCAGGACTGAATGTTCGTAAGCCATAAATAATGTTTGTAAGCTCCGTCCTCAAAAGAAAATCCGCAAAATGTCATTTGTCCACTCCCAGTTCGGTGGACACCTGCTGCTAAAATAGCATCGCAGCTACAATTCAAATAATCCTTAAGTCAACTTAAATAAAGTATTCAAAAATCGAAAAATAAAATTCATTTGAAAATCTTTAGTGTAATAAATTAAAAGTAGACGAAAAAAAAAAATTATACCAGTAAATTAAAAAAGGTAAAACTAAAAACACAAAAAAATGGTTGTGCTTATGGAGAGTTCCGACTGTTGCGACCAGCAATATGCACCTCCCCCCTGCTTCGTAAAAGATATCTACAATCAGTGTACAAGGCTTCAAAGGCGACTCGAAGAGCTGCAGCCTAAAAGTCGTCGTATAAAGTACTTAGCTCTGCCTAAATACATTACGCCCAAATTTGCGCCCATTTGCCGGTGTGACACATTGCGCAAGGCAGACATTATTCAAGAACAACCATGTATGACGAGAACAGAGCAGTTGGCGTATCCCTATGTTAGGTAAGGAAGATCCTCCTCTTCGGTGAATTTGTCTGATACAATAAAATTTCAGGAGAATTTTGGTTATCCAAAAGGAATTCGCATGCACCCTGGAGCCAGCTCGACTTTGTGTTTTAAATCGAACTCTCAGGAAGAGCATGCTGTCCTTGTATAGTCGACTCGCAAATGTTCAAGTTCCTGGTGAAAGGTAAGTGCCGTGAGAACTCTTCCACCACGGTTTCCGCCATCGATTGTTTTCTTTTTTCTCAGGAAATGCGTATGTGGGTGGACTAAGAAGGACTGGGCTGTGCACAGGAGATACCTGAGAAAGCTGGCTAAGCCGAAAAAGATATTTAAACCTCCTAAGCCTGTAAATCAACTTCTGTCTCATATAATTGTTGAAAGTGTGTCTGATATCTGCCTCCCACTAGGTCCATCTGTGGAAGGATATCAGCCTTATGAAGCGATTCAGGAAGTTATGCAAGCCGAAGAAGCGCAGAGAGCAAGTCATGCCGAAATGGGAGCTGACTCCTGCTCTGAAGAACTACAAAGCCTCTGCTCGAATTTTACTTTTAGCTAAGCCAAAGGAGAGGGATGAGAATATTCACTTCCAGCCTCTGCCACTTAAGGTCTCGCCAGAAGCCATGAAGTACAAGGCCAGTGAGCGTATCAAGCAGTTGGCGACGGCACCAGAGGTTCGTCTGGGTGAGCAAGATGTCAAGGAGAATCCGTTCGGTATTGCGCCCAATGCGCTCAAGGGCAAGTGCAGTGACCGTGTCAAGGAGCTGGCCGAACCCAAGGAGTTCGAGGACATTCACACGCGCAAGGATCCGCAGGCAATATCACCAGCTGCGCTTAAGGCCAAGGCGTCGCCGCGTATTCTTGAGTTAGCTAAGCCTAAAGGAAGCTGAGCGATAACGTGTTTTTATTTATTTTGGTACATTGTATGTTTTAAAAGTTCAATCTAATTCAGAAATCTAAAAACAATAAACAGTCAACAAGTCCTCGTGGGGCTACGTTGCTTTCAAAAGTTTTTGAGAGGGTAGTATTTTGCCCATAGCTAAACAAAAACATTCCCACTTGTCAGTTTGGCCTCATCGACACTCATTAATCCAGTGGCAGATTAAATTTTGCTAATCAACCTATAAATTGCAGTTGAAAGCCCCAAATTAATCCGTAAATTGCTCCTAATTGCTCCCTGAAATGCGACTATCAACAGATTAAAATTCCGAGCAGCACAAACTTTCCTGGATGTGGATGCCACACACGTGTAACGCCTCCTAACCATGCCATGCATTCAGCTTTTCCCAGAACTGTGAGCAGGAACTTTCCCCCGAAAAGTTGCATCAATTAAATCGAAACACACAGAAACGAGAGAGAGGCATCAACCTTCTGTCGGTCCTGCCCCAACAATACGCCCCACCAATTGTACACACGTCTATTGCAAAGCTCCCCGGCACCGGTCCCTGCTCCGACTACGGGAGTCGTCGTACGGAGCCAGAGAAGCCATTCATCAGATTTGTGGAACAGATTTTGTGGTGTGGTTAAGCTGCCAGCGTGTCTGGTGCATAACGCCATCCTTGCCTAAACTGCCAGCCAACTCCGCCCCACTCCCAAAACACAAGGTTAGAATCGGATTTTCGGGAGACAGCCACATTGAGCCTGTTGCTGCTCTGCTGGATGCCGCGAGCCGGATAAAGTTCCAGCTTTGCCTCTTGCCTGTGTGTTCGTCGGCCTATTTGCATGCACACACAGAAGTGGGGGCTGAGCACATTTCGGGTGAGATTTCACTTTCACTAGTTGGCACACCTCTCGCGTGGTTAATCCGTGTGTTCGTCCTTATGGCGCATGGGAGCGGAGTAGGACCAGAAGTTGTACGGAGTGTTTAATTCGTGAGTGTATGTGTGTGTACTCCTGTGAGTGTTCGGATGAAAGTGAAAGCCACGAGAAGCTTTAGTTTGGGAATGCATGTGTAACTTGTTGTTGTCGGTGTCCTCAAAGGTTTTGGTTTTGGCTTTGGTGTGGAGCTCTGGGTAGGCTATAGTCGAAAGATTTGGAGACGGGGGTGGTGGACTTAAGTAGCTTTTCAAGTGACTAGAACGTGGTTTGTTACTGGTAATTGACTTAAACTAGAAATTGGACTTGGGACGATCGTAAGTTTAGACTTTTTACTTATTTGGTTTATTTTTGAGAAGCCGGTCAGTCATGACATTTGGAGACAGATTACGTTTCTCATTCGTGATACTTATTGTTTGTCCAAATAGACTCATGGTTTTGTGGGTTTTTTTTTTTCACAAAACTGCACAGTTCCAGAGCTTAACAAAAACATTTGATACAAAAACCTTAACCACGTCGATTAAAGGACAGTTAAAAGAAATATGGTCAACGTTGTAAGAGATGGCCTTAAACTTTGTGTCAAAACCGGATTTAAAGCTGCGATGGGATAACGAAATGGAGAGCTTAACAAAAACATTTGATACAAAAACCTTAACCACGTCGATTAAAGGACAGTTAAAAGAAATATGGTCAACGTTGTAAGAGATGGCCTTAAACTTTGTGTCAAAACCGGATTTAAAGCTGCGATGGGATGCTTTGAAAGGGATACTCTAAATATTTCGGCAATAATGCATTGTCAAAAACAATCTGTTGCAAATGCTTTTAAAGTAGTCTAAGAAGCCACCGTTTCCAATTGATAAAAAAAGGTCGATTACTTAGAGTTTTTATGGTTTACAAAAATATTGTGCATCAGATAACCAAAAAAATTTTTTATTTGGCATAACATCCCCTTTCAGCGATATCTAGAAAACATCAATATTTTAGAAATAAAAAAAAGAATGGTTTTCCTCAACCTAAGACAAAAGTGAAACTTGCATTTTTTTAATTATTAGTTCATGTTGCTAAATTATTAACAGTTTATCTTCGCGTTTGAATATAACTAACTACCTTCATGTTATAAAAGTTTTTTCTATACCTAACTTATTTTGATTGAATTTTGCTCTTATATGAAACACCTCTTGATGGACTAACTGGTAAATTGTGCATAATACACTGATTTTACTGTAAACTCTGTACTGTAAATTCTCGATGATTCAAACCTCAATCAATCGAAAACCTTTGTAAATAGAAGCATTCTCATAGTCTTTTGATAAACCTCTGTAAATCGAAGAAAATCTATGCAATTTAGTCCCCTCTTTAATTTGAATTTATTTTTGATCAAAACGGGAAAACCTCTAGGTAGGTAGGTAGGTTGTGTGGTGGGCTGAGCAAGGCAGCCAAGCACTTAGGCCAGTTGAGGCCCATTGTGTTATTATACATGAAGCGGATACAAACATCGCAATACTCCAGAAACCAGTTGGAGCTATTGATATAGCTGAGAATTCGGCTCATTCTGGTATCAGCAAGTTTGCCAAAATTATTAAAAAAGTAATGGCCAAGATGCCTCTTTCTGCGGTTCGAGAGCGCTACAGGTCCATAAAAGATGGAGCGAGGTTTCTTCCTCTTCTTCGTCTCTGCAGCTCTATAAGTTATGGCCAAGTTTACTCAACCGTTAGTTGATATGCGTTCGTGACGAAAATGAGCACTTTTACTTTTTTTTGTCCACGAAGTCAATCCCAGTTTCAATTCTTTTGTTGATTGTTATTCAAGATCTGACAATGGCTTGGACAGTCGGTTGAAAAGTGTTCTGTAGACTCCGTAGTGTTTTCCTGTGTTGATGAGACCCATCTTGTAAAGGTAGTAGTTGTATGATCCATCTCCTGTTAGTTCTACAGTTTTGCTCATAAGCTATGATTGTGGCTCATTTTTCATGAGTGTTAACCCTGCTGGTTCTGCTTGGTTGTCAACTGATTTTAGCTTAAACTCATGCTTGAATAAAATTTTAAGGATTATGTTAAATCCACTAACAAAAATAAGTTTATTACGTAAGGATTCTAGTTTTAGGCCTGAAACCCTAAGATTTCTTTCTACAAGAGGCATTTTGAGCAAATAGACCAGACGGTGCCCAGATAAGGCTTAAAATCATTCTGTTTATGCTCAGTGATAATGCCATTGAACTGTCCTTAAGTAAGAAAGTAAAAACCAGATGATCCTTCAAACAAAAAATTGATTTTATTAAAAATAGTTTTAAAAATTTGGCAAATATCAGGGTCGATAAAATTTAGGGGGGCAAATTGGGACAGGATTTTCTTGTTGGTCTCACTTCTTGACATCTTTCTCTATAAGCTGATACCAAAAGAGTTACCAAGTAACACCGAACACTATAACAAAAGGTCCATAAAAAAAAATCAAAAAAGAAAAAAATGCCTTTTTATGATTATTTCAAATAAATTCAATATCTTTTAAAATGCAGCTCCAATAATCATAAAAAAAGCTTTATAATAAAGTAAACACCTGCATCTAATAACCTTATAATAAAAAAAATATGAACAACAGGAAAAAAAACTTAATATTTTGGCAATGTAATTTTCCACACAGATCAAAAGACTCCTAATTACGATCCATGACTTTCAACTGATGCTATGACAAAATGCGTGCATAGAAATAAAGAAAAATTTGAGCACATTGTTTGGTGGTAAATACCCACTATAGCGAGGAAAATTTTTTTTTCTCAACTCAACATTTTGAAAAATTGATTTTTGAGTGGTTTTTCGAGGCAAATACCCCTTGTATGTGCGTCAGTCAAATGTTCGGTTGAGCTTTCATTTTACTTATGAGCAGTTCTATGCGCCTTCTCTTTTCACTGAATTGTGATAAAAATTCTCACTTTTCTTCCTCAAATACGTGCGATGAATTTCAATAAAATCGAAGATATTATCACTCCAGTTCAACATACTAAAAAGAAAAACAAGAACTCGAAAATGATAAATCATTCCCAACTGCAATTAAAGCGATGAATGAACTGACCGCACTGAAACGTATTTACACATCATTTTAACTGAACTGACAACTTATGGGAATTCCATCAGTTTCAGTTTTGCGTTTCAGTTTCAGTTAAAGGCTTTAGTTTTTGCATTTAGACATCAGTTTAACTGAAACCTCATCTGAAAGCTTTACTGACAGCTCAACTGAAGCGGAAATGATCGTCTAAAAGGAGCTTAATGATCTAGTTTTGTAGGAGGACGTCAGGAGGATATCTGAGCTCCTTTCTTGACTAGTGGGTCTGCTGTTTTGTTTTGTTCATGTTTTTTTTATGTTCTGGCCGCAGATCTTTTTCGAACTTTTGTTTTCGGTCAGCATATTTACAGTTTTGCGACTTTTAGTCAGCTACTGCTCGCACAATTTTCTCATGACGACTTATTCAGTTCGACTGCAAATATTCGCAAATGAAAAAAACCAACAAATGCATAGGAAAAAAAAAAAAAACAAAGATCTAATCTTAATTGTCAAAACGATATTTTGAAGTAGCAGTTGCAAATTTCTAATAGTTAACCGCGCTCGTATCCAAACTAATCATGCATAGCGTCGTTTTGTAGGTTATGTCAAGACCTTTCAAATGATGTATTGCCAGATACGAGCTCTGTAGCGCTTTGTACATAGCCGGAAAATTCAAAAGACAAGAAGGCGGAAGGGAGATATTTGACAACCTAATTCTGATAAAGGTTCCCAGTACTGTTGTATTAAAAGTCCCATGTGAGAACGAGATTATCGCTAAAGTGTACGATGTCAAAAAAAACTGATGTTGAGTCAATAACTTGCGATCTTTGTGCAACTATAACACAACTTGTAAATTGCCATTCAGAATTGCTAATTTTTGCAAAAGCGAGGAGGTATACAATTTTTAGAATTAACTATCCCGAGTGTTAGATTTGTAAATCGAAAAACTAAGCGGCGTCTAGAAAACGAATATTTTGTCAAATTTTGGGTTTAGCCATTGGATCTCATAACAGCCGTTATATTTGCAGCCCTATACAAAACGTGTACTCACTCGGAGGCTAACGGCTACTATACAACGTCGATCTCAAAACACGCTCGCCTCTCGACTCCAAAAGCCTCTTTAAAGCCAATTTTTGCGCGCAGCGTTCAATTCCATCCACTTAGATTTTCCGCCGGTAATTTTCCAATCCATTAGAACGTATTACACTCGCCAAAGAAAACCACTTGCACACAATTAAGTAATTACGAAATCATTTCCCATACGCATTTCATTTCATTAATAACGCATCCAGTCCGTTGGTCACTTTAAGTCGACTGTCGATGTGACGCGTTGCGGCGCGCGGTTCGTCGGTTCGACAGCTCAGCGGGTCAGCCGCTCGGCAGTTCGGCAGAGTCTCTGAGCCCGCTGCACGATTACTTCACTATGAATCTGTGTGTATGCCAACGTGCGGGGGTAAAGGGGTCAGCTATCCTCTATTCAGAGCCAGACTAGCAGCGGCAGCAACAACGTGACCACCTTTGGCAACCTTTAAACTTTAAACTCTTTCACCACACGAACCGATGCATCGTTGTCTGTATTTGGTTTACTTTTAGCACACAAAACCCTCTAACCAACCACCCCTCGCATCGACATCGCCATCATCATCGCCGTTGCCATTACCCTCTACATTGGCTTGGAATGGTGGCGACGTCCCTTTTAAAGTTCACCTCCAGTAGCCCATGTGCACTTGTGTACTGGTGCACTTATTCCCCGTATACACACGCACGCACTGAATCCCCCGACTACACGCACATCAACCCCTTGGCCGATCTGAAGCACCGACTACTGACAGTGGTGGCGGCAGCCCAACCCCTCGCTGCTGCATCGAAAAATTCGTTTGAAATGAATATCGGAGGGCGGAGCGGCAGCGGCTCCTAAGTTCCTGTTCTGCATCAGGAATAGAGAGATGATGGTCTTGTTTTGTGCTTCTAACAACCCCTCTCAGAGCTCTGGTAGTGTGTTCTCCAGCAAACTGCAGCATTGTGCGTTATGCGTGCGTTATCCTTCGTATCGGGCAGCGAGGAACGGACTGAGCGGAAAGTGGAAGGTTGCATTCAATATTGTTAAACTGATTTTTGCCAATGAACTGCAAGGAATGCATAACTACGCCAATGGGTGGCTTCGTGTTCAGGGACGGAGTAAGGTATAGCTGGCGATTTAGGGTGTTTGGTGTGGAGTTGAGAACTTTTTTTCAAGTTGTGTGTAGTCGTGGGTTAAACAGAAGAACTCTACTTAAAGTCTTGCTAAGCTGTAAGCCATGCAATACAATACCATACGTAATTTAAAGTTCGGTATTTGTTCTTTTTTTTTATTTCAGTCTAAATCGTCTCCAACGACTTCAGATATAACGACATATCAGTTATAAGGAATAAGGTCTTAGGTCCCGACTGAGCCATTCAATACATTTACATGTACAGTGAAAGCCGGTTGAGTTTTATTTGACCCCCTTGGATAACAAATCGCTTATAACGACATCACTAAAAATAGCATATCTAAAATCTATCATATTAGGTTGTCAAATATCTCACTTCCGCCTTTTTGTCTTTTGAGTTTTCCGGCTATGTACAAAGCGCTACAGAGCTTTGTAAAACGGTAAACTGTTTATCTGCTGATGCGATGTATACGTATATAGTATATTGAATTTCCGATATGTCACAACTAGTAAGAGAGGGTATGTCAAACCCCGAGAAATTGTGCACACGGCGAAAAAAATTCCAAAAAAATTGTATTTCTTTGGAAGTCTGATACGATTTTTGGATTCTACATATACGAAAACCAAGAAATAAAAAATTGTGCGGAATTCAGATGTTCCGTTCGTTAGCTCAAAGTTCAGATTCTACAATTCATGAAAAAGAATGCATTTTTTTAAAGTAATATCAAAGCTTTGGACATATGGTGAATTCAGAAAAAAACTCATACAGTAAACTCTTGATAATTCAAAAACTACTCTGAATAGAAGCATTCTCACAGTCTCCTGAAAAAAATTCTGTAAATCGATAAAAACTTGAGCAATTTGGTCATGTCATTAATTCGAATTTACTTTTGTGTAAAAACAAAATGAAAACCTCTGTAATTGAAATGCGTACGTGACGAAAGTGAGCAATATATTTTTTCTGAAACCCCCGCTTTGATATTACTTTAAGGACCTGACTATAAGGGCGCTTGACGAGTTCGCGCGTGCGCGTTTCTCAAGTTAATACTAATCATGCATAGCGTCGTTTTGTAGGTTATGTCAAGGCCTTTCAAATGATGTATTGCCAGATACGAACTCTGTAGCGCTTTGCACATAGCCGGAAAATTCAAAAGACAAAAAGGCGGAAGGGAGATATTTGACAACCTAATATTTTAGGGTCGCAAAATACATGAGTCAGCTTAGGTTTATATTGGCAAGGTAAGTGCTGAAATTGCGAATTACTTCCATATTTTCAAAATATTAACGATATGTTAAGATTTAACTGTTAAAAACTGACTAATAATAAGTACTGTAGACTCTCAATAATTCGAATCTCTATAATTCGAAAACCTCTATAAATCGAAGCATTCTCACAGTCCCTTGAAAAAACCTCTGTAAATCAAAGAAAACCTATGTAATTTGGTCCTCTCCTTAATTCGAATTTATTTTTGTGCAAAACAACGTAAAAACCTGTATGATATAATTCGAAAATGATGTCTTGTTTACCTCTGTAATTCGAATTCAAGTTTACTTCTTCTTATTTTAACAGTCAGTTGAAATGTGTACGTGAGCAATATTTTTTTCTGAAACCTCTGAACAGTGTTGATGTTCAACATACGTTTTTAACTTGATAAAGTGACTTAGTTGGAGGGAAATTCTTAGTAGTAGTTGGAAAAAATCATAGTAATATGGTTTCATAGTATGCATTGCGTTGTAGGAGTGCTGAAATAGAAACGCCAAGAAAGGAGCAGTAAGAACTTAACAGACCAACAACCAATATTGCTGATAATATTATATATTAATAATAAATGATAATATTATATATTAATATCATTGGAGCTGTCGGTTTCATGTTTAAGACCTTACCAAAAGCAAATGATCGGTTTCCACTGAGTGATGAAGTACCGGCCTTAAGATTCTGAGCTTAATGCAAATTCGACCAAATCTGTGTGTTGGTTCCTCAATATTTATTATGTATTAATGTGTTAAAGCAAAGACTAATTTTAGTATCATAGATAGTGATAAAATAAAAAAACTACTCTTTTATAATTGTTCAACCTGCGTTTAGTCCGTAAATACTAGAGCTCCACATTTTAAACGTGTATTTAATTACACGTGTACACGTAATACGTGCTGTCATATTACACGGCCCCTTAGACACAGAAACACGTATAGTTCTTTTTAACACGAGTCCACCTGTATTTAACAATGTTACGTAAGCACAGTGCAACAACCCATTCACGTCTTGTGCAGTGACTACAAAGCTCGAAATTTCAGAACAGGACTAAATATCATTTGATGAATTCATAAACGTACTTGAACCCATGCACATTCTTACAAAGGTGGTGTGCGATGAAGCCTCATCGGCATCCATGCATAAGTTGTTGGAGAAGCATATGTTAGCTTCCGCAAATGTCTACGATGTGGTCGTAAGTCAAAAGAATATTAAAAAAATATTTGCAAAGGATTTAAACAACGGTTACATATAAATTTGTAATATTTTGTACTTACTAAACATATTGTACTAAATACACCTGCAAATATAAATACACGTATATTTACTAAATACTTAAACTACGTATTTAAGTTTTGAACCACTGAAAGATTTGGCAACGCACATTTTATATTCCAAATTTCATCAAATTCAGCAAATCAAAGCCAACGTGAAGAGGCCGGCGTTAGAGGGAACCAGGGAGCATCCTGTCGCATTAGCAAAATCTTTTAGCTTTGGATTTCCTCCTACGTAAGACGGAACAAATCCTAAAGCTTCCCTAATTAAAGGAGCTCTAAGTATAGATCTACAGGTTTATGTGGTTGACACATAACATAACAAGGAAATCTGAATAAAAATGTCTGCTCAAAGGTTCTAACCCAAAGCAAAACACCGAAAAAGTGAGTTTATGGTAACTAAACAGATGCAGTGATCAGGCCTTAATTCCGGCTACACTGACAGGCATTCGTGCTAAGCTTTCACGTCCACTCCGACCCTGGAAAAAACTAAATAGGGTTCCGCTTTTGGAATGCCTCTCCACGTTTAAGCACCAGCCCCCGTTGAGCCATTTCTTCCCTCGCCAGTCGAATGAGAATGGGACACGCACAAAGTCCTAAAAATAAAATCACCCATGCAACCGGAACACGCTCGCCTCTATTTGCGCTGAACAAGGATACGTCGTCAGTCGTTGGGGCGGGGGTTGGGGATGGGTTGGTAAAGAGAAAGAGAGCAGATATGTATCGATAGGGATCGTTGCTTTGTTCATCCCCCTTTTTTACCATCAAATGCACCACGACTGCATTTCGCATTTGGCCTTTCGTCGGTTGCATTTTTCAGACTTTTGCGTTACGTTTTGTGTTTGCTGTTTTCTTCCTCCCTCTTTGCCTCGCATTATTTTTTCCTAAACTCAAAACCAAATTGTGCGTAGTGCTCCTGTTTTTTTTTGTGCGCTTTGTTTGAAGTCCTATTTAGAGAGAGCGAGAGAGAGAGTCCTGTCCCGGCACAATGTGGTATCCTGATGTGAGCTCTGCAGCTGTGTTATACATGTGCGTAGCCCCCTTTTGTGCTGAGAAGTTTTTTTTTTTTTTGAAATGCGTGTGCCAGGCGGAATGGGGGAGAAAAAACATTAAAACAGAACACACACACATTTCTTTGGGGGAGGGGCGGGCAACTTGTTTATTTGTGCATTTTAGGGGCGGGGTGTGTAAATTGCGAGAATAGTTGGAAAGCTTGATTAAAAGCTTCTTTGGCGGCAGTCTCCAGTTTTTTTTTTGTACCATCTTAGCCCACCCTCCTTTCGATGGGCCCGATTGTGCCGTGAGGGGAGTACCCCACCAGGTCAAACCCACACCCGGTTAAAGAATAAGGCGCAAGGACTGCCGTACGCACGAAATTAAAAGTTTTTTTTTTCTGTTTTGTAGGAGGACCCCCTGAGCTGCGTGTGTCGGCATTTCACCATAATTGTAGGTTATGTTTCTTTGACAGAGTTATTGCGCGCAAGAGATTCGTATCGTTGACGGTGCTGGCGGCGGTTTTGTCGGCGGTGTGAAGCTAAAATGCAATTAGGCCGTGCGAATCGCTACAAATTGACGGATGTATCAGTTGTTGTAGGACTGGGAGGCCGGGACGTGAGTCATTAGGGGTCGGAAAACGAGGTGGATGGATGTCTGGTGCTTCGGGGAGGTTTGACAAATTGCTGCACACCCTAAGTGACCATGAGACGTATGGGTGTTGAAAAAAAAGCTTGTAAAAGAGAAGATTAAGACGTCTGTAGTGGCTAACGTAGTAAGCAGTTTCTTGTGAAGGACGAAAGGGATAAAGATGCCTGCAGAGGAGGGTATCTGCATCGCAGACCAGGTTCTTCTGAGACCATGCATTTACAATGGTCCATGATTTGCTGCTTTTAGGCTTACACCTTCATCCATTAACGATTTTCGACTCATTACGAGATTAGATTTATTTTAAAAATGCGTGAAAAGAACTTTAAGGCCTGACATTTCGTGTCACTTGCGGTATTCATTCGAATGAAGTGTACACGAAATGTCTGCCTCTAGAGTCTAGACTAACAATGTTGTAAGGAAGCGACAACTCAGGATGGCGCTATAAAACTAAAAATGCCCACATTCGACGTGATTTTCAAGCACACCGTGTTTACTTACACCTTGGACTAGGGGTAAACTTATTTTTTCTAAAATTTAGTTATAACGATCACCGAAATTTGTAAACAGCTTAGATAGACATCTCAATAATTGTGAGCTTCTTCTTCTTTATTTGCTGGAGCTCAGCCTCAGTCAGGGTGGCGTTAGAGCCTCACTGTCTAACAGTGAGGCTCTAACTAGGCAATTTCGTAAACATTAAGGTCTCTATGATCACGCCACCGTAGACGAGGTCTTCCTCTGCCGCGTTGTCCCTCGGGATTGTACTCGAAGAGTTAGCCGTAGTAAGTCGCTGTTGTTGATTGTTTCAATGATTTCATTAGTCAGTACAGTACAGTCGTGGATGTATTTTGATTATTATTTTTTAGCTTTTTAGATTTGCTTTTTGAAATTTAAGTATTTATTTTATTTTATTTGATCTGATTGTTGTT
Source organism: Syritta pipiens (assembly GCA_905187475.1). NCBI lineage: Eukaryota > Metazoa > Arthropoda > Insecta > Diptera > Syrphidae > Syritta > Syritta pipiens. Next base: position 30,443,847 of record LR994572.1, on the reverse strand, counting down.
ATTTTGTAGAAGTCCCAGTGAAGAACTCCAAAGAAAATCTTTTTTCTCCATATACTCGTACATTCTATCATCTCGAACCAACACTTTAATATTTCCATTTATTTCAGTAGGGATGTTTCCTATCTTTAGAAGCTTATTTCGTGTCTGTCGAATTGACAAAGGAAGATCTTTGGATGAACTATCACCTGTACCTGAATCAAGTTTCACAATAAACTTTTTCGCATTTGTGTTATTTGTTCTTATTTCAGGAATATGATTGTTTTCAACGATCGCATTTGACTGAATGAGCCGCAACAGTGTGTTTTTGATTAAATATTTTTCATCGATACCCTCCTGGGTCGCTATTCGTAGCATCAGATTCTTTTCTGTACTTTTCTTTTGTATTGTTTTTTTTATTCGTAAGTATAGAAAACGCATTAGAAGGACACTCGCATTCATAGACATTGTACGCGAATTTTAATATGTGGACTGAAATATAAACGAAATATTAGAAGAACGAGACGAGAGCGAAACAAAAGAAAAATAATGTGATTTCAGTACTGGTAACAAAAAGCGGTGGTAAAAAAAACCGTTTATTCAATATGCCAAAATTAACAAAGTTTAATTCAAAGAAAACTGAAAAAGATAGTTATATTATGTTGGATTTTGACCAAATTAGATGGAACAAAAAAGTAGGCAGCAGATGGGCCAACAGACATCATCCCACATTTCTTGACTAAGACATTCTTAAAGCGTACTAAAATGTATTCTATTGAAGACAGGTTCCGTTGAAACACGGTTGATAAGCCATTAAAACTTGTTCCGGAGTAGAAATGATCTGTAATGTCTAGTTCTAGGACTAAAGATAAATAATTACACAGATGTCTGGACCTTAGAAATACATGATATATGCATGTTCTAGTTCCTCCAGCGATTCTAGTAGATAAATTTATAGCTAACTGGAACCAAATCGACGACAGTAGAAGTATATAATTCTCTCTTTCCTTTGGCAGATCTAGGATATCAATATTTAAATCGTTAAACGGATAGATATGTTCACATTTATAAGAGCACAGTACATCTTCTAGGTCCTTAAAAAAAACAACACACACAACAAACTGACGTCAATACATACTAACTAAAAATATAGTGGTCTTACCCAAGTTACATTTTAAAAAGAACACAACTAGAACTTAATAGAACTGAAGTGGATAACTCAACATCAATCTCAGTCTTGACAAACACTGCTGTCTATCCCGCTCTATAATTTTAGTTGCATTTTATGTGTAACCCGGAAAGGAAAACTTATAAAGTTCATGATCATAGACCTAAATTTCACTATCACTTGTGGTGCTATAGTTAAGCAGGTTTATAGGTAACAACAAAACGTATCCAATTTTTTTCCAAAAACGTATACTGTTCTGATGTACAATAGAAAAAATCACTCGGTAAGCTATGAAAATTAATTCCAACAAAGGTCTCATTACACTCATTTACTAATTTTATATCAAAGATATCATTTACGTTATTTATAAGTTTGTAAGGTTCTCAATACATTGAATCCATTTGCATGCCGCATCATAATTCGCCCATTCTTTATCCAAAGAAACACATAGCCACATTGTTTTTCGCTATCTTCGCTCCTCTCAGCACATACTACTTCATTTCCCTGGTCAGCAAGTCATTGAATAGAATATTTCCCTTAGCAGAACCGCTCTACTAGACTAGATCGATGTCGTTGTAGAGCTCGTAAACTTCGTCGCTTCCTCCAAACTCCTTCTGCGCCGATGGATCCAACAATTTTTTCTCTTGAAACGACCAAGAACCTTTTCGGCCGCATTTGATATCGTCCAAGTTTCTGCGCTGCACAGTAGGTCTAGGACTGTCAAGGATAGCTTGATAATGCAAGTCCCTCATATCTTCTACCACCACAGCTTTTTCAAGGAGGGAAGATCATTACAACAAACCTTGTCAAGGTTGTTTCATAATGAAACTTTCCAAGTCGCTGTCACTACAACTGACTTCAACAAGATGCCTTCGAGAAGATTTCCTACACTTCCTTTCCTTTTTAAATTACTTGCTCTTCTTGTAAGTCCCCCCTTTCTGTTTCACCTTATTTAATCAATCGCTGCTTCCACAAAAGCCTCACATCTGATCTATTTCAACCATTTATTGCTGCTATCGGTGTCTTCGAAGATTGTCATCTCTGTCCAATGCTATTCATTCCAGCAGTAAATGATCTTGAGTTCGTCAGCAAAAATTTCCGAGTTTTCCTTCATGCTAGCGACACCAAATCCTTAAGGCCAATCAATTCCCCACCTCTTACGGTTAAAATGAACTCATCTCCCATTGCCTTTGACCGTAGCCACAGTTCCGCTACGGGCTCTCAGTAGATTTTACGTTAGGTTAAGTAAGCTAAGGTACTTATAAAGTACTGTTTTAAAAGGCCCTATTTTCACTTCAAGTTCTAAAGAAATTTAAAACGAAAGACTAGTAGCTTTTTGATTTTGATATTTTGTGTAAATTCGATTTTTATTAACCCAAATTAACAAACAAAAAAGAGCAATGAAGGAACGAAAAAGAAAACAAACCAACCGTCTTGCAACACATTTGCAAAGCGCTAAAAGTACGTCTCCCTCTCGATCCAGCCTCCAGGGTTACGTCGCATAAAATACCGGCGCAACTCATCGTAGATAAAGAGGGTAATACCGAACGGTAGACCCGGCAGCCACCAACGCGGCTTAATTGGGTACATCTTAATGGTCTTAGTGCCCGGCCCGTAGCACAGATAAACAGTGAGTACAGTCTCAAAGATGAGTGCAAAGTTGAGCATTCCATTTTTCATGCCCTGGTGGAAGATCGAAAGGCGTCGCGTCTTGCAGATCAGCAAATCAAACCACTGCACCGACACGATTGCCACGAAATACGCCGTGTTACAGTTGTATTCGAGGATTTTCCGATCAGCGTAGGTCCACTCCTGGCCATAGGAGTCGGGCAGGTCGTTGACATCCTGCGAATTCCATCGCCTCCGGATGTGGTAGAGCGTGCGTGGTAGAAAACCGTTCTCGGCCATCACCACAAAGTACGAGAAGAAGCCGGCCGCTGCCTGAATGCAGCCCACTTGGGTGTAGGACATCATCAGCAGCTTCATCGTGACCAGCTTATCGCGCTTTGGATTCCTGGGATGCCGCTGCATGATGTCGATTTCGGCTTTCTCGTAGGCCAGCGAAATAGCCGGGAGAAGATCGGTTCCCAGGTCGATGCAGAGGATCGCGATGAGTGTGACCGGCAGCGGAATGCCGACGGCGACGTACATTAGGAATGGGGACATCTCGGAGATGTTCGACGTGAGTGTGTAGGCTATCGACTTCTTGAGGTTGTCGAAGATGATACGGCCCTCCTCCACGCCAGTGACAATGGAGGCGAAGTTGTCGTCCAACAGGATCATGTCGGCAGCGTCCTTCGAGACGTCGGATCCGGTGATGCCCATGGCAATGCCGATGTCCGCCTTCTTCAATGCTGGCGAGTCGTTGACGCCGTCTCCGGTCACGGCGACGATTGCGCCCGCTCGCTGGCAGCCCTCCACGATGATCAGCTTTTGCTGCGGGGACGTACGTGCAAAAACAATCTCCTTGTGCCGCAGGATCTCGTCTAGTTGCTCCCGCGACATATCCTTTAGCTCTGCGCCGTGTACTACGCAGGCTTCAGCGTCCCTCGGATTAACCTGCGCGACTGCTACACCTAAGCGATCAGCGATATCGTTTACTGTCTCGCTGTCTGGCGAAATGATTCCGACCTTTCGGGCGATGGCCTGCGCTGTGATCGGGTGGTCGCCGGTGACCATTATGACCTTGATGCCGGCGGTGCGACACTTTTGGACGGCCTGCGGGACAGCAGCCCGTGGGGGATCGATCATCGAGATGAGCCCAACAAATCTGAGGTTGGTGAGCGGGAAGTTCACTTTTTCAGCGTCGAAGGGGTAGCCGCGTGGAAATTTATTCCTTGGTAGTAGCAGGTCGCAAAAGCCCAGGACCCTCTCGCCCATGTTCCCCATATCAAGGTAGGCATCGCTGAACTCGTCCATCAAGCCCCTTCCTAAGTTCACGTCCTTCCCATTCACGAGAATGGTCGAACACAGTTGCATGATCCTCTCAGGGGCGCCCTTCATCACCAGCAGGTAGCGAACGTCGATCGGATTGGGCGTCTTGTGAATGGACACTTGGAACTTGTTCGTCGAGTTGAAAGGAATTTCGCAAATTTTTGGGTGCAAACTGCGGAATGAAGCAACGTTCCCGATCTCCCTCTCGAAGAACTTGAGGATTGCCGCTTCAGAGGCGTCTCCGTTTATTTTTCGCCGAACCAAAGGGACATCTTCCTCGTCTCCCACAAACTCTGCACGGCTGCATAGCATGCCGACGCGGGCCAGAGCGACGAACGTCTGGTTCTGGGTATAATTTCCGGGTTTGGCGTCCTCCGATGTGTCAGTTCTCCTTGTTCTCAGGTCAAACCACATGTGCGCCACTGTCATGCGGTTCTGCGTCAGCGTCCCGGTCTTATCGGAGCATATAGTCGACGTAGAGCCGAGCGTCTCGACGGCTTCGAGATTCTTAATCAGACAATTCCGCGCGGCCAGCCGCTTGGCGCTCAGCGCCAGGGACACAGTTACGGTCGCCAGCAACCCCTCCGGGACGTTGGCGATGATGATCGTCATCATAAGAATCAATGACTCTAAGACGGGGTAGCCGCTTATCAACGACACAGTGAACAGCATCGAGCCCATCAAGAAGGCCACGATAGTCATCAGATGGATGAAGTGGGTGATCTCCTTGGCAATTGGCGTCTCATCGCTACCGAGGCGCGAGGTCAAGCCCGCGATGCGACCCACAACTGTTCTATCGCCGCGGTTGACCACGATACCCTGGCCTGTTCCCTCGACCACGTTCGTGGAGAAGAACGCAAGGTTTTTGGTCTCCAACGGATTCACGTGCGTGTATTCGGGGCTGCGTAGCTGCGGTTCTGACTCCCCCGTCAGCGACGAATTGTCCACCTTCAACCCACTTGATTTGATAATACGGATGTCCGCAGGCACCCGGTCGCCGAACTTAATCTCCACCAAGTCACCCATCACCAACTCCGCGACATATATTTGCTTCTTCTCGCCATCTCGGATCACAATCCCCGTAGCCGGAATTAATTTCGCGAACGAGTCCATGATCCTGGAGGTGCGCCGGTCCTGGATGTAAGAGAAGGTGCCCGTTATTGAGATGACCGAAATCAACGCCGTCGCCAGAATGAGATTGTCCTTTTCTGGATTTGGTTCAGTGTGCTTCAAAATTGCATACGTGACGAGGCAGAGTATCGCCCCGACCCAGAGGAACGAGGCGAATCCCCCCACCATGTGTTTCATGAAACGCACACACTCGGGCGTCTGCTTGGGCGGCGTGAGCTCGTTGCGGCCGTCGCGTATGAGGAGCTCCTTAGCCTTGGCAGCGCTGAGACCTCGAGTAGAATCCGTTTCGAGTCGCGTGCAGAGCTCTTTAAGGGAAATCTTGTGCAGGTCGAACTCCATCTCCGACTTGAGCTCCTCCACATTTACTTCCTTTTTCTTGGCCATTTTGAATTCGCTGCTGTTGTCTCCTGACTTATTTTCACCAACTTTCTCATCGGCCGGTTCGGTTTTATATGATTGAAACCGCAATTCCTCGAACTTGCAAAAAAATAGACAAGTAACTCTGGCAGCGTTGATTCAGACGATTGCACAGTGAACGGCAAAGTGATAGAAGCAACACAACAGATGTTTCTGTTTAATGTGACGGTTAACTATTGGGTGGTGCATATTTTCCAGAAATCTTCGATTTAAGTACCAGACATGTGAAGAACGAAGGACTGGGTAGAAGACAAAATTTCAACTCCCAGTCAAATACAGAGAGGGTGCTGGAGGAGACTCAATCGGTTTACACAAAAACTCAAATGATTTGTAGGTGCTCCATTCACTGGCAGTTGAACTAGGAGTGATCAAATTGAACGTCGTCTGCTGTCGAGTTGTGCGTGTACAGCCAACAACCACCAACTTGAACATCTTATCTGAAGAGATTCAGTTCTCCTGCCACTGTTTTTTTTTTCACTCAGTAAACAGAAGTCACCCACTTTTAACCTCACCCGCCTAAACGGTCAGAGAACTCCTAGGATTTCGAACGGACTACACTCCTCCTAAATTAGACTTTTTGAAATATGCCGACGTACCCTACGGGCATATTTCAAAAAGCGGAAAATCCTGGTCATTAGGGAGTTGTGTCGTATACTTAAGTCCCACCCTAACACAACACCAAGGCTAAGATTGGCGATCTTCGTTGACAGACAATCTGCCATCAAGGCTGTTTCGTCAATCTCCACAACCTCAAAATAAGTCCAAGAGCAAAAATTTTAAATTGTACAATCAGTCAACTACCTTGGGTCAGTAGTAGCAGATTATAATATGAAAGCAGAAATATGCGGGCGGCTACTTAAAGCCAAAGAACCTACTACACTCCTGTAAGGCTGTTCAAATTCACCACGACTTCAAAACTACTGCTGTACACGACACCAGTTTTACCAGTACTTGAATATGCATCTGAGACGGGTGCTCGTTTGAGCCTCTATCAGATGGAATTGTCATCTCCTCCGGATTAACTTGGCTTAAAACGTTAGTAAAACCTAAACAGAACTTCTCCTGCTAGTAAACTTTAACATTTTTCTCCAACTTCCAGTTCCATTCGTCGTCTAGACGCCGATTACGGAAATTCTTTCAATTTTGAATCACTTAACCTTTCGTCCGAACAAAAAAGCCCCTCCGAATTCTTTCTTCTCTCCATTTTACAACTGAAACCACAGCAACTACGTGGGGTGCAAAGACAAAACTATCCCCTACCACCTATTCCATTTAATTGGAAAATTGGACCTTACACAACACAACCAGTTTTCTCCCGTGAAGAGCAAAAAAAACCAAACGCGTGTTTTGGCGTGTGTGTGTGTGGCAGCCACCACTGTAAAACTGTTTACATTGTAAATGCAAATAAATTAATTTTTAATTATGGCAAACAATTGTTTCTGGTCTCAGTGCTTGGCCTTCGATTAAGCTGCGGCCTGGTGTTTCTCTGGTGGAGAGTCGAGGTTAGCGCTGCATGCAACGCGACGGTATGAAGGCGTGGAGAGGGCTGCGGCGTAACCCGCGGGTGTGTTCGGCTTGTTGTCGGAAATTTAATTTCATTTTTTTAGGAAAAAATTACAATTCCTAATTAGAAGGAAAATGAATTCAACATCTCGACCGACATGCAGAAAAAATTCTTCCGACTGATTTCACGATTAAGATGATCGAGGTGCGTGAAGTTTTTTTTTGTTTCGGTTACTGCTACTGGCCCAAAATGTATGTTCTAAGGAAAATTCAGTTAGAAACACAAAACCAAAGTAAGGAAAGTCTCACTGTAAGCTAGCCAAAAAAAACACTCTCCGCCATTACTTAATTCGCTCCTTTTTATTTTAACTAACAACTCAAACACTGAACACTTATTTCACACAACTAGGACAAACAAAGTTCTCCAACATTCTCAGTAATATGTTTCCTTCTCAACCCAGCCGCCGGGATTTCGTCTGATCAGGTACTTCCGGGTTTCGTCGAAGATCAACGTAAACAGGCTGTAGGGCAGGCCCGGCAGCCACCACCTGAACTTGATGGGGTACATTTTCAGCGCCTTATCCATGCCTGGGCAGTAGCAGAGGAAGGCAGCTAACGCAGTCTCGAAGATAAGCGCAAAGTTTAGCACCCAGTTGCGCATGCCCTGCTGAAAAATCGAGCGACGACGCGTCTTGCAGATAATCAGGTCAGCCCACTGCGTGACCACGATTGTGACGAAGAACGCCGTGTGGCAGTAACTCTCGAGGATCTTGCGGTCCACATAGGTCCACTCCTGGCCGAAGGAGTCCGTAAGATCGTTGATTGACTTCGAGTCCCACTGCGCGCGGAGGTGGAACAGCCGCTCGGGCAGGAACCCGTTTTCGGCCATCACCACAAAATACGTGAAGAACCCGGCAAAGGTCTCTATCATCCCGATCTGGCCGTAGGCCATAGCAACCAGCTTCCCGTTGACGAGCTTGTCGGCCACAGGGTCCCTGGGGCCGCGTTCCATAATGTCGCCCTCGGGCGATTCGTACGCTAGCGAGATAGCTGGGACCAGCTCAGTGCCCAGATCGATGCAGAGGATCGTGATCGATCCCAGCGGCAGCGGAATGTTCCAAAAGACGAAGCCGATGAACGGCGCTAGCTCGGGAATGTTGGACGTAAGCGTGTAGAAGATTGACTTCTTGAGGTTATCGAAGATGAGGCGACCTTCCTCGATGCCGATGACAATGGACGCGAAGTTGTCGTCGAGCAGGATCATGTCGGCGGCGTCTTTCGAGACGTCGGATCCGGTGATGCCCATGGCAATGCCGATGTCCGCCTTCTTCAGCGCCGGCGAGTCGTTGACGCCGTCTCCGGTCACGGCGACGATGGCGCCCGCCCTCTGGCAGCCCTCGACGATGATCAGCTTCTGCTGAGGGGAAGTACGCGCGAACACGATTTCCGGGTGGGCATTAAGGATATCGTCCAGCGTCTCATCGTCCATGTTCTTCAGATCTGAACCGTGCACGACGATGGCGGCGGCGTCCCGGGGATTCACCTGTGACGGAGGAATTTTCAGCCGTTTGGCGATGTCGTCGACAGTCTCGCTCTTCTGTGAGATTATGCCGACGCTCCTTGCAATGGCCTTAGCGGTAATGGGGTGGTCTCCGGTAACCATGATTACCTTGATGCCCGCTGAGCGGCACTTCGCCACAGCGCTGGGCACAGCAGCCCTCGGAGGATCCACCATGGAGATGAGACCGACGAACCGAAGGTTCGCCATTTGGAGATTACTCAGGTTGGCATCGAACTTGAAGCCGACGGGGTACTTGTTGAGGGGCAACTTTAGGTCACAGAAGCCCAACACGCGTTCGCCCATGCCGCCCAGCTTCATAACCACTTCCTCGATAGCGTGCTTCGCCCTCTTGTCAAGCTTTTGCTCCTTTCCGCTGCTGTAGACGGTCGAGCAGAATGCCAACACCCGCTCCGGAGCTCCCTTCAGCACTAGCAGGTGACGCCGATCGTTTGGTTCGTCGGTCTTGTGCACGGAAACTTGGTACTTGTCTGTCGAGTTAAATGGGATCTCTGCCAGCTTTGGGTTCCTGCTCCTGATCTGCTTCACATTGCCCAGCTCCGTTTCGATGTACTTCAGCAACGCCGCCTCCGACGCATCGCCCTGTACGATTCTCTTGGGTATCGGAACAGCCTCCTGACCGGCAAGGAACTCTGCCCGGCTGCAAAGTGTCGCCACCAGCGAAAGTGCCTTGAATCCGGGGTTCCCGACGTCGTGCCGCACCCCGCTTCTGTCCTCGGTCGTGTCGATATCGAAAATCTTTCCATTGTACCACATGTGGGACACCGTCATACGGTTCTGCGTCAGCGTCCCGGTCTTGTCCGAGCAGATCGTCGACGTCGAGCCGAGCGTCTCCACGGCCTCGAGATTCTTCACCAGACAGTTCTTCAGCGCCATCCGCTTGGCGGTCAGAGCCAAGCACACTGTGACTGTGGCCAGGAGTCCTTCGGGGACGTTCGCCACTATGATGGCTATCAGGAAGATCACCGAGTTCAGCCAGCCGTAGCCTATGGCGAGTGAGATGCAGAAGAACAAGATCGCCGGGATTACCGAGCAGATTGTGATAATCATTACGAAGTGGTCAATCTCCTTCGCGATGGGTGTGTCCTCCGGCACCAGCACCGCCGTCAGCTGGGCCACACGTCCCATGACGCTCCGATCCCCACAGCCCACGACGATGCCCTTCGCGTATCCGCCCACAGCGTTGGTCGAGTAGAACGCCAGGTTCGCCGTCTCCAGCGGGTTTTCATTCGTCGCAGTCGTTCCTCGGCTCTGTGGCTCTGCCTCGCCCGTCAAGGACGAGTTGTCCACCTTGAATCCCTGCGCCTCAATGATGCGGATGTCGGCGGGAATCCGATCACCAGCCTTCACCTCGACCAAGTCCCCGGCGACAAGCAGCTCCGCTCTGATCACGTTGTGCTCCCCCTGGCGGATGACATGTGCGTACTGCGGCAGCATCTTCTTGAACGCGTTCATAATCTCCGTGCTCTTCTCCTCCTGGTAATATGAGAACACGCCGCTTATCAGGACCACGCCGGCGAGCAGACAGCCCATGAACAGGTTGTCGTCGGCCTCGTTCCCACCCTGAAGGAAGTTAAGTGTGTAGGCGATCAAGCACAGGAATGCCCCCACCCACAGGAGTATCGAGAATCCTCCGCATATGTGCTTGCAGAATCTCACCACGAAGGGCTTTGGTGGTGGCTGACTCAGGCTGTTAGGCCCGTCCTGTGCAAGGCGCTGCCTTGCATCTTCATGCGTGAGGCCCGTTTTCAGATTCGTGCTGTAGCGTTCGCACAGCTTGGCCAGCGTTATCTGATGTTCGTCAACAAACAGCTCCTTCTTCAACTCTTCGACGTCGACAGTCTTTGAGCGGCGCGTGGGTTTCTCTCTCTTCGGTCTTTTGCTTTGCTGTGACATCGTCTGACCGGCTCTCTTTCACTCCATGAAAAATGAAATAGTTTTTCGTTGATAGAAAAAATTGCGACGTTTAACTGCGACGCACTAAGACTGCTTGTGAGTTCGGATACAGGGCGAGTGTTTTCTGACAAAGTTGAGTGCCGGAATGTTCGGATGAAACCTGCACTTTCATTGCTGCCATTGTATTCTTAGCTTGTATCTTTAAAGTTTTACCTTGTTTTTTGGAAATAACGCATACTATATGATCAGCCTTTTTTAACCTTTCTATTTAGTTGCCACCAAAGTATTTGCCTCTACGTGGGGGTTGTAGCCAGATACAAAGATCGCTACAATAAAACTCAGTTGCTACAATCAACCCCTATACAGATTCAACAACATAGCACCTACAAAACTGGATCATTAAGCGAACAATCAGTTCTGGAAGAAACAGGAAAGTATCGAACACTGAACCAGAATCGTAAGCTACAGCAAAACTCTACAACTTGAGAGTGCGCTTACTGGAGTTAGAGCATGCTAGTACTACCTTCACAAGATCGGTCTCATCAACACAGAAAACTGCACGCACTGCGGAATAACCGGAACACTTATCAACCGACTATACCAGCTCTGTCCGAGTCAATCAGCAAGACAATTGTAACAGTTGTCAAAAAAGGGGTTAAGGTCGCAGTACAAGTGCCTCTATGATGTACATATGCTAGTTTCTTCAATTCAATTGAAGTTCCAGATTTAATAAGATTCGAAAAACATCTTTTCCGGAAATTAATATCCACGTATCCGAAAATTCTTGTATTATTTTATATTTACCACCTTGGCTTGCCTGAAAATAACAATGTTGACTATTGAAAGGTGTTTTTTTTTCATAAAAGCAAAAACTTTGTATCTTCTAAGTCTGCATCAAAATAAATGAGATGGAGACTCGTATGCAGCAAAAACCTTTATAAAATGAAGGTATTTATATTCATATATCATTAATCATTTACTAAAGTGAAATATAAATGAAAAAAACATAGTTTCAGTATTTTGTTAGATTCATGAAAACCAATAACTTTTTTTTAATTCCTTAAAAGTTAATGTTTAGTAGATACGTGCTTATTACAGAAAGAGGACGACACATGCAAAACTAATGTTATCATTGGGCTTGATTCTAGGATTGCTAAATATTTAATGCTTTGGTCATTGAGTCTTATGACTTATACGAGCACACTGTAGGGCAAAAGTGTAACAATGTTACAGGATTTATATGAAATACACATGGTTTTTTGAAAAAAAGTCGTAGTCCTTTTTTTCTTAAAGTGCGAGGAATTCTTTACCTAGTCGAGTTTTTTTGTTTTTACAGCTAACTGTACAAAAATGATAAGGTTAAGAATGCAAAAGTTGTTCTCTTACAGTTTTTTTTAATTCCTTAAAAGTTTAGCTAATCTTTTCGCGTTTGTCTGTAGCCTGTTAATCATTCGGTGATGTCATTTTGAAGTGATCGGCAGTGTAAGTGCAACATTTTACCAAAATGAAAAATTTTAGGAATGAAATGAAGAAAACAGCTGTGGAATTGTTGAATGGAGAAAAATCTGCTAGGCAAATCGCAAAAATATTAAAAATAATCGCAAAAATAATAATAATATTAATAAGTTCAGCAATCTAGATGGATGTAACACAAACAAGGGAGGAAAACCAAAAAAAGTTCAGGATAGGGAGGTCAGACACATTGGGAAGCTTTAGATGACAGGTAAAATGTCTGAGCCAATAACAAGCAAGTGTCTGTACTCTTCGTCGAGAGCTAAATAGCGTCGGTTATAAGGCTACAGAAAAGAAAAAGAAGCCAGCCTTGTTAGCCAAAAATGTTTCGAGAAAAGCGTTTTTGCAAGCATACAAAAACTGAACTTCTGGTGATTGGAAAGGAATAATATTCAGTTTGTAATTGTTTTTAGGCTTTTTCATAATCCTATTTTTGTTTTCTAGGACATTTGGTCTTTATGAGACCAAAATTAATCATTTCCAATCAGATGACAAACTCCTCAGGCCTTCTAAGACCTCAAAATACTAAACAGACTGTTAAGCATGGAGGAGGCTCTTTAATGATTTGGCGGTGTATTACACCTAACGGCATCGGCCCAGTCCAAATTTAAGGCGTAATGAAGAAGGAGCAGTATCTAAGGATCTTGGAAGAGAATTCGCCTGCTGCAGTGGACATGGCAAAGTTGTCAAAAGTTGCCACAATAATCAACATTTTGACACTATGCATTGGCCTGCACAGGGTCCAGACATGAATCCCAGGGACAACTTTTGAGGTTATTTGAAAAAGCAACTGGCAATCTAATAAGATGTGCCCAAAGGGATGACGGAGTTATGGGACCGAGTGCAAGAATAATGTACGCTATTCCACCTGTAATGGTGCAAAACTGTAACGAAGAAGCTTTTGCATTCTTAACTGTAAAAACAAATATTTGACTAGGTAGAGAATTCCTTGCACCTTAAGAAAAAAAGTAAAATTTTTTTCATCAAACTATGAGGACTATGCATATTTCACGTAAGTCTTGTAACATTCTTATACTTTTGCTCTTCATTGTATGTTTATGTTTTTTAAATCACTGGACGAGTATTTCAAATTCAAGCATATGGTCGAAATACCAGAAAATTCTGTACTTACCATAGACCATTATTTCCTACCACATGACTGCGTTTCACTTTTACCAAAAACACTTCAAATCATTTAATCATTGGATGAATTCAATAAAATTACAATCTCTAAAAGTTTAATTATCTTGCAACTCTGAACACCGAATGTAAAATTGGATCTAGTAATACGCACTGAATATCAAAAATATGTAAACGCAAGTGTCGCAATATTAAGGGTCATTGGCATATTAATATGTCAATGTTAAAATTATTACAAAATTAAGCATACACCCACAAAAATTAAATGCTCTTTTATATCTTACTAGGAAATAGCATGTTTTTTTTTCAACCTTTTTTGTATTCACTTTTTTTTACACACTTAAGAATGAGTGGTAGCCATAGCATTGATTACCGTAAGCTCGATCGTCGTGATCATATAGAGTAGACAGAGTTTCATACATGTTGAATTCAATGACATGTGTACTAAACGTTTGAAAACATTTGTATGCTGATGTCTCAATTACTTTAGCTTCCTCAAATACAAAACTGCCATGTCCGTATTAAAAAATCTCGAAGAAAGTAGACATTGCTAGTAGCAACTAAACTACCCGTTGAAACATATGTATGTTCTTCGACGCACATACGTACAGTGGCGTGCAAAAATGGATACATACTCGGCGGTCGTATGGTTTTTTGTAAATAAAAAACCTTTCATATGACCGATTTGAATGATTTTTGTGTTATTTGTTTCCTTACTTTATCACCAAAAAAATGAAGTACAAACGATTTTGATCGCATCTATAGAACAGTGGAAAATTACAAAAGTTCATCTCGACCAAAATGTATCCATTTTTGCAGGTTTAGAAAAATATCTATTTTGATGTGCGGGAAGAGTAAGACAACTTTGGCGCCAAAAAGTGATAATGGTTTTTCATAGAGCGTCCAAAAATGAACAATTTTTGCTATGGGCAGGGGGGTTTATCTCACCCGGTTTAGGAGGTAGGGGCAATTTAAAAACAAATCAAACAACATGGAAAAAAAATTCATTAAGAAACATTGGCAACACCAACAATAAAGTACTATACCAACTTAGAAAGAGGGAAACTTGTTCTTTAATAGTACATTAAAGTTAGATTGTTCATACCCATAGTTTGTGAAAAATTCGCATACAAACTCAAAATTTTAATAAGCAGTAATAGAAAAAAAAGTGTAAATAATTTTTCTTTTCAAAGTCGCAGAGCTAAATAAGGACCTGGACGTTAATGCTTACGTTCATTCTGAGTCTAACACAAAAAACAGAATGGTCCTATGTCTTCTAGTTCAAAAGAAAAAATTAAAATCAAAATTAATTTGTTGGTTTTTCATTAGATATGGATAAATTCAGATATGGATAAATATCGTGGGATAAATTAATACTAACCAGAGTAAATTTCTCATTAAAAAATGTTAACTAAAGTATATTAATCGTCCAAGTCTATATATTGAAAGGGGCCTCAATTTTATTTAAAGCCAAAAGTTGAACTTTGAAAGCGCCCGGAACATGTAAAAAAAATAAGAGTATTTTTGTACTTATTTTCAAAAATTAAAAAAAAAATACTATGCTTAACACTTCAATGAAAGTTTACAACGTAAAACATAGTTTATTCTATATTTTTTTTTTGTACACGGTTTTCGTTAGTTTATTTTCTTTTTTTAAGTTCAATTATTTGCCGCTGTTCATAACACGAGCATAATTGCGTGTCGTTGGGTATAAACGAAAGACATGAGGAGTGGTGTTTTATCATAGAACCGCTACTAAGCTATCAGTAACCGTTGTTTGCTGTATTATACTTTGGATATTCTACTTTTGGCCAGGTTCTTAGTGTAAATACTCCTATGTGCGACGTCTAATTGAAACATCAAGCTGGGTGAAAAGTTGACAGGACAAACAAGAAACAAAAAAAAGGAAATCTAACAGAATTCTAGAAGGATTAGGGGGTATAATTTTAGACCGTACAATTCGTCGTCAAGTAGAACAGCCCAACTCAAGAATTGTGTGGAGACTCTGCCCGGTGTCCCATGTAATCGAAACTCAAGTCCTTTTTTCCGAATTTGCAATAAACATGAACCACTTTTATGATGGTCGCACTAGACTTCATCACTTTACAGAAAAAACACCTCAACTCGTAAACAGCAGTCGCAGCGTTCTCAAGCAAACTGTCGAATTTAATTTTCAGTACGAAAATGTAAAGTTCATTTCTACCTCTACGTTCAAGATCGAAAGACGAAGCCATGTCGCAATCCAGCGAACGCATTAGGCGACTAAAGGTGCGCCGTAACTCGAAGAAAGTCAACGCAGAGGCCCTCAAAAAGGAGCTCTTCATCGATGAACATAAAATCTCGCTGCACACGCTCAGCCGTCGCTACAATACGAACCTGCGGAATGGTCTCAAGCGCTCCGCGGCCAAAGAACGGCTGGTTATCTACGGCCGTAATGCGCTGACACCAACGTCGGCCCGGCCCGTGATTTATAAATTCTTCAAGCACGTCTGCGGCGGCTTTGCAATCCTGCTGTGGGTCGGCTCGCTGCTCTGTTTCACAGCCTACGGCCTCAATGTCTTCCAGGGCAACAAGGACGACGAAGACGACAATTTCTTCATGGGCGTCATGCTGGCCACCATTGTGCTCATAACGGGCATATTCGCGTATTACCAGGAGGAGAAGAGCTCGCAGGAGATGAGCTCCTTCAGGAAGTTGTTACCGCGCTACGCACACGTGATCCGCGAGGGCGAGCGGATCACGGTGAACTGTGAGGAGCTGGTGGTGGGCGACCTGGTAGAGGTGGCCGGCGGCGACCGGATTCCCGCCGACATTCGCATAATTGAGGCGCACGGATTCAAAGTGGACGTCTCCTCGCTGACAGGGGAGTCGGAGCTGCAACCGCGGGGAGTAAAGATGACCCACGAGAATCCGTTGGAGACTGCGAATCTGGCGTTCTACTCCACCAGCGCCGTGGAAGGCCATGCTAAGGGGATCGTCATTGCCTGCGGTGATGAGACGGTCATGGGGCGCGTGGCCCAGTTGACCGCGATGATGGTGCCCAACGAAACGCCGATGGCCCGAGAGATCGATCATTTCGTCGCCGTCATCAGCGTCGTGGCACTGGTCCCGGCGGCCTCGCTCTTCTTCGTCACCCTGTTCATGGGGTACACGTGGGTGAATTCAGTGATCTTCTTCATAGCGCTTCTCGTTGCCAACGTCCCGGAGGGGCTCCTCGCCACGGTCACAATGTGCTTGGCGCTGACCGCCAAGCGGATGGCGCTGCGGAACTGCCTGGTGAAGAATCTCGAGGCTGTGGAGACGCTCGGTTCCACGTCAACAATCTGCTCGGACAAGACCGGGACGCTGACGCAGAATCGCATGACGGTGTCCCACATGTGGTACAACAAGCGGATCTTCCAGATCTACGGCGTCGACAAGCGGATGCAGACGCGCGAACGCCTCGAAAACCCGGGATTCAAAGACCTGGCACTGGTGGCAACGCTGTGCAGCTGTGCGGAGTTTGTGGGCAAGGATGAAGAGGTTCCAGTGGATATGCGAGTAGTTCGGGGCGACGCATCGGAGGCGGCTCTCCTGCGATACCTCGAGTCCGAGGTGGGTGGTGTTAAGGAGACCCGTGCGGAGAACCCCAAGCTCGCGGAGATACCATTCAACTCGCAAAACAAGTTCCAGGCGTCGGTCCACAAAACCCACGAGCCTCGCTTCCTGTTGGTCGTGAAAGGCGCGCCGGAGAAGGTCATCACATTCTGCTCGACGGTGCTGCTGGGAGACAAGGAGGTGCCGCTGAGCGCCAAAAAGCTGCAGATCATCGAGGAGACCGTCGTGGACCTCGGGAACATGGGCGAACGCGTGCTGGGATTCTGCGACTTGAAACTGCCGGCGAACAAGTTTCCCGCTGGGTATAAGTTCAACGCAGACAAACCGAACTTCCCACTTGAAGGCCTGCGATTCGTGGGGCTCATTTCAATGGTAGACCCGCCGCGGGCTGCTGTGCCTAATGCAGTGGCGAAATGCCGTTCGGCTGGCATCAAGATAATTATGGTCACCGGCGACCACCCCATCACCGCCAAGTCCGTGGCCAAGAGTGTCGGGATCATCTCGGAGGACAGCGAGACCGTCGAGGACATCGCCAAGCGGTTGAACATCCCCAAGTCGCAAGTGGACCCGCGCGATGCAAAGGCCGCTGTGATTCACGGCTCCGAGCTGTCCCACATGTCCGACAGCGACCTGGACGCGGTCCTGCTGCGCCACCCGGAGATCGTGTTCGCGCGCACGTCCCCGCAGCAGAAGCTGGTCATCGTTGAGGGTTGCCAGAGAACGGGCGCCGTTGTCGCGGTGACCGGAGACGGCGTCAACGACTCGCCGGCACTGAAGAAGGCGGACATTGGCATTGCGATGGGGATCAGTGGCTCTGATGTCTCGAAAGACGCCGCCGACATGATTCTGCTCGACGACAACTTCGCATCCATCGTCACCGGCGTGGAAGAAGGTCGTCTGATCTTCGACAACCTCAAGAAGTCGATCGTGTACACGCTGACGTCCAACGTCCCGGAGATCACTCCGTTCTTGGGCTTTGCGTTCTGCCACATCCCGCTGCCCCTGGGCTCCATCACCATGCTCTGCATCGACCTGGGCACCGAGATGTTGCAGGCCATCTCATTGGCGTTTGAAGAAGCAGAGGGCGACATCATGAAGCGCGGCCCCCGGAACCCGGTCACTGAGAAGCTTGTTAACAAGAAGCTCATCTGCATGGCCTACGGCCAGATCGGTGTCATCCAGGCGTGCGCCGGGTTCTTCACGTACTTCGTGGTAATGGCCGAGAACGGGTTCCTGCCCGAGCGACTGTTCCACCTCCGCTCGCAGTGGGACTCAAAGGCGATAAACGACTTGACGGACTCCTTCGGCCAGGAGTGGACCTACGTGGACCGCAAGATCCTCGAGAATTACTGCCACACGGCATTCTTCGTAACCATAGTGGTCACGCAGTGGGCGGACCTGATCATCTCGAAGACGCGCCGGCACTCCATCCTGGACCAAGGCATGTCGAACTGGGTCCTCAATTTCGCGCTTGTCCTCGAAACGGCTTTGGCCGCCTTCCTCTGCTACTGCCCCGGCATGGACAAAGCGCTTAAGATGTACCCGCTCAAGTTCCGCTACTGGATCGTAGGCGTTCCCTTTAGCATCCTTATTCTGGTGTTTGACGAGACGCGGAAGTACCTGATCCGACGGAATCCTGGTGGCTGGGTCGAGCGGGAAACGTATTACTAATGAGAGTGTTCTGTTATTTGTTCTTGTTTGCGTTGAAATACAATCGTTCGGTGCTAACTATAAAGTGGGCCTTCTTCTGGTGGGTGGCAGTTTCCC
This sequence comes from Syritta pipiens, assembly GCA_905187475.1. Classification (NCBI taxonomy): domain Eukaryota; kingdom Metazoa; phylum Arthropoda; class Insecta; order Diptera; family Syrphidae; genus Syritta; species Syritta pipiens. The sequence continues at coordinate 30,425,227 of LR994572.1, read as the reverse complement.
ACAGACATTGAGTTGCCTCTGGTTGCGATGAAGGAGAACCGAACATCTGTCCGGCCAAGGGAAAAAAATTGCGTGTTCAACCCGGTGAAACAAGGCGGAGAGAGAGAAACATCGCTTCTTGTATTGGGTGCAGGTGTAGCTTAGATACGCGCACTTTTGGCCAGATGCACGGATAGATAGTATTCTATTTTCCGGTTGTTCGCTTCATGTTGTTGTCGTTTTTCTCTGCGCGCTTCTCCATCTGTCCCAAGGGGGAATACGAAGCTGCGGCGGAGTCTCTCAACGGCCCGCAAATTATTCCGGTGCCCTTCTTGTTCTGCTGCAATTTTGCAACATCCGGTCAAGATGTAATTTTAAAGGTTTTCGATTCTGTTCGTTTGTTTTTTTTTTATATTCTTTTTCCCCGTCTGCGGCTGGGACTTCATTCAATTTTAGAGCTAGTTATGTGAGCGGACGAAGATGGATGCACCTGGGCACGGATGAGATTCACGTCGACGGGGATATCCCATGCGGGGTGATGGCTTACTTTTAGTCAATCAGAGCATACTCGGTATCTATTTAAAGTCTGGAATCTCAACATTGGTTAATCATGGTCCGCTTCTCATGGAGGAAAGACGACGCTGCAAATTATCATCTTGCTATTAAACAGCTAATTACACTAAATTATTGTTTTTGTTAACTAACGTCAAAATACTGTGTAAATATTTGCCCTAATGTTCAGGACCCCTTTCACTACCCGACACTGAAGTTGGATAAAATTATTTAATAACGAGATTACTCCCTTGTATTTTATTTACAACGAAACTAAATTTTGAAGAGTGTAAAGTTATTACTAAAAACAAGATTTATTGACAACTTTGGTTCACATGTTTTGAACCTCATGCGTTTCATAGGCTTAAACTCAACTTAAAAAACTTCTTTAACAGCCCTATTCTGCTATCCATCGGGGAGGATATTCAGCCCTATCACCGTACACGATCGGAGAATTCTCCGATCGAAGAAAATGTTCATCGAATCGTACTTAAAATAATGACGCGTACCGAAATTTTTTTTTACATTTTGTGAGTAAAAAAAATTATGTTTTAAAGTTAATCATTCAATCAAAAATTATGGACAGCTCAGCATTGCTTTTGCAAGCATATTTACCCTTATTCCGATAGTCGTTCAACGCAATAAAAAAACGACAGTGTGAATTTCGTAGTACGTAAGACGTTCAACGCCAAATAAATGACAATATGTCGATTCTCTCTTGTGGCGTTTACGAAAAAACGCCTATCGGAATAACGGTGATTGAATCCAACAATAAGCATTTTAATTGATGTGAGGAATGGAATACTTAACTTTTTTTTTAAATAAAACGCAAACTCTGAGCTCGTGGATAGTCAGCCTTGACACATGTTATTTTTTTTTTATCTTTCATGGTCAAAACCTTTTCACACTTAAAAAAAAGCTTTAAATAACAATTTCTGGACTTTGTTTGACTTTAGTTCATTTTATTTCAACAAAACATAAATTAGCAATTCATTGACAAAAAAATATATAATAATATAAATTTAAATAAATTAGGTATTTTTTTGTACCAAATGGTTTTACCTTTTAATTTCTTGTTCTATAATTTTACTCTTTAACTCCAACTTTATAACAGCGATTCTCAGCGATTCGATAATTTTGAGTTTCTGCTTTTCAATTTTGGTAAGTTTCTCTAAGTTAAATCTTTGTTAAATCTTGTAGTGGAGCCAAAGAAAATAAGTACTCGTTTAAAGATCTTTTTGAAATTGAAATTGACTGGTGATGGGATGCTGAGCCAGACATTAAAAAAAAAAAACTAAGACATTATCAAGTACAATGAAAATAAATAAATAGCCGGCGTAACAGCCCATACAGGGCCAAAGCCTAGCTTCTTTGCGCCTCCACTGTGCTGTGCGCGATATACTTTGACAAATGTGGAGTGGACCTACTGTTTAATGCCGGTTCCGAATGGCGAATTGCGGTAGTCAGGTGCATTAAAAATTAGACTTTATTCATGTTTGAAGCTTAATATCTTGAAAACGAAACTCTTAAACAAAAAACTGATATTGAAACCTCAATGGATTTTTTTTAAGAAACTAGTGTGGGTACTAACTTTTTTGTTAATTTGTGACTAGTTCTAAAAAAATCTTAGTGCCTGAATTTTTTTTCTTTGAAAGAGAACCCTAAAAATTTATATTTCAATAGATTTTTGGCCTGTAACATTTTCACAAAAAGAGGGCGTTAGAGTGGGCGTGTCTTGGGCAAGTTGTAAAAATGTTTACATATTGGTCTCAGGAATAACTTAACGGCTGATTTAATTCCAATTTTTAGGGTATTCTACCCCACTGTGCGATGGTTGATGTTTAGTTCATCGAACAAACCATAAAGTAAAGCCTTTTCTGAGAGCTTCATTTCTTTTTTAATTAAGGTGATGAACAAACGTTAGACAAATGACCGAACGATCACCATTTCCGAATAAAAATCAGAAGTCTGATGAAACACACAAAGGCCTTTGTTCATTAGAAACCGACTACACAATCTTCGAGGTCGCCATTAGAACTTTAATTATCCACTTCTACCCGTGCGTGGTGCTGTTACATAAAAGATTAATAATCAACGTAAACTTTCTCCACAGCCCTAAGTACGGGAGTACGCAGCAGTACAAAATGATTTTCGCTCACAGTTCCCGTTCATCGCTCATCGTTTACGTGTAATTACGAGCGCCTTCAACGCACCGTACCATTAGCCGAGGTGTGTGCATAAGGACTACATCCATTTGTCGAGAGATCTCATCAAAAACCTAATCGCTCTGCCCAGGTAATAGTCCTTCCTCTTCAAATATTCATAATCCAGCGCAAGGGGATGCCATTCGAATTAATCCCAGGAACCCAATCAAACATTAATGAGCTATTCAAGGAAAGGCTCAGGACCGCCCATTAAATTAAACATCAAAATGCAAAAGGCAAAACGCAAAAAAAAAAAAAAATGAAAAAGAAAAATGGGAAAAATTGTAAAAAATACCGGGGAACACATAACGTTCGATGGTTATTGTGCTTCTAAAACGCACAAAGTGCGTTTACCCTTCGCATCAATAATGCACTTTCTGCCGCCTTTCGCCCGCCCCTCGCAACTACGGTGAAAGTGCGTGTGTGAACCGGTGCAGGCAAAGCAAAGCGGGACGAAACCCACCATCAAGGAACCCCGAAGCAGAGAAGACTACGCGACGGCGACGGTCCGAAGGGTAGGGAGGAGGCAAATTGAGCACCAGCGCAATGAGGCAGAACAAAAAATCGACATTAATGCGTCAAGATGACGGACAATGACGTCGTCCGCAGGACCGTCGTGTGCAAGCCGGCCATTAAGTGGCCCCGTTCGCCTCTCTAAAGTCCGGCTGGCCTCAGTTCAAGTCTCAATCTTAGTCACTGCCGCAGGCCACGGGCTAAGGGATCATTTCAGGCGCTTACTTACCGTTGGCATTTGGAGTGCTATTATGTGCGTGCTTTGTTTCTAAAAAAAGAGAGGGAGAGGAGAAGAGCAAGGCAAAGGACACCTATTTTAAGTGCATTCACTGTACCTTTATTGGGATAAAGTCTTTGAGAATACAAAAAAAGAACACGCTCCTAAAAGTAGAACTCCCTTTGGACCCAGCCGCCGGGATAGCGTCGGATGAAGAAACGTCGAGTCTCGTCTGCCACGAAGAGCAATACGGAGAAAGGGAGGGCGGCGACCCACGCACTTGCTTTTATGGGATACGTGCGCAGGAAATACTTCATTCCAGGCGTGTACGAGATGATGCAGGCAAGCACGGTCTCGAACACCAGAGCAAAGTTGAGCACCCAGTTGGTCATGCCCTGGTGGATGATCGAGTTGCGGCGCGTCTTGCAGATGATAAGGTCGGCCCACTGGGTGACCACGATGGCAATGAAGAACGCCGTCTGGGAGGTGCATTCGAGAACCTTTCGGTCCTTGTAGGTCCACTCCTGGCCGAAAGAGTCCTCTAGGTCGTTGATGCGATTTGAGTCCCACTGAGAGCGCAAGTTGAATAGCCGACCCGGCAGAAATCCGTTCTCCGCCATGACCACGAAGTACGTGAAGAATCCGGCCGCGGCCTCAATAAATCCAACCTGGCCGTAAGCTATGGCGATCAGTCTCGAGTTAACAAGCCGGTCGGCTTCCGGATCGCGCGGCTTGCGCTCCATAATATCGCTCTCGGCCTTCTCGTAAGCCAAGGAAATGGCCGGGACCATGTCGGTACCCAAGTCGATGCAGAGCACTGTGATGGTGCCAAGAGGCAGAGGGAGGTTTATCATCATGAAGGCAAGGAAGGGCGTGATCTCAGGGATGTTCGACGTCAGCGTATAGGCGATGGATTTCTTGAGGTTGTCGAAGATCAGGCGACCTTCTTCCACGCCGGTGACGATGGAGGCGAAGTTGTCGTCGAGCAGGATCATGTCGGCGGCCTCCTTGGAAACGTCAGAGCCGGTGATCCCCATCGCGATGCCGATGTCCGCCTTCTTCAGAGCTGGCGAGTCGTTAACGCCGTCACCGGTCACCGCTACGATGGCGCCCATTCTTTGGCAACTCTCGACGATGAGCAGCTTCTGCTGCGGGGACGTGCGCGCGAACACTATCTCTGGAAACGTTGACACTATCTTGTCCAAATCGTCTGTGCTCATATCCTTCAGCTCACCGCCGTGTATTACGACGCACCTGGCGTCTTTCGGGTTCACTTGTGTTACTGGAATCTTCAGACGTTGGGCAACCTCGTCCGCCGACTCTTTTTTTTCCGAGAAGATTCCGACATTACCAGCTATGGCCTTGGCGGTTATGGGGTGGTCCCCGGTAACCATGATGACCTTGATGCCGGCCGAGCGGCACCTAGCTACGGCGCTGGGCACAGCAGCGCGGGGCGGATCGATCATAGATATGAGGCCTACGAAGCGGAGCTTGTCTAGCGGGAAGTTTACCTTCTCGACGTTGAAAGCATAGTTTGGTGGGAACTTATCGGCCGGTAGGTGGAGGTCCGCAAAGCCCAGTACCCGTTCCCCGTAGCCACCCAGCAACGCATAGACTTTCTGAAAGGCCGCCGTGGATTCCCTGTCCAACGGCTTGTCATGTCCATCGCGGAGAATCGTACTGCACCGCTCAATGATCCGCTCTGGAGCGCCCTTCATCACCAATAGCAGCCGCCTATCAGCTGGATCATCCGTCTGGTGCACGGACACCTGGTATTTGTTTGTCGAGTTGAATGGAATCTCGACAAGCTTTCGGTTTTTCTTGCGATATGCTGCCACGTTGCCGACCTCGAGCTCCATACACTTGAGCAGCGCGGCTTCCGACGCGTCTCCCATGACGACTCTCTTCAAGACTGGAACTTTCTCCTGGCCCTCATCGAATACGGCGGTGCTGCAGAGACACGCAACGCGCGTCAACGCGCGGAAGCCCGCAGGGGGATCTTTGAACTTGAGGCTCTTCACGCTGTTGGAGGTATCGATGTCATACACCTTGTTCTCGAACCACATGTGAGACACCGTCATGCGGTTCTGCGTCAGGGTGCCGGTCTTGTCCGAGCAGATGGTCGACGTGGAGCCGAGCGTCTCGACCGCCTCCAGATTCTTCACGAGGCAGTTCTTGTTGGCCATCCGCTTGGCGGTCAGCGTAAGGCTCACGGTCACCGTGGCAAGGAGGCCCTCGGGTACGTTTGCCACGATGATGGCAATCAGGAACACCACAGCGTCGAGCCAGAAGTAGTTCATGGCCAATGTTAGAGAGAAGAAGGTAACTCCGAGGACGACAGCGACCGCGGTAATGATGTTGATGAAATGATGGAGTTCCCGCGCAATGGGCGTCTGATTGTTGGTCAGCCTGGAAGTCAAGCCGGCGATCCGCCCCATGACAGTGTTGTCGCCAACCCCGATGACAATGCCCTTGCCCGTGCCTTCGACGATGTGGGTGGAGAAGAACGCTAGGTTTTTGGTCTCCAGGGGGTTGTGGCTGCTGATCTTAGGGGTTCGCAGTTGCGGCTCCGACTCACCGGTCAGCGAGGAGTTGTCCACCTTCAGACTCATGGCCTCAATTACGCGCACGTCGGCCGGGATACGGTCGCCGAACTTCATTTCAATAAGATCGCCCACGACAAGCTGCTCGGCATTTATATGGTGGCTGCTATCGTCCCGGATCACCTGCGCATACTGCGGAACCATCTTTTTGAATGACTCCATGACCTTCGAGCTTTTCGCCTCCTGATAATAAGAGAACGCTCCAGTAATGACCACCACGGTAGCCAGGACAATGCCCAAAGCAAGATTGTCTTTGCTTGCGTTCGGGTTTTGTTGGTAGTCGATGAAGTATGCCAAGAAACAGAGAAAGGAGCCTGTCCAAAGGAGGATGGCGAATCCGCCACACATCTGCTTTATAAACTTGACAAACTCCGACGTCTGCTTCGGAGGCGTCAGGCGGTTGAGGCCGTCCCTCTTAAGGCGTTCCGCTGCCTCAGCAGCGGTCAGACCCGTCTTCGCGTTCGTCCCGAATTTGGTGCAGAGTTCAGCCAGCGTTAACTCATGGGCCGTGATTTCTACCTCCTTTTTCAGATCGGCGAGATTCGCCTTCTTCTTTTCTTTCTTCTTACCAAAAAGGGGCATCTTTAACTCGGTATTCTTTTTATGGTATGGATAAAATAAATACTTTTCTAATGCGAAACGAAGCGCACAACTGAAAAACTTCTGGAAAACTAAACAATTTTTTATGCAATTTTAGATATTTTCTTGATTTTATGAATCGCGTGAAACCACGGCTACTCGATCTGAATCGTGGTTTAGCGCGCAGTGCAAAATCGATGTGGTTCCGGGTACAGTGCGAAATTCTTTATCTGGAGTATGGGTCAGTGGAAAAGTTTACACTTTGCTTTCTAAAATGGTTCTTTGAGCTGATGGCGACAACAGTCAGTCTAATTTTTGTGGTCTGCTAGCTGACAACTAAATAAAACTACCTGTTGAATGTGCGCCAGTCTTGCTCGAAATGGTTTTTCGAAGTTTTCACGGGTAAATTGATATGCCGTTTATAGTGGAGTTCACTTTTCAAAAATAATTTGAGTGATTTGAAAATTATGTTAATTTTAATTGTTTTGATGATTTGTCCACGAGTGGACACCAAGGTCAAAATACAGTATTTTTGTATGGAAATGTTATAATTTCCAGAGTTAAATGTTTGTAATTTTTTTCTTCGCAGAGTTGGCTCCCAAGCAGCTTGACCGATTTGCCTGAAATGGAACGTAAATTGCTTATGCTGTGTACTGTCTTTTAGTGTATTTTTTGTCTAGATGCGTTAAATAGTTTGACTTCAACTTTGAAGTGCATGCAACGCATCATAAAAAGAACGCAGGTGTTCGAACTTCCTTTTTTGCTTAGTTTTCCATTCGGCGATCGTATTCCATACACTTTTTGTTTTTCTGAAGAAAAAGGGTTGAAATAACTTCGCGTTATGGTTCACAGCAGTCGCCTGAGATACCATTGGTGAATACGTCTAGCTAAATGCCTTTGAATTTATCTAATCGTCTGCCTGCTATGTGCTTGTGTTGCTTTCTGAGTTGAAGTCAAACTTACCATCCAAGAGCAAATTAGTTAAGGTTTTACAATAGTTTGGGACATAAGAAATCTCATTCTCATTTCATTGAAGTCGGTTAAGCCGTTCGAGAGTTAGAAAAAATCGCATGGGTTTTCAAATCGGCTTTATTAATATTTGCGATTGGAAATTTTGGAATGGCTTGACCGACCAAGTTGAAATTTAGAAGGTGAATTCCATATCTTGCGAACATTGGTTTAAGCTACATTTCTCTCCGATGCATTGAGCTTGACTACAACTTACGAGCAGATGCATCGAATGCTAAAAAGAACGCAGGTATTCAAAGTAACCTATTTTTCCGTTTTTTTCAAATCCCGCATTGGCGATTACCCTATTTGTATTTTGTTCCCAGTAGCAAATAGGGGTTGCAATTGAAGTGAACCAGGAGTTTTTTTTTAAAATATAAAGGGTGATTTTTTAGCTATTATCTTTTTGGCAACACTGGTTTAAACAGCTGACGCACGTTTCGTGTTTTGTTTCACTGTCAAACATCTTCAGTTTGGTCTATAATTTAACCATGAATCGTCTTACAAACGAACAACGCTTGCAAATTATTGAATTTGAATATCAAAATGCTTGCTCTGTTAAGAAAGTTCATCGCGCGCTTCTTCCATTTTATGGTCAGTTTAATCGACCCACTGAAGCGGCTATTCGGGCTATTGTGACTAAATTTCGCACCAAATTTACATTGTTGGACATTAAACCACCAACACGCTTACGTAGAGTGCGAACTGAAGAAAATATCGCAGCTGTATCGGCCAGTGTTAATGATGACCATCAATTATCGATTCGTCGCCGTTCGCAGCAATTGGGCCTCTGTTACTTTTACAGAACTTATCCAACTTTTTTTTGCCCAAAATAGAAGAGCTTGACTTGACAGCACGCGCAACAATGGACTTATTGAGAGGCGAGTTCGGTGAACATTTTATTTCACGTTCGGGACCGGTCAATTGGCCGCCTAGATCGTGTGATTTAACGCCTTTAGACTATTTTTTGTGGGCCTATGTTAAAGCTCATATCTATAGCAGACAAGCCCGCTTCAATTGACGCATTGGAAGACAACATTGAAGCATTTATTCGTGAGATACCAGCCGAAATGTTGAAAAGAGTATGCCAAACTAATTGGACTAAGCGGATGGACCATTTGAAGCGCAGTCAAGGTCAACATTTGCATGAAATAATCTTCAAACATTAAATTATATGGACCGTACTATCGATTCAAATAAAGATTTCATGCATTTTTCTGAATTTTATGTGTTTTTTTTTTGAAAAACTTTCCTATAGCTTTTAAAAAATCACCCTTTATTTTAAAACGGTTAATTCGACTTTCTTCTGATAATCCAATTCAATTCAATTCAAGTCAATTTTATTGGGGTACAAATAAGATATATATATAGTACAAAATAATTAGGGGTACATTGTATTCAGCTTAAAGATACATTTTTTTTTATTAAACTTAAATCTAAGGGAAAGGGAATGGAAATAATGAAGAATGGGAAGGATAAGAGCATTCTAACATGTACGGATAGTTATCTATAATACCAAAGCATTTTTTAGGGTTTCGTTCCAAAGGAATAACGAAACCCTTATAGAATCACTTCGCTGTCCGTCTGCCTGTCTGTCTGTCGCCTTTACATATTTGCTAATAACTTCTGAATCCTCTGTAGTTAAGGGATGAAACTTGGAATGAATATGTATCTCGACAACCCAAAAATAAATCGGGAATTTTTTCTGGAATTAGTCGAAGATTAAAGAAAAAGTTAGTACTGAAACTAACGTTTGAAAAAAACTTTTATTTTTAAATTGCTTAGCTTCATTTAATTGTTTCACTACCCTGGAAAGACAGTTCCATAATCTGGCGACAGGCACGTAAAATAGACGGGACGAGTTTAAATAATTATACGTAGGAATGATGAGATTGCAAGCCCGGGAAGATTGCACAAATTTAATTTTATTATACCAATAAGACGGTAAACGGGTGCTGATGATTTTGTGCATAAAAATAAAACATCTGGCATTCAAGAAATCTTTGAGGTTACACCCAAGTACAAGCCGTTGATAGTGAAAGCACCGTTTAAGAATTCCATCTCGCCGTATAGTTTTAATTTTTTTAATTTTGTAATTGTAATCAATGTCGGTAGAAGGTCTCCAAAAAATATGTTCTTATCTTGCTGCATTCATTTTGTGTTGATTCTCGTAGTTCAAACACGTCGCAGAAAAAAGCGCATGTGGTTGCCCTTATTATTGTTTACCTATGCAAGGACGAGAGAACAAACGATATTCAAAAATGAGGATTTGCTCGCAAATTTGGTCCTATATCGCAATCATCGAAAACAATGAACTTGAGAGCAAACATGGTCGTCGTGTAGGGCCACCTACACGCGCACACAACTACGGGCCTCTGTATGAATAACTGCTGTGCTTATTCATTGTACTGTAGATTGGGCTCAAAAAATCTGCTTTTAATCTTAAAATAGTTTGGTATGCTTTCTTGCTTCGTTTAGTGCGTGTATTGGAAGTATACTTTAAAAAGATTAACATACAAACGTCTACCAGTGACGTAGACTATAGATTGCATAAAAAGGCTTTTTAAGAAAAAAATATCAATCCTTCTAACTCGAGTTTTTTCAAAACTCCCACTAACTCGAACTTATTTTTTATGTCCCGTGAAAATCCGATTTAGAGTTATCCGACTGTATTAAAAAATATTCAAGTAAAAAAGTCAATGTACTTGAAAGAGGAGAAATGTACTTGTACTTGATTTTAAGTACCCAGTAGAGCTTAATCTTTTTTATTGTTTTTAGAATTTATTTATATTTTAATAAAGTTTGATAATGTTAATAGTAATTATAATAATAATAAATACCCAGTATATTGTACTTGTGCTTGAAAAAAAAAAGTATAAGTATAGGGTATTGGGTACTTGCATGTACTGGTACTTAAACATTTCATATGAATTTGACTTTTTATTATTTTATTCATTTTTGCGCTTTTGATAGATAAACGACTAAAGTTGCAGCTAATAGGTGTAATCTGTAGCTACAATCAAAGCCAAAATTACTTTTTTAAGGTGAAAAGTCATGAGTGATGATGAACATATAAAGATCAGTTTTAGTGTTTTTGATTATGTGCACGGCACTGTAAGTAATAAAAAATAGAGTTGTCATGTCAGACTTAAGTAAGTTGTTAAAAAAACATGGCCGCCACATACTTTTACCACCGACTAGTTCCAATCACAGAATCGTTTGATTGCAAATGAACTAAAATTCTGGACTATTTCTTGCCCCATTTCAAAAGAACGGTGACAATAATCCTCTTTGCTACCAGTCACAGGCATAATTGTCCACCAGCTGTGTTGGATTCCCTATCCAAAACCACGACTACTTTAAGAAGCACTTTAAAACATCCACGTCCCTTCGTAAAGAGCAAAGGCGAGTATCCCCTAGGGGATACGAAAGTTCACTTCGCTGCATCTCTCCCCAATTGCATCAAAATCCATCATCGGTAAGCGCCCATAACAGGGGCTATCCCTACTTGCCAAGTTCTTCTTTCGCAGACGTCGTCCCTACTGTCCGCCCCTGCATCGTATGCAAACGAAGAGGGATCCCTTCCCGGTTTTGTCCACTACCACTGCCGTGTGTGTTTATCGCCGGATAAACAGAACGGTAGTGGGATTGAATGATGGCCAATATGAAAAAAAATCCGCATGCCGGCGTTTAGTGCGCGTCCCCTCGGGACATCTTTGTCTTTGAATGCAGCCCACTCATCGAACGTCATAGACTAGAAGTGTTCCTCACGGAATGGAACCTCATGACTGATTAATGAATGCATGTGGCGTTGGAGTGGACAAGACTTTTGGGCCGTAGTTTGGGGAAATCTCGAGATGAATGATGAGTTTTTTTTTTTTGATTTGAAAGAGAGGCTCATTTAGGATAAAAGCACTTAATCGGGACTTGCTTTATATTTTAATTAGGTCTTTGGTCTTAGGTGGAAAAGAAATTCGTGACTCACGTAGGCCAGAGGTTGACCCATTTTGTTACATTTCAATTCACGCACGAGCAAGACAGCTGTGCTTCAAAAACAGAACCCTGTGGGTAAACTTGATTGGAATTTGAAAGCTTCAGCAACTAGGGGCAAACTTGGCTCTCTGCAAAAATGAAGGACTGAAAAGAAAAAACCAGGGAACCAAGTTCGTGTCAGAATGTCTCTCTGTCTCTCTACAAATAAAAGATGAGGAAAAGACTCAAAAATATGTTCACTTTCTTGTTGTTTTTAGATTTGTAGTGAGTCCGAATTAAGGGTATTCGATAGAAGGCTGTTAAAAAAAGAAGTGGTCCAGAAGCACAAGTACTTCTTTCCAAAAACAAATAACAGCATGGAGAAGGAAATGTAGAGCTAGATTTGAGTTCAGAGCCATGCTCACACTTTTGCAGAATACTTTTGTTTTCTCAAATTTTTCGCATACGCACGGGCAAAGCTGAGTCCTCAAAAAAAATAGTTGTGCTTATATTCTTAGCAACCACATAAGCTCTGCCAGCAAATGAACTACACCTAAACTCGAGACTTATCCAACTAATGCCTCAATTCTGCCGACAGGACCCAATTCAGTTAGTAGATTAAGTAATCAAATTACGACCGATCGCGTAGCGCAAGAGTCTTCATAAAAGCTGATTACAAAGCACAGGAACACGGAGTCGGTGCCAGAGCGACAGCCATCGCCATAAAAGAGACTCCCGTCCTCGTGGGGGAACATCTTAATACGCCACCTTGCGCTATTGTACACATCGCACTCCGTGTTTACACGGCGAGCAGTAGCGAGAATAAACAGAGAAGGAATCCTAAACTGGTGAGTAAACATAAACACCACCTCCATTACCCGTGTGCCCACAAAGCGGAGACTATCAGCGCCGCCATCAGTCAGTCAGTCGGTCGGCTGGGGAGGGTTGTCGGATGGTCGATGGCGGATGGCGGTTGGTAGATGGCGGTGTGCACCTAGCAGGGGGCGTCGCGTCGGTCGGATTGTGCTGACGGCAGCATCGGCAGCTCGTTTCCTTCTTTCTTCTGTGTCTCGTTTCTGTGTTTCTTCTACCAACTCGGCTGCTGTAGGTGGAGGTAAAGTGCGGAGGACACCTCTCAGCCGGCCGGCGTGTCGTCTGGAAGAGCACCACGATTTGCATCCCATAGGCCACGCATGTGGACCGGCCGTTGGCACACATAAGTATGTGCGAGTGTGCTGCAGAGCACATGGGACCGAGGCACCGCCGGCCGCACACCACCGCCCCTGGATTGTTGGGCAAACGAACGAGCGAACCGTGTTCCCTTTTGTGAATCCATCGAACCACATTTTCTGCTCGGCAACGCATTTGCACGCATAATTCTTGAGTGCAGTTGAAATATGAAAATTGAGAGCAATTTACCAGCGGTGTTCAACTACTGGGCGCAGGTCCTCCCGCTGCCGTCGGCTGGAGATGGAGACGGCAATGGCAACGGCAACGGAGACGTGGAGACGGAACAGGACGGCGCTGCGCTGATGCCTTGACTCGGACGAGTATAAAAAGAGTTTCCACTCTTTGTTCTCGGTTTTTATTACATAATTTGCTTTTGCCTTTCAATGCAATTGTAGTTCAGGTAAATAACGGTTGGCTGCACCTTACGCCTGAACGAGGGGTGCGCGCTGTGTCGAGGGGTAGTCGCCGGTTTGGTGAACGAATTTCGAAAATTCGTGAATCCGATGATTGAATGAAAGTTTGGCTGTTTGCTGGCGAGTTTTCAACGCGTAGGTACTTTTTGAGTGAAGTGCTTTGGAGTGGACAAGGACTCGGGGGGAGGCTCTGTGCGTGTGAGTCCATGCGTGAATGAGGATCCAGAATCAGAAATGAACAAAAAACTGGATTGCACTTAAGGTTTGTGGGAGAAACAATTGATCATCGGTTCAGTTGGCATGAACGCGGTCGAGCTGGCGTTCAAGTGATTTGGTCCACGTATGGGTGGGGTGATGAAGCAGAGATCACGAGAAAGGTAAGGTTTTTTTGTCAAAAATACAAACCACAGGCGGCCTTGCCTGCAAGTGAACATGTCAAAGAAAGCTTTATTCTCTGTTTCTTTTTAAGTTGGGAGCGTTAAAATACATCTTCGTTTTCAAACAAGTTAAATTTTCAATATCTACTGGCTGTTCATTTTCCATTTTCTGCATTCATCCTAAAAAAGACATCTTCGTTCTACAACTTTGATTGACTGGTCGCCATCATGAGACTTGAATTCGAGACTCGATGATGGCGTACGGTAAACTGGTGCAATTTTCATGTCAATGACACAATGAAGTCAACCAAATTCCATCAAATTGCATGATTGTCTTGTTAGTTGATCATTTTCCTAAAAATAAGTATCACACTGAAGATAAGCACCTCGGTTGAAAACGCGAAAAGCTCCAGAAGTGAAAAACATTTCCTGCAACCGGTAGGCAGTTCCACTTCCACCTACTCGCCGCGTAGTTCAACGCACTTACCTTTGCTCCAATGCGTCGACTAGTCTACAACTCCCAGCCAAAAAACCAGCAAACAGAACGGCACAGGGCCTCCTTTCAATTTCGACTCCCTCCAAGGACACTTGGTCCGCTCAGCGGCGCGTGGATCTTAATTTTGACAAAAAACAAAACTGAAAATGTTCCCACATCCACATGTCTCCGTGTAATTAGCCCGGCACGGATCGTCTCTTGAGAGCCTGACAACAATTACACGTGTGTGGTGTGTGTCGCGTTGGTTCCAATTTGTCGTGCGCAAGAGGAGACCGCCACCATCACCGCCACCGCTACCGCTATCGTCATCGTCATCGTCACCGGCACCGAAAACTTCCTGAAATCAAAAATTCTGAATACGTGTACGCCAGCACTTTACAAGTAAATTCATTCCGCTACACTTAAGCCCGGAATGAAGGAGGCACGGTAGGCAGGCAGACTGCACAAAAGCACGTGAGCGCTCAAACGGCAGAAGGACGAAGGACTTGGTGGGACGGGAGGCGCGAGGGAGACTTGCAAGTATTTGTCTAGCTGCAAGTACCAAAAAGCCAGACAACTATGATTGGCTTCAAAAATGAGATTCCATGCATTCATCACGAAAGAGCGAGGGAGTCAACAAGGGGGTGGGTGGTGGCGTCGCCAACGTCGACGTATTCGGTGACAAGGGTGCGCTGCATGCACAACCATTTTGCTCCCATTCAGCTCTGAGCCCATTCAACCCCCCCGGCCGCACTCCACGTGTGTAATTTTAATCATCGACGAAACAGGGCGTTACTAGTGCATATCGGATGTGGCACCGGGACGAGAAGGGCCGCCGCTGCAGCAAACAGAAGCCCTCGCCACTTTTCTCAGCCAAAGTCTGGAGTGGTGCACCGTCGGCAAGGAATCGTCGTCGTCAACTTACCCCTTTGCCTTTCCATCGTTTTACTTTTTTTTGTTTCTTTAAACACTCACTTCGAATTCATTATGTCACGTAGCCGCAGCTTGTGTACAACAAATTTATGTTTCCCAATCCCCCGGTCGGGCCACGGAATTCGCGCACACCATGTGCCTCGTTCGCACACATGTGACGGGAACCCGTACGCAATCGGCAAGCCTTCGAAACTTGAAGGCAGCGTGGGTTCGTTGAACTCGTCTCAATTCTTTTTCGGTTGGAATAGGTTCGGGACGAGCCACAAATTCGCATGCGAAAAAATGCAAGAAGAAGAGGAGAAGAATCGAAACCGACAGTAACGACGTGGACGGGAATAGTAGGGGAGATGGTGAAGGAGACAGAGACAGAGACAGAGATGGAGACGAAGACGCAGACGATGACAGCACGGACGCAGGAAAAACAAAAACAAGCGACAAAAAACTGAAGCGACAGAACTTCACAAGCACTTTCGTCGTTCGTCGTGAAGCCTCCTCTCCGTGTGTGCATCGTGCAGAGGAGTAGTCTTGCCTCGGGAGCACCACCATCCACATCCACGTCCACGTTCACATCCCGGCAAGGGCGGAGAGAGGTGTCGCACACTCACTCACCGCAGCGATGATGATGATGAAGGTTCCCTCCTCGCACATCATAATTTTTCGTTCGTCAGTCTGTCATATGCAACGTAATCGCGTGCCCTTCTCCCGCTTCGGAGGCTCCATGGTCGTGCTTCGCAAGCAAAGCAGTAGAAGCAGAAGCACCAGGGGCACATCACCATCTGACTCTTTATCCAAGTGACGTATTGGCTGGTTTCGGGGAAGCGGTGGAGTTGCGGTTGCAGTTCTGTGAAGCCCTACGACGAAAATTCCTTGGCCGAGGTTCGGGCTGCGCTTCCTTCCGACGACGAGGACAACGACAATGCTGATGATGGGCTGGCTTTTTATTTTGGACGGCTAATGCGAGACAATTCGCAGACGAAGACGATGGGGCACGGTGGGGTGCGCAAGAAAGGGTATAAAAAATGTCATTTGACACAGGGATTGGGCAGGAAGCTAAAGATTACCGTCACGACGGGATATTTTTTTTTTTTTAACCCTCAACGGCCAAGAGCTTTTTTTTGTAATTCTCGCCCATAAGACGACGGAAAGTTAGGTGAAATTCTGAGACGTTTATAACGATGAAAACTTAAATCAAATATTTAATGACCTTTCTTTGAATTCCAACCGCATTTCATGACCGCATTGAATTCTAACCGCACGAAAAACATTTTCTTCCACTTCAGAAAACGCAAAGTAAAAGAACCCGAAGAACTTTAGAACTTTTCGTACTAAAACACGTCTGACGCAAAATTCAATAAACTGAAATTGGGCTTTAGAATAAACTTAAGAAAATTTTATTGCACTTGTGCTAATATTTTCGAGTTGTCAGCAAAAAAAAACTTACAAGGCTTGAAGGCTTGAAAGGGTTAAACCGATTTATTTAGATATGAATTCAATATTTACTTGAAACTAAATTTTTTTCTTGTCCCCGTTTTGGGGCTTTTCATTTTCGGTGGCATAAGTACTCGATGCCTTACTTCTTTTTCGATGCCATTAATTCCTGCCACTAAATTGCATCCCATCCTGTTTGAGAAATAAAACGGCGAATATAGTTTATTTATTGTGTCAAATGTCAGCTTACCCTATGTTTCTACACATTGTCAACTGTTCAAATACCCACCCACTTCATAAAGTCTCCGGCACATAGAATACGTTAGTTGCGTCAACGTCAAAGTATCAGTTCGCTGTGAAGTACACAATGCAAGGAATGGCACATTGAATACTTCGACTGATTTCAATTGAAAATAGGTTCAAATTCAATTTGTTTTGGTTTATTCTGCAGTATTTTATTAAAAATATGCGCATACAAACCTTTATTTGTATTTTATTTTCATTTGTCGGCTAGAACAACTCCAATGGACGTTTTACTTAAAATCGAAAACAAATTATTATCAATGCTGTTATGGAAATGAGATCTCAATAAACCTACTACTACGCTGAAGGAGAGACGAAAGTTGAAAGTTGAGCAACTACATCCGTCGCGTTAGCGTCAGCGTTGGTCTATGTGTCTCACCTCCCATAAAAACATATGTATTTTATGTATCTGTCAAAGTTTCGCAGACATTGACGCAACTAACGTCTTCTATGCGCTAGAGCCCTAATGAATTTGTGGGCAACCGAATTTTCAAGCTTACATCAGGCAGCAACTGACTAAAACGTTCGTTAAAAAGATCACTCTAGTCTTTTTAATTATCTTAAAATTAATTCATATGAACATATTTTATTACAATATCAATTCCATTCTTCTTAGACCTTCGAGTTTTTTTTAGTTTAGTGCTGTACGTCCGATTCCCAATCGTAACAACAGATCGCTTCCACCGCTGGATTACATTGCCGCACATCATCCAAGTTATATTCGCCATTGTGTCGTTGATTGGCAGATCGGTTCCAGTCCGATTTTTTATTTCTTGCTTTTTTCGGCAACGGCAAATGCGATCAAAATCATATAAATGAATTTTTCAACACGTAACACGTCGGCGGTCGTTAAATGGATAAATTTAATTCAAAGATTCTAAATCATCGGCCAAACTTTGAGGTGCACTTTGAATATCATTTCTTTCAGCTCCTGTACTCTAGGTTCATGCAAGCATAAATGTTTCTTCTGAGTTTCCTTACAAAAAAAAAGGTTAAAGAATTACTTTTCTTTTCTTATTCCCAACGCTTTAAATTGAAATCTTGGAAATATCCGCAAAAGTTGCAAAATATAAGAACGAGAAGAAAGGCGACTCTTTGTAATTAATTCTACCCAGATTTGAATTTATGTAATAGAAAACTCCCCGCTACTTCGTTCAATTGTTGCTTGAATCATGACGGATTTTGGGTGGATTTTGACTGGACGTGGTATCACAATTTAGTTAAAGCAAGACCTGAAAAACAAAAGTTTAGTCTTCCAATATTATCCTCATAAAATCTGAGGAATTACCCTCACCTTAAACCTCACTTGCACCCCACACTGTCAACCTCATATTAACTTTTTCGTCATTTTATCGTTACTGCCGGCGAATGTTGTTGCGGGTTTCGTATGCCGGTGGAGTTCCGTTCCAACTCCGACATTAGGCTGACTCAAAGCAAAAAAAAAAAAAAAAACAACACCAAAAAGAAGAGGAAAAACGAAAAAGAAAGAAAAACACAAAATGCAAAATACTGAGTGAAAAATTAAAAAGGACACACACACACAAAAAGGGAAGAGAAATAAAAATGACAAGATCCCGTGTAAGCGAGCGAGGCGCAGAGATTGATGGGTCGCAGGCGGGGAAGCTCACTACTTCAGGGCATCCGCCGATTTTAATATTCCTGGAGGAGGACATCAAAGGAGCGACGAAAACAATGACAACTTCGGTAGTAGCAGTAACAGTGGCGCACAACTTCACTGGTAGCACAAGCCACAGGGGCACAAAAGAGGCACAAATGACGGCCGTAGAGTGTGGCGGATGTAACCAAAGGTCCGGCGGCGGGGTGTAGTGATGGTGTGTCACTGCTGAGAAGACACGTACGGACAAAAAAAAAGAAAAAAAATGAAGAGGAAAAGAAGACACGAAGAGGAGACACTAACCCAGCACAAGCACACAAAAAAAAGAAACAAAAAACCGAAAAAAGCCTCAATGGCAGGGCCTTTTGAGCACTCACATTGCTCCCGAGAGAGGCTTAGGCCTGGTGTGGATTATTGCCGGGCTTCCTTTCTGGACCTGCCTACTTAGCAGTTGTACTCCTATTCCGTTGGCGGGTGGCGGGCGGTGGGCGGCTGGCTGGTTCGCGGTTGCCGGTCGGGGGCGGCTATATGTGGCGTGCAAGGGAATTCCTTTTGTTTAACGTCTGTCGGTTCATTTTTCGTCGCTGCAGGTTTTTGACATCGAAAAAGTTGAGCACGATGTGTTCTTCTAATTGCCCAAAGCGTCAACGACGACGACGACGATGATGACGACGACGTTGACGTCGACAGCGACGTAAGCCAACGACACGACGATGTAATATGAGCTCATGATGCCGTGCCGTGCGGCGGAGGGCGGGCAAGGCAACCAGGCTACTTGAGTCATAATCCGTTGGCCATTGAAATGCATGTGCATGCGAACACACATCGACAGAAACAGACCGAAACTTGATGAATTGAGAATTAATTCCTTTTGACATCGTTTCTTTGATACAGGGCTGGCATCTGGAGTGGGAACGGGCATCTGATACTTTTGCGAAGGATGACGTTTGGGGG
The DNA here is from genome assembly GCA_905187475.1 of Syritta pipiens. Classification (NCBI taxonomy): domain Eukaryota; kingdom Metazoa; phylum Arthropoda; class Insecta; order Diptera; family Syrphidae; genus Syritta; species Syritta pipiens. The sequence continues at coordinate 30,405,872 of LR994572.1, read as the reverse complement.
TGTGTGTTGGGAGGCAGACACCGTCGTCGTCCGGGGGCCTTGACACATGTAAATGCTGTCCAGCCGGCCAGGTGGTCAGTTCTTTGTTAGCTGGGAAATTCGTGAGCGTAGGTCAAGTGGGAGGAAAGTTGTGGGGCAGGAGATTGATGATGATGAAGACAAATGCTGGGCTTATTCGGGATATCGAAGGAAAAAATTTCTTTTCATTGTCGAATCGTTAGATTTGAGTCCGGTGACAAGATTGAGGTATTTCCTTGAAGATTAGATGAGGATTTTTTAAGAAATATCAGACGTGGAAGGGAGTATGATACGTCCAAAGCCTAGGGCGCTTAATTTTGTTCATAGAGGAAAAATGACATATAACTTTAATGAGTGCAATGTATAATTATGCAGGATTTCAGTTGAGTGAAAACTTACAGATTTTGTTACAGGAAGTAAAAAGAGCATTTGATCTTCCGTCTCTTTTTTAAAGCTGGTGGCTACGGATTAAACATTTGACGTAGCATGATCGATCTTGCAACGATGTAGGGAGAACATATTTCTTAAAATTATGTTGCTGATCAGAATCAACGATCTGGGTAGGACGAAAGCTGCTGACTTTCATGGTTTTCAGCTTTAACATTTCTTACAAGATTGCTTGTACCTCAGTTCAATTAGAGATTGAACTGAACTTCTGATAGCTTTTTGTATCGGCTACTTTATGATGACTTTTGTTGTCAATTAAGTCGTCTTCAAATATAATTTAATTTAAAATTGTATTTCAATTTAAAAGTAACCATACACTATCATGATACAAATATAAAAGGCAAAATATTGCGCATGTATCAATAAATTCAAAATGGCTGAAAACGTGGCCCCAAATTTTGTGACATTGTTTGTCACACGTTTGTTTCATTTACTTGTATATTTAGAAGTACAGGACATTAGGAACAGATTCATGTTTTGTTAATACAACCTCAACTCATTCTGATTTGTCGGCACCTGCCACCATTTTTAGGTCTGCTCTGAAGTATTTATGGTCGATTCTGGACAAAAAATATCGTTCAAACACAGCAGAAATGTATAATCACTAGTAGTGAATGCAATAGAGCAAACTTTACCTACAACTGATTTTTCATTCGTTGCAAACGCTTTTCTTGCATTTAGCAGAGTTGTAAAAGAATACAATCTTTTGGAAATGCATTCGCTGAATTCACCGAAAAGACTTAACTTCGCTGTTAAATGTTGCATTCCCAAAGACTTTAACGAAATTGGTTGAAAGACTTCAAGTGAATGCTGTTGACTTCAAGTGAATGGTAGGGACTTCAAAGTGACGTCAAAGAATGCACATAATTCTAAAGACTTGCATTCAATTGATTTTAATCCATTGAGTGGCCCGAAAGATTGGTCCAATCATGACTTCAAACAGAATGGTGATTTTAAAATTGAGGCCACACTTATCTAATGAAGTCAATTAATTGAATCACAAATCGTGAAGTCAATTGATTCGCTAAATCAAAAGATTGCATTCTTTTACAATTCTGGCATTTGGAACGCACTCGGTGGACCCTCGATTTGGGCAACTTCTCGATTTTCGCATTTGTTAAATCGTAACACAGCCTGACTCTATAAGTGCAACTTTTCTAAAAGTGTTACTTCGATTAGTGCGACTTCTTGAGTTTATTCATGTGTTTTGATGTTTTCTTTCTGCCGTTGTTATACAGTTGAACAAAATTTTGTATTAGAAAAATCATATGCAAGTGAATTCTTTAGTTTAGTTGCGTTTTCATTTTTGATTAGTATTTACGAGAAATTGGTCCAGGATGGGTGTTGAAAAAAATATAACGAAGTTATTAATTAAAAAAGGAATTGAAATTTTATACGAAATCGATAGGGGCATTTCAATAAAGGTATTTTGTAAAAAATATAATGTTCACAAATCAACACTAAGCCGTATAAAAGCAAAGGGCAGCGCTCTTAGGCAATTTGTGGTGAGAGCTGAGTAGGTAAGCGCATTACACTTAAGTCTTCTGAATCCTACCCACTGTTGGAAAAGGCTTTATATAGATGCTTTTAAAAGCTAAGAGCTAAACATATTCCTATTTCTAAAGATATTATAAAATCAAAGGTAATTCAATTGCACAACAATATACAAGAAAATCCATAATAAAACAAAAATCTGTTCAAGAATAACGATTTGCTTAGTTTAACTTGACTCTTACAACTATAATTTTTTATTTACAAAAATTTGTCCGAGTAAATACTACAACCTCGGTTATTGCAAATGCCCTTATTTCCATTAGTTGCGTAAATCGAGTCTGTAGTGTATTGCTGTCTTTTTTTTTCCTCTTTTCTTCTCTAACATTTGTGTAGTCATAAAGGACAACACATTCCAGTCGACATTTTTTTTAGCACTGCAATCAGAACGATTAACGCAGAAAATTGCAATTTTCAATTAAAATTCTTTACAAAAAATAAAAAGGGTAACTAAAAAAGGTTAAGGTAAATTTGGTCCAGAAAGAGCCCAAAAAGAAGATAAAAATGCAGCAAACATCTAAAGCCAGATAAACTCTAAGCTAACGAATATTGACGAACGTTTCTAGTCTAAGAACTTCTATGAGATGTAATTCTGAGTTTCGAAAGATCAAGAGTTATCTGAGGATAAAAGCTAAAAAGGGTAATTTCCGGCCTCAATAATAAAGACATTAGGTATGCAGTGTGGATTGCTTGTTTGTAAAAAAAACAGTTAGAACTGTTTTTCCGGCTCAAATCATAAAATCAGATCATCAGACCAAAATGGCTGTCCATTGAAAAGAGAAACCGACTTGAAGTGAAATCAACCTCAGCAGAGATTCATCATCATCATCATTTGTGGCGTAACAGCCCACGAAGGGCCAGAGCCTAGCTTTTTCGCGCCACCACTGTGTTGTGTGCGTTATAATTTTGATACATGTGGAGGAGACCTACAGTTTATTGTCGGTTCCGATTGGCGAATTGGGAAAGCTTTCCATGACAGAAGTACTCCAGGAGGATTGTCAATCGTTCGCTGTAGGTGGGGCTGTGAAAAATGTTTATGGTGTTTTTTCCCCGAGCTGGATTTGAACCTGGGTACTCTCGCTTAACAGTCCGACGCACTAACTGACTAAGCCACGGGGTCCCACGCTCAGTAGAGATTGGTGCCCCTGTTCACCCACGCTTTGATTTGAAACTTGTTCCTAATTTTGATGGAATACTTAGGTGAATATTCGGTTGCGGTTCTAACTACCAAAAAATCCTAATTCATTGAGAACAACACCCTTTACCTAGAACTGAAATGTTCTCCACCGCATCATGCCTAGGTCCACGCTGCTCATCGCCACTGCCATCGCCGAATATGACGGACGCATAACGTATGCATCGAGCCCAGGAGTTTATTATCTTTTCTCGCAACAAGTCCCCCTTTCCCGTGAATCAGAGATTTGTCCCAGGGGCTCTTTTGCGCGTCGCTAAATTTTCTTATCGGCCCGCAGAGGCACCCGCTCTCACCCTCGTTCCTTGGTCCTGTTCCCTCTATCCCCATCAGTCACTAATTTCATCCGCTATCCGTTCTGTTTTTTTTTTTTTTTTTGTCCTCCCCTAACTCGCCGCATTTCATCGTTGCACTCACTCACACACGCAGAAGTACACACAGGCCGTGGCGAAGCGTTTTAATGTGGAACTTCCAGGGCCCTATCTCGGGCTGCGGAGCGTCGCAAACGTCATGTTCCTCCGGGTCGGTTTTTTGCGAAAATTTCAATAATTTTTTTTTGCCAGGCATCCGCAGCAGATGCAACAGAACCGGCACACAGCTCCTTCGCGCTGCGTTCCTCTCTGCGCCTCTGCCTTGACAAAGGGGCCACCGAACTCGGAGCTGATTGCGCTGGGCAGGGTTCTTTTTTATTCATCCGTTTTCGTGTGTCGTTGTGTGTCGGCACTCGTTTTTGTGGGGAGTTTTTTTGTTCCTCGTTGGCCGAAACCAATCCCGAGCCCTGCGAGATCCCAATCGGGACCGCGGCGGCACTGAGCGAGATCGAGAGTGTGCGTGCCTAGTCGCCGTCTCAATTTCGGGTAAATTGTTATTAATCTCAAGCGTATCTCTCGGATGTACATCCACAGCCGTAGCCCGGTGGATTTATTCGCTCCGCCGAAATTGCACTGAACTTTGTTCGAGGACTTGCCGGCGTTTTCGTTGTCGTGGTGCATGCGCAGAGGGGCACATTCTGTCGACGGCGAGTAAAGAGACGTGCTGTGGGACCTTGAGGTCGGTCGTTGACCAAGATCGGCACGAAATTGTTTTTGGGCAAGACCGTCATGCCGGCCGATTGTTTTTGTTTTCCATCCATCACGATCGTGCTCCGGCGCGGGGCAATATTTTAAGTGGGTTTTTGGATCGTTAATTTGCATTCGCATTCGTATTCGATTGTGACCGAAGCTGGTTGGGGTTTTGTGTGTTTCTTTTGGTTTCCTGTTTATTGATTTTTTTTTTCTTTTTTTATGAGATGATCGCTGATTGTTTGTGGAGGGATCATGTTTTGTGTGAGAGAGCTCTTTAAAAATCGCAGCTCGATCTGTGACTAATGACAGTCGAGATCTGTATCAATTGCTAACATGGAAATTGAGAAGCATTATTACACCATTTTAACGTGAAAATTTTACGAACTAAAAGATGGGCCTTTTTTTCAAATACGAGTCTTTTGAAAATTCTGCAAAAGTAATGATGGACAGCATCAATCTGGAACATAAACCTTTGCTGGGTTTTAATTATTTTTTGGTTTTTATGTCAATGAAATTTTATGATTTTTGTTTTTAGTAAGCTAAGAGTAAGAGGTTTCAAACTGCATTTAATTTTTTCTCACTTTTAAGAGTTCCGAGTAAATAAGCAGATTTTTGTTTGTTCCATTTGTACATTGAGATGCTCTAGTTGAGAACCACATGTCTTCTCGGACGGTTCCAACTGATCTCTGTTCTTGTCTGTTTTGAAACGACAACTTTCGTTTCAAGAATCTTGTTGGCAAGTGATTATCACCAAATAATGTTATGGGGCTTACGAGATATTTCCATTTCTTTTTTCAAAGATATTGAGCTTTGAATGTCTTTCTAGTTATTTGCGGCAAAAATGAAATCCAAAACGGCATTGGATTTCATTTTCTAACGCATTAGACTGTTTTCAAAAAATTTCAAAAAAAGGTGAGTTGAACTATTTGAAAAGGACTATTTGGAACTCCACAGACGGTTTTTTTGTAAAAGGGTCAAAAACAAGCAAGTTTTGCTGTGGGGTGTGGTCTATCTCACCTTGTTTAGGAGGTAGGGGCAGTTTTAAAGAAACATCACGTAACATGAACAACAACAGCAACACATACAATAAAGTACTATACCAGATTCGAAAGCCAAAAATGCATTGCGGACTGTTAGGTTCGCGAATTTCGAAGAACAGCCGAATATGCAGTCAGGTGAATGACCTTAAGTCTCCAAAGCTTTTTAATAGAATTTTGTATAAGTGCACTGACCTCCAATTACAGCGGTGATCAGTACAAAGAAAGAAATAAAAAATTTTACGACAATTTACTGTACGTTTGTTGTCTTTGATTTTATTTGTTCGCGGCGTATTTTTACTCTACACATTCAAGTTAAATTGTTCATGTATCCAGTTCCTAAAAAATTTGCATGGAAACTCCAAATTTTGATAAATAAATATGGAAAAAAACGTTAGACCATTTTTTGCAAAATTTGAAAATGGAGTGCTGAATTGTTTTTTGTTTTTAAAAATGCTCACATCAATTCTGAATCGAATACAAAAAACCGAATGGTGGTCTTCTAGTTTATGAGAAAATTGTAAAGTGGAATTGAAACCCCGAAGTGGGCCACCCACAGTCTCATGGCCGCAAGCGGCCGACTGATAGTAATAGTAATTTTCAGATTACAGATATCCATGTATTTGCTTTATGTTTTCTACATTTTTTTTTGTACTGTTGCCATCGATTCTTTTTAGTTGTCAAATGCTTAAGAAAATAAATCAGTTGATTCGAATACAAATTCGGTTGCATTTCAAAATCTCCCAATAAAAGACCACATGGAGCAGATCGTTGATACTGGTTTCCATTCCGAAAATACATTTTTTTGACATCTAATTAAGGTAGGTCAAAATGATGTTGGACGAGTTCTTTCTACCGTCAGCTGCGCAACTTCAATACCATCGTACATCCGTCTTTTGTGATGGCAATACTCTTAAGTACACGTCGATTTTTCGTCTTTAATCAGAGCTCAACTACAAGAAGTTGCCATTCACACGTCGTTGAATAATTCAGCGAATTTTTTTGTTTTTGTCTCTCACCTCCAGCGAAACACTCCTTTTGGATTCCCCACTACAACATTTTTTATTGAATTCCACAAATAACTATGAAAGTTTGCCGAACATTCGTTTTCCTAGCTTTTGTTTGACACTTCAGCTGTCGTCTTTTGTAAACTTCAGCTGTCAATAAACTGACAAAAATATGCCGGCGAATCAAATTGTTTTGATAATCAAATTTAAACTTTTCCTTTTCCTTTTGTTTGTCTAATCAATTCGACGTGCTTTATGCTGCCGTTTTATCGTGTTTTCTTCTTTCTTCTTTTTGAAAGCCGAAACCGACTAAAAGAAACCCATCAACGCACTTGACGGAGCAACGACAAAACAACAAACACAACTCAGTTACACACACGGTGAATGACTGTGTGTCTTTTTTTGTTGTTGTTTTTGTATTATTTTTTGAAGTCAATAACCAGGGAAGCCATAACCTGGGACAATCACATTCGGAATGAGCTCTCATCGTAGCTTGGGCTGCTACCGGGCTACTTGCCGCGTCACGTTGACGTTCACAAAACCGTGTGAGAACGAACTATGCCACATGAGAGAGGCAGTGGGAAAAGTTAAAACAAAAACAGTGAAACAAAAAACGCAAAAACTGGCGGGACTGCTGTTTTTGCGTGTCCCCCGGTGCCCTGGTATTTCGTGTGGTTGTTAATTCGGTCGGGCGACTCCATCCGTCACGCTGGCATACTGCGTCCGACCAGCGACAAAATGAGAATTCGCTTTTTTCGGCGGTTCTTTTTTTGGCAAATTGTGACGGAGGCAATTAATGACGCGAGCCATGGGAAACGAGTTCGACGAGACGGAGCTGGAAGATTTGAGTGCAAAAAATTGTTTTTTGGGACGACTAAATGGCGTCTGAGATTACCATGAAACGGGAAAAAAAAATGTTGGATGTGAGAGGAAAAATTTTCACGGGCAACACAATCAGAGTGATCGCCATAATGTAATCATTCTGTGAAAGTCAAATTTGTCGGTAAAAAAAAATTCATCAGAGCACGAACTATTTTAAACCATTGGGCTTCTAGCATTACCTCGTGTTCAACGGTCACAGACTATTTGGACGGAGTGGCAGAAAAACAAACACGGGGATTGATATTCAGAACATTTTCCCAGATCGACCTAAGTCATCACACTCTGTGTTTAATTAGCGCTGTTATATTCGGTTAGAACTGACGCTTTAATCAATGCAGAAGTTTACTTGGAGATTGCAGCTCAGTTTTTTTACAAATCTTCAGCGAAATTTTATGACATCCCGGCTCTCACGTATAAGCAATTATTATAAGCTTACGACTCGCCATTTACAAGACAAAACACACTCTAAATATTTCTCTGCAAAAGAATAGACTCCTACGGCTCACAGTGGGGAAAGATACCCTAGAAGTTGGTATTAAATCAACCAGCAAAGTAAGGAATTTGGCATAGTTGCTCTAAGTACCAAAGCAAATTCATTGTCAAAGTTATATCTGACCATGCCCACTAAAACGCTTACTTTTTTGAAAAAATATATGAATTTTTTTTTTTTTGCGGCTTAGTAAATTTTTTATGTCTTCGTTGAATCTTTTGATTTTCAGAACTAAATCGGGCTGCAAATTAAGTTACTGCTTAGGTTTTCACAGCTTCGAGTAGAAGCAGTTAAAAAATTTTTATTTAAAATGGAAACAAATATTTAAAAAACAAACACGCAAGTACTATGCCGGTTTTGAAAGCCAGAAACCTCTTCTTTAATCGTACATTTAAGTTAAATTATTTAACTCCATAGTTTTTAAAAAAAATCGCATGAAAACTCATGATTTTTACGAAAAAAAGCAAAATTTTAAAAAATCACATAGGGTGATGGAGCCAGTAGTCGGCCACTTAACTTTTTTTTACGTTTAATTTGCTCTTAAAAATCGGTGTTTGTAGTAAGGAATTTAAATGTTTCAATTATGAAAATAAAGTCATTTTTAGCAGAAGTCGGCCAGTTAAGTATTCAGTAGTCAGCCCCTGTTTTTACATTCAGAAAACAAAACAAAAACAAACAGCTTTTTTTTTTTAAATAAGATATTGACGCCCGACTTAACAAAACCTGTTTCCCAAAATTGAATCTTCTGCAGTCGGGCACGGTGACCTCAGAAGAATTATTGTAAAAAAATTCTTCTTACGACAGCCTCCCCAGTTTTTATTTAAAATATTGGTTTTTTTTAATTTTTGTTCAATATTCAGTGAAAAGAATTCATTGATTAAACAAATGCAATAATATAACGCACCTACCGGCAATATTTCACGGATTTTAAAACTGTTTTGAAAATCACTTCCACTATTTTTTTTACACCAAAAACCAGACATTTCACTTTCGATGAAAACTTGAATTAAAGTGGCAATTGACTAAATGAATCACAGAAGATTTTTGGTAAACAAATTATTTTGAATAGACGAGGTTTCTTGTTTTGTCCTAAAAATCATACACGACGAACTCAATAACCGTGAATCGAATTCAAATATTTCATTTAATTAAATCAGCAGGACATATTGATAGCGAGGAACATCGCCCTTTAGCCAACTTTATCCTTAAAGAGATGTTCCTTACAATAAAGCCAGTAGCCAACCCTATTGAGAAGTAAACTCAGTAGCCATATGGCAGCAAAGTCTCTCATTTAATTCAAATTAAACATCAGACAGAGTCGACTTAATAGATTTTTCATGTCTACTTAAAGTTGGAAAACCGCCACCTAATATCCACTCGAAATTCCAAAGTATCTCCACCGCCCTCCGCCAACCATCACATAATCGAACCGCATTAGTCCACATCGCTACCGGGAGTGAAGCAAATTAAGCGCATTTTTTAGTCGGTCTGGAGAAAAGCCGCGTCGTCTCAACCACAGACTTCTCACGGGTCGGTAACTAATGCGATGAGAGTAGTGAGTAACGAGGTTAACAACTTGACACACTCCACATATCACTCGACCCCATCGCCTCCCAGACGCCACTGGCATTACCTTGGCAACGCAGGTTGATCTAATTATCCTTCATCTCGAATCACAAACGACTAACTCAATCACCGTTTCATCAACATCAACATCCACATCCACATCAAACCTCAACCCGCCACCACGCCCACTCGAGAGGTTATTCACTTCGTGTCCCGCAATGAATGGAAGGGAATTACACACAAAGGAAATTAAAATTCCGTCCATGCGTTCTGATTTTTCATCATTTCCATTGTGCGTTGGCTCTTTTTACGTTTTTTTAATAAACTCCTCTCCTTTTTTTGCAGTTAAATAAAGAAATTCATTCCCGCATCCGCACTCCACTCCTGTGGTTGTCAGGACTATCTGACAAACTGACAATCCGACAATTCTAATTCACAATCAGCAGTTAGCCGTTTTGCTTTCAAAATACACGCGAAAAATGAGAACGAGAAAAAAATTAAACACACACACTCGGATAAACGCGATGACAGGACACAAAAGCCAACGAAAAATCTCATAAAACATGAAACGTCAACGCACACAAAAAACAAACGAGAGACAAAGCGAAAAAATTGCCACAGTTGAGCCTCAAACTGCATCCAACTCTGCACGACGATGACGATCCCGACGACGAATTCTTCTTCCAACTTTTCCTGATTAAGGACTCTGTTTGCACAAAAAACTGAAATGCGTATCTCGCACATTCGTTTACTCAATTTGATAAAAAAAAAAGGAATTTAAATAAAAAAAATCCCGCTCAGAGAAAGAAAAACTCCCACCATGCGTAAACCGTTTCCTCCTTTTATTTGAAAAGCACTCAACAGCCAGGATTCATCGTGAATTGTTTCTCTGTTCCACCGCAATTATATCGGCAGCAGCGTGGCGCGGCTCGGTGGCGGTCGTGCAGTCGGGCGGTCGGGTCGGGTCGGATGAGCGGTCTACAGGCGGCTTTGGAAAAATAGAACATTCTCCAACTGACTGACAGTCGTCTCTCTCTCCCGCAGTCGTCTGCCGTTTCGCCGCCCCCGCCATTGTTCTTCGCAACGCATCATCCCATCTAAGCCCAGAGTCGTCCCCCTTTTTATTTTCCTTTTTTTTTATTCCTTTTAATTAAAATAAATTCAAACAAAAAAATGAAACCGAAGCCGAAAAGCAAATTCATTGGACTACATTCGCAGAGTGAACGCAGAATGCACGCAGTGCGAATTGTATGCATCACAATGACAGTGCGGGCGGCCGGTCGGGTTGGGGCGACAGGATGGCGGGATGACGACGACTAAGCCAAACACACGGCAGAAGGACTCTGATTAAGGCGAATCAATGATGATGCTACTGCCACTGGTACTGCACGCAATTGCCGTCGACGCAGCAGTATCCTCCTGCTGCGAGCGGATGGTGGGTTCATTGCAAAGTTTTTTTGATTTTTCCTGGACTACTCCTTCTGGGTCTACGTTTTGTTCTTTTTTTTTTTTTTGTTGAAGTCTCTTTTTCCTCATTTTGTTTAACCATTTCAGGGTAATTTTGTTATCATCATAACTCGGGATCCGGTGTGTGCGACCTGGGCGTGTGCGTGTGAGTGTGTGTCACTATTGTTGAGGGCATGCGAGGAGTTGCACGAAAAAAAAGAAAGAATAAATAAATAAAGCACACACAAAATGTCGACCATGTGCTTTGAAGGATGTTTGAAGGTGCATGCTAGGGCTCAGCTTATGGATTTCAATAGAGAACGCCGCCATTTTGCATCTGCTCCCATCATCGCACCTAATCGTGAACTCTTGAGAACGACATTCAAATGCTCTTGATGCTCTGAAGGTAGTCTGGAAGCTCAGATTGTCCTATTGGTCACGACCTAAAAGTCGAATGTAGATCGCGTCTTCACAAATAAGGCGTTGAAGAAAAGTTCCACAGTTACATTGTCGGACAAAATAAAGTGTAAATAAATAAAAAACAATATTAAATAGTACTTATCAATAGTACAGTATCACTGTAAATGTTATTACCTACTTATTTTTTGATTTTTTAATAAACAAAAAAAACATTTTTTTCACAAAGTGTAGACACTTCTAACGACAAAATTCTAACAAGGCAAATAAACGTATTCAACCATAGAGGAGACAAAATAAAGTGAAAATTCAAAAAAAAAAAAAAAAAGATTCAGTGAAAGCATTAAAATTCTATTTAATAGTAAAAAAAAACTAGTACTTTGTGGCTCCTCGTTTATTAGTAACTTAGCTTTAGTTTTTTTTAATTCATATTTTATAAATAGAACATTTCTTTTTCATGAAATAAATATGTATGTTTGGCGTTGGTTTAAAACCATCTACCTGGTGCCAACTTTTAATTTTAAGTTTATATTAAAGTTAATAGTAAAAGTTTAGTAACAAACAAATTTTATAACACAATTTTATTTTAATTAAACTAACAATTTATAAATAAAGCATTTTAAGTTTATACCTGTTTTTTTGCTTAGCAAACATTTAATTTTCGCATGAGATGAGGATGTGCCTTTTTTTTTATCAATTACAGTGTAAGACGTTTGGGCGTGCTAAAAACCAAGTAAATCAAAGTTTCTCTTGCCTTTTTCTTTCACTTATTTCTCTAGTTTTCCCAAAAAGATTGTAGGATGCACCGCTTCTCTAAAGGTTCTCGATTCGGCAAAAGGTCTGGGGGTGACTGAGGTGGCCACTCCAACACATAAACAATTTTGAGAAAAAAGTGCATAGTTACTTTGCTCGTATAAGCAAGCCAGTTTGCGCACACAAAATGTGAATTGCACTTTATTATATCGTGTTATAATTAGAAATGCTGCAGGCTTACGACAATTGGGCGGAATTAAACAACACTTGCAGAACTGTTAACATATATGCGGATGAGACCATGAAATAAAATTTGGGCATACATGCACTTCGTTTTTATTTACAAGAATTTTTAATTTAAATCAACTGCTTTTGCACTTTATTTTGTCCGACATTGTATTACGTGTATAACTTTGCTTCCGCCGTTTTGCAATAGATGACCGTAGATGTCATACAATAAGCTTAGGTATTTGTAAACATAACGCCATCGAAATATTAGTCGATTTGTGTCTGCATCATAAAGTTATACTCTCTCGTTAGCTAACGAGACAAATTCTCGTCATTTCTGGGAGCTTTCAATTTTCTGCTTTCATATGAAGAAATCTGCGGCTGAGGCTCATCGAATACCCTCAAATTAGTGAAAGAACGTGCCGATAGTGGTTTCAACGCTTTAAGGACGGTGATTTTGACGTCAAAAACCGGCATGGCGGTGGAAGAGAGGTTTTCGAAGATGCTAAATTGGAGGGATTACTTCATCAAGATTCGTGTCAAACGCAATCGAATCAAACGCAAAATGAATCATAAATGTATAACCAATAACCAAACCAATGTTTATTTATTACAACAAAGCCTCGAATTTCGGAAAAAAAAACGGAAGCAAAGTTGTGCACCTAATATTTAACCACTAATTCAGAATGATACAGTCTATGCCGATGTTTTTTGTTTATTTTAAAATTACTTTTATTCATAACTAGCTGCTCCCGCGACTTCGTCCGCGTGAATATCAGTTATTGCGCAGTACATGCTAAATTTCGTCATAATCGAAATCGGTAGTTTATCGTTAGAGATAGACAGACAGGCAAAGGTTCTTCAAAAACTGTTATAACATAGCTGCGCACTGCGGCTTAACCACGTTTTATGGAAAAAATCTACTAAAAATGGAATGGTACGGAACTGAACACAAATAATAAAGGAACACTGGAAGTTTCGTTAAAATTAGATCGTTAATTTCGTCAACGTTACTATTGCAACTGCCGATATAGTTTTTTGAAAATTTCTTTCTCTACTTCGACTGTATCTAGGTAGTCTTTCTATATTAAATTGTCAATGCTGGTTACTTTTTCACCTAATCCGCGACCAATTTCAATTTTGTTTTCAAAATGAGGTACATTCCCGTCTCCTATTGAAAGTAACCTTAAAGAAAAATGTTCCACCGAAATGCGCTCTCTAAAAAATTGTTTTGTTATATGTAAGGTCACCGACTAAAACGCAACTCGCGTTTATTTTTTTGGCCGCTTTATTGCAAATTTTTTTAATGTACTCATCGAAGTTTTTATAATTTTTCTAGATTTTCTAAGGAAGTGGTATGGAAATTACAGGCGAGGTTAGCTTTTCGACTTTTGACAACCATAAAAATGAATATTGTGGATCTACCTTAAAAGATAGACATATGCTGACTGTTTTTTAGAACGTTTTGAGCTGCTCAATTCCTCCATACATTATTTTTTGGTATCTTTAATTGTTTAGACAGCGCCCGCCTTAAAAGGTTGCCATATCCCGTCTTTATTCACAAATCTCATTTTACCGGTATCTCTTGTATCAAAATGTCCAGAGAATATAGTCAAAAACCTTCCCAGAAAGCCAACAATAATACTGGTACAAACTGCATGAAAATTCGTTCAGTAGTTCCAGAGATTAGAGCGTTTAAACAAACAAACTCGACACCTTTATATATTAATATAGATAGATATGGATATAGACTAGTATAGATATAGATGAGAGTGTGATGATTTTTTGTTGTTCTTAATGGATTTGAAAATCGTTTCAATCATTTTGTTAGGAACTGAAAAAGAATTTTCAGTAATGTGAATTCCTCCAAAATTCGTAAGTGCCTTGTTTTAATTAGATCGCATTATCAAGGCACTACTGTATTTACAAAATACAAAAAAAAATCGTTCCTCCAATAGTAAGGAAAATCTCTTATATTTTGGACCTAATTTTTAGTTCCCACCCTCCGCCACAGTTGTAAGCACCTACTGAACCCACCCGCAGCCTATCCGAGAAGTGTAGTTTCCTTCTAAATCAGTTAATTTGCTTCCAGAGCAGAGACCAGAGCAACAGAAAAAAAAAAATACAAAAAAACATCCTTTTGCGCCAAAAGAACGGAAACCAACTCCCACACGCACACACAGGCGCACACCCACATGGCAGATAGTGATGATCAACTTTTTTGTACTCGAGAGTAGGTAATTGGCTGATGCGTCTCTTGTTCGCAAAACAACGTAGAGCAACGAGAGCAAAACAAAAAACCAGAAAAAAGAAACCAACAAAACCCCCTTGCGCTGCAACAGAAAAAAAAAATTAAAAAATAGGCTTCTGCTGAAATGGAGGCACAAAACCTTGCTTCCGCAATAACCCGTTATATTAGTAGATTTTCCTTTTTTTTTTATTTCCTAATCTCAAACCATTTCCCAGCAATGCAACGCAACGCAAAAATGCAAAAAATAGGAAGAAGCACAACATAAAACATTCTGGCGCACAGCACAGATACTGCTCCGTCAGCACGGCAGTAAACGAACGCATCCTCGCCGAGTGCGTGCGTGGGGCTATGCAGGCGACCATCTCTAATGCCTCTTTTCCAATTACGGGACGAGTGCATTCCTATTCCTACGACCGGCGATGATGAAGTCGACGAGCGACGACGAGGATATGTGTGGTGTATCGCAATAACAGCAACAACGACAGCAGGACTACACAGCGTCGAGGACGTGCGCTGCTGCTCTGCTCCACGCCACCACGCTCGAGATACGCTTTCTAGTCGCAGACATTATGCTGCAGCCATTGATGCAGTTTGCAAAAATCGCCCCGCATTTGTTTTGAATTGAAGAACAACGGCAAGAAAATTGAAATTGGAAAATAAACAAAACCCCAACTGAGGGGTGGCTGGGGTTGGGGTGGAATAGAAAAAATAAAAAAAATGAAAAATAAAAAAAAATTGTGCGTTTGTGAGGAGGGCTCCCGCCCTCCGACGAACAAACGCAGAAGTTTTCATTTTGAATGAAAATGCTAATAGAGCAGGAATTTGTTTTCCCAGAAATTTTTTCCACAAACATAAATTTTCGAATTGTGCTGCGCCAACGTACGCGTCTCTCAGTGTCACTGTGTGTGTGCGTACGGATATTCAACAACAATCAGGACGAGTGGAGAACAAAAACCCACATTCACGGCAACAATGCCAGGATACTGATTAATCATTTGTCGCTCGTTGTATTACTCTGATCCTCCTCCTGCGTTGTGGCATCGGAGGGGGGAGAGCGTCCTCCACCCCGGCAGCGCGGTTGGTACGCAACAAATAACGGGTAATATGATGAATTTTCTGGGCATTGTTCTCCCTCTCGGAGGGATGTCATTGCGGAGGGATTTGCTCTGGCCTGGGAATGGGGCCATGGCGGTTGGATGCACACAACGAACGAAAGGGCCAGCTACAGGAAGGGACTGGGGATGGGGCTGGTTTGCGCGCATTGAGTGCGTGCGGATTTTTTGTAGCGTGAAAGTTAAAGTGTTTTTTCGAGTTTTATTGACGCTGGGGCTTGTATAGTGGTTGGGCTTTTCAGCTGTCCAAACACGAAAAAAAAGGAGCCTTACGGACCAATTGGCCTGGCCTGTGAAGTTCACAAGAGCAGTCCTTGTTTACGCCAGGAAAACCACCAAAGTACATCTTGTCAATTGCCAGATTGAATTTACAGGCGTGTTAAGTGAATTGAAAATCGACGTGTGGGCGTTAAATAAAATTTTCGGCGAAGCTTTGTTTATCGTCTTTTGTGTGGTTTGGTCGAGGAAAAACTTAAAACTGGCCTTTGATCGGAGAGTGGTGAAATTAAACAGAAGTACGGTGAGTATAGCTCTTCAAAATGAGCTTTAATTTTCAGCAGGAGACACCACAAGGTGCTGAACGCGAAGATGAGTAGCACATGCTGTTTAAGCGCTTTGCAACTTTAACTACCATCATTCAAGGGTTAGTGTTTAACATCTTTCAAAGCAGTCTTTATATTTGTGTAATTTAATCTCAAACGCATGCTCAGGCCAATGCTGAGTAGGTAGAGTTTTTTAAATCTGTATATCTAAGAGTGCAGTGATGGGCTAGTAAGTTAGCTAAGATAGTTTTAAATTAGTTAAGCCAGTTTTAAGCGCATTTTTCTAGCAGCTAAGTCTAAATTGAATCAAAAATGCACTAAAAAGGAAAGCGAAAGTTTTATGAGCTGTAAACCTTGCCTCAGTTATGGTGCTGCTGGGCATCCCAGGCAACCAATTGATATCCACTTTCCTTTCTTCGTGATCCTTCTGTCTACTCTGACTGCAATCCATCTACGTTGGCATCTTTGGGAACATAGAATGATTAGTTCTAGAATAAATAGATTTAATTGTTAAATTAATATCATTTTCCATTCACGAAATGGATTTAGTTTTTTTTGCAACGAAATAAACATGAAAACCATAGAACTCGTTTCAAATTGGTGAAAGTCTGTTAAAATATTGACAGCTGGACCGGCTGGACAAACGTCCGCTTGAGATTCATAAATCGTCAGTAATATTTTTGTTGATAGTAAAACTGAATGCAGAAACTGCTGGAGGCAATAAATTCATTCTCATTGCACGCGATTTAGGTCTGGGTTCGAAGATACAAAATTCTTGGTCTTGACATAACCTACAAAACTACGCTATACATGATTAGTTTGGATACGAGCTCTGTAGCGCTTTGTACATAGCCGGAAAATTCAAAAGACAAAAAGGCGGAAGGGAGATATTTGACAAACTAATATATCCTTTTCATTATGTGGCCATGCAGAAAATCCAAACACGAAAGAAGCATTTTTTTAGATGGTATAGAACTTAAAGTTGGCAGAACTATTTTAACTGGCGGCCTTTTTTTCAGCTGTCAAGTGATATATTTATAGTTTGGTTTGGCATTTCAACATGAATAGACTGACGCCTGAACAACGCTTCCAAATTGTGTAAATTTATTTTAAAAAAATCGTTCTGTTCCCAATTTTCATAAACGAATTTTTTTTAGCGATGGAGCTCACTTTTGATTACATGGTTACATCAATAAACAAAACTGCAGTACTTGGTGTGATGATAATCATTAAGTGTACACCATTACATCCACAAAAACTGACTGCTTTGTGTGCTTTATAGTCCATACTTTTTTAAAAACGATGCAGGCCAGAACGTTACAGACCATGGCGACCGCTGGAGGTGGGGCAGTGTTTAGAGAAACTTCGGATGTTGTGGAATACCCATTTTATTTTTACACGTTACAATTAGAGACCATGCACTAAATGGGCGATTTTCAAGCATTGATCGATTAGGAAATTCAGAATTCAGCAAATTCAACATTAGTTGGTAATCGTTAGCGTAAACATTAGCAGTAATCTCAGACATCCAGGGTTATTTTTATGACTTTTTTTTCTTATACCAAGTTCAGAATCAAGATTCTTGGAGCTAGTTTTGTTGTTGTGGATTACTAGTCCTCATTTTTGTCACCAGTTTCTGTTCCTGATTTTAAGACTCTTCTGGTTGGTCGAAAATATCGACATAGTATCAAAAAATGTCACAGTTTTGGTAGTTATGTGAATGTTTTGCAGAGGTCGGACCGAAGTTGGGTAAAAATGTTTCCTTAAAAACGAAGAATGGGATTCAAGTTCCAGAACCCAGGTAACCGGCGACCAAAAAATAGTTACTTTTGTATTAAATTTCTGACAACTTTGTCAACCTGATCTTCAATCTATTCATGCTTCTCTTTTGGACTTGCGGCAACCTGTTTCACTGCAACATCCAGACCATCTCGTAGACCTACGCCCATGAAAATGTGTCTGAAACTCAAGTCCTAAGCCATTCGACACCCACACCTCATTTCCCATCCTATGAATTTCGCGTCTCTTCCAGAAGCTCCTTAACCCTCGGCGTGTAAGCACAGTTAACTGACATTCCCCAACACATCTCCATCTGTCAACGTCCACCTCTCCTCCGTCCCGGATAAGAGCACATCGATCGCTATCTAGCCTCAGGTTAAATTCTTATCGGTCTCCTTGACACACTATGTCCCCCAAGCACTTCGTCTTAATTTTCATTTTCCAACAACAAAACCAGGCGCCTCAATCTGCATCTGCAACTGCACACACTCACATATGAATTCAGCAGCGCGACTGCAGATTAAAAAAAAATCTTCTGACGACTTTACGCCGGCAGATTTCGTGGCACTGACCACCACTACCACCGCCAGCAACAAGTTTGAGGCCAAGGAACGCAGAGCACACACAAAAAGCGTCTTTGAAATTTGTTTGCAACACAAAACAAACGACGAAGCAGATGCGAGAGACAAAATAACGCGAAAATGGGGGCCCCATCAATAAACGCAACGCTAAGACGCTGAGAGACGGAAATCGTCGCACCGTTGCTGGAGTCCAGCCATGAATGGCTTCCTCTCTATCGCTCTTGCTCGCTCGCTCGTGAACCACCCCCCTGCCCCCTTCCTGTGTCAACGGTGCCCTGCCAAACAAAGACATTCAGCTGCTCATGTTTTGGAATCTTTCTCCATCTTTCTTCTTTTTTGTGTCTTCATCTTGAGATTGGTCAGTTCCAAGTGCAGGTTCTGCTTTTGCTTTGCTCCGTTCTTCTGATGGAACCTGCGTGTGTTTTTTGTCTGTTCCCCGAGATCGAGCCGAGCGGTCAATCAACAAAAGATCAATGCGAAGATGACGACGGCGGTGACGACAACGACGACAGTGGGAAGGGGCGGGAAGACACGCCGCTTTTTATTTCACTCGGCGATTATTTCCCGAGAATCTCTGCCATTTTTGTGCCTCCCCCCCGCAGCCACTGTCACCGTCCGACGCTGAGAGGCCGTTCAACTCCGGGCGGAGATAATGGCCACGTTTGACGTTTGTTTTTCTTGAATTTGTCCCGTGCTGCGTCGATTAGAGCCGTCGGCCGCCACTTGCCGATTGCCGTCTGCCAACCGCCAACCGCCGCCCGCCGGCTGGCCAACAATCGCGTTCGAAACTAAAAATATTCGGGGAAACGGCGGCGCACAGAATGCAGCGGCGGTGTCGACAGTGCGGGCGTGTCCGCACAGTTGGCAAGTACTAAAAATAATAAACGGTCTTCCTCCATCGGACGTGCTGCTGCATGTCGCTACCTACCCGAAGTCCGCGGAGGCCGTAAAGGCCACAAAGGCCGAACCGAAATGCGCACATCTATTCACCTAGGGGTGGTGAAGAGCGAGGCCGGTGAATCGCGTCTAATTGCTATGCACGGTCAACATTTGGACTGTCAATCAAATTCGGGTAACATCGTGGTACGCGTGCGCTCATCGAGCACGGCCCCCGCAGACACATGGCCACGGTCATCGATCGGGGTGTGTGTGCTTGCCGCACGATCGGCAGCCGTGTGCGTGACGTTTAGTGGTTTCTTGTGTGATCTGCCAAATTTGCATAGAGTCGCGCTTTTTAGCGCTGACTTTGGCAGATGTTTGCATAGCGGGACTCATTCGGGTGAGTGATCGAGTTGGAGACGCAAATGGGTCAGTTTTAGAATGGAAAATTCTACCAAAGAAATGTATAAAATCGAAATCGAATGATGGTTCAAAAGGAGCATGACATGACACATCATTGACAAAAGTAGCAAGATGTCAAATTTTACAGTTACAGAATATAATGCTTAGAAAGGCATTCTGTCATTTTATAATTTTTGATTACATCAACAGAAAAACTGAGAAATGTGCTTTCTCGAACGAAAGTCAAAAAGTTTTGTATTTTTATATGGCGATGGAAAATCGATTCCACTTAACCAAAACACAGTCAGCTTTCGGTCTTGATTTTTACGTCATTATGCTAGTATATCTCCTATTCCCTATTCCTATTCCTATTCCTCCTAATCGCTCTAATTTCGTTCACGTTCGAATCGGATCTTTTAATAACCTTCTGCCAAACGGCACCACGGAAAGGAATATTTGGTAAATTAAAGAGACGCGCTCTATCTTTTTGATTAACCGTGATTCACGGTCTGTCATTCAAATGTCAAGTTATTCGAAAATGTCGCAGCCAAGCGTCATAATTTTTGAAGTAAGCCTTAAATTTTTCAATTCAAATGGTTTATTTTTAAAATTGCGTGTTAATTGTTTTAATTTAATTTAAAAAAAGTTGAATAGTAAAAGGGACACTGTTCTGATGCGCCTTTAACGCCTTAAAAATAAGCAGCGCCGTCAGCAGTACAGCTGCTCTTTTAAATGTATTGACTCCCACGTTTGTTTCTGAAAGTTTTCAATTGGATTCAGGACCAGAGATTGAGCAAATCATTTCATCATTTAATTCTCTGTCTTTTTTTTCCGTGTTTTTAGTAAGAATACTTCAGTTTCGAAATGTGTATTTATTTTTTGGTCTACTGCTTCCCAAAAGATAGTTTGATATTTAGTAGATGGTAAAAAGAGGAAAAACTTGCAGTTATATCTGCAAGAGTATGCTGTATCTGCTGTAGCAGATCTGATACAGCTCAATTCTTAATTCTTTCATAAACTATGGATCACAGTTCTACTTTGATAAGCTTTGTAGATGATCTGGTTTATACATTTTAAAGGGAATAATCAGGACAATTTACGTAGAGTAATTTTTTTTTTTTTATTATTCTGGTATTTGCAGCCATAGATTATAAAAAAAAAATATTTTTTTATTAAAAAAAAGTCGCGCGGTGTAGGGTTAAACCTACTCGATGAAATAAGGCAGGACAAGGCTTTTTTGTGTGCTTGACTTTTCGAAAGCTGTAGTGAGTGAACCACAACATTCTAAACCGGAAGTTGAAATACTTGTTTGGTCTTAGTGATAGGGCTGTCAGACTTGCTGGTAGCTATTTATCAGGAAGATTTCAAAAAGCTATCTCTGGTGGCAAATTCTCTTCTGAACAAGCATTAGGTCTCGGACTGTTAAGCGAGAGTACCCGGGTTCGAATCCAACCCGCGGAAAGAATACCACAAGCAATTTTCACGGCCGATTGACAATCCTCCTGGAGTAACCTTTGTCATGGAAACCTTTCGCAATTCGCTGTTCGGAACCGGCAATAAACTGTAGGTCCCCTCCACTTGGGATAAATTTTATCGCACAACACTGTGGAGGTGCGAACAAGATATGCTCTAGCCCTGTATGGGCTGTTACGCAAATTATTTAAAAGAGTTTTTCAGGGGTCAATTCTTGGGCCATTATTATTCTGCTTGTTCATCAATGATCTCCGATTAGTCTGCACGCAAACATCTGTGCATCTTTATGCTGATGATGCTCAGCTTCATCTAATGAAACCCTTCAACTAGATCTCTGAGCTGGCTTTCCTTTTTAATGAAGATCTTTCCCGAATGCATGCCTAATCCGTCGCTAATGGGCTGCCTCTTAACCCACTTAAATCCCAATTAATATCAAGGAGAAAATTTAGCTTGAATATCATACCAGATATATATTTAAATCAAAGCAAAATTACAATTAGTATTGGTATTGTTATTGAGCGTACTCTTTCAGGTTACAGTCATACCCAAATAGTCATTGGTCGTATTTACGGATGTCAGGTCACGATGCATTAGCTTTCTCGAAATCAGCTTATCCGCGAAATTTTCCATCCCCTGAAACACATTCTGTAAGAAAACTATTTGATTTTGAAACTAAAACTAAAAACAATTCTTATTTACTTAAATTGTCGTCTTTCCGCATTTAAATTTCTTTTGTATATCAAAAAAATATAAACACATCTGTCAAACGCCTGAGTCAGTAAAGAGTAGACCCAGTCGGTCGGGCTTATGATATTACGATCAGCGAAGTTGCAACGCCCGACCGCGCTATTTCAATTTGTTCAATGCTTTTACGTAAATTCTATTCAAAATTTCAAAGTCCGACAGAACACGCCGTTGCGATTTGGGCTTTATGGTTATCGGCTTATTTTACTCCGGTAGAAACTAGACGCAAGTTGGTACTAGCATTGATAGTCCCAATAATTATGTACGCTGATGCTGTCTACAGCGCTCTTAACTCACTATCACAGCACAAGCTACAAGTAGCTTTCAACGATGCGGTGCGCTATGTAGGTACACGGTCCTCGTAGCTAAGACCATATTTCTGATCACTCTAAAAAACTACTAAGATGCAACATACAAACAATTTTTGTTTCCTATAACACATAAAATAGTTTACAATAGATGTCCGATCTACATATTCAAAAAATTCGTCTTTAATCGTTCAGAGTCACAGAAAAATTCTGCAGCGATTGCCGAAAAAAATGTTTACTCTCACTCTGAAATTTTGTCCATACGTTGTAATTATCTAATGGAGGTGGCTCATTTTCCTTATAGTTTCTACTTTATTTTTATAGTAGACTGTAAATTCATTTTTATGTTGCTGAAAAATAACGTTATAATGAAAAATAATGCTTATTTTAGTTTCATTATTTTTCTTATATAACGTTAAAGAAATACAGCAAAACGAAAAAATATTGACAGCAAACTATAAGGGGAATATGCAACCTTCCAATTCAATTATTAAAAAACATAAACAAAATATTTTATTAATCTTAAAAGTACAATAAATAATTATACATTTGTCAAAAATATATTTTTTGACTCATTGTCAAAGAATATTGATTTAATTTTTCCTGCCGGTCTTTATCTTACATTTACCATTAACGAAATTATGTTGTTGAAGTTAAGGCAGCTCTTGATATTAATGCAGTACCTAATGTTGATGATCTGTTCCCGATAGTTTCGAAATTTCCTTTGAAAAATGTATTCTTTTCAACTTTGCAAACAGTCGCACCAAAAGGCGAAGATTATTTATAATAGTCCGTATCGATCCTGATGAATTGCGCGCCTTGAATACAATCCCGTTGCGAAGGCGATCGCTCAGCAGAATAATAAGTAAGAAATTTAAATATTGTTTCTTTTCAACACCATTATTTGAGCTCTAGCAGTTTATTTTTCATTCATGCTGTCAAACTATGGAATAAACTACCACCGCGAATCAAATTCATTTCTTACCAAGCAAACTTTAAAAGTGTAGTCCTCTCGCATTTCTCTTCCCCAACAACCCATTCATAATCAATCCCCTGTTCCATAAAATCTCTACCTTTCAAATAATTTAAGAAGTCTATTTTTATATTTTAGTTTTAAGTTATAAATTTTAAAACTGTTTTAGTTCCAACTGAATTTGTGTCTAAGTACTAAAAAAAGATAACAATCTTAATGTACATCCCAAATACAATAAATGGAATGAATCAAAATACAGCCACATACGACCGAACACACATCTATTGAGTGCAAATAAATAACTATCTAATTAAAAAAAATACAGATTGTTTTATCGATGACAAAACTAGGAACAAATTTTGAACTGGATCTACTGCCTTAAAAATATTTTCTAATCACCACTCTTTTAAATTTGTCAAAAGTCGCAAAGCATTTCGTCAAATGGTATCTAATGACCTCCCAACTCCGTCAGCGAGTTTTTTTTTTAGTTCTCGGAGATCGTCGAGATTGAGTCATATCCACAAAATCTAAAAAAGAAATTTATTGCCAAAGACCTACTCAATTTATCAAAATCACAAAGCTTTTCAAGATGCCAACAATTCGCAGCCACAAAAAATGTCCAGCCAATTTTTACAAGAGTACAATTTGTATAAATGCAAATAAGTTGCACGATTTTTCCGTTCGCAAAAGTTGGATGAAGGTGAAACAACAAACGCTCAGCGGATCAAATAGTCAAAAGGCAAAAAGTTTAGGCGAATCCAAAAAGCCTGTCTGTACGAAATGTTGGCAGTTCTGAGCAGACTCTGAAGATCTTCCCTTACTATCTCACTTCACTTATGATCTCAGGTAGAAAAAAAAAATTGATGCATCAAAATTGATCGTTTCGGTCGTCCCCGACACATATCTTAACCACAACCCTCGACAGGACTTCGATCCCAACTTGAGAGCAACGTCCCCACCGTCAGCCGTCATGTGACACCTCAAACGGCAGTTCCCATCGGATCTCGCATTCCAATTAAAATCACCTCCAGCGTGCTACTGATTGCATCTCTCTTTAAAGAAATTACACAATTTCACATGCGAAAAACATAAAACAACACAAAACAATCTTCCAGCACGAATCCCATCCCAAGAACGCAAACGCACCCCTTCCAACCCCCTACCGACGCATCTCGAATTCCCCCACCCCTTCCAGTTTGGATGGGGAAAGATACAATTTCTGCGCAAAAACTCGTTACCCGAATGCAATGAAAATATTTCCCATTTCAATCACCGTAAATTCATGTCGAACATTTTTATATGATCCGCCATCATTCAGATTATTAACAATTCTGTTGTACGCGTCTCAACGCCCTGCGCCCTGCGTCTGCGCCCTCAACCAGCCGCCATATCAAATTCTCGCCTAGAAGTATCCGAGCGTTCGTTCGTTCGTACGAAAAGAGCAACAAAAACAAAAACAAAATAATGCAAATGTTAAGACACCGAGAGCCCATGGCTGAGTGCGTTCCAGGGCCCAGCCACGACGCAGCGGTAACCGAGAACCAAGTTTAAGGTCTCAAATCAGCTGCCATGGCGCATTTTCACGGCGAAGACGACGCATACGCGCGCGCGCGCCCATACGTGGAAAATCAAAACCAAAGTCGATAGTGCATAAACGCAATCAAAAGTATCAAATGGAATACGATGCCCGTAGCCGCAAAAGTTAATTTTCGCGCTGGCATCGTGGCAGGGTACCCCGAGAAACCCAAATCCGAATGCGAAAAAATTATTCCGTCTGACGAAGGGAAGGCGCACTTGGAGGTCGGCATTCAGTTCTCGGTGGTCGGCGGTCGACGGTCGGCGTGTGTGCAACGCAGAATTGAACTGATTCTTGATTTACGTCGGTTGAGCGCTGAAGCGCTGAAGATTGCGATGGAAGCGAAACATCTGCGGATGGATGCAAATGGGAGGAAATGTGACGAGAATGTCTTACTCAGCCAGGCTCCAACTCCTGGGGTTGTAGCCGGTATCGGGTTCGCTAAATAGAGCGACAGGTTGAAGTCTTTGCTGCACTTTTAGGCTCTCTTTGTCTCTCGCTCTTGTCCGTCTCGGTGATGTGTCGCAGACGATGTGGTTGAGGTGTGCAGTCGACGAGATTCGAGATCGGAGATGTGTCCTTACGCGTCGTGGAACTTCGATGATGAATTGTCGGCGTCTGTTGCGGTGAAGGGCATTGAAAAAGTTTGACTTATAATCGATTTTTAGGCCCGTAGGGGCTTAAGAAATGTTACGTTAGGCGGCCGGCTGCAGAAAATAACCAACAGCCGCACTTAGGCCAAATTAGGCCCATTGTGATGACACATTGTGTACAAGTCCCCGTATTACCCGTTGAACCAATCGCAGCTTCGTAGAAAAAAATCGTGAGTTTACTATTTCACAGGCAAAAAACCTCAAAAACTGACGATGGACATCTTGAAAAACTTAGCAACGTTGTATTCTGATGATGGCATCATACATATTACAAAAGAATCCATCAATGATGCTAAAAAGAAACCACGGATCATTCGGGATTACAATGTCCCAAAAGGGGGAGTAAACAATCTGATTGAAAATTATAGGACTAGGAGAAAGACCAACAGATGTTCAATTAATTTCGTTCGTATTCATATTTAATATTTCAGTGTCCAATGCGTTTATTTTATACATATCCGTTTCTCCAAATTCGGAATTTTTAAAAACAAAATTAAAGGTGTCATTTTAGAAGAATCACTGATAACGAATTAGCTAGCAACAACAAGCTAGTCGACCATGTTTAGCCAATTGCAAGCAGTTCGTCGTCAATAAGATTCTTACCGATAAACTTTAATCGAGTAGATCTGTTCCAATAGGCAATTCTTTCAGAAGACGTAGAAGTAAATCGTATGTTAACCGCTGTTTAAACGCATGACTACAACATTAAGTGCAAAAATTTGAATATTTATTTATATTAAATTTAACCTGTGTCCCTTATTTATTTCTCCAATTGCATGCTTTGTTATACCTAAGAAAAACTAAGCCAAATAAAGAATCATTTGAACAAAAAAAATCGTATGGGTCAGAAAGATCCATTGGACAGTAATGTAAATTTTTTTAGGGACGAATGAATCAATGAAGGTCTGAGCATGGTTTTCAATAGCCACCACTTGGATCCCATAAACTAAACTTTTACTTATTTACTTATTTTACATTTCTGATATGAAACACGGGCGAAATCTAACTTTATGAATAAAATTAACCGAAGTTTTGTTTGATCATAGATCGTCTGCTTATTCATTAATATTCATGACTCGCGACCTATTTAGTGAAACATGCAGCCAAAATGACGAAGACGAACGAAACAAATCTAGAATCATGACAAGAGCTACACTACGAAGGAAAACAATCACACATCTCAAACCGAGATCTAAAAGAGAAGTTGTAAATCGCTGCTAATGTACAGGGAACAGATATTTTTCGAATACTGCCTTTTTTGCCCTTTTTTACCTTTTCTACCAACATTGGCCCTTTTCTGCCCTTTTTTTAACCAACATTGGAGTTCTCGGTTATATTTATCAGGTTTATGTATACTTTCATCTTAACTACACAAGTCAAAAAATAAAACCGCGGTTGCAAGCGAAATTTGCACTAATGTACTACTTGTATCGTACTAAGCACAGTATTTTAGTCGCATCAAAAGAATCGCTGATGAGCTAGAAGATAATGTAAGTTGTGCTACAAAAGAATTCATTAGCAATGAATCAGTTCAGGCCCATCTGGCGTATGTCCAAACAAATTTTGGATTGTAAGTTAACCCGAAGAGAATCAAAGAGTTTGCAAAAAAACAGGTGATTTCAAGAGTTTTGTAATATTAGGAACACCGATTGGAGATATATATCTTAAATATTTTGAAGAAGTAATTGCAAAAAGCAAAAAGGATCAGTTGCTGAAGCTGTAGTGAAAAATTTCGACGTTTTTTTTTTTTCTGCAAATGAACAATCAAAAAAATAAATTGTGACTGGCGCTGAAAACTGCAAATTGCATAATTTCAGTCGACGACCTGACGTCTAATAACTGGGCTCCCCTTGTCACTGCCCAGTTGTAAAGGTGCTTCAGCTCTTTCAAAGCTGTCCTGAGGGACAATCGTAGATGTTCCCAGATAATTGCAATACATATTTAGTTGTACAGTTTTATTATAATGCTCAACACTTTTTTTTGTATCAAAAAAATTTATTTATGCTTTTTTTTTAATTTTCAGGTCAACAAAATCCGTTTCTCTTAATGTCCTACTTCAGTTTAGAGACCATTAAGAAATCCACTAAGTGTCAAATTACAATCCGCATAACACAGTGCACTCGCGAGGAGCTAGGTTCTGGCTCTCAACGGGCAATAAAACCACCCAATGTATGTAATAGCAAAGACACAACCCTACCGCAACCCCGACCTTTCCCAACCCGCTTCCAATTCAAACAAAAAACCGAAAAAAAAAAACAATCAAATGGTTGATTTTGAGACTCAATATCCGAACTCATCGTCGGCCCATCATCAAAACGCATTGATTAGACAAAAATACGTTTTCCCCGGTAGCCGGGAATGAGGACGTTAGTATTTTATGTGCGTTTTCTCGCGCGCACGCAGAAAAAAGAAAACCCTCCGATGGCGAAACGGAAAGAACGTTGTCGACAGGGGAAAAAAAAAGAACACCAACAAAAAAAAACGCAACCCACAGGTAAATAGCTCCAAGAAAATACCTCACCGGGAGCGCGAGAGTGAAAGAGAATAAAATGACTGTTGGTTCCAGAAACATAATCGGTCACTGACTTCCAGCTGCAATTCGAGAACATTAAACGAAAATAATGCGAAATGAACGGGCAAAAAGGCGAAAAAAGAAAAACCAAACGAACGAACTAACGAACGCACACATAACAGAGGGAGAGAAACGCACCGAAAGAGGGGCGCAAGCACGCAAAGGCAGAGCGGAATCCTTGCCTCGGCCTGGAACTTTGCAACTTCTCAAGTTTTTCACTCGCAGATTGATCCATGTTGACGTCTTCTCGAATTTATGTATCGGGACGGACGCAGGGTAGCGCAGCATCTCAGCGTCCATCCGTTTGGAGTCGAATTGCGATGGACACCGCATCGAAAGTGGTCGCCATGGCTGCCGCCGAAGGGACGGGCAAATGGCTCTGCCAAAGGGAAACGCACTAACTGTCAACCGACAGATGACGGGGACGTTGGGGCGGAGTTGTGTGGTTTTGTTGTTGTCGCCGCCACTGCCGCTATCGACTCGAAGTGGTGAGGACGGGTAAGGACTACGAAAGGATTTGTCGAATGCGTTCACACATTAATTAGCTTCGAATGAATTAATGGACACTTGGGTTTTTGTTGGTGTAGTCCGTGGAAGTCTGTCGCGGCGAGGATCGAATTAAATCGAAAATCGATGAGCAACTAATGGCGGGCAGAAGTTCGGTGTTGTTTTTTTTTTTTGCATAATGGGTTTGGCTCTCTTAATTAACTTTGGGCGAGTTTGGGAGCTCGGGGACAAGTTTTTTTTTTCTTGCATCTTGCTTGCTTTAAGTGCTCTGGCGGAGTGGAAATCAAGGTCGAAGGAGTGAAGTGGTGTGGGTGGCAGTTAGATCTGGTTGGGATGGTTTTCATCGATCAGAGTTTAAAAGTTATGATCGTACCTTAAGAGGAATAAGAAAAATTGTAAAATTATGTCGAGATCTGTTTGCGGAAATGAAAACCATAATGAGAGCATGAGCATGAGAGATAAGAACGCGCCCACATGTTCTACGGAGTTAGCGGGATACTTGTTGACTTGTCGCCAACAAAGTTCACAATTTATAAAGCTGCCCACGATGAACAGTGCCTTTAACAGGTCCAATAATGGCTACAGCAAATAAATTTGTTTCCACAACCGCAATGACTTAACAAATAAAAGAACATAAAAGAAACTGATCATACATGACTGTATTTAGTAGTCGCTAGTAAACTTTTGGCCAAATAATTAGAAAATAGTATATCTATTTGATTTATTTAAAAATTAGCAATTTGTCTCATTTGCTTGACCTTTTTATTCGTCTTTATTATTCGCTAGCGATCTCGGTAGGCATAGTTATGAAAGCAAAGTTTGTCTTATTCTATTCGGACTTTAAATAGCTTTACCAACTTCTTCTTTGGTGAAATATAAACGTTTGAGGAGATCTTTGCTTTGCCATCAGAGGATTATTCGTAAAAAAGTTAAGCTACTCAACTCGTTTCCTACCTTCTCGCAAGTCTTAACTGTATTTTATTTAGTAGAAACTTTTTTTCATCATGAAATTTTTAAGAAATAGACAACTCTAAAACGTGAATTTGGAAATGTGCTTCGGGTTAAATGGTTAAGAAAATTTAAGAAAAAAAGCTACCGACTCGCTAAGAAGATGGAACGCGAAGAGACCAGAAGTGGAACAGGATTAGGTAAAACAGAACAGCTACAAATCGAAATCGAAAGAATGCCTTAAATGAGAAAATTCAATCCTTTCGATGAAGCTTGAAATAATAGCAAGATCTAAAAGAGATCTAGAACTTTGCCAAGTTAAACAGAATAATGTTAATCACCTAACATTTTTTCGGCGTGTGTAAGAGCTTGACTCAGCTTTGAAAAAAGGGTTAAAGTAAGAACTACGAGATATTAAAACTGATCTCAGTCAATGTGTTTCAATGCCATGCGTTTTAGTTTCTCTGGCCTATTGACAGCCACGTAATTGGCCAGATTGCCTTTGTTTGCTGAAATTGTTAAGATTGTTTTTAAAAGTCTTATTATCTTTCATCGAGAGATATGAGACAATGCTTGGTTTTTGACAGATTTTGCCACTCAAACTACAAGCCGCTACCTCGTCTGGCCAACAAGAGTTATTATTCAACCTTCTAGAAAAAATGCAAGTTGCGTTGAGGTGAGTAAGATCAGTTACGATCACCGATCAGAAACGCTTCGAGTTGAAAGGAAGTAAAATACTCATTTTAAAAAAGGTAATTCAATAAAGTTTATTAGAAAATTGTCACAACATAAAATGAAAAATATTAGGCAAGATGCTACCCAGGATTGTAAAGGCCAATTAAAACTGCCAATTCAATAACCTTCGAAAGCGATCTCGTACTTCTGATTTGAATTGAGCAGTAAGTGAGTCCAACAAAAAGAAACTTTTTACGTTATTCTTTATACCTTTAGCAATAACTTTGATGTTTTAATGTCATTGTGGACTTAAAAAGTTATAGCTTAAAGTATTGGAAATAGTTGTGAACCGGCTTGGGATCCTCGAGAGGTCGGAGGCCGCAGAGGATCGGAAAAGTTTGTATTGAGTCCCTGTCACAGCCGTCGAAAAATTAAGTTTCTTCTGAAAATGTGTGAAATTGAAATTGAAGATTTCTGTGCGATCAGTCAATTTTTTGCTTTTCCAAAAACCTTCAAAGCCAAAAAGATATTTGTTTTTGTATGATCCTTCTGAGTGCAAGCCCTTGGTTGATCGTAAATGGCTTCTCTGGAATGACTTCATCCACTTTTCCGCATAGCTATCTTAAGTCTAAATTCGCTGCAGGCCTTTAGGTTTCCGGAAATTGTTCCAACTCACAACAACTCCGAGGACCCTCATTGCCGACAAAGTTCCATAGAAAAATCCTCCTCTCGCTTGGAACGTTAGAATTCCTTGCTCCATATACAGCCTCTCCCCTCGAAGGCTTCCAGCTACCTCCTCACATCCATCACAGCACTGATCTGATCCACAACTAGTTCCTGGCCAACGCTGACGTGCTCTTGACGCTCTCTTCTGTTACAATTAAAACTCAAAATTCCAGTTTCAAACTCAACCCAAAATGGTCGCCAGAGCTCCTTCTATTCTCTAAGCGCATTCCTCAACCATCTTCGCTCTAAACGAAAACGTTTTTTTTTTCTTTTACACCGCTCCGCTCCGCTCCAAAAAAAAAGCGGTTCTTCCACAAACAATTTCACCTGCACAACATCATCCAATTCTCGGTCTCTCCCCTTGATTAGCTTCTATGTTACATAAATTTCGCCAGCAGCCTGGAATTTTATAGAAAAATCCATTTTAACTAAGTGTACACTTAAAACACAAAAAAAAAGTGGCCCGGCCACCATCTGCCCCCTCCCTGGACGTAGCAGCACGTAGACCCCGATGCACATCGCGGACGCTTCAACTACAATTACGTCGATCGCATCTCCTCGTTTTTGTTGTTGGTGTGTCCATGCCCTAGCGCATTATTTAATATGAAAACCATCAAACAGCAGCGGTAGCAACGACTACAACGACGATACGGAGCATCTGCCCAAGTGGCCACTGATCGAAGAGACGACGGCGACGACGGTGACGACGACGACGACATTTTGCAACCGCACCGAGCACCGGCTTGAAACAAAAGCCTAGCAAAAAAAAAAAAAACACATTTTTTCCCAACTAGTTCGCGTTCAGTTGAAGGAACGAAAGACAAGATACAAAGATAACAGCAACGGATCAAGCCCAGCAACGCTCGCACACATTCGGGCCGCATTCGGGACTCCGGGGGCAGGGCGGTCGCAGGAAATTGCCGGGAACAAACCTCATCTCAAAAAAAAAAAAAGACGACTAAGTCCTCTTTCTCTCTCGGCGTCTCTCGATATAAGTGAGAATCATAATGAGAGGAGTACGGAACGGCTTACCGGCGGACGCATGCGTGGATTTCGGTGCGGTCCATCGGCGGCGGTGCGGCGAAGGGGGCGCGATGAAATTACCAGGTAAAAACGTATGATTTAAGAGGACATTCGCATCGCGTTGCAGTTGCGGCCGAAAGGCCCATATTAAGTTTCGACAGCAAAAATGTGCCTCACCGAAAGCGGATGCTGCGCTGCGCGCTGGTGCGATGTGAGCGGCTACAGCGTCGACCATGGTTGCGGCGGCGGGCGGACGAGTGTGTGTGGAAGCCTCATTTTGCCACAATGGTGAACGACATGGAATGTTGTCACATTTATGTTCGCAACGTCATTTTTCTAGCAAAGGTCTAGTTTTTGTTGCCACCACCGTCGGTATCATCATCATCATCATCATCGGCGGTGCTGCTGCTGCCGCTGCTGCATGGCATCATGGCATCATCAGGGAAATGACATTACATTTAATGTTGTTTTATGAGTTTTTGTTCGCTTCCAAAAACACAGAAGCAAGCAGTTGAACAGTTGGACAGTTGGAGCGGTTGGAGCAGCGGCTGCTGGTTGCTGGCTGGTGGCTGCCGCTCCCTGAATGGTCGGTTGCTGCGTGGCCACTTGATCTGGGCAAATATCGCGCGCAGATATGTATATTCATTATCTACGCATAACTTAGGTTGACGATTTTTTCTTCGAAAAAAAAAAAAAAAAGAAAGACGAGCGATTTTTTTTCATTTCTTCTGTTCGCCGATTCGCTTCTATCGGCAGTGGCGCGGCTGCTGATGGCGATAATGGGAAGCTGGCCTGGATAGCGGGGGGGAATTTGTTAGTTTCGAGAG
Source organism: Syritta pipiens (assembly GCA_905187475.1). Taxonomy (NCBI): domain Eukaryota; kingdom Metazoa; phylum Arthropoda; class Insecta; order Diptera; family Syrphidae; genus Syritta; species Syritta pipiens. The sequence continues at coordinate 30,373,223 of LR994572.1, read as the reverse complement.
TTTTCTAATGGGGTGGGGGAATGGCTGGGCCGGCGTGCGGTGTGCGCGCATTTCTGAGACGTGGCCAATGAACTCCGGCCGCGAGTTCTTATTGATGACGATTGGAATGCAATCAATGGCCAATACGGTTGTGTCGTTCTTGTCGTGGTAGAAATTTGGATCTACGTCGATTAGACGGTCGTCTATGTGAACTGGGTGGTTGCTGTAGGTCCATTTACTGCATGATGGTGGGGTTCAAAAATTAACGAGTTGGAAAATTCGGTGGTGGCCCACAATGATTGATTAACTTATGTTATTATCGTAAAGACATCGTTTTGTTAAGTAAACCAAAAATTGGTTGCCACATCTTCTTTCGATTGCTCAATGTCCAATCAAGATGAGGACTAAGTGATGTAGACAATGTGCTTAGCGGAAACTGTCAATCAAGAGATTTCAACATGTTTTAAAGGCTCGAAATGTTCGATGAAATTAAATTCGATGAAAATACTATTGTTTTTTGTTACAAACACATGAGATCTTGATCATTTTTCTTTTGTTTTTATCAAAAGAAGTCGATGGACTTTAAGAGTACTTTTTGGCACAAATTTTGTATCAGTCACTGCTTGAGCACCCAGTATAGATATCCATGTGAACAGTTGATATTTCCCGTGGTCCACCGATGAATTTGACGACGTAGTTCAACGAATTTGACCAGCTCACCATTTTTACTCACATTTGTTTGATTTGTGTCACAGACACGGGACAACAAAAATGTTAAAAAAAACGCTGTCAAGGAAAGAGAAGAGGAAGTTGTTTATCGGTATCGGCTCATTTGTGTTTTTGATTGAGCAATATACCAACATCAAGAACATAAATGTCGTCTGGTACTGTCAATAATTCGCGATTATTTGATCCCTATTCTACGATATCATCGGATTTTTATCAATCCAAAAAGCTGAGATTTAAAAGTTTTCTAATCGGAACACTGCTTTGTACGTGCTTTCATTTTTTGTATTAGGTGTACAACTTGAAAGACACGCATTGTTACTAACTTCATATGTATATATTCACACGCGCTATTTTTTTGACAGTGACAGCTATTGTATGTTAAAGAGCGAAAAATCTAGTGAATTCCATCTGTCAAAGTATACACAAGTTTTGTTTTCATATTCAAATAAATGTTTTTTTAAAAAAAAAAAAACGCGTGTTTCAAGTTGTACTCCTAATAATTGTTCTCATCTTAGACTTCATTACCCCGTCTTACTTTCGACTTTATTTTTCGAGCTACAAATTTCAATCCGCAACTTTAATTTTTCTGCAATGGCTCTGCGACTAAATAAAAAGTACCACGTTGCCTTACTCAAAAAAATTTTAAACAGTGCGTTTGAACTTATTTACTTCGACTTCTTACTGCAGCTTTTGCGATATTGAAAAACCCATGTCCATATATTTATGCGAAAAACTATTTCCTTTCTATCTATCCTAGGATATTTAGCCGTTGCTTGATAGAATTTCCATTTGAGAAGATGAATGTTAGGTAAGAATGGGTTCAATTGATTCAGAATCGTTGTTCAAATTCGTATAATTTTTATGACCAGAAATGAATTACACAGCTGTCTTCACAAAAAACGTAGTCTAATATGTCACCTCCGACATCTTCTCTTTTGTCACAATTAGATTAGTTTTTCCAGATAAACGGACTCTGACAACATCTAGTCTCAAAAAACCACGAAGAGTTTTTGTGTTACCCACTACTTTGACAGATTAAAAATATGTGTTCATGGCTTTCAAACTCTTCTAGACAAACGGATCTCTTTTAGTCTTCAATGTGCGTTTGTATGTTACCAAAGAAATGCCATATTATTACATCAAATACAAACGAGAAACGTTTGCATATTACAAATGGCGACTCTTGTTATTGAACGCTGTCTAAATTTTATCCCGCGCACAGTGTAAGCCTGTCTTATTTGCAGTTCACGCCGATTTATTCAGATAGAGTCACAGCCTTTGCGTTTTTAAGTAATTAAGAGAACGGAAAAAAATGCAATGCAGCAATGAGCTGCGCACGTTTGACCGGGCTTATTGCTTTTTATTTTCAGTTTAGTTAAATACCAACTCTGTTTGCTTTATCAAGGTGCTCCGGTATAAAGGTTGCTCGAGAGCGTTTGACATTTCTTTTTTGCCAAATTAATGCGTTCAACGGAGTCACTTTATTTCAACTTTCCAGAGCAGTATCTTCAGCAGTATTCCATCCTTAGTGAACTGGATGAAGCTCCGATCTTACAAAATAAAGGCTTTACAACAAAATATAACCTCAAGAAATTATCATCTAAACTTTTCTGCTTATGATTTTTTCTTAGGCTTTTTTATAATAAAAAAAACGTGCAGTGCTATTATTTTGATCGATTTGTGTTTTTTCACAAAAGTTCTTGGAAGAGTGCAAAAGTTGGCGCACTTGGTGCCATTCCATTGAAGGTCGGATATGGACTTAGAAGAAAACTTCTGGTATACGTCAAAGCCCCTAGTTCACTGTCCCTCGCAACAACAAAGGTAAGCGTTCATTGACGTCAGTGTGACCTGCGCCTCTTTGAATTTTGATCAGCTGCCCGTTGTAATATTTCTCTTCCAAAGTTCCCCCCTTTTAGTAATTAACAACGTCAAGCACCACAAAAGCCAACTAAACGTTTTAAGAAAAAATAAATGTTAACAGCCCTCCTCTAAGCTCATGAATATTCAAAACAAAGCCAAATGCCCACCTCCTGCTGCGAGGCAAGCCGACAGCCTGCCACAATGTATTCCACTCTAATTAACATGATTTACATCACCTAATATCTCCATTGAATGCCATCAACAGCCCGCTAACCGAAAAGAGGCAACACCGTCACCCGTGAGGCAGGTTTCTAAAACGCCAACATCGCGTCGTCATATCCTTGCACACGTTGTCATAAACGCTATTTTTGTGCTTTTTTTCCCTGTTTTGTTGTTCTCCTCTCGCCCGTACCCACGTGTGGAGGACACAACCAAACGGATTGTAAATCCATCATCCTCATGTATTATTCCTTCGGCAATGTGGCAATCAATTCCATTGCAGCACAGCTCCCGGCCGCCGCCCTCCAACACCAAACCCCTTATCACAACGACATGGCTCCGAAACTTACTGAGAACAACAGGCCGACAAAAAAAAAATCCTCGCAAATTAACAAAAAACCCAGAAAAAAAACAAACGTTGCAATCTGTTTTAATTTTCCACTAAAACAGTCCTGAAAAGGATATGGCGGCGCGGTGGGAGGGAACAATAAAAATTCATGGCGAATATTCGTGACTGCGGGCCCCGAAACAAAAGCCTATTTATACCCATCAGGGCTCAAGTTTATGGGCTTTTAGTGGAGTTGTAGTGTGGCACGATGATGACGCGACCCCCGTGAGGCCGAAGGGCCTGCCGCCCGACTACCGACGCCGTCTCATAATGCTGCCGATTAAGAGCAACGTACGATGGCGTCACTAACGCTAAAAGTGAGGACAAGTCGATGGGCGGTGGGTGTAAGGCTCTCGTATTTTGGAATATTAATTATTTAGGATTCTAGTTTTTTGGAATTTTTTTTTTCAACCTCTCGGCATAGGGTAGAGCTGGCATTGTTTCGTCAGGGCGGAGAGGAGTATGGAGGAAGTTGACGGAACACGTGAGGTGCAATTAAGAAGTTTTTTTTTGTGCATTTAATTTAGATAAGAGGACAGTTTTGGGTCAGCCACAGGGTGTGGACGTTCGTGTTGTTTGAGGTGGGACACTCGTGGGCACAAAAATTCTAAAACAAAAGAAAATACAAACATGACATTTAGAATCGAGAAAGGCTGTTGGGCAATTTTGAAAACACTAAAATTTTGAGTGAAGTAAAAAGCATGAAGACAGGAGGCTGTGGAAAAGTTTCGAAATGTGGGCAGTGCTGGGAATTATTTCAATGAACAGAAATACGTTTTTTCAAATAACAATTATTTTATGTGGGAAAAATAATTCACTTTAGCAAATTCGTGTCTTCTAAATTTTTTTTCTAAAACACATTTTCATTCGAAATTGCGCTCCGTCGCCAATGCTATAGATGATAATTGGGAAAACATTTCAAGACTCTCCTCCTCTAAAAGCTGCTGAGACTATTTGTTCAATTGGAGCTCCTGACTCAATAGTGTGAAAGTCAAGACTCAAAACAAAGTTCTTCTACATGTGTTTATGAATAAGGAAAATGGTTTCAGTCAATCGGATGTTTCTTTTTATTTATTTATTTTTTTTTTTTGCCGCCGTTGGTTGATCGCTTTTTGTTTGTCTCAAATTTGATCACCAAACATTAGTTAGTTGTTAGCAGATGAAATTCGTGTTGTACATGTATAGGGTGTTTTTTTTAGACGTATAGAACTTGAAAATGAAATTCACTTTATTTGAAAAATAATCTTCTGGCATTAATATTTGAATATGATTTCCGGCATATGACCACCATGGCTGGCTCGGACGTAGTCTAATCTGGAGGTCCAATTTTCTATGACTTTTTCCAACATACACTATCAGCGTAGACTAGCGACTTCAAATATCCCCACAGAAAATAGGCAAGCGGCGTTAAATCGCACGATCTTGGAGTCCATCTCACGGGGCCGTAACGTGAAACTATGTGGTTACCAAACGTTTCCTCCAATAAACCAATTTTGCACGAGCTGTGTGACGTCTTGTTAAAACCACAGCTCCTACACATCATGCTTGTTTAACTGATGAACGAAAAAGTCAGTAATCATGGCTCTACAGTCACCATTGACTGTAATGTTCTGACCCGGCATCGATTTTAAAGAAGTACGGACCAATTATTTTACCAAGCCATAGAGCACACCTCATACTAAATTTGTCTGGATGTAACGGCGTCTCAACATACACTTGAGGACTATCATCATACCAAGTACTGCAGTTTTGTTTATTGACGCATCTATTCAACAAAAAGTGAGCTTTTTCACTAAACAATATTCGCTTATGAAAATTGGGAACAGAACCATGATTTTCAAAATAAATTTGCACAATTTTGAAGAGTTGTTCAGGGGTCAGTCTATTCATGTTGAAATGCCAAACTAAACTAAAAATAAATAACTTTCCAGCAGACAAAATGGCCGACAGTTAAAATAATGCTGCCAATTTAAAGTTTTATAATTCTAAAAAACACCCCTTACAACACTGAGCATGAAAGGGTTAACTCAATGTGGAAATTGAAGCAAAATTACAATCAAACTTGCGAGTGTGACTTGCTTGACAGAAAACATTTTCGATTGTAGAAGATGCTCTTCCAGGTTCTTGACAAACGATACGTAAGTCAGGAAAATGAGAAACCCGTGTGGTAGGTACAAATAAAAAAAAACTTTTCTGGGGACGCACAAGGAAAACTGTCAAAACTCAAAAATGGACCGTAAAAACAATTTAAAAAATGGAAACCATTGTAACAAAGGAACGATTTTGAAATTTGCAACAATTTTCGATTCCAATTAACAATTTCCATCTCATGCCTTCTTCCGAAAGAGTTTAACACCCAAATAGGGTGCACCAACAAGAACTTCATTCGCCCTAAACTTGCTTTGTGTTTTCCCCTTTTAATTGTTAAACTGTAGACCCGCCGCGAAGAGGAACCGAGATTGTGACCTCATAGAATTTCATTTGTTTTTGGAGCACAAAAAAAAAAGGAAAGCAAAGGAACGAGCGAGTACCGAGCGAGCCTCGAGAGAACATAAAAATTAATTCATCCCCTGCATCGCATTCGTTACTTTGTTTCATGTTACGAACTAATTCGGTTCCTCGTATGTAGATGAAGCCATTGAGGTCCTGTTTGTTGATGTTTTTAATTTCTTTCTCTCCCATACATTCACACACTCAGGCACACAGTTCGCGAGAGAGGCCATAATTTGAAATGTGAAAATCTAATTTGTTTACTTAGGGCCGCTCTCACAGTTCGGCGCGGCGTTTTGTCTAAAGCGCTCCAGACCGCCTCTCCATATGACGCTTTTAGCGGACTGTCTCTGTTTGCATAGAACGTCTTTTGTTAATTTTTTTTTTTTGCAGATTTTTTGCATTTTTTTTTTTTGTTTTTGCAAATGAGCCTTCTGCACGTTACTGCATTCATTACTTCATGTGCTCTGCCATAAAAGGGGGCTAGTTACGAGGTTCATTTTTCTCATTTTGAGGTCGAAAAGGAAAAACATTTCCCGGCTGAGAGTTATGACAAGCGAATTCACTCAAAGCGGAAATTTTTTTTTCTGTTCCTCGAGGAGGTCGTGGAGGAGGACGAAGGGAAGGTGTAGTGCAGAGGTCTGATGAGAGGTGTTGGTGATAAATCACAGAGACGTTAACAGAGAACGTTAGTTCCAGAGTATGCGCTTCCAAGTGATGTTGTCGAGAGATTTAACACGTTCGTCAAGAATTTCGAGAAGAGCCAAACGCATGCTGTGGGTAGAGGTGGTGGATCGTAGAATTTCATTTGCACGCAATGTGAAGCGACTAGCTGGGAGTGCGTTTCGGGCGAAATTTCATGGTGTGAATTGAGAAGATTCGAGTGGAGATTGTAAAAAAAATTGAAAAAAGTTTGAAAATTCAGTTCAATTCATTTCAGTTCATACTTCCATCCTTTTGATTTGCCGCTTCAGAAAACGACGCGAAACCATCACTGTTTATCTCCAGCTTCATTTTCAAATTTAAATTTCTTCGTATCAATGAAATGCCTTACAAAATTGATTTAAAATCAGCTTTCGTTCGCAATGGATTTCGATTTCTACTCAATCTCAGATACCGAAAGTTTTCAAAATCTTGAAGATCAGATCAAGATCGAGTACAGGTCTGTGGACCATTTTTAAACGCAATGCGATTATCCCGAATCAAAAGAAATCACTTTCAACAAATTGAAACCTACAAGAAAAAATGAAACTAAATAACAACAAGCAACAAAATTATGCATGGTATCTAATGCAGCTGGTAAGGATCAGTCTAAACGCAGCAGAAAATAGGAGAGAAGTTTTACTTGGAACCTGAATTTGATCTAAATGATTTTTGTTTTTTACCAACAATATGACTACGACCTTGAATGAGATTGAAAAAAGTTTCTGGCCCGAAGGTCTGTGTACGAGCTTACAACTGGGCAGTCGATTTATTTTATTGGTGAGGGAAAGGAATAAGTAGAAGGAAAATCATTATGCATTCTTAGTCTAAGATTGGACTATGTGAAAGAGAGTTTCGTGTGATATGAATGAGGGATAATAAAGTGTTACAGTGTTTTTTGTTACACAAAATTTGTACGTGTATTGGAAAAATGGTCAAAAACAATGTTCGCCTGTTTAACAAAAACATGTCTTTTAGAATTTAATTCAAAGTCTGACCTGCCCACTGATTTTTTTTTTAAATAGCCGCAGTATTTTAACTGTGCAAAGGTAGCAAAATCATTAGTCTTTTAATTGGAGGCTGGAATGAATGGTTGGACGAAATATTAACTGTTTACTTTATTAGTAAGAGCAAACATTCCCATTTGTTATGAAATATAACATCGTTCAAGTTGCTATCTCGGGTGGCTTTGAAGCAGCGCATTCTGTCACTCAAAGTTTCCAAGGCATTGTTAATAGCTTCGAATGGTATAACGCCTTCAACTACTGAGCCAATTGGACATTGCAAGTGCAAATTTCGTGACGTTTGTGAAGAATTCTCATCAAGCTGGTGCGTGAAATGTTGAACTCTTGAGATCGATGGCGAGTGGATGTTCTTGGATTGAGGCTCATACTTTCGGCTATAGTAGCCATATTCTTGTCTGTGCACCGCACGACGCGACGTATGGGGATAATGAGTTTTGTCCACTAGCATGCTAGTCTCATGCACTTTTTGTATAAACTTTCGTACGGGAGCCCCGGAGGGTTCTTCATTTCGGCCTACACGTCTTCCAAATTTTTTTTTTCAAAAACGCACTGTTTGGGATACATAGCTGCGTCGACTCTACTTTCTTCTGAGATATAGACTACTTTGTTTTGTATACATTTTTGTTAACTTTTTTGATTATATTAGGTTGTCAAATATCCCCCTTCCGCCTTTATCCAAACTAATCATGCATAGCGTCGTTTTGTAGGTTATGCCAAGACCTTATTGCCAGATATGAGCTCTGTAGCGCTTTGTACATAGCCGGAAAATTCAAAAGACAAATAGGCGGAAGGGAGATATTTGACAACCTAATATTACTCAGTTAATAAGTTGAAATTCAAATTTTCAAAAAAAAAAAATTGTTATTCACTTTGGAAATAAATTTTCCATATTATCCAGCGTTATTCCAGAATGACTATCTTTCTGTCAAGATTACTAGTGATAAAGAGCTATCGGTATCAAAATAACTTATGATTTTAAAAGAAACCACTAGATGGTCCACCATATGCTAAGGTTTAGAACGCCGACCTCTGGTTCATGTGGTCAGTAGGAGCTAGAGCTTTGTGGTAAAAGTTTGACCCTTGAGCGAGCATACTTGGGTTTGATTTCTGCTTGGAAAAACAGTAAAACATTTTAATAGTCAAACTTCGTGGTACTGAAACCGAAAGTGTTTATGCGCAATATTTACAACTTACATCAAAGTTTAATTTAATGTAATGGATCGTTTGTCACTATTGTTTAAAAAATAGAACGTTCCCAATTATTTCAAAGACATATTTTTGTTAATTTATAACCATAAAAGAGTCCAGCTGCTGGGCTACGCCGATAATATTGATATCGTTCCCCGCTGGCCATTGTGGAAACTTTTCTCGCGATCGAGAAGCAGGTTAAATGAGCTGGTCTCAAGATAAATGAGGGCAAAATCAAATATATGCTGTCAACAAATAAAGAATCCTTCACTAACCGCTTAGGATAAAACTTGGCATTCAACGGCTATAACTTCGAGGTAGTTAAGGAGTGCATTTACCTCGGGGCGAACGTAAACTTCACGAACGACATCTTAGTAGAGAAGCAGAAGAAAGAAAATGGTATTTTTCAAATGTGCCCAAAGTTAGGAACACGCACATTACAGTTTTAATGAACGTCAAATGTTTGGTGATTTCGTAAGCAGACACCAAGTGAATCGTGTGAGCATGAACAAATACATCGCAGAGCCAACAAAGCCAATGAGACACAACGCGTTAGTGGCCTTCTTGGAAGGACTGAGATTGGTGTGAGCAGCCAAATTAAAACGTAATTATTTTTTTTTTGTTTTTTTCGTAAGTCTCAACATAGCAACTTTTCCAATGAAGTGCACCTTTAAAATGATAAGATTTTTTTCGAGCCTTAACAACTGCATAACTAACTGCATTTTCGAAAACATTTAAAAGCCTGAAATTCACCTTTGATGTGATAAGTTTTTTTTGAGACTGAAACCGCGTTATCGAAAAACATTTATAGACCTGGAATTCAGATTGGAAAGGAGTTTGTGGATATGTTTATTTTTTCCATAAAATTCAGAAAATCAAAAACGACATTGCTCTGAAGCCCGCAACAAATTAGCGACAACTCACAGATTCTCCGAAATTCAACCATCCGTACAATTGAATTTATGCAAATCTTACGCACGACGCTAATTAAAACGCCAATCCTCAGTAGGCCCGCAAGGCTACCGAGAGCTTTAACTTAAATTAACTCAATTAAGCAAGAAGCGAGGTGTTAATGTTAATGTCATCATCAAGTGTCACTTTCTACCAAAGCGGTGCAGTTCCCCGCGAAGTATGCCCGTCAAACCCCGCCACCGCCTTAAATCCAATTAATCAACCTTCTTCCATCTCCACTTGGCAAATTGTCCACAATAACAGATTCCCCCTTCATATTCGTCCGCGGTACAGGCAAAAAAAAAGAGCGAAAAATAAGACACAACAAAACCGAATTGGACCTTGGAATTCCGCCCCGAAAAACCAGAGAACAGCACAAAAAACAAAAAAAGAAACACCAACGTCAGTCCAGAACCGGTACGAGCTGCGTCTCCCCAGTTCCTAAATTACACATGTGCGCCGCAAGTGTGTGCAGGGCTTTAGCGCTGGTGAGCCATCGCGTGACGCTGACGACGTTGCATACTCAGCTTAATGCGATAGGACACATGGCAGCGCATTGGGATAGGTCCGAGGGCAATGCCCTCTTTAGGGCGGACAAAAAAAAAAACAATATTCAGCTGTGCACAAAAAGATCAAATTTCAGCGGAACGAGTTTCAGCGCGTCGTTGTTCGTCGCGTCGGTCTCTGGTCTCTGGTCGCTGGTCGCTCTAGTCGCCCTCCCGCCCTGCGGACGGAGTTGACTTTTGTCTGAAGTCTCCTGCGCGCTTGGTGCTCCTCTCCTTGTGGCTTCCCTTATTTAATTCCATTTGCGAAACAGTTGACCAAAACAAAATGCGAGTCCCTAAACCCAATTCGATTTCGTGTGCCGTTGCACATGGGGGAAGGGCGGCATTTTGCAAACAACCGGCCTATGGACGCTTCACTTGGAATGCGCTCAGCATATGAACGTTTTTTGGATTGTCATAAATTTGAGGCTTTCTTTTTTTTGCGTTTTTTCAGTGCTGCTAATTTTCGATGACGCTGCGGCTTGGTCATGCTCTTGGATAGTTTTCGTTGGGTGATGTGATGAATTTTTTGACACGTCTGGCAGTCGGTTGACACGTCGGAAATGTCGGTGGTCCTTTAGGCAGAGTATCGGAAGCTGAGACGAGTCTGCGGTCGGTGGTCAATACAAAAATCTTGATTGAAAGTTTCTGGATGTAAAACTTCGACCATGATAAAGAACCACACGCTCGTTGGTTGCCACTTAATTGGGTTCATGGTTAACCAAGTGGTGGTAGACGAATCTGATTTTTGAGGCGAAGAGATGACATACCACTTTATTATAAAAAAAAGTTTCCTGTCAGTTAGATGGCTAGAAGGAAGAGTGTATAAAAAATAGAGGTAAAACTTTTCTTAAAGATTTCTGCCACAATGTCCAAATATCTTGCATTCTTTCGTTTTCATGGTTTTGAGTGGAAAAATACAGCAAAAAAATGCGACTACTTCTATCACACGTTGAAAAATGTATGTCTTAGGTATTTTTTTGGGGTTAGTGGCTGGCGACAAATATCAGCCATCGCCTGGAGCGAGTTATCAATGGAGGTCTGATAGGCACAAATATATAAGATAGCACCCTTTTTTCTTCCTTTCCTTCTATCATCGTAGAAATCTAAATAAGCTGTTTCTATTATTATTGTGTTCCTTAGTTTGGCAGCACATAGTAATTAATTATATTCATCTTAACGTCCATTTCCTTAGTCGTGACGTTATTAGAACAGTTATCGAAATTTTGCTGTATATTGAAGTACAGGTAAATGAAAAGTGAAGTAACGTTTTTCGTCTCTGACCCGATATATTGTAATTCAGTTAACTCTTAAAATTTATAGAATGAAACTCATTAAAATTGTAAACCCTTTTCTTTGTATACAGTGCTTCAAATCTCTTTAGATTGATTGATGAAATAAAGAGTGTCACTGAGTCATTTAAACTGCAACTTTAAAGATATTTTGTACCCCCTTCCTTGATCTAGAGTGCTGTCTTTATAGATTTTACAATATAGATGGGATGTCCTCGCAGTTGGTCTCTGTTACGTGCGTTTTGTTGATTACTTTGAATCTGATTTGGTCCAGGCAGTAAGTAAGTAGTAGGTTCCATAGCCTGTTCACAGTGTTTGCAGATTTCTCTTTTGGTGAGACCCATCTTATGAAGGTGGTAATTGTATGCTCTGCGCCCTGTAAGTGGTTCGCATAGTACTCCCAGATTAGCTTTATTAGCTCTATTTCGTCTTTAGCTCTTTTAAGGTTATGATTAAAATTAATGAATCTCTTAGAGTACTTAATGCCTTCTTGGTTATTCCAGAATTTATTGCTTTGCTTAATCATATAATTTTTCATGTGGTGGTCTGTATGTGTATTAAAGAATCTAAAGAAAGGAGGCCCCACTTCCAGCGAACGACTGACAAACCTCCTGGAGTAATTCGCAATTCGGTGTCCAAAATTGGCAATAAACTGTCGGTCCCCTTAACATGTGTCAAATTATACCGCGTACAATACAGCAGGCGTGAAAAGTAAGGCTCTGGCCCTCCGCGGGTTCGCCGCCAATGTTGAAAGACAGGAGAGGGTCCGGTCACCCGGATTTGGGCTCCCTTCTGGGCTAGTGTGTCCTCCTTTTTATTGTCGTCGTGGTTTTCATGTCATTTTCGACTCGAAGAACCACTTTCTTGAAGAATTGTCGGTCACTTGCAAGATAGTTTGCAGTTCTCGCTTTAAAAAATAATATTTTAATGAATTGGATGCATGAATCCAAGCACACTTCTGGCTTTCCAGAAACCTTAAAAACGCACTTTCAATAAACTTGACATTAAGTGTATGTCAAGTCGTCAAAAGAGAGATATTTATAGAGATAAGCTAAAATGGCGGGAAGTAAAGTTTTGTTTGTAGCCATATTATATCTGTGCGCTTTCCAAATTTAAGAAAAGTTATTTGATTAGGGCCATTTTAATCTGCTGAAAAAGAAAAGTGAATTGCAGCACGAATCTATAAAAACCAATTCTAGCTCTTTATCTTACTTTATCAATTTTCCATTCGCACACTATCATTCTGAAACAACGAGTCTCCTCCGCTCCGCTCCTCTGCCCTTTGTGGTTAGTTTTTGAAAATAATTAAGCCCACATCTAGGGGACAGGTTCCATTCTTTTTAGTTAAAGCAAACTAACTGCAGGAACAAAAGCCATATGCTATACAATTTTTAACGTCTATATATAGGGCTTATCAATAGGAACTTGACAACTTTGAATTTAATTTGTAAATGCACTCTTTCACTAATCATCGAACAGTCATTGTCAATTTATTCAGTAAACACAACATTTTCATGATGATGAAGTACACGAAGGAGCAACATCTGCAAATTATAAAAATGCTCTACAAAAATTCGGAGTCGGTGACCGCAACTCTATGAGCGTGAGCTCCGATTTTCGGTCGTAATTCTCTCCTTAGGAGAAATTTTTGCTGTGTGATGTTGCCGCGTCAGTGAGACAACGGGTTGGTCGAAGTGCCGAAAAATATCGCTGCCGTTCAGGTGTCGGTCTCTGTAGCAAACGATCCAAATGAGTCAATTCCACGGCATTCTTAAGAATTGGGCATCGCTTCATTGACGAAGCAAATTTTTGGCTCAATGGGCTCGCCAACCAGCAAAATATGCGTTGGTCGGGAGAAAATTCACATGTGCTTCATGAACCACCACTTCATCTACAAACAAATAACTGCTGCTGATTGCATGCCGGCGGCGTTATTGTGCACTTTTTTTTTCGTCGACGACAACTATCGTCACGTTACTGCGAATAGCCAGCGCCATCGCGTCTTGATTACCGAATATGTTTGGCCCAAATTGGAAGATATGGACTTGGAGGACACGTTGTTTCACCAGGATGGTGCCATAAGCCACACAGCACACGTTACAATCGATTTATTGAAGAGTAAGTTTGTTATCTCAAGAAATGGGCAAGTCGATTGACCGTCTCGTTCGTGCCTCTAGACTATTTTCTTTGGGGCTACGTTAAGTCATTGGTTCATGCCAACAAGCCGACAACGTTGGCAGAGCTCAGAGCCAACATTGAAACGCGAAATAGAGGTTTCGGCCGAAATTTGTAGCCGGGCCATCGAAAATTGGTTCCAATGAATCGACCGTTGCAAAAGTGCCCGCGGTGGCCATATGAACGAAGTTGAGTTTCATTCATAAATGTTTTCATTGCACTTCAAACCGATAATAAAGTTTTTGAAATATTTTAAATGGTTTGCGTTTTATTTGTCAAAAAAAAGTTGTCAAGTCCGCATTGGAAAACCTTTTATAAGAAAATCAAAGAAAACTCATTGCTTGTCAATGAATATACATAAATCCCCATTAATCAATGTAATGGTGTACAATAAATATAAAAGCCCAATGCTTATATTGGGCAGTGGTAAAGAAGAAATTTGAAAAAAAACCTAAGTTCTTAAGTGCAGCAATTCGCATAGTTAACTTTAAGTCAAATGATAAAGTTACCGACTTATCTCGGTTCAGGTGTATCCAAAGATCCATGCTCAGACACAAAATTTTAGAGCCTCTTGCCCCATGATGCGAACGCTGTCCAGTCGAGCCAATAACGAGTTTTAAATTGCTAATAAGACCATGTATGTTATTTTTTTTGTACAACTTCAATGTGCATTTATCCATGCCAACTGATTTTTCTCCTGCTGAAAAAAAACTATCTAAAAATCATCTCAAGAACTCGTAGATACTCAGTCACATCCCTTCTTGCGCTGCCACAGCGACGAAGGAGAACCGCTCATCCCCACCCGCTTCAATAATCCAATTTCTCACACTCACAAGCAGCCACCATGGCGTATACGTATCAGTTTTTCTCGTCCTTCTCTTCCTGAGAGTGTAAACTTTTTTATTCCTCCCAAGATGACAATTAAATTTCTTAAATTAGTTCAAAACAAAGACTGAGAACGGTTCGAAAAAAAAAAGAAATCGCTTAAAATATTCTCGCGCTCGAAACACGAACGACCGACCAAGCGACGAACGGAAGATCATAATTCTGCGCAGAATAATTTTTTAAAATCTTTCTTTTCTTCTTTTTTTTTTAATCCCAAACAATGTACACGTCGGAGATGGCCAGGACGACGTAGGACGACACGAAAAAGAAACAAAAAAAGAAAAAAGATGAACCACCATCAGACATCCACCAGCTAACTAACATAGGTTAGCGCTCGCAAGGATACACGAAATTGCCTTAGTTGGATTTTTTAATTAATCCCATAAATTCATACACAGCTGAGCTGAGTAACGCAATTTGCCGGGCGGAAGACACCACCACCACCACCATCACCACCACCCATCGTCGCCCATCGCCACCCTCGTTGTCATGGCTGCATCTGTGTTTGTGCAATGAAGTCAGAGGAAAAGAAGCGGGCATCCACGCGCACTTTCTCAAATGAATCGACGGCGGGTTTGGGGCTGAAATGGACTCGCCGCCCCCTCCTGAACTTCCTCATTAATGTCCTCGGGTATGTGAAGCAACCGAAGCTTTGATTCAATATTTTTCTTTTTTTCTGTCATTTTTCTCTCTCCCACACACATTGCATGGGGTTCTTTCTTTTCTTTTTTTTGTGCTTTGGAATTTTTTCTACACCGCCCAAGGATCAACTGGTAAAATGCAAGGTGTTTGTCTGTCTGCCCGTAATGCCCGAAGGATGTAAGCCAGGACGGGTTGGGTAAGGACATCGACGGGAAACCGTTCTCATTCTCATTTTAGACCGAATGTAAAATTTTTTTCGGTTTCTCCTTTACCGACTGCTTCGCCCCCAACTCACTTCCTAATGAACCGATTTATGTGTGTGTGTGTGTGTGTGCGAGAGGAGAGCGGAGATCTTTAAAAACACGGAAAAAAATTGCGCATAGACCAAGTTCGCCAGGACGTTTTGAGAGCGAAAAAAGGCCAAGCTCCAAAGACTAAGGACATCATAGTACGAAAGGCGAACGAAAAAAAAAAAGAGAAATCGGGACGAGGATAGGGAGGGTAAAAAATTATTGTCTTGCGCACACCCTCCCACCCATCGGCACCAAATAGACAATGCGAGCAACTAATACCCGTCCAATCCTTGGCCGGCACGCTGCCTGCCTCTTCCTCCTCCTGTGGGTCTAGTTTTTTTTACGTCCTCAGTTCCGGTCTTCCCCGTGGGTGAGAAAAAATATCTGCAAAAAAAATCGTACCTGTATTTGTGCGCCAGTGGTTTGGCATGGCGGGCTAGGTCGACTCGACAGTGCTCAACAAACCGCACACGGAGGCTTCGCACACCCACTTGTGAGATTTTGTGAACGTTCTCCGAAAACTTTAAACCGATTTTTGCCGCCGTCGCCGCCACCACCCCCAACTGCCCAATTGGACACAATAATCTGCTTCGCGTCGATATTTACTGGCAGCGTCGGCGGTGGCGACGAACGGGTGAAGAATTCTGGGCGACTGTGATCGATACTGGATGAGGGGATTGACTTACACCCCACAACCACCCTGGACACTTGCCGGGACTACCCCTCGCTGGGATTTCTTCTTTTTTTTCCAGCTATCTTGGTGTTATGAACGTAAACGCAAGGGGAAGCAGGAAAGGACAGACTCTGCTGGAATGAGATTAAGGGAAAAATCACCATCGGCAATGAGTTTTAAGAGACGAAGACGAAGAAGAACGAGGAGAAACACAAAAAAAAATTTAAAAAAGAAAAATGTTTGAAAAAATATGGTCGACAAAATATTCCATAGGTTCGTGGTGGATTTCTGGGAGAGAAATTGAAATTTTTTGTCGGACGACAGGGAAATCGATTATTGCCAGAGATTGTGAGTG
Organism: Syritta pipiens; assembly: GCA_905187475.1. Classification (NCBI taxonomy): domain Eukaryota; kingdom Metazoa; phylum Arthropoda; class Insecta; order Diptera; family Syrphidae; genus Syritta; species Syritta pipiens. The sequence continues at coordinate 30,356,832 of LR994572.1, read as the reverse complement.
TTTTCGTTTTTAGATTTTTTTTTTTTTCATATTTGTATCTTTAGCGACATTGGCTATGAATTCTTGAGGAGACTTATGAGCAGGACAGTTAAATGTTGCGTTAGCGATATTGAGGGCGTTGCATTACGTAGATGAAATATGTGGTTTAACAGCGTCATTAAGTTTGCTGTGAACGACCTGAGTCTTAAGATGGCCTAAAAGCAAACGACGTATACCCTGTGCGAGGTTTTTGGGCACCTGTTAAAGTTTTTTTTAACCGAACTCACTGATCAATCTTAAATGGTACCGAAGTATTTCATCGAAGGCTGAATTCGAAGTCCTGATTCGTAAAATCAAATTTCATTTTATATTAAAAGTCTTCGCATCTACAGCGGTGTTATTAGCCATCAATTTAGGAAGATCAGATCAAATTTCTGTGTAAATTAAAGAACATTTCTTTGTGGTGTTTTACGATACCCTTTTTCTCTCTATGGAGACAGTTAAAAGTTGTCAGCGGTGACTTGAGAGTTTTAGCTATAAAATATCATTTAAAGACAAAATTAATTAGTTTGCGGAGGTACATATAAAAATTTCCGAGTCTGAAACAGCGCTGATGGAAGATGCAGTGGAATGGAACTAAACTTCATCAAAATTCGTGACCCACTTTAATCAAAGTGAAAAGATTAAGATAAAAAGATTTGTGTATACTTAGATCGTGGAACATGATGCGGAATTCTTCAAGTGTTTAATTGATAAAGTAATTTTGACTTGTCAAGCAGAAAGTTGTTGATATCCGGTACTGATCTGTTGTATAATCACACATATTTCAAAGCTTTGGATATATTAAAGGAATAATCTTTGAGCCTAAGATTCTTAACGAAGCACAGTGGTCGTATGATGATTACCTGTACTTGATTCGGATGCAACTTTTTTTTTGCTTTTAACTTTTTTTTTCAGTCTGAAAAGGAGGAATTGATACCTTTAGAAAAAAATGTTGCGCTAAGTGATGGCACTAAAATTTATTCAAATGGTAACAATACAATCTTCAAATGAGAAAAGTTTCACGTTCGCTCTTTCTTACATTTTTTTTATGGACTACGAAATGAAAAAAAAAATTTGATTGCCTCTATAAACAAATATATTACTCTATTTAGTTCTCAGAGTCTTTTATATACACTTCGCGACAAAAAGATAGCACAAGACATAATTTTCAAAAATTATGGAGAAGAATGACTTGAGATACTGTTTTCATCGTTTAAGTGTAATACTTTGTCATTAGGAAACAAGGAGCATCAAGGCATTATCGAATAACCGAAATTTCCTACATTCAGTTTTCTATATTTAAACAAAGAAAGTGCTACCTTTTTGTCGCATCATTTAGTTAATTTTCCTTTTTTGTTTTTATGCTTTAAGTTGTATTTCATTAGTCTTATTAATCATTATTTAATGATTAATGGACAAAGGGAGGCTGTTTTTGTTAGCATAAAGCAGAAAATTTCGAGAAAGGTATATGTGCTATATTTTTGTCGCATACTGTATCTTAATAAGGATAAACTCTATCTGAAGCTACTTACCAATAGCATATACTGACATATTTGCTTCATAAAAATGCTACCCTTTAATCTAACTACTGCGCTTTATCAACTCTCGTCTACCAGTGGAAAAAAAAATCAAAAATGAGTAATTTGTCATGCTTCAGACGCTTCCCATTAATAAATTAGTGGAGTTAAAGAAAGAAATTTTATTGTTTCTTGTTATTTGGGTATTTAGCATAAATCAACCAATCATGAACGATATTTTTTTAATACTAACAACATTTTTTTTCGACTTATGAGCAGCTAGTGTTGTACTAAATCGGCCAGTGTGCGCAGGTGGCCAACCTTATAATTCATTTGTATGCACCTTGATAATTTGGCCACCTGTATAAATGGCCGAAAAAAATTGCACCACCGGCGAGGGTGCCCGGCTTCAAGGTTTCACTATTATTTTTTTTGCTTTAACGAAAGTTTGACTATCTCAACTTTAGATGCTGCAAGACATACCATATAAAAAAAAATGTCCTTCAGATCACCCCAATAGAATTTTAGTCGAGTGTAAATTTTGCAAAGTCATCATCTTCTTTTATTGCCCGCATGTGCCACTAAAGGGGTTGCGGGGGCAGTGCACGCAAAAGAGATCTCCAGGCAACCCGATCATGACGATTTTGCAAAGCGCAAGAATTCAAATTGAAAGGCATAATCAAAAGTCAAAATAAACAAAAAATATAAATTTGACTGCCAAAATCTTTGAAATGGACATCTGTACGGCATTAATTTCTGTTAAATAGAAGAAACGTCGACATGTTACCTAAAAGAAAATTTACTACGACGCGTCTTCAATTTTTTTGTGTTTTCGTGTTTCGATAGCTACCCCAGTTAAAGTTTGTCAAGAAAATGTTAATCCTAGCGCAAACAAAAAATCTGCTCTATTGTTACAAATAAGGTAATTTCCATACATTATCGGTCTTATTTTCGATTTTTTTATTATTAATTTTTCGTTATTGTTCCTTAATGAAATAAAGTATTTTTTCATGTTATTTAGTTCATAAATATGTATGCTTACAATAAACAAAAAAAAAATGGAGTCAAAATGCCTGAAAATTATAGGGAGTACAACTTGAAAGACGCGCATTGTTACTAACTTCATATATATTCACACGCGCTATTTTTTTGACACTGACAGCTATTGTATGTTAAAGAGCGTCGAAAAATCTAGTTAATCCCATCTGTCAAAGTATACACAAGTTAATTTACACAAGTTTTGTTTTGCGTTTAAAATGTCGGATTTTGTGCCTTCAAAACAACTTTTGCGGGAAGTTTTAATTCACTACTTTCATTTGAAGAAAAGTGCAACAGATGCGCAACGTTTACTCATTGAAGCTTACCCTGACTATTCTGTAAGTGTCAGAATGTGTCAGGAATGGTTTGCACGCTTTAAAAGTGGTGATTTTGACGTTGAAGACAAGGAACATCCTGGCCAAGTGAAAAAGTTTGAAGATGAAGAATTGGAGGCATTACTGGAAGAAGATTCATGTCAAACTCAATTATTACTCTATTATGAGCTGCTACCGAGCGGTCAAACCATCACTGGTGAACTCTATCGAACTCAGCTGATTCGTTTGAGCCGCGCAATCAAAGAAAAACGGCCAGAATATGCGACTAGACACGAATCGATAATTTTCCATGATGACAATGCTCGGCCACATCGCACTCAAGGGGTTAAAAAATACGTGGAAAATGTTGGATGGGAATCGCTACCCCACCCGCCGTGTAGCCCAGACCTGGCCCCTTCCGACTACCATTTGTTCAGGTCCATGCAGAATGCCCTGGCTGGAATACGCTTCACTTCAGTTGACGGTATCAAAAATTGGCTCGATTCATTCTTGGCCGGCGCAGTTCTTTTGGGACGGAATCCACAAATTGCCAGAAAGATGGGAAAAAGTTGTGGCTAGCGATGGGCAATACTTTGAATGACATGTATTTTCATTTTCATATTCAAATAAATGGTTTTTTTAACAAAAAAATACGCGTCTTTCAAGTTGTACTCCCAATACATCATTTGTAACGAAGAAGTATTTTTTTTTATCTTGTGTGAACACTTTATTGACAGAGTGTACGTTTTGGTTTATAATGCATAGATTTTGACAAATCAAAGAAGTCTATTTTATTTACAGTCATCGCGTTTGCTAGTTTATCATTGACATTAGGAAGTCAGCTTTCTTGTAATTGTATTTACATGAATGCCAAAGTGTCAGCTACTTTTAGTTTTCAAACACGCGAAATGATGAAAGGTTGTATTACCTAAAATAATTTTTCTAATATATCTCGAAAGAGAATTTCTTGTGTTCATTGTAATGTATTTAAATAGAAACAAAGCATCAATACAATATTGAAGCACGTGTAAAATCAAACAGAGCTTAACGAAAGCTCGGGGAATTGTCTTTCCGGGTTGGGCTCGATCGGTCTCTTGTTTTCCGGCAGCCGAACCAAAAGGACGAGTAAAAAGTAATTAGTAAAACGTATTGGTTATAATAAATTATTGTAGTAAACATAATATTCATCTAAATGCAATGATCAATAGAAAAACTAATTTCATCGCTGAACTTTATTTTTAAACTTTTTTCTATCGTCAGTCTATTCAAAACGAGATTCTTTGAATAATAATTCACCAATCACATAAATACTTAGAAATTATTTAAACATTTGTTATTCGTGTTGTTTTACGTGTCATTTGTTTTCTTTTGCCTTTATCTGACGGTGGAGAATTTTAAAAAAGTACATCCTCCAAGAGCCAAGTAAATCCAAAAATCTTAAAACGAATGACAAAAAAAATTGGACAAAATCAGATGATCAGTGTTTAAGAACCCCACCCGAAAAAACGACCCACACCGGCCAACTCTGCCCCCGTCCTTGATCGGGCAACTCTCTTAAAAGGTCACTACCAACGAATCCGTCCACTTTCAGCTCCACTCACCCGAATGCAATTCAAGGAGTGTCACTACCACACAGTCCCTCAGCAACAACCAATCGCGACCAAACGATTCCCAGGAAAAATACTATCAACGCATTCGCTGCGCCACGTTGTTGTGAGTGCATCCAAAGCGCTTGGTTTGAGATGCCGTAAAATAAATTACAACAACAAAAACGAAAAATCTAATCTGGAACTTCAAGGCCGACCACGATTTCCTGGTGCACTTCGCTGCTGTGCCTCCACACACAGACGCGCACAGTCGTGGCTGTCGATTTGATCGTTTTCGTTTGTAGTTTTTAGTTTTCAGTTTTTGTTGTTGTTGTTGTTGGCTTTTTTTGAGCGAAAATTAATTTTATTTCTATTTATTCGCGGATTAGATTTGCGCCACAGCGGCTGAGCGACTGAGCGGCTGAATTCATTACGTGTAATGAATGCACCGAGTGAGATACATTCGATTGCAGACAGCCAGATACGGGTACACTTTGTGTATGCACTTGAGCGTGGGGCAAAGTGACAGCAGCGCGCGGTGGCCGTGCCGTGCTTTTACTTCTCCATTCTGCCATTCGTCGTGTGCTTTGTGCGCTGCATCACGACCTAATTCCGCGTCCAGATGCTGGGAGAGAGGCAGAGATTTCCCAAACGTGATTAAGTTGCTACAACGTGTGGCGTACGTCTGCTCCGGGTACGAGTACGAACAGAAGCCGGCTTGTCGATGGGATACGCTGCAATAGAGGATAACGCGATGCATGCCGGCGCACACACCTAATCCCGGTGCAGTGAAGCGCCTAAGGCCACGAAGGCTGGCGGCGGCATCAGCAGCGGTAGCTGCGCGAGATTAGTCGAGATCAGTGTGCTTCGACAAGGAGATTATGTCGGCGGCGGCCGGGCGGCGGATGCGCAGAAGGAGCGCATGCGCGCAGCGATGACATTGCACCTTGTGTGCCGGAGCGCGCGCTCGCGCGCTACCGGTCGTGTGTGCGCATCGTGTGGCAGCGGCAGACCTCGAATTATGTAACCGATGGATCGTCTGTTTGTGTAATTTGTCCTGCCGGGGAGACTCCGGCGGACGGGTGGACGATACCGACGATGATCGTGTCGTAATCAAATTTGCATTTCACACGGAGAAGACAGGGCACAGACAGAATCGAATAAATGTATCTCAAGACTATTTGATGACGCGGCGCGCGCCTCACGCTACCGGGTGCGATACCTACCCTCCGCGGAGGCGGGGACCCCGCCCTCTCTCAACCCTCTCCACCAGCCGGCGCGTCGTGAAGCGCAAACAGATTTGTTGAAAATTTACTTAATGGCTGAGGTAATGAGGTGGTTGTGCTACTGCCGCGTGTCGTAAGGCGAACTCCTGGTGTTCTGTATCTCCGTCATTGCCGGCATCCGACCAAACGGTTGTTTTACAGCAGTTTGTTAGGTTTTAATGTGTCTACGGGTAGTTAGCGCTGGCGCGCGGTACACGTTGGTGTGGGACGATGGGACTGGGATCTTTCCGAGAGGTGAAGTCTCCGATTCCTAGATATTTTAAGACGATGTAGCGCCATTAGTCAGGCGTGGAATCGGGATACTAAGGCGGGATATGGAAATTGTCGGGTTGAATATCAGCTTTAGAGTCTTGCAACTTAGTTGCACATCGAGTGGAAGTGATCGTGTTGATTGACTGCTTTGGGCTCAATTTTCTTACGTTCAGTTCATTGATTTCGTAATAATCATTTGAAAAGGATGTTTATCTTAGAACATTTTAAGGGTGAAAAGCTATTAATAGGACGAAAATTGGCGAAGATGTCAATAAGAATAAATTTAATTCATGGAGTTCCCAATCAAAAGCTGTTCGAACGGTTCGGAACAGAATGTATATTATGGCAAAGAAATTACGACGTTCAGTCGTAATGTAGTCCTAAAAACTACCATAAAAATATGACATTTCGAAGAAATACGGAAGGTTTTTATTCTACCCAAAATTTTCGATTATTAGCGCACTATAAATTTCAGTGAAACATTTAATAGTTGCGCCAGAAAATTTGCAGCGTTGAAAACAGCTTGAGTTCAATAAAGATTTAGCTAATTAAAATTTTGGTCACCTTAAAATAGCTAAGATTATTCTTTAATTCATTTACTTCTTTTAAAAAAATATTTGACCGATTTAACATTAATAAAAATTTAGCAATATCCGAGCAATTCTTCGTTCATGGGACTTAGATTTTGAACTTGCTTACCTTTAAAAATCAGGTTGACAGTACTTTTGCTATTTTGTATGCTCACTAACATTTTTCAAAAAGTCTAAATGCATTTTGACGTCAAGTACAAAAACGTATGCAGCACATTTTTCGATAAACTTTATCAGTATCAAAAATTCTCTTTTGGACGAAATCAATTGCTTTTTCGACAGTGAATTGAGGTTTTAATGTTGATGTTAACAGAGCCGTGAAATAATGCCGAGAGTAATAGGGCCGAGTTCCAAAATTCGACGATATTTCACTTTATTTCGCACGGCACTGATGTTAACCTTAACTATCTATGCGTGCTAAGTATAGTTACACTGAAAGGGAATTCAATAATTTTAATCATTCTGAGCCAGAATAGTCGTTTGTTGTTTTGACCGTGTTTCGTAGCATAGTTTTGTTGAATGACATGTGGTTCATTAAAGCAATGGAATTTTGCAAGCTGGCTTCCAGGATGCTACCGCAGATCATTACCTTTAATTGTGATCCACAAAAGTATAAAATGCAGATTTTACAAAAGACATTTATTTAAAAAAAAACTAAACAAACAACGAGATAACGTTAACACTAATGTTTTCTTCCTGATACTTTGCATTTATTCTCTGCCACCAGCTTTTCTACTTGCGGAGAAATCTTGTCGGCAGTGATTATTTTTATTCGGGATCTAACTTATTCCCTTCATGACTGAAAACAACTGCTCGCATCGATAGGTACTTCCAAACATTATTTGCATGTTTTGCATTTTATATGCCAGTTTTCGAATGTTCTCCAATTGGACAGGCAAATACTTGTACAATTCAGGCATTACAACTTCACCGAATCTAGAGCTTAATTCGGAGTCCCACTGTATTTCGATAACTTCCATTTGCATATGGTTCGGAACTGATTTGATATTTATGGAAAGAAAATAGATCCAACTTATTTTTCAAAGATTTAAAATCTCCTTTTTTTCAATTTCGATTTCAAGCTTGACATTTTTTTTTTTCTGCTGGGCCGCATGCAACTCTCAAAGCGCAAGTTTAACATGCATGTTGTAGAGATTCCTTTAGATCACCAAACAGTTAGCCATTGTCGGCTCGAAAATATTTCTCGTTTTGGCAAGACTTATCATGATTTGGAACTGCTGAAAAAAATTAATTTTTACCGAGCTCTAAATATTTTGGAATCAACGTCGTCATCATCAAACGTGATATTGATTTCAATAAACTTTCGGGGCATTGTACAAATCAGTCCTTTTATGTCTCAGAAAAAAGTGATTCCATAGAGGTTACGTTGTTTCCTTTAGAAGAAAACCCTGATAGCATGTCTATTAAGCTTGTTTTATATAAAGTATGTTGCTACTTTCAGATACAGTATGAGTTGCGACACGTGACACCATCATGTTAAATCTTAACGAAATTGAAATAAAATACAAAATTCATTTCGATTTGATCTTGCAAGCAAAGAGCTGCTGCAATTAATTCACGATATTTATTTATTTATTTGTCTTACTTGTACATTGTACATTGTACATTATTTGTCTTACTTGTAAACAAAGAGATACAAAATATGTAAAAAAACAAATTTTAAAATTTAAAGTATAGTTCACAAATTTTATGAATATTATGGCTTAATACTAAACTTAAATTTTTTTTTTGTTTATATATTGAGGTTTTTCTTTCGTTTTCCTCAATAAACCTTTTGTAGTTCTATTCTCCTTTTCTTGTAAATTATCAAAAATTGTTCTTCGGTAGAAAGATTGAAATTACAAATCATATCTCTGTACTTTTTTAGGTAAATTGTGAGATAACTACTGTAACCTTTATAACGAAATAAATAAAAATCTAAAACTAAACTAAACTTATATGGACATCATTATAGCATATTTATAACAAACTCTAGACATATTCAAATCAAGGCACAGTCCTTATGTATTATAATTAAAGCATGCCGTAGTAATGGGATCATTCTTTTGATAATTAGTACTACAATGTGGTATGGAAAAAAAAGCCTGTTCCCTAAAATTAAGAGCTCGAATAAGTCCATAAATATGAATAGGGTGAGTAAATCCAAGAAATCTATATGACCCGTTACAATGTCGTGTGCAAAAATGATCGAGAAATAGACCCTACTTTGGGTGAATGACTTAAGTCCTTAAGAAACTTTAATATGTGAATATTTTATCTATGTTTTTTTTATTCAAGAAAAAGTAAAACAGACAAATGCTGCCTTTTGAAAGCACTTGATTTCGAAAATTTCTAATAAAAAAACATAGCACATTGAAGCACTTTTTTCTTATTGAGATTTACTGATGACGAACTGTATTAGCCGAATAACGAAAAATCTAGGCGTGGAAACTTACTTTTATCCCGAGTTAAAATAAAGAACTTAGATCTATTTTACTTTTACAGTTTTTAAGGCAATATTTTTAACTGCAAATATAAGCAAAAAACAACCGCATAAAGTTCAAACTTTAATCTTTCGCCGCTGTACGGCGTCTTCTACGACAAAAGCTGTAATCAAACTTCTACTTACAAAAAAATAGACGTCTTCTTCTTATTTTTCTTACAAAATTTGAAGACAAGATATTTGGAACTAACACTTAATATTAATTTTGAGCCCTAAACTGGAATAAACCTTACAAATCCCGGTACAAAGGTTCGGCAAATGATCGCGTATAGATCGAGCGATCAACATACCGTCAATTTTATGGCAGGCTCACAATCTTTTTATAACCTTTGTACAGGGAGTTGTATGGTTTGTTCCAGTTTAGGGCTCTAAGTATTCATTTACCTATATTGAGTGTTAGTTCCAAATATCTTGAGCATTTCACGTGAGACAAGATGGGAATTCGGGTACTGATTACATTTCAATACTTCTCCTAGATACATATAAACTGTTTACTTATTTAAAAAATGGACTTCTGATAAATGTCATATCATTAAGCTAAAAACATTTAATTGCTTCGGTTCGTTTGACGGAAGTTAAAAGCGTTTTTAGCTAATAACAGCCATATGCCGAATACTTTTGACCATCAGGTACATAGAAACTGTTTGCTTATTTTTTAGTTGTATTGAGCAGAGCTGTAAAAGAATGCAATCTTTTGATTTAGAGAATCAATTGACTTCACGATTTGTGATTCATTCAATTGACTTCATTAGATAAGTGTGACTTCAATTTTAAAATCAGCATTCTATTTTGAAGTCTTGGTTGGACCAATCTTTTGGGCCACTAAATGGATTGAGTCCGCTTTAAATACGTTAACGTCTGTTGAAATCTGCCTGTAAAAAATTCTGTTAATAATTGATGGAAACGCGCTCCCTGTAGATCTGCGATGTACCAAAACCATTGGCCGTTGTCAAAACTCGCAGTAGGCTTTTGTAGTTGTGGTCAAATTTATCTAAGACAGGCTCACTTTACATCTCTTGAATTATCAAAGCTATCATTCTTCCTAGAAAGTCTTCATTCGCACGCAAGGAAAATATATGGTCTCTTAGTAATCCCGTGTTTAATCACTTAAGACTTTTATAAGACCGTACTCTAACTTCAAAGCATCTTCTATTCTACCTCTCTAGCAGTGAGCTACCAACATCTGCCCGACATTTGAACAGCCTCCGCGTAGCCAAACAGATGGCCGACTGAAAATGTCAGTGAGATCTCTTGCACTTCAAACTGGGTTACGATTTGAAACGCGTCTCCCGCTTTAGGCATCAACAAGCCCATTGTCTCTTCTCCAAATTTCCTTAATCGAAATTGGGACAGAAATAGATTCAAAACTCAAGTCGTGCAGTGAATATCCGCTCTCCGACCACGTCTTTGTCGCCATCTCCGTTGCCGTGGCCGTCTCCGACTTGGGCTCGATCATTTCCACTAAATTAAAATTCTCAACCCGAGTTGTAAGTCCAAAATGTCAGTTTTGTTATTCGCCAATTGTAGCGCCAACATGCAGCATGCATGCCCCGCATCTGTATTCCGAGCACAGCTCACACACGCAGATGCAGTCGGAACAGAGAACAGATTTCTCACTTTTTTTTTATTTTTATTTAAATTTTCCAGTTTTTTTTTTGCATCGGACGTAATTTTATTAGAAAAAACTGCACAAAAAATTACTTTGCAACCAGAACTGGTCGTTGTGGTGAAGGTGCAGCAGCAGCGGTGGGGTGAGGTGACCACGAGCGGTCCGCAGCAACATAACGCCTTAGAAAATACCCGTAAATAAATTGGCTCGGTTCAATTTCAATGCGCAATTAGATTTGACCTTGGAGCCAGTTCGCTGCGCTGGTTTTTTTTTTTTTTTGTTTTTATTTTTCTCTCCTTTTCTTTTGGAGATACTTTTCATATTTATGCGATGTATAGATGCATTTTTACTGTAAAGATACAAAAAAAAAAACATTCGGTGTGATGGTAGTGGTGACTAGTTTTGATATTCACCTCGGCTTTTGACATTTCCAAGTGGCTGCTATTTTGGATGACAGCATAGTCAGGGTCTCTTCGTGGCAAAGTCACGATTGGATTTTAGAATGCGCCGCTGTTCGATGGGGCTAAGGGGGTTGCAGGGTGAATATGCATAAAAAAAACTTTGAATAAAAAAGTCAAACAATGAGAAGCTGAAGAAATTAAATTGGCAATCAAATGTCAAAACGAGAAACGGAAGGAATGCGTCGTCGTGGGATTTGCATAAAACTCTCGTGTGAAAATTCCGTGTGTCATGGCTGGGTTTGGAAAACGTGACAGTTAACAACGAGAGATTTGTGGTAGTGGTGTTAGTGTTACCAAATCGTGGAGGTGAATTCAATTAGCGGGCCCGCCTGTGCGGATTTGTTGATGGAGATTGTGAGATTTGAATGAGGCAACAAATTTGGCGACTGACCAATTTGCCTTGTTGATTGGCTGCTGTCATGGCCATGTGGGTAAATGTTAAGGTGTGTTGTTGTAAATGAACGTGGCATTAAAGGAAATTGAGTGGCATTAGTGGGCGTGGGGCGTTTTTGACACTTTTAATGGTGTAGGAAGCAGATTACTGGAGTAGTTCTGAGTTTTTGTGACGATTGGAATATTGAAATGAGAATTTTGAAATGGGAATGGATGATATTTAAGATATCTTGAATGCCAAAGTAACAAAATTTACATTTATATGTAATGTGTCAACAATTAAGCTAAAAAAAAAGATTATGTTTTGTTTTTTTTGTGTATTAAAAAGTTAAGTAACATTTATGCAAAGCTGATCCTCAATCACGTTTGCCTGGCATACCGCTGCAAATAAAATCGACTCACTTAAAAAACCAACTAAATTTCTAAGATTTGCTAAAGATTGACGGCTTTATTATATATAAAAGCTAATAGTTCACGGCCATTTTGTATAACGTGAGATAAAGGGAAGATTGAAATTATTTCTACTCTAATTTGAGATTTTATCTTAGTCACGTCAGCATAAAAGACGAAGTTTTTAATTCCTGCAGTGACGTTTGTTTCACTGACGTTTCGTAAGCGTCCTGTGACATGATTTTATATCGCCTTAAATGGATTCTAATTCAATCAATGTCTTTTTTATAAAACGTGTCAATATCGCAGAGAGTGCCATCAAAATGCCTTCCTCGTCCTTTAAGATGCGTGTAGGGTGACATTTACACACCTTTTGACGTGAGCTCACCGGCAGATACATATGTATAATTCATGGTAAATAAGTATTAAAACACTCTGTTCTTGTCGCACTTGACAACTTAACTACAGTCTCTCCACACTTAAAATCCAAACGTCAACCATTGCCATCACGAAAACGTCAATTAATCGTCGCAACTCCCAAAAAGGAACACTAATTGATGTTATTTAATGTATTACATTTTGCCCGCGTAAAATTGATAATTACAACCAGAAATGTGGTCGCAAAGCACACACAAATCTGGTCGTGGTCTTAGAATGTGGTTCTTGTGTCAAATATGGGGGGCGACTTGTGTCAAGATGGTTGTGCGCGAGTGAGACGGGGGAAAGACAGAAACTCAAGCGGAACTAACCAACATCACCAAACTTAAGTAGGCATCAACTTTGGTCGCTTCGTGGCTTGGTGTGTTCTTGTTGCTGCCTGCAAAACCAACCATCACTTCACTTCAAATGTCGCATTGATTAACGATTCAATTGCGGGGTTTTTATACATGAACATGTCGCTGTCGCAGTTAATGTCGATAGCTCGATGTGTTCTATTGCACATGACGCACGGGAGAGGTGAATACCAGTTTAAGTACTTTGCTAAAAGAAAAGAAGTCACCAAGAATCAATACGAAGGGGCAAAAGATCTCTTTAAGATCTGGAGGTAGTCTTGTGGAGGGGGTTGCACTTTAAAATACGTGAAGTGAAGCACTTTCCTTGCAGGTGTTGGCTGTGGGAGAGATGAATTGAAATGTCAAAGACTTGATCGCACATTTTGTGTGGGACGCGAAATGTTTTGCGTGAAATCCTTTTGTATGCGGAGTGGGAATCATCCTGGGCAAAGCATGTTGTGGGAAGTGCTCTATCTACCTGTGTCTACTTGAGAAAAACAGTGGAATAATCAAACTTGGACTGAACACTACACTGGATTGGAGACAGTAAAAGACTGCCCAACAAAAGTTGTCAGCTAAAGCCGACAAAAACTGCAATGGGACTTCATAAAGCATTTGAACACTTATTTTTGGATGCTACAGTCTACAGATTGATATCGCCAAGATCGATGATTCTTGTCCTCTGGGAAGTAAATGGTCAGGCCAAGTCCATCGTGATCCACAGTAAGTCGCTAATCTTTTCGATTCGTGAATAAGCACAGTGATTCGGCTTAAATTAGGATAAAAGGAAAGCAAAGTAATAAAGTCGTCCACAGGCAGCCAACTTTTAAACAAAACTGTGTCATTTCCTTTTAAAACAACTATTTGAATGCCCATAAAACACCTGCGTAAATTGAATGTTTTCTAAACTAATTTAGTACTTGTTAATTTTAAAAGTGCTCATAAAACCACGAATCATGGCTACTTTCCAATTTGGCTAAAGACGTTTCGTTTCAATGGTAATTAAATTTTTATCACTGCATAATTGCTTGTAGTGTGTGAAAAATATAGCGAGTTTATTGCTACTTCGGCTCGTTAGAAATTGGTTTCTTTTCATAAAAAGAATGAATTTACAAAATAAGCTCTGTAAAATTTGAATTTGATGACTCACACAAATTGATTTTTTGTCAACAACATTCAATTCGTCTTGGGTTTAAATTTTTTACTTTCTCTCATTAAATACTTCATGAGATATTTTTTTACTTTTGTCGGAAAGTCGTGGCTTATTTAATGGAGTCAACTTTTTTCGGCTACAGCTATATTACCGACCATTATGGCGACCATCATGGCGGCTATTTTTGGCGTAGTATTTTGACAGTTGAAACATTTAAATTTTCAACCGCATTCATTAATTAGTTGACAGTAGATGTGAGTGTTGAAATTGTATTTTTACGACTTCTTGCTATTTCAAAAAACTTGCAACCCAAAAAAATAGGTAAAAGCGTTTGGTTTTAGATTTTCGTTTGTAGTATTCATACTTCCCCCAACACGCAGTTCTCTCCAGTCCCCTTTTTTTGTGTTCCATTATGACTGCAACCACCCTACCTCGACTCTGTCAAAAATCACTCTGTTTTTCAGCGTTCCCCCCACATTCTACGACTTACCCTACTGATGCGTGGCTACATCTCTGTAAACAAAATGAAAAAAACATCTCTGAATGCGAGCGGAGGGTTGCATTTAGGCCTTCAGCATTCGAACAGAACCCAAACCCCATTCGACATCAATTTGAGTTCATTATTTCTTATGACTGCAAGTCCTTCAAGTGGATGATACCGAGGTGCCGTGTTGCCGTGATGCACGAATGCAGGCAGGTATCGCAGTAACGAACGAAAATAGGGACGCGCGTAAAAAATTTCCATTCAAAGTGCATTCATCTTTAGCCCTCGTCCTTGTTGACTTGGTGATGATTGCGGAGCCTACTCTCGGATTGTCCTCTGAAGTGTACCGGGTTTGGGTACCGAGCTAATCAGTGCGCCGAAATTCATTGTCACAAGTGCGCGATGCTAACTTTGCCCTGCGTCCATGTGTAATTTTTTTTTTTTTTTTTGTTTTGGGGGCCGCGACTTTTGAAGACCGTTGTGATGACACATGCTCGTTGAAAGCTCTTTTTTTCGCGGGTGAATTTCACGTAAGCGCGTTGGCGGCTGCCTTTGATGACGTGGAAGACATACAAATGACAAGCTACTTAGTCGAGTATTATTTGTACTCTTAGCGATTTAGCAAAAAGAGGGGTGACTTTCCATGGTTCACGGTGGCCCAAAGGGCAGAGCCGAAAAATTCGCTGCAATGGCACAGGGTGGCGTTTGTACAATGAACTGCTGCTATGATTTCTGGGTGGATGGCAGGTGGAGAATGAGGAACGGTTGATTAAGTAATAGTGAGTTCAAGGTACTGAGTGTATTTAAGCTCTTTGTTCTCGTTCGTGTTTTTGTATTGTCTGAGGACATGGACGCGGTGGATTCGATGGGGCTTCGGTCATTTTCAAAGATTATTTTGTTGGGGTTCACACCTTTTGTGAAGCCGTTTGGAGGTGTCTTACGAAAAGTTTGATGTAGGATTATCTTTTCGACTGCCAGGGCTTTTGTCTTGCTGGCCATTCATCAACAATTTTTGATGCGGATCTTACATCCATTTTAAAAGTACAGACCTTTGGCAAGTAATGAATGGCTTTTTATTTTTCAAATATAAAGAAATATTCAATTTCAGTCAAGTGTTTCAGTAATAATTTATTGTAAAGCGAAGTAAATTGTCTTGACAAACAAGCTTATAAAAATATATAGAAAAACAACTAGTTTTTAGTTGAGAAAAAAGCGTGTGGACCCTAATCATAAGTCAAAGCTTACGTGACATTTAACTTTCAGTACAGCAGCTCAGCCCAAAGTTCAGCATTTTGATAGCAAGAAATCTCGAATTGAAAAATGAAAACGCTTGCTGTATTGCAAAACGCTGGGGTAACATTCAAAGGCATAAAAGAGTTCTATAAAATAGTAAACAAGAATGTTGAATTTTAAAAAATTTAGTGGATAAGTTCGGAGCATTAGGATGGAAAATATGAGGAGTACTATGAGCAGGTTTCGACCCTAGCAACAGGGATAGCAATATCAGTGCGATTACGATTATTAGAGAAAAATAAGAGCATACAGGAAAGCCACAAAAATCTCTGCCCTTTTCAGTGTTCATTGGAAGACCAGTATTTTTTTATTTACATCGTAAGGTATAGAAATTAAAAGTAACATTTTGGATGATGTTGTCGCTAATATTTTTTTTTAATTTACAAAATTTCATAAATGTGCGAAAACAGGAACTTTGAGATCGAATATTGAAGCAAAGGCTAACCTCTAGGAAGAACTTTTGGTATTTTTAAAATCTGCTAACATACCAATCATAGACAAAACAAAAATCCAGATAAATAAACATTTTTTTAGAATATCTTACATGGTGTTAAATGAATCTAACAAGTGAAACCTTGCGATCTTTTTTCGACAAAAAATCCTTGATGATTTTACTGAAATCCTGTACCCAGAGTAAATTGCTTTGACTGTTTAGTAGGAATAGCTTTGGTAGACAATTTTCTCCCATCGTAGTTCCAAGCCTCTTTTTTATAATTATAATTTTTAAAACGCTCTCTTGAACGCTCTCCAGTGCAATAAGGCACCATCAAAACCAAATCCGCAGTCCAATTTCAATGTTTGGCAATGTAGCTCTGGAATTCTGACCTTTACGAATGGGGTAGTAAAACCGATCACTGCAAATTTGCATCATCCATGTACTGAACTTTATATCTTGAATTTCGTATCCATGCAATCTTTTGGTAAGAAAAACACATAGGTCATGGATCACTGGGAATCAATCGGATATGTACTTAGAATTATGGGATGGAATGGGATTAATTGGGATACTTTGAACTTATCTTTTGGTGACAAATGCGTCTAGTTCCTTCATGTAATTGAGGTAATTCAACGTAACAATTCTTTTGCTTTCGAAACTGAAACCTTGTGGCTCTAGGGAGCTGCTGACTACTGAATAAGATTGAGCCTACTAAGAAAACTATATCTAATGAATAAAGTCTGTGGACGACGCGGTCATGTGTACCGCTTTTGGCAGGCACTAATTCCAAAAAGGCAATTGAATCTACGAAAATCCTGCGGAGTTGCTCAAATAATTTTCTCAACTTCCATTGAATCCACTGACACTGAAAAGGAAACAAATTTCTTCGCCGGTGAAAACATGGCTCTAACCCAAAAATGTTTTGAATATCTTTTTGTGGGTGTATTTCGGACCGCAGTGAATACATAAAATAAAAACAAGGGGTTTGAATACTCCTAAAAATCTTGGAACATTCCAAGGTCTTATTTTAACTCGTCCTTTCTGGGCGTTTCTAAGTTTTTACACACGTCAGATAATTGTAAAAATTGACATTGCTTGCATTCAAACCGTGCCGTGTTGTTTGAAAACCAACTCTTCTGGCCCTAAATTACCCAGAACTGCTTCATGACCACCAAAAAACTGCTCAGACCCGAGTAATAACTTCATAGATCTATACGCCTGACACCAGACATTCCACCACGACTTTAACAATTTTCCAGGACGAATTGTCCGACCATTAACAAATACACTCCGCCGAACCTCGAAGAAACAAAAAAAAAAAAAAATTCAAAAAAAAAACTTCAAAAGACAGTCAAAAGAAAAGCCGAAACAATTGTCCAGCGTGGCATCTGAACTGCAAGTGCAAGTTATCCACGTCCACAGTACGGTTTATTGTTCTAAACGCAATCTATTTGGCTCATAGAATGTCATAACCGCGACAGCCATGCACTCTTCACTCTCTGCCATTGCCACTGTCCTCCAGAGTCGCGCACACACACAGTCAGATTGTACTCCGTGCGACAATTCACCGATGCCAATGACCGAATTCGCTTCTGCCGCAGAAGGCAACCATCATCATCATCCGATGAGATACTTTCAGCAGAAAAAAAGGACAGAACAAAAAAACAAAAATGTCCGTTCCCTTCACAAAAAGCACATCGCCACCAACCGCCACTTCCCAGAGCCAATCTGCAACTCGTGGATAGCTCCGAAAATTCCAAACTAACAAAAAATCTATCTAAAGAGGTACACAGATGATGAAAAAGGTAAAAATATTGCAAAAAGTTAAAAACAAAAACGAGAAAAAAAAAGGAAAAAGATGCAATTCAGGAAAACACGGCCAACCGGGCGGCACACAGGAAGAAAAGAGCAACAAAAAACTGGTAGAGTGGTAATCCTAGGGGAAAACTTAGGGAGCAGTTATTATTTACCTGTTGTCGTCTCTCTTACGGATTGGCGGCGGCGGCGGCATTTGCGACAAACTACACGACGACGACGGGAACGACAACGACGACGACGGTAAAGCTGACGATTATGATGATGATGGGATGGGATGGCGGTGATTTGAAGTCGAGGCTGTAATGTTCCTGATCCACCAGCGGCTGGGCAGGGGGAGACGGCGAGACGCATGGACGCATGGTCGTCATCATAGTTGCATCGCTTGGACGGTTTGGTGGCGTCCGCCATCATCGTCGTCGTCGACAACATTCGGTACGGGGCGAATAAAAAAGACAAATTAATATGAAATTATGGGAAAAACTGTGGAAAATTAGAGGGCAGAAATAAAGAAGTGCGCGGGCAAACGAAAAACAGAGGAAAAACAACAAAACAAAACAGAACACACACACACACATCCAACAAAAGGTTGCTAAAGAAACCGACGCCACCGACCCCACCGTAAAAAAACAAAAAAAAAAAAAAAAACGTACCGAGGTATGCACCGTCGGATGCACTGCGGGATGCTCTGCTGGATGCACTCCACTTTTTTCGTTAATGTCGGTTATTTATTTTGAAAAATTTCACGTATTCGCCAAACGACAATTACAATTATTTTTGTTCTCTGCCATTGTGTTGTTGTGACGGCGGTGGCGGGCGGTTGGGGGCCGCGCAGCCTTTTGTCTTTGTGGTAGGGCGGTTTTTCTAGAATTTGTTCTTTTTTTTTTCGTCGTCGTCGTCATCATCATCGTTTGCTGGAGCTGGCGGATGTGGAACGCTTTCACGGGTTTTGGAAGGAAACGTCAGAGTAATGAGATGTTTCTTTTTTTGTTTCCTGGGTTCGGCTACAATGGAATAACTGTGCAATTAAATTTTGGTTTTTCTTACAAATCTTCGGAGTGGTGGTCGGTCGGGAACTAAAATTCATAGCGCGGGGGTGGGTGACAGGGCAATTTATGTCAACGTAGGTTGCAGAATTTGGACACGAGTTGTGGATGGGGTGGTAGAGAGTGTCATGTGCATGGCGTTCATTGTTTCATGTAGCATTCATTACCTTTTTTTTGGTTTTTTGTGGTGTTGTTTGTTTGTTCTCCTCCCCCACACATGTCAAGTGGAAGGATGTGCACTTTTAGCTGCCATTTGATTGCTGTCCATTGTCCTCATTCTTATGTCAAAACCAAGGATGGGGGAAAGTGCTTAGGTATTTTCATTTTTTAAGAAATTCCAACTAAGTTTTAAATGCATCGGTGACTCTACCAGGAGTGCTGGATTCAAAGAGAATGTGCACTTTTAAATTTGATGCATTTTGTGCTAGTGGCTAAAATGCGACTTAGCTTATATTGACCATTATTGTCTATGACCTTTAGTCATATGGGGGGAGCTTAATAATTCGTTCGGTTTAGAACTTCTGTTGTTCATCACCAAAAAACTTGACCAAGTGATTTTTAGGGGCTCTTCGGTCGACTAATTTTTTCCCAAAGAGTCTTACAGGGATCGAAACAAATGGTAATCCGAGGTTGTAAGGTCCGGGCTTTACGGTGGATGCATCAAAGCTTCCCAACCAAGCTCCGTCAATTTTTTCCGGGTCATCGAAGATATGTGTGGCCTAGCATTGTCAGGATGGAATACAACTTCTTTTCTGTTGGCCAATTCTTGCAACTTTTTCTTGATTGCTTGATCCCAACTGCAAAGTTGTGCACAAGGATCGAATTAACCATTTCGCCACGTTCTAGCTCATAACAGACAAGTCCCTTCTTATCCCACCAAACACTCAACATAACCTTGCTTTCCATCAATCCAAGCTTTGATGTCGTTGCTAGTCGATCACCAACCTGCGACCAGACGTGTAAATTTTCAAGCACCAATACGTGCAAGTACCCAGGACTTATTATTCTTTTTTTACTGGGTAATTAAAGGTACAAGAAAACGCTTCGACCATGATCGCTTGTGTTGGATATTCTCGTATTTAGTACATTTTTAATCCCACGTAATGACTCGCTTTATAAATGGTTTCATTTCGTTTCGACCTTTCGACGTTTCAGCAGCGATTCAATGATGGTTTTGCTGTCAATTTAATTTCTTGCGTTAATTTCTTTGCATTAACTGTGTAGCACTCAAACTTCAAGATTCTTTGCTCGTTTTAGATGATTCCAAACTGTCATACGGTTGATGTTTAGTGCCTCCGCTATCTCCTGACAGCTTCCGTCGTGCTCCATCAGTTGCAAAATTTCATCGGTTTTTTCTATTACAGCCCAACCAGTGCGAGGTGCAACTTTAACATCAAAATTACCGAAAAGGAAAGAAACAAACTACTCCTGGGTCACTCGGCATTCTCACCGTAAACTGCACAAAATTTGTCGGCATGTTTTTGCAGCCTTTCTCCCTCTTTATAGTACAAAGAATAGCGTCACAGCGTATTTCTTCAGATTTCTTACTCATTTTCAAAATCAAACACGTGCTCGTTTGATGCAATCAGATTAGTGCTTCTTAATTTTTGAGCACCAACAACATCTAGTGTCATAAAAGACTTTTAAAATGGCCGAATATTTAATTTAATTTCTAATTTCTCTTGAACATCGCTTTTTTTAGAGTTGAAAGTCAAAAACGTGATAAATTCTCCAGTTTTTTGTTCCTAAAAGTTTTTTTCTTGTTTTTGGTTTTTTACTAATTCTAATAAAAAATTTAATTTAAATTAAACAGACAAGACTCCGAAAGTATCCCCCTATGTCATATACATGCTTATTTTCCTTTAAGCAGACTCTTAGGTACTTAGGTGCTCTTTTGACCAAATCGAGCCTCGGTGTTCGAAACGTGTGCGGACGCTAGGCAAAACGAAAATTCTTTATTTACATGATGAAAAAAAAAGAAGTTATGGTTGGAGCAATAAGTTCGTAACTAAAGATGAACCTTTTATTGGCGAAAGGTCGCCATGTTACAGATGATGTGATCTCGACCTATGGCGTACAAGGCGTACATTTAGAACCATTTCTTTTTCGTATTTTAAATACACCTTTCTTGGGACACCTAGAACTTTTTCTAAACAGGCTGAGGAATTTTTAAACAATAAAGTACGCCGAAAATAATCAGCGTATGTATTAATAGTCACATTTGAACTGAATATGCAATCGCAAGTGGTGGAAATACGACTGAGTTGACGATCTAAATAGCTTTTACTATAACAGCTTTTGGCAACTATTTCTAAGGCATTTAAAACCCCCATGAAAGGAGATTTACTATCCGCCTACTTCTTCAGACATTGCCCCATTTGGATTTCTCGATCGCTGACTCATTTCCTGCCAAGAAATAAACTTTAAGCTACTTGTGACGATTGCAAAACACGTTCGTCAAATAAGTTCGAACGTTTAAAGAAGCAAAGAAATTTTCAATTTAATTAGAATCACCATCATCATCCGATAAACTAATCAACTCCTATCGAAATCAACCTCCCCCATTCACACACACACACTAAATATCTAAATGTCCTTTTAAGTACCGCCCCCAAAGTAATGAATTTGCTTTGTGAACCGCAATTACCTCAGTCTGCCTAATGAACCTCAATATACGCACACGCACACGTCCACATCTCGCCACTTACTCGCCGCAAAACAAATTTCTACTACGCACCGAGTATCTAATTGTTCTAGTTTATGCCTAACATCCTGACCTAATAATAGCTGAACTAAATTAGTGGCTCGCCTCCATGTGCTTTACTCTCTTTTCTCTTGGCGCTGGCCTAGGCGTACATCTAAACAATCAATACGTAGCAAAAAACAAAAACAGCAACGCAACACATCTGTGTCCTAGAATCTATCTCTAAAAATATCTCTAACACGAGTACACCAACCCACAGCCGGAGCCTACCACAACATCAATTCCAATGCGTGTGCCGCCTAAAAATACACGCCAGCCAGCTGCAGCGTCCCTCGCATGTGCTGTTTTTGTGTTTTTTTTTTTTTTTTTTGGCCAAAACGCAAATGAAACAACAAAATTTCCGCTGCCAACGAACTTGAGCTCGGCGTTTGGCAGAGGCATTTCAAAGTGAAGGTCGACGGATATCTGGCTGCAGGCCAAACCAAATTGTATCTAAAGGCAGATGACGTTGTGCCAGTGTGCGGCTGAGTGTGTGACACAGAGCAGACTTGTGAAAGGGAAAGGACGCAGATCCACAAACCGACGGATGCATGCACTCGCAAACAAACAACTAACCTACTTCCCGGACTGCGGAGCACACCGAGAAACAACGCGTCCGGCCCAAAACCAGAATCCATGAACTCATAAATTCGGGGGTCAATGCCACACCACGACGACGTCATGTGGAATAAATTGGGAGGGAGCTCTCTGTGCTGCAGATGCACGGATGCATGCATCGGAGGAGAGTGCTGCGCTGCTGTGTTTTGGTTGAAAGTGAGTGTGTATGTGCTGCTGTTGTGCCTCCGGTTTTGGTGTGTGGTGGTGTGTTGCCGGCACGCTGCTCTCTGGCTTTGGTTCTGAGCGGGGCGGGACGAGGTTGAGACGAGAGCGAAAGCAGCGCCAAAAATAAATAAATTGTGGAAATTTTCATTTCGTTTTCGTCTGGCCCACCACTACAGCTGCAGCTGCGAGCCAGGAGAGGTTTTGGCACACACACGAGTGGATTGCAGTGCAGTGTTGCCGGTTTTAAGCAAGCACGTTTGTTAGTATTTGGTGGATGAGTGAGTTGTTGTGCGGATGTGTGAGCGCGCATTGAGAGTGCCGAAATTGCAAGGGGGTTGGCGTGGAGTGTCTATTTTGGGCGAAAGGCAGGCATGAGGATGTAAGGATGTGAGGATGTGTTGTTTTTAAGCAGACCTCTTCTTGATGAATATTTCCAAGTGTTTATGCGTAAGAAAATATACTTCTTTCTCAATGGCACTGCTCTAAATTTTAGAAATCTGTTGAATCTCAAAACTAAGAAGTTTCTAAACTTCAGCTTATACAGACATCTGAACAGCAACAAAAGATAACGACGAACCTTTGAAAATTCAATTAGCAAGCTTATTTTTTTTACAATATCCTAAGTAAATTGATTGTTAGAGAAACTAAATCTTAGTATTGGCACTGAATTTGAATCTTGTTCCAAAAGAACTTTGGAATAAATTGTGGGAAATTGTGAAACTTTGAAACTTCGAAACCTTGATGGCGGATGTTTCTAATAGAAGCCATAGCCGATATTTTAAATCTTTGATCCACATGTTGTCTATAGGCAATACAGTAAACTTTGGATAATTCGAAGCTCTATCGAAAAGAGGTTCGAAAATCTCTGTAAATAGAAGCATTCTCACAGTCCCCTGAAAAACCTCTGTAATTTGGTTCCCTCGTTAATTTGAATTTCTTGTACAAAACAACATGAAAACACCTACAATTCGAAAATTATGTCTTGTTAACCACTATAATTGTTTTTCTTCAGCAACCGTTAGTTATAATGCGTGACAAAAGCGACCATCTTTTTCTGAAACCTTAATTCGAAATCTTTTCATGGTCCCATGAAATTCGAACTATCAAGAGTTTACTGTATTATGTGTTCAAGCTTCTTCCCGTAATTTTTATATTTTCTCTAAAGGTTTTTTTTTCTCAAAATGGGGCCACAAATTGTGCAAATTTGTTGGCAAATATTTGATTGTTGTATAAGTTTGTCAGTCATCACTTTATAGCTCATTTGGGCTGAGTGCACACTCAACAAACTCCTAACTTTTTCAGGGCAAACTAGTTTGCTAGGGTTAGAAACGTAACATCTCTGCAACATATCTACAAATGGTTGGTAGAAGTGCTTGCCCCTGATGACGCCTTAACAGACAACTAAAACAACTTTCGAGTAAAGACTAATAGAGTAGGACCTTGACAGGGTTTGAATTTGAGGGAGGTCTTGACAAAGACTAGACTGCGTACTAAGAATCAGTACCTAAGACTTTCGAAGAAGCAAAAGACTTAATCGTACTGAAAACCACAAGGATGCAATTTTGAAAGGTTTTGAGATTTTTGATATTTTGCGTTACAACTTGACCCAAAACCCTATCAATTTGAAAATGCAGGGGCCGTTTCATTCAAATAGGACAAAGGGTGTCGTTAAAAATGGGCAAACTTACGGCAGAGTGGTACCACCATGATCCTGAAATTTTACGTAATCTTATCGATTTAGAACCCAAGAGATCACAAACCATTATCAAATAGACTGCACGCAAAATATCATCTGGACTTGTAGCTTGTTTCTTTCTTTCTTTATTCTTTAGCTTTATTCTAGCAAAAGTTTTACATTTACTTAAAACTACATTGGGAAATTTACAGTGATACGGTACACTCATCCCTCGTTTCACGCGGTTTCAACTTTTCTCGATTTTCAAATATCTACCCAAATTCGATTTGTACGACTATGCTTTACGTGAAATAACGTTTTTCTACTATGGTTTTTCTTTTCAAAATACATCCATGTACGCCCATAAATCGTTTTACGCGGTTTCGATTTGCGCAAAACTTTTCATTTGTCTAACGCCCGCACAAAACGAGGGACGAGTGTATATGCTACCTGCCTACTAAATATAGTCATCATATTAGGTTATAGCGCTTTGTACATAGCCGGAAAATTCAAAAGACAAAAAGGCGGAAGGGAGATATTTGACAACCTAATATTTTGCAAATCTGCATCAATATTTATTTTAATTCTTATCGAAAGAAATGCTACAGCCAAAACCCTTCATTATAAAAAAAAAAACATTTGCTTTATTTCAAATCATTTTCAATCAAGTACATATTGGGCATTATTATCCGTGACCCTTTGCCAACCTCCGAGTAGCTTCATAATCCCATCGGTATAGAACTTCAATGGTTTATCAAGGAAAAATTTGGCCAAGTGATTTTCAGCGGCTCTTCGGTCGGCAAATTTTTTGCCAAAAAGTTTTACAGAGACCGAAACAAATGGTAAACAAGAATTTGCTTTAAGTTCCGGGTCATCGAAGATGTGTGTGGCCTAGCATTGTCATGAGGAAAGACAACTTCTTGTCTGTTGGCTTGATTCAAATTGATTGCTTGATTTCACTGATGGTTTTTCGGTCAATTAAATTCCTTTGCGTTAATTGTGTGGCACCCAAACATCGAGGTTCTTTGCGTTACCTGCTCATTTTAGATAATTCCAAACTGTCATACGGTTGATGTTTAGTGCCTCCGCTATCTCCTGACAGCTTCCGTCGTGCTCTATCAGTCGCAAAATTTCATCGATTTTTTCTGTTACAGCCCAACCAGTGCGAGGTGCATCTTTTATATCGAAATTACAGAAAAGAAAGGGAAACAAATCACTCCTGGGTTACTCACGGCATTCTCACCATAAATTGAATAAAATTTTTCGGCATGTTTTGGCATCGTTTCTCCCTTTTTATGGTAGAAAAGCATCTCATATCGTAATTCTGCAGATTTCTCACTCATATTTAAGTTCATATAACTTTTAACAATCAACGAATTTCACAGCTGTCCTCACAAAAAAATTAGCCTGACACGCCGCCTTTCAAACACGAGTTCGTGACACAATTAGATCAGTGTTTCCAGATACATTGACACCAACAGTCCTAGTGTCCAAAAACCGGGGAGACTACATGAGCTTGAGCGAACACTTTTGTCGTATATAAGAGGTTGTAATTGACAACAATATAAACTCAAAAATTAGTGTTCCTAACATTTTCGTGCCCCGACCACAATAAAATAAAACTTTGTCCGAAAAACTAAAACAAATCCAGCTTAACAAGCTTTTTTTCTGATCTGAGCAGATTTTTTTTATTTTAACGTGTGGACCTTAATGTTTAGGTCAGTTACTAACTTCTGACTCTTATGAGGTACATACAGTAATCCCTCGATTTACGTCGAGATGTGTCCCAAGAAATTGGGACGCAAATCGAAACGTCACTAACCGAGAAGTACGAAAATTAGTTGTTAGTAAAGTCGAATAGTCGAATTACTATACTAGTACTTATATATACTGCAAGTTTTTATTTAGAAAATAGTAATTATAGTAAAAATAAATAGTGTTCTAGTTGGTTATAAGTTTTCAAAATCCCCGTATATGACAACGTAAATCGAGAGATAGGAAGACGTTAAACAAGCCAAGGTTCATAATTTTACAAAATGTAAATCGAGACGACGTAAATCTAAATTTTTACAAAATTTAAAAAAAAAGTGAAATTTAGAAAAGAGTAATTTGGTAGATTGTCTCTTGACTGTTGTCTGATGTTCTAGTTAAGCTGTTCAATACACAAAAAGTTTTATACGAGGCTTTTTTGAGACTTTTTTCGCGATAAATTGTGTGCATTCTAGAATTATCATTTTTTGGTTAAATTTTGCCAAACTTGTTTTGTTTTTATGAATCGTTTTGCTGCACAAGTAATTTTTACAACACACGACAACACAACAATTTGACATTTCCCAACCTTAAAAGTTTCACAAATGTGTAAAATAATTTACTTCAGTTGATCAGTGATCACACCCGTCTGTACATCCACCGTTCTCTAAACGACTAATTAAAGAGATTTTTTTTTTATTTTCCGCCCAACATCCTTTGCGTTAGCTGCTTAATTTTTCCCCTACTCCAACAAAGCGGCAACAGCGCCATTAATTAGATGTGCACCATGGCCAATGGGACAAGCAAAAAAATGTCCACTCCTCGCAACGCCCGTCACTTTCATCATCCGCCCAACCGAACGCAACCACATAAATTAACCCCCTCGTAGAGCCAAAACGAAACCCGCCAAACGCTCATTTCAATTTTACTCCGACAACTTCGGCCCTTTGTGTCCCGGTATCTCTCATCCTGCTCCGTGTGCCACCGAAAAACACCGACGCTGTAAACAAGCGTTTACCCCTTTTCAGGAATTCCCGCCCACCCGCACTCCGCCTTTAGTCTCAGCCAAAAAAGTGAATTTCAATGAGGGCAATGCCCTCCCGAAAGCTCCCTCTGTGTGAGTGCGCCTGCTGCTCGAGTATGCGAGCAGGGGCGTTGTGGCGGCGCACCCCCTCCGCGGTATGTGTGCTGCCGCCAGAGCGTCGTTGTTGTTGTCGTCGTTCGTCGTCTGCTCTGCGTTTAATCAGCTCACAAGGGTAGTCATTTGGTGAATGTTGATTGTGGCCTACGGTGGGAACGGGGTCTGCGGGTGACTTCGCAGACGAAAAAAACAAGCGCAGCGATAATGGGGACGCTTTTTTCGTTGGTTTCTTTTCTCGTTCTCTTGGTTTTTTGCGCAAAAAATTATGAAGACAAACTGAATTCGAATTCGCCCGGCGAATGAATCGTTTCCTGTGCTTTTTGTTTGTGCTTCTGCGTGTGTGCGTACGAGAACAGAGAACGGCGACCGACGAGTGTGAGTGCGAGCATACACAAGTGCACCTGACCTAGACCAACGACGATAAAGTTGACGAGTCCCAGAGGCGTTTGGCCGGTTCTTTTTTTTTTTTCCTGTTCGCCTCAAATTCGTACGTCGACACATGAAGACGACGACGGCGACGTGTGTGGTGGTTGTTGCCGTCGCGGGGAGGACGGTGGACGGCCGGTTTATGGCGGGTGATTACCAAAATATTTGTGTTGTGATTGTTGATGGGCTGGTTGACTGTCGGAGCCGAGCAGAGTGATGGGGGCAAAGACCGAGGAAGGTGAAGCTATTTTTAAAATTTGCAGTTCTGTACACTTTGGGTTATCAGCGAGTTGTTACTAATTCGTAATTTTTATTTTTCTCGATGAGTGGTTGAGATTTGGAGATCGTGTGACTCAGAGGGGCATGCGTTTGGTTTTGCGGTTTGGAATTTGTTCTTCTTCAATCCATTAGTGATTGTATTCCTTAAAAGAAGGCGTTAAAACCCGACTGAATTGTTGTGAAACTGGAATGTTGTTAGCTGATCTCAGAAGTCTGAAATGGCGGGCAAGGTTAGATGATGCTAAACGCAGGAGAAAAAGGTGTAATGATTTTGATTTTAGAGTTTCGGGCTGTGAGTGGTCTGCTTTCGTTTCGTAGATTTCTTGGACCATCGCTGTCATTAGATCAGGGTGTCGTAGGTTCCTAATTTGGAGTTGATTTATTTATTTTATTACACCTGTAAAGTCTTCAACTTTATTGAAAATATTTTATATTGCACAAGTCACAACTACAACTACTGAACTAAACTCAACTCGACTGACCTGAAGTGAATTGGGGACACTTATTCAATTATTTATACTTTTACCAGACGAGAGCAGATTTGACAAGCTGGCAGATGATCGCCGCATGGAATCGGAACAGTGCTGTCAAACTTGCTGACGTGTACACAAACATTTTACAATCTATTACACACTTAATACGAACAGTAAGAGTAAAACAAAAAAGCAACTATTTAGTAAAACTTTTGAAACGTCGTTCCAACAAATTCACAACTTAGTTCATTGCATTCTCACCGGGCCGTTCGTCTTTTATCAGAGTCTTATTCTATTAATAATGTAATAATCTAATTTTATTAATAATCTAATTCAATCGATTACCACCACCTAAAATGGGGACCAAATGAAGACCAGAAGTTCATAATTTTATTCGGCTGCCTTAATTGATAAAACTTTTATTTGTCGGACCCGCACGTGCATATTAACAGGCTTAGACTCAAAAAATGCAAAACATTTTTTTCGTATATGACTAGATGCATGCACTTGATCAAGGTATTAATTTTGGTGCGACGTAGTGGCACGATTATGTTTTTTTCTACGGAACCCTGTATACGGAACCCTAGTGTTCCACGGAACACTGATTGGGAAACGCTGTATTAGACAACAGCTTTTTTAAGTTGCTGGAGTTTGCTGAGTTTTGATTTATGGCAAGTAAATCATGAACTCACTCAGATCTTAGAGTTTGAATAAGTTCTGGTTGTCTGCTTCATTAGTTTCAAACTCCTGTAGGTCGGTATTCGATTTTTGAGATTTGTTGTGAATCTAACGTGGTATTCCTTACCAACAAAATAAGAAGTATGTACTGCAAATCACCGCACTCTTAGAACCTCCCACTTGAAGTACCTCTCCCCATCCTAATCCGGGGGGGATAAACATTGAAAGTCGACATTTTTACTTTCTTTACTTGCTTACCTATTTATTTATTGTAATAAACTTTTCTTAAGCAATAGCAACACTATTCCAAATTTGTATGTAGCCCTACGCTACTTATAAGATTAAATCTAAAAAAAAATCTTTTTGTGTAAATTGTATTACTATATGAATAAATAAAAAAAAATGAATGAAATGTATTCTTCCCATCATGTTGTTTGTTTTGTTTTGACAATGAAAGTTGCGGAATCTGCTATTTAAAGGATGGGCATACTTTAGAATAATTCTTGGTGTAAAGTTGTTAGAATTTTTTCTTGCTACATACCAAACAAATGTGGATACTACACCATTCTTTAATTATATTTATACTTACTTTTAAAACCAAAAGTAAACTCTCTGCATTTTAATGAAATCTCTGCATAACTTTCTTGCCGATAATTTCTATTTAACCCATGCAGTACAAAATTGAATATTGATGTTAGAAAAATTTGGTTACTAAATTTGGACTAAATAAAAGAACTGCATTTCTAGTTTAAAAAACATGATTTAAAGCTGAGTTTTAGAATGTTACCATATGGTAACCATCACTATCGTCTAGGCCGGAGTTGGCGAGTTTTAAAGTGTTACCATATGTTAATGTTATACTGAAAGGGTTAAGGTTGATCTTCAGCTGACTACTAAATTCAATAACGAAGATCATTAAAGAAAACTTTGAAGAAAATAGCTGGTGACGCCAGATCAAGCTTAGTCAAAAATTACGAGCTTATTCTTAGCTTAATTGGTCAAACAGAGAAGGGTGAGGTCGAATGACGTTCCCTTCGTTCGGCAAAGATCAAAAAGGTGATTGCTCTGGAGGATATTGCTCTATTTGATGATCCCCAATCAGCATACCTATGTCATCGATGTACGTCATTAAATCCTTATTCTTACAAATTAAAAAAAAATTTATAGATACTGTAGTCCCTCGTGAAGTTTCCTAATGTGAATTAATTGAATTTAATTGCGTATTAGTAAGGGTAGCTTTTTTAACTTTATTAGAACGTAAGGTTTTGGGCTCTATTCAAATTCGTAAAGGCTCAAATTAAGTTGGGCTGTTTTCAGATCTTAGGGGCATTCACATTCCTATAACTGTTCTTCAGTATTTATTTAACTGATCACAAGGATTTTCAAATTCATTAAAAAGAACAGAAAAACACAGTTTCAATGTTCATTAATTCAGAAGCAAATTTTGGTAAGCTATATTGCTGTTTTGGACTAGGAAAAACTTGGCTTGATCGTTTTATTGTATCTGCCCTTAACATCAGCAAACTGTAAATCGTTTCTGCATTTAATTCATTTTGATCGACATGAATAACTTGTGAGCTATCTATTTCCATTTTCCGGAGTGTCTCCCATTTGTTCAGGTTCATTTATATATTGGCCTGTTGTGCTCCAAAAATGTTATAAATTATAACTCTCTTCGAAACTTAGTTTTGGGTAGTGTGCTTCGTAATTCATCCTCATTAGTGGCGTTACAGCCCACGAAGGGCCAGAGCCTAGCTTTTCGCGCCTCCACTGCGTTGTGCGCGTTATAATTTGACGGATGTAAAGGGGACCTACAGTTTATTGCTTTCCGTGACAGAAGTTCTCCAGGAGGATTGTCAGTCGTTCGCTGGAGGTAGGGCCGTGAAAATTATTTGTGGTGTTTTTTCCCCGAGCTGTATTCGAACCCGGGT
Organism: Syritta pipiens; assembly: GCA_905187475.1. Classification (NCBI taxonomy): domain Eukaryota; kingdom Metazoa; phylum Arthropoda; class Insecta; order Diptera; family Syrphidae; genus Syritta; species Syritta pipiens. The sequence goes on along the minus strand of LR994572.1, from coordinate 30,325,994 downwards.
ACTCTCGCTCAACAGTCCGACGCACTAACGATTAAGCCACGGCGCCCACCTGTCCTTCGTAATTGGGTAAGTAAATTAAAATCATCATCTTCCCAGCTGTCTTCGGAAATTCACATTAGAAATTCACATAGAGATGAATTATCGGAAGCAACCATCCTAGACCAAATTAAACACAAGTTTCTGCAGCTTTTTGCTTCAATTTTCGACAAAATTGAGGATCCAGATAGACCTATATTTAAGTCTGCAATGTCTGCGATTAGCAAAGGCTTTGTCACTGGACTTTCAGTTTTTCATGGTGATCTGTTGTAAGCTTGTTTTTGGCATATGCAACCATAAACGAGGTCTTTCTCCTAACCTCCTAACCTATAACAACCTACCATTTCTCTTTCTACCTTTATTTGCTGCCCATTACTCGTCGCAGTGAAAAATCCATTATTTCGTCGTAGTTATAGTTAGCGATAGTTAGTGATTAGATTTTTGATTTTTAGGGTGTAGAAAGCAAAATTCTTCAGCTTTGCTTTTAAAATCTCTAGATTTACTATCATTTCTTTTTTTTTAAGTTGCCCGTCATGATGTTCATGGTGTTACATGAACTTTCTAACAAGAGACTGCCCAAAGCAGTCTCGATAATGGATATTTCAAAAGTTTTGTTTGACGTCGAAAGTGTTTACATGGTCCCTATTTGACAAGTGTCGAGAGAATGTGAGTTTAACTCTTCACGCAAGAAAATTATAAAGTGTTTAAAACGCTGCTTTTGTCAAACCTACTTTCGACAATCCTTATCGCTAAAATTTGTCGTCTCTCACTCCCGTCAAAATGTTTGCTTCTGACATCAGTTGGACCCCTTTTCAGTGCCTCTCTTTCATGTCACTTTTGTTTTTTTGTGGTGATTTCATGATCCCGATCCAGAAAAAACAACCTTCACACATGTCACATTTTTCCCCGATCTCGACAGCTGCCGAAATCAGTTCCATGAATCAGCTTTTTGACGTCCAACCGCACCCCATGGCCGTGTGGCTGGCTGGTCATTGCCTTCAAAGCTGACCTACCCTAATCCTTGAACTTCCCTTCCCTTCCCTTCTTCCGCAATTCAATCAACAACTGTCATTACTGCACTTCGTGCACGTTCCATCGATTCAAATGGCGTCCGAAAAACGCTTAAAATTCCACTCCTCGCACTCGTCGTCGTCGTCGTTGCCAGAGCCGTAATATGTCATGCGTGTCGTTTCTTCTTTTTTTTCGTATTTTATCCTCATTTTTCGTCGATTTCATTGCGAAAAAAAAAAAACAAAAAAGAAACAGAAAAACCAAACTCTAGTGCAAGACACACAAATGACGTATTTTCGCGTATCCTGTTTATGGCATGCACAACACGAAAAAGCCAACAAACGAGACCGAAAGCGAACAACACACAAGCGACCGCGCAAAAAACCCGAATTTTATCCTCCATACCATCAGAACACACACACACACACACACTCGTCCATAGAGAAAGAGAAGACGCAAAGCAACCAACACGACCCTCGAAAACCATGACCAAGGCCAAACAATTTTCGGCTGAAGCAGGTCCAAGTCTGTCATCCGTCCGGGTGGCAGGGGGTGCAGAGCGTGCATTGAACCGAGCAACGAACCACGACCAGACCACGAATGACAGTGCACTACCACTGAGTCGCTGTGTAAACACGAACCGTGCTCGTGTGTGCGTGCGTACGACGTACGTTCACTTGTGACCAGAAGGCGCGTTTGGCGTGTACACTCCATCATTTTGCCGGCAATTTTCGGAGCACAGCGTTTCGGGTTTTTTGTGCTTGTCGTATTTTCTTTGCATGAAAACGGGGCGGGGGGGAACCCCTATTGTTGACTCCATGATTACCGTGGACCCTGGTCCACGCGGCCCCGTCCCCCGCCCAGAACGTTCAAGAACTCTGCTCGCAATGAGCAATCACGGTATTTTTAGGGAACACTGTGGAAGCTGTCGAAGGCAGTGTTTTTTTTTGTTTTTTTTGCGGTTGTCCTTCTCTCCCCTTCTTCGTTTGGGATTTCTTGCGTCTCCTTTTTCGAGGGAGAGCTTGATTGCTTTTCTCATTTAATAAGTCGTTGCTGCTGTCGGAGGGGGAGGAAGAGCCTCGGCGGAAAAGAAAACGACGACGAACGGAACGAAATTGCGATAAAAAAATATATTTTCGGTCTCAAGGCCTGCGTTGTGTTTATTTTCCGATACGTTCCGGCGCGGGTTGAAGGCTTAAATTTCTGAGAGTTTGTTTACCCGCGCGACTGGCGTTTCTTTTGCCCGTCAAAGGATTTATGGCGAACTGTACGCGGGCGGGTGAGCCGGCAGCGGTCCTCAAAATATTGATTCAGGCCGAGGAGTCATTATCAATTTGAGATGCGGCCTCATGACGCACACAAAAACCGCACGGGGTTAAAGGCAGATAATGGAAGCGTGTTTGCGCGGCGATGCGTTTGGAGAGTGCGTTCGAGAGGCTTCCACCTGAAGAGGGGTTGATAACATTTTCGCTTCGCGTGTTTACACATGAAATGCGCTTTACAGTTATTTTGTTTGACAGTTCCTCAGCAGAAATTGTGGCCGATAAGATAGCGTGAGTGGCGAGAGTGGTACGCTGCTAGCTGCGTGGTGTATTTTTGTTGCAAAAGACGCACTTTGCGGTTATCTTGAGGCGTGTTATCACGGGACGTTTTTTGCTGGATTCCGGAAAATAAATTGGCGACAAGACGAAATGCTTACGGGGAAGCACAGAGCGGGTTTTGAGGGTTTACTGACTTCGGTGTAGTCATCTGAGGGCATTCGTTTTATTTGTCAGCAGTCTTTGTTTGTGGCTTTCGTCGTCTTTTCATTTTTAGATAACACATGTGATGGGAAGGAAGCCTTTGAAATGCACTTGGGAGTGAGTGATTCGCTGTTGACTGACCTACCTCAAGGTTTCTTTTGTTAGTGTCAGTTCGATGGCAAAATAAGTCAAGAATCTTTTGAAAGTCGTATTTTGACTGACAATGAATTTATGGATTGTTAATACGTAGATTTGCAGTTAGGGGGGGAAAGATTACAAAGTTTTTTGAACTTTCAGTTTTCAGTGGTTAGTTGTATAATAATGTTGACTTTATAGTTTTTTAAAGTCAGTTGTAAACTGAAGATAATTCTTCAATACAGTAAACTCTCGAATTACAGAGTTTTCCGAAAAAAAATGTTGCTCACTTTCATCACGTACGCAATTCAACTTAAAGGCAGGTCAGCTTTGAAGGCAATGACTTTAATTTTTGTAGAAGAAGTGAAATGAAGTACACTTGGAAATAAACATCATTTTTGAATTCTAGAGGTTTTCGTACTGGTTTAGGCAAAAATAAATTCGAATTAATGAGGGGACCAAATTGCTTAGGTTTTCTTCGACTCGGACTGTGAGAATGCTTCTATTTACATAGGTTTTCAAATTAAGTAGTTTCGAAATAAATAGAGCTTATAACTTTTCATAGAAAGTGACTTACGACAAAAGAATAGGGACAGACATTTTATTTTAATTTAAATACATTGAAGCGATCAGTTTGTACTTCATTTTTGTAATTTTTAGAAACTTTGTTTTATATTTCTAACCGCCTGTGTGGCGCTACAAAAGACAGTAAGTCTTACTTGTGCAAGCCTTTATACAAGAAATAAAATTGAAATTGAATTGAAATTTTTTTTATTGTTTGTTCGATCTTAAGTTGGCCTAGTATTTTTTAACACATAAATCGAAATCAATGTGAGATTTAAAAAAAAAAAAAAAAGACAAATACTATAAAGAAATCCATTATTTTTATATGAAATACAAATCTTTTTATTGCACTTAATATTACAATGAGAATAATAAAAAAAGAAAAAATAGCACTTAGTGACGAAGACAAGAAAGAAAAGTACTATGTAAAATATGATTAATGTTTCTCCTTAAAATGCCAGCTAACATATTTACTAAACGATTTTTATGTGCCCGTTTTTTATACAGTCAGAGGCGAAGATGTTTCGAGCATTCAAATGCTCATAAAATAGGTTCCGGTGGTCCGATTTTATAATTTTGGAAAGGTTTATTCATTATCTAGAAGATGTTAATAGATCCAACAACAAAAAATTAAGAGCAAGATAACCAAAATAAGTCAATTTTTCGAGAGGCAAAAAGTGTACACCTGAATAAAAAGGCCAAAAACTCAAAACCAGAATTGAGACTGCTATATTTTTTAGCTTCTTTAAATCTTAGTGTTGATTCTACTTACTATTAAGTCATTTCGACAAAAATTGTACGCCATTTATGCACTAAAATTAACGTAAACGATATTTTTCTTGCAATTCGCCGTTAACGGGCCTGCCTGTCAAAATATTCCCACAAATTACCAGTCTAATTAAAGCTTGGTAAGAGTAGATAATCAATCATTTGCCTAGGTGTCCATTCATTTCCCTCAATCCCTTCAAGTCTTGGTGGCTAACATAAAATACCGACTAGAGAACTGCTGAAGTGTCTAACAGAAATTCGAAACCGTCTTACATTTGATCGTTTTACTAGTGAGCGACTTAAGTGCCGCCTTACTATCCACAAAGATGTTAACACTCTGGGAGAAATATTAAAGTTGCCCACGACGACCTCCGTCGTTTTTTGAATGGCTAACAGATTAAGGTAAGTATACTGCAATTGTCTGGAAGTTTGCAGCTTTTAGCTCTTGCGCCTACACCCTCAACCTGTTTCGAGCTGAGTAAACAGTTAGGACTTTATTAGATCCATTGTCTCCTTGTTTGAATAATTATGGAAATAAAAGTTCGACACAAGGTCTTGTTAAAAGACAACTGGTTCACTCAATAGCATTAAAGCAGTGAAGTTTGCTGGACTGGAAATTGAAATCATTTTGGTCACAGAATTTCGTATTTGAAATGTAGTAAAATTACTTGGCTACATTACCTACATAACAAGATTTTATTTGTTTGTGGGTGTTTGATGCCTGAATAAATGAATGGAAGAAAAACATTGCCAAATTTAAAACCAAATCATATCACAAAACAAAGAATGCTATTAAGGCTTCATACGCCAAAGAAGGGGGAATTAAGGAAAATGTCATATACTTTATATTTATTGATGTTGCATTTACTTACCTTTTAAATTAATAAAGTTGTATACGCCTAGACGCCGAAAATAAAATTTTAATTTCTTTTCGTTGATTGTACAACGTACAGAAAATCGTAGAAATCCTTTTTTTAATTTAGCAGTCTGATCGCCTTGGACGAAAATGAAATCATGGCTTAATTCATGCCCATTATTTTATGACCCTCAAATACATTGCATCAGAGCCGGAAATTTGTGATTTAAGAATTTTCATTTTTTCATTTTTTTTAAGAACATTCTAGGTCAGCCATCTTTGTTTTTTGGCTAAGTGTTCTCAAATCTATTTACTTTACCATTTCATGAGATGTTTTGTGTATTATAGTAGAAGCTTTTCATAATCCGAGATCCATAACCTCAAGGCAATTGCAGTAAATATCTACCTTACTTGAGAATGAAATGAAATGACATTTAAGTAGAATTCAACAACCACGAATAGCAAATATTAAGCGCAGTAGACGCAGCGTAGTAGAGTAGTAAAATATAAAGTAAAACAGATTTCGAAAGCCTTTGTGACAAACTTGAGAGTTGTAAGTCTTGTTGCACTACCGTCGACCACGGTAACGATTAGACATCAGGCATAGATCGTGGTCCGAGAAAAAAATTGTCTAAAAAAAATCAAAGCCCGATCTTTGGTTTTAGAGCCAACGAAAATTATGAAAAACAATTGGAAAATTATGAAAATTTGTTTCAGTTGCTGTACCTACTCCTCCTATTGTCAAGAAATAGGTCAGCTTTATTTTTAGGAAAATTCTACTTTTACAATTAAGAACCACAACCTTCATTATTTTCTCATAAGCAGTTTTTAGATAGGAATTGTATTTCTCTCTTCATTTTTTTTCCAAAACGCGGATTCAAAATCTTAGCCAGCATTTTATCGACTAGTTGTGTTAGACGTTGCCTTAAGTTTCCTACAATAAACCTTGGGTTAGAAGGTCGAAAGATGTATTATGTGAAAAATATCAATAACTTTGAATGAAGTTGTCGCTTATCGCTTTATCAAGTAAAAGTGCTCATCGGCCTGGATATAGTCACTCACCAAGATACAAAGTAATTAAAGACTTAGCATATTAAGAGAGAATAATACAATCGGAATGCGTGCAATTTAAAATCACACTACTTCTGCCGATGACTAAGTTAAGAAATGGACTGCCACTAAGAAATCAACACGAGAGAAACGTTCCTCTTTTAAAGCTGGAAAAGTCCCTGAACCCTGAGAATTATCTCCTCTTCCAGAGATACGCACTTTAAAGGCAAATACATACCTTCGCATATCCTTGCGTCGGTTTCGGGGAACTGACAGCGCATTGTTCCGCCGTCGCCCAGAGCGCTCCATTTTCACATTTTGACACAAAGCATTTGCATTCCAGCACAACAAAAACAAAAACCTTCCCAACTAGTAATTAAAACAAATCTCTCTCTCTCTTTTTGTTTCCGACTTCGCTCCGCTCCCATCCCCTTCAGCCAGCCTAATCTAAGCACAATTTTTACGATAATCATCGCAGTAATGAAGCATAATTGCTAATTTTGCACCCCATATAAGCAGCGCGAGTGTCGCGTACCGCTCTGATTTAACAACAACACTGCCTCACAATGCGAATGCCTGCAAAGCTAATAAAGCGTTTGAATGCGTGTCTCGTACGCTTATTGTAGTCCATACAACACTCAGTGCACTTGTTTGTGCCTCTAATAAGACTAGACACGTAGTAGATACACAAGCGCTTACGCTACGCGCTCTTCCTCTGTAATGAAGAACGAATGAGAATTTCAAAAAAAAAAAAAAACACACGCGCTTATCAAACAAAAAAGGCGCCGTAAAAATTAAATATCAGAGAATGAAGGAAAGAGAACCCCACAGACGGACAAACGGACAGACAGAGATCTCACGGGGGCTTGTCATGAAACGAGGGGCTTAAGGCTGTGCCGCCTTCGCCACCACCGCCACCGACAACAACAACATTCAACACTCGTTAAGTGTCATCATGGTGTAAACTTGGAAAAGCGAACGAGAAGACGAGTGGAGGAGCTCCAAGATGCCTTTCATGCTCTATAAGTTCTCCTTTGAAGATTAAGAAGATAAACCAGGGTAGAAAAAAAAACAAAATGAAAACTAAACTGCGTGCAGAGAAAAAGGAGAGAAGTAGAAAACGTTCTCAGCGCCAGAGAGCGATTAAAATATTTTCTGATGACACATTATCGCGCGCACAGAGAGGTTATTATTTTTCGTTTCGTGCGGGCTTTATGTGTCGCCTCGCCGGGTGTCTGCGCGAGGCCCTCGGCCAAGCGAATAGGGTGAGTAGTGACGTGGTGAAATTGCCAAGTGGCGAAGATTTATGACAGAAGGTAGTTACTGTCAGTTAGCCCGGCGGCTGCAGACCCTTCAGCGGTCCGGGGTGTCAGGTCGAGAAACTGAGAGATCGACGTTATGCTGGTGTCCCAATTCTTGTGCCGGTGGCTTGTTGGCTGTCAGCTTTTTGATGGAAAACCGATGGAATTTTATGATTTTTCTGGTAGACCGCAGCTTATTTGAAACAGCTGTAATGTTTTGACCGTTGGCAAAATGCGACCTACATATCTCGCTCTTTAGGTCATAAAATGGCTAAGACGTGACGTAAGAGGTGAGGGCTATGAAACTGCAGAAATCTGAAAGTTTCTTGGTCTCAACGATCTCGTTTAGGCATCTTCTGAGAACATGAACTATGAGAATGAATGATCTTTTCGTGACTAAAGGTCCGTTCACCATTTTAGTAATACAGTAAACTCTCGATAATTTGAACCTCTGCAATTCGCAAACCCCTATAAACCGAAGCATTCTCAGAGGCCCCTGAAAAAACCTCTGTAAATTGAAGAAAACCTGTCCAATTTGGTCTCATCGTTAATTCGAGTTTATGATTCCGATGGCTTGTTTAACTCTATAATTCGAAGCCAAGTTAACTTCTTTCTCTTTAACAACCGTTAGTCAAAATGCGTACGTGAGCAGTATTCTTTTCTGAAACCTGCGTAGTTCGAAAACCCCTGTAATTCGAAGTTTTTTCTTGGTCCAATGAAATTCGAATTATGGAGAGTTTACTGTACTAGCGCTGTATTAAAAAATTAAATCTAGAACTGTAGACCCAGCTGCAGTCTACACATTTCAAGCTTCAATTTGTGGACTGGTATACTAGAGCTGTATGAAACTTTTCTTTTCATGAGAAGGATGTTTGTAACTCGCATTCTTCCTTTCGCATTCTTTTTTTGACGAGCAGATTGGAAAATAATTCAACACCATTTAATCAATAGATCTACTTATCAAGGTCTTTAATTTAAGTAATAGTCTTTTAGCTTACTGGCATAAAGATAGACCAACAAATTCAGAAAACCCTGAAAGGAAAAATTTCTAATGTTGTCAAATAGTATTATTGATAGGCTGACATGTGGCTTGTTATCTTTGTTAAGAATGATCTTTCGCTCAAAATTGGGGTGCTCTTTTAATTGTTTTAACTGCAAGCAACGAACAATCGGAGTTATCTGTTTGGTCATGTAAAAAGTCTTCGTAATCAAAAAAAAAGTGACCAGAATTGGCCAACAGAAAGGGAGTTGTCTTTCATCATGCCAATGCTAGGCTACACACATCTTCGATGACCCGGAACAATTTGCCTGAGCTTATTTCGGAAGTCTTAATGCAATCATCGTATATCCCGGACCTTGTAGCTTCTGATTACCATTTGATTCTGTCTCTGAAAAACTCACTTGAGTTTGGCACAAAATTGGCAGAGCGAAAAACCGCTGAAAATCGCTTGGCCAAGATTTTCGTTCATAAACCACAGAAGTTTTACACCGATGGAACTTTAAAGCTACCCGTATAATGACGAAAGGTGATAGATTAGATCAATAAGTAATTAATTGAAATTGATTTTGAATTAAGAAAGCTTTTTTTCAAAAATGTACTAAAAATCACAAAGACTTTTTATATGACCGACATTTTTTTTAACTTCGACAGACCAACTTAGTGTTTGTTCGTTAGTCGTTTTCTTCGACTTGACAATTGCCGCTTAGTCTGCACTTAAGACTGTTACTTGCGGGGGGGTTAGGGGAATGAAAAGTTTCGTGCAAACCGAAACCGCCAAAACGAATTATGACAGTACATGGATGTCTTTTTAACAGAAAAACCATAGTGAGACATGATTCTTTGAGGGAAAAATATTTTTTTGCTTTGCGCGAAAATCTCGCGCGCGCTGGAATTTGGGTAGATATTTGAAAATTTCGCAAAGGTGAGTGTATCAATCTTGTAAAAACAAAAGATTTGACGGACGGAATGACGGACAAACAAAATAGCTGTCACCGGCTATCGGCACCAACATTGGTCTGCTGTTAAAAAAATAAGTTTTCAAAAAAATTTTTGATAAATCTTTAAAAAGAATTTTAGCAAGACAGATTTTTGTTTAACTGACTTTATTTTTTAGTTCTTTTATTTGAACATTTTCGAATAGATGACTCTATGGCGGAAGATTATGCTTAGGTGCATTTTAGAGAAAACAATCTTGAACAAATTGTGCTTTATGTATTTCATTCTTGCCCTATTAAAAACATCAAATCTGAGGGATAGTTCAATCAATAAAATAGCTACAGCAACTCCTAACATCCACTCCCTAATTATAACCAACCATTATCATGAACTCCATCAAATTTTATATTAAAGTAGAGTCCAATTGAAGGTTTTTTTTTCTTCACACTTAGATTTTAACATTGCATTCAAAGAAATTCAAATTGATATATATAATAAAATACCATATTATTTTGCAAGATTATTTATTTTATTAAATAAGAGCATAGAATCAATTTATATACTTCAAAGAGTATGCACATTTTTGTCGATATGGGCGGGTCGACCAAACGTTACGTTGATGTCGAGCTCACGTTCTCTGTTTTAAGATTTTAGTTTCAAAATTAAATTGTTGAAATATTTCACTGCGTCAACCAGGCAGCTGCCTTTTCTTTTAAACCTGTCATTCTAGGGTTTTTTGAGAAAGTTTACAAAATCTGCAACTGCCAGAGACTTGCTCCAAAACCTAATTACCGTGAGCAACTTATTTATATTATAAATGGGTAAAATGGCTGTCGTAAAATGGCTGTATTAACTTACTTTTTTTTCAACAAATTTTAGTATTTTTGATCACGTTTTAAATTTTATAAATTTGCGGGTCGTTGCGATTTCATAAATTAGAAATTCATAAAGTGGTCAAAGGACAGGCCATGAAGTTTTGTTATTTTTTCAATTACAGTAAATATTGATCTTCAAGGAAAAAAGCTGCAATACACAGATAAGCTACATTCTCAAGTCGTAAAAAACACACAAGTCGTGAACAAAGGTACTAAATTTGATATCTGCAGAGACAGAAACAAATGGAAATCAGAAGCGAAAAATCGTTCATTCATTTACAATGATGATAAGCCACATGTTAGCCCTTCAATATCATCCTATTCGACAGCAGTAGAATTTTTTTCTTCATATATCCATAACAATTTTTACTGATATTATCTATATCGCTCCTTTTGTATGTAATTTACAATCAATTATTAGATTATTTATGACTCTTGCCACCTGAGCCATTTCAATTTTTAGTGTGAAAAATGAAGAATATGCGTATCACCACCTTGCTCTTGCGGCTTTTAAAGATATTTTGTTTTTTTGGAAAACGTTTGCCCGGAGTGGGCAAGTGCTGGCTAAACTGTCGTCAGCGAAGATAAATTTAAATTTTTTAGAAGTGTGATAATATATTTTAAGCCTCTTGACTTTAACAAATGAAGAAATTATTAAAAAGAAAATATAAAAAAATGTTTTTTAATTATAAAAATAAGAATAAAAACATATTCAAGTATTTCATTACTAGAGCCATAAATTCAACACATCTCAAGAAGTCCTTCGTTTCTTTTGATCTATATTTCGTTCATCCTGTGGAAGCAAAATTTTTCCATTCTCCTCATCCGAAATTGCGTTTCAGAAACACTTTAATGGTGATCCTTCCGCACATCGTGTCCCATCAAAAACACATAACCTTTTTTCCAGCGAAAACTAACGAATCTGAAAATTTTTTCTGCTCCCCTGCCATCATAGGGTGTGTCACCATCCCACCGTAGATCAAAGGCAGTGCCTTTTGAACGCTTTCAGTTTCGCAAGCGCAAGGATTTGCTGACATATGATTAAGAAAAAAAAAATAAAAATGCGTGGGCGAAAAAATCTCACAAAACACATTTCACATATAATTTTTTTTGTATTTCATTTTTAATGAAATTTTTTCGCCACCGGCAATTCGCCGACTCATCAAGGCGGAGGGTAAATAGGTCTCCTTCTCTGTGATGCATGTGGCATAACGCATTTGTATTCCTTGGGGCAGTGTCGACGCATTTGCGAATCCTTCGGTGATGATTCTTTTTTGTCGGTTCTTTGTGTGCGAATTTATTTTTTTTTTTGCGGTTCAAAGCAAAGCACGAAGCGGTCGGAGGACAAATAGAAGGAGAAGAAAACGTACGCACAATAATCGTAACATTAACACACGCATCCGCACGACGAAGCTAACGACACGACGCCATTACAAAGTGCGAGCGGGGTGTCACGAATTGAGAAATTAAAAAAAAATAAAAATAAAACAAAAACTGATTGTTTTTGTGTGGGGCTGTCCACGGCTGATCCAGTTGACAGTTTTTTCCCGCACAGTGGTTTTCCATTTTCGCCTCTTAATCATCCACCCAGCCACAACCCCTCACCGCCGCGCGGGTCGGATTCAAATTGAGTTCTAAACCCAACGATAGATGGGCGTGTGTGTGAGTGTGGCAAGCGGATGGAGGATTCTCATTCGGGGGCCTGTTTCTTTTCCTGTTTCCGGTGCTCACTCACACACACACACACAGCTGGTGGGAAAGCCAAAGATATTCGATTCAAATTTGCATCTGCAACCTGATGCCAGCGGTGTGGTAGCCGCTGGGTGGGATAGACACACATTCAAAGTTAATTGCGATGTTAGGAGCCAAGAATTCGATTAGAAAACCCGATCCGTGCGGAGGGAGCGGTGGCTCCTCGAATTAGGAGTGCACTTCCTGGGGAAACCTGTTTGCAGAGGGAATCCGTTCCGGGAGCGGAAAGGATCCCGAGTGGAGTTGTGTAATTATTTCGGTTATTTTATTATACACGACCTGGTCGGGTGGATTGATGGCCATGGGAAAGCGAAGCGAAGTGGGTTAAGGAAGCTGAGAGTGCCAGGAAGCAGGAAATACTAATTTATTAGGGTTCTTTGCTGTTTTTCTTTTTTTTTCTCCCTCTCTCTCTCTCTCTTCATCCCTCGGTTGTTCTGGCTTTTTGACGTAAGCGATAGGCTAATGGGAGAGCTTCCTGTTACACATCAATTAATGGCTTCCGTTCTTTTGTAGGCCGAGGAAATGGTTGTTGCGTTAAGGATTTCGTTGGCGTTGCGTTTGGCGAGCTTGGGCAGGGTACTCATGTTGAGATGACGACGATTTTGAGTGATGGTGCTTGTTTGGGTGTGGAGGTTGTAGGGAAGATTTTTCCCAAAGCCTACGCAGAAGATATAGGTCGTTGGCATCAAACTTGACTCTACTTCTATGTACCAGCCGCCCAAGATTTCTTAGTGGTGCATGATTCGAAGCAACTATTAAAACAATGTGTTTGTTAAAAGGTGGTTAAATTCTAATTTGAACTGCAGATGTGTGAATTATTCTTAATTGGGATAGGTCATAGGTGTAGATTTCCTAAGATAAAGTAGAACTTCTTGACAAGTTTACCTCTATGGGTGTTTTTTTTATAAAAACCAAGTTGCTCTGTAGCTCTATACTCATCTGTTGTAGATTCAAAAAACATAATGTTCCTCAAAGTCAAATTTTTTCAGGTGATTAGAATTTATGTCAAGCCTAAAATGCTTGAGGACTTTAAACAAGTTGATAGTTTTTAGCATTTATAAATAAAATGGGAAAAAAATTATTAAAAACTAAGAAAATGATCTTAAATGCGAAGGCACGGTTTGTCAAAGAACATAGCAATGGGGCAGCAAATAACTGACAACATGTGGTATGGACAGGCGAATTAAAATTTAATCGGTTTCAGTCCGATAGTAACCAATGTCACCCATGGGAGATCCCCCATAGGAATTTTTGACCAACAATACAAGTTTTTGTTTTTTTGTCAGAGATGTAGTCAATGTCCTAGACAGCTCTTCGTACATTCCATCGATTAACAGGCATAAAAGCAACCTTCAGTGTTAAGAATTTGTTTGTTTTCACTTGTTTGCTTACGGTTTAGACGCAGCTCCTCATTTTTCTGATCTCTTATAGCTTGTATTAAGCTGCTTATCTATCGCCCGTCTCGATTAGCGAAATAGTGTCATAGTTACAGCAATGTTTTCCATATATAATGGCAGTTTTATCATTCTTTTGAAAATCGTTTGCAATTAATTTGAACTGTAAAAAAGGTCTTATACACGCCACAAAAAGTAATTAAAACACGAAGAAACAAGCCAACAGTACTTTTTTGATTTTCGGGGGCTAAAATATCGAAAAAAAATTAGGGTGGATTGGATTTTGTTTTGCTCGTTATTTCTTAAACTTTCAGTTTTCCGTTTTGTATTATATACCGTTTTGTTCATTTTTAAACGTAGTAATAAAGTGCAAACAATTTTGAGCCCGCCTTATACCTTATGCAGTGAGCTTAGAAATAACATACTCATTTCTGCACCTCACTCTATGCAGTTAGAACTACATTTTTATTTTGTCCATAAGTTGCTTTTTTAAGATGAAAAAAAAAAATGTTCTAGTTGTGAGTGTATGCTCAATTCTGTGAGGTACTGTAAGCGGTTTCTCTTAAAAAATGCACGCACTCTTTTGCAAGACTTTGCCCATTCACCTTTAAGTTTAAATTTAGGGTCATCACCTATATCCCGTCAAAAAAATGCTGGCCTTTGACCAGGATCTATAGGAAATACGTGTCTGTAGGAAATACGTTAACAAACATTGAAAAAACCAGAAAACAGCATCTTTGTAGGTATCAATACTGATTACATGAAGTCTAGGACCTTCTTTGACGGGCATTTTTCCATGTTTATCCAAGCAAAGAGCCAATGGAACGATAGGATGCCTAATATGACCAGCTGCATCAACGTCTACATAGCTCGAAACAGGCTGAGGTTGTAGGCGCAAGAGTCTTTGATGAAACTCATTATCGGCATAAAAGCTACAAACTTTCAGACAATTACAGCATACTTCAGGTTAAATTGTTAGCCATTCAAAAAACGATGTGAATCGTCGCGTCGTGGGTAACTCTAATATTTCTCCCAGAGGGTTACCACCTTTGTGAATAGTCCGGCGGCGCTTAGGTCGTTTTCTAGTGAAACGATCAAACGACTTTCTAACATGGTTTCGAATTGCTGATTGAATTGCACACCAGCAACTCCCTAGCCAGTACTCGGTTACCTTATATTGCGTACCGGAACATCAAGGAATTGAGGGAAATGAAATTGCAAGAGAAGGTGTGTCTAATACGTCCAAGTTCGCGCACACCGCGATTCCAATCATACACTTTTTCAGTGATTTCGACGCCAAGCTTTTCATAGAGGCTGGTGTTAGGCGGAGGCAGGGCATTTCCTATCGTGTCATCAAGAGCTTATGGTCGAAATATAACAGGGAAGAACGGAACAAATTTTGAAGCTACCAAGGGTTATTTATAGTCCCTTGATAGGTATTAACACTTACGGAAAGGACGTCTCAGCTAGCGAAGCACTGGAGCACGCGCCCATGCTCTTCCAACATGAGACTTAAGTCGTGGATCGAAACAGCTGGCTTTAGCCCAACTCAATTTGCAAGGTACGCAATTGCATTCAAGTCCTTCTGTCTCAACAAAGTGTAACAGGATGCTACAAAATATGAACTCTGTGACGGTGGCTACACTGGTGTATATGGTTGACGTTTTGTCGACACCTCTACTTGGCAACTTTCGTTAGAAGTTACCTTTTTTCGAGCAGGTACCATAAGTCATCGATTGGAACAAGTGAATCCTGAAAAGGAAGTATATTTGCTGACTAAGGAACGATTTCCAATTTCAACTTTTCTCAATTTCTCCAACAAGTGTAGAAAAATGGTGTCTCCGATTATCGTGCCGCTAATTAGATTTTGGGTGCCTTTGATCTTTCAAATAACGACCGATAAACGTTTCAAAAAATAAAATATTAGGTTGTCAAATATCTGGCAATACATCATTTGAAAGGTCTTGACATAACCTACAAAACGACGCTATGCATGATTAGTTTGGATACGAGCTCTGTAGCGCTTTGTACATAGCCGGAAAATTCAAAAGACAAAAAGGCGGAAGGGAGATATTTGACAACCTAACAAAAAAAATAAATACATGAGCCTATTTTGTGGCCGATTTTAAATTGTTGATCAACAAAGATGTGAATTGTAGGACATAATTGAAATTATTCGTATTACTCTAACCTCCCATAGTAGATTTGACGAAAAATTCATTTTTTAATTCATTCAATTTTTAGCAGAACACTCTGCACCAAATTGTATTCACAGCTTCTCAACTCGAAATTCTTCTCACTTGACACAAATACCGCAGCTCTCACAACGGTGTAGCGTCATCTCCGAATATTTGAACAAATGTTTTTTCCAGTTCCAGCTCCAGCCTTAATCGAATTCACCCAAATGACCGGCTAAGTCTACATTCAAAACAAACACCGCACACGATGACGACCGAACGGCAGAGCAGTTCCAAAGTGACAGCCAAACAACACGCGGCCCCTAATTGCCCGCCCCGACCGTGGTCCTCCACAAGGGACACGTCGAGCGTCTGTTGGTTTAAGCTAATGTTGCATCTGTTGATTTGGCTGTGCAAAAAGATTCTTGACAAACAAAAGGAACGAGTTGGCAAAGCGATGACGACTAAGCGCGTAAGAGAAAAAAATAAAAATCTAAATTCGCAGCTGAAAAACAGAGAACCGACTGCAAGTGGCAAACACAAGTACTTGCATATTTTTGAGATACAAATTCGGAATGTGGAATGCGAGTGCTTCTACGAGCGGGATGAGAGACGGTGGCTACTTGCATGTGAAATATGACCGAGAGGAACTCTGCCCCGGCATCGTTTTTTGATTTTGATTTGATGTGCGAATTTCGCTTTTTAATCGCCCGAGGGAGTTTCGTGAATGGAGATGATTGTTTTGTGCTCGCACCGGAAACTCAAATGCAACTGAATGCAGTTTTGTTTAGAGAAAAAAAGCACGTCATTTAGAAGTCGATGCGTTTGGTGTTCTAAATTTGAGAGGTCTTTAGTTTGGCCGACGATTCATAGGGTCCTGAAAGGTATTCGAGTAAATATCGTTCAGTCGACTGTCTTCAGGTTTAAATGTACTGCTGAAAAAAATTTGAGATGATGCAAAAGTATTTTAAACCTAAGTTGCAACGGAGAGTTCAAGAGAATGCTCAGAGAAATACTATAATTCTTTTAGCCCGCACGTGGTAAAGGTTTTGGAGCCACTCTTAAGTGTAAGAAACAGAAATAGTTTTTCTCAGCAACTTTTTTGAGTCAACTCTCTAAAAATTTGGACATTTCGTGTCATTTATACGCCTTTGCGACACTGTAAGGCGTCTGAGTGGGCGCCATGGCTTAATCTTTAGTGCGTCGGACTGTTAAGCGAGAGTACCAGGGCTCGAATCCGGCTCGGGGAAATAACACCACAAACATTCTTTCACGACCCCACCTCCAGCGAACGACTGACAATCCTTCCGGAGTACTTCTGTCATAGAAAGCTTTCGCAATTCGCATTAAACAGTAGGTCCCCTCCACTTGTGTCAAATTATATCGCAACACAACACAGTGGAGGTGCGAACTGGCTAGGCCCTGTATGGGCTGTTACGCCGACTATTTATATATTTATTGTAAGGCGTCTGAGACAGTAAAATATTAAGGTAGCTGAAAACAGTCCAAGCTATAGATAAAGTAAAGCCGGACTAAATACTCTTGTGGGAATTTACGCAAACTGCGCTAGCCACCTGCACTAAAAATTGAACTCAATAAAAACTTTCTAGAACTATGGCCTGCTCTTTATTCGAAACAAAATGAAAAAAGCAAATAAACTGATACTTACATAGAAAAGCGAATGAGAATAAGTGAACGAGAATAGACTAGACTTAAAACTTGAATAAGCACTTACGGCGAACTCTCTAAATGCAACCAAGTAAAGTCTGTCGTTGGTTATTTGAGGCTGAGTCCTTTCGTTTCACAAAAGCACATGTTTAGTGTCATTCTTATAGGTTAAAGTCATAAGTAGCTAGTCTTAGTTTCCGCACACAAATTTTTTAAACCTTTACTTATAATATTATAAAGGTGAAGAGTTTATTTGGTTGAACGCGGTAATATCAGGAACTACTGAAAGGATTTTCATACAGTTTCACCAGTAGTATTGTGGACTTCCTGGGAAGGCTTTAAGCTATATTCTTTAGACATTTTGACCACAGTGAATATCAAGAAGTGCCAAACTTCTGAGGCGGACGGATGCAGTCGAATTGTTTTAAATTAAACTCCATCTAACTTGAACACTTTTTTGCTACTCTTGGTCTATTTTCAACACCGCTTAGTCGATTTTTTTTTATTTTGTTATAAAATAAACATAAAATGTCCTCTCGCAGCTTGTATCAAGGATGCACAATCGCATCCTTTGACTCTCTCAGGGTGACCCTAGACGACGAACATCCTCGCAAAACATGCTCGTTCGCGCTATCCCGATACGAAGAGCACATTTCACGAACATGCATTTCGTGTTGATTTTTGTAGTGCAAACACGTCGGAGAAAAAAACACATGTGGTTGCCCTTATGATTGCTTACCCATACAAGAAAGAGAGAGAAGATGAAGTCCATAGCAAAAATTGCTCATAGAATGGCAACTAAAATTTCTCGCTAAACTCGCAAAAATTAATATTGAACTCCCGAAATGAAAGAATCGAGTTTGTATGTATGTTTTAATTGTACTTCAAGCCGGTAGTAAAGTTTTTAAAATATCTCAAATGGTTTGAGTTTTATTTAAAAAAAAGTTGTCACGTCCTTATTGGAAAGCTCTTTATCACGGGTTATTTAGGATTAAGAGAGAGAGAGAGAAAATTGGAATTGAAACGGGTCCATAAAATAACCCACAGCATAGGTTTGATAGAAACTTTGCCTTAGAATAGAATTCATTTTGAAGCAAAAATAATTGGCACTGATCGCCGAAGGGAAAACATTCTAAAAACTTTTTTTTAACTTCATGGCTAATCATGCAACATTAATTCAATTACATACAGTGCTTCACAAAAGTTTGTAGTAGAGAAATCTGGCGAAAAATGCCGTTTATTCCCAAACCATATGTGACAATTAATTTTGGAAAGAGCAAAGTACAAAGCTTCAGAATCGATTAAAGTCAATACAATACTCTTTTATCCATTCAAAAGTTATAACAAAAACAACAACCAATATTGCCAAAAGCGATCCATCAAAGTTTGCGTACGGTGAGTAAATTTTCTCAATAAGGATTATTTAAATAACTGTAGCTAATCAAGGATGCAAGTATATATATTGTCTTTGTATACCTGTTGTTAGCAAGTGGCGTAATATAAAAAGTTCACAAATATGGTAACAAACGACCAAATATATCTTTCAAAATAAATTGCCACATATGGTTTGGGAATAAACGTCCTTTTTCGCCAGATTTCTCTATCGTACGCAAACTTTTGTGAAGCACTGTATTAGAACTTGGCGTTAGACTTCTATTTAATGCTTCGAAACACAAACTGTGATCAGAGTCGTTTTGCAAAAAAAAATATTCACTAGCAGGTTTTGCCTGATTTAAGATTTTCTTTTTTTATTAACATTCCTTGCCCCAATTCAAAATTTTCTAACGAAGCAACTGTATCATTTTCTTTTTGAAAAGTAGACATATGTCTCTCTGTCGACATTTGTCTGGATGGCCATTTTTGTCTATACCCTCTCCATGTGTCTGCAACACTCGAAAAGTCACGACCAAGTCCGCCAATTGTCCCAATTCCGTGAAACTTTTGGCGGTAAAGCACCATGCTCACCTCGATCTTGCATAAACCTCACGTAACACCCACTTGAGACCCCCAACATATTTCTGAATAAAATTGTTTCCATCCTCCAGGGATGTCTGCGCTCACACACTTACCCAACATCACACTCCCCCACACGCCACCGCTATAGCCACCCACAAAATCATAAGAGAGAGAGAAAAAAACTTTTTAGAAAAAAATGTCCTTTTCCACAGTTAACCCAAGAGCTTCCCTAGCATTCTTCTCGTCACCTACAAACAACAGCACACCACATTGCTTCTCCACCACCATCATTATCATGAATTGCATTTCACTCTCCTCGAGCAATACTCATCAACACTTCCCCCCAAAAAGGACCAGCGACAGTCACATCACATCGGCAAAAAAGAAAAAAAAAAAAACGAATCCACACCAACTGAATCCCTGCCGTCGTGGTATTGGAAAGGAGGAGAAAAATAGAGAAGCAAAAGAACCAGCAAAAAATAAAATTTATTAAGTAAAATACGTCATTCAACAGAAGAACTGCATTAACACAACCAAACCCCAGCTACACTTCCCCACAACACACTCCTGAGTGATCCACACCGCCGACAGAGAGAGAGGCGAGAGTAAGAGACACACACCAACCACCATCACGGATGCAACCACAAAAAACTGCACTAAGCCACTGCTAAAACTGCATTCGTATCTCAATCCGCCTCACCACCACAAGCCACGGATTCTTGCTGGTGCATCTCTCGCCGCAGAACACATAATACCGGTGAACGCGCGCCGCATAATACACCAACAACAACAAAAACAACGCAAAACAACCAAAGAAACACAACAAACGCCGCGCCATGCCGGCATCTCTCGGTTGCGCGGAAAAGTAATTCGAACAAAAGAAAAAAAATTAACGGAGGTTAATTTAATTAAGTTATCCCCAAAAATTAACTGTCACTTGGGGGGCTCCATCTGTCAAAAAATAATGGAAAATGGGTCCTGCCAAAAGTACATTTCTCATGAATTTGTGAATCACTTTTTTTCGTCACCGCCGTCTAAGCCAGTGTAGAAGTGCATTCGAAGTGCATAAGCAAAAGCTTCTTTCCAACTGCATTCACTCATACGAATGCAGCGTGTGTGTGTACATCTGTGTGCGTGTTTTTTTTTTTTCGTTGCAAAAAATCTCTTTTATACGATATTCGCTCGTAAGTTTTTCTCTCGCCAAGTTTTTTTTTTTTTTTTTTGCTGGTGTGTGCAACACCGCACACGTTCTCACACCGGAGTGAGATGGTTTTTTGGCTTACTAAGGGGAAATATCTCGACAATAGAGACTAGTTGGATAGAAAAATCAACAGAAAAAAAAGTGCATGTAATCGCACACACAGGCATCCCCCCTGTAACTTGAAAAGACGACCACGACTACGACGACGAAGACAGATACTAGAAGAGAGAGAACTACACGAGAGAAAACCTACTACTACAACTACTAGAACAGACAACAAACGAAAATCGGGTAAAAAAAAGTGCAGAAAAACTGCAACAGGAGAAGGAGCACAGTGGGAGAAAAAAAAAACGCGAAAGAAACTTGGGAAAAATATGGGAAAAATGAGAAAACACACAAGACGAAGAAGAAACGAAGCGGAGAAGCGAAAAAACTCGCAAAAATTGAGGTTGGTGGTAGTGTGTGTTTTGGGACGGGGGCAAATACAAGGTTACACTTCGCTTCTCGCTATATGTAATGTATATAATACTTTTAGTTATTGAATCGCTCTAAAATTGTAAGGAACTAAAAATATATACACTCAACCTAGGATTTTTCTTCTTCTACATCTATTGCGTGTTTTTTTTTTTGTCTGTTTCTGTTTTTCCTTCCTTGTGCTTTTTTTTCTCAATTTTTTCCCAATGAGTTTTTCCTTAATTTCTTTTTATGTGCGTTATATTTTTTTTTTGTGTGTGCCCTCCTTATGAATTGATTTTGAAAAAAATGTTCACAAAAAACTTAAATTTGAATTTTTTCGTTCAAAAGTGCACAATTTGACAGTTGACAGTTGGGCAATTAAATGACATTTGATAAAAATCTGTGTAAAATTAGAAAAAAAAAACTTTGGAAAAATCGTAACATGACATTGACTGTGGCGCGATGATGATACGAAAAGAATTTCAGTTCTGCCGGCTAGAGTGAGACAGACAATAAAAAAAAAAAAACAAAAATTCAATTTTTTTGCGTTTTTTTACACACGAATCTGGGCAGTATAAGTCGCATTTAGTGCATAAAGTTAGTTAGTGTATGTGCGCGGAATAGTGCATGGCGGTATTTTATTCTCGGTGGGCTTAATTCTGACAGATAACAATACAAGTGCGCGTCGCTAGTTGTTTTTCCGAGTTTCCGCTTGGTTTTTTGGCCGTTAATTGCTAAAATCACATTTGACAGATGTGTTCCTGTGCGTAGTTCTGACAACTGTCATCGAGGACCGGCGAAGACTGGAATTTTTTGGCCGTGACGCGTGTGTAAGAAGTACTTAGTGCCCGCACCTGTTTTCGGCGTGTCCTTGAAATCCTCCATGCTCCATGCGGCCGAATGTCAACTTGCAAGTGACAGTCGATCGGTTGAAGCCCTTCAAATTCAGTGCCGGCCCCGAGGAATGCCTTAAATTAGCGCAGTAAAAACGTAACAAGAGCTTCAAAAAGTGTCCAAGTCCCCCCTCACCGTTAAATCTGCGTGTGTGTGTGTTTTTTTTTTTTGGGGAGGGTAAGCCATTTTTATTGTGCGTCTCCCTCTCATTCTGTGGCTCTCTCTGTTGTAACCATTTTAATTGCCTATGATTGGCCATCATCGTTCTTCGAGTCTAGAGATAGCCAAATTCTAGTCGCTGAGCTGTTACTGTCAAGCGGGGTGGCGGAGGCCCTCCGGCCATTCCATTCTGACAGGACAATCTGACAGATTCTAAGCCACACCAACACGCACACACCACACACGCAGCCAGCGGCGAAAAAGTTCTTTTTTGGAAAAATTTCCACTGCTTGCTTCGGCGATGGTGTCGTCGTCGTCGTCGCATTTTTTTCTCCACGTGCAAGTGTGTGTGTGAACTGCATCATGCTTCCACACACTCTAAAGTATCTTCACGGCGTATCTATATCGAAAATAACTATAGAAATATGAATTTTTTTGCCTGGACTTTTTTTTTAAAAAAATTTTTCTCTTCTTTATGCTCTTTCAATGCGAATGCAGTTGGACTTTTTTTTCTGCTTTGCTTTTGCACGCACGCAATTGGCGCACATACAAAGCTAACTAATGCCGCACACATGCACTGTCTACAAATTGGTGTGTGTTGCATGTGTTGGTGGATGCACTTTTTTTGTTGATTTAAAGCTAAACAATTTCGTTGATGATGATGATAAATAATTTTTTTTTATTTCAGTTTTTTTTATTAGGGAAAAACAAAAAAAGAACTTTTTTTTGGGATCAAAGCAACAAGTTATATTTCGTTAGAGAAAATTTGTCGTATCTTTTTGTTGTTGTTACATTTTCCTCGTCTACATGTTGAGATTTGATTGATATTTAATAAAATAAAACAAAAAAGAGTAAAGTAAAAGGGATGTCAACAATGCTGATGACGATGATGCAGAAGAAATGAAAGAAATTATTTTTTTTTTCTCGCAATTGACTGTTTTTTTTTTTAATCGTGCGTTATTTTGAGTTTTCGTTTTTTTTTTCGGTTGATATATGGAAAAGCGGGGATGTATTGTGTCGTTTATTTGTTCGTCTCTTGGTTGTTTTTCGGTCGGAATTTTTGTTGTTTTTTCCTTACGTAGCTCTGGTGGCTGGCTCGCGACTTAGTGAGGAGGGTCAGTCCGAAATTCATGCGGTGATTCGGTGGTTTGCGTGAGTTGTTCGACGCGTATGGATACTGGCAAAATAAATAAAAAAAAAAAAATTATCAGAGAGAATTCATCGTCGGTGTTAAATAAATTACATGGCGATTCATGGACAAGGATTCTAAGTCGGTGTCGAGGTTGCTGGACTGTGTTTGAGGTGAGTTATTTTCTTTTTTTTGAAACGGAAGTCGTTTCTTTTTCTTGTGCTTACATTGTTCCCATTCTCATTTCGGTTGTAATTTTTTTTGCACCCCTCGCGATGCAGAGGAGCGTTCATAATTCCTGCACGCTATCATGTTATACTCTGTTTTTTGCAACATGTTTTGAACTCATCCTCGGAGGCATTGTTTTCTAATTAATTGCTGTTCTGGGTGATGTTTGATTAGGGCGTCGAACTCTGTAATAGCCATGTTCTGGTGTGTATTTGGTGCATTGGAAAATGATTCCATTGTCACGAAATTTAAGGCTTTAGTGAACATCTTTTGTTTGATTGCGGGCTTCTTTTCTTTTCAGTTGTTCGTTCCTGATATCCACTGGCAATCTATCACTCAGCAGTTTTTAGTTCCTTTTTCTTATTTCGGGTCAGACATTTTGCAAAGGTGTCCATACCCTCCCGGAACTCAACATTTTGTCTCAATGAATAAAATCGATCGATATTTTGCAGAGTTTCTGGCTTCAAAAATAAATAAATTTGCTTTGACGAATTTGTTTTCTTTTAATTTCAAAAGTTTTGCGTAAGACTTCGAATTGGGATTCAAAACACTAGAAAGTATTTTAGGATTGAATTTTTTAAAGTTTTTTTTTTTTTTTACCATATTCTTGGTTCATTTTCCCCAAAAACTGTCGAAATCTTTGACAAAATCTAAACTCAAAGAGAAACATAGGAAAAAAGTTTTGGAAATAAGATTTTGACTGAGGCAAAGCAAAAACTATGACACTCAGTTGTCACGAAAAATTCCAAGAGGATCTAAACATGTTAAATCTAACTTTCGAAAGGTTGTTTTGAAGTAGCGAAGACGTCACTAAGGGTTTTATAGTTCAAAAGGCTTTCGGAGATTTCAGATCACTGTTTTGGTACTGTTTCTTTGACAGCGATCTTAAGTTGCTACAAGATGTGCACGCAATTGAAGGGTAATAATAGTTAAACATTAAATAACCCCCGTCAAAATTCCAAAGGAAAAATATTTCTATTGATTGCTTGTAATTAACCTTCTGCGACTGACGTGGTAGTCTAAAAGACACGCAAAAAAAAAAGAAATGAAGTAGCCTCGTTGTGGTTTCATTTTATATTCGCGCCTACTTCTTGTCACTTTTTTTTAACTGTTTACATTTTTATGTTTTACTAATAACATAAATATACCCCTATATTAAACATAAGCTTGTTAAAAGTTGCAATTCCAAAAAAAAATCTTGAAAACAGAAGGTGGTAAAATATAGGTGTTTGTTGAACCGCACGTCAGTGAAATTGTGAAAATTGAGTCACGTCAGTCGTATAGGGTTAATTTAAGAATCACACTGAACAATAACAGAACTTTAAGTTAATTTGAAGTAGATTGTCAGATTTGTCAGATTGCCATGCGCGGCTTTGTCACCTCTGATGGTCGTTTATTCGCAGATAAATTTTTTCACAATTCATTAAGCTCTCCTGTGGGGGACTTCTCTTCCTTCTTTATCTGAAAGTGCTAGAAGAATGAGCACTAGAAGGCTAATCGCAACTGGCTTTAGGACATCTCACTGAAGTTGTTTAGGTTGTAATTGAAATTGGAATATGCGTAGTTCCATTACCCTGTGTTTGATTTAAAAATGAATTGTATGGAACTTTTAATTTACTCTTAGCAGCTAATTTTTTTTTTTTTACTTATTTTGTCTTCACGACTATAATATTAAGATTTATCGGACAAACATGGTCAAAGCACTGGAATCAATTTTTTTTGGAAAAGTTACAGTGCAACTAAATTCATATCTCTCACCTCATCTTGAAATAAACATCGGCTGTCGTTTTTTTGTTCTACTATTAAACGAAAAAATTCTAGTTTAAGGGAAGGTTTATATTTTACTTTTTTACCTGAAATTCAGCTTTTCTTCCAAAAAAAAACCTTCTCTGGCACAGTCTAGAAGCAGCCTACGATCCTTTTTGAGTGTTCTCGCCATGTCAGTGTCTTTCGTACGCTTCTTCATTTTTTTTTTTTTAAACAAAAACTTAGCTCTACTTCTAGATTTAGCTTCAAAGCTGTGATACATAAAAGTGATTTAGATCAATGATTGCTAAAATTTCATATATCAAGTTGAACAAATCGGCTCTGATCAGCGCAAGTCCACTGCCCCCACCCAAAAGGTCCTTAATGACTCCAAAGGAGAAAAAAAAAACTTACTAAAAGTCTTGGCACCCCTCTTCACAAGTCCCATTAACAAAAAAAAAAAAAAAACCGACCGTCAACCATTTCTGTGACTTGCACCTCTCGTCGTCGTACAACCTCGTCATTGCATTGCATTTTGTGCAGTGGCGACCACCGCACAGATGGTGCGCTGCTAAATTACTCCTTTTGCATCATCGACGACGGTCAAGGTCATGAACCTGTTTTTCTACACCGCAGCCTGTTTCACTGTGCCTGCCTGCTTGCCTGCCTGCGCGCGCCATTAAAGCGCACGATGTAATTGTATCCGAGTACCAGCAGTTTAACGCTGCTGTTGGCTGCTGCAACCGATGTAGCGCAACCCCTCTCACAATGAGGATTAGATTAGGATGTGTATGCAACATGAATACACAAGTATAACAAGTTCCTTAAGGCGCATCGAGTTAAGTTTTTGACTTTGCATTTCCTCTTTGAAGTCGTCAATCGAGCATCGGCAAAGCTGCATTCAATGTGATAAGAGGAGCAAGGCATTTTATTGGCGAAGCGGGTTTTCTGTGGTGATATTTTGTCGATCGGTTACTACTGATAGTGATTCGGAACTGAAAGGATCTGAGAACAGAGCTTGTTAATTGGGAAAATGGTTGTCCAAAGGAGTTGTATCAGGAAAAAAGGATTACTTCCGGGATCTAATCTCATAAAATCAACAGTATTTAAGATCCTTTAATTGTCAGATATTCAGAAAGTTACTGAGACCGTAAACAGCGGTCTTTTTCCCGTCATAAGGAACAACGCCTAGTGATCTGATCGCGTGACGATAAAGTTGAACTATTGTAGAACTTGGTTCTCGAAGCCAATCATCTGGATTTTGAAGTAATCCTGTCAGCTTTGTTTTCTTTCATGGGAAGCGATTTAAAATTATTATCTTAATTCAAAACGTAATGGGCGATGTGGTTGGACCTTACTCTACATTTATGAGGAGACAATAAATAACAGATTTTTTGGTGAAGAGGTCAATTCTTGTAGAGCATCAACTCTCAAAATAAAAATGGTTGCATTAAATTCTTTCTTTTCGATGCATTGTCAGGATTTTTTTTAAGGTTGTTTGTTATGTTTTAAAGTCATAAAAATCACTCTTACTTTTAATTCTTAAATTGTATTGGTAGAAATCCCAGATTTGTTCGTAAGCTGCTCAAAAGGTTAAGGTGGCGAAAGACATGTGAATGTTTTTTTCCTTGAGTGTCTTTTTCTTAACCTACAAAATTATTGCTTTACACAAACTTTGGAGCACGGTCTTTGCTTGTACCGAGAGCTATTTAATTCACATTTTTTTTATATATCTGTGTATCTCAGCAGTCCGATTGTAGTTTTTTTGATTGGATTGGTCCGAACCACATCCTTAAATTCATCAGTTGACTCAAACTCCGTATGACACTCGTACCAAAGCTCTTTCGTTCATTTCCTGGTCAATCGTCAATAAAAGGATTTTAAATGTTTATCTTTTATCTCCTTTACATGCAAAGATTGCACCAAAATACTCTGTGGGTCGTGGTACTGTGACTGAACTTCCAAATAATGCCTTCCTAACCTTCCTAAACTTGAACACCTTGTTGTTCTGGTTTTTCAACAATTGATCCCTTTATTTCTTGATGCAGATTTCATTCATTTTCAATAGTGTGTCATGATTTATAGTCCATAGAAAAGGGTTTGAAGAGAATTTAATTATGATATTAATGTTTGAAGACAGACAAAGAAGAAGTTGAGCTTTCTAAGCCGGATAGTTCGTTCGAGAAATTAAAAAATGTTCCAAAAAGCATTGTGCCCTTATCGTCTTTACTTCAAAAAGTTTTTTTTTTAATTATACACTCATCCCTTTGTTTTGCACGGTCTAGTTTTACGCGGTTTCACCTTTGGGCGTTTTTATATATCTACCCAAATTCGATTTGCCCGACTTTGCTTTGCGCAAAATAACGTTTTTTTCACCAAAGTATCATGGCTCACCATGTTTTTTCGCTCATAAATCGTTTTGCGCGGTTTTGGTTTGCACGAAACTTTCCATTTACCTTACCTCCGCACAAAGCGAGGGATCAGTGTCCTGAACACATTTATTCAACCTCAATCAAGTTTTAAGCTTTTATTATTATAAAGTTTGGTTGTAGAAGTTATCAAAAAACTACTGAAATTTTGATCATTGTAATATTCGTCCCACAAGCCATAATCGATAAAATTCAGTCAACATGTACTGACGTTACTGACTGTAACGAGGTCAGCATTCGCTCACCAACAGGATAATTACTCTAACTAAACTTCGCTTTTAGTGAATGAATAGTTGCTTTATAAGCCACGAAGTCAAGTCAGGTCTCAAGCAAAGTTCAAAAATGCCTTAATCGATTGGCATCAAACCAATTTAAATGTCGTTGAGGTACTTGGGAACATTTGGGCCGGAATCAGAATGATATTTCGAACTATAAAATCGAAAGTTGTCATAAAAACGCATCTGCAAGAGGTCTATAATCATTCCAAATATTGAAAAATTTGGTGGATTCAATGCCGTTTCGTTTTCTGTTGTTATAAAACCACAAGAGTTTGCCATGAAATATTAACTTCATTTATACTGCATAACATTACTAAATTTCGTGTAATGCCTACTTACTTTTGTGATATAAATTTTGACTTTGTTTCTGCTCCCAGATTCCACAGTTATAGTCCGATTGGCTTAGGTTTTTGAAAAGCTATTGAATTTTCGAATAAAACTGCATTCAAGGTTTTTTCGTAAGCTATATTTGGTGAATTATGGTTTTTACATAAGTAGAAAGCCCTCCGTTTTGTCTTACTTACTTTTGTAGTCTGTTGACTGATTGTAGTCTATTGACTGATTGTAGTCTGTTGAAACTTAAAACTCTAAAACTCTTCAATTACTCGATGTCAATCAAATATTATTGTAATATAAATTACAAGCAAGTAAGTAACTACTAAACAGAAGCCTTAATGGTATGAATAATATGATTTAGTGCTTGTTTTCTGTATCCGTACCTGTACCTTAATGTTATCAAAGTCTAATAGGAAAATTTATATCGTGGGTGCTTGCAATGGGTTCCTTTTATTTATTTAAACATTTATTTCCTGTCAATAACCTGTTTGAAATATATTACTAATAATAAGTAGTGAGGGCACTGGCTGCAAACACTGTCGGTTCTGGCTTCCTTTTATTTTTCGACATTATTTAGAATTTTAAGTACAGATCTTGGATTACTTTTCTAATTGGGCTCAGTAGCTTTAGTAAAATCGTGAACGTTATTGAAACACAATCTACGGATTACGTCTAAAGAGTATTTCTAATTTGATGGGATGAAATATGCGCCATTCGACAGTAACAAATACATTACAGCAAAGTGATCGTGTGGAGTAGATCTCATTACGGAAGTAAATGAAACTCTATTTTTTATCTAAAAACCATGTAAATGCTTTATCACCTGACGTTTAAGGATTATTGAGAGAAATTGATTGAAACTTACAAGAAATTCATTTTAAAAGCAAACTGCCACATGCCACACAACAACTGATCAACTGAAGAGGAAAGTTTTCTAATCAAGATCCAAATGAATAGCCACTTTGAATGCAATTTAAACTGTTGGATTTTTCTTTATGCCGCTATGTTTTGTTGTTTATTCATCTAAAATATTCTACAATTCTAAAAATTAAAATAGATTCAAAGTGAATTTGAGGCCTGAAGTTCACCACCTTTTCTTATATGTAAGGGTTTTACATGAAATTTTTGATTTAAGGAAATGAGTCTTCAAAAATCAGTAGAAAACATAACTCTAATAGGTGATTATATTAAATTAAATGCCATACTGAAATCCAGTATAAGTTCTTAACTTAAAACAACCCAGCAACTAAAGTTTTCTGTACTTTATTCAAATACAACATTTTTGGACTCTCATTTTTAAATGAGCCATTCAGAGCACAGATTGATAACCTCCATAAAACAAAAATTGGAAAAAAACGATGAAATAATTTTAATTCGCCTCGGAAATACACTAAGTTTTTTTCAAATAGTTGTTTAATGGTGGTAATCTTTATCATTAAGGAAAAATATTGTAAGCATAAGAAGTTATGACTATACCAAGTGCTTTGACACTTAAACCTAAAATTTTTAAAAAAGTGGAGTAAATCAATCTGTGCTCTGGACGGCTTGAATTGCGTTCAATTTATCAAAAGGAATTGATAACCTCCTGAAGCAAAAATAAAGTTAGTATTTAAATTCAAACATGCTAGCTCCAAATCGTTCTAAAACACTTTTTTTGACCTCTGGACGATGGGGAACCTAATGGGCAGCAAGGAACAGGCCCGTTCGGTTCCAAGAAGTGTGTGACTTTCGCCCACTAAAACCACATCGTGTCCAGTGCTTCATGACACTATTCACTCTGGGACCGCTTTCACATTACTTTAGAGTGGTGTCGTTTTCTTCCCCCATGGGGACCGATTTTTTTATATTCTTCATCTTGTTAAATTAATCTTGCCGGTAAGGCTGTAAGCGTTCTTCATCTGGGGTGATATTGTCTTCTCTCCCTTTGTTTCTTAGCACTAATTCTACGTGTGCCACGATTTTTGGTCCAAATTGTCTCCTTTTGTTTCTTAGCACTACTTTGGTCTACGATTGTTGGTCCAAATAAACCAATGAACTAAACACGATAGGTTCGAGTTTATCATTTTGCAAATCCTGCGAAAGTTGCACTTAAAAATGTAATAAGACTTGTGACTCCCGCTAATAATGGTGTTTAATTTACATAATGGCAATTGCCAAACTTATTGTCTAGGTGGAAATCTTTGTATATCGATCAATAGACATTTTTCTAAAAGGTCGCTACGGCAACGACGGTCGAACCTTTCAATGTACAAAATGGAACAATTCCTTTCTTTTCTGAATCCTCGAAGTGCTAACACTGAGTTTTTTCGTTCCCGGCCAGCATCAACTTTAAGATCAATTTTTTTCCTCAGAAATTCTATTTCTCTTTTTTTACGGGCAAGGATTTTGCAATTGGTCGGCTATTTCAACAATTTGAAACAAGCATATTATTAGTTACTGGTATTTTGAATTTTTTTTTTACATTAACCGCGTCTCAATTGGATTGCATTGCATTCACCAGGATCATACGCCATATGAAGTGATCATACGCCATTCAAAAAAAAAAAAAAAACATCGCAAAAACTCCGCTTTCACTGAATTAAAAATTAATCGATGGTTGTTAAAACAGCATCTTTACTAGAGACAAAAATCTGTATTTTTCGTAGAGCAAAATATACTGTTGATGCTGATTTCGCATTCAAATTTGAATGTGTTTCAGGCATTCAATTTTTACTTTATTTTATTTATGTAGGAACAATACAAATAAATTTGCACAGTCCAAACTGTGAGCGCCGGGGAGCAGAGCCCATATGGCACCGGTGTTCAATGCTTTCTTCTGTCAACGCAAAGCAATGCCCGTAAGCAATTCAAAAACGTAATAAAAGTGATTTCGAAAAATGTGTTACCTATGTTGTTTTAACAATCATCGATTCAGAACAGAATTAAAAACTAACTCGTTGAGGAGAATTATCATTGGCAGAGATGCTAGAAGAAGGCACTCCATATTAGACATTTTGGAGTACATGTGTTTTCTATTTTCTGCCTCTGTATATGCCAAACTTTAGATTTTTTTTTTAGATCTTTTCTTAATCGAAGATAATTTTGTAATAAAAATGTAATATTGTTTTTTCGTATAATGTTCTCAAAACTTTGGCATTGAATTCTTGGATTGGCCATATGTAATCTTACTCGTACTCTATAAAATCACAAATTTAAGAAAACCTGCCTCCACCAAACCCTATTAGGAAATTCTTTGCAGAAAACAACTCTTCGACTGCCTACACAGAAACAATTAACAGACTGAAAATTTTTCTCTGACTAATCGTCTGACAAAACCAAAACCATCTGTTGCGAAACTAATCAAAACCTTCTCTGCTCTCGCCACTACGCCTGTGACCTTATCAAACACAGAAAAAAGCAAACAAACACAGCAGATAAGGTTGAAGTCAAAAAAAGAAAAAGAAAAATTCCAGGAAACAAAATTGTTTCTCCTCCAAAATCTCAATGTCATCCGTGAAAATTTATTCTTAGATCCTATACACCGCTCACAAATCACACATACTTTTTTTTCCCAAAATTAATTAAAATGCAATGTCACCCCTCCCCACTCACACACGCACACAGACATACATCCCATTTCGTACGTAATCTATAAAAATAACGCGCAAGCCAAAAACAAAATAAAAGAACTTGTGCAAAGTGCACAACAAGTTTTTGACAAGTAAATACGACAAGGAAATTGTGCTGCATTCTCAACCACAAAAGATACACAGATACGCTCGTGTAACAAACGCGTGAGCATCACTCGCATGTGTGAAGCATGTGTACAAAGAAATTAATCTCAAAAACAACGCATAAACATTTATTAAGTTAGAAATGAATTATAAAAAATAAAAAAAAAAACCGAAAGAACGACAAAACAAAAACCGATTCATCTGGCGGTTTTCTAGATACATCGCTAGCCCGGGGGCCTCTCCATCAAACAACAGTGGCGGCCAGTAACAGTGCACCAAAAACTACAAAAAACGAAATAAAACATTCTACAATAACTTGCGCCCGTCGTTGGTGGATTTGTTGGTTGGTTCTCGTTCGTTCGTACGTAACCCGAAAGCCCGTCGAATAAAGAAAAATATAGATTGCCTTGAAATTAAATTGTGTGCCGGGCTCTAGAAATGTGGGCCGGCCGGTGGGATAGAACAAGAAGAAGGTTAACTAAAAAACGGGGTGGTGGCGCGGGATCGGAGCGGAGAGCAAGAGCTGCTGTGCTTTTGAGTGGTGTTGTGATTGTGCATGTCGTTGTAATAATGCATTTCGTCTGTTTCCATTTTTTTTTATTTTGGATTACTTTTCCGTCGTTTGCTTGCCGTATTCGCTCTCGCCGCATGGCTTTAGATTTGGCTGTCTCGCTTTCTATCGAAAATTGTTGTTTTCCTTTTTTTTTTTTGCTTTTTTCTGCACTCGTTTTATTGACGTATTTTGGCGGTGTCGTCGTTGTGGTGGGACGGAGAGAATTTGCTATAAACCAATAAAAAAAAACTTTGAAAACTGATTACAAATAACGGCATTTATGCCATTTTGATTGTCACACTGTTCGGTCTAGTTGTTCATCGGGTGGAACTCAGACTCACACTCACACAGAGACAACGGAAGTCCATTATCTCCTAAAAAAAAAATTGTTCGAGGATACACCGCCCGAGTGGTTTGCTTGTGTTTTCCCCCAACCCGCTCACGTGGATTATCGAAAAACAATTTTTTTTATTTCTTCTTTTGTAACTTGTCGCCTGTTGCCACCCAGTTTGGAACTATTTTTCGAGTCCATACACACACATACATACACCGAGAGCAGGGTTGTTGCCTGTTGCGCTTCTGCGGGGAATTAAAGCGATTGCGCCACCCTTCCACCCTTTGTCGTTCCTTTGTTCGGCGTGGGCGAGTGGGTGGCTTTAAATTGCACTCACACAGATGCATCTGCTTGCGGTGGGTGAGGTGGGGTCATCTTTTTTTTTTTGGCGACCTGACGGGTGGGTGGGGTGTGAGCCGCCCCAATCACTGCCATGAGCCCGAAATGCTACAATTTTCACCCTTCGACAGCGGCAAAGTGCGCGGTTCAGTGGTTTCACAGGTTGTATCTGCTGAATTCTGTTTTTGTTTTCCTTGTTTCGGATTTTTTTTGTGTGGTTCCTCAACCCCCTAGACTGAAGAGGGAGGGGTAGTAGTGGTGCATCTATTACCGTCGTCATCATTGTTGTGGAGAAAGGCGATGGATTTTTTTTGGCGTTTCGTTTATTACTTTCGTGCTTTTGAGAATGGGTAGCTGTGCGACATCGTGAAGGAGAAAAAAAAATTCGGTGGTGGCATTGGGCGCTGTGATTTGGAATATTGGAAAAACATCGGGGGTCTGTGCAGCCATAATCTAGGGGATAGAGGGCTCCAATATTTCATTTCGGACGAGGACAGTGGCCCTTTGGCAAGGGCATTGTTTGCCAGATTATAGATATGACGTGTTGTTTTGAGAAAATGAACGTGTGGGCAGGGTGGCAATGCAGCTCAGAAGGCCACAAACGACAGTAATTGGGGTGGGGTTAGTCAACAGCGGGTTGTAATTTGGGGAGCGAAGAGCTGGAGGGCTAGCGCAGAGCAATAAAAGCTGCCCTTTAATTGGGAAAAAGTTTGTGGATGCGCGCAGAGAAGAGTTTTTGCAAGATTTTTTACTCAAATTCTTCCCTTGATGAGAATTTTCGCTACTCGAATCCCAATCACAGTAGAGGATTCCTATTTTTTGACTTATTGGTCTGCCATGGTCAACGACCTGTATGCATACATCAGTTTCGAGTTTTTAGGATAATTAGTGAAATGAATCCTTTTCACTCAACACCGATTAAAATGAATCACATTCAACGCTCTCAACAATGAAATCAAAAGATTAAATTTAATTTAGCGCAAAACCAGCGGCGGAAATGTATAAGCTGATAGTTGATTGTTGACTATCAATATTTTCGTTTTGCGATTGCGTAGTGTGATTATCACATTGACAATCACAAAAATGTGACAGATTTCGTGTGAAACCTAAATAGGTGTCATTTTCATACAACTCCTTGTCATTCGTATGATATTGTTTTGCTGAAATGTAGACTGTACGACAGAATTCGCGATGATCTCGCTGCACCAGATAAAAAACAATAAGACATTAAATTAAATACAATAAAATATGAAACATTAGTTTTTTTTTCTTTTGTAAGGAATTTTTATTGATAAAAATGTATATACCATTAGGAGAAGTTGTGGAGTTGTACGGGAATCGACTGAAGAGAAGAACATGGAAAGAAAAATCATGAAAAATCACGTTTCAGTTTCGTGAGCTTAAGTTCGTTGTATGTTTTGGCAACATTCAATCCCAATTTTCTGATTTTCAATTCTTTCGCCATTTTCTCTTCTTTTATCAATTCCTTAAAAACTCCACAAGTTTCTTTCAACATTTTTGAAATTGAGTCACCGCTTGCTTTGCAAAATATGATTCTTGCAGGTTGATTTGCTTCTGCAATGACTTCTTTTTCAAATTTGTGAAAATCATTTCAATCAATTTTTGAATTTGACATTTCACAATTACAAGTGATGCCTTCTTTTCACATTTTTTTGTGATCACATTATACAATCGCAAATGTATTTGATAGTCAATGTTGAGCATCAGAAATGTGATAGTCAGCTATCATCTTATACATTTTCGCTCCAGAATTTATTTTGTGATTTTTTCCGAGAATTTCCTGCACTTTTGGAACAGTTTTTGGAACTAGAGCAGAACTTAGAACCAATCCAAATATAATTCTTTTAGCAAAAAACACAGCGGCAAAATTGCTTTGTGGGAAACCTCGTTATTTTCAAATCAATTCATTGACATTGATATTGTTCTCTATATCTTTCACCCGAAGTACAGGACAGGGGTCATTGTCTTGTGTCCACTGCGATTCATGAGTCTCATTAGGTAAGTTCACAATCGTCTGTTTTATGTAAGCATAAAAAAATGAAATCGACATAAGGCAATTGTTTTCCCTGTTTCACATAAACCGAAAATTGTCATTTACTGTCGGTTTTGCCCTTAAACAAAGTGTGGAAGATATTATAAAATTGTTGACTTGTAGATTTGTTTTACTAATGTTTCTTTTGCATTACAAATATTTTTATACACCAAAAAATCTCTTTTTTACTTAATCTACAATAATTTATCCAAACGCTTTTTTGAGTAACATTTTTTTCCGCAAACCTTCAAGAAACTTTTTGTGAGTCAAGTAAATGCTAGTTGTAGGCAGGAAATTGAAAGTTTATAGTTCGATGCCAATTTGTCTTCTTTACGCTTACAGGTAAAGGTCCAATAGGGCTTGGGCAATAGGCTAGGCAATTAACACTAGCTTTTAACAAAAAAAAAAAACACACTAAAAACTTTGGTATCAACGTTTTGATAATGATTTACTGAAGAGGGTTGGAAAGCAAGCATTTTCTGGTGAAATGGAGTGCTAACTTGGTTTTTATGGTCATATGATTTAAATCCAAGTTCTAAGATTGGCGGCCCAGCTCTTTGACCGTAGAATCGGAACAACAGCGTTTGTTGAGCACATTAAATTCCGACCATGACAGTCTACTCAACTGGAGTAGAATCAATAGAGTGGAATTTGATGCCTCCAAAATCCAATGCGGTCCACTATCACTTATATCACTTATATCACAACAATCAGCCAATATCAATGAATGAGACTTGTATCAACGAAACCAAAAGATTTTTCATCCTCTCGCTAGGAATGCTCACCCTTAAGCCAACGTTAAAAGTACGGACATGCGGTAAAGTTTAGAGACTCGTTCTTCAGTCGTATCACACGAATGTGGAATGCTTTTTCCAACTTACTTGTGAATATAACATTCAGATATTTAAAACCAACCAACACCTTCTTTCCATCTCTTCCTCGGTACTTTCGGACCATGCTGTTTCTTAATTTGGAGGGCGAATCTCTTAAAGGTAGCCCCAAGCCCTTTAGCACGAATTCTTTATAAAAAAAATCGAACACAAAAAACTGAATGCTTTCATGTCTTCCCGTTTTTGAGAAAATTGCAAATTAATTGTAACTGCCAGGCAGGTGCCTGCATGCAGAAGGTAATGGGTTGCAAGGGTTTCGACTCCTTTCTTAAGTGGATGAGTGCCAAAAAAATAAAACAAGCCATTCATATTCATCAATCAACTGAAGTCAAAAATGTTTCAAAACGTCGGGCAAAAATAGAAACTATCATCGTTTTTTTTTTGAAAAAGTGATAAGTCTTTCTATTGTTTGTGCCATAACTATACGTGATTCAAGCTTTTGGTACGATAATCGTCTACAAAGTTACGCGATGACACCCTAGGATTTTTTTTCGCTCTTGGCATTAAGAGGAAAAATTATGGTCTTCACTGAGACGTAGCTCAAGCGGCAACTTTGAAGCTTCACTTTGCTTCTTTCCAACTAGGTCAACCTGCTGTCTTGCCTCACCACAAATGTTCATAGAATCCGGGTTCAAGAATGCTAAACGGTCCTGAAATTCAAACTTCCCAGTCAATTCCAATAACATAACTTTCGTCTTCCCCCTTAGATTCTCGCTTACAGACATCTACCGATCTTCGCTGACCCCGAACACGGCTCAAAATCAATGAACCTTGACTTCGAACTCAGCCCATATCTTCACTTCAACTCCAGATGCACCCTAAGATCCCGGTCTACTCCACCTCGACCTTCTTCTCATGAAATTTGGCTTGAAGTTCGTGGCCGCATTTAAGCCGGAAACACCGCCAATTGAAGCTTTCACGTCCAAGCAAATTATAGACGCCTGGCTCACCAAAGAGACAGGTTTTCCCCCCTCAGCCATAAAATTCCTTCCGAGGAACTAAATTTAATTAATAATTGCTACCGATTTGCAACATCCTTCTTCTAGTAGCAAACATGTCCGGTAATAATCATTTCCTCTCGACGCAGCCCAATTGCAGTGCCGTGCCGCTCGCGAGGCACACACGCACACAGATGCAGCGCCGCCAGTAGTCGCCATTGATTATCCCTGTGCACCTGATTCCATAGAATCGTTCGTCTATGCCTCTCCCTCTCGCTCTCCCGCGTCGCCTTACCACTCAAGAGCAGGTGCAACTAAAGAAAATTTATATCCAGAAGACAATCCAAGATCTCGGCCAACTCTTCTAGCTGCTGCTGCTGCTGTGGCACATAAGGAAGACATTATTACGTCAAAGCGAACGTCGCTATTACTGTGATTATCATGGCTGCTGTTGTTGTTATTGCTGGTGGTGGTGGTGGTGGTGTTCATTGTGATACTCGTCACAACACTCGGGAGTCGCAGTCTCTGTCGCAAACCGCCCTCTCCCGCCGCAACAGCGGCCTAAGTGTATCCAACAGATACACTAGTTGCACTTCAAAGGCTAAATCATGCAGGCAACCTAGTCACAGTGTGAGGGGTGTGGCAAGATGAAGGAGAATGAACACACATTTGATGTGGAAGTGGAACACCATGAGCGCCGAGCGCTAAGCGACGAGTAGCGAGCGGTAAGCGACGAGCTCTAAGCACAGTGAACAGCCCAGCAGCAGCCCTCTACCCCTGCATCCTACCTGGAACTAGCGGTGGGCATGGAGCTAGCGTTACAAAAGTGCACTGTGTTCGTGTACAGCTGTGCGTCTGTGTGGGGTGCGAACTCTTTATGAATGAACTTCGCTTCCAAGGTAAACAAACCGGTTCATTGATGTCGTGTGAGTGTGTTTGTGTGGAATGGAAATAACAACACTAACTGATTACAACATTTAGAGGCACTTGCCCGCCGCCGCCGCCGCCATGCCACCGCTCGCTGAATGAGCCCCGGTGTCTGTTTTGAGGCTGGCTAAGGTTTTTCCTGATGGAAAATCGATTGCTTAGAAGTCACATGGACTTTGGGTGGGGCGGGGCAGCTGGGGGAAGCTGCAAGCTGCAAGCTGGTTTCTGAAAAGTAACAGTGAGCTGTGTTCGTGTGTGTGTGTGTGATGTGTGCATTGCACCTGCTGCTGATGCTGCTGGTCGCGCTGATCTTGCTGATGGACAGCGGCAAATAATCAAATTTACGAGAATTTCCTGTGACCGTTAGAGGAGCTGAGACACGTCGATGGATGTTGGACAGGGAACGGATTGTGTTGGGTTTTGTGGCGTTAGAAGAGACGCGCATCTCCGGTTTTGTGTACACTGAGGCAGTGAGTGATTAGCGCTTTGTTATGGGTTCGCTGCGATCGGCGGCGAAGTTGCTTCAGAGAGGCGTCTAATCGGCACGTATTACACGCTGAGTATGGTTGAGTAGAGTGATCTAGAAATGCCATGCCACTGGATAGGGAAGAGGAGCTTGGGGAACTTGTCATGGATGCAAGCGATTTTACAGAGTGATCTAAGTGAGATCGATAAGAAACACTTCTTGAGCTAAAACTTTCGAAGAAAAACTACAATATTCTTGGTTACAGGTTATAAAAACTTTTCAGGACTACCAAGAAAATGAACCGAAAAATACGTCGGCTTTTGACCAAATTTGGCTTATTTACAATTATCCGCACGTATTGAATTCGTCGACACAGTCTCAAGATCTTGATGTGATTGGAAATTGGGCGATGTAAGTATTCGTAAACGCAAGATTTTGAATAAGAACCATCTGAAGACTGCTTAAGAATTCAAAAAAAATCGTGGAATTACATGAGAGTCCGGATATTGCGACGGTCAAGAGAACTAAGCGGACGACAAACAAAACGAACATAAACTGCGTTCATTGCAATTTGTATGCAAACCTAACACGGTGTTGCGTTTGCATCGCAATAAGCGGTTGGCCCTTTTAAGCGAAGTCGTACTAAACGGATTCCACTGCATGTCCCAGCCGGCTTAAAATTGGTTTAGAACAATGAGAGGGGTATAGCAAGTACTAATACAGTCATCTCTCGATAATTCGAATTTCATCGGACCAGGGAGAAACTTCGAATCGAGGTTTCAGAAAAAAAAAATGGCTCACTTCCGTCACGTGACCAATTCAATTAAGGGTTGTTGAAGAAAAACAAAGAAATTAGACTTTGAATTATAGAGGTCAAAAAGCCATCATTTTTTTTTGGCGCAAAAGTAAACTCGAATCAATAAAAAGGCTGTGAGAAAGCGACTTTCGAATTATGTAGGCTCGATTATCAAGAATCGAGGTAGATTTCATAAAAGTCATGGTTGCACCGTCTTGGGAATTGTCCCTCCTCACGTATGGGCTAACTATTCTCCACAAGATTTTCCTCTCTAGAGTCTAGAGGTCACAGTGCCTTTGACGAAGCAACCAATCTTCGGCTCTATTTGTGAGTATTGGTAAAATAACTGTCTTGTACAACACCAGTTTTGAATTTATGGTACGGTTTCTGGATTTGAATGGCATTGTCTTGTTTTTTAAGTGGGTCAAATGTAAGTTTATTCCTTTCCAACTATTTTTTTTGTGCCATTTCTTATTTAAAATTAATTTAAAATACAAAATTAAGTTGTTCTATAATTTCAAAACTCAACAGATCTTTCCACATTTTTACTTTTTTGATAACTTTTTCTTGAGGAGCTATGTTCGTTTGAAGCTGTAAATATTGGTTGGGTCAAATAAGATGTGAGCCACTACACAAAATAATTGATATAATAAATTCACACGAATAATAAATGAGCCGATAAGAGCACACATTGATTAACTCCATAACACAAAAATTTTAGAAAAGCGATGAAGTAGTTCACATTTGAAATATTCTACGTTTTGTTTAAATAGTCATCGTTTAATGGTGTCAATCTTTATTATTCAAGAAAGCTATTGTAAACATAAGAAGTTATGACTGTACCAATTGCTTTGACACTTAAATCTAAGATTTTTCAAAAAGTGAAGTTAATCAGTCTGTGATCATATTGTGAATCATGGAAAATTTTTTTTATATAAATGTCAAAACTTCAGGCAATTTGTTGAATAAAATGAATTGATGCGACAGTTAACATAAAGGAATCAGTAAAAATTTTTGCATGTTTGGGAGACTATTTTGTGCCAGGTTTGATGAACATTGCATAAATAATGTAAATTCTACACTTATTAGGTGTAAAACTTCGCTTCCATTGTTTTTTTTCCGAAATTCGAAGCTTTATTGTAATAAACTGATTTTACATTTATGATTCATTTTGCGTTTGATTCGATTGCGTTTGACGCGAGTCTTGATCAAGTAATTCCTCCAATTCTGCGTCCTCGAAAACCGTCTTTTCCACCGCCATGCCGGTCTTGGATGTCAAAATCACCGTTCTTGAGGTGTTGAAACCA
This sequence comes from Syritta pipiens, assembly GCA_905187475.1. NCBI lineage: Eukaryota > Metazoa > Arthropoda > Insecta > Diptera > Syrphidae > Syritta > Syritta pipiens. The sequence goes on along the minus strand of LR994572.1, from coordinate 30,285,601 downwards.
TTCTCGGCACGTTCTTTCACTAGTACGGCGTCACCATAGGTATTTGAGAGCATTCGATGAGTCTCAGCCGCAGATTTCTTCATATTCATCATCAGCTAGGCCAGAGCCTAGCTTTTGGCTTGTTAACTGACATGTTTCACTGAGAATAACTTTATGGTGCAGACACAAATCGACTAATATTTCAATGGCGTTATGTTTACAAATACCTAAGCTTATTGTATGACATCTACGATCTATTTATTTCGAATACCACTTACCGCTCCAGCCATCTATTGCAAAACGGCGGAAGCAAAGTTGTCAATGGAGTCTGCTCATAACCTTAAAATTGATTTGATTTTAAAATTCATCTCAACAATTCAATTTGCAAAAAAGAAACCAGCAAACGTTAGGTTGTGACCTCTCAGCTTCATTATTAGATCCAAAGCGATCGAATGTTGATAGGTATTTCGCAGCGGCCTAGGATAGGATTTTCGCAGCGGCCTCTTAAAATCCGGCAAAATGTAGTTTGCTGTGAGACACAAACTTTGAGAGCGATTTTCTGGTGTTAAGTTCTTCACTTTCAATTCACAAAAATGTGGACGATTTTCTTCGCATCCCATTCAGTGTGCAAGACAGGAAAAGGCCTCCAAAATCAGTGTTGGCCTCAACACTAGGGTAAATGAAGATTTGCAAATTTGTTTCTAACCCATACCTATACTGGCTCTTCATTTCGTAACGCATAGTCAGATCACTTAAGTTTGAAAACCACCAAGGTGAAATGAAAGCCATATCGAAATTTACAACTCACTTTCAATTCGACAGATTCAACAACAAATTGATTTATCGCCGTAACTGCCTCGAATGCCTTTCCTCAACGTGTCAAATCGCAAATACGAAGAGGACATGTTCTCTCAATTTGTCGTCTAGACACACATGAATCATCCCAATCACAAACACATACGCAGAATAACAAAAAAAAACAAAAGCTAACCCTAACCTCAGACGTTCAACAATGCACTCGGAATTGTTTTGCATTCTGACCTTTCCCAACATCCCATCAAGGTCCGAACCATCACCGTCGTCTCAGCACAAAATGTAACTCAATCCCATTGCATGACAGCTGCGTTTCTATTTGCACACCCGACACCCGACGCGCCACACCACCCCACCGTGCAGAAACTAAAAAAAAAAATGCAAACTTGAAAACTCCACAAATGTAATTACAGTCAATAAAAACTGACTAAAAGCCCAAACACATCCACAAAAAAAAAAGACACGCAAAAAAAAAAAGAACAACCGCAGTGCATTCGACAACGATGCCGTGTGTATCTATGCGCCAAAGTGTGTGCGTATCTTTTGTACTTAGCTACGTGCATTTGCCAAAGCTAAGCCGGGGAATAAGTGGTCATAGAAATTTAATAGTTTCCACTACGGCGACGATGATGGAAAGCAAAAAACAAAAAAAAAACAAAAAAAAACGAATCGCTTGAGCCGAACGACAAGCGGCCATGGAACCACCAGCCGACATTCGACAGTTAAATTCGTTTGAGGCGGTGATGGCTGTGGCGGTGGTAGCGACGAGGAAGGACGAAAAAAAATTAAATATGACGAATTATTTGACTTTGCAAACCGAGGCCAAACCCACACTCAACGATACCAAGATACATGTGCAGCTTTATCGGATCGCTGCACACACGAAATTCATAAAGCTCCTGTGCCCATACAAAAGCTAAGGACACGAAAAATACACCTCACACTAGACCGTGTGTTAGACGGTGCACCGGCAACACGCACCGCTTCCGCCGGCGGGGAGGAAGGTGCACTTCCACCAACCGAAAGCGGAAAACACACGAAAATTTACTCATAGGAAAAAAAAAACGAGTGTGTTGGCAACATGCACCTCGAAAACAATTTTTACCGAACTAATAATTTTTATGTCGCTCGCAGTGGGCGGGGGAGAGAAATTTAAAAAAGAAAATATGTGGCAATGGGGCGCCCCCTCAAGGGTTGGGGGTTTGTAGAACGCACGACGTGGATTGCAAGTAAATTTGTTTTGTATCCCTTACACAAACACACACAGTCGAAGGGTGCAGTCAAAGTTGATGATGTTCTAATATTTCAACCACCACCTTCGGCCGCTTTTAGGGGTGACATCAGCGCGTGAATTTTACATTTCATATTTTTTTTTTCTTTTTTCACGAAAATGTTGGAAGTGTTTTTTTTTTGCGGAAAAATGTGGAACTTAATGTAATTTCGCACGCACTGCATGATCGATGGCATTGGTTGGCATTTTTTCACGATAAAAGAGGTGCGTTGTTTTTTGTATTTGTTTAAAAAAAAAACAATTCATGTTGACTTCACGCATGGAGAGAAGTTTGTCATAAATGTCACGTGTACCCCGGGGGTGCACTAATGAAGAGAACTTATGGTTCTATGACATTGCAACGGTGAAAAGTGCTTGTTGCGTGTGAGGCGTTGGCGATTATGTGCGGTGCAGTCATAAATTTGAAAGTCAAAAACGCTCCAAATGATTTGTGTTTCAATTAGTGTTTGCTGCAACACTTTTCATGCGACAGAGCGGCAGTTTTTCCATTGTGACTATCAAATCGGTGTCCTGGTAAAGTTAAAAAATATTAGTGACCTTTTTTTTGTGGAATCGCGTGCGACAAAACTTGGAATTGAACGATGTTAGCACTTAATTACAGGGAGAGGGGCATGAGATCTACTTTCAACTTCACATAAATAGTCGACGTTATGTGTGCTGATCTTGATTACGATTCAGAACTGCATTTTGACGGGGAGGGGAGAAGTGTGGGATTTTGTTCCCTCGACAAGCAGCACATGTCGTTTTACTGATCACTTTAGGAATAAACAGCAACTTAAAGTTCATCAGTTGTCCTGCAAAATCGATTTAAGTGTTTAAAAAAAGGCTTTCAATGAATTTCCTTTAAAATAAGAATAGAAATAAATAGAAATTTCAACATTCAGCTCGTTAGTCATTTAAGAGGATAGCTTAACGATATAACGAAACCCTGATAGAATCATTTCGGTGTTCGTCTCTCTGCCCTCTTTTTTTTATGTTTAGAGAATTGCTTTTGATGGCTTTATACTTCAACGAATCCAACGATTTTAGAATCCAAGTTGGTAATTTGAGGTTCCTCCAAAAATATCGTACCTATTTCTTCTTTAAAAATATCTAGATATGCACCCAAAATTACACCAAATCTTAAAAAAAAAATTTAACAACGCTAATCAAAATCTTTCAACTCAAATTTAACCTCGCTGAAAATGTTGGTTCCTAATTTATTGGATTAAGTGTTCGACTTTAAGTGGACGACATTTAGAGTTGCATTCCGTGCAATTATTTGATCCATCATCATCCCTGTTTAGGACATTTTGTGGCATTCATTGAACGACATTTGGCAGGTATCAATGAGGTGGATGTGGTTTGACATTTACTAGTCCAAGTGGTGGTTAAGAGACAGGGATAATTGACACGATTGCGGAGTATGTGGGCAAATAATAAGCACGGGAATATGTATATAGGAATCAGTTATTGAGAGACTACATAAACTTTAAGAAGTCACTGCAGATTACTGCACAATACACACTTTTGCAAGATTTCTCATCATCATCATCATATTCTTGGCCGTTCCATTAATGAGGGGCTAGTTTTCTGTTAAGTTTTAGTGCCAATCACGTGGGAGTCCAACTGACGACTGACTTGGTTTGACATTCAATGTACATTCATGACAGACATTCATGTACTAATTCTTGGTTCACAATAATAGGTACATGTATAAGCTAAATTTACAATTTCAACAATTTCTTTTGCTGGGAAAATTTTGTGGGTGCCATTTTAATGGATAAGAAAAATAGTTTGAAGAAAGGCTGAGATTACGAACGAAAAAAATCATCAAATCATCAAGAAAGGTCACGTCAAACTTTATAAAGATGATAATGATTTGCGAACAAAAATTGCAGTTTGACTAACTCCACTTTTTGAAAAATATAAGATTTTAGTATCAAAGCAGGTCATCACCATGACCTATGTATTATGTTTACAATATTTTTCCTTAATAATAAACGACAACTATTTGAATAAAATGTAGTGTATTTTAAAGGCGAATGTAAATTATTTCATTGCTTTTCTCAAATTTTTGTTTTATGGAGTTAATTGATGCAGGATCTGAATGGCTGATATCATAAAAGAAGTTATTGATTCATAATAATTTTATTGATTCATAATAATTCAATAATAATTGTTGTCGTTTTTTAACATTCTTTGCTGATGATCAGTTTTCCAACAGGGCAATGCATCGCTCTAAAACATAAGGGAATGCCAAACAAACTTTCATTTTTTGTAAACTGTGCTCAAATGATTTGGACCCGTACATTATTCTTTTTTTTTTTTTGTCTTTCCTTCATTAGAATGTAAAAAACAATTTTGGATGCATGGGCGTCTAATAATGTAGCAGTGTAATGGTTTTGGATACAATTGGAAAGATAACAGTGTTTTTTTTTTTAAGCTAAATGAACAGCTTAAAGTTCGGAGCATCGAAGTTTTCAAAGGTTTCTAAATGTCCCATAAAAAAGTTCCTCATATTGACCATTTAAGCAAAACACATAATTTTAAGTATGTGCATATGTCTTCCCACCAGGAGATGTTTTCAGACAGTTGGTTTAAAGATCCGTGAAGACATCATCATATCGAAAACATGTGTTAAAACGAGATCTCCTGCTATTTAAGGTTTACATAACGCAAACTTTATTACTATTCCATCGCCCTGTCAAGCTAAGAACACGACTTAAAGTAGCGATCCAATTAATCGCTGTTGTAAAAGCCATAAAATATGAGGTTTACTTCCCTGATAGTTTTTGTTAACGTGGCAAATTATAATTTTTCATCGTCATCATTTCACAAGAATCTAAGCTTACACTATTGTTAAACTGTTACAGATTTTTTTTTACAAGGAAATGGTTATACCTTTTACTCGAGGCATGATTAAATTTAAAGCAAGAACAGTAAAGTTCACATCAAGAAGAACAAGTTCGAGTGCATAGAAAGAGACTTGGGTTCGCTGAAATCTTTCAAGATGATGATAAAAGGAACTATCGCGCCCTAACCGCCAAATTCGTAAGCGTCATTTTAAACAAAAATGAGTTCATGATGCAGTTCTACAGTTTATTCGATTGCGCGCCTTTCTGCATCATTGGTTTTTTAATAAATCATTGCAGTAGTAAAATGTGTTTTATCTCAGACAAGAAACAAAAAAAAAGCCCCTCCTGAAAATTTTATCTTGTCGCTTTGTTTAAATTTAAGACCAGTGAAAGACGATTAGCCGGCACCACAAGTTTAAGGCCAAGAGAAAAATTATTTGAACAAAATTAATGTCGGTCTACCGGTTAATGGTACATTAAACATTCCTCTAATCATTTTGAGTAAAAGAGATAAAGAAATAGGCATAATATTATTTTTACGGCAAAATGAATATTTGAGAATTTCGTAAGTCATTCGCACTGATCGGATAACATTTTAGGATCGATGGACTTTGCTTTTAGTGCTCTTTATTAGTAATAAATATATTGTAAATATGTTATTGAAAATAAATAAATAGATAACTTATAAATAACAAATGTTTTGACACGTAAACTAGTTTCAGAATGATGATTCTTTTTTTTTTTTTGATTTTTAATTATGTAAATTTTTTTGATTATGTAAATTTGTACAAAATTTATAAACTTGCAGTTTAGCTGATATTGTTTCATATAGTTGCCAGGCTTTTTCAGGGTTGGCAACTATAAATTTGCAACTCATTAGCACTCGAACAGCACGTACATATGAGTGCCTTTCCCAAAGGAGTTTCTTCTTTACATTAAATGTCATTGAAAAATAATTTTAAAAACGTTGGATTTTGAAGTAGTTGTCTCTTTTATTTCAGGCAATAGGTTCTATATTTTACTTAATATTAGTTAAAGTTTAGGTTTTTTTCATTATTTTCTTAGAACATAACAACTTTGCAACAAAATGAAATGAATGAATACAGGAGAAATAATATATGCGGCTGAAATTTCCTCTCAGGGGTTTTATAGATATTATATACACTGCACAGTGTAGGCGATTTGATACACCTTAATTTACTGCTCTATTATACTATCGAGTTTTCCAAATTTTACTCCTTTACGCTTCATAGATTCATCTATTTTGAAGGAATTAAGTAAGCTGATTTATGTAGACGAACGTTTTTTTTATTAGTTTTGCAGCCATAAAGTAAATGAGAATTTTTTTTCAGTAAAAAATAAAAAATTGACCAGTACAGGGTTTAAATTACGTATACAATTTCGTTTCGTCTCATAGGACGTCTTTTCTTTGGAGACGATATACCACCACATTTATGTATTTAGATCTATCGCTGAAAATGAATTTTTGAATGTTATTTGTTGCTGTTCAATAACGCCCAAAGTGAAAATAATTACGTAAAAACAACCAGCATCCCTAAAGGTAATTTTTTTGTTTCATGAAACTCAGAACTGTCCTTAAACCTTTTCAGAGTTTAGCTAGAAAAGTTCCAGAATTTCAAATGTTTAAGCCTCCAATTCTTGAGTTAGTTTGATTTTGTGATTATTTTCAAAATTTCAAGTTCCTGTGAACCGCATGAAATCGATTGATTGTATTTAAAACGGGTACATTTTTAGAGTTCCGGGTGGTGCGTTGTCTTATCGGCACAACAAAAATATTAAAATACACAGTCCGCATAAGGACAAGATCGAAAATTGCGGACTATCTTAGAACTGACTTCTACTCAGGATCTTGATAGTACACTTATCACTCAAACAAAGTCACGCAAACCGTATTTGGGTAGATATTTTAAAATCGCGCAACGGTGAAGCCGCGTAAAACGAAACCGCACAAAACTAGGGATGGGTGTATGTACTTTTTCTTTATAAATTCCGACCAGTCCGTCAAGGAAAACTTTAGCATTTGTTTGCGCTATTGATTCCTTCTACTTAACTATTCTATTCTACCAAACGTCGGTTGTTCATGAATTACATCGTAATAAAAATGTGTCCCTGACTGTTATAACTTTGAAAGGTCATCCATTGAAACACAAAATTGTTATTTCTATACTGAGAGATTTTCTTTAAGAAAAAAACTTACAAAGAACTAGACTGTTATATTATACCAACACTATTCTTGAACTAACTCAGACCGATCTTTTTTTCTTCGACTCTCTAAAGAGACATTCTCAAGTTTTACTTCTTAAACAAAAACAAACAAAAAATTGGTCGAATAAAAATCTGGTCAATGAACCTTTGTGCATCATCCCATCACCACCACTGGCAGATGGTGAAATTGCTGTACAAAAACGCATCATTTATGCGTTGAGTGAATTTTTCATTTCCGCCCTTAGCCAGGTACGCCGCAGCTTGAGAGGGACCTCAAAATCTGTATTCTCTCTGACAGTCCTTTCTCCCCGAAGGCATTCATCCGCCCATGCCACACAAAATTTCTTTTAGGAAACAAAAGAAGTTTCAATTTTCCCAAATGTCCACTGTCTGTCATTTAGTCAAAACGTGTACATTTCAGTAAAACAAACTTCCTCTTCTCCATTTTTTGTTTTTTACCATTCACAATGAACGTCGTGATCAAAAAGTGCGTCATTTGTTTTGTGTGCGTTCGCCATTAACAAAGGACCCAGATGTTTAATTTTTGTTTTCCCTCTTGCGTTTTATGTTTTTTTTTTTTTTTGCATCCTTTTTATCCTTTTCTTTAGTGCGTCTCGCATGTAAATATTTGCGCCTGGAAATTTCCACAATTTTATCCAAATATACAGACGTCTCTTCCCGCTGCCGGGACACCGCCGCAGTTGGGGTTTTGTGCGCTTTCACAACGGAATTTGTGCGTGGCAACAATGACAGGCGAGTCGTTTTCTTTTTTTAATGCAACACAAATGACTACCTTTTCATACCACCCACCCCTCCCTGGTGAATCGCTGCAAGTAAATTATTAACGCGATTGCAGTCGAGGGCTACATCATGCGTATCTAAATCAACATCTATAAATAGTATCTGTGTGCGTGTGCCTGTGTGTCTGTGTGGTGGTGGGCCCAATGTTTCTTAATCTGCAGTGCAAAATAAAATAAAATAAAAAAAATCAATAATTTTCTGATAGCATTTCGTCGCACCATTCAACTACACGCTAGCTAGAGAGACGTCGCATGGCATCGGGGCGGAGTGTGTGTGGGCCGCCTGTGCGCCTGTGTGTGTGTTTGTCCCTTTGTGAGTAAACATGTTGCACAAAAATTCAATTTCACATACAAAATATGAAAAAAAAAGAAACAAAATTTTGTTTGCCTATTTTTTGTTTTTGCAAAAAAAAAATTCACAGAAAAGAACAAAATCACTTCGCGTATTTGGGTCAAAGCGTTCTCGCGTTTCGCGTCTCGCTCTGTTGCTGGATTGTTGTTTACACCACTTGCATTATCAAAAAAAGTATATAAATAAAAATAAAATACAGAAACGCTGTTTTCGTGTGCGTTTTTATCTTTCGTGTTTCGCGTTTTTTTTTTTGTATTTTGAGCTTCACCCTATCCCTGGTTAGCGATTGTGAGCTATCGCTTCCGAACTTGTTGCATGCCACCCAACGGGAGTGAGATAAGGGTTTTTGTTGATTACTCACGAAAATTTCCTCGAAAATTGTTTTAAAAAGTTCCACGGTTCGGTGCAGCTGAGTTGTTTATTTAATGATTGCATAACAAAACGTTAAATGCAACTCAAAGTGGGTTGATGGGTGCAGACGTTTTTTTTTTTCTTTCTGGACGCGACAAACAGAGGGTGACTATCGCAGAAGCAGTTTCGAAATAGGGGATTCCAGAATTTGGTCTTTAATGATAAGGGGTATTTGAGTAGAAGAGTTAGATGTCCGCATTTTGTAAAAGTTTATATTTGGCTATATATCCCAAACTTTCGATGTGAAGATGATCAAAACACATTGATTAGTTGGAATGGTTAAAATTAATCTGCTTCCATTGCACGACAAATGTGTTACTAGTCCTTCAGGATGTTTTAAACGATCACCTCGATTATATGAAGAGTGTATATATGGACTAACACATCCTCGAATATATGAAAACTGTTCTGTAGTTTGTACGTGCGTCTGTAAAGTGATAAATAACATCTGTTTGAAATTTATAAAAATTGCTTGTTTAGGCAGAATTTTCTTATGATTTAAAACAGATTTCGTTGTCCTGCGGCTTTCTTAGTAGAAAACTTTTAATCTGTGATGATGAATAGATTCTGAATTTAAGAAACAAAAAACTTGGAATAGCATTTTTTATTGAAACGTTTTAACTCAACTTACGAAACAACAATCTATTGACTCGATTAATCATTTAAATGTAAGAAAACTTGAATAATGCAAACATTAGTATTTGCTTGTGCTGCTTATTCATTCTACTTCACGCGGTTTCTACAGACGCTGTCGAAACAAAATGGTCGCCACTTATCATCAACTCGTCCCTATTAAAAGTCTTCAAATGATTATTCCAATAGTAAAATATAGGAAAAGGATTATTTGCCTCCATCAACTTCAATTCGGTTACCTAATTGGCAATAAATACTTTGAGAACGCCTCCACTGTGTTGTCGTTATAATTTGGCACATGTGGAGGCACTGCTTAATGTCGGTTCCGGACGGTGAATTGTGAAAGCTTTTTGTGACAGATGTGTGGACTCCAGGAAGATTGTCAGTCGTTGGTTGGAGATAAAGCCCTAAAAATTTGTTGTGGTATTCTTCTCCGCGCAGGCTCTAGTAACTCGACTAACTAACTACTACTACTATTAACTCGAAGACAAAATATGAAATTTTGACCTATTTCAAAAATTGCTTTTTTGCACCGGGCCTTTTTGTGCAGCAATGCCTTCGAAATTTTGCAGATGAAGTCGGTGACGATATTCTAGGAGAAATGTATTATTTCTTTAACTGCAAAATTGCTAAATCATTTAGAATTTTAAGCGTCTTATAAGAACATCTTGAAAAAAATCGTATTGTTCCGATAGCAATTCAAACGAGCGATTTAACATTTTTTCATTGCTGTCCAATTTCTGGATTCATAATATTTTGTGGAAATTAATCGCGAAAGTAGCAACGACATAAACTTTTCGACGTAAGCCACACCAAGCTACATTCACATGATACTTTATCAAATAAATAAACTATCATAAATTACCACATTTATATTCTCCTGATCCTTGCGTTTGACGAAACTACAAAACGACCTCTTAACAGTCTCCAGAGCTCTCCAAAAAGTTTTAAACAGGTTCAAGAAACGCTTGCGGACCCATTGTCAACACCTCCACAAAATAACATCGTTCGACTGCCAAGAACTGCTTGGCAACAAAAAATTCTTAGAGCAACTGCCTTCCCGGGAAGAGAAGGTTCGATAATAAATTTTTTTTTACATTCTTAGCCATCAGCGATTCGAGTCTACTTTGTTACCCTTAAAAGTTATTACCACGATTTATTAACAATTCCAGTTACAAATTTTCATAGAAACCGCGTTGATGCACCTTACAATCAAAATACAGCGGAAATGTGACGGTGTAACAAGAATTTTAAGTTCGTAATTTCCAGTTACGAAATGGAAACCCATTCTTGGAATTTATAATTAGCTATATAGAGAGCAAAAGAGAGATAAAAACAAATCAGAAAGAGAGAGCGAGAGAGGGCGGACTTAAAACATTGAATGAAAATTATTCGTGACGGCAGCTGCCGACGCTGCATCACTAAAATCGAATGGATTTTCCTCTAAATGGCTTTGGAACTGGTTTGGTTTGTTTTACTTTGAATTTGTTTTTACATTTTTTTTTTATGATTATTTTCAAATTTGACCTTTAGACTTGTGGAGGACTTAAAGTCGATCTTGAAGCCGTCCCATAGTTCGGGGAAGTGGCGTAAGAATCTGTGACTGATCGATGCGATCTGGATTTTGATTGATAGATGATGTCATCGGAAGCACTTTATTCGCAATCTGTGGAGAAATCTTTGTAAATGCTGCAGTGGTGCTTTGATTCGAGAAGCTGTTGGAGATAGACTGGAATAAATCTCTAGAGATTGAATATCATTTTTTTTCGTTAAACGACTTTGACGATTAAATCAAGGCCCAAGGTTTTCAGTAGTTCTTTGCTTTTTTTCATTTTGCTGAATCCTATACTCGAAATAATTGCATTGGATCATTATTAAATCTTTTTTTTTTTTGGTTTTACACTCAGGCCACAAAACAGATGTCTACAAAATGTCTTTTCATTTATATACACCTCTAAATCTAACAAACTGTAATAACTTCCAAATAGGCAGGACCTGGTAAAAATGCCTGGTGTATAATTCTGCTTCCACAGAACTTCGTAATTCTAATGGTTGAAGTACGAGTTTCTAAGAATTGAAGACCATTAAAGATTGTTTGAAAAAAACAAACTTCTTATAGAAACAGCTTGAACAAAACAAAAGTTGAACAGTTCTTATAAAAAAAATGAGGCCTTAGAAAAACCACGGGAAAAAAAGTGACATTGACATACGGAAGGCTTAAAATTAGGCAGTGAAAGGCCTCAATTCAACACCACAGCACCAATTTTTTCTTGAACTTTAGCGCCTCATCTAAAATCCACTCAGGTATGGCTAAAGTTACACGAATATTTTGTAGCAGGTTGATTAGCAGTCCGGCAATGCACCGCTGAGAGTGGGAAATTTTATGTTAAACCCCTAAACACGCCTTAAGCACATGTTCGGAATTTAAATCACCGGTTTTAAGAGGAAGCTGATGTGGTGAGGTGATTGTGAAAAGGTTAAAAGTCGGTCTTGATATCGTGAGAACCATCTTAGATTGGTCTGATTGTAAGATTTAGCTAAAGATTTTTTTGGAAGATGAGAGGACGAACATTGATCACGTCTAATGCTCCTATTTCGTTTTTTTCGATAAGGGGCTATAGGGTCAGATATTTTTAATATGATTCAGGGGCTATAGGGTCAGATAAGAACAAAAATGTTGCTCAAAAACATTAAACTGAAAAGCGAAAATTGAAATAAAAGAAGTGAATTGAAGTTCCGATTATCCTGAATTTGAACCAAATTTAATTCGTACTTTACTGTGGTTGGAATAAGAATTATTCTCAAATTTTCATGCGATCATTAGTCACTAAGCCTACTGAGAGGCTTTGATAAAAATGAATTTTTCTAGAAATCTGCTCTTGATTTGTCCGAAACTGACCTCTTAATATGCAAATATTAAAATTTTTGAAACACTTTGAAATTTGAATTAGAAAGTTCTAAGTCAATTATTCGCTCAACTAATTTGGAGCTTGGATTCGCTTTCAAGGTTTTTAAATGACCTCCTAGTTGTTATCTTGCTGTCGCTTTTGGATTCATTTGATTTCTTGTAGCTTATCATCCTCGTTTTCATGGTTGGGCCTTTATTTATCTTCCAACCCTTCTTCGAAGGCGTTCCATCTTTATTTTTAAAGTTTTTTTATTTTTCATAATTCCCTAGTGGATGATTATTAAAGTTGTTTGCTTTTTAAAGGCTATTTGTTTTAAAGGTACAGTAATAAGTTGGCAGCATTATTTTAGCCGACGGCCATTTTATCGATTATCAATTGATTTATTTTTAGTTTAGTTTGGCCTTTCAACATAAATAGATTGACGCCTGAACAACGCTTCCAAATTGTGCAAATTTATTTTGAAAATCGTCCTTCTGTTCCCAATTTTCTTAAACATAAACCAATTTGTGAACTTTTCATAAGTTTTTTGAGTCCACCAATTTACATGTTTTTGTTGCCTAAGAGAGTCGGATAAATCAATACTGCACCCCATTGCATCAAAGTGCCCAGCATTAACTTCCAAATCCTCTCCAACCAACGCGATCTAAGACCTAGTCAAGAACTCACCTCTTTTCTGCGACTCTAACAGCATACAATTTCAATGTCGTCACACCCGAAGCCCGACCACTTAACCAAGTTACCTCATCCATTTCGCTTGTTTCCTTTCTCCTCTCGCAGAGGACATGACTCCGCCGCGGCCGCGACACCGCACCGCCCCGAGTGAATTCGTTTCTTCTGAAAGTAAAACCCAACTTCCCACACCCACCCAATGCGCTCCAGCACCCAGTCCCGGGTGCATTACACACGTCAATTGCGAGCCACGGACTCCGCTGGCAGAATGAATTGGATTCGATTCGGAATCAAGTGCAACACATTCCGGGCCGTGTCAGCACAGTCACGATATTTCTATTGATCGTGGCCTACATCGGCATCGGCGGCAACTGCGCGCTGCAACGCTATGCTCAGCCAGTTCACCTCACCGAATTGTTCATTGTCTATGAGTATCTCTAGCGCGGCATGGGTTTCCAGCCTCTTCCAGGTCCGCGCGCTGCACGCCCGTGAAGCAACCGAAGGAGAGCCGGGCCAATCGCGTGTACCTCCCTGGCTCCTCCGCTCCGATGGGCAACGTACACACGCGGTGTGGTAACATACGAGGAGTGCACAGCCGCTTGCAGAAGGTGCTGTACGAGTGTATCTTGTATCTGTGGCAGGGGATCTTGGCTTTACATAATCCGTGGACTTGGACTAATCGAGTCGATGTCGTCGCGTAATGTCGCGCGCAGAAAAACGAAATAATTGGACTCATTTGGCGTAATTTGCACGGGGGGACAGATAGAAAATCAAGAGGTGGATGGAGGCGCACATTTTTAGAGCACTCAGTAGCTTGGACAAGGAAGTGCTGCGTGGTGGTGATGGAGGGAGTTGTTTGGACTAAGTCCAAAAGCTCGCTTGGTTACGCTTGGGCATTTCTCCTGATGAGTTAGATTCGGTGGCGGAGAATCAAGTTGCCTGGGGATCTCAAGTGCGTGCAATACCCCCGCCACGCGGCTAAGAAGATCTGCATTATTTATAATTTTAAGAAACTCTGCTATGACACATTCACTGTTTGCCTTAAGATGATTAGCTTGAGTCAGTGGGATCTGAAAATGCGATATTTCCATACAGTTTTAACGTAGCTGGCTAGGGTCAGCCAACTATCGCAGTTTAAAATAATTTTGAGGTGATCCAGTGATAGCCGCGTCCGATGGGGCTAAAAATGAGACAATTTCCAACGCTAGCTTGTATTTGTAGTTCCAACGATAGCTTGTATTTACGCGTTAGACACTGAGAAAAGACGTGTCCTTGACTTAAGCATCTTAAATGACGGCATCCCTTTCAGAGCACACGTTTTACTTTTTGCCCCTCATGCCCAACTCTGACCTAAGCTACCATCACTTCTATCTTCGCGGCCCACATCTCCGTTCGTCTGTCATCGCCTTGACACCATCCATCAGTCCACGACTGCAGATCAGCAGTAAACGCTTAGTACTTGACTCTGAAATACGCAAAGCGAAAAAAAAGCTGCATCTAGCCACAGAGTGACCATTAACCCGCGTACATCTGAACACACATAGAACCTGCTCCACTTTGATACCAAACAAACGCGCAAAAAGGTAAACTCCGCCGTTCTGTGTGTCAGTTGCAGCGAGAGATGCATTTTGTGGCCTTATCGCTGTCGTTGTCGTTGTTTGAGGGGGATTTTTTGTTTTTGTACTGGCGGTTCCGCCGTTGCATTTCAAAACTGGAAGCTGTTTGACCAGTCCATCGATGATATGGGATCTGAAACGAGGGGCGCGATGTTTTTGCCCATTTTTCAGACACCTTGAGGAAAACCCAACAACTGAGTATACACAGCGCGTTGGCACCACTGGCGGCCAACCAGCCGTGTTTTCTTATATCTTTGGGTTAGTCTTCACGGTGGTGGGCATGGAAAAGATGAAAACTCATAAAAAAAAGGAACGAATTTCCACCACACAGCTCGCCGGCGACATAGATGCACACAAAAGATACGTGCGCACACAGAGATACACGCTGTTGAGCTGTTTATTTGCCAGTGCTTAGTTTCAAGGTAAACACAATTTAACTGGTTGTACTTGAAATTAGATTTTCATTTAAAGAGACACTAAAACACGGCAGCCAATACATGAACCGTCGTCCGCACTGCATCTTTGGGGGTTCCACGTTGCACGTTGCACGCTGCATGCTGCACGTTAACCGAACACCGCCGCCGTCACCGCCGTGCGCCGTACGAAGTTTTGTAAAAGTTGCAATCGCATTCGCGATGGCCTTGATATTTGAAATTGTTTATGAAATCGTTTCGGATACATGGTTGCCATTAGATATTTAAATTTTTTTCTGTTTTTTCTCTCTTTTCGCATTTGCTGTTCTTTGTTTGTTATTCTGTTTTTTGTGGCCGAGTGAGTGTGTGTGCGAAGTTGGACTTGGAAATATGTTTTTTTTTTAAGTTTTTCGTTTGATTGGATTTTGTTTCGATGGTTGTTGTTGTTCTCTGGGGTTTTTGTTTGATTGTGCGATCATATTGAGGTTAGGTCTGGTGTTTTGGTTCGCGGAGCAGGAGCTGGGCGGAGGTGGGGCTGGGAGGGGGGCCTAATTGAATGGTGCATGTGATCAGTCGGTTGGAAAATTGACCTTAGAATCGTTTTTTTTTTTTCTGTGCGAGTGGGGTCTTAGATGGCATTCAAATCAAATGGGGTGTCCTAGATTACAGTTGGGTTTCGAGGGAATGGGGCGGTGAATTGGGAGTGGTGGTAGAATGGGGAAGTGGAGTGCATTTGATCGGTGGAAAAAAAGAAAACTTTGCACTCGGGGAAGTTGCAGATTTTGAGGTTGGAAAACCACAAGAGCACTGGAAATGTGAAATTTTTTTCTGATTATTTATTTGCATGAACTTTCTGATCACTTCAACGTGGAGTACTTTTTTTTTAAAGCGTCATTAGGTACACCAAGCTGCGAAGACCATTTTGAAGTGGAAATTGAGCGGTTAAACATACTAATTCAACATTGTCGTATCGTGCCCTCACTGCTCTGAAAATCTTCTCTTACATTGGATTTCGCTAATTTTTGTGAAACCACTCAAAACTTTTGAGACAATTTCTATTTTAGCCTCAACTTGTGACATATTTTAGAGTTTATTTCTATTTGACAGTGCTAAATAAGCATGATCCAGTGACAGACTCTAAATAAGCATGATCCACATGCCTACAGGTCTGTATCCAAGTTGTGAAAGAATTTACTATGCTATGGAAAATTTGAAAGCACAACAAAGTATTTCTTATATAAATCTACAAGTCATTTAACATGTTGAATGCCATGGGGGTCACCGGAGACCGGCACTAAGTTTGTTTGTAAGTGGCGTACCATTCAGTTCAGTAGTTTAAGTTACCCAAAAAAAGAGCAAAACGTTTACGCTTTTTGCCGACTACACTTCACTTAACTAAGGTGTCAATTTTGTCAGAGAAAAAAAAAATCTAGACAAGAACATAATCATGTATTTGAACAATTTTCTTCTGAGCTATTCATACAACGCCCAAAGGCAAACATTATTAAATAATTTTCATTTTGGAAAAAGATTTTTGGATGTAAATTTAAAATATTGTAACAACTTCTGACAACACAAGATCTTGAAATAAAAATAAGCTCTCTAATCAAAATTTAAATAACTGAACTCTGTTTCCAAAACATTTATGTCTAATCTCTCTACGAATTTCAAAACTAACTCTTCATGTTTTTTGTCACTTTATTTTTTTATTTTCCAGAATATATTCATTGAAATAGTAAACTTTGCTGCCACCAAAACTCACTTTCATTTTGAGCCGTCATTTTCTGTGGAATGCATAACCAATCGTCACTTCTGTTTGATGGTAGTCATGGTGTAATAAAAAAATGCACTTAGGCGCCTTTTAAATTGCCAAGCGGCTGATCAAATTCCAACCATGGCCGTGAATTAAATTTTATTACCACGAAAATAAATTATACCCGTGCACAGCGCTTAAGACTCAATAAAATTGACTGGAAAATGCAAATACTGGGAAATTTGTTTTTTTTTTTGCTTTAGGTGAATGGTGGCAGATGACATTGCGCGTTTGTCAGAGTCCTTGAATAGTGTCATAAGTTTTTAGCTTGTAATTAACGAAATTTGTGACGCTCATTTTATTGCACGTTCACTTGAAGGTTGTGGACTTAACAGGGCCAAGAAAAAAGAAATGTCATGTCATTCTTTAAATTGAATAGAATATTGGTATGAGAATCTAAGGCAATTGACTTAATTTCAGATTGAGTTTGAATTGGATTAAAAGATAAATTTGCAGCTAGCTGTTAATGTTGACAGTCTGTGTCGGCCATTTTCATTTAAAAGATGTCATGTTGAAGTTTAGTTTGAAATGTCATATCATCATTATATGTAACATGATTAAACACTGTGCTAAACGTGCTTGAGATAACGAACAAAGTCAACCTTGTAATGAATCTTGACATCTCATGGCTCGTGTTCTAGATGCCAAAAAGCATACCAAACTTGAATTCAAGATGACATTACAGAAAACAGATAGAGAAGATTCTAAGAATACGAAAGCTTTTTTTTTTTTCCAACAATTCGTTCCGGATATATAAACTCATTGAGATATGATCGTTCCAAACATTCTTATTTCATCTGTTTTAACTAGTGTGGTTGTACTTAAGTTAGTGCTACCTTCGATTATTTTCGTTGATTTTGTTTTGAAGAAATTTAGACGGGAAGAAGCTCACGTCAGTTTTTCGTATGGTTTCACCTGAATTGTAGTTTAGTTTAGTTATTTGGTTTTAACGATTGAGCGGAAGACAATGGCCACATCCAGAAGAACTATAGAATAATGTCAATTCTAAAAGTTTTCCGGGTGTGGCCATACGGTAACGTTGGCACTATTTATGTTAACAATGCTCCTTTCACTTTCTAGACAGTCTTTATCCATACTGGCATTCCTAATTCTATAGGATGTTTCTTTTCTAAGCATAGAACTTTAAGGTGGCAATACAATTTTAACTGGCGGCCATTTTGTCAGTTATCAAGTGATTCATTTTCAGTTTGGTTTTTCTTTTCCACATGAATAGGCTGACGCGTGAACAACGCTTCCAAATTGTGCAAATTTATTTTGAAAATCGTCCTTCTGTTCCCAATTTTCATAAGCGAATTTCGTTTAGCGATCAAGCTCACTTTTAGTTGAATGGATACATCAATAAACAAAACTGCCATACTTGGTGTGATGATAATCCTCAAGTGTATGCTCAGACACCGTTACATCCCCACAAAACTTAACTGTTTTGTGTGCCTTATGTGTTGGTGGAATAATTGGTCCGTATTTCTTCAAAAACGATGTTGGCCACAACATTACAGTCAATGGTGACCACTATAGAACCATTATTACTGACTTTTTCGTTCATCAGTTGAACAGCCATTGATGTTCAGAAGCTGTGGTTTCAACAAGACAGCGCAACATGTCACACAGCTCGTTCCACAATTGAAGGAAACATTTGGTAACCGCATAGTTTCACGTTACGGACTCGTGAATTGGCCTCCAAGATCGTGCGATTAAACGCCACTTGACTGCTTTTTGTCGGGATATGAGTCTATGCCGATAAGCCCGAAATGATTGACCACTTGGAGGACAACATTTGCGGCGTTATTGCCAATATACGGCTACAAATGTTGGAAAAAGTCATCGTAAATTGGACGTCCAGATGAGAACGTCTGAGCCAGCCGTGGCGCGCATATGCCAGACATCATATTCAAATAATAATGCCAGAGGAATATTTTTCGAATAAACTAAATTTCATATCAATTTAAATTTGTTTTATTCCATTTCAAACTTCTATACATCTAAAGAAAACACCCTACATTTAGCTCACAGACTAAAAGTAACCATAAATCACTTGAAGTGTCTGGTTACTTTACGTAACTAATCGTCTTCGTCGATTCTCATAGTGAATCCAACATAATTGTGACTCATTACGGCGGCATCCACAGAGAAGCTATAATATTTTTAGTTGCACTTAAAAGTCATTGAATAGAAAATAAATGAGCCACAAAACTTTTAATGTTGTGAGAGATCCAAGGTAGTTTCTGATTATTGATATCTCAGAAATTCTTTAACTAAATTCAAAGTGACTTAAAAATATTAATTTGTGGTTTATTTTTGTGAGTTATTTCTTCGTCTGTTTGACGTGCTGCAATAGGTGCATTAAGTAGAAAAACATACTTAAGAGAGACGTAGAAAAGAAAAGTAAAAGATATTATTCAACTTTCAACGTTTAAAAACATCCTATATAGAGCGGTAAAGCAGTCCTTGTAGTTGAAGACGCAGATTTAATTTACCGATTTTTTATGTAACCTGGACACCGTTGCTCCTAAGTGACAATGTCTTTAGACACTTTCGATATTGGATTGTAAAGTTTTTCTTTCAAAAGCCCAAATTGTCTGGTACTTCTGTTTTTAGAAACACGAAGAAGAGGCCGTGGAAAGTTAAAACGGCCGCCTGCGTTAAGCAATATAGCACTGTTGTAGAAAACTTACAAACACACTACGACTCCTTTAACCCTGGAAGCACATGCTTCGTCTAATCGACGTACGACGCACCTTGAAAACTAATGGGTTTAAGGGAAATTGTAATATTTGGATGTTGTCGGATGTTGTTGTAGGAATCAAACCACAAATTTTCACAAACACCTGACTGAGCCAAAGCCAAAACTTCATTAGGTGTGATAAAGAAGGTATTCTCAAGTGTTTATATCGCGCTTTCTGCGCGATTGATTGATTGTTGATTGTGAAATCAACATTTTGTTACTCATCGCAAGCAGAGCTGTAAAATAATGCAATCTTTTAATTTAACAAATCAATTGACTTCACTTCACAATGCAATCTTTTGGGAATGCATTCGCTGAATTCACGGAAAAGACTTCACAATTTGTGATTCATTCAATTGACTTCATTAGATAAGTGTGACTTCAATTTCAAAATCACCATTCTATTTTGAAGTCTTGATTGGACCAATCTTTGGGGCCACTCAATGGATTGAAATCAATTGCACCTAAAGTCTTTACAAATACTTTAAAATCTCAGGCAAATTATATGGTCAGGTTACTTAACCCTACAGACACACTTGTTGCAAAAGAAATGAAAACTGGTGGATGAGCAAATGGAAAAACCTAGGACAAACACATGGAGAAGAATTGCGTATAGGTCCTCACAACATGCATGGACTGAAAGAACAACTCTCCTGCATAGTTCAAAAACAAGAAGATTTTGGACGAGATTCAATTCTGAAAAATGCTCACGATTCTGAAAAGAAAATACTTTACTCACAACTTAACCACAATTTAGCAGAAAGAAACTATTTCAACGACTCCATGAATTACAGAGAAATTTCGCTGAAATTCAAAGCTAGAGGCGAACAGATAAGTCTCAAGCCTGAACCAATTTTTTACCTTCTGCAATTTGAAATGTAAAGAAAATTATTTCCACTTTATAAGTATATGTCCTGTATTTACTCAACAACGGATGACGTATTCCAAGAAGAGGACTATGACGATCAACGAAACGGTAAAGGCACTAAACGAATTCGATTGGAAAACAGTATATTCATTTTTTTAAGACACAGATAAATGCAGAATGCTTATTTTAACAGAATTCGAATAGATAATTAAATTATTTTATTTCAAAATAGAACACAAAAATTTCTATATTCTCAAATAGTCAGACCTTAAAGCCTTGAGGACTTGGCCAAGGCTGTCTGGAAATTTAAAAAAAACTTAAATACACTGGCAGAAACAACAGATTGAGATTAATCTGGGCGTCAGGACATTAAAAAGACGAGGGCAATATAAAGGCGGACATTCTAGTCAAGAAGGGAGCATAAAATCCGCTCATAGGACCCTCTCCACTGTTTGGCTTCAACAATACAGACACAAACCAGCACATTAAGAACTGAATTATTAAACAAAAGCATGATTTCTGGACCAACCAGGAGAGTATCATACACTCTAGGAAATTCATGAAATGCAATCACACCCTAATCGAGCTAAAGAAGCTCTGAAACGAAGCCAACCTGAAAGTGCTGTGCAAAGCACTCACAGGACACGGAGCTTGCAACTACCACCTACATAAAATGGGTCTCTCCACCATTCATATCTGTAAGCACTGTGGCCAGGCTAAGGAAACTATGGACATCTACTAATCACCTGCCCAAGCCTGGACCAAATCAGATTAAAAACAATCAACAAAACGAATGTAACAGGGAACGACTTCGAGGACATCCCATCTAGGAACATTGTCAAACTCATGAAGGCAGCTTAAGAGTCCTAAATCAAAGAAGGGGGTACAATAAATCTTTTAGGTCGCAGCTTGGGGGCCACTCCCCATTTCATCATAATCATCATTCTATTTAAAATGAGTGTTAAAATTATTATTGTGAACTAAGCTGACGGTAATGCTATAACTTTTTGAATTCATAGAAATAATTATTTAGGAGATTTTTCATGTGTACGACACCGACGAACTTTTATGATGGCGTCGTCGATTCCACGAAGCATGTTCTTCACGGATAAGAAATAAGGATGTTCTTTCAGGGTTAAAAGTTTTACAAAATAGTGAATGCATCTAAGAATTGTTCTTTTATTTAAAGATGTGATGACAACAAAACATTATATGAAGAACTACAAAGCCTTTAAGCCACTTATTGCATTGCTATTTTTGACTATTAGTAGCTGCAGTGACTTGATGGTCCGTGCGTTGTCCTCTTAAGCGAGCGTACCTGGGTTGAATCCGATGGCTGAAAAAAAAAAACAAAAAATAAAGAACAATTTTCCTTGTCCAACATCAAGAGAACGACTTAAAGTCCTCCCTGAGTACGTTTGTCATGGAAATCTTTTGCAATTCGAAGTTTGGAACCGGCATTAAACAACCACATGGCTCAAATTATAATGCGCACAACACAGTGGAGGCGCGAAAAGCTATGCTCTGGCCCCCCCCGGACTGTTACGTCACCTAATGTAAGAATAGAAACTGACAAGGCCGTCGTCCGTGAGTGCGGCTTAAATTCCCGGACATCTAGTTTCCTCGTCTTTCGGGAGATGTTGAATCAACCGAAAAAAGGTACACCGATCTACTTATTGAATAAAAAGAGGGTAAAAGGTTGGTCAATGCTGTCCATCTTGTGGAGTCCCACTGTAAGGCCTTTCGTCGCTTGAACCACAAAAGTGATGAACTCAGCTTTAAACTTAAAATCCTTAAGACAACTTTCAACAGGGCTGAGGCCACGCAAAGCCCTTAAAATGACTACTCCTTATCGAACACTTGGCCAAATTGCCCTTCTCTAATTCAAAATACCCTGCACGTGAATGAAACTGACACCTCTTTCCTCAAAATAGACCACAACACAGTCCCCCAGGGATATACAACTCTGCAGACCGTAAAATGCAAAACTTAATTCAAAACTCAATTAGCTTCGTCCAGTTGCAGCACTGCAAGTTTCAAAAGTTCGAGAGGAAGCACGAAAAAAAACACTCCAAACCCCTAAATGCCGAAGGACCCTACCAAACTTCTCGCTTACGTAAACCTAATTTCTAAGCATTCAACAAGTATCGCCGCCAACAAACGACCACTTTAACCCTCTCTCGTCTAGACGTTGCCAACTTCGGTGCTATAATTACACACAATCTCCTAAATATTGTTACGAAAGCCGTTTCCCAAAAGTTGTTCGTTTCTGTAGTCGTTCCCCCGTGCCTCGTATGGTTCTGCAGGAGTGGGTCCTCGCTGCTGCTGCTGGATCCGTTTGCTGCCAGTTAGCTGTACCCGAAGTGTGGGAGATACGATGGTTCACTCCTAAATGGTATTATCTCGGCACAGCACCCTTCATTTCGAGTTAAACGTGTCCCCAAACACTCTCACACACATACACAAATTTTTTGATGTTCCACGTCGGAGATGCACAACGGTCCAAACGTTTGAATAGAACCCAGAGACTAGGAAATGGAGCTTGGAAACTTTTCATTGAATGCGAGGCGCAAAAAGGACAAAAAACAAACAACGGAACATATGAAAATTTCATTTCCAACATGCCAACACATGTACGGGGTGAATACAATAGTAACGGGATAAAGACTAACAGAGAGAGAGTGAGAGAGAGGGAGCGAGAGAAAGAGACGATAACTACACGACGAACTACACTGCACATGACAATGCCGCAAGGAGCCGCCGAGTGTCGACGACGAGGACGAGGACTACCATAGGGGAGGTAGGAGGGGTGGTATGATGCCGACGCCGAGCAGGAACACGAGGACGAGGACGAGGACGAATGGAAAAGTTTGCCCCCTCCGACGACATCATCGTCGCGCCGTATCCTCGGGAATATTCATTGCACAACAGAGTATCTGTGCCAGCACCTCCCCCATCAACAGGTTGGAGTGACGTATGCTGATTCCGAACCAAAACACAAAGCGACCAGAAGGACTCGTTCGCACACACACACACGGAGTATGCATGCAGATTGTCAAAATTTCATTCGAATCCCGGTGTGCCGAGGAACGATGGAGGACAACCACCACCCGTCCTGTGCTGTGTGCATCCTGTTGCTCTCCGTTTGTGTGCTCGAGTTCGAAATTTGCTCATGCAACTAAATCGCTCCTCTCGTGGTGCTCCTTTCATGTGCAAACGGGAGGGGTGGCTGTCCGCCCGCCCTCAGCCCGCAATCCCGACAAAGATAGTTTCTGTTCAATGGATGTCGAGATGTGGACGGAGAGGGCGCCTCGTTGGCAGGATGAAAGTTTTGGATTTTCGGACGAGCGGCAGGCGGCGGCGGGCGGGTTGCCAAAACTTTGTGTGTGTCCTGTGCGCCTTTGTTTGCAACTGTTGCATGCGCGCCCCGCTCGTGTTGTTGTTTATTAACTGGATTCCTTGACATGTCAAAAAGTGAAACGCTCTCTAGTTAGGGTCCTGCCTGGCTGTTGAAAGTTTGGGATGTGTGTGTGTGTGAGTGTATGTGTATTTTTTGGAGCTACCATCGACTTGTTGCGCACTTGTCGGAGCGTCGGAACATCATCCGGCGTCTGTGTGGAGTCTGCTGTGACGAGGCCTTTAGGGTTCATTTCGTGTGCAGCTGAAGTGGAGTTAAATTGGGTCTGCTGTTATTGTGAATTAGTTACAGAGTGCTGAGTGTGCTTTGAAATCGTTTAATCTGTTTAGTGGGGAAGCTCTTTTTGCTCTCACAGTCCAACGGGGTGTGGTGGAAAATTTTGGAGCAGGAGGAGTGTGACACGCTTCAGTGACCTTCTGTCGAACCACACAGGAACAATGGAGTAAGAGAAGAGAGTTAAATGGGCTTTGGGGAGCAGGACCGGGTAATGGACGAGGTGAGTGGGGATTTGAGCAATGGCAGCTCTTCGCTGACAAGAGGGGTAGCCCGAAGCCTGTGGATCTCAGCTGCAGTCACTGTGGCAGATCCTGTGTGAAATGGGTTTGGGGCGTAGCCCAGAGGAAATGAAAAATTGTCGCTTTTGTGCGAACTATGTAGCTGGGGAACAAATATTCTGCTTGTTAAGTCGTTGATTGGTGATTTGAGAGTCTGGTTTTCTAAAAAATTCAAAGCATATAGCAGATCCTCACGGAGCATATTGCTTTATATCGCATTCGAGGGATATTTTCATTTAACTGGCTTTACACTCATCCCTCGTTTTGCGCGGTCTCGTTTTATAGGTTGCACCTTTGCGCGATTTTCAAATATCTACCCAAAATTCTATTTGCGCGATCTTGCTTTGCATGTACGCTCATAATTCGTTTTGCGTGGTTTCGGTTTGCACAAAACTTCCGCGCGAAGCTAGGGATAAGTGTGCCATAAGAACAAGAAAATCTTATACCATGAAAAGAACATTAAGCTTCATTTTCTATTAACCTAAACAAACCAAGTTGAAGCCAATTCATAGACAAATAAAAATACGTCCAGCAAAAACCAGCCAGCCAGCTTCTCGTTCTCTAGCTTTATGCTGTTTTTGTGCGAAAAAAAAAATTGTTCGACAGAGATTCATGCCATTTTTCCTATAAACTATTTATCTGCGGAATTCGTCACAGCGAAAGCAGTTAAACACATCCCAATGTGCAGCAAAAGGACGCGTTCTATTGGTTGACCGATTAGATCCTGACTGAGCCTCAAGAACTCGACTTTCATTTGTATGCTGCCTATCAAATAATTAATCTATTTGAACGGGAAAGTTCGATAAGTTCTGTATTCTCTTGTGATTTCAAGGCGTTTGGTGTCTTTTTATACGGTTAATAAGGATGTTTTTAGTCGTTTTTAAATATGGTTAGTAAGTTAGCCTCTGGAGAAGTTCAACAAGCCAATTTTCTTGAATGAGCTTTAGAATAATATCAATCATTCTCAAGCTCATAATATCAAACTCAGATAGAAAGTTGTGGTTCTTCAATGTTCTAGGAATTTTCCAAATTTTCTTTTTCAGTGTTTTTATTCATTAATTCTTAGGAGACACTATCAAATCTCTCTTCTTACAAGTCTTCTGCAATTTGACATTCAGTGTGAAATGAAAGAAAGTTCAGTTGGGGTTGGGGATGCGCTATCTGTGTCTTTGTTCTTGGGACTCAAAAAGGAATTGTTGATATCGCTTTAGAGACGTTGAATATGTTAAGTATAATGGGTTTCGTTTTTTTAATTCAGCTGTTAGTTTTAACTAGTTAACATGGACGAGGTGTTCTGAACATTCATGCATCGAAGATACGTGTATATTCATCTCTGGCACAGAGAAATTTTAAAAGAATTTTGTGAAACAGCTTGGAAGATCTGTAATCAGGATCTGAATCTCGAGATCTTCCAAAGAACACCTTTCAGAAAGTCCTCGAAAACGATGGTGCAGCTGCAGCTGGAGCAGAGACACTCGGCGCTGGGCAATTTATGCTTCTCCCACAAAGTTTCGGGAACATCTGCCTTGGGGAGACTTTCTCCAGCTATATTTGTGTTCACAATTGCACCACACATCTTGTAAGGGCCAAGTTAGCGGTTTTTGACTCGATATTTGTTCCAACTCTCATCTATGGTCATCAAGTTTGGGGAATGACCGAAAAAATAAGATCGTGAATAC
This sequence comes from Syritta pipiens, assembly GCA_905187475.1. Lineage (NCBI taxonomy): Eukaryota > Metazoa > Arthropoda > Insecta > Diptera > Syrphidae > Syritta > Syritta pipiens. Next base: position 30,259,577 of record LR994572.1, on the reverse strand, counting down.
AAGCTGCCGAGATGAGATTTCTGAGTGCCGTTGTGGGACTTACAGTCCTAAATACACTTCCCATAGAACTGAAGGTCGCTACAAATATTAAAACTAGAAAAATAAGCTTAAAAAACCATTGTATGAACTCAATTCATTTTAAACTTTAATCTGTAAAAATGTTTAGCTGTTTTTTGAATGAATGTCTTTTGAATTATTAATTCAATCAATTAATGAAAAATTTAATCTGAATTTACTCATGAATTAATAACAAAAGTTAAAACACAATCTTCTGCGGAAAAGTCTTTATAAGGCTTCGCAGAAACAAATAACTTTTATAGTTAATTTCTTGCAATAAATAAAAAATAATTGAATTGGATAGAGTGAACAAGACGATGGTGCGTGGAGAACCCAATGTTGAGCAGATGCTTCTTCGAATGGAAATATCTATATTTCGATGGTTTGATCACGAGGCAGAAATGTCCCCAGATTTCCGAGGCGTGCTTTAAATGCGATTCCGTAGGCGACTGCTCGGCAGACCCTGAATGGATGGCTGGACCAGGTCCAAAATCTCGCCTGGTTGCGCTTGGGCATACCACCTGCTGAGTTAGAGTAGGCGGCGGAGGATCGAGTTGCATGGAGGTGATATCTACGTGCATTGCCACCGCAAGGCGCATGTTCCAAATGTAGATATTAATACAATTTTAAAAAGCAGGATGACTTAGTTTGGAACTTTGTACGAAATACGAATTTTATTTCAAATAAACACTGTACAGCGAAATGTCTAATTTAAAGAAAAGAGAAAAGTTAAAAGTCGGAAACGTGAATTCTGCAGCCAGCCTCGTGATCTTAATTTTCGTTGCATTAATTTTTGAGGTCAGTCTGTCATAATTCACGATATCACTGACAGCAGGAGATGGCAGGGATGGGCATGCTAAATGGGTGAGTTACGTTACAATATGTATAAGTATTCCTGCAGCAACCAAATTAAGACCAAAAAATATTTCATCGCATAACTCTTTCACGGCGAAAACATCATTAAACGCAGGGATCCATGCTTGGACCCGAGCTTTTTTCCAGCATATGAAGTTCCATTTTCATTTCCGCTAAGATTAAAGCAGCTCGATTCGAGTAATCTTGAAATTCCTTGTTTCACACAAGGCGTATAGTTTTTACAACTCGCCGCCATTGATGACGAAGGAGAACCCCGTTGTTACTTCCTTAACCACCGGGGTGGACATAAAACCAACATTGAATCCCATCAAACCTCTCGCGTCATCCCAACAGAGAGCCGACCAGAGAGCCGGCCGACCTTATTTTCAATTAGTCCACAGATAATCGAGTTTCTATTACACATCATTTGAATGCGAATGCGAATGTGAATGCGACTTCGACTGGGACTATGACCGAGACTGCGACTGCGACTGCAACTGTGACTACGCACGCTTTGGATACATTCACCGTGGCGCCTATCGCAGCGCTTCCGTACACCCAGCCGGCACACGTGATTGCGACTCCCAGAGTCATGAACATCATCGGCGTCGTGTCGTTATCGTGGCTCACTGCCAGCCAGCCATCGTTACATGGTGAAACAAACGAAACTATCTCGTAGATACATCTGTGTGCCTTTGGGTCGGCATGCACGTGCATCGCACGATCGTAAAATCGCTTTCTGAATGAGTTTTCTGGTGTATTGGCGCGGCGCAGCAGCGCGACAGCCGGCGCGCAAAGCTCGCCGTGTACCCGTTTACCTGTACAGCGGCGCACATTCACATCCACAGCGTCACTGTATCTAATTCGTTCGACTGTGTGATATGCATACGGACGGGTCTGGCGTTCGTACGGTGCGCCCCGAGGAGCAGTGCACGTCGCTCGGTGGCGCATCACGGATCTCGAATTGTCCTCAAGCGCTCGATGGCGGCAACCTGCGCCGGCACACTTCCGCCGCAGTCGTAGGTGGTGCTGAATTAGATTCATCTGAGGCTTTCATGCAGATGATGGGAATGGGAAAATGCTCCTCGACACGGTCACCAGTAAACCCAAGCGCCGCCGTTACCTCGAAGCTGGAGGCCGACTTCGGCTGCACACGGTAAATCTCCCTCGCGGATCGAAGTGTTTCTCCGAGTCAAGGCCTTTTCGCAGCCAGCAGCGGCAATTTCCTCCGGTCTTAGACTCACACTGTATCAGCAGCCAGCACCACCACCACCCCCTTCCTTTAGGTGGCACTGGGCGCCGTTTCTGCTGCCAAGAGCAACCGAAATGCGCTCGCTTTGTAGGTGAGTGGTAAAAAAGGTGAAATAAAATTCAGCAAACTGGGAATTTGTGTTACTGGATCTGTTTGGCCGCCACACTCGCGTGTGTACGACGTGTCTCTCTCTCCCTTTGTCTCTATCCGTGAAGTTGCTGTGCGCGGCAGGAAGTTGCTCGATGTGTTGCGATGGAGGAGGTCTAGTCGGCGATGTTTTATTGTCTTGGCCGTATTCCCGGCGATAACGAGTCGGGTCTGTCTCGGGGTCTCTTGTTAATCGTCGGAGTCAATCCTGGTTACGTAGAGTCTCACACCCACACGGCCGTTGCTCAGCTGTGAGTTATGCAGTCATTCGATTTTACTTTCAGTTAGCGGCGGATGAAGGCTTTCGAGGCATGGAGTGAAGAAAGAGGCTCAGTTTCTCAGAGATGTTCTTAAATTTCAATAATTTTGCGATTGAATGAAATGGAAGGCGTTTAAATTCAACTGATTTAGTTTAGTTTTGTTTTATTTCGTAAGAATTTTTTGATTACTTAGGGTTGAATGGCAAGGAAAACAGATATGGTGAGTTGAAACCTGGCCAAAATCAAATTCTGAAGTTGGCTTTTTAAACTTCTACCCCTTTGAATTGTAAACTAAATAGAGAACTAGAAATGAAACGTAAAATAGCTGAATAGCTGATTATGGCATTCCCAGTACAACCTCATGAACTGAATATTCAGCATTCATTTTGGTAGAGAAAACATGTATTTTTGTTTTGCGTTTAGATAGAGAAGTGTAAAAGTCTTCCATTGGTACAAGGTGTACATAACAAAAAAATTCGTTAAGTTCAGAAGTGTATTATTCGGTTTGTTTTTTTTTTTTTCTATAAGACCCTTCTTTTGATATTTATCTGTGGATAAAGACAGAAATTCATTTTCTTTAAATCCCTTTCCAGATATATTTAACGTTTTAGTTGTGTTGTTCGTGAGATGCCGTTATGCTTCTTATGCCGTTTATGCTTATTCTGTTCAGTGATTTATCTAGTTTCAGGATATGTAAAAATTTCTTCCACCCTTATTGAAGGAAGCATTTTATTTATTGATATATCCTCGTTATATGATGCAGGATTTTTGAAATATTTTTTATTAATTTGATTCCCATGCCACACAATTTTCAACAACTTGACAATGCTGCATACAATCAAGAAAAGTTGAAACTCGACCGAATAAGATAACGTTCCTGTGTGTGAAAATTGTAAAATGCATTTAATGCAGCGTTACTGTTATAGAATATAAAATCATCTAAATTACTGACTCTAAATGCAAATTTAAACTGCAGTGGACGAAGAAAGTTGAACTAGATGAAAAATTCTTTATAACTACCAATCGATAGCTTCATCCTACCTTTCTTTTACATGTTCTTCAAGTTCTAAATGTGGCCAGTAGGTTCTTAGTTCTTGGTACTAAATACTACCTGCAGTCCACAAATGCTTGAGAGATAACAAAAAATTAAACTAATTAGTTTTTTTTGCTTAGCCTTTTTTGAAAAAATAAGCGTTTTAGTTTGTTTTGTGTGTTTCTTGCAAATTAAAAACGTGTCTAGATATTGACCTCAAGAAAAACCGTAACAAATTTCAAGGTCCTAGCTTTAACGATTGAGCTGCTCACATTTCACAGTAAAATTTGCGAAAACTTGACACTTGTGTAGACATTTCATTAAGGAGTTACTGGTATTTAAATTCAAAAGAAACTTTTGTGACGTTTGTTGAACTTTTCTTCGTAATTATTAGGTGTACAACTTTGCTTCAGCTGATTTTTTTTTTTTTTTTTTTTTTTTTTTTTTCAAATTCGAGGCTTTATTGTAATAAACTGGTTATATGATTCGTTTTGCGTGTGATTCTATTGCGTTTGTCACGAGTCTTGATCAAGTAATGCCTCCAATTCTGCATCTTCGAAAACCTTCTCTCTTCCACCGCCATGCCGGTCTTCAATGTCAAAATCACCGTTCTTGAAGCGTTGAAACCACTTTTGGCACGTTCTTTCACCATAGGTAGTCGAGATTGAGAACATTCGATGAGCCTACAATCCGGGGTGGACCTGGGCCTTCTTTAGCAAGCTCCTTCATCCAGCAAAATCCCGTGCCAGCTGATCCAGTAACGCACACCGAGATGGTTCAGGTCCTTCTCTACCTGTGTACGCCACATTAGACGCGGGAGTCCTCTGCTGCGTTGTTCCATAGGTTCCGAGTCGAAGATTCTTTGGGTCGGAGCTGTGCTGTCCATTCGTTCTACATGGCCTAACCACCGTAGGCGTTGGATCCGTAGACGCCTGGCTAGGCGTATGCCGCTGTACAGCCCGTACGTATAAAATCTATGATCTATTTATTTCGACTACCACTTACCACTACAGCCATCTATTGCAAAACGACGGAAGCAAAGTTGTGCACCTAATACATGCACACTTTGTCGTTCAAGGATTCTTTTCTTTCATTCGTTTAATCGTGAACAAAATTTGGCTTGTGGAAAACCGAGAACGCTCTGATCACCGATATGCAAATGCATCGAGGTAAAGCTAACGATTTATCGATAATATTTAAGTCCAAATGGGCAGTTGAATTTCATTGAAAATAGTTCGGGCTCAAGGAAAAATTCTTGCGGTAAGCGAATTTTCTGTGTTGATAGAGTCCGGTGATGAAACATTTTACTATGCATACATTCATTTGTCGAAAATGCAGCATTTAACTTTAAACTAAACTTCTTTCATATAAGTCAGGCAAGTTTCTGTAGCCTACTCGTCTCTACTTTTGAGATCGATGTTATTCAGGACTGATGGGTGTAACATAACTAAGAGATCTCACATTAATTTTAAGATTTGTAATAAGAATAATCTAAAATCTGAACTATTAATTTTAAAGGATTAAATGTGTGCTCAATGTTTTCTGAAATCAAAGACCTTCAGGTTGCACATATAAAATTTAGGCGAACACCTTAAGCACGATATTCTTATTTCGTTCATTAATTATCTTTTTTTCTTTTATTTCAGATAAATCATCATACACAACAAATGAACAGAACAGAAAAGCAAAAGAGAAAGAAACGAAAATGAAATTTCAAAATCATTCCAAAGTGTCCTCATTTATTCGCATTTTTCTCGGGGATTTTTTTTATTCCATTTTCTTACGTAACTAACGGTGATTAAGTGTATAAAATATAAGTGCGTACTATACTTTCCATTGTGTGTTCGTAGATAAATCAGCAAAGAAAAAGACGAATTTTCATTTAATGTTTTGTTCAAAAATATAACCGGCTGAATCCATCCAGAAATTGTGTTCTACAAAAGTGTTATACTCTTTTTAAATTTTTTTTTTTGGAAATGTTACGCGCCAAAAACGCAGCAAAACTCAATTCCCGATGACTGCAAATGCAGTTTAAGTGGTCGCAAATGTTTGCTCAATTGACCACATCGTCGCACCGTGATGTGACGTTAAATCTTATAAATCCTTTAAATCATCATCATCACTACCACTGTTGTTGTTATCGAAGAAATTACCGTTACAAGTTATCGTCGTCGTCGTTGTCGTTTGTCAACTATTGTTTATTTATCGATTTAAGTGAAACTTTTTCTACACATGACGTGTTTTTGTGTTTGTTTATAAATTTTGTTTCAAAAGTAAACTCGATCGCTTTAATTTTATTAAAAAATGGCGGAATGTTCATATGCCAGGTGCCTTCAACATCGTCGTCACATCAAGCGCGAGCTAATGAAACATTATAAGGATATGTTGTATATTATTGGTGAGTACGCATGTGGTTATTTTTTATTATCCACCTTGTGTTTGTCAAAGTTAGTGAAATGAGCAGCGAAATTTTAGAACTTTCAAATTTTCGATACTATTGATTTTTGAACTCAAAAAGGATCTTTAATTTTAACTGGTAGTGAAAAGTCTGGAAAATTTGATGATCAAATTTAACTGGACCTTTAAAATTTTACTAAAACTTGACGAGATCGATTAAATTTTGTTGAATTTTCGACCAGATTGTCCCAAATTGTGCGAAGATTTAATGAGATGGTCAAAATTTATTCAAATTATCCAAAATTTGCTGAAATTCGACGAATGCTCAGTGAATTTTAATAAAATTGATAAGATTCCTTGACAAAGTTTTTGACAAAAGTATGACTCTGTCCCCCAAAAGTTAAAATCTGTTTTGGCAAATCCAAATTTCGTTTCATTAACTTGAAGTTTGTGTACCTGTTGTAACACCCTGTCAGTAGTTTGGCCCTTTCTCTGTAGAACTCCAACCTTACGAACTATACGACAGCAAAAATTAAAGAAGAAACAAAAAAACTGGTTTGGCAAAAATAATTTGTTGAAATTTGTTCATGTGTGAATTCCATTCTGATGATTCGGCCAGGAATTTTCGTTGTTTTCTGTCGAAACTTGTTTTGGTGTATGAAATAACACTGAGTCCTATATTCTCGAAAACACTTCCATTTTGATCTTAATGAAGTCAATTCCTCATGGCCTCCTTGCTTCGAGGTTTAGTTGAATAGTTTTGCTTTCATGGACCAAAAATGGTCGGAGTGAAAAGTTTTAACCTCCATGCTCTAACCTAAATTAAACCCGCCAATTGCCACCTGCGACGTTTAAGCATCAACTCGCAACTAAATCGTCTGGATCTATGTCAAGGCTCTGCTTCTGTACGCCGCCATGTACCCCCACGTCTAACCATGACAGTGCGTGAGTTCTAATTTCCACAGGAAAACAAAAACCAACCGCAGAAAAGCATCAACAACACACAGCTGCACACGCGGTTCGTGGTTAAAGTTCAGACGTTCTTTGAATCCTTAGTCGCTCTGCAATTTACAGACCGTCTACTCAGACTCTCACGTAACCTACTTCAGGACCTCCTTTCAACAAGCTGAATGCGAAAACAAAAAAAAAAAGGAAAAGAAAAAAAAGTGCGTATACGACACAGTAGCTTGGTTTCTTTTAGCAAACCGTCCGAGCAACTTTGTTAGCGGGTGAATAACCGTCAAAGAAACGCACCGCCCACTCGTCAGCACGACCCTCCCATCGGCCCCAAACCAAGCAGTGATATATTTGTGCGTGTGTGTCTGTCGCAAGTAAAAAGAAAATCATTAAAACTAAGAACCATTACAAGATCCTTTAAAGTTGTCTCGGTGCCTCAGCCCACGTCGTTTTCATTAAGAAAATCAATGCACTGCAGTCCTCGCCGACATCTCGCCCATCGCTTGTGGCGCAACACACAGGAACACACACACACGCAAATACACGCACACTCACGCATACGTCAGCCGACACATAAATGAGATGAAAGTGCAGCGCGTGTTTTTCTTTTAAAGCCAACTGCCACCCAGGATATCACTGCGAATAAACGCCTCAAGGATGTCCCCCTTTCCATAGCTTCTCCGCTTTGATGTGTGTACTCTTCTTCTCCTCTCACGCTTTTTGCATCCCTCCCTCCCCACGCTACCGCCGCTAGTGCGTTCCCACACATTGCAATCGCTCAGAGTAAAGTAATTTCATTTCCCGCACGCACTTTTCCATGCGTTTATGCGTTTTATTGATTTTTGTATTCTCGTCCCCGTCGCCAACATCATCGTCGCGTCATCCTCCTTCGCTGTGATTGCGAATGCAATTTCTTTACCGTTAACCGCAACCGCATACGCTATCAAAGGGAAAAAAGCACAAATTAGAGCGTCTCTTGCTGGCGTTGTTGGTTGTTCGGATGTGTGGTGTGCGTCGCCTTATTCTTCTGATTCTTCAAACGTCACCGCAGCAGGCGGGAGGCGGATGCTCCTCGTTTTGGGTAATTTGAGGTCTTCCTTCGGGTTTTCTCTGGAGTATCAAAGCACACATTCGTGTGGCGGCATGTCAGCCGGGAGACAGAAGAATTAGTTTGCCATTGTTTCGGGTCCCGCGGGGCGTCTGGGTCGTGTCTGTACAAGGCTGCTGGATTTCGTTGCCTTCAAATTGGAAGATAAACAAATTTTTATGATGATTGAAGGATGATAGATGCAGGAAAAGATTGACACTTGGACGTGTGTGTAAGAGAAGGACATTTTCGATTGCGCTATTGGACGAGCTTGGTCAGTGTGGTCAAATAAAGAAAAGCTAAACAAGATTACAATACAATTTGTTTTGCTAGCTTTCGTTCCTAGAATTAACAAAGTACTCAAAGAACCTTGCAAGTCATGCAAACAACGCAAACTTTTTCGTTTACAGGACTTATGAATGTCTAAATAAATTGGGTAATTTTAAATTAATCACAGTGCGTTTCATTAAGTTATAACCACCCTTCCGATTTGAAATTTTAATATTATAAACATTGAACAAAACAAATATTTACAATGTACATAAGTACAGATAAAACGCTTCCAGTCATAGATCGTACGATTGTACTGCAATTTACGTTAGGACTTTTCAGTCACAAGAATATCGTTACTTTTACTCAGAATAATACTTTATATATTATATTCATATTTCTAACCCACTTGCGATACTGAGCTCCAGTAGCTATCAATTGAGTGAGTTTTAAAAAATATGTTTCTTTGAATAGCTATTTTCATTTCCCATTACTTTTTTATCGAACTTTTATGTAAACGGACAAATATTTCCAGATTTTGTATTTTATATGAAACGCGTTATAGAAAGTTGTTAAAAAAAAGCGTCTTGACTTTTTGATTTCTTTAATCTGGGAAAACAACTTTTTAACTTAAAATTATTGCAACGAAATGTAAGTCTGACTAGTGATCCGAAAGTTATTTCCAAAGTCTGTTCAAAATTATCGTCATCGAGCTTACTGGTATCTTGAGTCAGCACGGCGAATACCAAAAGCTAACTCTTTGTGAAAATCAAAGAAGGACATATGGGAATTAAGCGAAATTGTTTGCTGCTGATATTCGCACTATTGTTATTTAAAAACTAACGAATTAGAATGATATTGTAATCACATCTGTTAAGCTTCTTCCATTTTTGAAACAGTGAAAATAAATTCAGCTTGAAAAAAAAAAATCGCTTACTGAGCCAATTTAACAGGCATTAGAGTACGGTCTTAAAAACCAAAGGACAGCTTTACGATCGAATCTAATTTTCCAAATTTTTCGTCGACATATCCTTTTCTAAGCTCAAGTAAATGCACTTCAATCAAAAATTGTCGCAAACGCTGATGTGAGAAATTTCTTCGTTGGTGAAAAAAAGAATTTTATCAAACTTAAATGTTATTTTGGCCAAAGGCGCACCTCTCATTTCATAGGCCTATTGAAGCACAGCAACATAAATCATACTTTCGTCAATATAAAGAACCGCAAATTCATTTTTCGGGGCGATAAACATGTTTATTGAACTGGCTTGAACGCATCTCGTAAAAGACCATGATTTCAATTGCATTTCATCAATTATTCTGATAGAGTACGTACTTTTTCTCATTTTAAAAAATTGCAGTAGTCATCCGTTCTGTTTAGTTGAAAGATGGTGATCTAGAAATATATGCTGACTCCTCAAGAATTTTTCTGTCCTAAGCAGGTTGGGTATGGGCCACTGTAATTTATTAGTTTGAAATAAGAGCTCCGAAAAATCACATTCACATTTTAAAGTCGCTGTATTGTTAACAATGAGCTCTACCTATAAGGGACATCAACGAGAAAAATGAATTTAACTCAGTGCATATGATTCGACTTTCGTGGGCGCCATGGCTTAAATGGATAGTACGTTGGACTGTGCTAAGCGAAGTAACTGGGTTCGAATCCAACTCAAGAAAAAATACCACAAAAAATGTTCAAGGCCCAACTTCCAGCGAACGACTGAGAAACCTCCTGGAGTACTTCTGACATGGAAAGCCTTCGCAATTCGGCGTTCGAAACCGGCATCAAACAGTGCCCCTTCACATGTGTCAAATCATATCGTGAAAAAACTAGGCAATTGAGTTTTGCTTTAGTTTATAAAATTTACAAAACTTATAAAAATTAGATTCAATTTAATTTACAGGAGATGGTGGGAAGTATTCGACTTGCAAATATAAGAATCTAGATAAAAATGAGCACAATTTATTTGATTGCAACATCTGTAGAAGGTGATGAATAAAATTATCAAGAAACCTCAAATTCGAGAGTGTGTCTCAACCAGTTGTCGCGGAGTGTAGACCTGAATATGAAAAGTTGTCTCTGAAAACATACATGAAACACAATTAAGGCTGTTGCAGCACAACTAATAATAAGTAGATAAATAAGATTTTGTTTCCTATTTTCAGCAACCTGAAACTAATCGAGCAATGGAGAAACTTCAGTATCATTAAGCCACGAATATTTTCCTTGCTTACGACCTTTTTAACTTCACATGGCTGAATTGGTGCTTTGTTGTCAAAGGAGATCCAAAATTGGGTCAACACTTTTAAATAAGAGAAAATTGATAGCTACGTGTACGTTTAAATAGCGTCAATTGTCAGAAATTCGATTCAGTCATCGAGCAGTTCCTTTGTGTTCTCTCTGTAGCGCTTTGTACATAGCCGGAAAATTCAATAGACGAAAAAGCCGGAAGGGAGATAATTGAGAACCTAATACATTCATTTAATCTTTTAAATATCCAAATACAATTTAAAACATATTTTCCTTGGCTAAAATGAAAGGTTGCTCCTTGTGTAGCATACACCAGTAACATTGATTCCCTGAATGATCTCGACGCGACTCTATCTCGGACTTGCCAGCCTGTCGATGCTCTTTCTCCATGGTTCGCCTCCAAGTTGGGCATTGTCGATTCCGACTGAGCACTCTTTGCGGTGTTTGAGTGAAAGCCATCCTTGCAATGTCCGCCGACAGCTTACGTAGGGTGTTTCGGTATTAAATGTCTCCTGCGATGGGTTTCTATGACGCTTTACTCTGTAGATCTTCGTTGGTTATCCATTGCGGACAAAAAACCTTCAGGTCCGGTGCACACAAGCGGTTTTTCGACCCGGCGTCAAATCTATTGAGTGTCGCTCACTCGTGTGCGGCGGTCAATTGACTTGTGAGCATTGAATGACGCTGAAGCGGTACCGTTGCTTCAAAAAACTTCTTGTGTGCACCAGGCCTTAGGATTTGTCTCAGATTTGACGAAAACCTAAAGCTTGCGAACAATGGTGGTGTTTGTCTTCCAAGTCTCGCAGCCGTACAGCAGTACGGGCTTTCACATTTGAATTGAAAATCCAAAACTTGAGTGAAGTGCAGTGCTGGCTAGATCTTCAGACGAGAAGTGAGCGTGGTGGGCTTTGCTTATGAGAAACAGGACGTCAGTCTCTGCATCACCATCTATGTTGCCGAGGTAGCAGAACTTATTAACATCCTCAATTGGTCAAAACACCGGCATTGCTCATGGCGCAGATGTTCCTCGATAGTTGAATAAATCCTGTGGAGGATCAATGAAGCGAGTAGCTTCCGGATAGCATCAGTAAGATGCCTCTCCAGTTTTTGCCATCGTTCAGATTTTCTTTTTTTTTTGGGAATAGTGACATTGACACCTTCCTTTCAGCGTTCAGTTCTGGCTGCTCGAGTGATCTGGTACAGGATCGACGCCGTAACATCTGCTGTCACATTAAACAGTTTTAAAGGCAGGTTGTCCAAGCCGGGGGCTTTGCGGCTCTTGAGATTGCGAATTGTGAGTCTGATTATGATTTGGAGACTGAAGAAGAACCTGTGGGGCTTCCCTTCTTTGATTTCTACACCCCAAATGTGGAAAAGGGATGTATTCCTCCTTAATTAGAGGGTATTCAGAGGAAAATTCCTTCTTGTTGATGTTCTGTTGCCAAGAGGAGCCCATTTTTATTCTTCAGTGAATGCTGTGCATTGATTCATTGCCACATAACTTTCGTGTGGCGGCAGAGATGACCCTTAAGTTTACACAGTACGCAGCCTCTTCCTCTTCGTGTGAGTGGGCTAGGTGCAGTTGCTCTTTAAGCTTTTTCCTGATATCGACCTGGTTCCAGGTTGCGTCCCTGATCTATGGCTTATGCAGGTGTTATTGGTCTCTTGCATTTGTCAGTTCAGTTTCCGATTGACAGGACAAGGTGATCTTTCACACAACCTCCTGAACAATCTCCGAGTTTTGTAGGCGCTGCGTGTCGTGGCCCTTCTTCGCCTTCGCTGGGACTTTTAAGACGGAGCTTCACGATTTTAAGCTGTAGCTGGTGATCACTATACTCGTATATGTTAGCTGCTTGGATAGTTTTCACGTCCTGCAAAGGGCTTATGAATCTCCTACTTATCAGACTGTGGTCGATCTGGTTTCGTGTTGTTCCATTTGCGGGTTGCCTTGTATATAATACTTGCTGTTCAGAGTCGGTTTCCATTTTGGTTGCTTTGATCATTCGTATCGAGCTGCCGTAGTGCAATTAAGTGCAAATATTACACATTGTGCCTTTATGCTGAAGGCTAACCAGCTTAATGTTGAAAATCTTCGAAAAATTTACAAAACTATGGACGATTTGAATATGCAATTTCATTTTTCATTAAATCATTATTCAAGAAGACAAGGATGTGACACCAACTTGTTCATCGTACGGGCGTACATAAACAAAACCTCTTGTTGCTTTCACCTGGAATTCATTCTCGATTTTTGCCTTCTGAAACCTGCAACTAGTTAACTACGGCACGGCGTCTTAAAACCAAAATACATTCCGAGATATCTTCAGGGCGTGGCTTCTTCTTCTTAACATTTTTTTTTTCGTCCTGATTGGCGTCCGTCTTATGATCGGCTAGTACTCGGGTCGGGGAAGAATATCAAGTTTGACTTTCCCGCTGCCCAATTTAATGTGGCATATGGTAGAGGGAAGAGTTATGCCCGTGGAAGGAAGCCTTCGGCAAGCAAAGAAACCTCAAAATATAGAAAAAAGAAATACTAAACAGACATCCATCCCAGCGGGGAGTGAGTGATGATAAAACAACGTAACGCAGGACATTTTCCTACATAATCCCACCCCGCCTCATAGTCTCTTGCATGTGGATGTGCTGTGAACGCGTATATTCTCCGATTTTCTATCATCTCTCTTCCCCCAAAGAAGCACACCGACGCACAAAGCTCATCCTTATGCATATCCTTATGCACGCCAGCGATGGGCAGCAGGAGGATGGGAGGATATCTGTGAGATGCGATTGTGTGGAAGATGAACACACAAAAAAATGTGAATTTTTTTCTACTTTCCGCCCACAAAACTCAGCACTCGGGGGTGGGTGGAGGCAGCGATGATAGAAAGAAAAGAAAGATCAACCTTCTCCGCACACTTATACTGCTTATACCTTCGCAAGTGTTAGGTATTTAGCAGTAAAAAAAAAGAGCGAAAGGAAGAGGACGAAATGAGAAAAAAATTGGGTTGCACGAGAGAGGAGTGTTCCTGTTGCAGCTTCGCAGCTCCGCTCCGAGTCACGACGAGACGAGACAGCAGTGAGAGTTTGAGATACATTTTTTTCGTTCATTTCTTTTGCTCTCGATTAATATGCTCCTCCGACTACACCCGCAGATTCCTTTTCGAAAAAGGACGAACACAAAAAAAAAAGAAAAAAACAGAACATGCACAAGGTAACGACATCGTTTTCCTGTTGTCTAACGGTGTTCGAAAGTTTAAATGCAAAAAGGACGAAACGGCAGAAAAAATCAGCGGAGGGAGGGCTTGGAAAAAAAAGCAAACACACAAAATGAACGGAAAGCGTGCACACACATTCGCAGGGTGTCGGCGGGCTTCTCTGTGTTTGTGTTTGTGGTTGGCAGGGGGGTGGGGGGAGTGCAATTCGCAGCGTCGTTGTGCCCTTGTCTCCTTTTCTTCCTTAAGTAGGTACTTGCAACTCACACGGGCAAAAGCACATTTTTTCCCGTTTTCCATCCAGAAAGTGGGTTTTTTTTTTTTTTTGGTGGTGTGTTTTTCTCTTTTTCCGTTTTGCTTCCTATGGCCGAGCGTCGTCGCGGCAGTAGGACGAAGGAAAGGATATGACAAAAGTCTTGAGTGTGTGTGAAGGATGCAGGAGCAATAAAAGAAGAAACAGGGAGGAAAGACAAAAAAACGATACGAAAAACTGCGCTGAGAAAAGGAGAAAGCACGGTACGAGTACATATTGAAAGTGGGGGGAAGAAGCAACGGTTTATTTTCTGGTTTTAGTGGATGACACTCGGTGGGCGGCGGGCGCTAGCGCTGTACACAGATAAATTTGGAAATTTTTTCGATTTTAAAAATCGTTGTTTACTTCCTTTTGTCTTCGAGTCCCTGAGGTGCTGTGGTATGGGCGTGCCAGGGTTGCCAGAGTGGTTGCTGTTTTGTGTTAAATCTAATGATTTTAGTTACTAAAAAGAGGTTTTTAAGTTTAACCCGAATTGTACTATAATTTTTTTTTTTGACATAGTCTGCTTTTGTTTTTAATAGAGAGATTTGATTTGATGGGTGTCACTGTGGCATAACAAAGGCTAAGTTTATTTTTACCGACTTTTAATTGTTTGTATAGCATCTCGAGGAGTTGAAATTTTTGATGGCTCCGAAAGTGTATCATAATGGATCTCCACATCTCCTCAATAGTTGAAAGCAAAAGCCAACGTTAATAGCAATAAAGAAATTCAAAAATGTTGTCGCTTAATTTGACGCGCTTGGAGGGTCCAAATTCACCGTGCATTTGGACTCATACGAGTGGCGGAGTCTTATTTTTCCTTATCAAATTTTTATAATTCAAATTGTTTCATGACTGCGAACTTAAAGAAAAATGCAGAAAACTTTCTACTTTCTAAAAATCGTTTTTTCAGAAAAACAATAATCCGAAGTTCGAGTCCGGCCTTTATCACTCACTACATATTCACTCTGAATCCTATTGATTAGATTGTACTTAAAGATATGGCGTATAGCCTTACTTATATTTCAAAGTTAGCCTTTGCATCTAAAAACACAATAACCATTATTGAAATACGTTAGGATCGATTTACGAAGTCCTAATCGTTTACAACTTCCTCTTAAAGCCATCGGTTATAAATAAAGTTTACGATGAGCTTTTACTTAACAAATTGCATAAAACGCTTCGGCAGGCAAACTTCGTGGCTTTGCAAAACACATCACTTTATTTAAACCTCTGTATATATTAAAATAGAGATAAATAAATAAATAAAATTTTTAATTTCAAAAGAGTTTTTAAGAGACATTTTGTACCATTTTTCCGGGCTTTGTTTTTCACGGCCTAAGCGTTGGAAAGAAATGATTTTCAGACAGTTGGGTTTATTTAACTGTCGCTGATGATCGTTTCCGTGGTTTTCCCTCGTCGTCAGATTTCTAATTCACCTATGATAATAAAAGAATTCTAAATGAAATTTTGTCTGTAAATATTATAAGACTACTGAGGGGCAGCCCCCTGCTCGCTAAGCTCACGAAATCTGCTACCCCCGCTCTGCAGCCTAAAACTACACAATTAGTTGAAAAATGATACCAACGTTACGTAATTTTCTTTTATAATAGAGATATATCAAACTATAAAAAATACATAGAAGACTTCTTTTTGCACTATAACATTTTGTTTTGAAGATAGAGTGTTTTTTTTTTTTGAGGTATAGAACTTTAAGTTTGCATCACTATTTTAACTGGCTGCCATTTTGTTAGCTATCAAGTGATTTATTTTTAATTTGGTTTGGCATTTCAAACTATGCAAATTTATTTTGAAAATCATATGTTCCCAAATTTGATAAGCAAGTTTTGTTTAGCGACGAAGCTGACTTTCGGTTGAATGGATACGTCAACAAACAAAACTACCTTATTTGGAGTGATGATAATCCTGTGCATGTTCAGACACCGTTTGATGCACAAAAACTGACTGTTTGGTGTGCTTTATGGATTGGTGGAATAATTGGTTCGTACTTCGTTTTTAAAATGAATCGTCCGCCTCTTTTTAAGACTTTGGCTAGAACGTTACAGTCAGTGGTGACCGCTTTAGAGCCATAATTACTGAATTACCTTCATCAATTGAACAACCATGATGTGCAGGAGCTGTGGTTTCAACAAGACAACGCAACATGTCACACAGCTCGTTCCATAACTAAAGGAAACGTTTGACAACCGCATAATTTCACGTTACTGACCCGTGAATTGGATTCCAAGATCGTGCGATTAAACGCCACTTGACTGCTTTCTGTGGGGATATTTAAAGTCGCTAGTCTATGCCGATAAGCCCGAAATGATTGACCACTTGGAGGACAACATTCGCGGCGTTATTGCCGATATACGGCCACAAATGTTGAAAAAAGTCATCAAATTGGACCTCTAGATTGGACTACGTCCGAGCCAGCCATGGCGGTCCATATTTAAATGCCAGAAATTATATTTAAATTATAATGTCAGAAATTTGTCTTTCGAAAAAAGTAAATTTCATATCAATTTATAAAAAATCATCTTTGTTTTATTCAATTTCAAAGTTCTATGCCTCAAAAAAACACCCTTTATTTTCCACGACATTTTTTCATGTCTCAACTTTTCCAATAGTACAGTTGCGCCGAAATTTCTAGCACATGTACCCCAAAACGCCTACAATTAAAGTTGTTCGTGCTCCTGAACTAAAATGCGTTCTTTGATAAAAGAATTAAATAAAGACTTAAAAGATGTTCTAAGGATATTCCTGTTCCTATAAAAAAAAAAAAAAAGAAAATTAAGAAAATTTTCATATAAGAAAAGTTACGATCAAATAACTTGGCTAAGTCAAGTATTTCAAGGACAAAATAAACAGTACACTTTACGTGTATGTCAATTTCGGCACATTTCATAAATTTAAATTCACCAAAGCAGGTAAAATGAAATAAATTTCATTACAAATAATTAATAACAATCAAAATTTAGTTAGTTAATCGATATTCGTAAGTGGCACACCGAGTGTTAAATGATGAAAAAAGACTCTGACATCGTTTAAGAAGTGCTGAGGCTCATCACATCTCCTGCCAATTTAAAAGCATCAGATCAATTTCTAGCATTATTCACCCCATTCCACAAGTTGTCAAGAACTTGTGAACGTTGCCTTACATACTTTCCCGTATGCTTAGGATTGTTATTCTTTTCAACTTCTCACTTTGACCACGTTTTATCCTCTGCATTAGGTAGCATTATACCACTTACAGTGTACTTAGCTCCCTCTTCTAACTTCCAAGCGACTTGTAGTTTCTACACCATACCAAAAACAAAATAAATTGTTACATATTCTATTTTATTAAAAATAGTTAAACTTTTAGGACATGATGTGTAAGGTATAAGAGAACTGATCAGGCGTTGATCGCTACACAGGAATTGGTATAGATTCCTTACGTCCTTACGTTTAAAATGTTTTATTACAACATTGACAAAAATCGAAATATTAAGAGCACAATTGAAAAATAATTCTGTCGTTTACGTTCTGTTAAAGTGACAAGAAATTCATTTTTCCTAACCATTTTTTTTTAAGATTCTGAGCCTGATACCGATGCTGAACTGACTTTGTTTGTGGTCAGCTAGAGTCTGGACATACGATCATTAGTTTCTTAAATGTTAAGGTAGACCTTTACATACGAAATTTTTTGCAATCATATGTCCCTGTCTGCTTCAGAACTAATCAACTCCCTTTTAGCTACATCAGCCGTTAGGGAACTTTTTTTATTTGGAGCTTAGTTCGAACATAAGACTCTGTGTCTTATGTTGTACGCTTACATTTTAAGCCATTTTTGATTTTTCAAAGAATGAAGCTAAATTTAAAAAAAAACAAGTTTTTTCAAGGGTGGTCAGCCTGCCATCGGTACTCATTTGTTCTACTGCCTATTTCGAGTGAATACAAAAATTATTCCAAATTCTTGAGTTAAAACGGTCTATTGATATAACATCCGCATTTTAATCGGCAGCTAAGGTATCGAATGACTTGTCCAACACCAGAAGACCAGAAAATTTAGGAACTCTATGTCACCGCAGCAACCCTAAATTTCTTTTTTTTGTGTTGACTTCTACTCTCGAAACTCATTTATCCATCACCCCTAACTGATTCATCCGGAAACTGGTAGCGGCTACAGTGTAATTTGATTAGCTCACCTAATTCCATGCTGAAATCCAGTTATTTCGGATGTTTCCAGATCGCAGGATGCGCAGTCAAAAAATTAATTCATTCCGCCCCACCACCCACTGGTGTTACCTGCCACCTGATGTCTCTCGTAGCTAATTTTTGTCGCTCATATTAAGCCATTGCCACCACCACTCGCGTATGACATCCCATCCCCTCGCTCTCAAGCAGTCAAACTTGAGCTGAGAAGGAGAAGGTTGCAGTGATGAACAAAAAAAAAGTCCAAAAACTGAGCAATGTGTATAACGATGCACAGCACTGACTTTAGACCTACCCCACCCGCAAAAAAAAAATCCCAAACTGATGCGCACTGGAGAGAGAGAGAGGGTGGCATTATTACCACCCCCTTCTCGTTTATATATCGTCGGCTCTAACGTCGCCGACGTCACCATCCCCATCGCCGTTGTCCTCGAAGTCATAGCCGTCGTCGTCGCCGTTGTGTACTCCTCCTTATTACATACATTTTTCGGTTGGAAGTGGGTGGTGCAATAGGAAATATCGAGGGTTTCGGTTCGGCGCCCACACACAACACACACACAGACCGAAACACGGACGCATACACATCGACTTTTACAGATATTTTGGTATGTGCATTTGGAACAAAACTACACACAGTCCTATAGTCGTAAGGTTCTCTTCCTTTTCTTTTGGTGTGTCCTGCATTCGCTTAGTTCATTTTTTTTTTGTTCCATTTTTACTGTGGCAGCAGCAGCAGCAGTAACACAACCGCCTTCCAAACTGAGAGTTGCTCTGCTTTCGAAGCCACCCCCAAAAACCGATCCACACCCTCTCTTTTCCTCGTTGGTTGGGTTTCTTTTCATTTTTTTTTTTGTATTTCTTTTTATTATTTAATTTTTTGCTAAACTTTTCCCCATTTTTTTTGTTGTTTTCTTCTTTCCCGAGAGGTCTCTCTTAGCTCCTAGCTCTTGGCTCCTTTTACTTCCCTTTTTCTTTCCTAGTGTAAGTTTTGTTGATAAAATGTGCATTGCACAGCGGGGTGGGAAAATGTGTTGAAAAAAAAAGAAAAAAAAAAAAGAACAGCGAAAAAATGAACCGAAGAGGAATTTCCAATTCGGTGAGGCTGAGGGTGGAATACACTAGGACACCAGCAGAAAAGGCAACACCACTAGCAACAAGAGAAACACACAATTCGTCGACTGCTGCTGGCGGGGGTTGATTTTTTTCGGCCAAGCGATCAGAGAACGAACAAACCCACCACACCGCCATGGTTAGTTGCCTCACTGGGTAAGTGAATAATGGGAGCCGAGAGGGTGGCGGCCTTAGCACCTACAGACGAGCGCTGCACAAAGATGATGATGATAGTTGTGCTCTGTGTGATGGTGCGATTGGGGTGGTTGGGTTGATGGTGGGGTGCTTTTTAGCGACGCTGTTGCACAAAAAGGAGTTTTGTGTCCTTTTCCTTGTGTGTGCACACCCAAACAAGTAGTTTTGCACACCGAAAAAAAGGTACACACAAAATAATGCACACAGAGTGCAAAAAAAAAAAAAAGAAAAACACTCAGTTGAGAATCTAACCGAACTAGAAGAAGGAATATTTCTATATGTACGTGTACCTGTGTGTGTGTGCTGCTGCTGGGATCTTTGTGTGTGTGTGTATGTGGGGAAGCAATCGCAGAGAATGAGGCAATAGAAAAACTAAAGTATGTATATGTATGAAACTGCACTCGAAAGGATAGAAAAAAAAACTACCATCACCACCACCCCATACTCCCACCTCCCAATAGGAAAAGGCGAAAAAAGGAGAACACCCCAAAAAAATTTTTATAGAAAACGTAAAAATGAAAAAAAAGGAACAGAAAAAAAAAACATACAACCCGACGAAAAAAAGTTTTTGAAAAAGTTTCGGTGTGCTAAAAAGTTTTTTCGTCCCGAGCACCAGTGTGTAGTGTGCAGTGGCGTTCGTTGTGCAACAAGTGAGTTTGGGAAAACTACGACGATACTATTGACATAGTGTATCGCGTTCTCTACCGTTGTACACACCAAAAAGTAAAGTGATGTGATGTTTCGAGTAAGAATCTCTCACATACATATAATTTTTTCCGTTTGATTTTTTTTCTTTTTTTCGTTTGAATGAGATATGTCTCTGTGAATATGGAGAACATTTAACTAAAAAAAACAGTGAAAAAGATACATTTGATAAATTGTTTAACAAAAAAGAAAAAAAGAAAAACTACGAACATTTTGTGAGTTGAGTAGTGAGTTTGTGGCAAGACATTGTGCAACAGACGTTTGAAAAATTTTGGGTGTGAGTGCGTCAACCGGAAGCAAACATGATCCATTCGAGGTTAGTATCCTTAGGAAAAACGAAAAAAAAAAGAATTCGACTTCGTTCTGGAAAAGTGATTTTCCAACGGACGAGAGAATTTTTCAAGTGCAACAAGTCGTACTGAAATGCAACAGGATGAAAATCATTTCACTTCTAGAGCAGATACAGAGAAAGTATCTACTCCCGAGTACGTTGCATTTATGCATCTCTATTCACATCTATTCTCTGATACACACTCCCATTTGACTTGTTGATTCGAGATACTCTTGTGTTTTTTTCTTTTTTTGCAAAACTAAGCTAAGCATAAGAAGACGTCGTCGACGGGGGGAACGAGAGGTGAACAAACAACAAATTGTAGAGTTTTCTTGGAAATGATTTTGAAAATTCTAGATACTCTGTTGGGTTGGGATCTTTTGCAGTAACCGCAGCCTCCCCCCGAGTGGAGAATGACTGCTGGGTTGGTGATGGTGGTGCCATATGTTTTCTAATTTGTTTATCAACAGGTGTGTTTTTTTTTTTTGTACGTTTCTAGAAATCCACAAGTGTCTGAGGAGGAGATCGAGTTCTAGAACATACTTTTTTTTTTCTATGTCTTTGGTGTGTGTATTTGTGGACGTTTTAGAGATGCAATTATGCACTTGGTAAGGAAAATTTAATAATTCAAATTGAAGAGAGTGGCAGGGAAAGAAAAAATAGTTAGCCCCACCCATGGATGGGGTTTTTTCTTCACTTCTTTTGTATCTTCTTCACAATTTTTCTCGGGCTTCCCTGTTGGCTTGCACGGGGGAAAGTGGAGAAGGAGGAGGAGGAAAAAAGAGAATCTAATTATTCATAATTTTTTTCCCTATTTTTTTTTTTTCGTCTTTCATTTCACTGGGGCGCTGTTGCATTGCCACCATCACGCACTCACTCTGGCATTTTTTTTAGAGTATCTAGATACTTTTTCCTGTTTTTTTTTTTTAGCCAAACATCTATGTACTCATAGGAAAAAAAATTTCTCACTTTTTCACTTGCACCACTACGAGTATAATGACTACAACGATGTCGACGACGACGACGCTGATGATGAGGACGAGGATGAGGCGGTACGCCTGGAGGGCGGTGTGGGGTGTCGAGGAGGTGCTGGTTCGGGGGGAAGGGCAAAAAGCGCATTCTCTAAGGAAATGAAAAATTTTTTCCTCCTCTTCGTTATTCTTTTTTCGGTGCGCGCTCTCTTAACAAACACTGCTGCACAACCACCGAGCGTCCGAATCGAAGGATCCACACAGCGGTTGTGTGCCGAAGCGCTCGATGTGCTTCCGAATTTTCCACAGAAGAACTCCAAGAAGACGACGACGACGACGATGGCGACAGTGATGTTGACGATGCAGCGCCCATCGCAACCGACGTCCGTCGTAGTCGTCGTCGCTGTCGAATGGTGGACGACCGGACGACCAAACGACCGGCGTCGAGGACAGGGAAACACAATTTTTTCGCAAGAAACAAATTACTTATCCCTTTGTCGGTGCGAGGTATAGAGCGCGTCTCTATAAATTGTGGCGGTACCGCCGACACTGGATCTGGTTGGGGATGGCGATAGGGGATGAGAGGAAGATGAATTTTTATCGTTTACCATCCGCACACATCGATCAATTGTTCGTCGTCGTCGTCGTCGTAGTCGTGCTTCGTTTTTTGTGCTTTTGCTTCCTAATTTTGGAGTTTTAGAGGATGCAGTGGTTGCCTTCCCCAAGTGCGCGGCGACGGCGCTGGCAAGGAGGAGTCTGATGATGATGATGATAGTTTCTCAGTGGTGTTGGAGCGTATACTGATGCATCTTTTAGAGCGTGGTTGTGTGTAGCTGGGTGGGGGGTGGGGAAGCTTTACTTTTAGGTTGGTTGTAGCTTTAGGCGTTCGATTTGATGAGTATTTAAGGAGGAATTTTGTGGGGATAGTACTGGTTGCTTTAGTTACCAGTAATGGGGTAGAAAAATTCTCTTGTTCGGGGTGTTTTTTTTTTTTCTTCTTGGAAGGACTGTTGCTCGCCTTCTTTGGAGGGTTGGAGGTCAGTAAATGATTCACAAGCAGGTTCCTCATTAGCAGAGGACTTTTGAGGTGATCGATAATTTTTGAGGTTGTTCAAAGCGATTTAGGGCGTGTGCTGAGGGATTCCATATTGCATTTGTTTGAAAAAAAAAAAAAAAAAACATTTCTCGTTTGCCTTCTCTGCTGAAGTATGAACTTGTGTCTTGGGACTCCTTGAATTTCATTAATATTTACATAATTTACATTGTTTCCAAAAATTGTTCTGAATTCAGCACTAATTAAAGAGCCACGCTTCTTAAGACTTTTATATATTCTCCAAAATCATTTGCAGTTTCAATGGAATTCAACACTTTTTGATTCTCCAAAATGTTTCCTTCTCTACCTTGTGCTGACCACAAGTTACAACCATCTGGTAACCAAACTACAGTATAAGATAGTGACTCAGGTATAGTTGGGGTGGCATAGCTAATTTCGGTGATAAAAACTTGGTCTAAATCTAAAATAAAATAGATTCTTTGACCATCTTATGAAATAATTTACTGTGGACGATTGCAAAAAGGCACTGCGCCCTCTAGTAGAATAACAATCTGGAGAATCCAGCAGAAAAAATTAAACCATAGTTGAATATTTCAATTATATGAATTGATTTTTAATTTTAAATTGATTGATAATTTGTGACAATATTTTGATGGGCAGGTTCTAAACGGCAGATTACAAGAATTTTTCTCGTCGGTGCCAATTTAAGTGGATGAATGGCACAAAATGCTTGTCCAATTAATTTAAAAAGCTGGTAGAATCAACGCTAAGATATTTTAAAGGTTTTTGAGAAACAAAAAAATAACATTCTTGATGATCGTTTTGAGTTTGTGGTTTTTTTTATCAAGGTGCACACTTTCTTTCTTTTGACTTGAGAAAAATTGACTAATTTTAGTTATCTTGCCGTTATATTATTCTTGTTAGACCTATTATTATAGTATTTTTTACAGCGTTTAAAGAACTAATAAATCTTCCTAAAAAAAATTCCAAAAACGCACCAGAGGTATTTCATGAATCTTTGAATCCTCGACACATGGGTGAACACATTCTTTTGACTCTTTTTTTTTTATGGTTTGCGCCAATGGGTAAGATACTAGCAACCCGTGTTACCAGCATGCACGATTCGGGGGATATGATTCTCCTGTTTCCACGCGCCTACGTACTTAACCACAACCCTGCACTCATCAACCACTCTCACCGCGGGACTGCCGTTAGATATTACTTCGCGGGGCTGGTGAACTATTAAGCTCGATTTACAGCCTCTTGCGCTCTTCTCAAGGCTTCTGCTCTTCTCAGAGCGGCGTGTACCATTACGATGAAAGAGCTGATCTCCATCCACTCGCGGTCCGATCTAGTCATTTGGCTAACTAGATTTTCCGGGTTTGGCATGTTGACCCTGTCTTCTCCTTCAGCGTGTTCTGCGTCCTCCTCTTCATCCGGGCATACCGGGCACAGGGGCGAGCTATCATGTCCCAATCTGTGGAGCTATTTCCGATAGCCGCCGTGACCAGATAAGAGCTGCGTGAGCTGGAAGTTACAGCTTCCCCTTGCTCCCTCTATCCATGTCGTGATCGTAGGGATTAATCTGTAGGTTCACCTACCTTTAGTGGATGCGTCCCACCTAGCTTGCCACAGTGCCAGTGATACATCTCGCTCTTCTTTCTTGACCCTCGTTATGCTTATGCCTTGTGGCCCTCTGGTTCTCATGTGCGAGTATGTCGACCGGAACCATTCCAGCTAGCACACATTCTTTTGACTCTGACTATTTCGATCCGCACGACAGATTTTGCAGATTGTTTAAAAAAGGGTATTTACGCATACACGTCAGGGTTAGAAATGAGTTAACTTGATTCAAATAAGCTGCTCTCCAAGGTCATAGAACTTAATGAACTTGTACTAAACGTCGGAAAGAAGGAAGACTGTAACGTTGAAAACCAGAGCGTAATGAACATCAACAAAAACAAATCAAATTAAAAACAGCCCGCAACCGGTTCACTCATAAAGATAAAGTGTCGAAGCACCAGAACCTATTTTATGAGCCTTTGAATGTTTTAAACATGGGTGAACACTTTCTTTTTAATCTGACTGACTGCGAATAGCAAATTCGAGGTTATGATTAGGTTTTAAGATTTACAAAGTTTTACAAGTTTTCCAATCTTTTCCCTCTCACAATTAATGATTCCGTAAGCAGTCGATAGGGTTATGGCTCTGGAAACACTTAACTCATACCTACAAATCCAAATAAGGGATTAATGATTCCTTAACCAGTTTTTGATCTGCTATCGGACATTTTAGAAACGTTAATTTTAGCTCGCACACTCAACAAAAGATACACCTCTGGGAAAAGAGCATTCAAGTCAATCGAGTCGACACAGAAAAGATTCCTAAATTTAACGTCGTCATCTGTTGCTTCATTGTCGCTATTCAATCAGTGAAATTAAAAAAAAAATCAGCAACCCTCAAAACCGCGTTCACTTTGAGAAGCATATTACCTTTAATCCAGACAAAGCCATCATTCACAACCAACTAGACCGTCAAAACATCAGTCTCACAGGTGTTTAGTGAATTTGAGTGCAGTCCAGTCCAATTTTCAATCTCATTACGTCAGCCACGTCACTTTGACAGTTTCAGCCCGTGATACAATTCAACTTGTCACAATGGGACTGTCAAATTCTATAACTGTTAGATTGTCAAAGGCAATCTCCATCACAGACAAAAAAAAAGAAAATAGCATCTCCCCAAACTGGGTTACCATCGCATTCATTTTGAAGTGCAGATCTTTTTTGCATGCAAAGCAACCACTCTATCTGTCAAACGCCGGAAGAGACGTCATCTGCTCGCCGTATGACTGCTCACTCGCACACACGTCCCTCAGTCATCCATCAATATTTTTGACTTGACAACAGAACAACTACCTGCTGTCACATGGCCACTGCCCATCACACCAAGTACCCAATGTCCAACTCCTGGTCTGTGCTTCATCGTCACCATCGTCATCGCCATTGGCATCGGCATCACCGTCGGCATCACCGTCGGCATCTTCCTCATGGCTGTCGCCATTGTCATTGTCGCTGTCCCGAATCTCTTCGAGAGATACCGAGTGTGCCTCTGGGACTGCCAAACAGGCCGTCGAATGGCCTTCTCTACAATCATCGAGTGCAGTGTCCGTCATCGTCATCAACGCGCTTCGTTGCCTTGCCCTGCTCCGGCATCGCACAAAAAAAAAAAAAAAGAAACCCCGTACGTCGAGGCCCCCGAAAAAGAGGCAAAAGCAAGCGGACACGGAGAACGGAGAAAATGGAAACAGCTTTTCATTTCAGTCGGTTTCGCATTTCGTCGTCCAGCGCCCTGTACCGAGGCTTCTTTTGTCGTTCGTCGTTTATTTTTGTTTTTTTCGTTTTTTTTTTTTTTGGTTTCTTGTGTGCAGCAGTGTCGTCTTCCCTTTTGTTGGCTGTCTCCCTCGGTTCGCTTTCGAACCTACCATAATCCATTTTCACATTACGGAAGCACGATGACTGATGGTTGGGAGTCGTTGGGGCGCTGCGAGCACTGGCGGCGGCCGGGCAGAGGCTCTTTGTTGACCCTTCTGTGTCGCTGTGTGTGAATGCCTTCGTTTTTGGTCGCGTTGAATGAATTTCGCTGCTGTGCCAACGCCAACGGTTTCTAAATTGTGGGGCACGTTCATACCCTACCTCAACCGCCCGTCGGGGCAGAGCTTTCGCGGTTGAAAGCTCCAGTTTCCCTTTCTCGTTGTCGCTTCGTTCGCAAACGATCGTGTGGTCGTGCGTGTGTGTGGGTTGAGGGCTTACTTTTTTTTTTAGGGGTACCGGGCCGGGGTATTTCGCTGTTGGGCGATAATTTTCGCTTCCCTTGTTCTTCGCTTGTTGATTTATCGCAATGTTCTTTTTGGTTTTTGTGTGCGGGCTGGCGTGAGGCTAGCGACCTGCTGCCGTTATCGCTGCCGATAAGAAGACACTTTTTAGAATTTCCATTTACTTATGTTGACTTGAGATTAAGCAAATGTTTGCTTGTTGCCTTTGTTAAGCCTTTCTTAAATAGTTTTTGCCTTGGTCTCGTCGTGTTGGTGGGGTGGTTTCTGGATTGATCGAAACTGCTTCATTTGTCCGGGTTGACGGAGCGGCCTTCGATTATTTCAGTTGAATGGAAGGACAATGGCATCGAAAGGATTTAGGACAATAGCCGCTGAAATTGTGCCTCCTTTCAGAGATATCAGATTGGTGTACTCTGTAGGCGGAAGGGACGTATTTATGGTTAATCGATGCGATTTACGTTGTAAGTCTTTTTTTTTTGGGCGATTTAGCTTTGTGTTGGATGCTCATTTTTTGGCATGACTCTTTTGGCTGTCACTGGAACAAACGCACATGATCAAGAAAATAGATACACTTCCATACGTCTTACATTTTTCGTCATTGGCGTGGCGAAATTAAAGAAATGTCTAAACTTATAATGCATTTGAATTTTACACACTTATTAAAGCTATAAAACATAAAAGCAATTTCAATATTAACGTAAATATTTTTTTTATTAACATCAAATCATTGGAAAACGTAAAAATCATGTGAGCAAAAAAATAGATACACATTGAATATTCATCTTTGCGAATTTTTGTCAAAAAGTTTTATTATATTTTATTTTTATCAGTTTGGAAGATAGAAAAAGAAAAAATTTTAGGAATTCTAGAGAACTTCGGTTCACACAGAAAAGACGAAAATTTCCGTGTAAAGTCACGAAATGTGTGGGATGGTCTCTTCTTTTTATTCAAAATATTTTCAAACCTGCACCCCCAAAAGATTCTAAAGGCAGTTAAAAAAAGACGACACCAGAGGATGATCGCCTTACAGTAAAATTGCCAAAAAGTGACCCACACAAGTCATCAAAGGCAATTTTCAAAAAAAACAAAAAAAAAGCAATTTTCACAGGCATTGGCAGCACTGTCAGTGTTTAATTACTCAGTTGGGTATGATGTGAGGTTTCGTTTTTCAGATCTCAGAATTCGCATAAAGAATCATCCACAAAATGCCACGACCTCCACGACAATATGAAAGGACTTGCTTGCTGCTTAAACTTGCCTTACTGATAAATATTGGGAACCAAGAGCTGCAAACTTTATAAAACTTGGGGAAGAAGAGACTACAGCAATGAAATCTTGAAGACCAAAAAAATACAGTCCTCCAAAAACCAACTGATGCACTTGAAAAATGAAAAAATGTAACAAAATTTTTTGAAAGAAAGATTTCAATTGATTTGAAAATTTTATTAAATCACAGAAGCCTGAAAAAGTAAAACAACTCGAGCTTGTGAACGGAATTTTTGCACGCATTTGTCTACACATTATTCATGCCGATTATGGAATCCGGCGGATAGACTGCGGCGGGAAAATTTTCACATTCACTTATTTTCCTATTATTGAAAACGCAAATGTGAAAATTTTCGAATGCCGGTAAAGTAGTGCAAACAATTGCTATTATAGAAAACGCAACTCATCCGCACTCAATATATTTTGTAACGTTTTCAATCCGCATCAAATTAGTTGCGGATTTGAACTAAGAAGAGTAAGTTTGTAAAATGGAAAGTAAGTTTTACATTTTAAATGAACGTAAATATTATTTTATTTGCAGAAAAAGAAGTCTGCGTTTTTCTTTTTCGTTTTCCTTTTGGTTTAGCATTTTTAAATAAAAGATTATATTTGCATTTTTTTGTGTTAAATATTTATTCTTAGATAACCACTTCAGAGTTAAGAAACTGACCTACTCCACTAACTTACAGACTATCCCCTCTTTGAAGTTCCTATAATGGGAGCAACCCTCCAAATTGTTATGGCACTCTTGACTTGCCCATATGTTTCCTCTCCCAGGTATAATAAGGAAACTTGTTAGGTATGATAAGGAAACTTGTGGGTGCCTGTTATCCAAGCCACGTTTTCGCAGGTGTTAATGCTGTGCATTGACGTCGTTTTTTGTGATCCAAATCCTGCAGTTCGAAGCCTGAAGTATTTTATAAGTATGAAAGAGAGATGCATAAATGGATGCTGACTAGAAGAAAACAACTTTTTTACTCACAGATTATCCCGTATCGATGGTTATCCCATTACGACCATTATCCTACCGACCAGCAGGAATATTTCACTGGAAGAACGAGTACTTGCGTGCTGACTTCCGTTGTGACACGTCGCACTCGGAGCACTCGGTTTTGATAAAAGTTTGCTTTAATAACCCATTTATCACTGCGGCACATTTGCATAAGAACAAACAAACAAAACTGCTTATTTGTCACTTGATTTTCATAGTAAAATTATTTTTGAAAGCAATTAAAACACGAAAATCAAAAATTGACGGAAGAAATGTGATTAAAAAAACGATCGATAAGGAGGTTGTGCTGCGAATGCCGATACGTTGCGGATTGTTCAGCCGGATTCTATAATCGGCATGATTATATCTCAATTCGAGAGCCAATACCCTTGGCATCTATACTCAATAATCTTTATCTTACCCTGTAATTTAAATTACATATTGAAAAATGATAATAATAATAATAATAATAATTTCCCAGCCAAAACGGTAATTCGAACCTCTACAAGTCGAGAACCTCCAAGCGTTCTCACAGTCCCCTAAAAAAAACCTCCGGTAAATCGAAGAAAACCCATGCAAGTCGGTTCCCTCGTTAATTAGAATTTATTTTTGCAAAAACAACAGGAAAACCTCAAAAATTATGTTTACCTTTATAATTCGAAGTCAAGTTAAGATTTTTTTATTCAAAAGCCGTTAACTGAAATGCGTATATGACAAAAGTGAGCCTTTTTTTTTTTCTGAAACAGCCATAATTCGAAAATCTCAAATTGTATCTTTTCCGATCGAAGTTTTTCCCTGGGCCTATGAAATTCGATTTTGTTTACTGTTTGTATCTTTTTATTTGGCACAAGAAGAAAAGGATATCTAAGAAGTGGAAAAAATGAAAGAAAGGCATAAACGCAATTCGAAACTTTCTCCTCTCACAGAAGGTAGCATGCAGCTCCTGTTTTCTAACATAATAAAGAAATTAATGTGTCTTATTTCATAGACTGAAGTAGCCAACTCGTGTGTCGTAACAAAAAAAATTAAATGCGTCTATTCAAGCTAAAAAAGCGGGATCACAGTAAAATGTTTTGGCCCCCTTCTTACTTGTTAGACTCTCTAAAAATCGTTCAATCTCGAAGTCCAGCTTACCAATGAGTGCGTCACGTTCTGGTGGTGAATATTTCACAGCAGACCTAACCAACATCAAAAAATCAAATCCCCCAGTGATAAAATGTTTTACATCACTGTTTTCATTCCGATTTTAATATCATCCAAGAAACAAACATTTTCGAAGGTGTGCTAGCAGGTTAGGGTAGGTTAGGTTTTAAATACCTAGACCGACCTACTTGTATGCTTCTCATAAACTATTGATTATTCAAGTAAAAGAATCGAGGATCAATTAAATTAAGTGAACGAACTGAACCAATTGCTGAGAAAAGAAAATTCAAAACGTTAAAAAAAAATGTAAAGAGCTTTACAGATAATCTATATTTTCGCATGATAAAAATTTTAAATGAAAATGGATAGAATATTTCAAAAGTAAATTGATTAAGAAAGAATGAACTGACTAAGCAGAGTTTAATTTTGCAATATTTATTAATAAATTGCCAATGGAAAAAAAGAGAAATTAACTGATATATGAAACTGTAAAAGAAATAATTTTAACCTTAATTATGCTTGTTTAGAAAAAAAGAGAGAAATTATGCTTGTAAAGAAAAAAATTATTTAATGAGTTTGTACTCTTTTTTAATCCTCTTTTTTCCGGGAAAGTCCGAAATTTAGAATTTCAGTTTCTTTCCAAAATATTTCTGGCAACCCTATCTACAGCACCAGACTAAAATTGAATGGAAAATCAATTCAATTCAATCGGGTTTTTCATTACAAAATATATGTACATACAGGCAGCATTGGAGCCGAAATATAAATCATTGGAGCCAATTTTTACAGTCTGTAAATTTTGAAAAAATTTTGAATCGACTCTTAGATCATCTAAAAGGATAATTTTTCCAGATGCAAATCAAAATTGACAGAAAAGCAGGACTTTGATTCATGTGTTCATAAATTTTGCTGTGAAATAACTATATTTAAACCACAAATAACTCCAAATTTGTATTTTTCTAGTTTGTTTTTATGTACATACACATTTTTTATCATTAACGCAATGTTATTTCCAAAAAGCAGTTTTTAATCATTGTGGTTGTTAACAAAGCAGGGGCGGTAATAAAAGGTCCATTTATTTTTTTTTTTATTTTCAACTTTAGAAAACAGGCTGTCTCAAACTATGTTCATCCAACCTTATGATCCAATCGGATGAGAGAAATGAAGTAGCTCTAAATAAAATATTTTTTTGACAAATTGAGTGGTTTCCAAATAAGTCGAACCATTTTCAGCGATTTTGTTTCTAATCCATTGGTATTGAGAAATTTCTATTCCTAATCTGTGTCCTGTAAAGGATTCCAATTGAATCAAATTGGATTAATTAACCTCAAAACACATTGTACCATTTTCAAAGGGAGTGCAAATTTAAAGCGATCCCAGCGCCAGAACGCGCACAAAACTACTGCAATAAATAATTGACATACCCGCTGCACCTGGCAGACACCTAGGCTCACTGCCACAGGACAACTACGCACAGCACACATGCTGAACTAGACACTCCACCCACCGACCGACACACCAGCACACTCGGCCCAGAAAGGAGCCCATCTCCATCCATCTCCACTGAATCTCTCACCCACCCACCTGTTGCGCTCCTTCAGGAGATTCACACCAACACACGCCCGCGATGAGACGGGATGTGTGCAGCAATAACAACAGCAACAGCAGCAGCTTTCAAAATACAATTACACTCTAATTAATTAGTTGTTATAAATTAAAAGTGCTGCATCACTGGACATCAATCTGAGAAAATAATAAGTTCCTTAGAAAAAATACGAAAATACCACGAGAGGGAGGGAATAGGGAAATTCCCAGAATGCAATTCTATTTCTATTAAATGCTTCTTTCTAATTATCCCACATAATCTTCAATAATTAAATTTTTTTCTCTTCGCTTTCTCTCCCTCCTTCACTCGGCGTGCTGCTGTCCTGTCCTGTCCTTCTTTGTTTCACATTTTGCTTCATTTTTTTTCGCTGCTCTCTTCCACTTCTTCCTGAAAGCCAAAGATGTGAACCAGAGATTGCCTCGTCTCCAGATAAAAAACGTAAAAAAAAATTAATTGCAATTCCACTTTAATTTTCACCCTCTTCCTCTCCTTCGCTTCGACGGTATCTTTTTTTTTCGCGTTTTTGCCTAGCCAATGTAATTTACATGCTCTATCATCTCGGCAGACGTTCGACTTGGCCGCTGGAATCCATCATTCTGTCCATCCGTTCGCCGCTCATATTCAAAACTACCTTCCACCACACGAACAGAGCCCCAACGACACAACGACACGGGCATGGACACGGACACAGGCAACGACGACGGCGGCGGAGACGAAAATTTTGCACAAACGAATTCAGAGGACAAGGCAAACACGAAATCAGAAAAAAAAACTCCATCGCTGAATGCACTTCTCTCCAATCTCGTTATGAGTGTGTGTGTGAGTGAGTGGCTCTCACCAACACACACGCCCCACAAGAAGGGGAGCTTTTTTTCGGCGCTTTTAAGAACCGCCTGTGAGTGTGGGTTTTCGCTCGCTCACTCCGAGATGTGCGGCTTCTTGGAGACGCTGTATTTGCACGTGTGTGTGTGTGGGATTTTAGAGGGAGAGAGAATCGTTCTAAACGGGGGAACAAGGAAGGCCTGAGATTCAGAAAAAGGGGAAGAAGTTTCGTGTGCAATGCAATTCCCACCAAATTCTCACAACCACCGCGACAGAAGGGCTTCTTTAAGACAGCCATACACAGATGCACGTTGTGCAACGCACTCACACAGCCGCACCGCCGAATGCAGAAAAGGTGCATTCAAAGAACACACTCGCATTGTTCTCTGCGCGCGGTTTTTTCGTACGGCCCGCGTGTGTAAAGTAGCCCCGCCACAAAGTGCATCGGGTGCGTTGCATCGAAAAAGGGGTGACTCTGCGTGTGTGTGTTTTTGCGCGAATGGTGTGTGTGTATTCAAGTGCACTCTCCCGCACACACAGACCGCCGGGAAAGCTTCTATAGGGAATGTAGGAAAAATTCTTGTGTAAAAAAAAATACAACAACTTTACGAATGAACACAACAAAAGGAACAAAACGCTCTACAACAACTACAACGGCAAAAAAGCAAACAAAATTGCACTGGTTGGACAGAATGGGTGAAATAAAAAAAAAAAAAAACTGCAAAAAAATGCAAAAAAAGGAAATTATATCGCATGCGCTTCTATCCCTATCGCACATTGGAAAAGTATTTTTCATCATCATCATCGTCGTTGATGTTGTCGTCCGTCGTCTGTTGGCGTTGCTGCCCTCCGTCGTCGTCGTCGTCGTCGTCATCGTCGTCATCGTTGTTGTCGTCGTCGTGTTCTGTTGTCGTTCTCTCTTAGTTGCTACTACTACCGCCGCCGCTCTCAATTGAACATCGATGTGATATAATTTTTCGCTCTCCTCACAGTCGCATAAACACAACGCATCCGATATGCAGCGGAACGCATTTTCGGACGCGGCCCGAGTCGATCCGAGTAGCGTCCGATCGCGTTCAATTAATAAAAAAATTTTATTACCACAGCAGCAGCTTCAACGGCAGCAGCCGCTATCAATTTGTGGATCACGATTGTTGTTGTTGTTGTTATTATCGTCACCGTCATTGCCACTGTCATCGTCGTTGTTGTCGTTGTCGTCCTCGTCGTCGTCGTTTACGTCGTTTTCGTCGTTATTATCGTTGTATTCGTTTACGCCATCATTGTTGTTGTTATTTTGAGCGGCGATCTGTAAGAATTTCAACAGAAAATAAAAAAAAAGTTCCTCAAAAAGTTTCTTAAAAAAAGTTGCATTCAGTTCTGTCAAAATCGACCCAACCAACTGTCAAAAACTGACAATTGCTTGATTTTTGAAAGAGCTCTGATCGGACTCGAGTTCTCACATCATCCGTCATCCGCCAGGAGAGGTGGCTTTTTTTTTGTTGTTTTTGCAACACACAGACACCGAGCGCCTTCTGGAGAACCTACAAGACCTAGAACAGAACATAGAACTTGCGGTGTTGTCGCTCGCGCTAGGCTGCATCGAACAGAGATACATTTTGTGCAATTTTTTTTTTTTTTTTTTCGGAACGACATTCGTCGATAAACGTCGTCGTGTGTATGGTTCAAGAGTTGGGTGTTGTGTTTTTGGGGGCAACACGGCTATATGCACGGGGGTACGTTGTGTCGTTGTGTCGTCGTCGTCGTTGTCGTTGTCGTTCTCGTTGTCGTTGTTGTCGTCTCGCATTTTGTACGAAGCAGCCCCCCAAAGTTTTTGGCACGCAGTGTTGAGTTGATTCATATTGTATGAGAAAAAAAAAATTGTTTTTTTTTTTTTTGGATTTTTATTTTCACTTATTATTGTTGTGTCGTGCGAGTGGCGGTTTTTTCCGAGTTATTTCCTTGATACATTTTTTTTTTAATTCGCGTGTTTTTTTCTTTTTTTTTTAAGTTCAAACCTGCATGTGCCTTAAAATTTGTCGGGAATCAAAAACAAAAATCTCCTGTTTTTTGTATGATTTTTTTTTCGCCGTGCTTACCGGCGGCAAAGGAGTTTTCCTCGTTTGACAAGCCGGGCTTACGTTCTACAGAACCACATCAGTGCATATTCTACCACTAAAATCAATTTCAGTTTCAACAACAAAAAAATAAATAATCGATTTTTTTTTGTTTTTCTAGTGTTTTTAGTTTGATTTTTTTTGCAAATTCAAGTGAAATTCATGTGTTAAACATCAACAACAACCAACAACTTCTTTAAAAAAAATATATATAAATACGCATCAAGAGAAAAAAAATATTAATAAATAATTAACAACAAGAGATATAGAAAAAAAAAAAAAGAAATATAACGAAAAACATAACCAACAAAACGGATCCAGCAACACACAACTTCAGTTTATAACTTTTCCTTTTTAGTTTTCTGTTTTTTTTTTCCTGGTTTCGAGATTCTTTTTGCGATTTTCTACAGGAATTGGCATTTTTAAAATATGCTATGCTCATCAGCGCCTACGAAATATGTACGTATCCAATGTCACTTTAAACGATATTCTTTTGAGTTTCATCTTTTTTTTTTTTGTTTGTTTTGTGTAAGAATATTGATATTTAGATTGTGAAGATTGGTGATTAAGCGGCTTTCTAGAGAATTTTTGGAAATTCTACGGATAATTTGTGTGCGTGTGTGTTTGTGTGAAATTCGATGAGGTTCTTGAATTGCTTTCTTTTGAATTTTTGAATAAAGTGGAAGTTGATGGAATGACCTTCGATTGTGGTGGTTTGACGTTTAGGAGAGGATGTGTTGCATGTGACGTCAAAGTGACATTTGTCACGGCTGACAAAATGTCAATGAGTTCTGATAGAGACAAGTGAAGAATGCGACGGCAAAACTGTTGCCTATGTGTTGTGACTTTTTTCCAGACAATTTTGTTTACGTGACATTTTTTTTTGTTGCCAAAATGGAGCTTAGTTGATTGCAAGAAATAAATCTTGTCATACTCAGTAGAGAATTTTATTCGACTTCCACGAAATCGTTTGGAATTTTGATTAAAACAATTTTCCGTCAACTATAATCAAACGTCAAACATAATAACATTCAAAAATAATAACGTATAAATTCGCTTATTCGTTGTTTTATTGCTGAAAGTTGTAAAAAAAGGACAATAGCTGCCAAATATTTTCAACAAGAAAATCGTATCTTACGTTAGACAGGGGATCTAAAAGTTTCTTAGGAAACAGAACTTGATGAACAGCTTATTAGAAAGCTATCCAACGTTCTTTCTTATCACCATTGTCATAATTAGTGACGTAACGTTCTTTCTTATAGCATTCTAAATTATACAACTCCTTCGAATATTCGTTCAATTTGTAGAGCTTTTATTGAATTCAAGAAAATTACACAAAAAACTGTTTGAAATGACTAAGTTTGATTACTATAGATTTAATGAGAAAACACTGGTTGTAGCAAAAGTCAAAATAGATTAAAAAATTTCGGTTTCTATCTTTGTTAAATTCCAAACACAAGTTGTAGAAGTTTCTGTTGTGTGCGCTTATTCGATTCAACACCAAGAACTCAGGTGATCTTGTCTTCTGTTAATTGTTGTTTTATTGTTTTGTTTTATTAGATATTTTTTTCTTGCAACAGGACACATAAATCATTTACAACAACCTAGAATGCCTTTTCACTACTGCCAATTGCTAGCAACGTAATAATCATCTAACTCAAAAAACTTAAATTTTATTTATATCTCTTAAGAAAAAAGAGATTTTTGACCCATACAATTATTTCCTATCCAAATGCACATTCTTCTTCAATTTTAATTCTTTCTATTTATTTAACAACATGCAGCATTTCTTTTAATTTATTCTCATTCTGTAACAAACTGCGAAAATAATCAACGTATTTTTTTTTATTTTCCGCACAACAAATTTCTTTTACAAAAACTCTTATAAATTTGCCATAAGTTAACAAACGCTTGCCTCTAAAATCAGCATCATTTTCTGACAAATAATTGATTCAATATTTATATCAACCGATACACAAAGCAGCACATAAAACATCACAAATGGAATGATTTTTGCAACTCTCTTGACATTGTAGCTCTCTCAAAACTTCCTCTACTACTTGATGCTTCATCCTTGTCAGTTCGCTTTCAAAAATATTTTTTTGTTTTTCTATGGTTCTCAAGAATAGAAACCTATATATTCGTACAGTCAAACTAGAGACAAATGCTGGTTCCCTAAAACATCCAGAGTAAGATTTTCTTTGCCAGCAAAAATGCGCAGAGCCTGAAATCTTACAACTTTCCCAATCACAGAAGAAAAGAGACGAAAAGCCTCTTACAAATCTAAATTCTTCTCTACGGCTATGTTCTTACTTACTTACATACTTACGTGGCGCTACAGTCTGGTGTGGACCTGGGCCTCAATCAACTGGCCTGGTTGTGTTCTATATTTTTAATTGTACACATTATCCTTTTACACTAACGACGATTCCCGTACTTAATTCCAATCTAAAGTATTTTAAGAGACAGCATTTCCTTACCTAGTCAAAACAAAGAAAGATAGTCAAGCATTACAAAGTACCTTCAAAACTTTGTGGCAGGACACGAGTAGTCTGAGTTCCTTAACCTGAACTTTGAAAATAATTAAATATAAATCTTTAAATCCTCAAGTCTAGTTTTTCAGTTTTGAGATTTGAGTGATTGGCTACAATCCCACGAATAAAATTAGTTTGTTTTTTTTTTAAGAAAAACCGCAAAATAAAAATAAACATCAAATAGCAAATAAAGCAAATAAAACATAACATCAAAATTTAATGGCTAAATGCAAAAGTCATAATCAGCTTAAGACCAAAATCCAAATTTCACAGTAAATTCTAAAATCTAAAGCGACTATAAATCTGAATACCGGGAAAACTAAATTCCAACGATGAAATATAAATTTCTTTCGAAAAATGCAATCAACTCAAATCACTTCAAAACTTGACGGGGAATCAAAACTAACATTTTCCATGAAAACGTTTGTTTCAAAGAAAGTGCCAGTGATTGGAAGAAATGAGATTTCATTTTAAAAAAAAGTTACGGGTTTACCGTCGGTATTTCTCTTGTATCCATTGTATCTTGTATCCATTGTTCCTACAAGTTTTTCTAATAAACGGAAAAAATCAAAAATTTATTTCTTGAACTTAGAATCGAAGGGATTGAAGCGAAAAATGTTTTCTGGCAGCAAATAAATTAATTATTAAATGCTTCTTTGTAATTTCTTTTTTGTTATTAGAAACCCCTAATTTGGCCCTCCCCGCCTAACTAGGATTAAATTAACTGGTGCATTTCGAAGCAAATTGAATTTGAATACAATTATATTTGTCCCTAAATTTCAAACCTCCGATTCTAAGTAGCTTACAGATTTGCCATATAAAGTGGAAAAATAATGTTCACGTTT
Organism: Syritta pipiens; assembly: GCA_905187475.1. Taxonomy (NCBI): domain Eukaryota; kingdom Metazoa; phylum Arthropoda; class Insecta; order Diptera; family Syrphidae; genus Syritta; species Syritta pipiens. The sequence continues at coordinate 30,221,794 of LR994572.1, read as the reverse complement.
AAAAGCCATTTTGTGTGCATTTGTTCTGTCAAAAGTGACAGTGACATTTTTTTCTGTAATTTTTGCAACTCTCAAGTCATTTTTGTTGTTTGAGAAGCAGAAGTAAGAAAAGCCGTTGCAGATAATCTACCAAACATATGTACGTACATATTAAGTTCTAAAAAATAAAAATAAAACTCTGAAATTAAATTTGCATACCGCCCTGAAACAAGAATTATTTTGTTAAGAGCTGGCGAAAACAAAAGTTTCGTTAAGTTTATGTAAGAAAAACTCTCTCTCGAAAGTAAACCGACCTCTTACTATGGATTTTTACACAACAAATATCTTTAAAATATGTAAAATGCACTCACTGTATGCATTACTTCGATGTTTTGAAAAAAATGATCAAAATCCCTTTTGCACTTGAGGTTTAAGAAGTGGACACGAGACCTTTTTTTTCACCGAGGAGAACTCTATGACAGCTTTGACAAAGGATAGCATATCATATCTGACATTTGAAAATGTGCAAATGGCAGTTACCCTTCATCCGTCCCTCGGGTAAGTTTTGCCCCAAGCGACTGTACTTCGATTTCATTCATTGCAACGAACCTAGTGATCGATTTAAACAATTTTTTTTAGCACAACTGTTAGTTACATACAAAAACTAGTCCCTTAATTTCAAAACTGCATGTCTTATATTTTAGAAGATATTTGAGAAAAAAGACTGCTTTTGATTCAAAAATTAACGACCGAAGGACGGATGAGGGTAAGATGCAATTTACGGAAAATTGCAATAATCCCAATAATGTGTTGCATTTTAGAAAGAGTGTACCATACTTGATACCAAACTTTGTCATAAATTTACTCTGAAAACTACTTCTTTCCTGGTAGACGGCTACTTGCCAAACCTTATTAAACTCATGTATAAAAAAAAATTATTAATTTTGAATCTTTTGGTTTTTTAAATAAAGTTTTCAACTAACTAACTAACTACTTCTTTCTCATTAAATACAGTAAACTCTCTCCTCCTACTCCTCTCTGTAAATAGAAGCATTCTCACAGCCCTCTGAAAAAACTCTGTAAATCGAGGAACACGTATGCAATTTGGCTCCTTTGTTTATTCGAATTTATATTTGTGAAAAACAACATGAAAACCACTATAATTCGAAACTGATGGCTTGTGTACCTCTATAATACGAAGTTCACCTTTTTTTTCCTTCAACAACCATTAGTTGAAATGCGTACGTGACGAAAGTGAGCAATATTCTTTTTCTAAAACCTCCGTAATTCAAAAACCTGTAATTCCTGGTCCCATGAAATTCGAATTATCGAGATCTTACTGTATTAAAAAATAATAAATAATAGAATTCTAGAACTAACTTTCGCAAGCAAGCAAGTAAATACACAAAACGATACAGAACGCCATATTACTGGGACTGAAAAAAAAAAAAAAAAAAACTAAGCACCACCCCTTAAGCTCCGTTTTCTGCTACTTCATCCCCGAATTTCACACCCAATTTTTCCGAAGTTCAATTGCTTAAATCACCAATAACTTAAGGGGAAGAAACCAATCCCCGAATCAACGAATCAAAACAAGCTACCTGACTGGCATTGAAAACATCTGCCATTCATTTACTGAAAGGAGGACTTTAGATTCGATCGGACCATCCCTCCGCCCTTTTACGACTGACTCACGATCATCGTTAACTCAAAGTGCAATAAATCGATATTTTCGATGAGTTTGAAATCAATTTAATGGATGTCAAGAGGGCTATAACAAACAAACTTTAGTTGGCTTGGTGTATATGTGTGCGTTTTTTTTCAAGTGCTTTCATTAATAACCGATCTCCGTTGACCTTTTAGGATCATTAATTATGAGGGTAATCTGGTGAAAATTTTGTAGCAAAAAGCGGAAAAAGCGATAAATGAATATCTCCTCAGATCTTGTTAGAACGTGTTTTTGAAGTCAGGTTGTTTGTCTTTAAAATTAATTGCGTCTACGATTAGGTGAAGCCATTGGTGTGAATTGATGTTAAGCTGTTTCTGAGAATTTGTGAGAATAAAAGAGGAGTGTATTTTTGGAAAAAGTGTGTGCTGTGATGTTTGGGAATTGGTTGATTGCGGCTTTAAAGGAGTTCAATTGTAGCAGTTGCATCACTGATCCCCAATGGTCAATTCGCGTTCTTGTCGTTTGCTAGACTTTTAACAACTTTTTTTTTTAAAGAAGTAAACTATACAACAAAGGGTTTCAAGTTTTCTAACAGGGGCTAAGAAATACAATCTGAATTCGGAACAAATCGTCCCAGACAATTTTTTAGGGTCTCTTCAAAGTTTTACCATTAAAATATTTTATTATTAATAAAATCAAATTTATGTATACATTTTCTTTGCGTCACGTTCATTGAATACCCAAGTAAAATGCGATCAGCAAAAGAATTTCCCAGTGGCAGTATTCAAATGAAATTCAACCTACAACCGGCTGGAAGAATATGCAAACGATCATGTTTTAAATAAAAACCGATGCCTAAAGCCAGAAAACCGACGGAGTAGATGAAGGTCAATGAGAAAATCAGTTTAGTTGTTTGAAAAAATTCCCGACCAGTATTACTCATTCTGATTAAATTAAAAAAAATAATTACATATTTCTTTAACTAATCATAGCCAGCGAGATTTTCTTCGTCGGTGATTGTCGTCATTAATTTAAGCTTTTTTAATACTCTTCATGCATTCTTACAGACCATGAAAAAAACCTTTGTAAATCGAAGAAAACTTCAAGTTGGCCCCTTCGTTAAATTGAATTAATTTTTGTGCAAAACAACATGAAAACCTCTATAATTCGAAGATGATAAGTTGTTTACCTCTATAATTCGAGGTCAATTTTACTTTTTTTCTTCAACAACCGTTAGTTAAAATGCGTACGTGACAAAAGTGAGCAAATTTTTATTTCTGAAACCTCCGTAACTCGGAGTTTTTCCTGGTCCCATAAAATTCGAATTTACCTTTCACCATTCACATTGTTAGACGTCAATTTTGTGGCATGTCAACCTTTGCCGTGGTTAAAAGAAAAATGTGGGTTATCACATCTTGAGATCCAATCCAATGAATGTGCTCCGATTATGTGAACTAGAAGAACCTTGCTAGAACGTTGTTTTTTATAATAAAATTGAATAATCTATAGAAGCTTTAGCAGGCTAAGTTAATCCCAGTAATCTGTCAAACAACATTGGAGAAGAACCAAACAACAAATTTCTGTAAGAACTCTTTAAGCAAAGTTGCATCTAACCCAATTCAACTGACAAATTTTTATTCTGATAAGTGCTTTAAGGAAATCCCACAATTTACTTGCTATTACTTGAACTTTGTTTGTTTGTTATGATCAATGATCAATTTCAAGTGTCTTTTTGTGTTTTTCTTTTAATCAATTTGTTCTAACGCGATGACGGTTTTTTCTTCATTCTTTTTTGATACGATTCGTAAAGGGTGCTATGTAAATGTCTGGAGTCCCAGAGATTTGTCATTGTAGGATTAGCGATATGACTGCTTACGATGTTCGGCTGTGGCATGGAAATGTAATTGTCTTTGCAACTTTTGAATACGAGATTTATTTTCCTAAATGAAATGACTCATGTAAGTCGACATTTTTAAACAACGCACCGGAAAGAAAAACCAACATAGGCCATTTACGCGACCAAGGCACACCACGTCCCCCCATCCCTCAGAATTCGCATGACCCAAATTCAATTTCTTGCCAAATTGACCACAAATATCTAAAATAAACACATTGCCACTCAAAATCCACGGCCGTATCAGTCATAGGCTTCCCTCTCTGTTTCAAAATCTCCACCGAAATCAGCGATTTCCTTCGATAAACAAACAAAAGCGCCCCCCTCGTATCTAAACCCTCCTTTCTCCTTCATTTTTTTCGTTCTATTTACTTCACGCAATTACTCAAAAAAATAAAGATCTTGACTCACCACTCATGCAGCGATAAAAAAAAAAACACGAAACGTTGATGATGATGGCGGTGACATTGTAATTCAATCCTTGACGATAAAAAAAAAAATGAAAAAATCCCAACGAATTCCGCAATCGAAAACAAAAGATTAAGTTATCCATTTCCAAAGAGATATTTCAGAGTTGCAATGATGCAAATCGCGCCCCTCAAGATCACTGCATTTCGAAAGCACACAGCACGCAGCCGAGCGCATTCACACTCACACACATGCACAGGCGACATTTTGTAATTCAATTTTGAATTAACGACAAAACCAGTGAAATTCTATGGCCACAGCATATCGCGTTCCACAGTGTGGCAGTGAGTAATTCAATACAACTGCAAAAAAACAAAACAAAAAAAAAGAATAATACTGGAAAACAGAAAAACTGCCATTTAATAAGAACTCACGAACAAATGAATTGATCAAGGACGCCCGGAAGTCTTAAAAAGATAAATCATCAGAGTAGCTGAATAGCTGAATAAAATGCGCGAGGAGGAAATATCACGGGCGCTTTCGTCTCGTCAGGTGATTGCATCGCAGAGCTGCTGATCTTTGGCTTCTCTTTTTTTTTTCTCATCGACTTTGTGTGTTGTGCTAGTATGCGGTTCAAGGATATCAGGTTTTTGGCCCGAGTGACGAGTCGGGAAGTGTTTGATGTTCTAGGCTTCTAATGGATGCCGTGTCAGAACATTGCCAGCGGCAGATGAAAAAGAAACAGGAGGAGAAAAACGTGTTTGGGGATTGTTGCACCTTCTGATAGTGGAAACGTTTTTTTTTTTTTTTTTTCAAAATGACGTTTGTTAACAAAAAAAAAAAAAACAAAGTGATGAAGGCTCAAAACCGCTTCTGCGTTCGTGCTGCAAAAATTTTGTTCCTAAAAATCTGGATTAGATGTACAATTGTGGAAAGCCACGTGTACTTTGAGTCAAAAATGTAAATTTGAGGTGCAATTCGGTGTTTTGGTCAACATTTTTACGAGTATCCGCAAAAATGTTCCTTCTTCCTGCTTCGTTCAAATACTGTTCGCAAACTCACTGCTTTTGCGCCCTTTTTTCGATGTAAAGCGTTTTCCAGACTTGATAACTTTTTTTTTTTTTAAATAAAACGCAAACCATTTGAGATATTCTAAAAACTTTACCATCGGCTTAAAGAATAATCAAAATATTTATGAATTGAGCTCGACTTCGTTCACGTGGCACGTTTGCAGCGGTCGTTTTGTGGATCCCAATTTTCAATTACTCAGCCCAACATTTCAGCTGAAACGGCAGCTATTTCGCTTTCAATGTTGGCTCTTAGCTCCTCCAACGTCGTCGCCTGTTGATATAAACCAATGGCTTAACGTAACCCGAGAAAATAGTCCAAAGGCGTTAAATCGCATGGACGAGGTGGCCAGCCGAGTGTAAAAGATGATTTTGCGATGGCGATCTTGGCGCATCTTCTCCAAAGCCCAATCGGAGAAATAATAAAAGAAAAAGATCAAATTTGGATGGATTGTGTTCTTTTGAAACGACTTCTTCTTGGTCTACCAATCTGGCAGTAGAATGGTTTTAACAACAATGGAGTTCGAAATCTGATCCAAAATTGTTTAAAACGTTGTGTTTAATACTCACACTTTCTCGTATATAAGAATGGACAAACTTTAACGCTTTTGACAAAACTTCAAAGAACTTGATTTCATTTTTCGGAGAACTTGATTTTATTTTTCGGGATTCTTAAGATTTGCCGAGAATAGGCTTATCTCCCTACCCAAGACTTTAATCTTGATCTTAAAAAGCCCGGACAAAGATGTGGATCGGAAAGCAAAAATCCGTCGACTACAGTGGCTCGGCCACATCGAGCGCATGGACACAAACGCTCCAGCTAAAAGGGTCTTCGAATCCGAGCCTCCTGGTTCGAGGAGAAGAGGGAGACCGAACCTCCGGTACAGAGATCAAGTGATCGCGGATGCAAGACAGCTTGGTCTTCCGGACTGGAAGCAGCATGCCCGGGAAGTTGGAAGGCGGCTTTGGCTCAGGCACAGACCCTCCAAGGGTTAAATGCCTGTTAATTAAGTAGTAAAAACCCTGAACAGTTTCATATTGCTATAAAATTTAAAAAAGGAATAACTTGTGTTTACAACAATCTTAGACTTTCATTAAAGTTGAAGCAGTCCTCAGAGTTTCTCAAATCTTGCCACAGATAAAAATAATCTTACGGTTTTCGCCCAAATGATGAGAAATCAAGTGACATGACTATTTTTGAATCTTATTCGGCCTTAGTTATTGGTACCAATAATTATCACACCGAAGTCTAAGAAGCTGCGAAAGTTTATAACCAAAACCCAACCCGATGAACGATGATCCCTGGGATCAACGACGACAGTAACTTTCTTGCATTTAAGAAACTAGAAAATTAATTCATTTAGAATAGAAGGATTTTTAAAACACAGTTCTAAGTATTTGTCAGTTGTCGAGTTGTCAATACTCGAACCATCACCCTTTTATGACTACAAAGGTTAAGAGTGGCTGCCAAAATATTGTGTATTAAAAGTTGATTTGTTTTCTGAATTTTTAGCATCAAACTCATTAGAGTGCTATGCAAACTTGACAAAAAAGAGCCCAAGTCTTCGATCTCTATTAAGTTTTATATGCTTTCATTAAGATTTTATGTTTATAAAAATATTGGAAAGAACATGATAACAAAAGACTGCCACCGAACTTCAGCTTCGGATTCCTGTTCAAAGTTTCAGTATCAACTAAAAACGGACAAACTTGATTGTACGAGGAATGTCTGTTCCGACCGCAACGTCGGTCCCTCCAGAAATTAAAAAGAAATATTTGATTTGTCCTAAAGACAGGCGTACGTATTTATGGATAATATAAAAATAAACCTAAAGATAGCGGTACTCGTGAATAAAAGCTAGAGAATGCTAGCTGTGCATCTGTTGACAGTTACTCACCGAAGTTTCAGCCATTTTGGAAGCGCAGTTTTTAGTTGACAATGTCGTTTGAGTGAGTCGATAAGATTTTTTTTTTGTGAACAATTATTGAACAAATATGAACAATTATTTTGCAGAGAAAAACGCCAATAACTCTTTGAACGGGTTAGAGAGATGGGAGAAGTGTTTTTAAAAATACACACTAAGTTGAAAAATAAGAAAAAAAACAAATTGAGAAAAAATTTCTTGTCTTGTCTCATTGCTCGGTCGGAAACTTTTCAGATCATCCTTGTATATATCAAAACATTGTGGATATTGCTTTGATTAACGTTGATATGCTTAACCTTATCTTTGTCGCTTCCCTTATCCTACCTAATCTTAGTCATGATCTCATTTCCCGAAGTCCTAGATCTTACACACATCACCGCCCTCCATTACCGCAGCGTAATATTAAATCGTTTTCCGGTGCAGAAATTGTATCCTGAACATAGACACGACTTTAGACTTAAAACGTCACTTTTCGCTGACAGCTCCGCCCATTCCACCAAACGACTATAAGCCAGCTGTCAACCGCAGACGGCTGCCACGATACTTTTGCCAGGCAAATCGCTGACATAAGAAAACGGTTTTATTCGACCGAGGCCACCGAGGAGCGTGCTAGAATCCACTCGTGCGTATCGAATCCAGGCCGCAAATCTCCAATCGAATTCTCAAAATTCCAAACCCGTTTCTCAACTTAACTACGAAACTGATTAACGCCATTAGTGTGCGGTGCACCTGCCGCTGCTGTGCTGTTGCTGCCTGCCGCCATTACAATTCAAAGTTTATTATGATTTTATTCTGAAAATTGAACGTCTCGCGTGTGTCTGTGTGTGTGTGTGTCCAAGCAAACAACACAAAGATGCACCGCCACCACAAAACACCACACCTTAATCACTTAAAAGGAAAATAATTTTAAAAATTGCATTCATATTTCACGGGATAATATGACGGTGTTCTGGAGCGGGGTCGCGCTTCTGCACCTTGAACGTGTCGGGGTGACGACGACGATTCGTATTCAGTTTCCTGTGCGACGTCCTGCTGGGGAGTTGGGGGCGGTATGGGCAATGCAATCACTCTCACCTGGTGTCGACCCGGCCCGACGATGGCGGGCTTAAATTTAAGTTTGATATTGAATGAGAACATCCGCAGACATATACGCAGGGTGATTGCGACTGCGAATGCGAGTGCAACTGAAAAAACAAACGGCTTCTCAAAGTTTGCTTTCAGGGTGTTGCCTGTCGGAATCGGAATCGGTTCCGCGGACCGTAACCCGACAAATGGATCGAGCCAATTAATTGAAATTTAATCAAATTAGTGTTGGTGTGCAGTTTTAATTACCGAATTGGGTGGGATCCACTTGCATGCGAGTTAAATTATTACTTTCCACTTAATAATCCTGTCAGCAGCACACGCGGGCACGTGTCTTAGACGCTCGGCCGCCGGGCAATGTTCGTGGATGGTGCTCCTTGGGGAATATGAGTGGGTCCTTCCTTCGTGTGAGCGGTGAGAATGGAATTTTATTTGTTTTTAATTGCAACTGGATCAAGTGGTCGTTTATGTTGCGGAGTTGCAATTCAGCAACGGATTTTGGTGTGGGTAAGTGCAGTTGGGCGGTTGGAAAACCGAGCTGATTGCGTGTTGTCGTGGACTGTGTTTCGAGAGGCATTAATTCTGTTAAGATGTGAGTTAATCCTTAAAAGTCCTGCATACGTTTTTTGGAAATATCTTTTCTTTTAAACGGCAACTTGTCTGCCTCAAAGGAATCTCACTTGTACGAAAGATCTGCAGGAATGGCATTGCCCATTCATTTTTAAGGCGGTTGTGTGATCCTGTTCTACACTCGGGTTGCAATATTTCAGATGTAGCGGTGTCAAAATTATATTATTTCGTGAGCGGAAGCGGATCAGGTTTCTGTGCTTGAAAAAAGACAATTGAATTTGAAAAATCTGGCCGTCAAATTATATAAATCCAAAAGGTTTAATATAAATGTTAAGTAAAAACCAAAGGGAACAATTTGAAGTGAAAATGAATTCCGAACTTTGGCGGCCATATTGTTCAAGAATTCCTGTACTAAAAATTAGAAGTAGATGTTGTAACACTGCGAATCAAGTCAACTCACTTTATTTTATTTTATCAAAACCATTGTAATTTCTACAATAACTATTGTAATTTTTCAATAGTTTTAAAATTTGACAGACGAACACTCACTTTTTATGCGGCTCAAGTATCCCAAGAAGAAAAAGAAATTCTGTAAACGTTGACAAAAGACGTTGAACTCTGCCGCCGCTGAGAGAGGTAATTGCACCTCTTTCATTGACTTTAGTGGAATGCTTAGTAAAAAGATCTCAAATTAACCCAAAATTTACTAACTAATGTTTGCAATCAAATTATTCAATGAAAAAAATAAACTTAAATAAATTTCCACCACAAACGACATCCTGGTTCTAAAAATTTCCCTCTGTCTAAACACGTTCCACAAGAGTTCACATTTATTGCGGTCATTAGTGATTCTCGAAAATGCATCCAACTACATTGAACACAAATTAGTTTTTTTGTTATTTGTTTTTACTTAAAATCACATCAATTTCAGGGAATCAATTGCACAATAAATTTCCCCATGAAAACCAGAAAACAACTTTCAATCTAATCCCCCGTCAACAAAGATAAACTATTTATTGTTTTTTTTTTTTAAGAAAATTTTTATTTTACTGTAATTTGTATATTTGTTTATATGTAATTTAAAATTTCAAATTAAAAAAACATGAAAAGAAAAAATAATTTAAAAAACAGTTCCACGTAAGTTAAATCAATGTTTTGGAACCAGTTTAACGTCCGTTTGTGTTTGTGGTTTCTTACCGTACAGGCCACATTTGTCGTGACCAGCGGAAGATTAGTCAGAAATTTTAGCTCTAAACTTTTGAATTAAAGGAAATATTATGAAATGCGAATAGAAGTGAAACATGAGAATGATTGGAAAGTTTTGAGCGTGAAATGAATAATTTACAGCTACGGTCAAAATAATAGTAGTGCATAGCAGTAATAGTGTAAGAGAATATTTTTTTCTTGGAGACTTTTGAAATGTTCTTCTACTTTAGAACAATAACTGAAAGTAGTAAACGATTTTCCAATTACTCGAATCATTAGCATGATATTACTCAAGTTGCAAAAAGGTATCCTTCAGAAAGCAGCAATGCTATTATTTTGATCGCAACTATATGAATGATGGTGATGATCGTGATGACCAGTTAGGGGTGATAGCTGAACGGTTTGAAATAACACGCGGGGAATATTTATAATTTATCGGGTCTAATTTGCGTGTAATTCAAATAAAGAATGACAGAGATGAATGTTTTTCATAAGAGTTCAATAAAATCAATTAGAATTTTCTAGATCCTCAAACCGCCCAATCAAGCGAAGTTCCAGTGACTTGAAATGACCAGAAGTTAGTATGACAAGCATTTTGAACAACCGATTTATACAGTAGCACAGCTACTAAAAACTTGTCGAAAGACATCACATTGCGTTCCCATCAAACTTTTAAGATTAATATTTGATTTGAAATAAAGATGAAAAAAAGAAAAATCGAGTTACGTCTACTAAATCGTGGTAATCCATTTGGTCGAACGTCGAACGGATGGTCAGTTCAGGACTTTTAAACGCGGACAGAACCAAAACAATTTACAATTTACAATATTAATGAGAAAAAACTTATGTACAGCCGCGGTCAAAATAATAGCAGTGCATAGCAGTAATAATGTGAGAGAATATTTTTTTCTTTGACTTTGGGAATGTTCTTCTACTTTAGAACAATAACTGAAAGGAATAAACGATTTTTCAATTACTCGAATCATTAGCATGATATTACTGAAGTTGCAAGTTCCTATCAGGCACCTTGAAATGAGCTGCCTTCCAACGTTGACGGTTTCGGGCATGGTGCTTACAGTCTGCTAGACCAAGCTGTCTTGCATCCGCGATCACTTGGTCTCTGATTGTAAAGGACTATAACCGAAGGCCACTATAACACTCATTAAACAAGAAACGAAGCATAGTGTGTTGGATCAGAGACTTTGATTTCCTTTGCTACGTAAGGATTTTAAAAATTTTAATTCTACGTTCAATTCTTTTTCTTTTTGTTCGTGGCAAATTTCTGGTTTGCTAATCACGATAACCAAATTATGACTGAAATTTGTAGATTCGTGAAAAATAGGTAACCATAATATTCAGACTTTAGGGTGCCTTTCTACGGAGAAATCTTCATATTTCTCATCGACCATTTTGATTTCAAACTAACATAGACTGAATGACTTACCGAGCTCTGTTTTTTTCTTATTCAGATATGAACACCTTATAATGTAAATTTCGTAATTTTTATGCCATATTCATATTCACTTAAATTACGCTGTTCCTATAAAAAGTTGAAGATCATGAAACTATGTTATGAGACGGAAATGAATTAAATTTTGAACAATTACAAAACTCTATTGGAATTTGAAAAATGCGTGAGGGTTAGCAGAAGATTCCTCACCCCTATCTAAAAACTACTAAAGAAATTTCCAGTTTTTCGCTCAGCAATTGAAAGTGCAGAGTCGATTAAAGCCTTTTTGAATTAGTTTATCTGTCTCAAATCGGCTTAGAAAAAATACTTATGCGTCTATTTTAAAGGTCAAGTAGACAAGTGCGGATAAAAGTTGAAATGTAAGAAGGTTTGAACTTATCGCTATTTTTTTTTTATAACATCGAGATAGGTATATTCACAGTGACGAATGACTCTTACAAGATTTGCAGCAAATTTAAAATTTTCCAAATATTTTTGAAAGACTGTATTGCTGTTCCTTGTTTAGAGCGTTATCTGATGCAGCTTATAATTCTACGATGGCATCGATTTCACGCTGCGATTTTTTGGTGTTCTGGATTCTTAGATTCAGAAGTTTATTTATTTAACAACCACCCACAGTTTGACAGATCCTATTAAGTTGCCTATGGCTGGACATTTTTTAGGTAACCTATGAAAACCCTCACATTTTCAAAATCACTTTATATTTCTTTCAACGCAACACTTCAACAATGGCAGTTTTCCCATTTAAATGTCAATTTTAGTGACAGTAATGTTTGGAAAACGTGTCAAAGTCAGCAACATAAATCCGAAACAGCAATAAATTCCAAGAAAACCACCTGTGAGTCTTCGCAGCGTCTCCCCAAGCTTCACCACTACCCAAACCAAAACGATTTCGATCACAAAGCACCGATTTAATTGTGAAGGACCTGCGTTGGATCATCAAATTTCACACGAACTGGACACAAGTCAGATATCAAATTCATAATTAATACGTGAACAATGGAACTTTGCTCGAAGGCAAGTGCTGCCAATGCCACGTTTTCGTATTTCTTTTTACTTTTTTTTTATCTTTTTGCTTCCACCACGAAAAATTATTTCTATTTTTTTTTTTTTATCCAGGCGTATATGGAACGAACGGCAACAATAATAATTATTATTCAAACGCATATAGACCCCCTCCATCCTCACGAAAACAGAAAAAAAAAATACGAAACTATCTATTAAAGTATCTGTATCTGCATGACGAATAAGGAAAATACGAGGAAAAAACAACACAAAGAATAAGAAATAAGATTGTTTTTTTTCTTCATTTGCAAAATGCCATCCAGTATTAGGAATGGGGAGCGCCAAACGGTTCACGTGTGCCGCCACAGCTTTACCTTGCCATAGAGCTTGCTGCTGGTTAAGTTTGATTGCATGGGATGCAAAAATAGATAAAAAAAAAAAAAAATTGGAAAAAAAACGACTCACTGAATGCATTGCTGCATATCCATGAACTGGAAAACCTTGAAAACTCTCGAATCTGTTAGGTAGTTAGATATTTTTCTTTAATATTTGTTTTTTTTTTGTCTATAACGTGAGCTTAGACAGAACAACAACAGGCAAAATGGCAATAACAACAAAGAAATAACAACAACTTGCTTTTCAGTTGACGGTAATGAAAATTAATTGTGCTTCGAGGTGCACGAGGTAGCTCGTCGTACACATTCACAGTGCGACGACGATGATGAAGCATTTGAAAATCAACTATGTGCCACAATAACAACACACAAGAAGAACACAACACACAAGAAACAGAAAAAGACGTGAATTGGGGATGATGACGACGTGAACTTTTCGTGTGCTTCTCGCTCGTTCGCTCCCTATCCCGCTCCCGCCTTGTCGCGTTGCGCTTCGCGTCGTTTTCGATTTTATATCTCGAATGCACTTGAAGTTGAATGCGATTTTTGTTGGGCTTTGATTGGTTATGAAATTTTAATTTAAAATCTCAAAAAGATGACATAAAAATATTCTGAATAATTTCTCTCCACGACTGGCAGCGGCGGGCTGGTTCACGGTGAGGAAGTTTTGTTCTTTTTTTTTTTTTTTTCGTTCGTGGCGGGTGCAGCAGCAGTCGAGAGAAATCTTAACGGTGCCGCCCCGCATTATGAGGCAGAGTTCGTGGGATTAGCGCGATGGAATGGAGGTAGACCACCTCCTTAGGCAAGTAGTTGGCCTTGACTACGACGGTGTACGGCGCACGGTGCACGGCGGGCTGGGTGTATGTGTGTCTGTAGGCCGAGGGGAGAAGCAGCGAGTTTAATTTTATTGGACAGTAGTTTTACGGTGGATAAGTCCTGGTGTTTTGATGGAGCGGAATTGAAGGTTTTATGGTTGAGTGGAGGTTGCAAGGGCATTGAGATTGTAGGAAGTTGATGCCGTGGCCGATTTTCTTCCGTTTTTAATTTTTTGAAGTTGTTACTTTCAAATAAATGCCCCTTTCGGTAGATGAATTCCTTCGTCGAGTGGCTTCCGTTCCTTTTTCCCCTTTCTTACTAACAGACGAGTGGCACTAGTTTTCTGCGTCCATACTCACGTACTGCTTCGTTTGCGAAGGAATTCTAGTGTGACAGGCTTACTTTTGCCTCAACTGTCATGCTGTACAACCGAGACGAGTTTGACAGAGATGTCAAATTTTGACACAGCTACAGGTGGCCCTAGAGACATTGAAGGGCGATCTGCATGCTGGTGGTTGGCTTCCTTGAAATGGACATTTAACTTAGATATCTTGATATATACAGGTATTAGCTTTAAAAAAAAAAAATTAGATTTGCAGCTGAAAAAAATTATATTATTTTGAACTGTAAATGTACATATCCATTTCATAGTCTTAACACAATCCACAAGTTCGCTTTGGTGTTGTCAATTTTGCATGCCCTTAGTATTGTTAAAAAATTATCGATTTTGGACTTTATCTCAGTAAAGATCTTGTTGTTCTTGTTTCAGGCTATGAAAAAAAGCTGAAGTTGCTTAAAGTTCTAAGCAGAGTTTTTCAAAAAGAGCCAAAATTGATCCACAATTCAGAATACAAAAGTACCTTTGGCATGTTTTTTGTGACTAATGATGGTGTAAACTGAAACAAAATTTCATTTTTTCGTCCCAAAAAAAGTCATTTATGAACAAAACAAAAATCTAGTTTCGATTGCACGTGCATTATCTAACAAATTCAAAAATAAAAACAACAAAAAACTTAGCATAACGTGTCATTTCCTAGTAAAATAAAAAAATATTTCATCTTCACTTCATGAAAAATACGTTCAATTTTGCAAAGTTTTGTATTACGCGGAGATGCCGAATTTAAGAAACAGACATTCATTTTAATGTTTGTTAAAGTTTATTATGGGTGATTCTTTTAAAGGTTTTCGCTTAAACTTATCCCACGCTTTCTTTTATGATGATGGTGGAGGAGCTCAACTCGTCAGATGGAAATTCTGGTTTCGGGTTCGAATCCGGTACCGAGCGATCTACATAGACTTCTTTTTTCCTTTTTCTTATGCGCCAAATATCGGATATTGCGCTGAAAGACAGCTAGAGGTGTTTTGGCCATAGAAAGAAGAGAATCTGTAAGTCTCCAAAGAGCATGGTGCGGGATTCGAGCTGAGCACGGAAGATCTCAAGGGCACTTCGCCTCCCAAAGTCACGCGGAACAGAGCCCTTCATCGCCAAAAAAAAAGAGTTAAGAAAAACAAAGAAAGTGAAACAAAAGTGAACAAAAAGAGAGATTGTGCTTTTTTTTAGGGAATATATATATACATATACGTATAAGGTAGGTTTCTTTTGATATTAGGAAAATCAAAAAAAAAATCTCGTCTATCGAAGAGCGTTTTATTTTATAATAAGTCTTACTGTTTAAATTCCGTGCGTATCGTAGTATGAGCCTTGTATTGAGGAAAGAAAAAAAGATAGAGCGCGAGTTCGAAGTCAGAACGTAGTGTGAGGAGGCTTAGCAAGCATTAAACGTGAATACGTGCTCGATAGCCGTGGAGGTTACTGCGTTGCCAATGTGGGGTTGACCATTTGGGTCTGGGCCTGAAGCCTGCTTTCGGTTTTTTTTCTTCGTCCACTAGAGTATTCGTCGTGGCCACGGTTCGAGTCCCACAATGGGGCCTTGGTGTTTTATTTTGAAGTACATATCGTCGCCGCGCATCCTTCTTTTGCGGGTTCGAGTCACGGTGGGGAATCGAAGGTTTTTGGAATTTAGAAAATCGTAAGTTAGATTAAGCAAACATTGTATTTAGCTTTACGATAAGAAATTAAAGTATTTTCTTTTATAACATGGAAAGCGAACTTAATCTTTCTATCGCGGCTTAGAAAGATTGAGTATTCGATCGGAAGGGTAAGGGCGTGACGCCCATATCAGACAACATATCAAGTCAAATCACCCACGCCCATCTCCGAGGTTGGCTAGGCAACCTTTCCGGTCGAAGTCGAGGAGAGTGGAAATCCGACAGTAACAAGTTATCCACCCGGACATTGTGTATTACTTTTTTTTTATCGAAAATTTCATTACTTAGCTAAACTTGTATAAGAGTTAAACGTTTTAACATGCTTTGACATTTTTGTAATAATTCAAAGCATAAAAAATCAATTCTATTAACAATCGCACGGATAATTAGCTAGGTCCACGGGTATCTGTTTACTTAATTACACGTTCCATAGAAAATACACGTGTTTATTATCACATGGACTCAAATCTGAATTTGTTTAATACACGGATTTTTCTGTGTGCGTGGTTGTCTAATAAAGCGCTCTAATAAGTTTAGCTTAATATTACTGCTTTATTTGGAAGGGTGATTATAGGGCAAAAAAAAAGCTAGGCACTGGCTCTCAACGGGCTGTTACATCACCAAATATAATGTAATGGTTACAGGGCCTCTGAAAAATCTGTCATCTGTTTTGCAAAAATAAAATTTTGGACCTCTCTGTTAGGTTTCATTATTATTTTTTTTTTTTTGTTTTTTGATTCTTATTGAATATTAACAATGCAGCATGGTGGCAACTTTTCTTGCTCTGACCATCTTTTGTTCTTGTTTCAAAAACCCGTGTCATCATGTCATGAAATTCACGAAAAGTGTGTGTCTTTCTACACTGAATCGAAGGAGATGGCATCAGAAGGAAATTTAGTGTAATCAGCTACTCGAAAAACGCTTAATTGTTCAAAAATTTTTATGATCAAATTTAATTTTAATTCATGTTCAAAATAATAAGAATTGATGATCATACAATTAAGAAAGCTTAAAGATTTTATATAAAAAAAAAATTTAGTAATTTTTATCTTCCAAGAATTTGCTTAAACCACTTTCTGAAAACATTAGGAATGCCGAAAATGTGAGGAAACAACGACATGCAAGTTTTTGAACTCCTAACAGCCCATTTATCCCAAAGAATTTAAAACGAAATGAGTTCAAAAAAGGTTTTTTTTTCGAGCTATCAATGTTTCGAATCAAAAGTCATTAATTCAACCAGAGTGCCAACAAACGTTCAACGTTGCAACTCCTCTGAACAAAAGCAACACGTGAACTTGACCGCAAACATCATCACTTCTTGAGTAAAACTCGCACCCTCCCACTTAAAAGCCTTAAACTAAACTCCTCCCAAGACTCGAAAACATTTTGCATGCAGACCACAAATCTTACGCCTGAAGGTACACGTCTCCACGCACCGCCCACAAGATAACACAAAAAAATGCGGAAAATTCCGGCATCTAATCGCCCGCAACTTCAATGGCTGTCCTTAAAAGAGAAACAATAAACATATCACTCCACCGAACTATAATCGCATATTAATTAGCGCAATCTAATGCAGCAGATACCGCTCGAGAGACATGTGTCACACAGATGCCAGTGTTTTGTGAATACGTCGTCGACGTGTCGTGCCCAAAAGGTGCAGACCCACCACACCTGAAATGTAATTCGGAATATAAAACATGTCACGAACGATTCATCATCGTCATCCAGCACACACATCGGCCAATCATTTAATATGCAAACCGATCGGTGGGAAAAATAACAAAATAGCAACAAAAAGGAAGCAAAATCAGCTTCGTAGATTTGCTGCGAAAACCCAGAACAACCATTCCACACTCTCAAATGGAACACTTGCAGCACACTCTTAACGCTCGACCTTTAAATGAGCACCAACCACCAGCTAATTGTCGCCTTCTCTGTCTATCTGTGTATCAGTTTTTTTTTTATTGATGCAGCTTGCCAATAACAACTCAACTCAAAAAAAAACAAAAAAACTAGTGCTGATTTGCATTAAACAAACACCAACCATATTCTCATGAGAAAATTTGTTTTTCCATCTCAACAAAAAAAAAAAAAAACCAGAACTGGTAACGCGAAAAAAAGCCGCCACATCTCCCATGCAACAGCAACGTCGACGGGTTTAAAGTTTGCTCATTCCAATTTCAGTTCAATTAACAATTATTTAGTCTCGAAGTACAAGTTAAATAATTTACCTTGAAGTGCTCCACCATCATCAGCGTGTCGCCGCGGTTGCCGTCTCTGTCTGTCTATCTGCGTCTATCTATGGCTGTTGGAACAAGTTTTCAGCATGAATTTTATTTTATTCTTATTCCGCACACCCGTCACCATTTACAACACACAATTTCCACATTTTAAATAGAAAATTAATAAAAATGAATTTGTCCGGAATCCCAGTCGAGGGTTTTTTTTTGTGTTTTTTGTGCAAGTGTTGAAAAAATGTTTATCAGCCTCCGGCGGGATCGTTTCGTTTGCATTTTAATTAATTTATTTATTTTTCATCGTTGTGGATACATTTCTGTGTTTGTACGTGTTTTTTTGCACCTTACTGTTGCCGAACAGGAAGAATGTTTAGAGGTTGCATTGAGTGCTTTGTTTTTTTCGGAGTCGTGATTGTGGGAGTGGGATTGTACTGTTAGGTGGGTTGGTGGAAGTCGGAAGGTGTTAATTTTTGGTGTGCTCACTATTTGACAGGTAGATGCGGATTTTAGGGCCTAGTTTTTGAGCGACGACAATGTTTGTGCGCGAGAGTCATGAGTCAGGATGTTCATGTTGTGGTTCTTTGTCATCGCCGCTTGTTAGTCATGATTAACAAAGAAACTGAGATGGGGTTGAGTCAGAGTATTGTTTTTGGGGAAAAAAATATTTCCAGCGGGACAAAGGGCGATTGTGAAATGCTTGGAAATGTATTTTTTGCGCATTTCGGGGGTGATAAGACAGCGGCTGACCGTGGCTTCTCGGATTCGAATTGGAGACTTAAGGTCTACGGTGATTGTTTTTATTTCTGGAAATGACCTCATTTAGGGCCTTCGTATTCGATGTTTAGCGAGAGTGCATGGTACTTTTTCAGCATTGCATGTGCGGTTGAGATTTCGTTCTCCCCCTTTTGCCTAACCAGCTGCTGCTATCTGCAGCAGAACTTGATTAAATTTTAAGAAGCAGCTTTCAGAACATATTTTATCACATAAAAGTTCATAATGTGAGGATTTTTTACGTTTTTTGAATAGAAAGGGACAGGCTCTTCTTAAAAAACTTTTTGGCTTGTGAACTTTATGAACGTCGGGAGCAAGCACACACAAAAATTTATATATACATATATAACCTACAGTATTAAAGAATTTAAATATTTAAATATTTTCCCTTAACATCGTCTGCTGGGAATCCGATTTTGAATATCGTAGTATCGTACAAAACTGGAGCACTCCTCAATGAAACTGACGTTTTCGCTTGATGCGGTTGACATAGAATTCAGTTTTGTTCGATACTGTATAAATAAGATTTTTTAGATAAGATTTCATTTTTCTTTCTGTTTTTCTATACAAAATCATAAAGCAGGGCTTTGCCGTCTGCTGGATTGTCTTTATATTAAAATACTGTAAATATTTTGCAATTGGCCATAACAAAAACTTTCAAAAATTCGCTGCCGCTATCCTTGTTCCATACTTAAGTGCAAGCTTGCAGTAATTGTACAGCCTGCCTACTTCGTTTAGATGAGAAAGAGTTTGTTGTTCTGTTAAAAGATCTTTTCTAAAAATCAATCGCCTTTTTTTCTTCTAAGACCGAGATCTCTTCAGCGTGCACTGCCCCCGCAACTTCCTTAGTGGAACATGGGGTCTCAGAAAATGATGAAGATCGAACATTTGCAGAGGAAATGCTCGATATCTTCGCGCTCCCCGAGGTTGCACAAGCTATAGAGTATTGGGAGATCCTCCTTTTGCGGTACGAAGTCTAGATTCAGCAGTTCTCCTCAAAGTTTGAATCCTGTAGATATCTCCTGTATAGTATTGCTATCTTTAAAATAGTTGCGACTCCCCAAATTGTGGTTAAGCCGTCTGTAATATTGGCTCACCTATTCACGCGCTCAGGGGCAAAATGGTGACTGACTCCATGCAAGATAATGCATGCACCTGAGACAATAGAGAGTTAGATTAGCGAAAGTGTTAGCTTACTGACCCATGTGTAACTGTGGATCGCAGAGTATGTTCATACTTGCTATCATGAATGTACTGCCAATACGCTGCACCGTCTGTATGTGTTGCGATAGAGTGGTGAAGGAACTGTATATTATAAAGAATTGGCCCAAATACAGTGTCCTACGGTACCTCAACAGAGAATTGGTATTACAGAACCGAATGGTAAATTATTAAAGCCGACTTCAGTATTTGCCGGACAATAGTGAGAAAATTGGATACAATTTTTTCATCCAACAAACCAATCGAAAAATTGTTCAATCCATCATAAATTAAACTTTTCAAATACCATGTGATTACGTGCATAAACTAATGAAAAGTTATAACATTTCTGACTATTCAGTTAAAAAAATTGACATTAAAATAATTTGTGTTTCCATGAAATTGTCACACCACTATACTCAACATGTTAAAAGAAGAATAATGCCAATTTTTGTCTCCCATAGCATTAAACGTAAAAGAGCTTTTGTTTGGTCTTGATGCACTCGACGTCAATGTTTTGTAAAAACGAATTAATTTCATGCGGTCTGAAATGCTACAATATAAAAATGATAACAAAAAAGTCGTTAATTTAAGATCTTAGTAAACATTATCCAAAACGTTTCATTCTACAAATCCGATTAAAGTCCACTTTTTGTGTATATTTTGAAGAGCTTTTACATGCATAAATTTATTAAGAGTAACCCGAAGTAATAATAGAACAAGCCTAGAAAAAATGCTCATTTCTTTGCAACTCTTAAAAGTTGTTTAAAATCTATACTATTTACTTACCAAAAAAAACAAAAATTATAAAAATGCACAAACATAAATATCAAAAAAAAATAATACAAAACCCAACAAAGGTTTATGTTCCAGATTGTATTTTATTATTAACTTCAGGTTCTTTTTCGTTTCGGACTAAGAATCGAGTTCTTCTTTTTAAAGCCAAAGAATTCATTTGAATAGTCCATTAGAAGTTTGCGTATTAAGCATTAAGTGGAGCCATTTCTCAGACTCTTAAATTCCAAAAATTCCAACTGCAGCGACATCCAACGATTTTAAGGATCAGCCAAATGGTACATCCACTTTGAAAATCCTCTTACTCTCTTGTCTTTAATCGCTACAAGCCGAGATTTCGGAATCAAATGTGTTATTAAGCAAACTTTTCATGTTCAATGCAAGTTGGCGTGAAATCCTCCTCTTAATTTGTCAACGCAATATAATTTTGGACCGCAAATTAAAATTTTCCGCAGAAAACATGTTTGATTGGTTTACCAAGTTGGCCTAAATTTTTTTAATGAAATTTCGGAACGTTTTCGCCATTCTATCCACTTCAACCAATTCGTTTTTGAATACCCTGTCCACAATATTTTTCGTTTGTCTAAATTCTAAAAATATCACACCAAGTCACCGAGGAGAAAATCAAAAACACGCACCCACATATTTACTTCCGAAAGCCATCTATGCCACTTCCACTTTCAAATGCAAAGCACTTCCGTTCGTTAGGTCGTTGTAACCGATGTAATGCATGATTGATGATGCAACGCTGTTGGAATAATAATCCCATGCAAAAAAAAAAAAACGCATACGCCACCAGCGAAGAAAAAAAAGAACGAAAATACTGACCATATGAAATCCCACTACCACCGCGTTCACATTCACGTGCAGTGAAATTAATTGAAAGAGTATCCGCAATTCGTTCTGAGGCCACTTAAAACAACTTGAAGCGCAAAAGCGTTGAAGCACTTCAAGCCTCTCACGTCTCTGAGGCTCCTTCTCCTTCTCCTACGAAATCAATTGCCAGACGGTGCCAAAAAGGCCCGCCGCGCTCTTCCAATCTCACACGTCGAGGCCTCCTGTTACCGTATCACACTCTTCACACAAATTTCGGGTAAATGCATGAAATACGATTATCCTCGAGTATCCTGAGTGAGGATTCACTTCGGCACCACTCCACTTCACGTCGCTCCCTTGTTTTCGTGTGCCGGTTCTGTACGTGAAAGTTTTCGGGATGCCAAAACTGTTGCAAGGATAACAGCAGCAGTGCTACACACGCCTCTATGGACCGGGTGTGGGATGTGTTCTCCTTCCGGATCAAGGGTGTAAAGAGTGAGTGAGAGAGAGACACACACGAAAAAAAAAGGCACCTGGCCAGGATGCACCTCACGACGCCGATGACGACGACGAGGAGCATGGTTCGGCAGTCAAATAGTCCCAGGATACAAGGGCGTCACACTTGAGTGTGTGTGCACAGAGTGTTCGAGGAGTATTCAAAATGTGTTTACAGGTTGTTCTCTCACTTTCGACGACCACAGAGTTTAAAGGGACTTTAAACGCGCTAAATCTCTGTTAAGCTTCTCTCATGGGTGTTTGGTCATTGTATTCAATGAGTGGCGAACAGTAGGGGACGGATTTTATAGGGTCAGCGGCATTTTGAAGAATTCTGGTCTATGTAGTGTCTAATGGAGTCAGCTTAAGAACATTGGTGCGAGGAGATGGTTAGCTACTTTCTCTGCTTTTCAGACAATATTACTAAGTTACGGTTGAAAAAAAGTTAAGTACGCTCCGACTTAACAAGTTCTAAAAGTTTGTGATATCAAATGTTTGGAAACGGTGTGCTTGAGATTTCGAATGGAATTGGAACTCCTATTAGTAACAAACTAATTTCTGGGAATCTAAAAAAAAAACTGAAACAATACATTAGTTGAATCGCTCAATACTTTAAATTGAGACTTGTAAATCTCCGCTCGTTCGGCACAGCTTGCTAACTAGGCAATAGTCCAGCAAAGCTGTTTTGTTGAAGAAAAGGAAACAGTTCGATTTTGTTCAGACTCATACTACATAGATGCATCAATGACTGTCACAAAAATGAACTTCTAAGTTTAAAAAATTGGGAAAAAATAATTTGAAAATTTACTTACTAGCGAAAACTTGAGTACACTAAATTCGGAAAACAATTTTATTTTTTTATGTTTTTGATATGGGTATAGATCATAAAGTTGTTGTACAATAATCACCTTGCTCTTATTGGTAAGAAGTTATTAGCCATCAAACTGCCAGACAGTGCCATGCGTACCGTGGTATCCGCTTTATTTTCTAAAATATTGGACCAAAAATATAAAAAAAAAAACTAAGTAATGGGGCGGCTATCGCAACATCCTAAGAAATACAGAAAGGTCTTCTATGATTTTTTGTTCATACTAAAATTAATTAATTACTAATTTTTTTGAATTTCGCTGGCATCCATTGAATGGGTTTCGTTGGATAGATCTTAAAAAATAAAATAGAGTTTTCATTTTGAACTTTTTATTTGGAAGTGAAGTTTTTGATACATTAAGCTTTAAAGTAGGAAAAGAAGTGTCAAAAAATTTAAAAATCTGGAATGTAGATCTTTAAGTAATTTAAAGTTAAAAATTGGTCTTAGCATTCTGGCGCAAATAGTTTTCGAGTTATTGGCCAAAAACCAAAAAATAAACACATGCGAATCAAATTTAAAGATCCGAAAACGCCATTTTGTAGATCTCGGCAAAAGAAAAAAAAATTATTGTATGAAAAAAAATTATTGTATGAAAAAAAATTATTTTTCGAGATATGAACGATTTAAATCGGATCAGTTATCTTCTAAAAACGATGAATTGACGACAGAGTCAGTGTCGCTTGCGGGAATTTTACTCCTTAAATCAGCCAAAGAAATTTTCACACGTCCGGCGCGGTCAACAAATGGGAAAGGAATTTCTTTTGTTTAGTTTCATTCGAAATGAAAAGAAGAATTTTACTAATGCTATTTTGATTTATATATTTCTTTGACTTACATTACGTCCTTAGTATTAATCTGTTTGCGGCCGAAGGAAACCCTCGCCGTAAGAGTAAAACTTACACTTGACCGGTTGTTATTTTTGTGTAAAGTAAACGTGGCGCAGGTTGTTTTTTTCATCATCTTCTCTGCAAGTTCATCTACATGTGTTAATTGTCTCGGCGAAGAAAATTTGCTTGGGACATTTTAGGTGTTTTGGCGTAATATGCTATTTATTTTGTCGCACCATGTAAACCTGGGTATACCTTCTGATGAGTTAGAGACGGCGGCGGAGGATCAAGTTGCCTGTAGATCTTACCTGCGTGCATCGTCCTAGTGGAACTCGCGGCCAAGAAGGTATTAATTGATTGATTTATTTTTTCATTTTTGTTATTTATTTTGACCGGAAAGAAAGTCAAAAACACCCACTGTCCTAGTAATTCCCACTTTGCTGCTGCATTATTTGCTTTTCTTCTCGTTTGATGTTTCAGGCAGATCAAGATGGCTTTGAAAACAAAAAGAACTTTTCTATATTTTGAAGAATTTGTCCAAATTCGTCTTAAACCGCAATTTGAAAGATCATTTCGAGAAGTCGCACTGCTATTTGAAATAAAAACGAAAAAAACTCTTATCTCAGACTCAAATCACACGGACAATTTCATTGCATCATCATCCTATTTGTCTCCCATAGGACCTTTTTGATGTTTGAACACAGACCCCTCCCCGGAATCAAGTGAACCTATGACAAGTGTCCTCCATTGTCGCCGCAGTGCGTTCGTACGGCAGCACGACTACTTTCTCCATTATTCAGGCATCATTGCCACCATCACCGTCGTCATCATCCTTCTGGTCTTCCTTTCCCCACCTCAACCTCCATCGGGTGAGTCATGCCCGAGCAGAACGACGACAACGAGCATCGGCCCCACACACGGCGGTGGCGTGGGCCCGATGCCAAAACTATAAAACTGCCAAAGCCAACACAGACGCGGAGAGGGATTCACTGGCGGCATCCCGATTCCCGAGCTGCACTTTACTCCTCCTCCTCCTCCTTCTCTTCCCGCTGTTGCTGGTGCTGCTCGGCTATGCAAATACGTGGCGCATTGCAATTCGAGTGGTGCTCTGTCTCCCTCTCGCTCGCTTGGCTCCCTCCCTGTCGGTGCTCTGTGGAAATGGACGTTAATAGTTTTGCCACTTGTTGCGCCTCAATGGGATTGCTCTGTTTGCCGATGTGCGATGCCGCCGCATGCCCCGGCGCGACGTCTCCCGCCCTCCTCCCGATCACGGCCGGGGTGGGGGGTGGCAACTGGCAGTTAACTGTAACTGTGCACAGCTCAATGGACATGGAGTCGTACCAGAAGCGACTCCCTCCGCATGCATGTGAACTGCATTTTAGATTTGTGTGTCATGACGAATGCTAAATCTGGAGCATGGTGACGATGGGCGGGAGGCTGGAGGGCAGCGTAAATTCAATTTCGGGGAATATGATGCAACCATCGTGCGTGACGTCACCGGATCGGAATTAGAGACTTCCCAAAGAAGAGATTCTATTTGGAGTTAGACCACCTCATCTCACCTCACCATGGTTAGTCGGTTTTAGTTTGCCATGTGTGTGTGTGGCTTTCAGAGGCTGTGCTGGATGTTAATTCATTCATGGAGTGGAATTTGTGTTGTTTTGGCCTAGTGACGTGTGTGTGCGGCGATGGGGGTGCGGGAGCATGTATCTGGCGGTGTTTAGAACAACAATTTTGTCAATACACACAGATACACGGAAGTGGACATGGACGTGGACGACGTGGAGTGGATTTAATTGACTCGCATTTTCAGTTGGCCGCGTGAGAGAGAGGGAGAGTGAGAGAGCGGCCGAGTGCTTAGTTTGGATGAATGAAAAGTTTTAGGCCACGGCTTTGGAGTCTCAATGGGAATTGGGTGACCAATTTGTAAAGCTCTCACTTTAGATAGGTGTCTATGGAAACAGGTGTTGGGCCGGTTAGCAAGTCAGTCGTGTCCATTGCTTTGTGGTTTGGCCTAGAGTTCATAAATATTCACCGCAGAATGGTCGGATTAGGGTAGCGTGTGAACTAGATTGTGGTTCGAGTTGGGTTGAGTTTTGGAGAGGCATTGAAACCATACAAAAATATAGTGGGATTTTCTTTTTTTTTGAATCTCAAAAAGCCGGAATGAATCCAACCTAAAATGCAAGTCGAAAATGGTTAATGGCTTTTTCATTCGTGTCTATCAGTATCTGCCAGAGACCTGACATTTGAAGGATCTGTATTCTCATACATAGTATTAATACCTCTATATTATTGTTCAGTCAACTGTCTTACCAAACAGCTATTTCATTAAATTACAGGTACCCAATTTTATTTTTGATTCGAGCTAATATTAATCCTCCACCGAATGAATTAATATAAACGCGAGAAAACAATTAAAATTGATTAAAATAGCTTCTTTTGATTGTGAAAAACGATATTTATTTAAAAAAAAAATTGTGAGTGAGTTAAAAGAATAAAAAAAAAACGAAGCGCTATAGTGTTCCACAAAAGTATACACACAGTTTGTTTTGAAAGATTTATTTTATTTGAAGTACAAGGAACAAAAATTTACCAAAATTAATTTAATGCTCTTACCCATTCAAAAGTTGGAACAACACACACAGCCTCAATGTATTTAGCTAGTGTTTCAGCTTTGGACATTTATAACCGAGAATTGGTCTAGATCGTACTCGTTACGTGTCGATCGGAAGACATTTGTCCTTATGCAAAGGCGGTTAATAGTCTGTCCGAGTTGGAACAATAACAAGAACAAAATTCAGTCCACAAAATTTTGCGTTCGGTGGTTAAATTTTCTCACGGAGGACTTTTTAAATAATTAAAACTTAAAAACGGAGCAAGTAAATACCTACACTCCGCGATAGTTGGTTGAGACACCCCCTACATGTTAAATAATCAGTGCTAGTTCTGATTCAAATTCGTTTAATTATAAATCGAAAGCTTCCTTTTTACTCCTGTCATTTTGCAATTTGTGTTCAATCGATCGCGTCAACTGATTAAGACGGGCTATGAATATTTTGAAGTTCAATAATATTTCATTTGGGAAGCTATTTAAAGTGTAACTTAATGGTCGTTTTAGTGATTAGAAAAAATGTTTAGAACTCATTGGTAGTTAAATATACAGAAGGCAGGTCTGGAAAAATGTTACACCCGTCTAAAAAGCTAAGCATTGAAAAATCCGTCAAGAGCAGTTTCCGGTAAATAAAATTACAAGGCAGACAGTTGAAGTTGAACTCGGATAATTGTTACAAACTACTCAAACTTTCCAAAGGAACCGCAACATTACGGCAAAAGAGATGGTTTGGACAAAAATGCTGTCTGACCTCAAGAGAAGTGGAAGTGGCCTTCTCATAGCAATTCTCGTATTCAATTCCGCAGTGACAACAAGGAAGATCGCCACATCAGTAGGCATTTAGGATGTAAACAACAATCTACGGACTTCCCAGGTTTTGTTCTCCGACATCGACCATCTGCAAAGAAAGCGAATAAAATGCAAACCTTCTCTAACTAAATGCCATTGAAAAGGCAGTTTAAGATCAGTCACAAATCATTCGAGGTGGAAGAAGCGTATTTTCAGATGAAAAATTTGTTGAAAAACTATGAACATTAATAATTTATCTTAAAGGTACGATTAAAGAACAATTTTTTTTTTGTTTTTAATTGAATTGGTAGAATCACCAAAAACCAGCAGTGCGGTTTTCACTCATGGCGCCTATTTGAAAATAGCGTAAAAAGCTTAAATTTTTTTTTCAGTCGTTCGTAATTGTCAGAAGATTTTTACGAAAGAAAATGTTGGTAAAACTATCCAAAAAGTTGGAAAAATAGAAAATTAAGTTTTCTTATGGAACTTTATGTGCAATTGTATTAGTCCTGCTCAGAAAAAGTTGCAGGCAGAACAAGTGGTAAATAAAAAATTAGAAGCTGTCGAAAAAATCCACTGGATGGAAACTTTTTTTTTCCAGTTTAAAATAGGGAAAAGCCAAACTCATGCTCTTGGCAGAAAGACAAATAGCGAATGACCAGCTCTTAAGAGGTATCAGAACCTGTGTAATTTTATTTATTTTACTGAGAACGAGCCATTTTGGCAATGACCACTGTGGATTCTGGCGGAAGAAAAAACATCAGAACTGATTGGAAGTAGACTTCTCTATTAAAGTTCTTGCCCATCTATGTATAGAGCATTAAATATTTCATTTCAATTATTTGGCGATTAACTTAAAAACGAATTCTTTTGGGCATCATCCCAAAGACAATAAACGTGCATTGGCCTTCTGAGGGATCACTTTTACCCTCGTCAGTGTCGATGTTTGTCTTTTTTTCAAAACACTGATTTATTCAACGTACAACAAGTCTTTTTGTTTGATCGATGGACTTAATAGATGACACCAAGGTTCGCGAAAGTGAAGAAGATTAGGTTCTAAATTAGGAGTTTTCATGTTAAAGTAAATAATCTGCTCGACAGCCCAACAGGGCCAGAGCATATCTTTTGCGCGGCTTCACTGTATTGTACGCCTATTGTGCGGATCTATTGTTTGATGCCGGTTCCGAACGGCGATTTGCTTTGAATGTTAAAGTTAATGTTTTCGAATTGAAGAATGTGACATTAGTATCCGTAAAGAATTCAGTGCTTTTTTAGTGAAATTTCTTTAAATGCCATGCTGGCTTAGTGGATTCGAAGCTAGGGCAGATGTGCAGGTCAATGAGTTCCTATATTATCAAGAAGAATAAATGAACGATGAAAAATCGTATATGATTAGGGCTGACGATTGGGCTCCTGCCTACTTTAGGAATGAAGATGTCTCTGACTCAAAAAAAAGTGAGCCAAATGTAAAAACAAACTGCAAAATTTAAGTACCAAAGGTGTCACACCATTAAGAGAAGTCGATTATGCACAGCACGAAATTTTGAAATTGCTCAATCAATGAAATGCAAAAATTAAAATAAATAGATGGCTAATTGGAAAATTTTTAAATAGAACCGTTTTGAAATCCATCACAGTCGTCTTGTTTTTTTTTCCTGACACACAGATCTTCAATAAAATGCAAGTTAAGATATCAAAAAGAAGAACCAAAAAATTGTTTTAAACTCCTGAAAATAGTGACAGCGATTAATTTCTAAACCTTATGGGACGATCGAAAATATTTTTTGATTTCTGTTTGCTCTTAGCGGATCATAAATTGCCGACAAATTTTTTTTGAATGTACCCAATTTGTTAAAAGAGTACGAGGTGTCTTTCGAAATTTGTTATGAACTTTGGGACAAAGCCTGACACTTCTTTGAAGCGGTCTTTTGAGGGGGTTTGAGCACTGCACAAATTTCAACCTAAGACTCAACCTCAAAAGTGCTACTAAAGCCTCTGTCTCGTCTCTTCAGTCTGATGTACTCGCGATCTCTTGAAAATTATTTTCAATGCGAAGAGTTGTCGAATCTTCCAAATCCTCGAATCCTTATCTCAGACCTTCAGACCCAAGCTCCTAGAATTGAAGAGAATACCAAGCATCGAAACAGTAGCAACTAATCATCATTTCGTCATCTTGCATCTTTGGTTTTCTGAGAGTCCTCTCTGAGACTTCCAGCAACTTGCAGCATTTGTACCTGACACGTCTCTTGTCAGCCACCTCGTGACCACTTGCAGTCCGCTGCAGAGTCCTCCAGTCCGCTTGCTCACCTCCCAAGTGTCCCCAAAAGCCGTGCCTGAAGTGCCTCGCTCCACTTGCACTAAGGACCACGCTACATAACCCCAACCCAACCTCAAGCTGTCTCGCCAGCCCGAGTATCCTGAAAGAATCCTTTGTCCACCTTCAGCCAGACTCGACAACCACTCTCTTTCGCCTCTATTCAAAGTCATCACATCAACGCTTCACTCTGATATTAACTTTCAAATGCTTCCTTCGACCACCGCCCCCTCCGTTCCGTTCCCGTGCCGTGTCTAAGGACATGGCACACAATTTGCCATTTTCCATGGATTCCCACACTCGTACAGAGCCGCACTCCTGTGCTCATTACTTCACCCAGTGTCCTTGTGTGCCGCTCGGTGAGGATTTATGAATGAGTTTCTTGAATTAATGCGCCGGGCGCCTGGATGCCGCGTGTTAACTTCTGCCGCACAAAGTTAGTAGAAGGTATCCTGCGAACGGTGCTTATTTACTTGAAGACAAGCGTTGGCGGCGGGGGAGTCTGGTGGGTGTTCACTTTGCAATCATCAACAACTATTCGGCGGGAGAGAGAAAGAAAGATTATTTTTTCATGTGATTCGCTGAAGTAAATGGCTGAAGTATGTTCTAAAAGCGGCACTGAAAAGGATGCGAAAAGGACTCGCGGAGGTGAGTGGCGCGCGATGTTCACGTGTGGCAGGATGAGGCCAATCCGTCGTACTTTGGCTGAGATAATCGCCGAGATGGGGCGAATTTGAGGTTGACAGGCGATCTGTAGGTCCTTAAATTTAAAGGGCACCTCGTCATGGAACTCTGAAAGCTTTGAAGTTATTTGGAAAAGTGGTAGGCTTGTCTCTGATTTTTGAGTTGTGTAGTTGCTATATCTACACAGAAGTCTGAATCCTTTCATCGTGAATGAACTGAAGAGCGTTTGTGGGTCATTGACGCTTGAAATTTAGACACGGGCTTTCTTTTACCCCATGGCAAAATAAGTTTTGGCCTAACCATTTATAAAAACAAAGGCGTTTCTGAGTCATTCGTAAAAGCTGCCAGGTTGCAGCAAATTAGGTGTAATCCTTTTATACCTAATTTTCTTTCCATCGTGCGCGATTTGACCGCCATTTAAACACCGGGATTATTGACGTCATCAGTTCTACGTTTTTCGACTTTCTAAACGACACAGAAGTTTCTTAATCCCTCCGGACCTTCGTTTTACCCTCGATTCGCTTCCAAAGCTCTCAAAAATCTGCTTCCAGGTCGTCCCTTTTGCAGAAGGACCGTTCATTTAGCTGTATTTTCAGAGCCCCGAACGAGTTTTCGACCGTCTTGACGTCACTCTAGCTCCTAAATTATTTTTTCCTCTCCATCGTCTCTTGAAAAGCCTCCGTTCAGCAGACGTGGATAAAGAGATAATGCTTTCTACGAATCTTTAGCCCAATTTGCTGTAGAGAACCTCAAATAATCTTGCCGGTGAACGATTTTTTGCTCAGAATACCGTTAATGCTGTTCCAGCGGTCTCCTGAGCGTCAGAGAGTCTGTCAGTCATTTGAAGAAATAAGTTTCTTAGTGTACTGTGGATTTTACAACAGCTGCAAATTTATTATTGCTGTTTGAAAATTAGGGCGCTTGAGCTCCTTGAACCGTCGCTAGTGGTTGCTGTTTTTCTCAACAACAGCACGCTCGCTGCGTGTGTCCCCCAAACTGTGGACAATTAGTCCACCGCCCTTCAGCGCCTCTCAAAGTCGAACTGGTCATGCAGCCAAAAGCCACCAACCCCGAAGACCTATTTTCACCGCCATCCCCCGTCCCATTCTGTTGGGGAGGGAAAACTATTTTCGTTGCCATGTATTCGGTCTTTCAAAGGCGTCCACTTACCCCACGTGGGTGGATGGCGTGGGGTTTGGGTTCGGTTCTTTCAGTCACTTTCATCGCAACCATATTTCGACTCCACCCCCGGCCCCATTATATTGATGCATGCGTTGCATTCGAACAACCCTGCTCGGAAATATACGCACATGCAACCCCATCGACGACTGTCAGGAGGGAGGTCGAAGTTGCCCTTTTCCCAGCCACCCTTGCGTGGGGTCGATCCCCTGCACCCGGGCCGTCACCGCTGCGGCAGCCTCTGGGGCACACAACAACAGCGAACTAGGTTCCGCAATTTAAGTTAAGAAAACGTAAGGTACTCGGGGAAAGTTTAGGCAGGGGGTGCTGTGTTGGGCGGACGGATGATGGGGTGATATTGGCATTTGTCGAGGACTGAGGATGGGTCCCGGAACGGAACACACAGTGTCCAGTATCGTGTATGATATTAATAAATGGGCTTACACACACGTAAGCAGGGCGAAGAGGGTGCCCTCTGCACTTACATATGTGCGTTGTTTGTTTTCCCAGGGTTGTTATACTTTTTTTTTTTGTATACTTCCTCTCCGCACACGGGACCCCCTTTTGAATTCCAACACACAAAGGCACATGAACCCGCGTAGTGTTAAGTAAAATTAATCCAACCATATAATGTTGTGGTAAATGATAAACACACTAACACACTCACACAGAGTCACGAATGGGGTGTGTTTGTGTGCCGCACATAGTTAGGAGCATAAATTTGCTTGTGTTGTGTGCGTTTTTTTTTTTTTTTTCGGGTGGGGTGGATGGGAATATGTGTGGGGGGGGTGAAGATGGCCTGGCGCTGTGTGTCAGTTAATGAGAGGGTGCATCCAGCGATGGGGTGGTTGGTGGTTTTATTTTTAATTTTTTTGTTTGCATTTTTTTGTTTTTGAGAATTTATGGCTTACACAAATCGATAAATTGTCAGAGAGTGATATTTTCCATCGTGCATAAAAAAAAAAAATGAGAAATGAACTGCGCTTTGTAATTCGGTTGCGAGGGAATCAATATTTGTCTTTGTGATGAAATTGTTTTGTTGCATAGAAGACGTCAAAGTAAACATTGAATTAGCGACAGAGTGTGACGGGCGGCGGGTGATCCCAAGAATTTTTTTTTTTTTTTTTACAATTTCAGTTCGTTCCTTAGTTGAAAGTTTGTTATGGTTCCTCGTAATTTTTGCTTTTTCTCTGGGCTGTTGTTGATTTCTTTTCTCAGAGCCTGCTTTGGAGGATTTTCACAGCCTTCCAATGGCACGCTAAGAAATGTTTTTAGGAATGTCCAGTAACTACGTCATAGTGTTTAAAACTGATGAGACCGTTTACAATAACTGTTCACTTATTTTACAATATAAAAATCTTAAAAAAGGTGTTTCTTTTACGCACACAAAATTTTCAAGTTGTTTCTTACAGCAATCTTCTTTTCAATTCTTTTTTTTTATTTTTTTTTTCCTAACTATTAACTATTAAACAAAAGCGACACATTTGATTGCATTGAATTTATTGAACAAGCAAAAAGCAATTGATCAATGCACTGGCAAGGAATAAATTAACATCGATCTGACGCAACTTCAACGCGGCTTCAAAAGGCAAAAGGAAGTGTACACTCATGTTTCGATCATTCAAAGACTGATGAAATAGGTTCCGGTGCTCCGATTTTGGTACTTTTTCAGTTTTCAAAAGGTTTATTTATTCTCTGAAAGTTGTAAAAAGAATTATAACAATAGATTCAACAACAAAAATTTAAGAGCGAGATAGCCAAAAAAAGTCTATTTTCTTAGATTCAAAAAAAAAGGGTACACTTTAATAAAAAGACTAAAAACTCAAACCTAGGTCTAAGACTGTTATATGTTTGTGTCTAAAGTAGCTTCGAAATATCTAAGCGTTTATTCTACTTACTATTTAAGTCATTTTGACAAAAATTGTATCCCATTCATGCACTAAAATCACCGTAAAATATATTTTTCTTCTTCCATATTTCCAAAAATTTCTAATTAGATTAAAGCTTGATAAGAGTAGATAATCAATTATTTGCTCATTTTTTTAGGTGACCCAAAAAAGAACTATTTCTAATTATTTCTACTGTATTCTTCAGATTGTTGTGCTACTAGAGAACATATGCCCCACCCAGAATAAATCTAACATCGCCTCTTTAACTTTTTTTTAACTATTCAAGACGAAATTTGTTGAGATATTCTATTTAATAACGTATTGATTATAGCCCAGAATTGACAAATAAACTTTAAAAAAAAAAACCAGGGAACATTCTTGTATAACAAATGGTGTAGAACTAGAAAATAATAATGAGTTAACCTTCAGAATATGTTATTGTTTCGAAAATCCGGGTTGGCGCCAAATTAACCAAGATTTTGAACTCCTGAACTGGAATTAAAGTTCATTTCCTTGTAACAATCTTCATCAGACTTTAAACCGATGCATATTTGCGACAGAAAATATTCAAAACGACGAAACAGATTTCCCCATATGTTTTTAATCGGGTTTGAGTCTGGTGAAACACGTTCACCTTTTAAAAGTTGATCTTCCTTGTCGTAAAAGCACTTACGATTAGCCCACGACACAAGAACTGCAGCATCATTTCTCATGTTCGAAAATTTTTGACAAAATTTATAATAATAACGTAATACAATTTTCTAATTTCTTTTGTCCAAACATTTTGCATATTGGGATCTTACAATGATGGCTAAAAGCATTCCAGACCATCAAAAACCCACGACATCATCATCATTATCATCTTCTGTGGCCGCATGTTCTCCTAAAATGGTCGTGGAGACAATACACACAAACAAGATCCCCAGACAACTGGATCCTTCGCCGCCGACGGAGATACGCCCAAGCGGAGCCAGGCGAGCTTTTTGACTTAGTTCAACCACCTCATCCTGGGTCTGCCGAGCGGTTTGTTCTTCAAAATTGTCTTTACGACGTATGCACTATGATTAAGTTGATTTTTAAACTAACTTGGTGTCAAAAAAAGGCGAGGTCTCTAATGCATACGCAGTAAGGCTAAGTTTATGTTAACTGTCTGTGGCTGCCATGTTCTGTGTTGGCGATGCTGTTTGATAAGTTGTAACTTTCTTGGCCCACTAGACGAATTTGTAACGAAAACGCAGACACATAAAATGCATAACTATCTAGAGCCATCCATCTTAAAGAGATGGGTTATTAGGTCTAAGGTATAAAATAACATTGTTCTTACAAAAATATGTCGTATGGTTCACTCTAAGTAATTTTTTTAAAGCTTGCAATACATTCGCAAAGCTTCAAAACATCAAAACATCTATCACCTCAGGTGTGAAGCAATTTTTTTTACCACTAAGGAAGCTATGAAAGCTGTTCAATAAGTGAGTAACGTTTTGAAAATTATAAACTTTTGGCAAAAAGAAAAAAAAACCAAATTCCCAAAATTACTATTCATCTTGGTGGGGGAGGTTTTTAAACATAAAAAAGACTCGTTAGGTTAAATTTTGAAGTTTGAGTAATGTTAAATCACTTATTTTTCCCGCTGTGGTCCAAACCAGTGCTCTGCACTTTTGCTTGATTTTGTTTATGATTTGAACCTTTTCACACAGGCTGCGTACTTTTTTTTTTTTTGTTTTATAAATTGTATTACTTTTATATTTTATGCTAAAGACTTTTTACGTTTAACATCAACTCAGTCAGCTCATCAAATCATCGAACATATTTCCGCGCCAAATTCAACAATTTCTCTCACGAATCTGCTCAATTACCAAGGCGTGATAACCTCTCAACTGCCCGGGAGTCTCTTAAAAATAACTCTCACTTCTCACATGCGACTGATTACGTAAAGAAAAAGCCGGGAACCCCAGAGTCTCTGCACCTTTACGTAAGATGACTTAATAAGCGCTAATTATAGCAAAGTGAATAAAACGAAAAAGTTTGACAGACAGAAATTTTTAAAATGACGTATCTGTGACAGATAAGGGTGCTGATAAAACGCTGATTAGACGTGGAGTAAGTGGAACTGATAGGGTTGCGTTGATGTAGTCTTAAAGTTAGCAGGAAACTTTATGAGAATTTTTTCTGGTGACATTGGGTCTGTGGAGATGAGCTGGAAATTTGCTTGGCATGTCAAATTGCTTAGAATTCGTTTTAAAGTGATTCAAAGAAGAAATTTGAATTGAACTCATTCATGGAATGAAATTTTGAAAGGTTACTCCTAGTCAGTTCGAATTAAGAGCGATGAGATAGAAAATCCAATTAAATCCGCTTCAAAACTAACAAATTTTGTCTATCAAATGGTTCGTTACTTAAGACCTCTAGTTCATACACATGGCTTTAGTCTTACAAGGCTATTGCCGCTTCTAATGTTGACGTTTCTTTTTTAGTATATGAAGCGTTGAACTTTGGGGGCGTTTATCTCGGAAAAGGGGGAGTGTTGCGTTCTCTGACTTTGGGAAATTAATGTAATGTGGAGCGCTATCACTATGCCAAATTTCATCAAAATCGGTGACCCCAAGTTCGTGAAACTCTCCTTGTTAATCGTTTGTGTTAAGGGATCGACTAAAGTACGTAGCCATGTTTGGTATCATTTACCCTGGTCAGATAAATTAGCCTCCAATATCGCTGCGCTGCGTTGCATTTTGAATCCCATTGAGGAATTGGAGAAGACGCATGATCTGTTGCTCTGCTTGTTGTTTGTTACGTTATGAATTTTCTTTACTGTCTTATAAACAGAATGTTTTTGAAGTGTAGAAAAAAAAGGAGATGGATAAGCCGTTAGTACTTACGTTTAGATGCAATATATTATATTATTTTAAATTGGCACAACTTGCTCAGAGATGCGATAGACTAGTTATATTCCTAGCTTACTACTGTACATTTTTTGCTAGAGGATAGTTTGAAAATAGATGCAACTTCCATGGAGAATTATGGAAAAAAAAGCTTTCAATTAAGTTATTATGATCACATTTGATTTGTAGTTACAGAGAAATAAGGAAATTTATTCCTTTCCATTGCCAACGTGCTTTGCAATGACTTCTACGGCTTCAACAAAGTTGACAATCTTTTCTCTATTATTTGTGCCATTTCATTCAGTAACCGTCTTCACACATCACATCAAAGCTCGACACTACAAAGTTCGCTTTCTGTAGTCTTTGACCTTTAAAAAATCCAGGAATAGGAGTTAAAAAGTGCAAAAATGTCCGAAGACAATATCAACAATTATCAGCATTATAGCATTTTTTGAGTCAATAGTTATGGCGACGGTGATTTCAAAGAAGAGTGGTCACTTCATTGCAACAGCATGGTCCGTGCAGTAATATCAATTCAGTGTGTCGAAGAATTTGAATTCGAGCGTAGCTCCGACATGCTTGCTATTCTAAACCAACCATCTTTCCTTTGCGATTTCCTTTTCGCTGTATTTGAAAAGGAACTGTCAAATCCATTGCTTTCATCATTGAAAGCAAACAATGGCTGTCACGGGCCAGTCAATATTGCAATTGCCAAATATGTTTCAATTTATTGCCTTAAAAATTGGCAATGGGGACGCTGAGTAAAAATTAAGTGCTAGTGAATATAACAAGAGTTAGCAGTGTTAGCAATTGTTTTCTGGTCTTTGCTGAATTTTTAAGCTCGTCAACCTTTCTCCAATCGCAGATTACAATAAAAACAGTGCTACAGCAAATGAGTGTTGACACCGTGAGAGCATTTCAAAATATTCCAACAAAAAGCGAATTTCAAATTTCCAATATTCTCAACTCCAGCAGCCTTATCCGAATCGCAGAAAATCTCATAAATTCAAGAAAGCGACCTCGATCAAGCCCAACGCCACCCGAAATCACATCGCATAGCCGAGTAGCAAACCACTCACCACACCCGCTCCCTCAAAAGATGTCGTTCTTTGTGTGCACACTCAAGGCGCTCGCAATTACCAAAGGGCATCATAAATCCATCGGCCACAGGCCCCTCCCCACCACCCACCACTTAAACATTTTTCGCCAAAAAAAGCCCCCCCGCTCCACCATAAAAATCAATATGCAATGGCGCCTCGGGGTATATGACAGCCCATCAACAACTCGTCGTCCTAACTTCGGTGCCCTCACACCCTCCGTAAGAGATAGTGAAGCCCTATCAATACACACACCCGCGCGCTGCCTTAAATGTCACTTTTCCCCGCAATTATCCTTTCCGCTAGAACACGAAGCGAAAAAGGCGGCCCCGCTCCTCGTCGTTGTCAACCGCAATCCCTGTGTTTATACTTAGGCTGCACAAAAATTCCTTCACGAACACATTCGCACAAAAAAGACGTCACGCCACCGGCATGGCTGGTGAGGCAACGCTCGCACGCTCAGCTCTGCCTTAGTGACCGAAATAGTGTTCGCCTTCGCGGCGCTGCCTTCCTGGCTGGAAGAAGAAAAACGGCCATGCGTGCGATTTTCTTTCGTCGCCTCCGACGCTGCGGCAAAGCAGCCAGAAAAGCAGAAGCAACGACGACGGTTCTTTTGGTTGGTGGTGGTGGCGACGCAACCCTCTGCCGCGTGGACACCGCCGCCGCCACCACCGTCGTCGTGAAGTTTTTGATGAATTTTTTTTTTTTTTGCCTCCAACCCCCACGACGACGGGAGGAGCGTCAGAGTGGAATTGATAGCCTCGCCAAGGAGCTGGGGGTTGGGCGGTAATGCGTTTAGTTTTGAGGTAGGGCACGGGTCGTCGGTTCGTTGGCTAAGTCAACTAAGTCTCCCCCACCGGCGGGGTGAGTGTGTGTGTGAGAGAGGGGGTTGGGACGGGGTTCCGGGTGCATATGTGGAGCGGAAGAAGGCGCCTTCTTTCGGGGCTCAGGCCATCTGTGTAACGAACGACGCACGACGAGTGTGCCCGTTCGTTCGCTTAATCTCCCACCCTGTCGGGCCGGGCAGCGGGCGTTGTGCGTGTGATTTGTGGAAAATGGCGCGCGTACGTGGGTGGGGGCTGTCGGGCACATGAACACATCAAGTAGCCCCACGCATCACTCCAATCAGGAAGCATGGACTCTGCTCTGTGTGTGTATTTCTTTTTTTTCTGACTGGCTTACTCATTTTTCGTTTCTCTGGTATTTTTTTTTTTTTTTTTTTTCGTTAGGGGTTGCGTCGGGCAGACTCCTCGCAGTCGTATGTGTTTGTGTCTGCGTCGCGTTCTGCATGTGCGTGTGCGTGTACATATTTAGTGCCGCAATAGGATTATGTCGGTGGCACAGCCTTCAGCATTTTTTATTTTGTATTTTCCATATCGATATATGACTGACGTTACACACTCGCTCACGCACGCACATGCACGCGTTGCAACTGCAACTGGGACTGGGACTGAGACTGGGAACGGGAACGTGGCTTATCCTTATGTACGGACATAAATCATCGGCGACGGGACTGGGAATCAAATCAACCCTAATTAAATGCGCTTAAATTTTAAGTTTGAACTTTCTTGGCTCCGTCGGTGGGGCCGTTGACCTTAACCATGTGCTCTCGCTCCGTGCGAGTTCCTGGAGTTTCTCTTCGTACTGGCGGAGGGGGCTCCGTCACGATTATGTCAATATGACGACGACGACGATGGTGGCGGGGATGACGACGCTGAACGAACGCATGTGTGTCGTTGCCATGTCACAGTGTTGTTGTTGTTTTTTTTTTTTTTTTTTTCATAGCCTGCGTTCGTGTATGCGTTTTGCCGCACTTTGACGGAATTCCTTTTTTTTCGCCATCCTCCTGTGCGTGTGTTCGTGGCTGCAGTGGTGAGGTAGTCTTTTGGGACAGAAGCACTGCGCTGTGACGAGGGCGGGGGCGTCAATAATGCGTATGTCAATATGGAGGATCAAAACGAATGCGGAGCTCGGCGCGGTGGAGAGTAACGAAATGCACTTTAAGAGCGTTAAAGTGTAACCTGTCTGTGGGTAGAGTTGCTTGAGACATCCTAAGGACGACTCAAGAAAGTACTCGGGAGCATGTGTGTATGTGGCGGTTCTCCTTTGTGAGGCTGCTTTTTTTCTCATTCCTTTTTCGTCTGAGTAATTGTCCGCATTTGGTGAGATGTCGCTGTTTGGTCGAGGTGAGACTGCGATAATGATGGGAGCTACTTTGGGACAGGAGACACCATATTTGTTACTACGTTTGCTTTTAGTCCGTTCTTTGTACCTTGGGGGGGAAGCTTTAGTGTGTTTTCCTATTCCCAGACTCACTAGGGAATAAAGTCGCCCCAGATTATGAATCGAAAGCTCAAATCTGAATTTTTTTTTCCAGAGGCAGAGTTAAGACATGCGTGTTTTAGTGTACACGTTTTTCTGACTACAATACCAAAATTGCGAAATTTCCAAACGAGTGCTAAGTTTTGGTTCATTTGGAAGGCGCATGTTGTTGAGGCAAAAAATAGCGCAAAAAAAGGTCAGGGAAAGAAGTCTCAATGATATCCTTAAGGCTTTCAAGAGTTTCATCGACGCTTTTAAGAAAATTTTGCGTATTTTGATGAAGTCGTTAAAAAAACGTGTCAAAATAATTGATTGCACTAAAAACTTTTATTTTTCCACTACTAGTCAGGTGACGCCGTGTAGTAAGCTCTCTAACCAAAAATAAGTGCCATTTTTTGCAACTCCACCTTGCAGTTCATCGAAAGTTGTCACATTTTTTTTTTTCGGCTGTGACAGTCCTGCGAAATTTTTGCTTCTTTCGAATTTGATCCTGCAAGTCAAAGCTGTTAGTTTCGAAAATTGTAGCTTTATCAATCTTAAATTGCGGCTTACTCAAAAATTCTTCCGAAATTCAATTCCGTTTGAATTCGTACAAAATTTGCTGTCGTATTTGTTATTCTTTTTTTGAATTTTTAATTCTTCCTCGTTGTATAACAAAAACAAATCCTTGTTATGTTTTGAAGATCCCATTATCGATCGACTAAATGGAATCTCCGATTAACACCCAAATCTAATTTATAAGTTTTTCGAACTGAGCACTTCTTTAACTGACGCAGGTTTTCCGTTTACAAATCGCCCACCCTCTTCCTCCGTTGACCAAAGTTTGAAGTGTAACGCCGTGAAATCCGAACATTTTTACACAAATCAGCAAGATCTCTGACTTTTTCGAAGTTTTTAATAGTCTCTTTATAACAACAATCAAACAGTTCTGTTTCTGATCCTCTTTTGAGTTATAAAAGCTTAATGAATTAGTTCGACACTAATTTCTGGAAATGGTAAAACTATTAATCACCCAGATTTGTCCAAAAATCACATACGTTCATTAAATTTCTGTTTTTTTTTTTTTATTTAATCCTAATCCGCCCACCCGGTGGCTTTGGGTCACCGTTGTTTCATTTCCGAGCGTAATTTTAATCAAAATTTAAAGCAAACCTATTGAAACTTATCGACTTTGTGTCTCTACAGGAACACTACGTAGAAATGAAAAAAAGTTCGGAATGTATTACTAGGAAAATATACATATACCGCTATTATTGTTTCCAACTTAATCTGCCCAGGCGGTGTCTCAGTCATCCTTACCTTTTATCAGAGCCAATAGTGTCACCAATTTGACAGGGCTTACATATTTTTTGAAAGAGTGCACAATTTTACATGACGTCTCATGATAAAAGCCGCATGGTATTAGCTGTATATTGCAAATGCCAAAAAAAAAAAACGTCTGTAACGAAAACTGAGAAAAATCAGTTTGTACCTTATGAGCAAATTGACCAAATAATAAAAAAACAAATTACAAATGAAGTTATTATAGTTATTTGAATATAAATAAAAAATAAAAAAACAACTTTAAGGACTATTTACCAATATTATTTCAAAAAATAGTAAACACTTTTCTAATACGGTGACTTTGGGTCACGACCTAGTTGGATTAGGGAGAAAATTAGCCTGGGCTGATTAGGGCTAATCACGACTTCTAAGTTTAGTTCTAATCACTAATTAAATAAATTATAAGTCATTCCAGTAAAGATCGTGTCATGCATATCTTGGATTTCTAAAACTGATTTAATTTAAGGAATCTAGTTTTTGCTCTGTTTCGTGTTACAGTGATTAAGAGAATTAATTTCTGAGCTTCTATTTTAACGATTTTTCACTTATGTTCATTTGAAAATTGCAAAGAAGATCACATCATAGATTTTCGTGTTTTAGACATGACACCAAACTTACCCCAAATCAATAAAAAAAAACAAATCTGCATAACAGTTCATACAGGGCCAGAGCATAGCTTGTTCGTACGTCCACTGAGTTGTGTGCGGTATAATTTTGGCACATGTAGAGGGGACCTACTGTTTAATGCCAGTTCAGAACAGCAAATTGCTCTAAATCAATAATTTTTTATAAAATTCATGCAACAAAAGACGACAAAAAGTTGTTGATCCTTGTTGAGTCGCGATGGTTAAGAAAACACAGTTTTTTAATCTAATCTCTGTGACAAACTAATATTTTCAGCAAAGATTATTTCAAAGATCAACCAGTACTCAGCACCCACCTTGCTGTAATCTGTAGAAATCACTTAATTTTTGAGTCCTCTTAGACTTATGGCTGGTAAGGTTAATCTCGAAGATTCTTTTAAGACCAAAGATTTATATTAAAGATCATTTTATAAAGCATCCTGAATTTAACTGCACAAAAAAAACCGAAAGTTTTAAAGAAGTCATGAAAATAGGAACTAAAATTATTTTAATAAATGCTGCAAAATCCAAAACCTCACAAAACAATTTTTTTTTCTAAAATCCCCGTAAAACTCTCACCTTAATCTGTTTCCTTTTATTTAATTTTAGGCTTAGAACGGGTTGGTGAGGAGTTGATGGGACTCAGGAAATGGAAGCAATATCAAGAAGCTGTAACGCGATCCCAATTAAGTGCAGATATCAGAAATCTGGATCAAAACGATATTTCAAGTAAAAAAACCAAAAACTTAATTAATTCCAGAAATTTCAAAAAGAAATTTTCTCAATCTTATTCTTAGATCAGAAACACGAACCCGAACAAAAACTGGAGAAGGCCAAGGAAAATTCACATCAGCAGCAATCGCCGCAACAGCAGCAGCAAACGTTCGAAAACGACGTTCAAAAAATCAAAACCGAAGTGTTCGACGTGAGCGAAAGAACTTTGACTTCACCGCACATAAAAAGAGGTACACCACACGTTCTGTTTGAGGACCTTTTTACAGATTTAAATTTATTTTTAGAAAACTGCGAAAGCAGTTCAGGAGCAACGGAGGAAAGCATAAAACTTAATAACAATACAACAAATACATCACATAAAAATAACAATAACAAAAAGGATAACGAGGAGCTGCACCAGCCGCTACCCACCACAAGTCCGCAAACACCACCACCACCAGTACCGATCGACTGGACACCGAATGAGAAGTGTAATTTTTGTGTTGACGGTAAACTGCTCACAGTGAACGAGAAGGGTGAATTAGTGGCTGAGTCGAGCCCGGCTCTGTCCGAGGCAGACCTCGCCAATAGAGTAAGTGGACGCGTCTGTACCATCTTCTGTGGTCATTTTTTGACATGTGATTTTTTTTTTGCTTTTTTTTTTTTATTTTTATAGCCACCAGGAGATACGGACAGTGACTCTAGTGATAGCGTCGTGCCGGATACTAGGGTCAATGCGAGTAAAGTACTAACATCACGCTTTAGAAATTTAGTTCCATCGAATATGACCTCATTGCAGTCGATGGCAGCACAAGCACAATGGCTACAGACAGGCTTAGGGCAATTTTGTCCAAGTGAGTAGAAGACGTTTATATGTTTATTTTGAGAAGAATTTAGGGCAGTATGGATTTGGCACAGAAATATGACGAGTGTTGACGCAGTTATGAGAAGTTTTGGCGTCATCGAGACGCTGTGACGCTTGTGGTTTGGAAAAATTCAATGCTGCATTTGTTGGCTTTGACGTCTCTTGGTCTGGCGACGTCTGTGAGTCAAGTCTGGCGGGGGAATGGCAGTAAAGTTTACGTTGGTTTTTCCTCAGACGAGTAAGGAGTCATCGTTCTCACGATCGAAATCAAAGTTGCGTAAGCAAACAAATGACGATCTATTTTTATGAGAGGTGCAGGTTTTTTCCAATTGACTTAGCTGTGGTTGAAAATTCAGAAGAAGAAGAATGTAGATTTATATTAAATTTTTTTTCTGGGCAAAGTTATGAACTTGAACTGAACACGTGATGGAGCTGATTCTTAACCCTTACTCTGCTCAGTCTTCATTAACCCAGAAGAACTATTGACCGCCTAATTGTGGCAAGCGACATTTTAATCAGAAATGAGTTAAAGATGCAGTTCGATGGCATATTCGATTGAGCGTATTTATGCATTATTAGTCTTTTTAATAAAACATTCCAGTTAAAAATAACAGAGGAATCTAAGTTTATCGTAAGCAACATTTACATATTTTTAGGTGAGAAAAAAAACAAAAAGAAACTTCTGTGCAATTTTTTTTTCTACGATAATCCAATGGAACCAATTTGACAAAGAATATGCTTAAGTAGTCTAAAGACAAGATACAGGTCTTACAGTTTCTACTTTTTTGTCTCTTGGAATTGACGAAACTGAGTTTCAAACTTTCGTCGTACCCGTCCACTTAAAAGGTTGTTAAAAATTGACGCTCACGAGATTTAATTTTTTTTTTTGTGTGAGCTCGAATTGTAGGCATTCAAAGCCGTTACGTTACGAGTTTTATAACCGTTGCTGTTTTTGTGAATGTTATTGAAAATATTCGACAGATGCTGCTAATCTTTTCTTACGAAATCGTTGCTTTTCCATCGCCCTGCCTTGAATGTGTTATGTTTCGAATAGATTTGCAAAACCTGAATCGCGGCTTATGACCAAAGCACTTTTAAGAAGTTTCCAAAGTCCTTGTGTCAGTCCCTTCGTGATTAAGATATATGATAGCTTATTCATTATTCGGGATAAGATAAGAAAGTATAATTAAAACTTTCTGGTCTTATGCAGCTTCGTAAACTTTGAAGAGTTGTCAAAGTGTTTCGATCTCGAAGTGCTTTCTATTCACAGAAGACTTACATTGACGGGAAAATTCGTTGTATCGTAGGTCATTCAAGTTAATTAGTATTTGTCCTTAGAATCAGATCTAGTAACGGTTTGAGTTACCGCTAAAAGGAAGGAGGAATAAGCAAAATTAAATTACTCAACCTCAGAAAGGTTTAAATCGTTCTTTTTAAAGGACCAATTAACGGTTGAAGTTATCACCCCGAGGACGGAGGAAAAAGCTAAATTCATTCTGAACCTCAAAAAGTTCTAAGTGTTTCTTTTGTAGACTTTTAATATGTATGAATAAAGTGAAACTAGACTTAACAACAATAAGCTGCAGCTATATTTTGTTGGTCCAAGTCCACACTGTTGCCCAAATCTCTGTCTTTCTGCAAGAATTTTTAAAAAGTTTTTTTATCGACTTTCTTTTTACTTTAACTAATCCAATTTATTGCATTTGTTTTTTTTTTCCTGCAGACATATTGTACAATTTAACTCAGCATTTGAGCTCAGCCACACCAACTACCTCAGAGACATCGGCCGCCGCTATAA
Organism: Syritta pipiens; assembly: GCA_905187475.1. Lineage (NCBI taxonomy): Eukaryota > Metazoa > Arthropoda > Insecta > Diptera > Syrphidae > Syritta > Syritta pipiens. The sequence goes on along the minus strand of LR994572.1, from coordinate 30,177,155 downwards.
GTCCCTCACTCAAGGATTCTCCCAGTCCCAGTGATTTAACGGGTGAACAGCCATTAGATCTTAGTTCAAAACCATCACCAAATTCCTCAATCGGTGGAGATGCCAGACATGTGAACAGGTGAGTACGCAATTAATTTTGATTTAGATGCAGGCTCAGGCGTTTAAGTGCTTCGAGTTTTGCGTCGGGGGATAGATAGCGACGTTGAGGACAGATTTTAGTTTCTAAAAATCGATTGTCGCTCGTGGTTGTAGTTTTTCGTCCGTCTCTGGTTTAATTTATTAAGTCGTAGATTGTGATTGGTAAAACAAACACGTTTTTTAGCTGTGAAGCCAAAGGCTTATCTGCAGAGCAAATTTTTCTTGAACTTTCCACTTCTACTATCACTGATCAGTAATTGGGTAAAAGATCATGAAAAATTGACCTTGTGAAGTTTTTCTGTAACCGTTCACTTTCCACACTGGCCTGGATAGTTCTCCTGCTAAAAGATAACCTTTCTTGAGCCACTTTCAAGAACTAGAGTCAGTTTCGATATAGACAATCCCACCACTGTTAGATTTTGAAGAAGCAAAGAAGGGCTAACATCCTCGTCGAAGATTCAGTTAAAACGTGAAATTGACAGCAGAAGGACTCGTTTGTCGACTCTTCCTGCGCCGCTGTTGCATTCAGCGCTGAATGTGCCGTTCCATCAGCATTCAGCGCATCACCAAAATTGTTCGTCATCTCCTTCCCCAACAAAGAAGACAGAGAGCAAAAGCATGACGAAAAAGCAAAAAAAAAATTATCTCTTCCTGGCTACGTAATACACGTTTTTCTCTTTCATTCAGGATTCTTAAGGGGCTTTTTTTTCGAAAGTGGCTTAATTTACATGCACACGCACATACATACGGCCGTCTGAGAGCCGAGACGAGTGCAGCACATAGCCACTACTGGAAGAGGGGGCTCCACGCTGCTTTTCAACACCCCATTCTCCGTCATCAGCGTCAGCATCATCAGCGTCGTCGCTGCCGTCGTCCTAGTCGTCGTCGTCGGCATTTTCGTTATCGTCGTCAGGATTCTTTGTTGCTTTCTTCAGCCTCTGCTCCGTATCTTCCTTCAGCTCCTTCGTTCTTTCGTCTTGGTGTGATCATCAAGCAAAAAACAATAACAAAAGACCTGCATAAGGATTTTATTCGGATGCACTCGCATCTCAGCGTATCATATACACATGCATATGACCGACACTTGGTCGAGGTCGTTATGCAAAAAAAAAAAAAAACAATAACAACAACAACAGCAGTGGCGGCGAATCCTTGGAGTGCATCATCATAATCGATAGTTTGTAATTGAGAGAGTGGCAGAGAGGCTGAGCGGGGCAATCCTGGTGACGACAGTCCACAGAAGCAAGACAAAAGCCTTGACGTTGACGCAGCAGAAAATGGGGACACACACACACACACTCAAGCACACGATTTCGAAACGTTTCGTTTTCTTGCGTGGGAAGGAAGGGTGAAGGAGCCGAGTTGGACTGATTCTAAAATTTAAATGGCGATGTGAATTTTCGCACAAGAGACATGAACGAGAAGGGCAGGAGTTGGGTTGAGATGTCGAGACGAATGACCAGACGCGTGGAAACTACTTAGTAAGCTTAGGCAATGCCGTTGAGCTAAAAACCTTTTTGGTAGTCAATCCTGACTTGACTATATAACACAGTGGCGTGCGAAAATGAATACATAATCGATGATCTTATGGTTGTTTGTAAATAAAACACCTTCCGACCGATTTAAATGATTTTTTTTTTACATTTTTATTTCTTACTTCATTACTAAAAAAACTGAGGTATGAACTTGATCGCATCAATAGAACAATCAAAATTCCCATGTATCCACTTTTGCGCGCTTGCAAGAAAATCATTTTTAATGTGCTTAATATTTTGTCCATAGACCTTTTTTATGGCGTCATTAACACGTTTACTTATACTACCAAATTTTCAATAAGTTTCTTCAGAATTTCTTACCATTCGGATTGTATCTTTACCCACAGATCATCCAGATCTTTTAGAGCTCTTTGTAACCTACCCATTCTTATCTCCAGTATAGCCCATAAGTTATCGATTTGATTTAAGTCGGTGCTTTATGCCTGGACTGAAACTGTAAGGTTTGGCTTCCAAGCTACAATTTTTTCGAGACGTAGTGTGCAAGAAATTCTTTTTTCGGAATTCGAAATGCATTCCCTCTCCATATTTTGTAACTACTAGAACATACTCAAATGCGAAATTTCATCTTTCCAACATGATCGCAACCAATGCCGATCTAGCTATGAAGTTAATTAAAAATCGTATCCTGTCCTGATACTTCGGTCTTCTATAAAATGAACGTGCATTTAATTTATATTATTCACAGCAAATTAAATGATTTGAAGTTAAAATGAAATAAAATAAATATCAATCTAATTTATATTTAAAATCATAAAATTAGTAACAATCCTGGACAAGAGTCGAGGAACAGAGATGGTTCACGGAAATTGATGCTTTTCTAATTGTTTCTGGACTTTTGGAAGATCGAGCTATTAGTTACACCAGTATATTCTTATGAAAGTCCCGGTTATAGGGAGCAGTTCAGGCGACTTTAGCTTGATGTTTTCCAGAAAAAGTCAATCGTTTTGACACTGCAAACGAAGCACTATTCGGCGAACGTTTTGCTTTTTAATTTCGTACAATATTGGTAATAGTTTTGTATTTTATCCTTGAGGTTTAACGTTGTTCAAATGTTTGTACACTCACTTTTGACGCAAAATAATAGCAGTGAGACATGAAAATCGATATATGTATATCATCTATAAATTATTTTTAAAAGCTGAATCTAATCATTAAGTAAGGGATTATACTTAAGTTGCAAAAAGGTATTCTTCAGAAAACAGCACTGATATTATTTGGCCGCAACTGTAGATGTAAATTATATCTATTTCGAAACAAGGCTTTAAAAGTTTGCTTACATAGTTTGGTTTCCGTATTCAAAAGCATTTGAAATATATCCAACTAGTCGCTGTGAACTAAGCTCGCAATTTAAAATAACGACTACTGCTTCCACAGTAAGACACTGCAATGAAAGGCTTTTGAAATTCGTTGGGATTGAACAGATTGTCTCAAAGTGGAAAACCTTTTCGCGTAGTTTTAAGTTTCAAAGATCGCACAATCATTAGCAGTTTATCGTTTTGTTTCAACGATGTCGAGTTAGCACGTTTCGCAGAGTTAAAAAATTGCATGCGTCAGCGTTTACCCGTCTGAAATCTCTTTTTAAATGGGGTTTTTTTTTCGTTTTCTCCTGTTGGTTTTTTCTGTTTTCATTTATTTAAAATTATTCAGTAAAAAACAAAAAATTAATTATTCAGTAGTAAGATCAATTATAGATCATATCTCTGTATCATAAATGTTAAATTGTGCGATAACACCATGTGCATTTTGAAATGAAATAAACAATTATTCATTCTGAAATCTCTACTAAAATTTTAACGGTGTATAAATTTGAGCGTTGGAAACCCACTTAACACTATAATTTTCTTGACTTGGTTGTCACTCTAGACAGAAACCCTTTTAAGCTCGTTTTTGATAGATCCCTTGCCGCTTTCCGTATCCTATCTCTTGTCGCGCTGACACGCTTCTCAGCAATCACTTACTAAAAAGTCGAGTGTGAGCTTATTGTCGACAGAAATTGTTTCTTTTTTTTTGCGAAAAATGTGTCTTTTGAAGAGGGTTTATGTTATGGATCCCATTGAGAAGAGTTTTATAATTTCTCGATGTGCATTCAAAAAATTTCGTCATCGTCGGGCGACAGCAACTCGCAGACAGAAGCATCATGCCTCCATTTCCGTGACGCTGCAGCAATAAAAAAAAAACTTTTTTTTCTCTTTTCTTTGTTCTACCATTTTCACACTTAATCGCTCCCCAAGCGTTCGCCTCACCTCAAGTTCCAGCCCACTAGGCCTGTCTGGGCGTTCCATTAATGGCGGCAATCTTCGAAATGACCTTGCAGCGAAGCCCAGCAGTCTGTGCGCTCGCGTCGCCTTCGTCGTCTGTGGGCAATCAGCCAAATCGACTTGTACCACCACCACCCCCGAATTAAGGCAGCCTCAACCTGCCCCCAAAAACATGCCAGTGTCAAATTTCCTTACCACACCACATGAGTACAGTACTCACAAAAAATTCGTGTGAGTGTATTTTTTTTTTTTTTAATTTTCGTTTTGCTTTTGTGTGTGCGTGTGGCGCAGCGATTATTTACCCCCGAAAGGAGATAATTTTGGAAATGAGCATAGCCCTCCAACCACCCCGCCCCCAACGGACAACGACAACGATAACGATCCCGCGAGCTGCACACAATGAAACAAAAAAAGAGGAATATAGAAATAAAAACAGAAATGATTGTACACATATCGTCGCGTTAAGTGTTCGCTTTTGAAGCGAGCGCTGATGACGATGAGCTGAGGTATTAAAATCACACCTTTATTTCAATACCCAGAGATTCCCGGTACACAGCGGGGACAACACAAAAATCCAGCTTCTCTGCATTTTTTTTCGTCCTCGTTTATATTTTTTTTTTTTTTTTTCGACAACCCCATCTCCCGCAGCATGCACATGAAAAACCGCGCGTCGTGGCGGCAGTTTACTGTGCACCAGACAGAAACGAGTGCATCGCTATCGATCGTTTTTTTTTTTATTTTTTGCATTTGCGTACAAGAGTCGCACGAAACGAAAAAAAAACACTGCAATCCCCATTTCGTTTCTTTTTTTTCGGTGAAATTCGTGTAAAAATGTGAACCACCCACCCCCAACAACGCAACCACCACCCCTGCTGGAGTGTGTGCCGAAAAAAGTGAATTTTTTACTGCAAAGTATCGCACAGAATGACGAAAATGTATCGCATGTACGTGCACACAATGGAACGCAGCCCGGCCAGGATACGCGGAGGTTTATGTATGACACGGGACTGCACTGAATGCGCCACACACACACACGCGCGTATGCACCCTCGTCGAGGCGAATCATAAAAAAACGAATGTAAATAAATAATAAGTGGTGGGGGTGGAGGTGGGGGGTGGTAGGAGGTCGGTCTTCTCCTACTTAGTTTTTTTAAATTGCGAAAAAATGTGCACACACAAAAAATTATGAGAAGCCATTCTCCAGTCGTCGTCATCGTCGTCGTCGACGACGTCCTCCCACACCCCGGTGTCCCATTTGGGACAAGGATTGTGTATGCGTGCGTGCATCGAGGTGGATGGGGGTAAGTGGATACACAGTTTTTTTCCCTTTCCTCTTTCGCTTCTATGTTCTTTATTTCGTCATCTCTTTTTTTCTTGTTTTCGTCAAGTTAGAGCAAAAAGGTAAATGACTTTCGGCATTGAAATCCCTTAAAACAAAAAAAATAAAAATGTCTCTCCCATCCCCAAGCGAATGCAGAAAAATGCAGTCGCCCAACCCTTTTTCACCCCCCAGCCGGAGCTAATGCTTCAGCATCGGTGCCGAAAAAATGTAGCAAGAGTTGTAAATTATGAATGGCAGCATGGCAGCAAAGGCAGCGAGACACATTCAGGAATTCCCAGCACGAAATTTAAGAAAAGTAAACTCGCACACTCAGCGTGCTCGCTCGCATTGCATCCTTGGAGAGGAATCCTCGAAACACACGGGTGGAGGGGACGCAGCGAAAACAAAAAAGTGAAAAAAAAAACCAAGAGAGAAGGAATTTCAAAAATCGCAAAAGTCCACAGGGGCGGTGCGGCGCGCGGTATGGGAACCCGTCGTCGTCGTCGTCGGAAGAGAGGTCCTTTCTTCAAGTGTATGTTGAAATTTTTTCGTAAATGCATCTGCGAGGACGAGAGGGCTAGGCTGAGAGTACTTTCTTTTTTTTTTCTACTTTTTTTTTATTTCTTGTTGTTTCAGTTTTGTTTTAGGACACAAAAAAGCACGAGGCATACGCATTTGCAGACGAAATGCAAGCGTGTGTTCGAGGGTGGGGTTTTTGGGGGTCTGGCGAAGGTTTTCGTCTTTTTTTTTTGAGAAGAACTGAAACACGGGTATTGTTGAAGTTAATTTTAAGGTAGCTGCTGGTGTAGCATGCAGCGTTTTCTCATGGCCAGGGGTGGCGACCGGTGAAGAGTGCTTTGGGTTGGTGCAGGTGTCGCGAGAATGCGGTTGCTTGCAGTCAGCGGCGGAGGCTTAGGCTTTGCTATTTTTAGCTGCTGCAATATTGCATGAACTCGGGATATTGGAAGGAATGGTGGAATGGACTTTCTGAGTTTTTCAAAAATTTCCATCTTATCGCCTAGTGAGTGAAGTTGTTTATAAAAACTCTCCATTTTCGAGCTCTTGAAATTCTCCGAATACTGGAAATCTGATTTAGTTCGAAATGAAGTTATTAACGCTTTCATTGCTATGGTCAGCGCTTGATGCTTTACCACCGCTAAGAATATTTTTTTGAAAACAAATCCATTGCTGTCGTCTCCATGCAACTCCTGGGATTCGCGATCTGTCTATTCGAATAGAAGTAGATGTAAAAAGATGGGTTTGCCCTTTTTGAAAATTTTTAAAAGGGGATTTTGTTCACGTCGCGAGGTCTTTGCATTCGTTTATATTCATTTGTTTTATTGTAGATGAAGATACAAAAAAGACTTACATTTAATTAAATATACTTAAGAGTTTTAGGACTTAACATTCTGTTCTTTTCAGTTTTCATTAATTTATTTATATAATCAAGAAAATTTGGAAAACATAATAATATTTACTTACATTACAATCCTTCAAGCTTTAAGTTGAATTTGACATCGTCCTTGACCACAATTTCCTGAGGTTTCGAAGATTCATTGGTCGTTAGTTCATATCTTAACTTCGTCTGTGGTTACCGTCAATCTGGCCTGAACTAAACATCAGTTTGCTGCGAGCTGTTTCTCCCATCAGTGTGAAGCCAGACAAGGTTTTTAACCTTATTTTGTTGAGGCTTGTATGTATGTGTTGGAAGTTATTTGTTGACGTCTTGATTTCTAAGTCGAATTTTTAAAGGCGGTTCTTGCGTACTTGAATTTTACTATTTTGATGTTGATAAACATGTCCGTTTGTTGCTAAGTTTGTTTCCTGAGAGAAAAAAAGATTTGCGAGCGCTTTTAACCATATTTTAGTGAGATTTTGAGACCTTTTTTTACTTTAAAAAATTTTTACATCGACTTTTGTGCACTTGAATACACTCATCCCTCGCTTTGCACCGGGGGAAGTTAGAGGAGTAAAAATTTTCGTGAAACCAACCAAAAACATAGTGCGCCATGATTCTTTGCAAAAAAAAAAATTATTTCGCGCAAAGCAAAGTCGCGCAAATCGAATTTGTGTAGATATTTGAAAAGAAACCGCGTAAAACGAGGGATGACTGTATTTTTTTTGGTGTTATCTTCATCTCCCATTAAGCCTCTGCTGCATGATTTTTTATTTTCAAAAAAAATAACAATTGCTGGAAGGGAAATTGCTTGGAAAACAAAGTTTATTCTTTTTCCCAAATTGCTTGGAAAACAAAGTTTGTTCTTGCAAAATTCACAAATTTGGGATTTAGAATTATAAAAACCAAAAAAAGTAGTGGTTCATATATTTATCACCGTGCTTTAAGAGTCACTCTGACTCAAATAAATTATTCTCCATTTATGAAATATAAAAGTAAATCATTTGCGCAAAACCCAGAGAATATAAAAATACTTTTTTCCAACTTCGTTTTAAAAGAAAAAAAATTTTCCATTTCTTCACTGCCAAAATTGTATTATTCATCAACTTAAACCACATGCACCTTGCGCTATACTTGCTACAGAATAAAAAGGAATCTTTGTAAGCAGATATAGCAAATAATAAAAAAAAAATGAAGAACAATTCAAGGATTACAAAATAGAAAATCGTTCTTACTTCTGGAAATTCTGAAATATCGAAATAACGAAATATCGTTGAAAAAGCGTAATGATTCATATATGAAACACCATGCACTAGAGGGTTAAAGTAAAACTTGACAACATCTTTAAAATGACGTTTCGTAAAGTTGTAAAGTTTTGGCATCATTTGTATATTCTATTTATTACATCGACTTTTATGAACTTAACCTCCATCCGTCCCTCGGGTTATTTCTGATCTAGGCTTTCTTTGATTTCTTTTACTACAACGAATCTAATGATCGTTTTAAAACATATTTTTATCACAGCTGCTAAGCGACAAAACTAGTCCTGTGATATGTAATGTGGTAATTTTAAAACTGTGTCTCATATTTTAGAAGATATTTAAGAAAAATGACTGCTTCTGATTCAAAAAGTAACGACCGAGGGACGGATGAAGGTTAAATTTGGTCACTTTTTATGAGAGTGAAGCCCCTCCATATTTGTGACGGCTTATTGGAGACGGTTTATTTTAATATAATATATATAAGGCAATTATTTTTTTGTTTTTTTTTTTTGCAGAAAAATGTATAATTGCCATCTAGTGGTACATTAATAAAGTTTTTTTTTTTTTCAAAATGTTTTCAATAATTCTTTCTTTCAAAAAAATAAATACACAGGCGACCAATTAGAACAGGGAATCTCTAATAGGCCGGTATAGATGTATTTTTGTTTTTTTTTGGACATCACTGTATATTTGGCTTGGTTTCTAAGTCTCGTCCTTCTCTTTTGATTTGAATCTTCACATCAATTTTTGTAATAGTTAATATTGTCTGACATCTTCCAAAATTGAGTAAAAATCACTCTTTAGCCTCTACAGATTACAAAAACTCTTGTGTTTGAGTGAATTGTTTGCGACTTGATACGTTTTGAATATTACAAGACAGACAGCTTGACGTTAGCTTAGGTGCTTGCCTATTAACTCAGATTGCTTAGCCATTTTCATGATTAAAATAAAAACTGAGAGGGCTGGATTGCAAACTAATAATCTCTCTCCAACTCAAATTGCAGTCCAAACTGCGTTCAAAAAAATCTCTTAACCGTTCAAGTTGACCACATACGACAATTATGGGTCACACCAAAAAAAAACCATAAACCCAACCGCTCGTTATAACTTAGTAAAAATTTCATTGGCACCAATTGTTTAAATCCAATATTTGCTGAAATTACGCAGGTGGAAAAATATAAATCACTTATACACAACCACTACCAATCGTCAACAGAAAGAAAAGTTTCTCCTCGGCAGAAATTTCTGTTAACAAATGAGATTGACAGAAATAACTAATAATTAATGAAAAAATGTAAAGTAATTATGCAACAGTATTGTTGAATTTTTGCATTTTTTCTTCCTTTTGTGAAACCGCACTTTTTGTGATGTTCGAAAACATTTTCCTTTTCTGTTTTTTCTTGCATGCTCTGTATGTTGTAATTGATTTCGTTTGTCGCCTCGAAAAGAAGATAATTTCGTTAAAAAAGTTAAAAACACCACAAAAAGACGAATGGCCCTGGGTTCGTTGTGCCAATTTGAGAGAAGTTCGTAATTTTTTTTTTCGGTGAAAATATGTAAACGAGATAACGAAAATTATTATCAGGCCATGATGATGAAATTTTCGTTGATAACGCATTAAATTGATTGCTGTGTCGATTTTCATTTAGATGGTCCTGAGCTTATATACAGCCACCTATATTTACATAAAACCTTCGTTTGGGGATGCTGCATTAAAAAACAAAAAAAGAAAGAAAATAACGCAGAAAAATAAATAAAATTAATTGCTCCGCTCTATGTAGAAAAAAAAACAATTTTTAACAATGAATTTTCCGGCACATGTACCTTCTGCAGAATCATTTACATGCCAATGAAATTGTTATTAAAATGAAAATTCAAAGTAAATAATGTCCGAAAGTATGTACCTCCTGTTTGGTGGTTATTTTTTCGATTTTTTATTTTGGTTTTTTGGGAAAGGGGACTATACATACGCACAAGTACATTGACGTGTGGAGGTTTTTTTTCTCTCTCTTTGGCGATTTTTTTTTTCAAAAGATTCATCCATCGTCTATATATACGTACCTTATATTCGACGAATAATAACAACGATTTTGTTTTCACAAGCTGTGCAGCTCATTAGTGTGTATCTTCAGTGCCCTACCTCTGAGAGTGGAAAACATAATGGGATGGCCTTCGAAATTTAACTGCGGTGGAGAAAAAGGGTGAGGGAGTGCACATGTCGAAATTATCGGCGAGTTAATCAGTTGCGGGGTAAATTGAAAAAAAAAATGCATCTTTATCGAAGGTTGGGGCTGTATGGGACTTTGTTACTCGCTTAAGGCCGATTTACGCTCACTTCAGAAATTTCGTGTCGGCTTTTGATTGGGAACATTAAAATTCACAATTTTCCAGTCCCACCTCTTTTGAGGCACAATTAATATTGGAATCAATGGAAAATATATTCGAATGTAACAGACAAACATTAAAGGACAATATTGCCGTAAAAACTTACCAAGTTGACTTCAAACTTGGCATATTTTAAGATATTATTAATTTTTACGGCTGGGTTTTTTTTGAGATTAAATTTTTGTTAACAAGAGAACTTGACTTGGTTCTTCAGGGGGTGAGAATCGGCTGTCTGTCCAATTTTCGCGAGACCTTTTTGATGTTTTGGGCTATAGCTGAAAGATTGCTTGGAAGATATTGGTGCTTGAAGCGTTTCCAGACTGCTAGCATAACATCGACCCTTCACGGTTCCCAAAGGAGTCAAATCGCAGCTCCGACGCAGCAAACTGACATCGCCAAGACAACTGATTGACACCAGTTGAGAATTTGGTGCGAAAATGATCGATCGACGGCATGGACTGCGTGGCATGTGGGGCCATCCTGCATGAACTAGGATCGTCCAAGTCCATGTCAGCAAAAAAAATGTCAGTCATGGCTCTGAAACATGGCCAAAACGTTGTTACCAACCTCGTTCTCCAAAAAAATCGGCCCAGTACTCCACAATCTGCTCTTTGTGGATGCATTGGCTTCTCAACAATAACGTTCGGGGTTTCTGAGCCCCAGATGCGCCAATTTTATTTGTTAACACAGCCACCGGATGAAAATGCGCCAGAAAAGAATAATTTCCGCCCAAATTGTTCAATTTAAGCTGCCCCAACAGCGTAACGATAACGAGTTGAGTTGCTGAGTTAATTAAATTTTGTAAGCGAATAAACCGAGATCTTTGTGCAGAATCCCCCTCAGGCTAGTGCGTGGAATGTTGAGTTGTTGAGATCGAAGGCGAGTTAATGTTCGTGGATTGAGACACACTGATTCTGACTCAAAACATTTTGATTGCAATTCCTTTTCGCACATTCGCTCCGCCATAAACACCTTCATAGGCAAACATGTAAATGAGCGCCATAAACGGCGATTAAAACAACGTTAATGGTAGTCTTATTTTAGTTTATAAGTCTTGGCTAGAAGTGTTTTCATTTTTCGGCTACTGTAATAAAAATATATAAAAAAGCTTTCTATCATACTGCAAACTTTGTAAGATACTAAATAGCTGCCAAAAACTAATACTTCACTTTTTATGGACAGTAAAGAATAGCTTTTCCTTTTAGCAAAAAATGATAAATAAAACTTGAATCGTGCATCAATGATTTCTTTTTTTTTTTTTAATTCTATGTTTTGCCAATTACGTGTGAATTTTGTGGTTTCTATCCCACATAAATGTAAATAATTATGGCTATAGCCACTGCTGTCAACGCCAATTATAGCTCACAACGTACACACTAATTTCCAAAATGTTGTTGGAAATTTTCATAACAAAACTTTTTTATTTCTAAATTGGATATGCACTCTTATGGACCATGTTATTTGACAGTTTGCACACGTACTACTTCTAAAATCAAGTTCAGTGCAGTTGATACAGAAACTGTTTAAAATTTTTGATTGATATTTGCGGAGCAACTATTCGCAGGTGAGAAAACGAGAGGCAACAGTAACTGACCATAGTACAACAAAAAGTATTGCCAGTGTTTCTCCATGCAGTCGATTGCGCGACTTTCTCCATCATTGTTTCTTAAATAAAGGATTCCAGTTGTAAATAACTGATAAAAACAAAAGTTAAGAATCAATGTTTTTTAGCTCAGACATAAAACAAAAAGAAAGCAAAATTTTCATTTTGTCGTTACGATAATTTGGCGGTTAGGGCGCGTTATGTTCTGAAGTTAAAAACAAATTTTGCAGCAGAAGTTGTTTTTAAATTTCCTGAGTCATTAATGGTATCTGATTTATACCTAGCTAGGTTGATTTATTTGAAAAGGCAAGATTTGCTTAACTGATTATTGATAATCAGTAAAAGTTTGCTTACATCAGCTCGAATGGAAGGTCTTCTTTTTGCAACATACCGCTTCAACTAAAAATCTAGGTTTCCTGCAAAAAATAGAAACTTCCATAAAATCAGCAAAGTCTTCTAAGAAAGATCCGCCATGACCCCAAAAGAAAATCTTTCCTGCTTATCAGTTGAAAGAAATATTTCTTGCTTTGTCTGTGTGCAAATTCTATTTCTATTTCACTTTCAATTTTTCAACTTTGTACCTCCCATATTTTTGCTGTTTCTTCTCACAATTCGTTTCAATTCCATTCAACATTTTTCGACACAAGTTAGATTCTTATATCTAAATATTTTTACCCACGATTGAATTTCAATTGAATCATAACTATTGAGCATTTGACTTCATGGAATGATTTCTGATTTACTGTGACAATGACAAAATTTTAAAAGTGACAGTTTGATGTTGTGAAAAATTTCGGGAAGCGTCGTTCATTTTCACCTCGAAATTAGTCAAAAACCCCAGCCATTAGGGAAATTAAAAAAAAGTCCAAGACTACGTGCCTCATTTGCCTACGCAGCATTAATTCATAGCCCCCTCAAAAAGTGCGGCGGATCTATTTTTGACGCCCATCAGTTGTCATCACAACTCCCGCCAGCTCTACCACCGCCAATCAACACCAACGCCATTGTCATTTACAGTTTAAAATAGCTATCAACTCGAACAATGATAAATTTATTAAACAACAAAAAAAAAGACGAAATGACTTTCAGCTGCCTCATTTTTATTTTTTTGCAAAACAATTTGGGTCACATTCACATAAATTCTTTTTTTTTATTGATTCCAAGATTAGCCGGACGAGATAAGAACGACGACGTTGTCCATATTTTCAATTGTTCCGCAAGGTGAGAGGGTAAATAAATTGTTTTAAAATTATTTTTATAACAATTTCCAAATGTGTATGTGTGTAAGAGGCGAGTGTGCGATGTGCAATGTGCAATTTGCAATTTACACAGGTGAAACAACACAAAAACAAAAAAAAGAACATATTTCTGTTTAATTATGTCGCATAAACCTGCTGTGCTCATGGGGTGTTGTGTGGTGAGTTCTATGGGTGGTCGACCCGGTATGAAGACCGAAGAAGATTGAAAATGTATTGAAAGGTTACATTTTAAACGGATTATCGGTCATCACTATTAATCAATAATTACGTAATAATTAAATTTTGTTTTATTTGGGGTTGGGCATGATTTGATTGTGGTTTTCGCAGTTGAAGCAGGGTGGTTTGTTAGACGGCACTATTCGCTGCGATAATCTAAGTGCCTCGTCAATCATTTTGTTGGGGCTTTTGGCGGATAAGTGGATTAGCTGCGTAAGAGCACACATGCAGGTGGTTGGGACTGCGTTTGCTGTTGTGAGGGTGTCGCGCTGATGCGTTGGGTGAGTTCTTTGAAAGGCGACGGTGTGGAAGAAATGCGATTTATTTGCAGTGTAAATAGAAACCCATTCGTGCCAAAGTTTCGACTTTTCTCGTTTACATACCACCGCGGATTTTATACGAAGCCATATTGATTTCGTCTGATGTGTCGACAATTTTTTGAAACCTCCAAAAGAAATCATTTTGGAATACTTGACAAAGAATTGTTTGATTTCGCATGATATCAAATCCCTGGCGACACTAACCAGCTCATTTGCTGAGAACTGATGAAAACTGACTTTCGTAATTCAATTGAAGGAAAAGGCATCTTCCAGATTTAACTTCAAAGCGGCCTTAGCGCGACGAGCAAATAGCTCGACGAGCCTTAAGCGTAAATCCCTCTTGGAGCTATCACTGTGCCAAATTTCATCAAAATCGATGACCCCAAGGACGTGCATTCTTCGTGTTAGAAGCACGGAAAAACGTAAGGCAACAGTAACTGGCGATGGTACATCAAAAAGTATTGGCAGAAAAAATCCATTGTTTTCGGCCAGAAATATAAAAAAAGGCTTGCAGCTCAATATAACAGAAAGACCAGTACACTGAAGTCTGTAGTAAAGCGGATTAAGACGAATTTTTGCAAAGAAGCATAGGCTTCGTTTAATAAATATAAGAAAAAAAAACGACTAGCCTTCGCAAAAAAGTATCTGACTAAGCGTAATTTGGTCCGTTGAGTGCAAGTTCGAGTCAAAAAAGAAGAACTCACAAGATGGAAGCGCAAGTGGTGCAGACCATCTTAAAGTCTTAGTCAAAGGTGTCTTTAACAGACCGTAAAACATGGAGGCGTTTCAATTATGGTCTAGGGTTATTTCTATTTCAACAGCATTGGACCGTATTGGACTCGTCAAAATCGACAATAAAATTACAGGTCCAGCTTGTGCAACATTGTTAGAGAAAAATTAGCATCTTCTACTCCAAAAAGGTGTTGGGAAGTTTCGTTTTCCACCAAGCAAACGGCCCAAAGCATACAAACAAAATAACTTAGCAGTTCTTTTTTCTCAAAATTTTTTATGTGTCGGAGTGGCTACGTTTTCGGACCTTAATCCAATCGAAAACCTTTGGGTCAATCTGGATAATCGAATTCCATTAGAGGAGAGGCGTAGCCCACGATCTTTTTGGGAAAGCTAGAAAAATGAGTGGGAGCAAATCGCAAGAGCAAGCTTGATCAAACTGGTTTCTAGCATGCCCAAGTGCCTTGCTGCTGTAATTAATAATAAAAAAGGAGCCACAACGTTCTAACTTTTTCTACCATTAAACAGAACTTTCATGTTACCACTTATTATTTTTCCTTATTCCCTCAAGATTTTTTTCTTTTGTGAATTCCACTTCATTCTGTCTTCTCTACCTTTCAATACTTTTATTTGCCTTGTTCCAATTTGTTATAAAAAGTGCCTATACTTTTGGAAAAAATGTTTTTTTTATTTACAAAAGATAAGTAGGTAGAAAAATTTTGCAGTGATACTGAATTTCCAATTAACATTTAGCTCTTCAATTAAGTACTGTTTAATATTATTTTGCACTTTATTTTGTCCGACAGTGTACTTTGGGAGCAGTTTGAGTGACTTCGTTGTGTTCATTCCCCCAAAAGTCTTCAATTTGTTCAGGTTTACTAACATTTTCTTCGATAACGCAGCCTCTAACTCTTTGTATTGACGTGTTGTGCTCGGTATCTATAACTTGATGGAGATCATCAATATTTGTGACCCCCAAAGCTGAGTTTCGATTAGTCTTCTTCGTAATTGGAAGAGGAATTAAATCATCATCTTACCAGTCGTCTTAGGAAATTCACATTCGCATCACAAGTCATCTTGCCGGAATTTCACATTATAGAGATGACAATGTTATATTTTGGCGATTCACATTTTAAATAAATAGGTTCACATTATCGGTAATTCACATTACCGACAGACTACTGTACGCGAATGCATTTTTCTGATGCAGAATGTTTTTTTTTTTTTTTTTGCTAAACCTGGAATTTAGATTAATTAATCTAAATAAATAAATATGAAATATGAATAGTCCCATATCCAAAAAATGCTCAATATTATTGAAACTTTCCAAATGCTTCTTTTTAACTTTCAACATATTTTTTATATACTTCACCGGAAATTTAAAGTTTATCTAAAATAGATAGAGTTCTAAAATTCATATTTCAGCTTTGAAAACATTTGAAATTTTGAGAATTTGGTTATTTTGAGGCTCATTTATTCGCTCGCTTGTGGAAGAATCAAAATTTTATTTAACTTGCTATTAATAAATCACCTGAACTCATTCTTTACCTTTACGATAGTATTTTATGTTGCTATTTTTTCGTTCTAAGCACTCTAAGACCAAATATTTTTTTCGAAGTTATTTTTAAAAGAAAAATGTCGAATTTGTTTTGTAATTGAATATGGTATTTTTATCAAGACGTCATTGAACATTTTTTTTGGAAAGAAATTTGGTCAAAATTGCTATAAATAAATTTCGGAATGTCGCAGAGTGGGGTGAAATCCCAAAAACCTGGCTAAAAATTAAATCCTGAAGTTGGCTATTATCTTCAACTTCTACTCTGTTCCATGTCGTCTTTAGCTTTGCATTTTTCTTTTTTTTTTTTTTTGTATTTCGTTCTTTGTAATGATTTTAATAAATTTTTATTGAAAGAGATTTTGTAGTCTTCCACAATTGAGTGTGGCATAACTAATAATTGTTTATTATCAATTTAGACTCAAATTTTGTGACCAGAAGTTGCTGCTTATATTTTCTAGCCATTACTAAGGGCCATGTCGTATCACTTGGGACTCAAAAATTGGACTGCAACCACTCTCAGAGCGGTTCGCCTGCTAAAAATGTCGTTGACGTGATCCAGGCACTAACAGGAGAGTTCGTGTTGGTTTTTCAACTGCCTGACTATCAGAAATTAACTTTGTAATTATCTGCATCTAGCCAAGTGACTTCCATCCATCCAACTGAATGATGGTTGCTATTTTCTTTACTAACCCTCGTGCGACATTTTTTCTTGGCATTAAACTGATGAAAGAATGAAGCAACTTCGTCAAAATGACGGTGCAATAGCTTCCTTCCAACTAACAAACCTTTCAGTTGCTCTTTTGTGTGTCAAACTCCAACAGGACCCACCCAAAGTGTGGAAAAAAAAAACGACGCGATTGACATTCCGCTCGTAGAAACAAGAACGCAATTTACTGCTCCTCCTTCGTGTATTGATTAGTTTTTTTCAATTTTCGCTTGACATACACCCACCGACATATACACCCTCCGCACACATAAATCCTCAGACATCCTTGCAATTTTTTTCTGCGTTGTTTTTTTTTTCTACATCCTCCGCCTTTGTCTTCCTTCCAACGTATCGACGAAACGAGAGAAAAAGCTCGAAACAGACGCTGAAAGTGTATCCTTTTGTTGTTTTATTTGCCATCATTCATCTTTCGTGAAACTACAACGACAACAAAACAAAAAAAAAATGCCAAAGAAAGACAAAAGAAAAACACCAAACGCAAGCGCATTCAAACGCATGCAACATGCAACAGGCGACGTGTACCAGAGTGGCGATTACGTCAACACGTTTAGCTCCCTCCGGGCCACCCACCAACAGAGGGCTTTGACCAAAATTGTCGTCGAATCTAGTTTGCCAGCTTTTCGGGCAGGAGCTAATCCCTTCTACCCGGAAGTGCTGATTGTGGCAGGACGATAGGGACCCCTCACACGTCCACCTCGTCTCCTCGAAGGCCGCCGCACATGAGGAAGGGTTAACCGCCACCCACGTATTCACTTCAAGTGGATATCTCACTTCACCGAGACAACGAAACCGAATCACTTTAAGATACACTCTCGTGAGTGGCAATTTTAACTTTGTCCCCGGATTCAAGTAAATTCGAACCTGTGCCCATACCAATTACCGGGCAGTGGGCGTGGACGGGTGGACGTTTTCCTGTTAAGCTCTGCTCGGGGAGAAGAGCACTTCCTTTTCGGTCGTCGTCGTCGTCGTCGTCATCATCGTCGTTGACGTTCCATATTTGCTGACGAGGATCTTAACTAACAGGTTAGCTGGCGTCAGCAGAAATTTAGTTTTTGAAGGATGTGTGCAAACCGAAATGCAGCAGGTCGGGGGAGGGAGTAAAAATGTTTTTCTGTTTTTTTTTTGTCGTACAGTGAGTGGGTGGTGTTTTAGAATTCGAGGGTGAAATATTGATTTGGGGGATGGTTTACTTGGTTTACTCGGATGTGGTAGATAGGGGAGCTCGGAACGTGTATGAAGTGGTGTGGAAAAGCACGCTCGAGTACAGTTTCTGAGGTCAGTTACTCTTTGTTCCATTTGGTGGATACATCATCGTAAGTAGCATGTCCAGTGTGGTGGGTGGGTATCGGAGACGGGGGGCTCTTTATGGCAAATTGAGCGGTGAAGAAGGTTCTAGAAATAGAGCTCTTTAGGTTTTGATGGGGGAGAAGACAACAGCAATGTGTCCGTGCTATTTTGGTTTCTTGCCCTGTAACTATGTCATAGGGCGACTTGCCAAACTCAGTGCTCTACGATTGGGGCATGGAAACCTCCGATTTCCTTCGTTTGTCGATGTGGCAAAGCGTCTCTTCAGTGATTGTCATCGGCGAATGGTTATTTGGCCAAAAATAGGGTACTCTGCAAAGTGCTCCGAAGCCAAGTCAGTGAAGAAACATCATTGTCTAGATTTGGGATCCTTGTGAAGCTAGATCTTCCACCAGTGTAGCCACAAGTCAAAAATTCTATGATTTGAAGTCTACAAAATGCATGCTCTTATGCGCTTCTGAGAACCAACGGCCTCATGATCTTTAGCATTCATACACGGACAGCTGTTATTGATTTAGATATCCCTTACCGTACAGGTACTGGCTAATGTGTGTCTGAACCCATCGCCCCGAATTTGGCCATCAAACCTTTAAAAGCCATTGGCAAACATGCCACCCGACTGGGCCTCCCGACCAGCGACTTCTTAGGAAGCTGCAGAGACGAAGAAGAGGAAGAAACCTCGCTACACCTTTTAGGGACCGGAGAAAAACGCATCTTGGCCATTACTTTCTCGACTATCTCGGCAGCATGAGCCGAATCGTCAGCTATATCAATAGCTTCAACTTGTTTCAATGCAATAACATAAAACGAACTTAGTAAATAAATTTGACAAACTTAATAGTATAGAAAAATTAAAAAAAATTAAAACACAGCAAAACTTTGTATGCAGGCAAATACTAACGACATTTTTCGATAAGCTGCTTCAGAAGTAGACTCTTAACTTGATTAGACCCCAAGTTTTTATGGATCTGCAGCCGGCCAGAGTCCACCCAGCAGCTGCATTCCCACAATGCTTTTCCTTCCCCTTATCTCACACTTAAACTCTGAAAAGCATTCCTAACTCAGTACATCTTTTGTTGGGCATAATGGTTCCAAAAACTAACCACTTGAACTTTTTTTCCATTTTAGAGCGAAACCCCGTGTGACAGCGTGCACCGGCCGACGCGGCTACACCGAGCAATCACTGAACAATGCTCTGCAGGATATCATGAGCGGCAAGCTTGGTACCCGTCGTGCAGCGGTCCAATACAACATTCCGCGTTCGACGCTGCGCAATAAGGTGTACAAAATCTCATCGGGGGCGAAGCGTGAGACTCCCTCATCACTACATCACCTGGCCAGTCTCGAAGACCTGGCCGATGTCGACGATGACAAGCAAAATTTGTCAGCCGACGAAGAGGATAGCAGCGGCGAGAAGCTTCTAGGCAGTTCCTTGGCGTCAGATGCGGGCGACGAGTTAAGCAGCCGTTTCGGCGATGCCAACCTCGCAGCGAACATTCAAAAATTGTGTGCTGAGCACAACAGTCTGGCGTCACAACACCTGCAGCCGCAACACGCTGACATGCAGGCCCATAACAAGCCGACAACATCCCTGGAATCACAGCCGAAGCGCAAGGCGTCAACGCCCCAACCTCCACCACCACAAACATCACCATCGCTGGCACAGGCTGCGTGGCCGAATGTCCTGCTGCAGACGCTGCTGCTCTCGGGCAGCAGTCTTCCCATGCAACCGAACATCGAGGAAGCTTTACAACTGTTTAATGCGCTACTCTTAAAGCCGGATCCAAACTTGATTAATCCCCAATTTCTGATGCAACTGCAGCAGGCCCAACAGTCGCCACAGTCAGCGCAGCAGCACCTGGCGCAACAGCAATCCCAGCAACAGCAGATGCAACTGCACGCGAACGCGACCGGACACCCGGCGACAGTTGCGTCATTTCAAAATCGTCAACCAAAGTCTGAAACACCAGAAACAGCATCTTCAGTGGACCTGAATGAGGCGCTAGGTGATGATCCATCAACTCATATTCTAAGAATTCCGTCCTACAAACCGGTAGCTGGATCCTCAACGTCATCAACATCTTCAGCTGCAGCGGCGACGGCGGCAGCTCTGTGCAACAACAAGAACGGTGAAAGTTTGCCAACGAATTCGCCAAAAATTCCCACAGCGTCGTCTCTGTTGGGCGCCAATACCTCAACACCACAACTGCATCACCATCATCACCTGCATCCACATCACAACCCAGCGGCATCAGCGGCCAACAACATCCCGGGCATATCGCCACCCTTGATACGCCACACCAGCGGTGAGTCGCAGTCGCCACCAACGCTCTCGCTGCGCGACATGATCGCCAACAGCATCAGCCGCAACTTTAGTCAGCAAGCTAGCAAAGAAGCCACCAGCCCGAGTCCCGCGCACTCAGCGTCCGCATCAGCGATGGATCACAACGACCAGTACAAACGGCCCAGCATATCAGTGATCAAGAACATCGGAGGTACGGACACCTCGCGCTTTGCGACCGCCCCAAACATCCTCGGCAGTCACCACAACTCCAACCACCACCACCAGCAGCACCATCACCATCAGCATCACAGCCAGAACGCGGCGAACAACAACCTGGCCGGCGGCAAGGGAACGCGGCCCAAGCGCGGCAAGTACCGCAACTACGATCGCGACAGCCTCGTCGAGGCAGTCAAGGCCGTGCAGCGCGGCGAAATGTCCGTGCACCGAGCCGGCAGCTACTACGGCGTACCCCATTCGACGCTCGAGTACAAGGTGAAAGAGCGCCATCTGATGAGGCCGCGGAAGCGTGAACCCAAACCACAACCACCTCTTGACGACCGAACGGGTGGCAGCACCTCGTGCGGCAACTCCGGCTCCTCGGCGAACACCTCAAAGAACTCAAACATTCCAAGTCTCTCGGCTGTAAATAGTTTAGATAAATTGAGTAAGAACAGCGGCGCTGCGGGCACTAGTGCCAACCAGAAACAGGCGGCCGCTGGCAAGAGCAACCCACCATTCCCCACAACATCGCCGAACGGCATGAAGCTGCCACCTGCGTTCTTCGACCAGAGCCTCAGCGCCCAGCTGCCATACCCGATCCTCTGGCACGGCGGCTTCAGCTCGCTGCAGATGGATCTCAGCTCGCGGTCCGCGGCGGCAGCGGCTGTTGCCGTGGCGGCTGCAGCTGGTGGGGCTCCCGGGAACCCGTACTCCGCCGCGAACGCCGAACTATTCAACTCCCAAATGCTGCAGAGATTCCGCGAGGAGCGTGGGCCGCCAAACGACATCAGCAGCCCCCCGGGACCGGCGGCTCTCAGCAACTCAAGCCCCAGCACTACCAACAACAGCAAGAGTGTGCGCGAGATCGCCGAGAACCTCTACGACACCAGCGGCGCGAATGGTTCCTTCCTAGACGGCATCATACGCAAAACCCTCGACCGTAAAAGTTCCGACATAACACAAGGCGCCTTACTCGACCAGCTGGTGAAGAACAACAAGCCTCCTCCGCCACGCCTCATGCTGAACAACGAGCGCTCGCCCGGCGGCGAACTCCTCAAGCTCAAGCGCTCCGGCAGTCCGATGCAGTACCACCCCGGGATCGAGATCAAGCGCGAGCG
The DNA here is from genome assembly GCA_905187475.1 of Syritta pipiens. NCBI lineage: Eukaryota > Metazoa > Arthropoda > Insecta > Diptera > Syrphidae > Syritta > Syritta pipiens. The sequence goes on along the minus strand of LR994572.1, from coordinate 30,155,501 downwards.
CGCCAGCCCTTCGTCGGAGTCTTCGAACAGCGACTCGGAGCGCAACCATCGGCGCGACTCTGACTCGGAGCCGCCATCCCAGCGTCACCCTGGCCTCCACCACGCCCTACTCGGTGCTAGCACCGACCTCAACGGCGCCCCCCACAGCTTAGTTTCAATGCCGACCGGGAATAGCCTGACCGCCGCAGCTGCTGCCGCCTCCTCGGCATCATCCGCGGCCGTTTCCACCAGTATTCTGCAAGAAAAGTTGGGGCAAATCAAGTCCGAGACGGAGGATAGTTTATAGAGAAAGCTGCAAGGTAGGGTAGCATGCATTGTTGTTGCCGGCTAGGAGTACAAAAACAAAAACAGAATCACACAGAATAACTCAAAAGCTAAAGACAAAAATCCAATCCAAGAAAAAATGGAAATGGCCCAAATCAGTCTGTAGTAAGAACAAGCAACTGTAAGGTATATATATATTGTACACCACACACCCCATATATATATATTTTCGTATACGTATAAAATTAAGCAAAAACAAAAAAAGAACCCTTTAACAACAACAATGCGGCCAAAGTTTCCTTTCTCTTTTTTTTTTTTGAATGTAGTTATTCATCTTCTTTCTTCTACTTCTTAGTCTTCTTCCTTTTGCCGTGTGTACTTCAAGTGCAATTGCTGAAAAAAAAAACACAAAAATGATTTTGAAACAAAAAAAAAACAGAAAGGGAACTTGGTAAAGAAAATGTAACCTCTTTTTTAATTTCTATTTTTATTTTTTTTTTTAATTTTATTTCTTTGTTAAAGTATATATACAAATATTAGTCAAATATATTATTTCAATAAAAACAAAAAGTAAACGTAGAAACCAACAAGAAAAGCAACAACAAAAAAAAAATCCACACACATAATCTTAACACAAAATAAAAAAAAAATAAAAACAACATAATTATAAAAAAAGGTAATAAACAATACAATAGATATACATACAATTTCGTATAATTAATTATACATACATATAAATAATTAAATAAATAAGTGAACATTTCTATACATATATACTAAGTTGATATATTCAAGCTAGGTAACATACAAGTATATATATATATAAATGTGTGTGTGAAAGATAAAAGATATAAATACATATATACATTTATTATATATTTTTTTGTTTCGTTTTTTGACAATCGACAAATAGGCACTTGTACAAAAAACAATAAAGTTTAAATGCAATTTTTAACAAACAAAAAAAAAATCAAAACAAAGTAAAAAAAAATATCTAAAATCATTGTAAATGAAAGGGACAAAACAAAAATATATAAACATCATACATTCAGAAACCAACATACATATGCAAAACTTCATAAACTACATTTTCATTAACCACCACCACCACCAAAACAAACAAGAAAACTTAAAAAAACAAAATAGGACTTAAACGCAAAGCAAAAAAAAAAAAAGAAAACACAATTGACTTCATTTCGTTAGGTCTTAAACGAGAAAAAAAATATACGAAACTACAACAATTTTTTGTTCTCTTCGTTCTTTTTTAAGTTTTTGTATGAGTTTTTGTACATTCTTTTTGTTTTAATTTTTTTGTTTAGCAAAACAAAAAAATAGTAGAAATATATAAAGATATCCCAGCCAATACAGTAAATAGCAATAAACCAACCAATAACCGATGACTCAAACCAAGCAGCAGCAGAAAATAGTACAGTTACAATATAAACAATAACAGTAAAAAAAAAATCCGATCAATAAAAAAACAAAACATAAAATAACTAAAAAAAAACAGAAAACAAAAATATGAATAAATAAGAAAAACTTTCGGCCACAAAACACAGAAAATTCAAAATACAAAACTTCAAAGCAATAGATCAGCAGATTCACAAAATTAGAATAGGAATAAGTTTTATATATAATTTGGTTTATTTTTCTTTTTGTTTATTAGTTTTTTTTTTTTTTTAGTCAGACACGAGAAAAGACATCAAGCATTTATTTTTGATCAAAATTATATTTCATAACAGGTGAGTATTTCTTTTGTTCTTTTACTTCTTATTTTTGTCTTTCTTGATTTTTTATGTTATCAGCGAATACACATTTTTAGTCAATAACGTGAAATGAAGGTTTTTTTTAATGGAAAGTTTTGAGACCAAGTTTGATTTACACAAATCTTCAAGAACCTTTTCGAAAGTTCCCCTACACTCTAAACGTTTACCACAATCTTTGTATGCACTTAATGAGTACGATCTTGAATCACATCACACCGCTGTAACGTCGAAATTCTCGATACAACCAAAATCTTCATCACGACATAAACTTTGAACGTTATTCACATTTAATTTGCAATAATAATTAAATATGAAAATTAAATTAAATTCACAAGTGCCTTTTGAAATAGTGTTCCAATAAACCTTTCCTCTTTTGTGCTGGCGTTACAGTGGAGATGTCTTAAAAATGTTTGCATCTGAAGTTGGTTAACATGTTTCTGGTTTAGGCGTTTTTTGATTGACTCCTTTTTTATGCAGCTTTGTTAAGAAAATGAAACAATCTTCCGTATTACTTTATCTTCTTTTCTAATGAATAAAAGTATTTTTACTGAAGTAGAATGTTTTGACATTGACTCTTAGATCCGAGGACCCACATCGTGACTTGCCCTCGCTGAACAAACCATCTTCGATTTATCTTTTTTTGCCGTCGTCTTTTCCAGCAAGTCGTCGTTGGCAGCTAACTTCTTCGATTTGATTAGAACTCAAGCTGTTTCCTTTATTTTCGAGGTTAAGCATCAAAATTCCCAATACGATGAGAAAGATAGGCAAATAATCCGAACTTTGGTTGAAATAACCATCCTCTATTTATCGTTTTTGGTCATCTCTTTCAGCAAGTGTTCGGTGACAAGTTCACTCTTCCGACATGATTAGAACCCAAGCTATTACTGGATATAGTCTCGCTCTTCCTAAATTTTCGAGGTTATATATCAATATTCCCGCTATCACAAAGAAACGCAAATAATTTGGCTGATTATTGGATAATGTTTTTGGAGATTTAAAATGAAGAGGACAAATTAAACAAGGACCACAAAACTAAACAAACAATTCGTTGACAAAAAAATAAAAACGAATAAAGCTAAAACAAACAACCACTGTTCTCGACTCAAGTCCGTTCAAAGCTAAACTTTGATTTTTGAATCGAATTAGCATGACTGCAGCTTTAATTGTAAAGTGGCATATGAACATAATATCCCTTTTTGCCCAATATAAATTCATGTAAGTCAAAAAGTTTCAGATAGCTGAAAGAAGACAGAGGAATCTTTTGAATGACTGCACTCAGTAGTTGACCTAGTTATTACGATGACATGAATAGATAAGAAATGGAACCAAGTTTGTGTGGCTTCAGAGTTTGACAGTATAAAGCTATTCACTCAAAAATTAATTAGTCCCAAAACTAAATACTCTTTTCTGTTAGCAATTTTGTTTTCTTTTGTTATTTTTCAATAGCTTTCCACGATTGCAATAGTTTTTTGCTGGCCATATGTCCCACCAAAATTTTATTCCAATCGAACCAGATTCAATTAATTTAGCACACAAAAAGTGTACAAAGGAAGATTAGGAAAACGTTAAAAACAAACAGTAGTTGCGTGAATTTAGATCTAAATCCCCACGGACTCTCAAACCAAGTTATGTAACAAAGAAATAATAACGGCAGTATAAACGAATCCAATGCAGATGGACTTTTTCCTAAAGTTTTTTGGTTGACTTTGTCGTATTCTTGTTGCTGTTATTATTATTTTCTCCAAATCAATTCAGGCCATCTTATCATTGAATCAAGTCACCAAAGATCTCCAAGCATTCCGAAAATTACTAAATTCTTTACTTTCAAACTTCTTTTCCAGACACCTCAATGTGTCTACCAACCCACTCAATGTAATTTGAAATCTAGACACAATCAAATCAAGAAACCTGTTTCTTAAAAATGATGTATCTTTTTTTTTTTTTTTTGTTAAGGACCTTAAATTGATTTCCAAGCATTACGCAAAATTTAATCTCCCACTATTACGACTGAGTGATATTCATTTAAATTGATCCAACGCTTTAGATGTGATTGATAAATTTCATTTTAAGTGAAATGACTAAGCATTCCATTCATAAAAAGTTTCTTTTTTTTATTTTAATTTCAAGAGAGTTTTTCATTGAACATCCGCAAATACAATCAGTCGCGCTATCGCTATTTCAATGTGAAGCAATAAAATTTCAAATTCAATTGAAAGTTTTTGTGAATGAAATCCCCAGAGCTATGGGCCGACACTATGTTTTGAATATTAAAGCGATAAAAATAGTATTTTTTTTAAAGATCTGATTTTGTCACATGAGATTACTGTGAAGCATGAATGTTTGTTTGTTGTTGAAATTCGGAGACAAATGAAACATCGAAATGTTTTCTTTCTTTCGTTGGCTCACCTTTCGATTTAGTTCGCCTTTTAAGTGAGTACATTAGAGCTCTTTTAAAAACAGACTGCATTACGCAAAATGGAATCACTATTTCTGTAAATTAGTGGAAATCCGTTGTGCTACTTTCATGGAATACGCTACCTGCTTCCATCAACTGGCATAATATAAATTGGCATCACAATGGTCCTAATGTGGCGCAAGTATAGACTGCAGATCAAAAAAATTATTTTTTAGTCCATCCTTAAGGGCTGTAGTAGCCGAAAAAATGTTTAGGGTACTTACAAACCTTTTACTCGCACCCTAAAATCAGTGTAAGCAACCTTCAATTCTTCTAGCTAGGCAGGCACTTCCATGTTCATGAGATTCATCTGTAGTTCTACCTTCTAATAGCCTTCGCTACGTCTCTATTTGAAGCACATAGTTATCTCAGGATATTGTGAGGATAGGAAAAACAAATTCTTGTATTTAAATTCATAGATTTTTTGATATAGATATTTTTTTTAAGCTCAGATACCTTAAACTAAACTTTATCAAAAAAACCCACACTTCCTCTTTCACCAGCTCTAAGTTTATCCTTAAACGTACTCAGATATGCCTGCATGTAAGTGCAGACTTGTCACAGCTTTCCATTAAAAACGCCTTAAAATTTTATTTAAAATAGAAAAAAAAACATCAGTAAACAACACCAAAACCACAAAATAGCACAGCAAAAAAAATAAAAATAAAACCTAACCAACTGACCCCACAACTACTTTCAATTTTTTCACTTTAGTTAACTACCCTCCTTTCGAAAAATTGTTAAAAAAACAACTTGATATTTATATAAAAAAGACAAAAACAATTTTTGGCAACTACATTAATTTTGTAAGTATAAAACAATTTAGTCTAAAAAATATATATGTATATGTATGTATAAAAACATAAAAAATATTTGGTGTTCAAAATTATTCCTTTTTGATAAAACAAAAAATAAAAATAAAATAATATTTGTATGAATGAGACCATTTGTGTAATATCTAAACAAAATTATTCAAAATTCTTAAAAGAAAACAAAAAATATATGTGTATAATCGTTCGGTGTTTAAAAAATATATATGTATTCAAAAATGCAAAAAAAAACTACATGTCTGTTTGGTAAACTTTCAAAATTAAGAAAAAAAAAAAGCATATATATATACATAAAAGACAGTATAAAAAAAATTCTTTTGGATCAACACAAAATTACTAAACTTTTGGTAAATACAAAAAGGAAATCTCTCTATATATATACATATATATATTTAAAAAAAAAAAATTGTAAAACAAATATAGATTCAGATCCTTTTATGGATACACAAAAGACGATGAAAAAAACAAAATGAAACAAAAAAAAAAACTAAAATATACTTATACAAAATTTATTTAAATTATATTTAACAAGAACAACTTTTTTATATGTGTGTGTCTTCACGTCGCGTATACCTCAATAACATCATCATTATTAAAAGAAAAAAGAAACAATTTAAATAAACAACCAACCAAACAAAAAAAAGGTACTATATTAAATATACGAGAAACATTAAACAAAATTATAAGTGTAAAAAAAATACAAAATTATTGGTAACACATAATCTAATTCATCATATTTCGTAAACAACACACCACCCACACATAGAATAAAAAAAAACATTTTGGAAGCAAAAAGCAAGTATGCATGTAAAAATATCAAAACGCTAAAATTGTATATTTTTTAGTTCGACTTTTTGATTTTTTTCCAAAGGAACCATTTTCTTCCCCTTAATTTTTCAAAAGAAAAACAAAAAGTATATAAACAAAAACTTTATGCATTTCGAAAATTAAAAATAAGAAATTTAAAAATCAAAACTAAAACAAATCTATATAAGAATATATTAAATGTACCTAATATTTTGTGTGTTTAGCTAGTAAGTGTCAACAAAATTTTATATACAGAATCTTTGTTTTGTTTAACCAAAAACAAATACATGAAAAAAAAAACAAATGCATGATAACATTTAAAATCAAAAAGAAAAAACATTTTACTTCTTTTTTCATTTTTGTCTTGTACTAATTTCAGTCTTTATCTTTTTGGAAAACTTTTTTCCACCATTTTTTTTGTCTCTTTTCGCCAAGATTCTAAATAAAATAAAAAAAAAATTATATTAGCAAATGATAGACAAGAAAAAAAAATAAAATAATTAAAAAGACAAAAAGAAAATAAGAAATAAAATTAAATTAAAAAAATTATTATATTATAAATATATTTATTATATATTAGACACTATCTGTGATTTATAATCCAAAATTTTGATGTATATTTTCTGATAATAAGACAAAAAAAAACAACAATATCTAGAAAAAACTGATCGGATACTTAAATAAAAAAAGTAAATATATTAACTAACTGCATATAAAACAAAAAAAAAACAAAACCATGAAGAAAAAAGGAACAAGTAACTATACACAAAAATGCATCGCCTGTTTGCGACTTTTGAGAGGTTTTTTCTTTATTTATAGCATAACTTAGTAAACAAACAAAAATTTAAATAAAAAAAAATGTTCTGAATGTTTCGAAATATCCCAAAAAAAAAGAGAAAAAAAAACAGTTTTACAATAATTTTGAAAATGCCATTTTACATATATATATACACACCAAAAGCGAAAAAAACAAATGATGTAGTTTTACTAAAAGAAAAAACAAAACAAATAAAAGTATTTTTAACAAGCAAAAAATGAAAACAAAAAATCTTTCAATCATTCCTGCAGGCGTATATTTTCTACTCATATAAATTGTATACAGTTTGATATATATTTAAAAAACAAACAAAAAAAGAAGAACAAAAAAATGAATACATTTCAGTAACAATAATTTCAAAAAAAAAACAAAAATGAAATATAACAGCATACAAACTTGTTTTTTATAAGATGAAAATAAAGTGTAAAACAGAATCCTTATTTTTTAATTATACACAAAGAAAACAAGAAACAAAAAAAACCTTTATATATTATATACATGTATATTAAAAAAAAAATAAAAAAAAAAATAAAACAAAATTAAAAGTGCAATTAGAAGGATATATAAACGGTAAAAAATGTTCGTTAAAATATTAAAATTTAACATAGGGAATAAAACAAAAACAAGTTATTCTATTTACATAAAAACAAAAAAACAAAAACAAAAAGAAAAAGAAATATGAATAGGAAAAGAAGAAAAAAAAGCTAACTTAACTAAACTCGATTCAAGCAGTTTTCTTTTTTGTTGGTTTAACTTACCATGTTTTTGATGATGTACATTTTTATCTTTCTTTCTTAAAAAAAAAGAGCAAAAACATAATCGGAGACCAGAGTGTGCGTTTAAATTTATCAAAAAACAGAACAACAAACCTAAGTTGTGTATGTTAACGTAGAAGCAAATTTAATTTGATTTTTTTTCTTTTTTTTGTTTTTCAAACAAAAAAAAATTTGGAGGGAAATATAAAATACAAACAAAACATATTTATACACTATATATCTCTATATATGAATAAAAGAAAAACAAACAAAAATCAGAGGATTCATGAAAAGGCGTATAAGGAAAAACCAAGCAAAGTATAGGTAAAGAGCGAAAGAGAAAGAGAGAGAGAGAGAAACAAGAAGTGAAAATAAAAGAAAAATAAAAAAAATTGTATATTGTTAATCCCTCAGGTATGTGTTTTATTTTCGGAGAGAAAAAAGATTGACTATAATATTACTATTTAAAAATAGATATATTTAGGAATGAGTATAAAACAAACAAAAAAATAAAACAAATATTAAAACAAAAATATTTAAAAGAAAAAATAAAACCAAGCAAATAATTAAAAATGTGAAAAACGAAAATGAAAAAGCAGACCATTTAAGTGAGAATTGAGAATGAGAATAACGTATGTTAATGCAAATGGAAAAGGGAAAGGATAAAATTTCATTACATAGTATATGATGACATTTATTTCCTTTAAACAAAAGCAAAAATATTGTGTATATATAGTTCCAATTGAATTTTATAGTGCAATTGATAAAATTTTAGTAGATTTTTTTTTATTTTCTTTTTTTTTAAATATTAAATGATACGAGAATTTCTTCCCTCTATTTTTTTTATTTTACACCATATGATTATTAATTATTTTTTTTTTTTAAGAAAAAAAAATAATTTAGAAATATACACACGCCACCGTCGAAAGAAAAAGTTAAATGCCCAGTGTAATAATTGAAGCAATTTTATTGTAAAACAAATCAAAACAAAAAAATAGGAGTAGAATGAAACCACGGCATTTTGAAAGAATTCATTCACGTTTTATTTGTTTTTAATCTTGTTTTATTTTGGGTAAAGAATAAGTTCATAAATCGATGCAATCAACCTCTAGAATAATTTTTTTTAAGGCAAATAAATGTATATGAAAAGAATATAAAGAAAAGCAAAAAATTAAAAAGCTCTCCAGAAATGATGATGATCAGCTAACGTTGTTTGGAAAACTGAAAAAAAATTAAATTCAAGGACGAAAACAAAAACAAGAAAATTCCCCAACGAAAAATCGAAATCGAAAAGCTTACATTTTCGAAAGATATTCAGCTAAACTATTAAAGTATACTTTCTTTTCTTTTTTTTAATTTTTAAGAAATACAAAAACGAGAAACAATTAAATTTATAAATGCAAAGAACAAATAAAAAAAAAAAACAAAATTCATTGAAATTCTTATAGAGGAAATCTGCAGGAATTTAAGTTTTTTTTATATTATTTGATTATTTTTTGAATTCTTTATTTTATCAAAGATTGTATTTGTGTATCAGTGGATGTAGAGTGCGGTTTGTTACCTTGAACATTGCCGTGACTCTTTGATGAACTTCCTTTATATTTTCCTTAATTCAAACTAGACAATGCATAAACTAAATAACCCAGTCAACGTCAGGTTATTTAAATTCTAGTTTGTCACTAAATTTAGTTCATACAACTTCAAAAGTGACCGGAAATCACACTCGGAATTTAACGTTCTCCGAAAACCTTTTCGGTATTTCAACAAATGCTGTACAATGCCTCCAATATTTTCTCTTTTAATTGACGTAACCCTTAATTGAAATGTCCTATTTCACATAAGAAACCCTAGGAACCTAGTTTGGTTTGGAAGCTTTAACCTAATGCTGACAACACATTGGAGGCGCGAAGGGCTAGGCTCATTAATCCACCCCAATAACAAAGAACTGCTCAAAAACCTGTTAAATTTATTCCTTTAGAAAGAATAAAACATACAAACTTTTAAAAAACTATCGTTATATTTTTTTTAAGCATCAGCCATAAATTGTAAATTTTTATTTTCTATTTTCATCTTATGACTAAAAGCTAAGTCGATGGCTTCTGTTTTTAAAGTTCAATAGATTAAATTTTCTTTAGCAATTTTCCAATGACTTCTTAGACTCTCAGAGGATGCAATTTTTCTATAAAGTCCTTAAATATCCTAAACAGAGACCACAGAGTTACTGAGAAAAGTTGGTAGCTCACTCATTACAGCAGACAGCAACCCACGATCACTTTCTTCGTTTCCCAGGTCCTGAACAATGAGTAGAGAAAAACTATAAAACATTTGTTCATTTGCAAGTCAGCTCAACGTACGTAGCACATGCTATGTTCCTGCCCAGATCTAGCCAAAACCAGCAGGCTGGCAGGCAAGCTCTTCCTCAAGTCGTTGGATGAAGCGGCAACCCCTAAAGAAAGTCAACTTGTGAACAACGCTTTCGCATCCAAGTCCTTCTGTCTGTACCAGGGGTAAATGGGTGTTCACATTTTTTTAAAAGGAGATGTGAGTTAATGTAATACTCCTTGGGCCTGGAAATTAGCCGGCACCACATAACCTAACCCATGTCAGCTCAAATTATTACTCTTCCCTATATGGAGCAACAAAACTTCTCTGTTCATCCACTGATACGCACTTAAACAACAGTTCAACTCTTCTTTCTACAAAAATTTGAATACATATAAAAAAAAAAAATAATAACAGAAAAATCTCTGCAAAAAACACATACAAAAAAATCATACCGGAATAAAGAATAAACATACTCAAATACCATCAGGAAAACAAAAAAAAAATTCATTTGAAATAGACCAGCAATGACGAATAAAAACAGAAAAAAAATTACCGAAAAACTGAAAAACAAAAATCTCAACAATAGCACAGCCATATATGTATATAATATATTCCAAAAATAAAAACAAAACAACATTCATAATATTGAAATATGTATACATATACCAACTACCCTTCAACCACACACTCACTCTCATACACACATACCATTTGCATTCAAACAACACACTCTCACACACACACAACAACAACAATAACTACAAACTACAAATCCCCTTTAATCAATCTATGCCGACAGTCGATTGTTTTTTTTTAATTAATTTAAAAGAAACCAATCAATTAAACATTTTAAACAATAGCCACTACATAAACTACAATAGATATTAAAATAATTTTAAAATCAAAAAAACAAAAAAAAATCATTACAGTTACATAAAAAATGAATAAATAAGTAAAAGAAAATCCATAAAACTACTACATTCTACTATTTATCATCTCCATATGTTTTTATTCTTATTCTTAGGTATATACAACGCAACTACTCTGCGTTTTCTATACGTTGCTTTGATCATTTTATTTTTTGTTTTCAATGAATCTTCAATGAAAAACAAAATACTTTTTTTATTTCGTTTATGTTTTCGTTAGACCTCTTTAAATATTGTTAATGCATTTTTTTTTCTTTAATTTTTTTTTTAATTTTTCTTGCTTTTTTATTTGTTTTCAATTTAACTTTTTACCACGTAATGTCATTTGTTGATCAACTGTTTTTGTTTCTTTGTTAATAAAATAGTAAACTTAATAAATGAAAATGGAAATAAAATAACACATAACAACTTCTTATTTTGTCTTATAATGTAGAGTTAAAAAAAAAAAACAAAACATAAATGAAAAAAAAAAATAGTTTCTCGTTTTTACAATTATATAAGAAAGAAATACTTAAAATAGAAATAAACGCAAATCACAGCAAATACTTTTGTTTTGTTTTCAAATAGAAATTAAATAAAACATAAAAAAATCTGACAAAAGTACAATACAAACACATTCTTTTGAAATAAATAAACAAAAAAAAATGTTACAATACTAAGTCTTGATCTTTTTCTTTTTTTAGAAGTTCTTCTGATTTCGACAAAATACTTTTTATTTTTTATTTTATCATAGTATGTAAATACATTAAAAAAAAAAACAAAAACAAAAAAGAAAATAAAAATTAAAAGAAAAATACAATAGCCCGTAAGTTTAGCTGTTATTCTTTTAGAATTTGTCAAAGTCAAATGTAATCAGACAGACAAGTTACAAGAAAAAATAAAAACAAATAAGAAATTAACAAAAAAAAAAGTAAAGAAACATACATTTTCTGTTTGTAAAATTATTAAACGCTATATAAAAGAAAATTAAGAACGTTGAAAGTGTTCAGCCTTATCTCTCTGTATTCGATGGTTTGATTAGTATTCTTTTTTTGTAAGCCAGCAAGTGGAGAAAGATACCGAGTGTAATAAGAAAGCAAAATGTTTTTTTTTTCTTAATATTAAAAAGAAAAACACTATGTCAGTATAGTAAACTAAGTTAAATGAGAATTTTTTTTTTTTTTGTATACGTAAGAAAAGAGAATGGATAAAATACATACATATATATTTATACAAATTGCAACACACTCCAAAATATACATTTGTTAAATATGATTTTTACTTTAAACCATAATAAATTTTATGTTTAGTTTATATATAAATTTTTACTCTATTATCAAACAAATACAATTAATTCTGTTTTTATTTTTTTTTATAATTTTCATTTGATAAACAATGTTTTTTTTTTTAATGATTATTTCGATTTTGTTTTCTTGTAATTATATGATTATGTTAATTTTTAATTTTTCAAGCAAAGAAATATAAAAAAAAATTTCCATAAATTTAAGTTTTTTTTTAGGATGAAAAAAGAAAACGATAAAAAACATTTTCGCATTTGTAATGTAAAGGAAATAACAAAAAAAAAAAGAAAAAAAGAAATGCATCTCTATACAGTAATGATTAACTAGATTAATAAAGTTTTATTTTCGTTATTCAATCAGTAAACTTATTCAGTTTTTAGATTTAAAATTTAAGTTTAATGAGTATATTATACATTAATGAAAATGAAATTATATAGTTCTTAAAATGAATATTGGTAAACATGTATTTTTATTTTGGAAAATGAAGCTTTTTTATTATAATTCTTTTGTTGTTTTGTGTTTTTATTTTTGGTTTTTTTTTTTTTTTTTAGTTACTGTGATCGGGAGTGATGTCTACGGCATTCGGCATTTAAAAAAACTTGTTGGACTCATTTGACTTGTGTTTCTATTTGAAGGGCTTTCGTCAATGTTACCCTGCTTCATATAGAATATAACGATGTATGTCTATAGTAGAAGATTCACATCGAGAGCACTGTGCCTAAGCCTGGGATGAAGCTAGGAAGAATTTTCTTATTTCTCTCTGGATTCTGGTACTCGCCTGCTCTTGTCGACGTTGCCAGAATAAGTCCAGCAGAGCTTGAGCCTTACTCACCTTATGGTCCGCACCTTAACTGACACTGTCTCCAAAAATGAAGTTAGTCGTTTGTATTGTCTTTTTCAATTGGTAAACTCATGAATACAAGCTAAGTAACCCTAGCCTCAACTGCATCCAAAGAATCTTACTTCACCGCAGCTTCCGCGGATTTTTGCCAGCCGCTTAATTAGTTGGTTGTGTTCCTTTTTCTTTTACGTATACAATTTGAGATGGAGCACTTGCTCGTATTGATTATTCAAGATTTTTTCATATTCAGAGATACCAGGTTTATAAATCAGCAAAAGTCCATTTGTAGTTTATGCTCCACCTAAGGACCATTTCAAGAATCATTCAAATGGAGGTTTTTTCACGGTTTTCTTTCAAATTCCCTTTAAATTACTGTACTGCATATCGGTAACAGAAAAAAATTTTTATTTTCTGAAGTAAGGTTGTATAAAACTGCAATGTTTAAATGAAACACATTAGCCTTTTCTAAGCTAAATTAAGTTTATTTAAAAAGTAATTCTTAATCTGATGATAACGTATTTGAAAATGAACAATTAGGCGATTCGGGGATGCTTGGAAACTCACTAACATGCTATGCCGAATCTCTTTGCCAACATGATTAAACTACGTACAGTACAGTAGCCATACTTACAATTGATATGCTACAAAAACCATATCTCTGTGCAAGCTAAAGCAGCACTGTTTAAATATTTTTATATTACGAAGAATATAAATTTGTCTATTTATTTTTCAAGAATCAACACACTCTCACACTTTTTCAATCGCGAGAACTATCGCGATCAATCAAAGTCTTGTAGAGTGTTTGATGTTTGCGCAAGAGGTGTCTTTTCGATTCATTTGCTATCTAGGACCAAAGAAGCAGTGATTTAAAAAAGGTTATTTTTTCACAATCCGCATTTTTTCACAGAGTTGAAACCGAGTCGAAGTTTCTACACCATATTTGAGCAGTCTTTTTACATCCTTAACACTTTCATGCCCGGTGTTGTTTGTGTACAACATGAATTTTATCTGCTGATTTTGGAGCAATTGCAGTAAAAAGGTCTTAAATTCATTCTAAATCCAATTTTCAGTCGGTTTAATTCTGCATCAAACATCTTTAAATGCAATAACAATGTTCCAGATATCTTGAAGTAAAAAAAATATTTTTCCTACCACTGAAATAAGGTGCGATCTTGAAAGAGTTAATTAAATAAGTGAAAACTGAACGAAAACTTCATCACACCTAATGGTTAACCATATCTTACGGTTACTCAAACGGTTCTCGTCGCTTTCCTAACATGTTTTAAACACAGATTGAGAATAAAGGATAATCCTAATTAAAAGAAAAACTAATTTGTTTTGAATGTTGAATTGACCGTTGAAAATAGTACTATCGTCTTCACTGCTAGACAATTAACCGACAAAAACATGTTTAAACAACGCGTGGCGTATACGTTATATTTTTTCTAAGTTTTTGCATAGAAAGTAAATGTGAACACTTTAGATTTTCTTTTCTCTAAAATCTCAATATTGCTTAAATATGTCACTCTTACGGAATCCAAATAGCTGCTAGTTTGACGGTGAGATTGCCAGGCCAGCGCTTTTTTTTTTTGGTACTTCCTTGTTTTATCTCAAAAGGATAATTAAAACTAAAAACAAACAAAAAAAAGCGAGTTTCTTAATCAATTCTTAACCTTCCTCAGGTCCCAGACGAAAAATCGAAAGAAATCATTGATTTGGGGAAAAGTTGTTTTTAGGCCGTTTAACTACAAAAGTCACTGGAGCTCAAAATATCATTTTAAAAAAAATTTACCTAATGGCGACTATAATCTTTTCGATTCTGCACAGAAGAATAGAAGACATTAGAACGTTTGTTAGAACGCCAGAAGTGGACTTTTTGTTTATTGATGCAGCACTATGCAGAGAACAAAAAAATTAAATCGAAGCGCAAAAATATGCGGTTCTCTAACGTGAAAATCTCTACCAGTGGGTCAGTGTTCTAGATTTTGACGCCACCAGGGCTTTTGAGTTACCAACGCATAGTTATTTGTCTGAGGTTAATCTGCCGACGCAACTATGGAGTCTTAATCCCTTAAGACTTATAAATAGTCTCTTGATTGGCCTTCCTTATAAAAAATGTATGCCGTCAACACCAACTTAGAACTCATTTCATTTTATCAAACAACCCTTCAAGTAAAACGTCCTTCAAATGGAATATTTGTCAAGTCATCGAGTCTTTGCATGCTTTCATTCCAATCTCACCCGGCTGCATTTAATTCTACACAGATTTTAGTTTTTGGTTGCTTTTTTTTTTATTTTTTTTTTAATTTATTAGATAACACTATTTTCTATTACAACACTTGGAGCAACACTATCAATCTAAAGGTGTGACCTTTCAAGAACGTTCTTAACCACTTTTGTAACCCACTATTAAATAAAAAAAAATAAAAATAAAACGTAAAAAAAATTAAATTAAATAATTATTGTATTGAAACCCATATACAGCAACAGCAATAGATAAACACTTTGAAATCAATATTCAACATTTATCAATATTTTACTTAAATGCAATTGAAATACTTAAATATTACAATAAACTTAAAATGAATACAATTACAACTAAAAAAAAATCAAAAAAAACAAACAAACTGCAATAGACCAAATTAAATATTGATTGTGTTAGGGATTTTCTAAAGCACTCAAACCAGAGACCGAAACAACTCTCAGTAGGATAAAGTCCTAACACAATTAATATTTTCTCCAACTTCACACAACAATTTTTGAATTTTTCAAATTACAATTACAATAGACAAGAAAATTCTTCATAATGGGTATAATAACAATATAAATACAACAGATTCTGTGAAAAAAAATGTTTTAAATTTTATTTGTTTTTGAAAATAGAAAAATGTAAAGAAAAAAAAAGAAATTCTGGCTTGAATTTTAGTTTCTATTTTGTTTCAATACAACTAAACAAAGACTAAGAGAAGACAACAAAGAAAAACCAAAACCAAAAAGAAAAATGCAACAAAAAACTTTGGATGATGAACTAAATTTAGTAACAAATTATCCCCACTAGACACAAGGAAATGAAAGGACAAGAAAACTCTAAAGAAAAAAAAATAAGAAAAAGAAAAATTCAGGGACCAAATGAATAAAAAAAAAAACCAAAACTAGGCGTACTATTCAGACTTGCTAAAACAAAAAATAAAAAAAAAAAACTTTAGGAATAAATTCATATCCAGGAATGAAACACTAACACACATGAAAGAAACATTTAACTGAAATTAAAAAGGAAACAAAATTTTGTTTCGAAAACAAAATTCAACTTTCGAACTAATAAACTTAATCTTGTGAAAAAATTAAAACCACAAAAAAATCTGTGCGGCTTCTAACTATATTTGTAAATATTTGTGAGCACCCCCTGCTTGTTTATAAAAAAAAACCAAAACTAGAAAAAAATCTTTGTCTCGAAAGAATTAAGAATAAAAAAAACTACGCCTTTGGATTTTAAATAAATATAAATATAGAAAAATCAAAATTTTTATATATCTTTTATTTTGTATTCATAAGTTATATGAAAAGTAAAATTTCAAAGCTTTAAGAAAAACATTTTCATTTTACAAAAAATAAATAACAAATATTTATATATTATATTCGTTCAAGTATAAAAAATGTATACGATTTTAAAACAAGTAAAAAAAAGAAATTATAAATATGAATATTTTATTTCGCAGTCTGGATATTTATGAAAATTCATCTTAATTTTGTATTTTTCTTTTTTTTTTCTAACCAAAACAACAAGAAATCAATCCCTTAAAAAAAAACTTTTAAATAAAATATAATTGTAGAAAAATTGTTAAATGAAAAGAAACTAATTGTTTTAATTTATGTTAAAAGAAGAAAACACTAAAACTTTAATAATAAATGAAAATTAATGAATATTAAAAAAAGAAAAAAAAACATACCACCAACAAGAAACATTTAATGGGAAAAAGTCCGTGCTTCAAAAAAAGAAAATAAAATTCTGAAAACGAGAAGATGTGAAAAAAAAACAATTTTGAAACACTTTTGAAGACAACAAAAGAAATAAAATAAAAACACAATGGATAAAAGAAAATAATCAGAAATGGAATATGAAAAATAAACATATAAAATAAATAAAAACAAAAAAAAAAAGAAAATATGAACAAGAAAACAAAATATGTGAGAAAGTAAATTATATTTTTGGAATAACTAGTATAATTTTATATTTTTTGTTCAGGAAAAAAGTACATTTTATAATTTTCACTACTGTTAATATATAAATAATGAAAAGAAAAGCAAAAAACCAAATAAACAAATCACAGTGTAAAATAACTTTAATATGATGTGAACTTGGAGCATACTCAGTATTTTATTATACTGTAATGAGGTAATTGAAAGTAAAATATACAAAAATATATATAAAATTTTGAGTGTGTTTTTATTTCACCAATTAGAGACATTGCTTTATCTTTTATGATATTTTCAAATCAATAGACACCCATACACCTCATTTGAAACATGCATTGTAGGAAAACGGACGAAGGAGGCGGTACACTACTTACAATATATATGTATCTCCACTTATCGCTAACAAAAATTATTGAAAACTGAAACGCTCATATTTTTTATGGACGTCTGAATCACAATCAAGCATACAGCTCATTTCCAGAGAATTTCATTTCAGTAGCAGAAGCTTCTCAAAACGCACTCCGACCTTCTCTCATGCCGAAAATCCTTCAAACCGGTGCACTGTGGTCAATTTAAAAAATGTTATCTAGTCGATTTAAAAAAAATTAGCTAGACTTAATTGGAATTTAATTTTGTTTGCTTTATCTTATTGCATATTTGTTTTATGAATCAATTTAAAATCATTTCCATAACTTAAGCGGGAAGTATCTTTTTTTTTTTTTTTGCTGTATTATACACTGGTTTATGGTAAATTTTATCGAGAACGGATATGGACCACGTAATTCAAACCAGTGCTAGAATTTTGATTTGAAGATTAAAATTTCCTGAGGGAAGGAAATGGTCACGTTGAAATATGCGGATTGACAACTTTAGTTGAAGAAAAAAGAATGTTGCGCTAAGTGGCGACATTTGAATTTAGGATTATTTAAATGATAATAATACAATCTTCAAATAAGAAAAGTTGCCGCACTTTTTTTACGTATTACGAAATGAAAAAATTTTAGCTTGTCTTTTAAAAAATAATCTACTACTTTATTTAGCTCTCAGTGGCAGTCTTTTATACATATATCTGAATAAAAATACACTCTAACTGAAGCTACTTACCATTAGAATATTTTGACATACAGTTGCGGTCAAAATAATAGCATTGCTGCTTTCTGAAGGATACTTTTTTTGCAACTTGAGTAATATCATGCTAATGATTCGATTAATTGAAAAATCGTTTACTCCTTTCAGTTATTGTTTCAAAGTAGAAGAACTTTCCCAAAGTCTCCAAAAAAAGAAAATTTTCTCTCACTATTACTGCAATACACTGCTATTATTTTGACCGCAGCTGCATTTGCTTCAAAAATTGTCAATCTTGAATCTAACTACCTTCGTTTATGAACCGAAAAAAAATCAAACTGAGCAATTTTTTATGCATTGCCTTGAGATGCTTGCCGTTAATAATACCTATACTGAAATTAAAGAAGGAGATTTTGTCGTTTCTTGTCGTTTGGGTGTCTCACGTTAATCTCAACGATATTTTTTTAACATTAACACGATTTTTTTCCGCCTATGACCAGCTATTGTTGTACTAAATCGACGAGTGTGCGGTGAGACATTAAAGGCGAATACTCCGACCTTAAATGTGTCCGGATCCAACAAAAACTCCGCCTGACCCTGACTACAGACCACCACCATTGACGGAGTCCTCCACAACTCATCCACCACAATTATCTCCCAAGGCCTTCAAAACACCCATCGACCCGACAAAAAAACTTCCCCATCTAGCATATGGTGTGGCATAAATTATTATCTAAAGAGTTCATCTTACAAATTGCCAGGCAATTGAATCAGAAATTTCAGCTGCGAAATATCCCGACCAACCATTCGAAATGATCCACGCAGTTGTCCCGAATCCAGCGGCCGAAGCGCAGAACCACCGCCACACCGGGCATTAAACTATAATTACCAACAAAGTGTATCTGTAGACCAGTCAGTGTGTCTCTAATAATAACCACACTTGTATTTGTCCAAGTTATTTACGGACCACTTTTTGTGTGTTAAAGTGCCTTGAGAGAAGAGCGGCCCGCCAAAAAACGGACGCTTCGGCGGCGACTTGACGCGCGCATTGCCGCGTCCACAAAAACACAGAGAACAACCGAATCCATTCCCTACGCAAATCCTACCCCCCATTCACAACCGTGCGGTGGCACGCCGCGCCGGCCGATTGTGTTGTGTGCGCGCTGCATTCTGCGGCTGTTTACATGACGTGCAGTTGCGCTTATTTTTAGGAACACTGACCATGGACAATAACATTGACCCCGTCAGACGGTGGTGGCCACGAAAAAGCGTCGAAAATTTCAATTTTCGAATATTTTCCCTCCGTCGAATTACGTCCAATTGTGTGGCTCTGGGCCTCTGGCCGTTCTCCGGACGTGCGGCGCGGTTCGTTGAGGTTACGTTGTCGTTGTTTTTTTTTTTTTTCTTTTTTGAATGTTTTACGCTCTGGCTTTCATTTTCATGTTGTATCGTTCGTTAATCTTGTTTGTCATTTTTTTTGTCGGCCTTTTGCGTTGTTATTCTGTTGGGTTGTCTTTTTTTTTGCTTCGTTTTCGTCTCATTTTAGTTCAAGATTGGTGCTACTTCCTTTTTTTGCTGTTGCCTTTGACGAATTGTAATCGAAAAAAAAGAAGAAATTTAAACGGATAACGTGCACAGTGAATACACGTACAGATGGAGTGTTTTGGTGTGTCGTTGTTCTCGGACAGGAGCTGGGCTGAGTTGAGTCACCCGATAGGATGTTTTGTTACGCTTTTGAAAGTGAAGCGATCGAATTTCAGGGCTTTATTGTCTTTGGTACGTTAATACTTTTCAGTTTTACAAACTGGCTGTCATTGAATGGATGCAGGAGGACGTTGACCTCATCCATTGTGTGTTGCGTTGGGCAGAGGAATTGCTTCGTGACAGTTTCCCTGAGCAGAGGTTTAGATCGGGAGTGGGTTTTAGTGCGTGCACTGTCCCCGCAACCCCTCTAATGGAACATGGGGCCACAAAAGATGATGATGATGAGGATTTTAGTAAACATGGCTAACGTAATACAGTGAACTCTAGACTATTCGAATTTCATGGGACCAGGAAAAACCAGAGAATTACAGAGGTTTTCGAATTACGAAGGTTTCGGAAAAAAAAAATAATGTGCAGAAAAAAAGTAAACTTGACCTCGAATTATAGAGGTAAACAAGCCATCATTTTCGATTTATAGAGGTTTTTGTGTTGTTTTGCATAAAAATAAATTTAAAATAATGAGAGGACCAAATTGCATAGCTTTCCTTCGATTTACAGATTTTTTTTAGAGGACTCTGAGAATAAATAGAATTAAAGAGGTTTGTGATCTATAGAGGTTAGGATAATATGTTTGTTTATTTTTTTGTTTCTTGTTTTTTCCTAAAGCTATGACTACAAGAAAAAGTTTTATAAGGTCGATTCCCACGATTTTTTGAGCCGATTCACGTCCTCACTTCGCTTTCCTGCTTAGACTACGTCATTAATGTCATCCAATTTGGATCAAAAGTTGCTGTTAAAGTTGGGACCAATTATGGTAATATCTCCTAGTGAATTTCGGGGGAGTTGGCGTAGTCCAACATTTGGTAAATTCAGTTCGTCTATCTTTCATCATCAACGTTTTTCCGTAGCTGAAGATGATTTTTCACTTAAAATTGCGATACTCTTCCAAACGCTTCGAACCACCCACCCAGTCAATGTAGTCTATGGTTATTAGCTCCTTGAGCTCCTGGTAACTTGAATTTTAAACAAATACGAGTCCTGAGTTCATTAATTTCCGTGAATGCATACGTCAATCCACTGCTTCTCGTCCACGCTCTCACAGCAGTGGCAATATGCTTCATGGTTGGTCGTTCATACCTTACGTTGTACGTCTCTTTCCTTAACCGCTATTTCTATGGGAAAAAGGTGGAAAATAGGCTCTGAATTTACTTAAATTACTAAACTCGAACTTCCAAATATTCAGAAGTGATGAAAAACATCACGTGAGGCGGTTAAATACCACGTAAGGTATAAACAACCAATTGTGAAGCATGGTGGATAGTCTTTTATTCTTTGGGAATGTTTTTTGCGATCTGGCATTGGTCCTTTGTTCCGAATGGAAGAAATAATGGATGAATATCGGCATTTAGGCATGATTGGAACTGGCAACTTCTTCAATGTCATACCGACATAAGATCGACATATTGACAATGCAGTTTCTTTATTGTATCTTCACTTGCTGTCGTTTATGCACGAGTAATTTTTTTTTTTTGATGGATAGATATTTATTTTGTTTGTAAAATTTGTACAAGGTTTGCCACCACACAATTTACACACAAAAATAACATATTTAATATATCTTTCAACTGGAAAACTGTTTACATTTTTTTTTTATGCTTTTTTTTTTAATTTTTCGTTTAGGTATTTTTTGAGAGGAACCGAGCAACGCGTAATTTAACTCAATAAAATATCAATCTTACAAGGAAATCCGTTGTTTTCTAACAAGTCATATTTAAGAACAGAAAACGTCTTCGTGTTTAGTAAAAGACTGGTTTAATAGGAAAAAGTTGAATATTCATTTAAATTGTTTATCCCAAAAAAGGTGCAAAATAGTAACAAAATTATGTTGCTGTTAAAGAAAAATATGCTATATTCTTTCTATATCTATGAATTTTTGGAAGCAGTGCCTTAACTATTCATTAAACTATTCATAAAATCCTTTGGATGGTTGAAGAATAGGATGTAAATCGATGTCTATGTCAAATTTCATTAATGTAAGAATAACAGTGTGTGCTTTAAAACTGTATTTTGGGATTTATAGAGTATGTTTCTAAACATTTTTCCGGGACTGTATATTAATTTAAGGGATCTGCAATCGACGATATAATCTATCGAACCCAAATCTTAATAGTTGTGTTTTGTCATTCAGACATCTCATAATGATTTGGAGGGACTAAAACCAAAAAAAAAAAAGTTTAACAAACGCCACCATATCATGGCCGTCAGCTGCTGTGAGCCAATCCGACTAGAAAGCGTTTTACTTAACTCTTACATAAAACTTGAATTCAAGTACAGCCGACTCCGCTGTGAAAAAAATTGTGGCAAATTGGTGTTTCTGTTATGCGGAGTCGACTGTAGTTAAAAGGATTTCAACTTAATCTCAAATTTCATCTGGATTTACAGACAGGTTTAAAGCCCTTTATCCGTCTCTCTGTTAACAAAAGCTTTGCTTAATTTTGCTGTTAATATACAACTTTTGAGCAGTATTTGGAGCTCTTTACCAAAATTTTACAAATAATTCCAACTCCCAAAATCAATCAAATGAAACAAAATGCAAATTGTAGTTTGAATAAAATATGCGTAGTATTATCGGCAACATAAATGAAGAAAATGTAGATCATCGTCGAAAAAGAAGACTGCCATCTACACGCCAGCTCCATTCACCATTGACGCTAACTTCCAGGAAAAACGTAAACCTGTCATCCAAATGACAGATGTAGATCTGATCAAAATGCCACACAGCGTGCCTAACGGCGACAGTCAACTCTTGTGTGCATAAAATTTCAATTTCACTTCATGTCCAGCTCCCCAAGTGGAAAAAAAAGACAAAATGTATCGTCTGTCAGTTCGCCTCCCCTTCTTAATAAACACACTTTCTCATTAAGCCGATATCGCTGCGTTCTTATATTTTTCGTTTTTTCATTCGCCAGCTTTTCATGTGTGAGTGTGTCTTTTTTTTCTACCCCCAATAACCGGAGTTCTGTTTTCCAAGTGTTAGTGCTCCGAATGCTCCGCTGATTGTCAGAAGTCAATTAAATTTAAGTTGGGGCAGGTTTTGTTGCTGTTATGTTGTTTTTTCGCTGCCTCTGTTTTGAAGGGTTACTAACCTCGAGCTACACCACAAAGTGGACATTGGGATGTTGTTAATGAAAAATAAAAAAAAAAAAAAAACGCACAAAGAAAAAGTGAAGCGAAAAAACAATGCAGAAGGAAGAAGAAAAACAAAAAAAGCAAATATGCGAGAGACACCGTATAATGCACGCTTGCTTGAGTGCATGAAGACATGCATAGGATAGTGTTTCCTTTTTTTTGAGGTTATTTTTGTTTAGAATCGTCTTTTACCGTGCTAGGGTTGCACCTGTGCTATGGTCTTCGCCTTTTTTTGTTTGTATCTCTTTCTTCGCTGTGCTTACTTCATTCTTTGAATAAACGGGTCAATATAAGGGACAGTGTCATCGCCATATGTTGTTTTTAAAGGTCTCCGTTTTTTTTTTTTTTTTGCGTTGACGACATAATCATGGTGTTGAGTGTCGGTGAGTTACGTCAGTTTTATAGGAAGCCAATGACCGTTGGCGCGAAAGGGTTCTATATTTTATGGGTGAATGTGAGAATGGAACTTTGAAGCCGATATGTTGCATGATTGAGTCGCCTATGAAAGAGCTTTCACTTTCATTTAAGACGCTAAGTAGAACTTCGTAAACGAATGACTGTGGTGCCATTGTTCGGTACTCAACGAAATCATGACCGACGTAACTGACGTCAGAGAGGAGATATGTACAAAGCGATTGCCTAGGAAGTTATTGTTTTCCCCATTTTACCCCATGCTAATAAAAAAACCGGTGGGGAATAAATGTTTATACCCATCACTCAGCTATGGGTATAAACAGCGTCCGTCATCCTCAACGTCATATAAATACAAGCTGATCTAGAGTAAATAAATTATCTTTAGAAAATCACATCGACGGAAAAAGTTCTTAAAATTGGATCCTGTAAAAACTAAAGAGACTCGTCGAATCTCTGAAGCACGTGCTTTGCATTTGCCCAGTGCTGGCCACAATCAGATTCAGAAGCTACTTCATCAAGTCGCCTAGTGAAGCAAGCCATCTTACCTAGTAAAATACGTGCTTGCTTGTTGCATGCACGTGTTCACAAAATACCAGAGTCTTAACACCTCCACAAAGTGAAAAAAATTATCAATTTCTTATAAATTTCTCAATCAATTTCTTATGAATATTTTAGGGTTCCTAATTATTTGCTTACTTACGCGCTTTTGATTGACAATAGCTAAAGTTGTGGTACTTGATGGAAAATCTATGGCGTCTTCAAATAGATGTTTTCTGTAGGTATAATCAAAAAACATTTTTTTTTTTAGCTTTTTGGCTGCTCAACATGTTTACATCCCAAGCAAATTTGGCCCCCACTGGATGCTAAGAGCACAACCTGCCTCCTTCGGATGGGCAGACCTTAGAAGAACGCATCAGCCAAATCCGTAGCTTCGTAAGAAGCTTCAAATGGTTTCATTTAGGTGCGGAGTAGATATCCGCATTGTGGTTTCACAAGTAAGTGTGGCTGTGGGCTCCAGCTACCCCAGCCAGCCACTCTAACTTAACCTATCCTAAGACGCTCTAAAATTCGCCCCAATTTGTGCCTTTATTTTAAGATTCAATTATCGTCTAGCTAGACTATTAATCAGCGGTAGTGATAATGTCTATCGAATACAGTGGGTCGAATAGGACCTTCTATCCTAATGCTGCCATTAGAGTTTTTGTAACATGCATACTTGCAAGAGAATTACCTTTTTGACTTAGTCATCTTTTCAGTAATTTTTCTTCTGGATGCTAGCTCATCAAGTAATATCTCCAGTTCCTTATCTTTGAAGCTACCTTGATGAGAACATTTTAATAGTTTGGAATAGTTTATGTTTATTTAGTTATCGAGGTTACATTAGTTGTCTTACAATTTACATAAAAATGGATAGAGATTGTAATTTCAATCTTTCTACTAAGAAACAATTTTTTGGTAATTGAAAAAAGAATAGAACTATAGAAAATTTATTGAAGAACTTGCTGTACCCGGCGCGCCTTGCTACGCATAAAATAAATCAAATTTAAAAATTAAAATCACAGGGGGCACCCTTTTTACAACTTTTGAGCTTCATATCTTTCCAACAGTACTTTCCACTAACAAAACCCGAAAGAACGCTTAATCTCATTTTCAAAGACCTTTTGATTGATATATCACTCGACAGAATCAGGCGAACTTTGAAAGTCAGCTCCTACTGCACTTCAATGGGAGTCGTCCCCCTCCAAAAAAAATTGGTAGCAAAACCTTTTTGACAGAATTCTGAACAAAGTTTCCAAAGACATCAATGCTCTATCCATTTTAGAAGTCTATAAAGGACAAACAAACAAACAAACAAACAAACATTGATTTTTATTTATAGAAGAAGAAAAAAAGATAGATAGAGATGAGGATATTTTAGTACGATACAATTTATTACGAATGGTACTTGAGATGGCTTGGGAATATGCTTGGCGGATAACAGAGTCCTTCGAGATAAACACTGGAACGCTCTGCAGGAATATGGGATTGATGGTCCTCTGTTCAGTGCCATTCAGTCTCTATACACAAACTCTAAAAGCTGTGTTTTGGTTAAATGTAGTAAATCAACGCCTCTCACCGTGGGCGTTACACTTCAGCAAGGGTGCGTTCTATCACATATCCCAGTCGAGGCGAGAAATTTGTCACATTAAGAGAGCTGATGGTAAGTCACCTGCTTTTTACAGATGTCCTACTTATCCTTACATTATCTCCGACGGTACTCCAACGTTCGCTAGACAAGTTTGTGGCAGTTTGGCATCCCGATGCTGGGATGAAGGTTAATGTGAACAAATCTGGGGTTATGGTTATTCCCAGAACGCCTCAATGCACTCTGCATGTTAATGGAGTCCCATTAAAACAGGTGGAGAAGTTGAAGTATTTCGGGGTCTTTTTCACGAGTGCGGCATGAGTGAGCTTTCCTGTATGATTGGCCAAGCTGGGTCACTTTTGAAACAACTTGGAAGATCTGTAGTCAGGAAAACCGAGCTTGGTGTGAAGACCAAGTTATCGGTATTTAACTCGGTATTTGTTCCAACTCTCACCGATGGTCATGAAATTTGTGTACTGGCCGAAAGAATAAGATCTCGAGTACAAGCTGCCGAGATGAGATTCCTTCGTGCTGTTGTATTCCCTGTATTCACTTAAAATAAGCGACATAGCTTTATTAGCAAAGATTTCCGACACTGTTTGTTTTTGATTTTGTTTGGGTTAGGTGAGGTAGGCGAACTGAAAAAGAAATTGTTTCTGCCTCACTTAGGTCCTTGTGGACTCCTTGTGTCTCCCCCTCCTCACTTGCTGTGTCCTATTCCACTGTGTCCTCGGTCCATATGGTCCTGTTCAGATACCTGAAAAGATTCTTTAGAGGTAGTGAGTTGATCTCATTACATTTGACTGATTTCTTCTTCCAACGTGCTGCCCTGCATCGTTCTGTAGGTTTTCTTTTATTAAATTAAGGTCAGGGCTCTCTAAGGAAATGACAGAAGATTGTTTTAGCGATGTTGAGCATATCGTGAAACTAGAGCAATGAAAAGACCAGTTTAAATGTAAAATAATATTGGGATAACATAACAACCCCTTTGCAGACAAAATTTTGCCATTTTCATTGGGCACGGATTCGAATCCAGCCCGAGAAAGAACACCACACAGAATTTTCACGACCTCACCTCCAGCAATCCTTCTTTAGTACTTTTGTCAAGGAAACTTTCGCAATCCGCCGTCCAGAACCGCCAATATACCGTAGGTCCCCTTCACATGTACCAAATTATAACGCGCACAACTCAGTGAAGGCGCGAAAAAGCTATGCTCTAGCCCTGTACGGGCTGTTACGTAGATTATTTAGTTATTTTTTTTATGTATTAAATAAAAAAATGTGAAACATACTTGTGCTCGTTTTAGTTTAAACGTAAAAACGTAATTGGGGAGGCACCAGAGAGCTGGTGTGAAAGCGGGTATCAAAGTCGAAGATAGTCGATAAGGTTGTTACATCCCCGCAGAAGTTAATTCGAGTTAGGAATATTGGAGCAATCAATGAGGTCGTTCAAGAGTCATACGTCAGCAGTTTACCTGCGAGCTTTGAGTCAGGGTAGACTGATGAATTTGAGGCGTTCATTATAAGAAAGGCGTAATAGTAAGTGAGACCAATAGAGTCCTCAGATGATGAGACAAATAATGCTGCACTGTATATTTGCAATCCTAGAAATATGGATGCTTTGATAGCGATACCCTTCTTGATAAGCGTATTTGGGAATTGGGCCTGCTTTAATCATCGAGGGCTAAGTTGGTTTTGTGAATTATTTGATCAATATGAAGCAAGAACTTGAGCTCACTGTCGTATTCAACACCCAAAAATTGAGCTGACGCGGGATAGTTTCACAATTAAAAAATAATAATTTGAGCCAGAGTCGAATATTTCACTGTTAAGCTTATGGAATGTTGAATATAACAGCTAAGTACAAATAAACAGCCATAAACTTGGAACCAATAACTTCGGTAAACTAAACTGAATTCCATAAAAGACAAATTTCAATAATCATTTACTTCAACCAACTCGTGGCCTTGATTATAAAACAATGCACACTTGCTTCGTCCTCGCATTTTCTATCAAGCTCAACGAGCTGGCAGGACCCTGACGTCTTATAAATATACATGTTTGTATATTTTTTTTATCGCATCGACACGCGTAGTTCGTATATCTCGGGTATTATTTTATTTTTCTACATATACACATATTAACATTAATTTTCTATCTCCAATGGCTGCCCGTACTCCAGTTAATAAACCTCCAATCAAGACGATCGAAGACGATGATACCTGCTCGTGTTTCGACTGTGGAAATGAAATAGTTGGAGGATTAGAAGAAAGTCTTTCCGGAGGTGAAGAGGACGGCAGAGATTTAACAGTTAAGGCGATATGGCGTGAAAAAATGGCAAAATCGTATATTTTTCTACCATCCGATATCGAAGATTCACTTCCATACTGGATGGAGTTCATAGCGCAACGTTGCCAGATTACGAAGGCGAGAAATGCCGAGAACTTTTGTATAGAGACAGCTGAAGTAATTGCGGAGCAGTTTAAGTGTTATCCAATCTATGGATGGGAGTGTTTAGTTAAGACATGTCAACAAAAACCGATCGAATGTACCGAGGTATGTTTCTAAGCAGCCTGGAATACTCTGTACTGTTTTCCCTATTTTTTGTTTGTTTTTGTGCAGCCTGGAGAGCCCGAAACGATTCCAACGGAAGAGGGGGGCGAGTCTGTGTCATCATTAGGAAGTATTAATGATGCTTTAGTACAAGCGGATTTCTTGCTGAATATGGTCGCTTCGAAGTAAGTCGTAGGTGTTTACTGCACAGTGGTAACCTAACCCTTATCCGCTTGACTTGTAGCGATTTTAGCCTTATGCTCGTTAAGGCCGCTCTGGATCCAAATTTTAAGCCTAGGGGTATTGCAATCAAGTCTCCGTACGAGTTCCAGGTACCAAGAACATACTTACATCTGAATCGGGAAGTGGTTGATTCCACTACAATACGAAAAAACTTGCTGCAAGGACAGTATGACGATTATCTCTTGCCACTAGCAATGGCCAATGAAGTGAATGAACGTTTTTGGATAGAAACGAGGAGAGAATTCTACAATGAGGAATTCGAGCATCATTCGCCGGTGCCGATGCCGATCCCGACTCCAACCCCAGCCCCGATGCCACACGTGATTAGAAAGAAATAGGTTAATAAATAACTTTATTCGATGTCTGTTCTAACTGCAAACACAGTGCTCCAGGGCCCACAAATAATATCAGTTGATCCCGTGGGCAAATCGTTTATTTCTTTGAATTCCTCCACCATATTTTTGTCGTTCGACTGGGCCAATTGGCCGTAAAAGTTCCAGCCGGCAGCGAGGATTGTGCCACACGACGTTTTCACGACTGTGTGCCGGGCTCCGCAGTAGACACTTTCAGCGTTACAGGCACTGGAGCAGTTGGAACAATTTGGCAGGTCGATGACTTGAGGTAACGGGTAGACTGTAGGGTTCTTTGCACCTGTTGGTCTGAAAACCTGCAGTCCAAGTTGGCCGTTGCAATTGAATCCCCAAGTGTAGAGGTCACCGAACGACGACACTGCCGCGGTGTGCCATCCTCCGGCTGCAATGCTGACGATCTGTAAAAAGAAAAAGTTTTGGTGAGTCGAGATTCGTCGATTTTAATGAAACAGTCGGTGCGCACGTCTGACTCATTGCACAAGAAAATTCTGGCGCCCCAAAGTCACCTATAAAGTCAAGGTTTTGACTGTTCTTAGACAGACTCGAGTGCGAGATATTTTCTTTTTTATTTCGCAGACCTTTAAACGAAAAATAATAGAAAAAAGTACGCTTTAGACTTCTACAACCTTAAGAAGCTATTCGAACTGTCAGGTAATCATGGGACATTTTGCCAAAGGATAGCGTGGTTATAAATTAAGGTGCCAATGGAGAGGACAGTGGAACTGGAGCTACGCGCAGTACACAATTGCACTACATTGTTACCTCGCTGATAAAAAATAGATGACAATTCGCACCAACCTTGGGCAGGCGTTAAAATTCTTGATGAACTGTACAAAGATGTGGATATAGTCCGGAAGGCAAAAGTCCGTCGACTACAATGGTTCAGCCACTCGACCGATTTTGAAACAAAAGTCAACGAATTTTCGAATCCGAACAGCATGGTTCGAGAAGATCTGAACCTGCGGTGCAAAGATGTCCGCGAGTGCAAGACAATTCGATCTTCCTAACTGAAAACTGCAGTGTTCTTGTGACCGCCAACATTTGAAGGCAATTTTAGCTCAGACGCGTACCCTCCATGGGTTGATAGCCTAATAAGTATTTAAATAACGCTTCCAGCAACGAAGGAAGACTTACAACGAGAGTAAGTGTGCGCAAAATTCTACATTTTAGAGTGGATAGATAGAAGCATTAATATTCAGGTTACACTCATCCATCGCATTACGCGGGGGTTAGTGAAATAAAAAGTTACGTGCAAAGCGATTTATTTACACGATTTACGATTTATCTATTTACATTAGAGTGTAGACAAAAGTTTGTAACTACAGGTGCCAGTGAATTATCTGCACAATTTATATGGACATACATAAATCGTAAGGTTATCGTTCATAAAATAGGCTAGTATTTTTTTCGAGACAATATTGAGTTAATACTAAAATTTTAAGAACGAAATTTCTTCGAATTTGAAATTAAGGCACATTTTAATAAATAAATAAATCGTAAGTCGTGTAAATAAATCGTTTTGCGCAATTTCAATTATATAGCCGATTTTATGAACGGTAACCCTTCACCTTACGATTTAAGTATGTCCATATAAGTTGCGCAGATAATTCGCCGGGACCTGTAACTACAAACTTCATTTTTCATCTCATCGTGATTTCTAAGATTATTAGAGCGCTATTATTGATTGCATAAAGATGGATTCGAGGGAATTTCGGAGTAATAAACAAAATATTTTCATTATTAGACTGTCTAGCCATTGAATAAATCGTGCAAGATTACCATCTAATTAAAAAGTTCTCGCTGACCTTTCAAAATATTCGCGAAGTCAAGCTGACTGTCTCATTAAAGTCCTAATTTTGTGATTAGGGAATAGATTATCATTTGGGAAATAAGAAGAACTCCCATGAAGACGTGAAAAAACATATGATTTATAGCACGTTTGGAAAGAGCTGCAAAATGATTTTAGCAACAGCCATCAGAACCGTGGAAATGTTTTTAAAATTGAACTTGATAACTTATTTGATATTACACAAAAATAAAGAACGACAACATATTTTCAAAGAAACAGAGCTAAGTCCACGATTACAGGCTGTTGTATCTATGTTTGTGTTATGTATTAATATCCTTCAATATGCATTTAAGTAATGACAAGATTTTCAGGTTGAAAATTTGTAAAAGAAGTGGAAAATTTTGTTGGCCCCTTTAATACAAGTAATGATGATTGATTTGACTAGGAAATTGTCCACATAATGTGTGCCAGTTGTGGTTATGTGTACACAAAAGAATGTGCAGTTTTGGATGAAGAACGGATGAGTTAGAGTCGGCGGCGGAGGATCAGGTTGCCTGCATATCTCTTCCGTATCTCTTCTCGTATTTTTAGATCGATGCTAATGAATAATAACAGACTCTTCTCTTAATTCTTCATACGGTCATACATAGAAGCGCCTGGTCTGAGCAGCAGTGAATCTTTAGTTTAGCGAGAATTCAGACTAGAAAATCTAGGGCAGAAGAAATAAGAAAGGATAGGTTCATATTTGCAACATATGTTGCCCCTGCACTGCACAAAATATTTAACAATGGAAATGTGAGCACGAATGCTGCTACAGATTTGCAGCTGTACAACACATTTAAAATAAAGTTCATAAAAGCAACATCAGCAGGCGGCGGAAAACATTTTTGGCATATTCCTTGCTGCTTTGCAACATGAATAAAAGTCCCTTTGCTTTTATGGGCGCTGTTGTAAACTGCTGTGATGCCACAGTACTGCAGTTTATTTACATTTATGAACGCAATGCTTTGCAACACTGCCGCAATTTGTTTATGTAACTCACCCAAACTGTCTTTCCGGTAAATGCACCTGACGTTATCACAGTCCACTAGGACGAAAAATTATCACATCTTGAATGTAGTAATTCAAAATAAGAACGTTTGCCGATTATGGCTTCATATGACGATGCATTATCAAAACTATGTTTCTTCTGAAAACCATCAAGCTAAACCGGTCTCAAAAGCTTCATTTGTATTTCATAACAAAATACAAAAAATGTGCTGCTTCAATAGAATTTGTGTTGCTTTGGAACAGACTTTAGAAATGAAATCGTTGCTTTTTGCTTGTCGTCATCATGTATTTGAATTGGTCCAAAAAAAAAAACTTCGAGACCGGAGTACAGCAGGTTAATAGTAGTAGTTTAGTTCACTCAATTTTTACTCTTATTCACTGCACCGACGGAAGTAGTAGGACAAAATACGAATTTGAATAAACTTTATGCGTTTATGTTAGAGAAGATGGAATTTCATACTTGGCTATTTAGCACTTATAAAAAATCTGAAAGGTATGCATTTCGAATTTCGAAAAAAAAGATTTTTTGTAATATATGGGACACACAGAACAGAAAAACATAGTGGACCATGATTATTTGAAAAAAAAAAAAACGAGGAATGTGTACATTAAAAGAACCAAAACAAACCGGCGCAACCACAAACTGAAAAACCTCCTTTTTTGGAAACTGACCTTTATACCAGCAAGCGCTTCGACCAGGGTCGGTGTCTCCTGCACCCGGAGATCCTCGATTCCCAGCTGTCCCCGCCTGCAAAATAAAACGAATGAACTCCTTCTCTTTCACTGCACTCTTCCTCTACTTACAGCCCATTTCCCCATGTGTACACATCTCCGTTTGCATTAAGAGCAACCGCGTGCTCGAATCCGCACTTCAGCGCAACAATCCGCTCGTGCGCCGGAAACTGGTGAATTTTCGTAGGAATATTGTAGACCACGTTGCTCCTGCAGATGGCTACAGCCAAATTATTCCCACAAGCGACATGAGTGATCTTCAGGCCACCACTAGCGTCCACATCCCGGTCCACGCTTTCGAAAATCTTTCGTTTTCTCGTCGTCGGCACGAGATCAACATCTGCTATCCTGATTTCCTGGATCTCTAAATCATCCCTCCTCAGCTTGAACAGCTTTCCACATTCTAAAAGCACCAGGCAGTATTTGTCCGTTGCACAAATATCCACAATACGACCGGGAAACTCCAGCTTCTCCACCTCTTTCCCTGTGTTGTGGATGAATCCTGAAAGAAACACCTCGTTTCCCATCGCTATGACGTTACAACTCCAGGCAGGACAAATGAGGAAATCTCCCCTGGGGTTATTAAACTCTACATTGAACATTAAATTGAATTCAAATTAAAAATAATCCGTGCATCGACTCACTTGTTATCCTCGGAACGCGACTGGCATGCGCCTTGCCGAATTGCCCGAACCCATTGAAACCACAGAAATACCACATGACTGATTTAGTTAGTCAGTGACTATCCTTTGACGAGCTTCGCTTTGTTTTTCTTTTTTCGAACCTTTAACGTGAAACCTCCGGACAAAAAGGACACCTCCAAGACAATAAATCGAGTGGATTTCACTTACTCTGCATGATGGTGAGGATTTGTGGTCTAAAATCATTTGACAATTAGCAACGCGATGTTTCTTTTGTTGCAATTCTGCTGTTAAGTTGAAAATAATTCAGAAAAATTAAATTATTATTTCAAATCTCTATGGAAACCAATTTCCCACCAGTTGGCCAAACATTTCGCGGCCCTCTCTGTTGACATCCAAGCAGCTAATTCAAACGTCAAACGTCGCTGCGAATATGTTCCACTGTGGAAAATGTACTAGATTCATACACTGAAAAAAATTAACACCCGTTCCATTTCAGGGTCTTTTGTCACTCCTTCGAAAACTTCGCCCGAATCCTGATCGGGAGGCCAGAATATTGCTTCTGGGGTTGGACAATGCAGGGAAGACAACTCTCCTTAAGCAACTTGCTTCAGAGGAGATATCCCAGGTGGGTTTTGCTCGAAATATATGTGTGTTTCTCTACATCTTCGTCTTTTGCTAGGTGACCCCAACAGCAGGCTTTAACATCAAATCGGTGGCAGCAGATGGTTTCAAGCTTAACGTCTGGGACATTGGGGGTCAGTCAAAAATTCGCCCATACTGGAGGAATTACTTTGAAAACACTGACGTGCTTGTAAGTTACTATTTGAAATAAGTTCGTTAATTCACTTTCGATTTTCAGATCTACGTGATTGACTGCACGGATCGGATGCGGTTGACCGAAACTGGAGATGAGCTCCTGGAGCTACTGTGCGACAATCGCTTGAAGAATGTGCCGCTGTTGGTTTTCGCCAACAAGCAGGATCTCACGAACGCCATGACGGCTTCAGAGGTAGCCGAGAACATTGGTCTAATAAGGCTGGAGAACAGAACTTGGCAGATTCAGGCGTGCTCAGCTGTTGAGGGTACCGGCGTAAAGGTAAGGACGTGAAGTGACTTTTCAAAATCATTTCTTGCATTTTTTTTAATCAAATAGGAGGGCATGGATTGGGTTTGTCAAAATATGAAAAAGAATTAAAAGCATCCTTCGAATGGAACACAAACGAGACACCAGTTTTTTTTTGTGGAAATTTAAATCAAGAGCACAGTCAAATATAATAGATGTACACTTCGAATAAATAAAATATAGAATCGTTAAGAAATATAATTGATATTTATAATAGATCGAAGATCCTCTGATTTTTCCAGCAAAAACACAAAGCCAACAGGATCCGGTATCGAGGAATCAGTAGAGTAGCTTGTAAGGCTTGAATTGTCGATTCCAAGTTCTTACTCGTAGTGTATGTTATGTTATGTTATGTTATGTTATGTTATGTTATGTTATGTTATGTTATGTTATGTTATGTTATGTATCTAACATTACTTGTTATGTTATGTATCTAACATTACTTGTTATGTTATGTATCTAACATTACATGTTATGTTATGTTATGTTATGTATCTAACATGTTATGTTATGTTATGTTATGTTATGTTATGTTATGTTATGTTATGTTATGTTATGTTATGTTATGTTATGTTATGATATGTTATGTTATGTTATGTTATGTTATGTTATGTTATGTTATGTTATGTTATGTTATGTTATGTTATGTTATGTTATGTTATGTTATGTTATGTTATGTTATGTTATGTTATGTTATGTTATGTTATGTTATGTTATGTTATGTTATGTTATGTTATGTTATGTTATGTTATGTTATGTTATGTTATGTTATGTTATGTTATGTTATGTTATGTTATGTTATGTTATGTTATGTTATGTTATGTTATGTTATGTTATGTTATGTTATGTTATGTTATGTTATGTTATGTTATGTTATGTTATGTTATGTTATGTTATGTTATGTATCTAACATTACATCTTATGTTATGTAACATCATAACATTACACGTTATGTTATGTTATGTTAACTTGATATTATGTTATGGCATAACATAACATGTACATTCTCCAGCCTTATGTTATATAACATAAGTTAACATAACATTTATTTAACATAACACGTACATAACATAAATTAACATAACTTAACATAGCATGTACATAACGCAGATTATAGCATAACATAGCGCTGGGCAAACGCAGAGCACGTGCTAAGTCGTTGAAGCCCTGCAGTTCCTGTAGATGTCCGATGCGATTAAACCCAGCCTGAAAGTGGGATGGCCCAATAGCAACGCCCTGTGATAATACCAACCAACATTAGCATTTGCCCTAGTAAGCTTTAGAATTTGTTCCGTCTTACGTAGGCAGTAAATCCGGTTATTTTGTTGGTGCGACAGGGTGTATCCCTGATACAGACAGTAGGACTTGGATGCGATAGCGTAGTTTATAAGTTGACTTGCTTGCCGACAGATGTTGGTGATGCGATCGGATGTGCCCTGCTTCCATCTAACGCCTGTCTCTATGAGAGTTTGGCCTGTTATACTTTGAAATAGTGTTTAATGGGGACTACCATCTGCACAGATTCCGAGGGATTTAGTACGCCCCTCTTTGCGCGTCCGCAACTTCATTATCCTCTATGCCCTGAACTCCACATAAAGTAACCGAGTACTGCTCGAGAGCTGCTGGAATGCCTTGTAGCATTTGCTAATCGTCTTACTCCTGAGCTACTTAGGTTCTGCCTGACAATCCACGGAGAGATTAAGCTTTGTGACCCCAGAGGAGATGTTAGAGTAGCCCGTTCCGATGAAAGATGCTGCAACTGTGCGGAAATTTGTACCTTTTATGCAAGTTATGTGTCGACTGCGATTACACCGTCCGTCTTTTTCGAACCATCTATGTAAACATTGATGCAGAAACTCGTCGATATTACCACGAGTTCCGTCACTCTTACATTTAGGCCTGTGAGTCGTCCACTTTTTTTTAATAAAATGAGTGCACTCTCCATGAACGAAACCGTCCCTTGTTTGAGTCGATTATCCTTTGCAGGGTCTTTAGGAGAAACGCTAACTTCGTAAATAATAATAATAAAGTGGTCTGTAGCCATTTGCTGACTACATGTGATGTTTTGTGAGGTTATGTTAGGTATAACATATTTCCACATTTAGGTACCATTTTTTGGGTTTTGTTGTTAGAGGCATAGAACTTAAGGTTGGCAGCACTATTTTAATTGGCAGCCATTTTGTCAGTGGGCGCCGTCGCTTAATCGTTAGTGAGTCGGACTGTTAAGCGAGAGTACCTGGGTTCGAATCCGAATCGGGGAAATAACATCACAAACATTTTTCACGGTCCCACCTCCAGCGAACGACTGACAACCCTCCTGGAGTACTTCTGCCATGGAAAGCTTTCGCAATTCGCCTTTCGGAACCGACATTAAACAGTAGGTCCCCTCCACATGGGTCAAAATATATCGCGCGCAACACAGTGGAGGCGCGAAGAAGCTAGGTTTTGGCCCTGTATTTTTCATTTCGTTTTTTGTCAGCTGTCAAATTATTTGTTTTTAGTTTGGTTTGGCATTTTAACATAAGTGGACTGACGATTTAACATATTCGGTGAATGGGCCGAAGACAAGATTCGCGTTCATTAACGAATTTTGCATAGCTTAGTTGTTTAAAGCTCACTCTTGGTGGAATGACTACGTCAATAGGCAAGAAGATAATCCTCAAATGTATGTTGAGACACAGGTGCATCCATAAAAAGTAGCTGTTTGGTGTGCTTTATGGGCTGGAGGAATAATTGTAATAATACATTACATGTTATGTTATGTTATGTATCTAACATTACATGTAATGTTATGTTATGTTATGTATCTAACATTACATGTTATGTTATGTTATGTTATGTATCTAACATGTTATGTTATGTTATGTTATGTTATGTTATGTTATGTTATGTTATGTTATGTTATGTTATGTTATGTTATGTTATGTTATGTTATGATATGTTATGTTATGTTATGTTATGTTATGTTATGTTATGTTATGTTATGTTATGTTATGTTATGTTATGTTATGTTATGTTATGTTATGTTATGTTATGTTATGTTATGTTATGTTATGTTATGTTATGTTATGTTATGTTATGTTATGTTATGTTATGTTATGTTATGTTATGTTATGTTATGTTATGTTATGTTATGTTATGTTATGTTATGTTATGTTATGTTATGTTATGTTATGTTATGTTATGTTATGTTATGTTATGTTATGTTATGTTATGTTATGTTATGTTATGTTATGTTATGTTATGTTATGTTATGTTATGTTATGTTATGTTATGTTATGTTATGTTATGTTATGTTATGTTATGTTATGTTATGTTATGTTATGTTATGTTATGTTATGTTATGTTATGTTATGTTATGTTATGTTATGTTATGTTATGTTATGTTATGTTATGTTATGTTATGTTATGTTATG
Source organism: Syritta pipiens (assembly GCA_905187475.1). Lineage (NCBI taxonomy): Eukaryota > Metazoa > Arthropoda > Insecta > Diptera > Syrphidae > Syritta > Syritta pipiens. The sequence goes on along the minus strand of LR994572.1, from coordinate 30,117,823 downwards.
TTATGTTATGTATCTAACATTACATCTTATGTTATGTAACAGCATAACATTACACGTTATGTTATGTTATGTTAACTTGATATTATGTTATGGCATAACATAACATGTACATTCTCCAGCCTTATGTTATATAACATAAGTTAACATAACATTTATTTAACATAACACGTACATAACATAAATTAACATAACTTAACATAGCATGTACATAACGCAGATTATAGCATAACATAGCGCTGGGCAAACGCAGAGCACGTGCTAAGTCGTTGAAGCCCTGCAGTTCCTGTAGATGTCCGATGCGATTAAACCCAGCCTGAAAGTGGGATGGCCCAATAGCAACGCCCTGTGATAATACCAACCAACATTAGCATTTGCCCTAGTAAGCTTTAGAATTTGTTCCGTCTTACGTAGGCAGTAAATCCGGTTATTTTGTTGGTGCGACAGGGTGTATCCCTGATACAGACAGTAGGACTTGGATGCGATAGCGTAGTTTATAAGTTGACTTGCTTGCCGACAGATGTTGGTGATGCGATCGGATGTGCCCTGCTTCCATCTAACGCCTGTCTCTATGAGAGTTTGGCCTGTTATACTTTGAAATAGTGTTTAATGGGGACTACCATCTGCACAGATTCCGAGGGATTTAGTACGCCCCTCTTTGCGCGTCCGCAACTTCATTATCCTCTATGCCCTGAACTCCACATAAAGTAACCGAGTACTGCTCGAGAGCTGCTGGAATGCCTTGTAGCATTTGCTAATCGTCTTACTCCTGAGCTACTTAGGTTCTGCCTGACAATCCACGGAGAGATTAAGCTTTGTGACCCCAGAGGAGATGTTAGAGTAGCCCGTTCCGATGAAAGATGCTGCAACTGTGCGGAAATTTGTACCTTTTATGCAAGTTATGTGTCGACTGCGATTACACCGTCCGTCTTTTTCGAACCATCTATGTAAACATTGATGCAGAAACTCGTCGATATTACCACGAGTTCCGTCACTCTTACATTTAGGCCTGTGAGTCGTCCACTTTTTTTTAATAAAATGAGTGCACTCTCCATGAACGAAACCGTCCCTTGTTTGAGTCGATTATCCTTTGCAGGGTCTTTAGGAGAAACGCTAACTTCGTAAATAATAATAATAAAGTGGTCTGTAGCCATTTGCTGACTACATGTGATGTTTTGTGAGGTTATGTTAGGTATAACATATTTCCACATTTAGGTACCATTTTTTGGGTTTTGTTGTTAGAGGCATAGAACTTAAGGTTGGCAGCACTATTTTAATTGGCAGCCATTTTGTCAGTGGGCGCCGTCGCTTAATCGTTAGTGAGTCGGACTGTTAAGCGAGAGTACCTGGGTTCGAATCCGAATCGGGGAAATAACATCACAAACATTTTTCACGGTCCCACCTCCAGCGAACGACTGACAACCCTCCTGGAGTACTTCTGCCATGGAAAGCTTTCGCAATTCGCCTTTCGGAACCGACATTAAACAGTAGGTCCCCTCCACATGGGTCAAAATATATCGCGCGCAACACAGTGGAGGCGCGAAGAAGCTAGGTTTTGGCCCTGTATTTTTCATTTCGTTTTTTGTCAGCTGTCAAATTATTTGTTTTTAGTTTGGTTTGGCATTTTAACATAAGTGGACTGACGATTTAACATATTCGGTGAATGGGCCGAAGACAAGATTCGCGTTCATTAACGAATTTTGCATAGCTTAGTTGTTTAAAGCTCACTCTTGGTGGAATGACTACGTCAATAGGCAAGAAGATAATCCTCAAATGTATGTTGAGACACAGGTGCATCCATAAAAAGTAGCTGTTTGGTGTGCTTTATGGGCTGGAGGAATAATTGTAATAATACATTACATGTTATGTTATGTTATGTATCTAACATTACATGTAATGTTATGTTATGTTATGTATCTAACATTACATGTAATGTTATGTTATGTTATGTATCTAACATTACATGTTATGTTATGTTATGTTATGTATCTAACATTACATGTTATGTTATGTTATGTTATGTATTTAACATTACATGTTATGTATTTAACATTACATGTTATGTATTTAACATTACATGTTATGTATTTAACATTACATGTTATGTATTTAACATTACATGTTATGTATTTAACATTACATGTTATGTATTTAACATTACATGTTATGTATTTAACATTACATGTTATGTATTTAACATTACATGTTATGTATTTAACATTACATGTTATGTATTTAACATTACATGTTATGTATTTAACATTACATGTTATGTATTTAACATTACATGTTATGTATTTAACATTACATGTTATGTATTTAACATTACATGTTATGTATTTAACATTACATGTTATGTATTTAACATTACATGTTATGTATTTAACATTACATGTTATGTATTTAACATTACATGTTATGTATTTAACATTGCATTACATTACATGTTATGTATTCAACATTACATGTTATGTTATGTTATGTATCTAACATTACATGTTATACATGTTAGATACATAACAATCTAACATTACATGTTATGTTATGTATTTAACATTATCTCACCTTATCTAACATATGTAAACATTGATACAGAAATTCTATGTTTGGTCACCAAAGTTCGGCCTCTGTGAGTCGTCCAATTTTTTAATAAAATGTGTGCACTCTCCATGACTTTACTGATTACATTATTTAGAAATTCGCCTCTTACAAGCTGAACACTGTTAATGTAAGAAATAGTCTGAATAAATATTAAAATAATGAAAATGTCATCTGCGTATGCTACCACCTTGATAGCCTTAGGAGCGAATCCACAATAAGTATCGAAAGTACCGGTGAGAGAACACCCCACTGACGCTTGCCTCCCACTTAACTGGCTGTTTGGTGTGTTTTATGGGTTGGAGGAATAATTGGCCCGTACTTCTTTAAAAACGATGCTGGCCAGAACGTTACAGTCAATGGTGACATGTTTACTGACTTTTTCGTTCATCAATTGAACAACCTTGATGTGCAGAAGCTGTGGTTTTAACAGACGGCGCAACATGTCACACAGCTCGTGCCACAATTGATTTATTGAAGGAAACGTTTGGTAACCGCATAGTTTCACGTTACGGACCCGTAAATCGGCCCCCAAGCTCATGCGATTTAACGCCGCTTGACTATTTTCTGTAGGGATATGTGAAGTCGCTAGTGTACGGCGATAAGCCCGAAATGTTTGACCACTTGGAGGGCAACAATGTTGGAAAAAGTCATCGAAAATTGAATTGAATTGAATTGAAAGTCTGTTCTGGAGACAGACTACGTCCGAGCCAGCAGTGGCGGTCATACAGGCAGAAATCATATTCAAATTATACATTACATGTTATGTTATGTTATGTATCTAACATTACATGTTATGTTATGTTATGTATCTAACATTACATGTTATGTTATGTTATGTATCTAACATTACATGTTATGTTATGTTATGTATATAACATTACATGTTATGTTATGTTATGTTATGTATATAACATTACATGTTATGTTATGTTATGTATCTAACATTACATGTTATGTTATTTATCTAACATTACATGTTATGTTATGTATCTAACATTACATGTTATGTTATGTTATGTATCTAACATTACATGTTATGTTATGTTATGTATCTAACATTACATGTTATGTTATGTTATGTATATAACATTACATGTTATGTTATGTTATGTATATAACAATACATGTTATGTTATGTTATGTATCTAACATTACATGTTATGTTATGTTATGTATATAACATTACATGTTATGTTATGTTATGTATATAACATTACATGTTATGTTATGTATCTAACATTACATGTTATGTTATGTATCTAACATTACATGTTATGTTATGTATCTAACATTACATGTTATGTTATGTTATGTATATAACATTACATGTAATGTTATGTTATGTATATAACATTACATGTAATGTTATGTTATGTATATAACATTACATGTTATGTATATAACATTACATGTTATGTATATAACATTACATGTTATGTATATAACATTACATGTTATGTATATAACATTACATGTTATGTATATAACATTACATGTTATGTTATGTTATATATCTAACATTACATGTTATGTTATGTTATGTTAAGTATCTAACATTACATGATATGTTTTGTTATAACATATCATAACATGTAAAACTTTATAACATAAATTAACATAACATTTATATAACATAACACGTACATAACATAAATTAACATAACTTAACATAATATGTACATAACATAAATAATAGCATAACATAGCGCTGGGCAAACGCAGAGCACGTGCTAAGTCGTTGAAGCCCTGCAGTTCCTGTAGATGTCCGATGCGATTAAACCCAGCCAAGTAATGCGAAAGCGGTCCTAGAGTGGATGGTGTCAAGGAGAAGAGGTCAAGATGTGGTTTTAGTGGTTGAAAGTCTCACACTTTTGGAGCAGAACGGGCCTGTTCTACCTGCCTATTAGATTTCCACATCGTCCTAAAGGCGCTGGCTGACGATGCTGGCCAGAACGTTACAGTCAGTGGTGACCCGTCGTAAGCCCGAAACAATTGACCACTTGGAGAGCAACATTCGCCGCGTTATTGCCGATATACGGCCACAAATGTTGTGAAAAGTCATCGAAAATTGCACCTCCAGATTTGACTACGTCTGAGCCAGCCGTAGCGGTCATATGCCAGCAATCATATACAAATTATAATGCCAGAAGATTATCTTTCGAATAAAGAAAATTTCCTGTCAATAAAAAAAAATTATCTTTGTTGTATTTCATTTCATTTCATAGAAATATTTCTAAAAAGAAACAGCCTATATTTGTTTCAATGTATGGGAAACGGGATTTCTTCGCCCTTTGAACCCAGTGGAATATCCATGCACTCCAATTTAAGTATGTGGTCCATATTCAATTGAACAAAGTTCTTTGACGTACTTAGAATAAAACGATTCCGCAACGGATGGTGTGAGCTTACTGCAAACCTTTCGGCCTTAAAGAGAACCCTACTCGCCTTCAATATTTACTCTTCAATTTTTTTTATTCTCTCGTTATAACTATTTACATTTAAACAATAATCTCTAAATTAACCGAATAAGTTATTACAGCTCGTTGTGGATGTACTCTGTTGTGACCTTGGCCTCGCCCTCATGGAACCCGCTGCAGTCTACAGGGTACTTAACCTGTAAGAAAAAGAAGAAAAACCCTCAGTCGTGACCCAATTTCCAATCACACGCGTAAAAACTCACCTCGCAGTTGTGGGGCGCGGTGATGACGCCGAACAGCGTCCAAAACGGTGTTCCAGTCTCAGTGCTAATGAAGAGGGCCGCCGCCATGCTGCCGACTTTGATAATTTTTGGCTTCACTCCGCTGACTAGACCCCGGGATGACGTATCGTTTGCCTCCTCGTACGAGTTCAGCTCGCACAGCACATACTTGTCACAGTGAGGTGTCTTCGCGACGAATCGATAGGCGCGATGGACCTTCAGAACTGGTTCAATAACCTGATAACGACACAACAGATACACACAGGCGCACGATTAGAGATGTTGGCATACAAATTAACGCCACTAAGTGGGCTAAATGGCCGCTGCCCGAGATCGTGATCCAGCGGATTAGGCGGCAACGGAAAACGACGCCGATGTAGATTGACGCGTTTTCCGGGAGCCAACGAAACCCCAGATCACGATCATCAGTGACAATGTAAAGACAATTGATCGAAGATCGGAGTGATCCAACCGATCAAGAATTTCGGTGCCTTACCTCGAGGTTAAGTGTGTCGGTGAGCTTGTCACTGAGTTCCGTGGCGTTGAACTTCTGCAGCAGACCGCGGGCTTGACCTAGTTTGAGAAGTTCTTTAGCATATCCGACGGCTGGCTTTACATATGCTCGCGAGTCGATTTTCACGTTCAGGTGATGCTTGGCGACGTGGTCCAGCAGATTCGAGATGGTCTCACTGGCGCGACTCGGATCGAAGAAAGTCGTTTTTGGGTAACCTTGAGATTTCAGGAATCCGTTGAACATAAGCTGGGCCGTTTGGAAGTATCTGCAAAGAGAGAGTGTGGTAATGATTGCGTTGTTCTTCACAAAAAAAAAACAGAAACAGACAAAAAAGGGAAACGACAACGACACCGAGTCGTTCTTAAGAATGCGGGCGTGGAGTTAATTACTTTTCTTTCTTCGCTCTTCGTTTTTTTTTTTTTTTTTTGCGAAAATAAAATGAAAGTGCGGCTGAATAACAATGAAAGATCATTAGTTTCGTGCCTGGTGATGGGGAAAATGTGAAACGTCCGATTCTGGTGACGATGGTCAAGGCACGGCAGGCGGGCGGGAATTGAGAATGTGACCGTGATCGTGAGGTGCTTACGAGACGTGAATGACGTAGATTCGTGTCGAGACGATAGTATCTCAATTGTGATTGGACTTTAGAATTGAAGTTAAAGGCAAACGGATTACGGACGTGCTCAGAGCCTTGAAACAATGTTGCCACCCATCCTCCTCCTGTTAAAAGCCCTCTTGCTTTATAAAATTCGTATTTGAAAACTACCCACGATTCAAATCGAGCACAATTAACGGAAATACGGTCGAAACTAGTTGTTGACGAATTTTAGTCTCAAGGCAATCTCAGCAGTATTATGAATGTGATCTCTCTCCTCTTCACCGAAGCAAGATTATGGTGTCTAAAAAGCGCCCTTTACAATATTGTAAGGTATCTTTCAGTAGATTAACTAAAATAAGTTAAAATAATAAGTGAGAGTAAATTTTAAATTCATTTCGAGTTTTTCTTCAATTGGATGGTTCGAGGCAGCCAAAAATTTAAGACGATCGCTACAGGCTCATGGACTTCACCAACAACAATAATGCCCCAAGACCATAGATATAAAAGACGGGTATAAAAAAAAAGATGTTTTCAAAGCAAACCCTTACAATAAACCATTATGGAATGTAGAGCCACTGGAGAGGTGTCAGCCAACCTGATAAAACATCCGATCTTCGTTTGTGGTACAATATAAATCCCAAATAGCGTTCGGTCGGTCGGACTTTGGCAGGCGTTGGTAAGCGTTTTATCGACTTTACGAGAAAGAATGTCAACGCCTCACTCAAATTTTCAAATCGGAATAGAGCTCGCGTGTCAGCTTTCCCTAAATCAGCTTATCCTCGAAGTCTTCAAATCAACTGCACATGTGTCAAAATTTGGGAACCCAATGAAAAAAAAAAAACTATCAAAACGAACTGCCGTTTCGTTTGAGCTATTAATTGCAACATTTTGTATTAAGTTTGAGGATGTTATGTATGCACAGTATAAAACAAATATAATATTTCTAGCCATTTTTTTGAGAAGGTATTGTACAGTATAAAACATGGTATGGATAAATGGTTTGCTTGAGGGATAGTTTCTTATAAGCGTTAGTGTCAGGAAATACTTTCTTATATCAGGTTTTTTCTGATAAAAGTTTTTCTTGTATCAGTTTTATTTAGTGATAATTCATATGGGAAAGGACATGGTGCATTGTTCTTAATTTTTTTTAAGCGTTTTTTTCTTATATGAGTTTTTCTTATATCCGTTAAGTACTGTATAACTGTTGTTATTTTTTTTTGTTTGCAGCTGTATATCTCACCATAATAAAGAATAACATTTTAGGTATGTTTAACAATTTGATTCAGTTCCTGATTACTCTGATTTAATATTTCACGGAAAATGCGGAAATGGATCTCTCGGATTGACAAACCGAAGCCTGCTCAATGGTTAAATTTCGCTCTTTAAGGCTCGCTGTGATTCGCACAAAGAAAAGAGGCCAAGAAAAGACTCTTAGGACAAATATTTGTTACAGAAGTCTCTGTTTTGATCGTTTCTGCAGACGCTCCTTATGACGCTTTGTAAAGTAAGCATAATTCTGCTATCTAGGCTGCTGCAGACAGCCCGGAGGTTAAGTGTTTGGACTGCGGCCCGATTGTGACTTTCAATTTTTGTTTTCTTTAATTTCTGTACGAGAAAGGGGGTTACTACATTTCAAAACACATGGCTAAATAGAAAACCAATAGACGGAAGCTATGTAATTTATTACTGATTAATAAAGTTGTTATAATAATAATAATAGAAAACTAAGCGAAAAACTGAAATAAGTCGAGCATTGACTAAAGCTGGGAACATACTGCATGTCATGTCTTTAAATACTTCTGCTTAGATTTCCACATTGTATCACAATTGGCCTAATCTGATCTATGTGTGGCTGTGGGCCTCTGCTGCACCAGCCAGCCACTCCAACCTAGCCTAACTTTAAATACTTCTGGGTCTTTCCTTAAAACTTTTTTGCGTCTCTAATAAACTCATCGAGCTTGATTTTAGAATCTCTTTTCAAAATATAAAATATAAATTTCGCAATCGGCTGCGGATCCAATCTACGATTTCACCGCAAGAAAAAAAAAACGGACATGACTCAGCTTAAATCTAAAGAAGATCAATACTCTACGCTTCCTTAAGCCGATTTAAAATGCAAAGAAGACTGGTAGAAGGCATATAAACGCTCCACTGCATTTTCACGGCATTGCTGTGGAGCGTGACATTAAGTAGGCGAGGTTGGGCAATTCCATGACAATCACAACTTGTTGCTTTTGATTTCTGAGTTATGTTCTGCCAAATTAAGAATTACGTGGACCAATCAAATCGAGAACTGGTCTCTGAGAAATGAGCTAGGATATACAAGAAAATACGAAGGAAAGAAATTTTGAAACTACACAAAAGCATTGATTTAAAAAGGACATTTCAAAAGCCTAGACGAAATAAAGGGAAATATGTCTCCCAAATACGCTGGCACCTCACTCCGTCAAGTGCAACAGAAAAATCTGAAAGAAATATGCAGAAAGAGATCAAAAATGCCAGAAATCGCCGCACCCATTCCATTCCAAGTGCAACAAATCTGAGGAATGAGGAGCAAACCAATGATTTTCTAGACTTACACAGAAAGTCCACAAAGTCACATGACTCATGATCTACTTTTTCTAATTCATAAGCATAACAAACAAGCAAAAAATGAAGAAATAACTCAACTACAAATTTCCAAGCAAAATTGTTCCGGCAGAGTACAAAGTCTTTGCCAAAGAGATCTCTTCTTTGTATTTGTTCAACGTGTTCTTTCTGTTTGCTTGCTGTAGATTATTGACCCAGTTAAACCATTTTTGGAGAGTTTGTCTGCCGCATATGACGCAATTCACTGGACTTTCACTATTTTTTCGCCGGATTTCTTGGACCGTCATGGAAAAGACCGAAACGACATGGGTCATGTTGTAAATGATGGACTACGGGTGAATTTTAGAGATTCTACGAGTTTAACTCTATTTTGCGTTCGTTTTAAAGCAACGATATTAATCCAAAGGTTGTTGAGATTGTGCAGTATTTCTTAAACGTGGGTCGAGAGAAGAGATTCAGAAGAAATCAAAGGCCTGAATAGTGGCATAGTTTTGCAACGTACTCAAATTTTATTTCAAGGAGAAGTCTGAAATATATATCACTAAAACCTTGCTGCCGAATAGTCCACAGCGCCCATCTTGAATTGAATCACATCAAACTCAAAGGTTTGACATAATAAACGTCTTAGAGATCGTATCTTTGAAAAGGTAACAATATTGAAAGATGTACAATTTCTAGACGTAATTTCATGATTGTGAAGTGGCTGGCTGCAAGATATCCAGAGGTCAAATAAGACTCATTCTGATACTAGATCTCGCCCATTACGCCCGTCTATTGTTTCATTTATTAGAAATGTTTCAGAACTAAATATTTACTACTGCAACTTGACATCAATTGTTAGGCTTACTTTAGTCTTTCTAATGTATAAAGTCATTGAACAAATTTCTAAGTAGCACTAGTTCTAAAGCTGAAGAGCATTGGACTCTAGTTATGAGCTCAGCGATCGAACTTTAAAATCTAAACTGAATCTACATCACATCTAAATCTGATCTGATCGACTTCTGAAAACTTCTCAAAAGGTTTGCTTTAGAGTTCAGTTACAAAGGGAGATCTGAGAGTGACAAAAGAATAACACCGGACTATTGGGATCAGCACCTTGTTTTTCGGTGGTCCCATAAAACATGCTTGAACGACTAAAAAAAAAAACAAAATCAAAATGGGTCCTTAGTTTTGATTAAATCTCATGGAATTAAGGAGTTCGATGTCTTCTAGCGTCGAAGACCTCATAAACAGAAACTTAAACGGCAAGGATATGAAGATGACACATTTTGAAAACACATTTTGGAATTTTGATACGCTTAGGCCAAAGGCCCATTGTGCTGCCAACCATCTTTTGAGTTCCCATAATCACATGGATCTGGGCAACGAATTTGGCTGGTGGGATGTTACACCGCCGAAGTGAAACACGAAAAGTCATCGTAACTATTGGGTTTTTCATAGAATCATGTGGGATCCAGTCCCTTGTCATTTGAGACCATGGATATCAAATCAGGATATCCAAGAGTTTCTGAATTGGCTTGAAAAGTCTCTATCAAAGCACCGCCCGTAAGTAACATTCCTTCAAAACAATTAAATCTTAAAGACTCAATTATGACCATACATTTCAGGCTCGTGTATAAGAAGCCTTCCCTTTGCAAATTGAACAACTGGTCTTTGACATCTAATTTCTTGCCCATTTGCGATTTCATTGCCATGGCACTTGCTTCAAAAAAGAAGTCTTACAAAAGAAAAACTTGAAGGTTTTCTTCCATCTCCTCGCTGATTCAAAAACTCAAGTTAAACGTGCCAGTTCCATTCCGACTTGTGGCCTTTCAGCCTCCTTGCCAGTGAAATTCACCGTCGCTGTCTACCATCGGACAATAAATCCATCGAACTTTGACAGGCACAGGGTGCTCTCCCCTGTGAAACTTTAATCTTCTCATTTTCTTTTTCTTTTTTTAAGATCTTTTTTTTTTGTCTGTTATTGAAGTCAATTCTGGGAGCAGAAAGACACCTCCAGACAATAAACAACACTTTCACCTGAGCATCTCTCATCCGCAGATGTCCGAAGCTGTGTTGTGATCCTCAAGAATTCACATATTTTTCTCGTACACAAAAAAAAATCTCAAATTGAATAAATAATTCAAGCACTTTCGGTTTTCGCTGGTTCTTTCCATCGTTTTCATCGGTTAACTTGAATTCCATTCAAATTCGTCCCGTGGAGAAACGCACACATGTGTGCGAGTTGTGTGTCTTTCCAAAACCAGGCCCTGAATGAATAAAACATCTGCACAGTGATTGACCCATATTCGTTGTCTCTCCGGCAGGCTCGCGACAACCGACCAATCGACTCCATACGGTAGCCATGACCATGGCGACTCGCAGCAAATCCAAACAAACCCAAAACAATCAGCGAAATCGAATAGAAAGCAATCCTCGAGTATTTTCGAGTTATCGTCGTTCCCCGCCGCCTTCTTGGCCGCATTCTGACACACTTTTCTCTCGATTGAGCTTTGATCTAGAATAGCTGCACATAGCACCGAGCGCACACCTGAAAATGGGCATCGGATTGAGGTGTTCTTGGGACGTCGCGTCGTGGCGCGTACGAATAAAACGAAACGCCCATTTGGAGTGGAGTGGAAAACTGGGTCATCAACTGGTCAGCTTTATGTCGTGGTCGTTGGAATCGTTGGAATGGCTGGAGTTGTTGGAGTCACAATCGTCGTCGTCATCGGGAGAACGCTGATCGTTGTCGAAGTCGTTTGTTGTTTGTATTTTTCTCATTTAATTCGTTTTCGGACATCGTATAAGAAAGAACTCACACTCTTACACACACAAAGACGATGAAATCCAGTTCCACTCACGAAAACTAACTGTACCGTGACTCCAAAACGATGATGATGGAACGACGACATCAGCAAGCTACAGCAGTGCCACTGGCAAATGGTAATGGGGCTTCTCCGGAGAGCTCCGCTTCCAGCTGTGCAGCTTTTGTGCGGTGGTTCTTCTCTATGTCGTGCTGCCGTGTTTTTGTTTTTCGTTAGCAGCATTCCTTCGTCTTCATCTTCTGCTGTTCTTTTACAAAAAAAAAATAAAATTAACTGTTCTTCTTTTAGCACTTAGCACTTGAATTTGCGTTTGTGTGTGTCCAACTGGTGTCAGTGTTGCTAATTAAACAGTTTTGTATTTGACGGAGAGGAAGTACCGGCATTACTCATCACGAAGAGCTACCGCAAGGCTGTTTATGGTTGACTTTGCTTGTTGCTCCCGGCGACTTTGCGAATTAAGCGTGATGGACAACGTATCTCGTGCTGAGTTTTAAGAGTGAGTCAAGAAACTAGGCTACCAGTGTCACGAGTTTACGGTCGCCATTCCTTATTGGAGAGGAAGTGCTATTTTTTAAATCTCTCTTGTAGGCTTAAAATCTTTGAGTTTAGTAGTAAAGTGTCTAGTCTGCAGATCCAAGGCGATGTATACTGATATTTTTTTGATGTGATGTAATACATCGCCAGCGATGCCAAATGTACTATTAAAAGTACACCTTTAAAGTCCAGTTTGAAGTTTCTTTTTTATTATATTTCTTCTATAGTGTCTTAAGCTTTTCCCATATAGTCAACTAATGAAGATATTTCAATATTATAACGATTAGTTTAGCTTTGGGCGGTAAAAAACGTAGGCTTTAGACAACTTTTCATGAAAATCCAGGAAGACGGAAGAAGGTGCAATGTTTAACGTTTGGTCTTAGGAATGACAATAATAACATTCCGTTCTCCATATCAATTCTATTAATAAATAAGTCGTCTATTTTAATGAGAAACAAAAATGACTGTGCATAGCTATACGATCATACATGACGATCAACCTCAAGTTCAGTTTCATGAACGAACAATGATAAAGTCAGTTCAATTGTTCGGTACGGGACACATTTGATGCTTCACAGAAAGTGAGCAAATCTAATTGTAAGCCCGCAAGATATTGATTTTTGATCAGTTTGGGCAAACTCCAATTTGTCACAACCTGTGCATTTTTATTATAAATACGAAAAATATTGTTAATTGTAGCTTAAATCACAACAATAATGGGTTTAGGTAATTGGCTGTATAATCCTTTTATGACCACATCTAACTTTAGCTGCAGGAAAAATATTTTTTTTCCACTTCACCCAAAACCAAGTAAGTTAAGTAATACAGCCAAGCCCGCTTAACACATCAAACACCTACATTTTTTAATTTTTATTACTTGTATTGCATTAAAGGACGTCTCATGGAAAATGAATGTACTTCCACTTTAATTATGCCAATATTTTGTATGTTATGAATAAATGGAATTCTACAGAATGGGTAGATGAATAACACCAGTCATGATAGTTTTAAGGCGATGAAAGTGTCAAAGAAGTCTACACTCAATCTTTTGACAACCAAAAAATAAGTAGAAGTTTCGACTCCATAGAAGCTGTAGTTTGTTTTGTGCATAAAAAAAGCTCTAAATGTTTGAATTTGACGTCTTAAGTTGAATACAATTTTGACACTTTTGCGAAATGACAGATCCTAAAAACCAATCTTTAAGAGCCCCGTTGAATTTTTTGCATTGGGGTGGCGTAACAGCGCATTGAGAGCCAGAGCCTAGCTTTTGTCGCGCCTCCACTTTTTTGTGCGTGTTATAATTTGTGACACATGTGGAGGGGACCTACTGTTTTAATGCCGGTTCCGAACGCCGAATTGCGAAAGCTTTCCATGACAGAAGTACTCCAGGAGGGTTGTCAGCCGTTCGCTGACAAGAGATTTCTATGAATGGTTTAGCTGTGATCGTTATTATAGAACGTTTTTCTTTTCCGAAATTATTTATTTATTCAGCGAGGATCCTGTGCTTATTGTGATTATTCACGCACATGAATTGTATTACAAAGCAAAGGCTTTGGCTTTCAACAGAATGGAACGCCACACACTTGTTATTATAAGTATTATTATTATTGTCTGAAGCAAGTTAAGTTCAGTGTAAGGTTTACTCCACGGGGTCTGAAAACAACATTATTATTTATGTAGTCATGTCACATTGTCACATTCATGTTTGATCCTTAAACCAGAAAAATCGGCGTCAACTGTATTTGATTGAGAGTTATCAAAAATTTGTTCTCCTTAAAATCTATTGAATTTCATTGGAATTTAAATTTCGTTCAAAATGCCAAAATGTGAAGCTATAAAATTAAAAATAATCAAACAAGTCAGGCTATGAACTAGTAATCGCTGCAGCACTCATACACTTTTCTCACAGCTCCATTAAGGTAGCATTTAAATCCTAGACAATAGGAGGGGGTACAACAGCTCTTTTAAGCCGCAGTGCAAGTGACTCAATGACACTCCCCAACTTCTTCAATTCAATTTAGTTCGTACAACTCACTAAATTCAATTTCAGTCGAAAATTTAAATTGCAAAACTTCTATCAGCCTCTGCAATGGCAATACTTTTCCCTCCACAACGAATCGTGGAAAATCAATTTTCCTCATAACGGTAAGAACAAAGATAACTAAAAAGAAACAACATCTCATGTACTCACTTAAGATAGACCTCAGGATTAGCCAGATAATTAGCCCAATCAGCCAGATAGAGTGTTGCCGCCTTAATCCACCGACGACGGAACGATTGATTGTTGAGTGATTCGAAAAGTTTGTCGTAATCCACTTTTCCGTCACGACCTTTAAATCCCTAATTAGCCATAAAATTGAAATAAAAAATAAAAAGAAGAAAATTAATTTTTTGTAGGTCACTCGTTTAAAGGAGAAATCACATGCAAACACAAAGCCACCAGACACAGACACATCTGCAGAGCCACATCCACAAAGAGATAGATAAAGAGAAAGAGAGCCACCCACTCTCACAACACCAACCTTCAAAATAGCGTTCACTCCAGATTTCTGGTAAAGCGCATCGGCCAAATCGGAATTCGAAAAGTGATCCCACAGCACATGGATGTGCTCCAAGTACGGCGGAAGCACCCATGCGTGGTCTTTGTGCTTCTCCTGGGTACGTTGGCCTTCTGGTCCACTGAAGGAGCTAATCGCTTGCATAACCATCGGCAGCAGACTCACGAAGCCATTATCTTGGTCGACAACGTTGTTGTTGTTGATCGATCTCTTCTGCTGCTGGTGTTGCTGTGGCTGCTGCGAGCCCATGAACATCGACGCGATCTGCAGAATCGAGTCCAGTCCGATGCCGGAGTCTTGCTGCCGTCCGCCAGCTTCGCGCCTGTGCCGCGATCCAGCGTTGTCTTCCGCATCGTTATTCGTGAACATCTCGATGACGTTGCCGATGATGGACGGATCGAATCCGCCGCCACCCGAATTTCCGCCTCCGTTGGCGTTAGCCGCCAGGAGGCTGCCGAGACCGGAAATGATCTGCATTGCTCCCGATCCGCCAGCGGACTTTCCCGTACTGGCGTCATTGTTCGCCTGCATGAAGGAGCCGATGAGGGAGGCCACGCCGGCCAGGCCAGCACCGCCACCGCCCGAGCTGCCACCCTGGCTGTTCAACGCTTCCTGGATGAACACCGAGGCCATGTCGAGCAGCGGGTTCGAGTCGTCGGATCCATCGCGGCTCGGTCGCTGTGTCGTGTGCCCGGAGGACAGGCTGACGCACAGAAACGCCAACGGGAGTACCCTAATAATCCACATTATCTCGGAAATTCACTTTACTTTGTTTTTTGCAACTTCTTCTTGCGCCTAGTCGCGTATCCACGGAATATACTTTGTATCTGGCACACGCGAGGGGAGTTCGGATTCGTATCTTTCTGAGCACCGACGGTAGACAAGAGAGTTCTTAGCACACACGTCCAACTTTCGCGATAACTTTCTTCTTTCTGAGCAGTGCCTCGAGTTTGTCACTCTTCTTAAGCAGCGCTTGTATCTTTGAGTTCTTTTTTCCAGAGTCGCTTCCAGGTAAATGATCAGGTGAGAGTCTTGTCGGTGTATGAGTGTGTGGAAGGCGGCGTATACACTCCACACACACAGGGCTTGATTATGTGAGTCAGGTAAACTTCACTTACTTTCTTTGCTTTGATACCGAAGAGGGCCAATAAAGCAGCCGAGTGATGACAATGCCAAAAATTCTTTTTCTTTCCTACAAGAGAATTAAAATTTATTTATGATTTCGCAGCCAGGAAAACGACGAAGTGGTTCTTGGAAGCAGGGGCGGGGAACAGGTACTTGTTTTCGTTTTTTATTCAAATTGCATCGGGTACCTGTTGGCGGAGCCTTAAATCGGCGGAAAGGATCGTATTGGACTCATTAGAATGGCATTTCAAGGAAGGGCCCATCAGTTTGCGATACGATTTCAATTAGGTCCGACGACAGAGTTGAAGGAAATCCAGTCGGGAAATGGATTTGCAATGATTTAGAGTGCACATATTTCTTCCGAAAAGAGTCAGACAGTTGAAGGGAGTTTTATGAGCAGCGACTGGCCATTAGGCCTTTAATGGGATTAACGTTCTTGTCAGTGTTTATCTGACACAAGGAAGAAAGTGGATTTTGGAGATTAGGCGTGAGAAGTGCTCAGCTGAACAATTACGCTGATGACCTGACGTTTGTTCTTAATAACGACGTCAGTCGAACTTTGAGAAAAAGCATTCAAGTCAGCCGTAGTCATCTTGCTTCTCTTTTCTCCACTTAAATAATTCAAATTCGAGTTAGAAATCATAGGAAATGAGGGTAACATAAGAGGATTATATGATCAAAACGACTTCACGAGAACGCAGAACGTTCTTTTTCCTCCAATGCATTGGCCATAAGTTCGCTTTCGTTGCAAATCCGATTTCGAATGAGCCTGCAGTCCAGTGCAAGGTGCTTGTCTAGCAAAAAAAGCTACTTGGATTACGGGCTTTATGTATTTAATTCTTCCAACCTAATACAGTGAACTCTTAATAATTCAAACCTCCATAATTCGAAAACTTCTGTAAATAAAAGCGTTCTCACAGTCCCTTAAAAAAACCTCTTCATATAATTTAATCTTTAATGTTAATGTAGTAAACTAGCACAAGTTGCGAGACCTTCGACTCGAACAACTTAATAAACTCTTATTCTTTATTTAAAGGGGTAATTCAGAAAAGTTATTAAGTAGTAATACGAAGCAAGTTTGATAAAAGAACGACTTTTTGCATTTTCCTTGCTGTAACATAAATATGCAGCCAAACATCCACCATCGCTCCCAAATTTAAAAGCTGTAGCCACTTTTCTAAACCATTTTTTTCAAACTCAATATAAAAAAAATAGCTAAATGTCAAGAGATTTAGTTCGAAGCAAGAGAGCATGAGTGTCAACCAACGCCCGTTTCAGAAAGCCTACTCAATATGAATCCGTCCCTCGGGTCATTTTGACCTAGGCGACTGTAGTTTTACTTTTTTTACTGCAGCGAACCATGTGATCAATTAATTTTTTTTTTTACATACAATAACTAAAGTTACTTTATTTTAAAACGGTATGTCTCATATTTTAGAACATATTTGAGAAAAAAGACTGCTGCTGATTCAAAAACTAACGGCCGAGGAACAGATGAAATTTAAAGAATTAATAAAATTATGAAAACGGTGGGTCATATGTTAAAGAAATAAGTTAAAATTAAAATACTATTTTTAACACAAAGTTAATTTTTCATTCAAAAAGATATAGATTTATTAAACTCAAGTATAGCGATTCAAAAACTTAGACATTGCCTAAGTCGACAATTTGGAAGAAATATCATAACTCTTTAGTTTGAAGTACGTAGAAAATTGTAAGCCAATATTATTTTTTAGAATATTTGCATAAATACACAAAATTGGCAAATTGATGAAAATGCAGTTCACGTTGTTCTAAAATATTCACCAAGAGTAATAATTATGCTTAGGTTTCTGCCTGCATATTATTTTGAATTTCTATTTCTATTCTGTAATTTTTGAAATCTTAAGCTTTATTGCCGAAAAAGTATAACTTTTTTAGGAAACTTAAAGTCACAATAGTACTGATTCATTGATCATTGAAAATTAGAACCATGCTTGTATTATTAGCAAGATCATGTAGTAAAAAGTAGCTATACTTACTGCCACACAAGTGATGATTTTTACCTTACATTTTTGATAAAAATGAATGTCCAGTCCAATCAGAAGACGACAAGTATGTTCGAAACAAGTGATAGTTCAGCATAAAAGCGATCAGCCATTTGAATCTCTCAATCGTTAAGATCTAACTAAAAAGCAGCCATATATGGCTTTTGATCTTTAACCGCCAACTAGAAGAAGATGGATTCCACCATTAAGATTAGACATTTGTTTATATGTTTTAAACGATTTTTTATTTGTTTTTTGTTATTGAAAAAAAACCGCAGTCAAACTGAACAATGCGCATGACGAGAATGCACTGCAAAAATTATAAAAACAATTGTTTATTTATTACTGGCTAAAAAATAATTCAACAACTAATTTGTTTTTCCTTTAGTCAGATTTAGAAGAATATTTTCTTTAGTAGCATTCAATTGTTAATGTTTAATTGTGACTGTGGAATTCAAGGCAGGGTGCGTTTTTGGCAGCATACATACAAGACCGAGATGTAAAAGATTAAAATCTTTTGACTTTAAAAATCAATTGATTTTATGCTTAAGATTTTTCAATTCGAAAATTAATTTTGCTAACCAGACTTTAGCATTAAAATCTTTCACTCTCTCGACTGGAGCAGTCTTCAATACCAATATTTGATTGCAATCAATTGAATGCAGTCTACAGACTTGCATTCTACAGACTCGCATTCAATCGATTGCAATCAAAAGATTGGTCCAATCAAGACTTTTAAAAGAATCAGAATGCCATGTATGGCAGAAGTTAAAAATTTAAAATAAAAAACAACTTTTAATATTTTGTCATTGGAACGTAGTGGGGGCAATAGAGGGTTTACGCTCTACGCTTGTTTGAGCAGGTTTGCCCAAAAGCTAACTTCTTGTCTATTCACAGATTTCATTTAAGAACCAGCGTTCACAGTCTGCGCAGATGGGAAGGAGATCCCAGTGATGCTTATTGCTTTGAATACAATAGATTCACCAAAACTGTTCACTTTTGAAACAGTTTGGCTAACTACAGGCCAAGAATCATGTAAAGATCATTATCATCATGTGAATTGAAGCACTTAACCAGTTTGTTAAACGTAACTCTCTCTCTAACATTTCCTCGAACAACCATTTAGTAAAAGGAACTCATTCGTATCTCTACTTTATCGTCTTAGAGTTACGTACCTTATTAGGCTGATCTTTTGATCTGATTTATGGTCAATAATCTTCATTTTTAAAAGTTGGTTGTGATAAAGCCAACAAACTTTAACAAATAGAATTTAGAGCACGATGAATATGAAACAAACTAGTACAATTTATGCATGGGGTGGAATTCGTATTTATCTCAAACTCTAATCCACTTGAACTCATTTGCTTTCCACTTTCAAGGCCTCCCACTCTATCGTCTCATAAATCAATCAAAGCAACCCTAAACATTTTGAGCTTTAGTCGCAATAACTTTGAATTTATCTTAACTAAATTGTCGTCTGCGAAACTTTATTATTTTCCAAGTGAAGGAGAATAAAAATGTTCCACTTTTTTTCTTGCATGGGCTATCGCGCACCATCCCCACCTCGCACGCGTTCAATTAAAGTTATGTCTGCATCCCGCCACGACTGATTTTTGATTAGCTAACATCAGAAAAAAAAAAAGAAGAATTCGTATTTTGGCACATACTCCCGCAATGTGTGGTAAAAGTTTCGTTTATGACGGTAAAACAAATCGCGAAATAACCGTTTTATTGTCACGTCAGTGTTTGTGTTAACGTTGACTAATTTCTGTCTCGATTAATTGCGTTTAATTGGATTTGTGGGTCCCAATCAATTGCAGCACATATTGCTTTTGTATTTATGAGAATCATCTGCATTGTTTTAAGCAATCTCTAGATTTGGATTGTAAACAAAACAATTGCGATTGTGGGCCTCGTTATGCAATAAATAAAAGAGTCAGAGTCGTTGGCCAGATGATTGAACGGGTGTTAAAGAAACTTGAACGATAATTGGTGCTAATGAAAAATGTTTTATGAACTTTGAGGGGAGTATTTTATCTCATCTGAGGGGTTTTAAGCGGAAAACAGAACAATCAAATTACCCTCATTTTTTAGAATCCGCTTTTCATACCAAACTCTGTTTGCTTTAGATTTCTAACTCCAGTTGAAATTCATCAGGAAAACGTTAGCTATCTCGTGTTAGGCTGCAACACAATAAGCTTAAAGCTGACAATGTTTTAATATATGCAGCTTAAGACAAACGTTTTCGATTAAAACTCCGTCTGATTTTTAAAAACCCTTAACATGAATACAAATTTGTTTATTGCTGTTGAAAGGTGAATTTAGATAAGACCAAATCTTTTATAGTTTTTACAAGAAATTCTGTGACTGTATGTTGAGATTTGAAGATTAATTTTTACCATTGAATTACTAACGAAGAACACGATCATATTGCTTAATCATTATAGTCTAAGAGCGCACAGTGAGCTTTTGGCGTGGTGGTATAACCCATACTATATCCACATGTAGTTTTTGGTAGAAGACATCAAATCGAGAAATCTGGCAGCGATTTGACGCGATTGAGGTTAGTAATTATAGGTTGAAATTTTCAACTTGAAAACGAGGTTTCTACTTCTGGATTTTGTATATAGCCACTTAAATGAAAGATTTGCTCATCATTCGATCACAAAAAACATGACTTGAACGCGCGACCAAACCCTTGCCAGGCGTCAAAATGTATCTTGAAATCATGTTTTTTTTTATTATTATTTCAAACTTAAGATGACATAAAATAAAAATTAACAAAAACGGAATAAACTCACAAATTCAATGTCACAGATTATTTGACCCAGATATATAATATAAAGTGCTGTACAAAAATGGATACACAAATCAGCTAATCATTTTTTGTAAATAAAACATCTCCCCTTGACCGATTTCAATGATTTTTGTCATTTTTTTTTGCTTATTTCATTTCGAAAAAAAAAACTATGAATCTGAAAACTGAAAACTGATCGCTTCAATACAACAATTAAAATTCAAAAAAAGTGCATCTATGCTCAACTATCCACTTTTATATGTTTAGATTGCGTGCGATAACTTTGTCCCCAAAAATTGATAGTTGTTTTTTTTTATAGTGCTCAAAACCAAACATTTTGTACTATAGGAGGGGGTCTATCTCACCCCAATTGAAAGAAAGGAACAATTTAAAGTAAAATCAATCAACATGAAAAACAAATATGAAGAAAAAAAAACAATGGCAACAACTAAAATAAAGTACTATACCAATTTTGAAAGCTAGAAACCTGTTCCTTAAGCCTAATTTAACTTAAATTATTCACGTACATAGTTTCTAAAAAATTCGTTAATTCGTTCGTCGTTTTACTTTTTTCGAAATTATTGAGTTGCATTGCTGAATTGGGGCCTTATCGTCAATGCTTAGATAAATTCTGCATCGAACACAAACAAATCGAATGGTTTTATTTCTTCTAGTATTGGAGAAAACTCGAACGGGCCACCCACTTTTTAAAGAAAATTTAAAATTACTATTAGTGCAAGGCAAGACTGCTCAAGACATCGATGTCGTTGGGCTGTTTTTGTAGACAGCATATATTTCGTTTTGCCTTCATTAACTGCAAGACCCATCTTAGCCGTTTCCTTCTCGATGCTCGCAAGTGCTCCCCTGATATCCCATTGTGTCCCTCCGACACAATATGTCAATATCATAGGCAAATGCGAGTAGTTGCACAGGCAAATCTGAGTTACGCACGACCTTTTCGAGAATGGTGTTAAGGAAGTCGCATGACGGTGCATCGCCTTGTCTAAAACCTTTCTTGACATCGGAGGTCTTAGTGAGGTCTTTACCGACCTTGACAGAGCAACGGGCGTTCTCCATCATTAATCTGCAAAGACGGACGAGTTTTGTAGGAATTCCAAGATTAGACAATGCGCTCGACTCTATAAATACTGTCAAACGCGGCCTAAAAATCGATAAATAGGTGGTGAGTATCGATCTGCAATTCCTAGGTCTTCTCCAAGATATCAGTCATTATAAATATCTGGCCATTAGTGGATTTTGCTGGCCATCACTTGTATAGGAACGTGTGTGTTAATTTAAAAAAAAACATGCTTAACAGACTTAAAGGGCTATAAGTAAAACTTAATTAAGGAGCTCACTTTAATCCAGTATTCTAAAAGGTGCGGTTTTCTTAATTAGATTGTAGCTGCATAATTAAACACAGATTTTAACACTTTTACTGATTCTTTCCAAGATCTATTACTTACTTACTTATCAGCTAGCTACATGGTCTTCTATCGGCCAGTGATCTGTACTAATCGCTACGATTTTAGCCATATCTGTGCGAGTCCTGTTTAGAAGGTCGTTAGTTTGTAATATGTTGTACTCCTGCCAAGTCTCCATAGATACAGCACAGTTGGTTAAGTGAGACCATCTGGGGTTAGCCCTTTCCAAGAAGTGAGTTTCAATTCGACCTTTTACTAGCCCAAGTGGAGTGTGTACCTCCATAGCTTGCGAGGGCGGCGCCGTGTTTGGCCAGTCAACCCTTGACTGCCAATGGAAAAATAATGTGGGTAATTGAAATAATAGGAGCCAGATATTGATGGGCACTGAATTTAGCAGAGTTTGCCATCAATACTGCCAAAACAGTTTAGAAACTTCCAGCGCCGATTAATTATCAATTGGAACATTTTGAAGGTGATCAGTTGTTGGCTTAGGCACACTATATTCACCTACAAGTGGTTCTCAAATGATAACACTTATAAAAATGTCGTTTTCACAACTAATCGCTCAGCGATGACGTTGAGTGTATGGCCACCTATCGCGCAGGCTCATCGCTCATTGCGTGGCCGCAGCATTAGCCAGGAAGTTTCAAAAATCTAAGCTCCCATCGAATATTTCGCCTGTTCATTAAGCATTTCTTCTGCTTTAATTGTCAGTTTTCAACGGAGAGCTATGTCTAACCAGTTAAGAAGCATCTCTATTGGACGCATTGGCGCACTCTGATTGCATAAGAGTAGCTGTTTCATCGACTACAACGGCTTACTTACAACAAGCAATTCACAGCAACACTTAGCCAGTAGAATCTTCAAATCCGAGCCTCCAGGTACGGGAAAAAGGTAAAGACTGAAGTATCAGTATAAAGATCGAGCATAAGACAAATTGATCTCTCAGACTAGATCCTGGAAGTCACTTGACGAGATCAAGAGCAATTAGTTGTAGACTTGCTGCTAAGTCAAACGCTTTGTATACATTTCAAGATGAAGTGCTCAAAACCTGAACTATGGCAAGTTTAGTAAAATGTTTTTCGCAGAGTGCCAAGTCCAGTTTTTTTGCATCCTCTGCCATTGTCTCGTCCATTGTCTCGTCCAGCCTTTCGGAAACCTACATTAGCGAAGTTCAAACTCCAGACAACCAGCCTGACCTCAATTCAGTGGGAGGCCATTAAAGTCACCGAGCTCACTGTCTAAAGTCCATTAATCCACCCCCACCAACAAAAACAAAAAAAAACCTGAACAATCCTCTCATTGATGCCGATGCTAAACGCGTTTATAGCCTCAAGTGGCGCAGGAGGAACCACATACCGAAGCAACTCACTGCCAATGTGAATGGCCCCAGCGAGCAGTCTGAAGAGATTGTTTCCTGGAAAGCCCCTTCCATAAGCCAGTTCTTGTTTTCGTTGCTCTTTGTTTTTCTTTTTTTTTTGTGTTTTTTTTGCGCTCTCTTCCACTCGACGCACTGCAAAGTGCAACAACTCCAGCGGCAGAATCCAGTTTGGCTGTTTTCCTCCACACACGGTCCAAACTTTCTCCCAGGTGCATGCAGTTTCCTCGGCTTCAGCGACGTGAAATTCACATCATTCGACGTCCACCGTTAGATTGAAACGTTGTGCTCCAGTGCGCGTATTCCCAAAAAGCTGGCACGAAGAAAAAATGAATATAACATTCAGGCAGCCAGAAGAGGAGATTACCAAGCGGATCGACAGCCTCTTTCCGATACCGGGATGCTTCATCAAGGTGAGTCCGGGTGACGTGATTCTGCCGAAGAAGTACGAGGAGCTCGCTGAGTCCATCTGGAGTCTTCCGGTGTATGAGGACGACACGTGGCTGGTGTCCTACCCCAGGACTGGTGAGTGGATTTTTTTTTTTGGGTTGAAATGGGCACATTCACTTAGAGCGTCTCCTTGCAGGATCCACGTGGGCCCAGGAAATGATTTGGCTGCTGTCTAACAAGCTCAACTTTGATGGGGCCAAGGAGATCCTCCAAGTCCGCTGCCCGATGTTGGAACTAACAGCGCTCTTTGGCGAGGACCACTCCGAGTGGGTGTCGTAAGTTTGTTCACGAACTTTCAATATTCAATTAAAGCACATCTGAGTTTTCAGGGCAGCCTTAGGCAACACGGTGGACTATGTTCGGAACATGCCGCGTCCACGGTTAATTCGGTCTCATCTGCCGTGGCATCTGCTTCCCAAGGAGCTCGCAGTCGTCCGTCCAAAGGTATTGTAAACCCTTTCAATCGCGCTGCTTTTACTCTGTTTTTTGTCCCTCAGGTAATCTATACTGCCAGGAATCCGAAGGACCTCTGCGTGTCGTACTTCTACTACTGTAAGCTCATGCACGCCCTAAAGGGCACCTTCGACGACTTCTGCGAGCTTTTTCTGACAGACTCGGCCCCAGTGGGACCGTATTGGAACCACGTGATTCCCTTTTGGAAGAAGCGAAACGACCCAAACATCCTGTTCCTTAAGTACGAGGACATGAATCGGAACCTACCCGGAGTTCTGCGGAGATGTGCCGAGTTTCTGGACGTGGATCTGACAGACGAAGGTCTGGACAGGGCTTGCGACTACTTGGGTTTTACGAAAATGCAGTCGAACCCAGCCGTTAACTTGGACCACTTGATCCCGGACGGGGTGCCTGAAAACGGCAGCGAGGTGAAGTTTATTCGAAAGGGAAAAGTCGGTGACTGGAAAAACAATCTCTCTACAGAGTTGTCAGGGCGGTTCGATGAGTGGGCTAAGAAGCATTTCGGTGGAACGGATTTGGATTTTGATTACGAATAAAGACGGATTGGGTGAATTTTGGTTGATGTAAAAGGCTTGCGTTTTAGTTTTCCTGTGACGTTACGAGGTCAATAGGATGTCCAAGTGTGGACTGGAAAACAAGGGTTGTGGTTTACCATTGACACATATTTTGAATGAACTTTAGAAATCTCTAAACTGAGTAGCCCGCAAACAGAGTCCGAAACGATTCCTTAGGTTAGTTACTTGAGGGGTCTTAAAAGTCAAGACCTTACATCCGGGATCCGAAAACATTCGATGAAAGATTAAAAAAAGACAAAAATTACTTAAAGGTTTAGGATAACTTCCCTTTTTTTACATTAATTCTCTCCAAAGCCCAACCCCCTGCAGTTCAAAGTAGGATCTATCAAAATAGGACTATCAAACCGATCTAATCCTAATTGGGGAGATCATTCACGCCTAGATCTTTGAAGTGAAACCGCATGACTTTCTTACTGTGTTACAATCAGGACTTAAATAAAGTTTGCTCTGTTGTTTATTTCAACCAATAACTTAATTATATTTTGTGTAAGAAAGCACGAGAACTTCATTCATGTTTATGAGCAATCTCTAATAAATAAACAAAGAAATAATCTGCGTAACAGACCATACACGACCAGAGCTTTTACGCGCCGCCACTGTGTTGAGCAATTTCCAATACCTGCTTAAAAAAAGATTAGTAATACTAAGACTCCAATTAAAAAGCTTTAATCATGTCCTCGTACAAAAGATACCATTAAAACTGAAAACATTCTTTTGTAAACCCTTCTTCACAAAACTCATAAAATCAAACACCACCAATCTACTACAATCTATTAAAGAACAAGCAACACTATACCACCCTGTTAATTTGATCCAGTTGACATTCCCTGAAAACTGACAACAATAAACAAATGTCAAAAACTACACCTATAAAGTTTTTCCTCCTACTGCCGAAAAACAAAGTCGTATTTTATAATTATTTGGATTTATTTTTGTCGTGAAAAGTTTTGTTCATCTGTAAATTAAAGAAGCGAAATTTTGTTTTCATGGAGTTTCTCTAATAGTCGTATCGTTTATTTTATTTGTATTTTTGTGGAATAAATCAAATGTCTTGGGTCGTTTAAAGTTGCATCTGTATTCATTCAGAAAATTCTGTTTAATGTGCAACTCAATGACTTCCCACACAACAAAAGGCTTATTTAATACACCATCGTCCCAACATGCGTTGATATGCAAGGTTAAGAATCTTAACTATGACCTAGTTGAGGAATGCAAAAGATGCCTCGAGGGTAGTACGCTACCAAAGAATCTCCGCGAGGAGCTCGAGAGGTATGTGGTCACTGCATGGACTCTGCGTCAGAGAAAGTAGGAAAAAACTTATGTGTCTACCTTTAATTTGCAGCTTGTCGCGGGACATGCGAAGAGAGGTGGTGAAAAAAGTTCGCAATGGATGCGCACCACTCTTCATTGCCTGCAAGAGAGGTTGCGTTGAAATTGCGGAATATTTGGTAACGGTTTGCGAGGCGGATATCGAACAACGGGGTCACTATGAGGTGCCCGAGGATAGGTCCTTTCACTACGTCACTCCGCTGTGGTGTGCCGTTGTGTCGGGAAGGCTTCCAGTTGTGAAGTATCTCATCCGAATCGGGGCGGATATCAATGCCCCGTCGGATTCGGGCTCCACTCCTGTGCGGAGTGCCTGCTTTATGACACATTTCGAAATTGGTAAGTTTCCAAACAGAGCAGCAAGCCTCTGACGGACACGATTCATTGCAGTCCAATATCTGGTTGAGAATGGAGCCGACATCAAGCGGCCGAACATGAACGGCGGTACATGCCTCATCAACTCGGTGCAGTCAATGCAACTGTGCCTGTATCTGATCAAGAAGGGAGCCGATATCAATGCAAAGGACATCCAGGAGAAGACTGCACTTCACTATGCCATCCAAGAGCACAGGTAAAGTCACCCACCACATGAAGGACAGACACTCCTGGTCACTGCTCTATTTCTAGACTCGAGACAACAAAGTTGCTAATGGAACACGGCGCGAATCCGTACGCCAAGAGTCGGTATGGAGATGACGCATTAAGGACGGCTTGTCTGAGGGGAGCTCATCAAATATTCGACTACCTAAAGTCACACTGGCAATTCTCTGTGGAACGTCTTGCGGAAGCCCACGAATTGATAGGTTAGTCCGCCGCGTAACTCGATTGCGAGTGGCGAGATATTTTTAGAATTTTTTTCTTTTCTTGGCTATGGTGTCGAGGTTGCATCTGGCGACCTTGAATTATTTCCTGCATCGATCTGGTGCTCGAATTCCGATGTAATGTGTCAAACTGTTGTGATTTGCACGTCGAGACTTTATTAGGAGGTCGATGAATGACGAGTAAATGAGTCGTGGGTTAATAATTAGATGGTCGTGGGGATGTTTATCTTTACTAGCAAAGTAATGTGAATTTTATTTGGTTTTAAGTTGTTTGTCGCTTAAAAAACCGACATGTTTGGTTACGTCGCTGACATTTAAACAGCCATCGTGATACATGATGAAATGTGAGGCCTTTCAGCGACATGAAACGTCGTATGTCTAGCCACAAAAGAAACTTACGCTATTTTAACTTCGCTTTTAAGTCTGCGGTTGTTTTATAAACCACAGACTTAGTTGCTGAATCAAAATTTCAGTGCTGTAATCAAAATATTGCCGTATACATTTTTTAAAATCGAAATTTGCGAATAAAAAAAAAATAGGAGCTTCTTTGAAGTGAGAACATTTTTCTATTTCTACAAAAATGGAAAATAAATTAAGATTTTCGACTTCTAGTTAGAACACATAGGGTAGACTGTTTGATTAGAAACTCTTTTATTTTCTCTTTTGTGTTCAGGAGATCATGACTGGTCAAAAAATATAGGTGTGTGCCCTTTGTTTGCAATAGATCATAATATAAACGGTTCTGAAGGAGTAACAAAATGGCATAAAATTCTTTGGAGCGACGGAACTAAGATTAAATTATTCTCTTCAGTCAATGAACGTAACGTTAGGGCACCAAAAGGAAAGAAACATTAACCACGCTATACCATGAGAACCGTAAAACATGGAGGGGAAATATAGTATCGGTCTGTTTTTTGTGATATTTTGGCGGCCCTGTATATTTCTTATTAATGACACCAAACAAAACATTGCTATAGGGTAATTTTAAGAATATCATTGTTACGAGATTTACTAGCAAACCAAATGAATTAAAACGGAAATTAGATATCTGGATTTGCTAGCAAATGTGGCAGAGACAATAATTTGTTTGCAGTTTGAAACATCGAACGCCCGCGCACAAGTGGGAGACGCATCGTAGGGTAAATTAACAATGTAAAAATAAACAACAAATGAATTGGAACATAATTAATATCAAAACAATACTAAGCAAATTGCATATTGGCTTACGCAGATGACTTAGACATCTTCGGACGAAGTGAGCAAGCTGTATAAAACTTCTTCATCCAGATCAAGCAGGCGGCAAAAAACCTGGAGCTGCACATAAATGAAGGAAAGACAAAGTGCATGGTGGCATCGTCTGCGAGAAATGTTAGAAGAACAGTCAAGGTAGCGGAGCACAAATTTGAAATCGTGCAATCCTTCAGCTACCTAGGGTCAGTATATAATAACATGAAAGAAGAAATACGTGGGCGGTTACTTAAATCCAACAGAGCCTACTACAGTCTTGCAAGGCTTTTCAAATCCAAGAACCATACCATGAATTCAAAATTACTGCTATACATGGGCCGGACACCGGTTGTTGCGCCGATGATAACGATGATATTCTCAAACAGTCATGTTTGCATTTGCCTCGGAAAATAAGGGTTTATTTTCAGCTATCGTCTAAACGATTAGCTTTCGAAAATACAAAAAAAGGAGTTTACCTTCACAAAATAGAACCAATTACTCATTTCAGTATCTAATATCGCTCCATCTTCCAGGTTCAACATTTTTAGACGAGAATAATGAAACCCGGGTGGCAATACTGCACTGGCGTCTAGCCCACCACATTCGCCTCCGCGTTACTCACTACATCGGTAAGCAGGACAGTCCGGATTAAAGAAATTCACTTACTTCAAACTTCTCCTTTTCCAGAGAAAACACCGAAAGTTCCCCTACGCCCCGCGTACGGCAACGCCGTCGAATTCACAACTCTCGAAGAGCTTGACAACATCGCCACCGACATAGACGCCATGAGAATCCAAAGTCTTTTGATCTGTGAACGAATCCTGGGTATCCAGCATAAGGATATGCTCTTCCGTCTAATGTTCCGAGGAGCGTCATACGCCGACTCGCTTCGTTTCCAACGTTGCATCGATCTGTGGCGTCTCACACTTGAGATTCGAGTGAATAGCTTTTCAGTTCTTTACTCAGACACGTGCTTCACGGCACAAGCACTTGTTCGTCTCATGCTGGACTTGTACGAGCGACGAATAGAATCATTGGAGAACGAGTACCAGGATCATAATGTTCCAATATTCAACGATGTGCTTGGAGTTTTTAAGCTGCTCACAGATAACATTAAAGAAGCCCAAGAACTTTTGCAAATTCGTCCAGTATTTCGAAAGCAGCAGGAGAACTTTGACAGAGTTCTCAAGTGTATCGTCCACCTGATTTACTTGTTGATTCGAACTGCAGAATCGCAAGAAGAGAATGCGACTTGCAGACGAGTTGTGCATGAGTTGGTGCGCTCGAATATTCGTAGTGCCTGTACGAATGATACGCTGCTGCATCTCTGCGTGTCACGACTGAATGTAATCAAGAGTGGCTATTTTGGGGATGATGTTAACTTAAAGGTAAAGCGACGGGTGATTTGTGTCATTCGATAATGAGTTCATTTTCTTCTGTCTCTTCCAGATTGTCTTCCCTAACGCTGACGTTATAAAATTACTTGTGAGCTGTGGCATCGAAATAAACGCGAAAAACGAAGCAAAGTCAACACCGTTGCATGTCGCCGCTCTTCCATACAACTATGACAATAACGTAAGTAGAATTGGGCGGCTATAAATGTGGGAAAATGATTGTGTTCATTCGCCAAAGTCGGTAGAGGTGTGAGAGGTAAACGCTGACTTCTAGTTTCAACCCTTAAGCAAAAGTGAACTCTGCTGAGTTTGCCTGTCGACTATTTTATTTAGTAACATCTGGTACAGGTGCATTCTGTAGAAATTGTGACTGTAGCCACATCTGGATAGCTGATGCAAAGTCCAATGAACACTTGAAAACTAATCTGCAATGCACTTAACCGTGACCACATTTGGATATCACTAGCAAAAAATCGTTCATGAACGGGTTAAACGTGTTGTCGTATTAAACGACACCTTAGACACGGGTATACGTATATTTAGCTATATTGCGTAAGCACAGTGTAACAGCCTATTCACGTCTTCTACAATGGCTACAAAGCTCCAAATTTCAGAATAGGACCAGATGTCTTTCGAAGAACTCGTAAACTTACGTACGTGAACCCATGCACATCCTTACAAGCATTGTAGGCCGTGAAGACTCATCTGTAATAAGGGAATTTTTTTCTTACCTCATCTAACCTTATTTTTTTCCACTTTCAGATAATCCTCTTACTTCTTGACAACGGAGCTGATTTAGACCAACCGAACAAGTCGGACGAGCGTCCATTCAACATAATCGCCAGCAACCCAGTCAACAATATCCCACTCATGAACTACATCAGCCTAAAATGCCTTGCGGCAACGATAATCAACAAATACCAGATACCATATCGTAATCAAATACCAAAAGTATTAGAGGACTTTGTGAAAGAGCACGAAACGTAAAAAAGCAAACAATATAACAAAAAACTCAAATAAAAACCCATAAAACAAAATAAAATTATTGCCGCGAAAAAGTGTGCAACTCAACCCATCACCACCTGCTAGACCCCAGTAGAGATCGATTGAATTATCGTATCCGTGTCCGTGTCCATGTCCATTATGTGTTTCTCCACATAGTTTGTAGATGTAAATATATACAAAAAAAAAATTAGAAATTTTAAAATTACTAACGATATTAGTATATGCTGCTGTAAATTTAAATGAGATTCTCTGTTAAGTAACACAAAAAATCCAAAAAATTACCAAAATGTTCCTTGTTTGGTCTTATTTTTTAAATATTTTATTTTGTCTTATTTATATATGTGAGCTTCTTTACATACGAAAATATTAGTATATAAACTAAAACGTGAGCTTATTTGCTAATAAAAACAAAAAAATCTAACATATTTTCACTGTCATTATTTTATTTATATATACACCCGTCGTTTAAGTTTAATAATAAAAATATATACAATATATACACGCGTTTAAATAAATGTAAAAAAAAAGTTTCAATTGTTTGTTTTTTTGCTATTATTGTGAAATATGTAGAGATTTAACGGATATTCGGTTAGTATCTGTTATCCGGCTATCCGTCCATTTTTTTCTGCGTGTACTCTATTCAGCAAAAACCGGATAGGTAAAATAAAACATAAAAATTTTACGTCTTTTATCTTTAGCTCATTTCTAAAATCTGCAACTGAATTTTCTGTCGGTTTCTCTGGACGAATTCGATCCTAAGAAAGTTGTCTTGAATTTATGGTCTAGAGAAGTTCTTATAAAGCAGTTCAGATTTTCACTAATTCCGAAAGGATATGAATTGTTTATGCTCAATAAATTAGGTGTTAAAGCGTTTCTTACTTTTGTGTGTACCTTATCTGAGATACATGAAGGCCCAAAACTGGTTACTTTCGTTATGTCTTCTAAATGTTTAAGGAGTCTTATACTCTGTTCAATTATATCCCACTGGTAAGGTGTCAAATTATTAATTGTTTTGTGGTCAGCGTTATATACATAGCCCTGCCATAAGTTATGTTACAAAGACAAAAAGCTAAAAAAAAAAAACAGTACACATATTGTATTCAAATTTGTTTCATGTATTAGACCGCAATATTTCTTACTAAAAAAATTGGCTCACTTGAAATGACTGCCTTTTGCCTTAAAACAAGCCTTAAAATGCCGTGGTCATTGGGCTATGTCGGCACGAAATAATTTTGAATGCAATGTGTTCACTGGTATTTTTTTATAGATTTTTATAGCAACAGAACTTATGGCAGGGCTAGGTAAAGAAATGGCTCGTTTCTGTTCAACTTGTTCACGTGAGGTGTGAATGCATCGCGCTGTACATATTCTGCTCTTGACAGGATGTTCGGCCAAAGAATCTACCGAATATCTACCGTATATCCGGAATATGGCAAGGATTTCCGCTTGGAAAATGCTGGCGTGATTTGGAAGTCTGTAGGATGCGAACATGTTCAGAGTGCCCGAGTAAATGCCCGCGCCAACTCCACATTCCATCTTTGAGCCGTTTGTGTAAACGCTCACATCTGGTGTGACGCCTATCCGCTTGCTATCCCAATCTGCTATGGAAGGGGTGCGTACGTCCGCGTATTTTATGAAGTCTAATTAAAGAGGAGTGAAGTCTGTTCAAAGCGTTAGGTATCGAGTCCATAAAGCAGGTGTGGCCATGATCTCGATTTCCACATGCGAGACTCTCTGAGTCTGATTGCACTCTGTGTCGCTAAGCTTTTAATGTGAAGATCAATGGGTAGCAAGTGGAGCATGACTGTCAGGCCGTCTGAGGGGGTAGTCTTCACATCTAATATAATAGAAGCTTCGATCGATCGATAAAAAAAAAACACATCGATAGAGCTTGTCTCAGATTCTAAACCATTCATTTTAAAAATTGTTTTTTTTTTATTGCCGATTCTTAAAAAAACAAAAAATATAAAACAAAATATATTTTACTTAATTCTTATTTACATCAATTGCAAAGCGAGTTTTCTTTTTTTCTTAAATAAACAAAACAAAAAAAATCTCAGTCACACAATGAATGAGTATTTTAAAACAATTTCTTTTTTTTTTTTTTTAAATTAGTGACTTTGGGGAAGGGGTCTTGGCTGCTTGTTCGAGCAGAAAATAAAAAAAATAAAGAATACGTCTCATGAACACAAACAACCGAAACAAAAAATAAAAACTTCACTCTCTATCAGTCTAGAAGTTTAAAAAAAAATTAGTCAATCAGGAGATATCTCGCTGCCAGCAGCAGTAGAAATGTGCTAACGCTCATACCTAACGGCTGGGCGCTACTCTTCACGTAATTGTCGACGATGTGAATCTTCCAGCCCATGTTGGCGTGTGTGAAGCTGTTGTAGTAAACCACGTCGGGCCAAGTGATGTTCGGCGTTATCTCAAGGACGCCTGGTTCACCTTCACTGCAGTCGTAGATGAGAGATCTGTTGAATTTCTTGAAGCTTGGAAAGTTGTCGTCAAGTCGTCGGTCGTAGTTTGGTGGGTACTTTCCGATGCACAGAGGGCCAGCTGAAGGAGAAGTGATCAAATGAGTAAAAATGCTCCTGAAATCTTCAAGACCGTCTTATTACCTGCGGTGGGTTTTGGTCGACCACGTCGTGTGAATTCAACACCAGCTAAGACACGGATCTCACTCTGTTTCGCTTCGGAGAGCCGGTCAAAACCTCCTCTTGGCTCATCTGTGATCACCATTGGGTGGTAGTACTCCGGAGAGTGTGGATTGTTGCCTCCTCTTACCTAAATCAAGTACACCACGGTTAACTACGCGTCGATTTGCTTCCACTAGCGCTTACCTTGAACGAGTAGGTGAGACCCCGCCGCAGATAGAGCTCGGGCACCATGAATCCATTCAAATACCATGCCAAACCGTTCGACACGTGGCCTGTAAAAAGAGAACTCTCACCCATGAGTTGTTTAAAAGAAGAATTTACTCAAAGTCTCCTTACCGGTGATTCCCTGATAGGCACGCAAGCCTCCAGCCGGGCCGAGAATAGCGTTGAACGTACGGATTGATCGATCAAATATCTTCACACGGTCCCAAATTTCCACGGGACTCTGCTCATTTCGCGTGAAGCTGTAGCAGTCGTTGACTGGCTCTGTTGTATTGAAATCGATGAGGATGTCACTTTTGGGGTAGATGTTGTGAAAAGCCGGCTCGTAATTGGAGTCGAGCTCACCAATGGCCCAGACCACGTAGTTGCTTTTATCCAAACGAATTTCCTTATCACCGGAATCAGCTAAAAAGGAAGGGGCGATGTAAAAAAAAGGGCGACAAAGCGGCGGATATGTGGCTTACATGAGATTAGAGTACGCCGGTAGGTGATAGTGTTGATACCATCCACTCTGCTGTAAGTGTTTAACTGGAAGCTGTCCAGGCCGCCGACCACGTCGTCGCGGCACACGCCTTTGTTCTGACCAAGAACTTGGACGCACTAAAATTACGAGAATGCACACGTTAGAGACGAAAAACTTATAACATTTTCAAACATAAGATTTCATCTTTCTCAAACACTCACCGGTGCCAAGGATGTAATGTTATAGTCCACGGAATGTCCTCGGATGTCATCGATGTACGCCACGACAACATCAGCCCCAATCATCTGGCTTGAATGCTCCGATCCGGATTGTCCGAATGACATATAATCATTCTCGCCCACCATTCCCGAGAGTTGGAAGGTGATCTGCGGCCCGAAGACCTCCCAGGCAATCTGCAGATTCTTATGCAACTGCCGGCAATTAGGCAGCGCATCGGTGTATGGAATGATCTTCACCAGCGACGGCGGGACGTTCAGGTTGTCTTCTATCAGCACAGAGCCATAGTTTTCATTGTCCGCCAGGTCGTACACACTGATCCAATCGATGTCGAAGATGGTCATGTCCCCGGGAAGCTCCAGGGTAATGGTCTCCTTGTTATACGCTCGTATCGGATCAAGACTGGAAGAAAAGGAGTTTACAAACTTTGTAATTGTGTCACGTGTTCCTTGACTTACTATCCCATCTCATCGGGAATCTTATGACCTCGACTCGACGGTTGTGCCCCTACGCCTGTCCAAAAAAACGTTCTCTTCCCAGTTCCGTCGTATGTGAAATCTGGAATCCGTATGGTTTTCGAATCCACAATCTCGATGGGATCACTGCTGACGTTGTGGCTTCGGCGTGAGAGTGCACTGCCCTTCTGCGATCTCGGCGGCTCAAAGTCCTCGGGAATATACACGTCACCGAAGTCGTTTTGATTGTTCAGGTCGTATACAGCCAGCCATTTGATTTCAGTGATTTTTTTCTTGTCTGGCAGAGTCAGGGTGAACTCCTTGTTGAGATATCGATCTAGAATGTTCGTCCTGGGGAGGGAATAGAGAGAACTCTTTTAGCCTGCAGTAATCGTGGGACATGCATGCCACTTACTTTCCATATTCATCAGGAACTATGAAACCTTGTGGACCGGGCCTGTTTGAAGCACCAGCCCAGAAAAATGTATCTGCACCGTTACCATCATAGCTGAACCCGGTTAGGAGGAATGTGTACTCGTTCACGGCGTAGACGTCTCCAGAGACCTAAAAGAGAATTGGTTTGGGGGTGAGTATGCAAATTTTGTTTGTGTATTATTGGCACTCACCTGATGATGGTAAGAGTTTAATTTTCCAAGATATTTTCCTTGATAGGGACCATCTTCTTCCTCGGCAGCATCTATGAAAGAAAAGTTCACGGTTATTTTAGTGTGTAATGTGAATGTGTGTGAAGCTACAGAAAAATAGGAACCCAAAGATTTCACAGAACAAAAATATTACTCATTTCGCAGCCGCTAAGCAGCAAAATCACCGTAAATTCTTTTAAGACAATCATTTAAATGATTCAGAGGATTCTCTTTAAACAAAAACCAAAATGACAATTTCTCTTGGGTATATATGGATCGGATTTCCATGCAAATGCATGTTTTTTTATGAACACCTTGGATGCATGGCAACTTATTTTGTCTACGTATTTCTAATTTCCTTTAAAATGGCATTTAACCGTTAGTGCATATTTTACAAATGATTTGCAGTAATGCAAAATGTAACATTGCTAAGACTAAAACTAACCAAAAAAATTTCCCGTCAATGAGATTTGTTCTTTTAAAAATGCTCCACTAACTTCAGTTGACGTCGAGCGATCTTTTTCGTTGTATAAGGCATTCTTAAGACCATATCGGCAACGTTTTGATTTCGAAAACTTT
The DNA here is from genome assembly GCA_905187475.1 of Syritta pipiens. NCBI lineage: Eukaryota > Metazoa > Arthropoda > Insecta > Diptera > Syrphidae > Syritta > Syritta pipiens. Next base: position 30,081,644 of record LR994572.1, on the reverse strand, counting down.
AAGAAAAATTTTGCAGTCTATGCAAATAAAACTTTTCAAAATCAGAACAATTAAGAAATTAAGGATTTTACGCTAAGGAACGTTTACGTTAACCGTGTTTCTGTTCATTTTTTTTTTATTAAATGTTATTGATTTCGTCAAACTAATTATTAAAGACTGAAGAAAATGTGTTTTTAAATTGAAAGCAACTTAAGTTAATTTTAAGTGCATATTTTGTATTTTTAAACGTTAATCGGCAATCACATAGACCTATAGCTTCATAGTGTGTTACACTAACTCAGAGTTCCTTCAATATTAGAACAACTAGTTAGCCCTAATACATGCAGAAGGACTTGGAGTCGATAGCGTAGTCTATAAGTTGACTTACTTGCAGGCCAAACGACCACCTGAGAAGAGTTTGACCTCGGTGGTGTTTAATTAGGGCTGCCTTGTGCACAGTTTCTGAAGGATTTGATACCCCCTTCTTTGAGGGAGAGAAAGCGTCTTCAATATCCTCTATGCCCTGATGACCCAGAACCCAATATAAGGTAACCGAGTACTTGCTTGAGAGCTGCTGCAATGTCTTGTAGAAATTGCTAATCGTTTTAGACTTAATTCTCCTATTGCTGAGCGACTTAAGCGCGCCTGGCTATCAACTGTAGATAACCTGCCGTCGCTTTTAGAATGGCTACCAATTCAGCCTGAAAGATGTTGCAATTGTCTGGAAGTTTGTAGCTCTGTGCAGGTTATGTGTCGCGTCAAAGACTCTTGCGGCTACACCGTCAGCTTCCGTCGAACCAATAGAAGACATTGAATTAAATTGTCTTTTTATGACTCCTCTCGGTCTATCAGCTCCTTTCTAGAATAATCATTGCAAAGTTACGATGAAAGAAGGTCGTATGCTTCACGTTTTATATTTACATACAAATGTTTAACGCAGTCTTAAAACTAAAAGACAAGTTTTTCTATGTACACCGAACAGATTTCTATCAATGAAAACCAAATCCGAGATCAAGTTGCTAGTGGCTATATCTGAAATTGTGAACCATCAACGACAAGGCTGCACTACCATCTATCAATTGATGAGTCTACATTTCTAGACTCATCAAATCTGTGAGTCTAGAAGCTATCTAGACAAGACTCGGTACCGTCTCACAAAGCGCGCGTCAACCAAGATTGGTTAAAAAACAATGTTCCACACTTTACTTCTCCGACACAATGGATTGCAAATTCTCGGGATCCTAAACCATTGGATTTCACTGCCTGCGGTATTTTGAAGGCAAAGGTTGGGACTAAAAAATACCATATTTGGACCCCCTCAAACAAGCACTTCGCCCGGAGTGAGCCAAAATAGCGCAGAGCCACTTGCGTGCAGCGTACGATGGATTCTTCGGCCGTCTCAAGGGCATTATTCGCGCCAAAGGTGGATGTACTGAAAACTACTGACACAATTTAAAAATTTGTGTATTTTCCAATATTTTTTGCTTTGGCACAGTAAAATTTATATATGGCTTGGTATCTTAGTAAAAACGCATAAAGCCCTTCCTTGCCACAGTCAAATAATTCTTATAAAAGACAGTGCTCATATGTTTACTCTTTATTTACTCTGTAAGTCCTGTTGAACGGCAACATTTGATAGAGCCCTACAAAGATTAGAATATAGATCGTCATGACTTATGTAACGATTAAAGGACTAGAAAAAAACGTTTTTTTGAAAAGAAAAAATTGAATCCGGAACCAAAAGTAAAAGAAAAATAACTTTTCTTATCCACTCAGGTGTATACTAAAAAGTTCTGTCTATGACAACATCATCATCATCATCATCATTTTCTTTGACTGTATGATCCACTGACAGGGTCGCGGGGGCAATGCATACAGATGCGATTTCCAAGTAACTTGATCGTCCACCGCCGACTTTTAGGCCTCAGGAAATATGCCCAAGCATAATCAGGCGAATTTTAGACTTGGTCCAAGCACATCATCATGAGTCTACCGAGTGGTCGCCTCATTGACAGAATCGTATTCAACGCCTCAGTAGTCATAACGTGACCAAACCATTGAAGTATAGACCTGTCCGTTCGAAGAAGCAGCAGCTCAACATTGAGCTCTCCGCTGACAGTTGTGTTGTTCACTCTATATCGGCGAGTAACTCCCACAACAGCACAAAGAAATCTCATCTCGGCAGCTTGTACTCACGATCTTATCCCTTCGGTCATTAACCAAATTTCATGACCATGTAAGAGCTCGAATAAACACCGAGTTAAAGACCGATAACTTGACACCAGGCTCGGCTTTCCAGATTACAGATCTTCCAAGCTGTTTCACAATTAAGGCAGCTTGGCCAATCCTACAGGAAAGCTCAGTATAGCTCCTTCCATCAGTCGTGAAAAAGACCCCGAGATAGCTGAACTTCTCCACCTGCTTTAATGCGACTCTACTAACCTGCAGAGTACACTGAGCCGTTCTGGAAATAACCATAAGCTCGGATTTGCCCACATTAACCTTAATCTCAGCATCGCTACAAACGGCCACAAATCCATATAGCGCACGTTGGAGTTTCGTCTGAGAGGATATGAGAATGACAAGTCATAAGTGTGGTAGGTTACGCTCATTGTGCTGCCAACCAACTTTTGGATTCTCACAATTGAAAAGATGGGGACAACAAATTTGGATTAACATGGCCCCTACCCAAGGATGACAAGGAAAATCGTGAATTAAGATGAAGAAGGGTTCCAACTCATTTCTGACCGCCCGGCATGTTCTGTTTCTTCAAGAGATGCTATTCAATTATTTCCTTAGTTACCCAAAGGTTGAAGGAAAAGGCAGTGGAAATTGGTTTAATTTTAAGGAAAAAAACAACAATAATGACTCATTACTTTTCAAAAATATTAAATATTTTTCCATTTTTCACAAAAACACAATACATACATGAAATATTTTAAAATCTAAACAAAAATCGAACTACGTTTCTTGTTCATTCATGATTTAGTATCTTTTCACAGGTCTCCTGTTGGCTACCTGTGCTATAGAATGTCTTGAACACACATACACGTTCGGTAATGTGAAAAATCTCGCTTGTATGAAAAGTCTGAAAAGTGTATATTGCAAGACGGAGCAGATAAAGAGGAAATATGGACAGTGAAATATTCCAGCAAACACTGGCGGAGAGTCAAACGTGAGTCACGGCGGATCCAGTTCAAAGCTGGTCTTCATTTTCGGCCATCACACAAAGCATTTTCAATTATTTCAAAGGGCCATTCACAGAACCTGACCACTCCGCTACGAGTCAGCGCCACTCCCTCTCTTTAACAATAAAACTACTTCTAACTGGTTCGAAATAATCACAACATCTCTAAATCAAGCACTCTTCCACCACCAACCGGGATCACAACCAGTATTATAAATTCCAGACTCAATGCGTGACTACCACCGGTCTATCGTAGTTCAAGAGGTGAATCATCTTAGTCACGGCGACTAAGGTAATCCCCAAGATGTGCAGATTTGACGGATGGCTGCGAAGAACTAGTCACTCAAATCTCTTGTGGTTAGATTCTCCTTCCTGCTAGCCACCGAGAAACTGGATTCTTTTTTTTTTGTGTAGCTCCGCAGACAAAGGAAGTGAATGTGAGTCGCCCTCGCAAGCGAAAAATCGAAAAAAATATTCGCCACGAGCTCAGTGACCAACCAGTTCTGACAGTACGACCACCGCAAATTTACTTCACAAGAAATCCAGTTTACTGCTGCTCTGCGTATCCGGACTCTGGAGAAGTCTTTCGTTTTCGTTTCGTTGTTGTGAAGTTAGGTTGTTTTTTTTTTTTTTTGCAGGCAGACATGCTTCTCTAGCTCTAGCGTGCCAGCAATGCCTTCACAATAAAACTTGCTGGCCACTCGCGCACCGACACAGATCTACCACCACCACAGTCACCGCTTCTCAACACAAACACCAATCAAGAAGAAACCAGTGACGTGCTTGAAAGTGAAGTGAAAATTTCTCTTTTCCTCTTCGCTACGGAATTTTCGTTGGAAAGCAGACACAGGAAAACTGTACTGGGAAATTTCTCTACTCAACTTACCTGTGGATATCGAGATGACCACCAATAGGACAGCCAGGGACACGAATACCTTTAAGGGAACACGAACAAAATCCATGGCAGGGTGCTGTCGAAACTCGTTGCCAACTTGCGCCAAGCCGACACGTATAAGACTTTTTGTTTCGCTTCGTTTTTTCTTTCTTTTTTTTTTTTGTTGTGGTTTTCTGTTGGGAAATCTTAATCACTTGGACATTTTTTAAGCCACACACTTGTTCCACTGGACACAACACAATCACGGATTGGGTAAGGGAGCCACTAAAGTTCCACTAAGACTTTAATGAAAATAAAAAACAAGAAAAGAAAAACACATCCGATTTGGCCCAATACCCGATGAGTAAGGCTAGACAATTATAGAGACGTAAAGTTCCGCTCCGGACGCAGTCAGTGCTATTCTTGGACTGGTGCGCGAGCGCAAGCGCGATACCAGCTGCTTTGGTATTTTACTCTCGTTCTTTGTACGTCCGCTCGAATGCGGTGTTGGAATTTTGTTTACGTGTTTTATGTGGCTTAAAGTTCTCTTTGAGTCGGGCTCTAACAGTACACTACGGTTGTGGTAGTGGTCGGACTATAAATGTGGGGTTGATTAACGAAATGACCTGTTGATGTTCTTATGACGGTGAAGTTGAAGTAAGAGAGTTGAAGAAGAGTTGAATTTAAGAGATGCAGTGTACTTGTGGTGAGCTTCATGCGTACTGTTTTAGACTCTAAGATTGATTGAAGCGTTCTTCTTTCAGAGCTATTGAAATTTGAAACTGACTTCAACAAGTGTGTATGACAAGCTTAGAGTCCAACAATCAAGGTATCACTTGCAACAAACAAAAATTTCATTAAGATTCGGTATACCATTTATTTGTTTCTCACCAAAAATGCTGCCCATGTCGTAAATTTACCCTTCGTTGAATCGGCACCTTAACAAGAGAGTTTAAGCAAAATTAACTCTAAGAAGTATTTCCATGAGCTAACAAAACACATATATCTATGTTTCGTCAAAGACTTGGAGAACTTTTGCAAAATATGCCATTAGATACCACAGATAGTCTTAATTGTCCTTAGGTAGGACCATCCTTAAAAAAAAATCCCCTAAATAAAAAAATATTTGGAGAAGAGTGGTAAAATAAATAAAACATCATTTCAGTGTTTAACATTTCGTTTTTGTTTGTTCCTTTTTATTTTGTAATGTCAACTTAAAAAATACTCATATTATTCTCATCTCTCCATTTTTGTTTTCTTATGGTTTTTCTTTAAGCCAAACTTTAATGCTAAACTTAAAATACATTTTGTATCTTGTTAACATCTCAGATTAAAACAAAAAAAAAATGAAAAAAACATTCCAAACTAAAATAAAAAATATATATTCTTAAACTAAATTAAATTTGTTCAATTCATTTTATACCAAGCACTTTCCTCATGTCCAATGGAAGGTTCCTCTAAAATCCCTTTAAATGTAAAAATATTTATTTTGTTTTTATTCGGTTTCCTTATTTTCTAGTATTTATCAACAACATATTTTTTCTTTTATTAAATAAGCCAAAATTGTTAAAAATTCTTCTTGTTGTTGCAACAAAACAAACATCTGCAAAACAATCAAACAGACAGTCATCCACTCTCGACATGTAATATTTATTCCATTTACTTATTCAAAAAACCACTTAAATCTTAATTTAAGTTTAAATATTGTTTTTTTAATTTAAAAATTATTATCATTCATATTTTTTTGTTTGTTTTGATTTTATAAATTAATTACAATTTAGTTTTCTTCTCTGCAAATAGTTTCCCATAATGGCGTCTTATTTGTGCCAATATTTGATTTTTTTTAGTAAATTTCTTTTTAGTTAGTTTTGCAATATCAACAACTGTTGGATAACGATTTTATACTTATTAAATAATTAATACTTTAGTTTTTTTTATGTTTGGTATTCCAATTGTAGGATCTCCATATTTTGAAAATAGAAAAACACGTTTAGCAGCATTCAATTGTGTTTCGTTACGTGCATGTGTGCTGAAAGTTACAACTTTTATCCAGAACAAGAAAATTAAAATGTATGTGTTTATGTAAATAAAAAAAAGGAGTATAAAAATAGATCAACCTTATTTTTGCATTCAGCTGGAAGAGCGCAGTGAGTCGAAATGCAACGAGCAAATATCAAAGCCTGCAAATTGAATCGATGGCTTAATTGCTTTGTGCCCATTGTTAAAAGTCAATTAAAAGACTGAAGTTAAAAACGTTTTTGGCGTTTAGCATTATTTGTTTTGTTTTACGCTGTTAGCCAAATTTAAAGACCAAAATTCTATGTGAATATACCCAATACCGAAGAGAATAAAACATATTGCACCCTAACCGCCGAATTTACGTAAGCGAAATTTTAAGCAAAAATGAGTTACTGATGGAGTTCGATGGTTTATTCGATTGCGCGTCGTTCTACATTTGTTTTTTTTTTTATAAAGCAAACCAGTTAAAAATAACAGAGGAAACAAAATTTATCACAAGCGACATTAACATTTTATAAGCTCCGACGAAAAAAAACGAAAAAAAAACCTCTTCTGTGAAATTTTCATTTTGTCGCTTACGATCATTCCGCGATTAGGGCGCGATATTTAGCTTGCACGTTATTAGGAACAATAAATTAATTTAAAAGAGCTAGGCTACTAGCTATCTCCAGTGATGTGAAAAAGAGTACACATGAGAAACAATCCTAAACTACCTCTGTATGACAACTTATGATATTGTGCCCTGCGGCTTTGTATTCTCAGCAACCTTGCTAGCCTTTTTCATCAGACAGACAGACAGACATTTGGCAGAAGGATGTCGTTTGCTTTCTGCTGTCATTTAAAATATCAATTTTATTATAAAAATTTTGAATCGTTGCGTTGTTGAGTCCTAATTCTGGTTCGTTGAAGTTGTGTGCAGTCTTTTTCCTTTCCATCGCTGACCTCAAGCCACAAAGTTGGGTAGGACGGGGCTAGTCGGACCACTTTCCCCTTGAAGTCTGATTAATACCAACTTAATCATAATATACCTGAGGCTAGGATCAATTGAAAGAATGAATATCTGGGTTCTTTATGCAATTGTGAGAGATTTAAAATATGTAACCGCAGAGGTATAATATTGTCTCAAATGCGTTAAGTGGGGATTAAAGTGGGACTTAAAAGTGGAAAAATGAGCTCCATAACGGACGAAAAGCATAAATTTATAGCAGCAAATTCTACTCAAAATACAAGTAAGAAATATCCGCTATTGCAGTTAATACAAATAAAAATTCACGTGAGCACTTCTTATGAGCTTAATTTTGGCACTCTTTAAGAATGCTGCCATGCACATTAGACAATATCAGCCCCAGTTTTCTGAGAAATTGAATAGCTGAACTTACAAAAAAGACTAGTTATTCCTAGCGGGTTATTCAAAAGGCAAGTTACTCCACATTTAGTTTCACAAACATTTTGCGTCATAATTATAAAAAATAGCAAATTTTTTTAAGCGGAATACTATAATAACGTGATTCACAAAAAAAATCGGAACGTAATGTAAAATGTCCATCTTTTCTTCTCTTTAAAAATAATGAAAACTTTTTCACTTCAAAAATGTAAAACTGGTACAATGCAACTGAAACCGATTTTGCACAGATTGGTTAGCGTGTCCTTTTTATTCCTGTTTGTTCTTATTCGTGTAGTACTTTTGGTTCGTGAGAAATTCACCTGGCCCAACTTGCCTCGCTCTATGCTATAGGGAAAACGCGTACTTTCTGCTTTACAGTATTAACAAGTTTTGATTCTTGTTTATAAGCGCAACTTGATTATCGGTACAAAATATGTCATTTGCGTGGAAGTGCTGCTTCAAACCATTTTAAAATTTAACAAAAACTTTTAATTGAAATATGCCATATTCTGGCATAAGCGTATTGCGATTTGAAAGAAAAAATTTGCTCGACAACCAGACGACTTAACGATCAAGTATGATATGAGTACGACTGAGAGCTTCTCTCCCCATTGTATCACATTACATTGCATCGATACTTAAAATCAGAAAGCTTTGTTTATTATCCGACCTTTCCAATTGCCAGTACAAGACAATGACTAGTTACTTGTGAATGCAGCGACCTTAGACTCACAGATCTTTTCAAGTTACAAATAATTTAAATTTTTTAGCGTCAAACCAAAAAACAAAAGGGGAAGCAACAAAAACTTGAGCAGAGAAGACAAATAAACACAAACAAACTAATAAAAAAATAAAACAGTGTTTTCTTGAAATCCTTAGAAAAATAAAATGTTTAATGCATTTATTATTCCTTTGTTTTTGTTTTGTTTTAATTGTATATGACTCATACGATGTTCGCCATTTCTCTTAACAAATCTTCTATACAAAACTAAAACTGCGATGTAATAATAATTAGCCGAGTTTTTTTTTTGTTTGGTTTTTTATGATTTTTTTTTCTTTTTTTGTTTTTATATAAACCTACATCCTAATTATAACTATAACAAACGTACATCACCGTGTACATTCTCTATTTGTCTTTCTGTTAACATATAAAAGAAAGGCAACAAAATGAAAGAATTAAAAGTAAAATAAAATTTGTTTCTTTTTGAACACTTTTTGTTTTGTTTTGTTGTTATCGAATCATGTGAAATAAAAATACGGGAACCACAAAACATTTACATTTAAAAAAAAAACAAATTTTGATTGAATGAATCCGTAAAATTAAAAAACGTAAAATTAAAATAGAACTACAAAATTTTGCTGTTTCTTATGAAACTAAAAAGAAAAACATAAAACGAGCGCGTGTACACAATCAAATGAGTCTTCTGATCGGAGGTGATTAAAATTAAAATTTCTCATATTTATCGAATAATTTGTAATTTGTCGACATTACGAAATTAAAAAAAAAGAAAACGAAAATATAAGAGAAAGAACTTTGAGAAAACAAAAAGAAATAAAAATTAATATGTTTGTTAAAAGAAAGAGATAATGTACAGCTTAAAATAATAAACGAATTAATATGTATGCATAGTATTTATATACACATATAAATTGACTTATGAAACAATAATTAATATAAATATATATATGGCATTTTTGTTTTTTTTTTTCTTTTATTTTTTTGTTTTTGTTTTTATATATATATGTATATATATATAATAAATATAAATCTTTTTTTGTTTTGTTTTTATTTTTAGTATAAATTTGATTTCAACTTAATTTCCATCGTGTATGTGAGTGTTGGTAGTTTGTTTTTTTTTTTTTGTTATTAACTAAGAAGCACTGAATTATGAATAAGGTTACAATTAATCTTTAATCTTTAATGTTTTTTTTTTACTTTTAAATATTTCTAGAACGAATTATTTTACTTTCTTCTTTGAATTTCAATCATAAAACGTCGTTTTAGTTGCGTTTTCTTTTCGGAAAATTTAAAAAATATATATTTATTTATTTGGCGATTGTGAATATTGCTTTAGTGAAGGACTTGTATTATTTTGTTGTTGAAATCTTGGAGAACTGAAAGAAAAATATGAAGAGGATTGGTTTTTAGTCTTAATAAAATCTCCCATAGGAAAAGTTGAAGTTAGATTCCTACTCCGAATAGTCTAGCTTAACGTGAATTTAAATGTTGACAGAAAATTCGTCGAAAAGGGCTGCTGCCTAGGAGGAAAAAAAACCCTGCGTGGGATACACTTGATTCTCAATTGATATTTAGGAACAGGAGGAATGAATCAGCGGTGTTCATCCTGGTCATCAACAATGTATGTCACGATCAACGAGAATAAGAAGATATTTTTAACATCTGAGTGTTAAATAAAATGAATCACTTTGGTGGCTTTGTCTACAATTGATCTGTACGAGATGGACTATTAAATATAGTTGTGCAAGTGGTATTCTTTGCACTGAAGAGATGTAAGGTTCTAGTTCCATCAAAACAATCTAAAAGATCCTAACCAATGTTGGTTCAGAAAACAGAGCGAATTGGACAAAAACAAGGAGACTCTCGATAAATTGCCGTTTAGCTTACGTTGCTTTCAGAAGGACTTTGGCTCCCAAGCCTCAGACGTCATAAAGACGTGAATATTTTTTTTTTTTTTTTCAAAAAAAGAATATATAAAAACTCAACCGAGTGAATTGCAAACAAGACACGCAGGCGATATCCACCACTTCTGTATCAAGTAAAATAGGACTTTAAAGTCGTGTTCCTTATTCGTAACTTCTAAGTTGATTTTAAAATAAATGTTGAAAGAGAGAAAATTAAAAAAAATCGTTGGCTTTTCCATTTGCCACAGAAAATTTAAGGAGCGTGATTAGAGAATTAATGACGCTTACATTCTACAGACATTGGTGTAGCAATTTAGGGATGAAGCATGCCATACTTTGTTTAGTACATCTTTTGAGTCTTTCTTTCAATTCTTAAGGATATTTTCGAAGCAACAAGGTCAGCCAAACTTCTTTAGGGATTGACCATGGGAAAACCAATTAAACAAAAGCTATTCTCAACCAACTAAAAGAAAACGAAACCCCCTCATCTACAAAGTAAATCACTTCCGCCGATAAGAAACATTATATACTATTTACGAGTGAATGTGATTATTTTTTTTTTCTTTCATTTAAAAACAAAACAAAAATTTACTTGAATGCGATTTATTTTCTTTCTTTTTTAAGTTTTATCTCTTTTTCCCTAATCTAATTTACTTTGATTTAACTGTAAATTCTTTTTTTTTTATTTTTTTATTTTTGTTATATTTAATTATTATCATTTTGTTAATTTTTATATTTTACTTTTTATGCGTACTAATCTTATCTGTTGTCTTAAGTGTCTATTTTTAAAATTTATAAAATGAATAATTTCTTGTGTTCAAATGGAGTGAGGAGTTTCACTTTAATTTAAAAATAAAGAAAAAAAAAAATATTAAAATAAAATAAAGTACTCTGCACACATTTTTTTTCTTTTTTTGGTTTAGAGTTTAAAAAAAGAGTTGAATGACAAAATGTTTTCTTCTTTAAGTCTTTGTAACTACATCATGCTGAAAGTTTTGTTTTTTTGTTTTTTTTTTTTTGTATTGTGTTTTTCGCTTAACAATTTGCTGAAGAAGAAATCTATGTATTGTATGTAGTAGGATAATTTTTTTAGGAGTACATATTTATTTATTTCTCCCTTACTTGTTTTTCTTCTATGGTTAATTTTTTTGCTTTTTTTTTAATTTAAAATATGGCAAAAAACATAAAAAAGTACAAATTTGTTGTTTTGTTTTTGTTTTTAGTTTTTTTTTTTTTGTTGTTCTTTTACTCTTTTTACAACTACGCGTGGAAAAGATTACTTCTTGTTTTGTTTTTAAGATTCTTTTGCTTTTTTCTGTTTTCGCTTTTCAGAAGGAAACTTGTGACAGTGACATTGAACAATTAAGTGTTGTTCATCTCTGCTTTTGGATAACTGCAAAATGCAGTCGATTCTATTTTAGCTGCACCTTCAAATTATGTGATTATGTTGCCTTTCGAAATGTTTATTTATTTATTATGCGGCGTCTTAGTGCATTTACTCGCAGATGTGTGTATATATATGACAGACCGGCATCTACTGGCTCACGTTTAAGTGTCCTGAATTGTACTTTTTTCTGTTTCTACAAATCGTATGGAATCTAATGTTCTCCCTTATATCGCACTGCGACACGCCCAAGAAACTCCTTCGGGTGAACAATAAACAACTAACATAGGCTGTAATTAATCTGGCATGAGCAGTAATTAATCAAACAGGAAAGAACTAATACCAAGGAGAACATATAAAGAGAAGTAAACACAATCGTTGTGATTCCGGGAAGATCGTGGCATCGAAGTTTTGTAGTAGTTTCTTGTTTTACCAATTAAAAGAAGGTAAGAGAAGACCTAAGAAAATACACAAAAAAAAAGATAACCAAAAGGATCAACAACTAATTGTCATTAAGTCGGAGAGTTAATGGACAGGTGGACATTAAAGTCCTGAGACCTTGACCCGACAAAGTCATGCCTTAAATTAAAATAGTTTTACCGCCACCGTTTGATGATCAAAGGACGATGTGAGGGTGGTGCAATGCTCCAAAAATGCGATTCACTTGAATTTAATTTGACATTGAATTATCATTATTCGGAGTACCCTTCGTTTTTCTTTCTACAAGAACAAAATCTAGTTTTCACATTTTAGAAAATTTTACAAGATTTTTTTTACCTTACTGAAGTTTCCGTTTGGAAAGTTGCACTGCTGGTAGTTATTTCCACTCAAAGTCGATCTGAATGGATTCGCCAGGAATTAAGGAAAACAATACCAAGAACGACGCACACTTTTCTTTCTCTCTACGTAGTACAAAATGTTTATGAACTTAATTAGAAAGGAGACTTAGTAGTGTTGTTTGCTGAAGAAACTACATTCATCAGAACTGAACAAGCAACAAATATACACTTAACTAATTCTATGTTATCCACAAAATTCTTTTAATTCACATCAAACATGTCACTGTCATTTTCCTTGTTACTTTTCGTTTTTTCGACCGATTATGTTTTTCTTTGCCGAGTTTTTATTGTTTCTTTTTTATACAAAAATTGGAATCGTTTTTGTTTTTGTTTTTGTTTTTTTTTTTCTATTTTCAATTCAACCACCACACATTCGGAGAGACACTTGAAAGACACAAAATTTAGTTGAATAGATTTTCTTTGTTTCGTTCTTTTTTGATTTTTTTTAAATTTTTTTGTTTAAGTTTTTGTTTGTTTTTTTTTTTTTCTTAAATAATTGAATTTACTTTCGTTTTTCTTTGATTACAATTAAAAGGAATTGATTTTGTTGCAGCAGCAGCAGCAGCAGAAGAATTTGTTTGTTTGTTGTTGCTGTGATTTTGTTTGTTGGTTGTTTCTTTACTTTGCATTATTATTAGCAGTATTAAATGAAAGAAATAAAATAAATGATAATTATGATAACTGTAATAGCAATAATAATAATAATTATAATTAAACATCAATAACAAAAGTGTTAGCTAAAATTTATCCTGAAATATAAACAGATTATTGGTAGCTGCAACAGCGATTATATTCTCTAATGGATGCCAGGCTGTGTGGAGGATTTTCTTATTGAAATCTAGGCAATCTACACTGATTTCGTCCTTTTTTCGTTTACCACCAGTGCAAACTTTACGCGGTTTTAACACGGTTTTTGGTTTAATTATATCTCTAGATGCTTCGAGTGTTACATCCTTTTTAGTGTTGCGATCAAATACACGGAAGAAATTATTATAGCTTCCGGTCATAATCGATGTGTCATTACCATTCCAGCAGCATTCAAATTTATCGAAAATGCAATCGTTCTCATACAATGAGCATAATTTCGCTCGTAAATATTCATGGACCTGAAAAGTATAAAAAAAAAAAAAAAAAACTTAATTCGGTAAAAAGGTTAATTGAAAGCAATTTTATTTGATTGAACGGGTATTAATAAAGGACTGGCTATGAATAAATGCTAAATTTTATTTAGAATTACTTCGCAATCGAACATTCACTGGTCTAACAGACTTTCTTACAAAGTGTGACCTATCCTTGACTGCAAAGGCATGATTTCTACAAAGCCATCACACATTAAAAATTGTTTTAAAAAAAAAACGATGCATATATTTTATTTATCGGCATAAAATTTCAAGATCGCCTTTCTTAGCTAAAAACAATTCTTATTGGAGAGCTAATTGATATTGCCCGATGCATACTTTATATCTAAGCGATTTAATTCAAAAATGCTAATCTGCAAGTCAACAAGATCCTCAGTAAATAAGTTAAAATTCTGCTAAACTACATTAAAACGTTGCCTCTCTTCGTACACATTTCATGGTAGTATAGAACCCGGCCAAAGCCCAAAAACAAATTCAGTTTGAGGATGGTTAATAATTCTGATAGAGAAAGAATCTTATTTTCTTCTCTGCTGTAATAAATGAATTAAATTGAATTCTTCCGTGTTAGCATCGTTACAACTTCAATTCAAAATTTGAGTGCAGGATTGTAGCATAGAATACAAGAAAAAGATCTGCAGCTAAATCAAAAAACAAGACCAGCAGTCGTCTCTACAAAAGCCATACAAAGAACTCGTTTTCTAGAATTTGAGTTTTATTTTGATAAATGCTCACCAGAACAAATTGTATGTAAATTAATTGCTTCAGAAATAAAATTTCAACTATTTTTCAAATTACTATCTAATAAAAAAAAAATGCCATTAAGTTTTTTTATTATATAAAACAATCAATTAACCCTATTCTTGTCTAGAGATGCTCAGGAAATGGTGACAAGATAAAGGTATTCCCAATAATGTCTTCATCAAGCTCTCTACAAGCATTCTACCAGACAATAGAAAGGCTCTCTTAGAGGTAAACAATATCCTCTCAACCGTCACGTGAAAAGCGAAGAACAAAAGACAAAAAAAGTAAAAGAAACGAGTACAACAACGAGACTTTATCTTTAAGTCGTTAAAAATTCACACAGCTTTTCTTTTTTAGAGGGCAATTCAAAGTGAGGTTAAAAAATCGTTCTTTGATTGAAAGCAAAAAAATAATCCTCACAGCGGATGCGATGATGTGGCAAACAATGCCACTACATCAAAGACAATTATATTGACATGATATAGACAAATCAGAAGGCATATGGTTGCCTAAGAATTGAAATGCAAAGGAAGAGGAAGATCCTATTCATCATCATATCCGTAGACACAAAGGCTTTTCGTATACAGAGATTTCATGTAGAGTTGATCGACTTTAAATTTTTGACATTTAGTACAATCAGCTTTTGTTGCAAATAATCGAATAAAGAAGATGCATTTCATCACAATTCAACACAAAAATTTTCACTTACCGGGTATGTTTCAATTGGTTTTGTTTCCATATGTAAATCCCAAACTTTAATGCTTAAATAATCTCTCGAGATCATATATCTGCCGGAATTACTTAACTTAACGTCACTGATCGAACTAATTATTTCACTGAAGAAGCTCCGATTGGTTGGATTTTCGGGCTCCTCGAATTGTTTGCTATGCCTATCGCATAACGCCGACGAACGCATATCACATAAACGAATTGTGCCCTTACTACTCGAGTAGACGAATACATTGCATTCGGTTGGATGAAATTCGGCAGCAGTTATGACCTCCGTCAGTTCCTCCATATTTGTTGGCTTAATGTCCACAATATTAAAGCTCTGATCGGTTATCTCGAGATTCCACAAATTGATTCGTAAATCATCTGCAGAGAGATACGTCTCTTGGTCAGAATTAACAGATATCGAATTAATGTGATAGGTGTGTGCATTGGCAAAGATACGCCGCGGTGACGCCTCCACCATGAGAGGAATTTGCTTAACTGAAGGAACTCGTAAGGCTGTTATGCATGTCGGGTCTTTCACAATGCCATTCTCCTCTTTTGTATTGTATCCCTCAAAGGATTTATCACGTTCGGAGACCTTCCAAAGTTTAACAGTTTTATCATTTGTTGATAGCAGGAAATGTGCAGGATTTTTTCTTCTTAGCCATCGAATTTTATTAATTTTCTCTTCGATCTCTAACGATTTAAGGTAATCGAATTCAGGCTCGTGCGATTGAAATGTCGAGTATACGTTGTATTCACCGCGGCGGGGCATCGATGACTTCGAAGAAGGATCTCTCTGGAAAAAAAAAGAAATTGATATTCTTGGTTAGTTAGAGGTCTACTCAAGAATTTAATATATGAAATTAGATTTACCTGAAATATAACAACTCGGCCACCTTTGTCGCCGGTTGCGAGAAGTTCCCCATCGTGATTGAATTCAACACAAGATATTATGTCGGCATCCGTAACATCATCGTCCAAGGCTCCTTTGATTTGTGAGAAGCACCAAGACGCTTCGCCATTAGCTACAAGGAAACAACAAATTATTAGGATTACTTACGCCCGAGAGATGAACGCAATTAAAAGAGTATCATCTACTGTCTTATAACCTGATGGGGCATTATCAACTTTTCTCTAAAGGGACGCAGTATCAAAATAGAACCGAACAGCCCCACACATGGGACAAGAATACCACCTTACAACATGAAAATAAGTTCAAAGCTAAGCCATCACAACGAGACTAGATTTCAGAGACGAAACAAATGAAAGACGACCCTGGCGAAAAGGTTTCCATCACCACAGTCACTTGGGCAAAAACTTAAACACTTAAACATTTTAATAAAACAATGGGAGACACGTCAGAAAGAACGAACGAGCACAAACATATTCCAGGTCACGTACATATCTGAAAACAATTCACTACTCTTGCCGAAAGGCTCTGTTCACTTGTAATGCCTTGGAACATTTTTGGATGTAAATATAGCTCTGTGAAAATAAAAAATGGACAATCAAGTCCCCATTCCTTTAAGTGTACACGAAAACATTTAGAAAAATACTCACTAATTCAAAGTAGGTCGCATTTTCTAAATCGAAATCTATCCCGGTGGACTTTCTATAAAGACAGACTGAAATTTTTCCACGTATCACTTTGCCAGCCAGCCAAAAGCCTTTGCATATAATTAAATCTCCAGTCAATGCATAACACAAGAGGGATCAGGCAAATGTTTCTGCTTTGTAAGAAGACCGAGAGAATCCACGAGCAACCACTCCTGTTTATAGCAACTCATTCTCTCATTCACTGCACTCATCAACTCATTCGCTGCACAGTGACGAAATTTTGTACTTGTTACTGGGCGTTGATTCCCCACGTAAGAATAGCCACTGTACGTCGGCGTACACACCCACGAAGCAGTTCAAGCGAACTCGGAGCAATCATGTCATTGATATTCCACCTTCATCGCAAGTCCCGCGCAATAGAATGTTTGCTAAATTAATAACCCTCTTCGATTATCGGTCAAAAACTATTTTTAGTTTCAGCGTTTTTCTAGCCATTTACAGATCGGCTTAATCTCAATCTCGTCGCAGTTTTATTGCTCCTATGAACCCCCTCAACAACCATTACGACAACAATGTGCAATTAGTTAAGTCTATGCTTATTCCATTCGCAACCCAGCGTGGATACTACCCACACGGAATAATAATTACACATGGTCAATAAACTCACAAAACGAATCCTAAGTCCAAAACTTCATTCAATGAGCTGCTTCAGCTCAGCTCGAAACAAAATACTTGTCACCGTTCGCCCCCCTCCCTGTGATAAGACACCGCACCCGCCACGTTTTGACTGTTTTCGTGTGAGGGCACATCACCGTCAATTGATAAGTGCAAGCAGCATTGACGTGTAGGATGTGGCATGGGTATCGACTGCGAGGCGGTAATTCGCTACTCGCCACAGACGATGATGAGTCTCGGTGATGTGCGTCGTCCATCTATTGATTGACGAGGATAAGTATGTAATGTGTAATTCAGAATAGATAGCATTTTACAAATTACATGCAAATTTCTTTTACTCTGCTCTTCTCTGTTCATCGAGCGAAGAAGAATCGAGGTCAGGAAAGCTGTTCTGCTTTTATTGTAGTGCCTCTCGCTCTGGTGCCATTTGATTGTTCATCATTCCTATGGTATGCGAATCACAACTACTGTTCGGTTTGCTTCACAACCAAACAAGAAAAAAACAAAACAAATTAAAAGAAAAAGAATGCGGCGGAAAAAGAGGAAGCTATTTGCTCTAAAGTAATTTTTCTTCTGCGAAACAATATCCATTAATTGTGTCATGATGAGTTAGTTATCGCTAAACGTGGAGCAGACCACACAAATGCAAGAGAGAGCACATTACGATGGTTGGTAGTAACTAGTAGTTACGTAAATAAATATATTTCAGATGGAATTACCATTATCAGCAGAAAGGGGATTACGTTAACCAAAAAAATGAGAGAGGAGACAAACAAGTCCATTGGGGCACAAGTGTAGCAGTCACTTCGTCTATGACTCAGATGTGACTCATAGACTAGTAGGTACTGAGGAAAAGGATTTTTTGGAAGTTTTCAATATCGTCACGATAAATCACACACTGATTACCAGCCATGGTCTCTGCCACGAGTAGGCGTTATGTTTAATTAATTAATAACGACCAACGCATGCATTGCCTTCTATTATTTTATATTTACTCTGGAGTCAATTTTAGACAGACAGTGTGCTCTATGTCGTGCCCACACTCAGCACTTTATGAATCGTGACGAACAACGAATAGTAATGACGACTGGGGGGTAACTGTATTTTTTTTTTTAAAACACCGAAAAAAAAAAAAGACGAAAAGGAAAAAATCACCAATAATGTCAGACATTTAAATGTAAATTGATTTTCTCCTTTGAAGACCGAGTTCTTTTTATGCACAAAATAATATTTTGGAATGACTCACTTTAACGTATGCAAGCAAGTAAAGGAAAGCGAATTCAATTGCAGTGGAAATTTGTTTAAGGAGAAATTTTCACAGCACTGGACAGCAAAGGATAAGACTTAAGGGTAACAAGTTAGTTACTGAGCTCTTCTTGACATTATTGACTGTTTCGATTGAACTATAAAAGTTTTGTCTTGTCCGAGCTACAGTTGGGTCATTCACTACAAACGCAAAAAAGAACAAATTTCGATCATCTGGTTACAGGTCGTTGAGGCCCAGTGTCTATCTTTTCGCACCCCCACTGTGTTGTGCGCCGTATAATTTAACACATGTGGGGGGACCAACTATCAATGTCGGTGCCGAATAACGATTTGCAAAAGCCCTCCAATATTTTTTTTTGCATTTAAACTGGTCCATTCGTTGCTCTATTTTCACAACAGGCCCAACACCATGCCACGGAAATGCAGCTCACACCATGGCACACCCTCCACCATATCTTACCCTCTACCGCGTTTCACAGCTCTTACTGCGTGGTGTGCTAATTATCTGACCACCACTGTATATGCAGTAGATTCTGCTTTATTGGGACACATCAGGCAATATTTTTTTGTATCATTCAAGCGGCTGTCTCGATAAAGCGATGTTATCTATGGTCCTCAGAGAAATGTTTTTTTTAACTATATGAGTTAATAAAATTATTAAAAGCATCTTATGCTGATAATAGGCTTGCAATATCCTGCTTGAAGTATCGCTGCAACTCTCCTCAATGCTGCCATACTCTTCAGCTTTATCGGTCTCCACATAATTCCCGGAGTCTTCTGCGCAATTTTTCTGTTCGATTTCTTTAATGACAGCCCATCGATTTTTTTTTACGCTTTTGTACATTATTTGATACATTGCAGGTGAGAAATAGTTCTATATATTTATTCTTGTGTAAACATGTGTAAGATGTGTGATATTTCCCGATTAAACGGCGGCTGTCCACAATAACCGAACTAGTTCGTCTCTATTTCGATTCCGTTCTATTTCATTTTTCCAATTAAGCAGCTGTCCCGATAAAGCGATGTTCGAATAAAGCGGAACTGTATCTACATTTTGAAATCTTTTATTCTTCTTAGTGTTGAATTACTAAGTGTCCCTGTTTATACCTCGTGAAAAGGGAACTGACCAGACGTAGCATTTGACCAATCTTACATATTTCCAGGAGCCAAATGTATGGGAAATATTTTATATAAAAAAAAAACTATCGGTTTGCATTTGCGAAAAAAAGGAGAACTTTATGTCATCCCCGCACACTAAAAATGACATGAAAACAATTGCTAGCCCCATCTTTAGTCAACGACTGTGGTCCAAATCAACTTTTGGCGAAATGTTACAAATCGCAGTTCTTTTGATGGACAAAAGAAAACTGTTTTAGGTAGATTGTTTTAACTTTTCATGTCTACCCATAGAAAGAAACAGTGATTTAAGGAAGAAATCTTCAGCTCAAGCGTGCTGTAGCATCAATGACACCGAAAGCCTTCGTAAAGAACTAAACTGATCCCGACACAAAATCTGCAACTGTAAGTCGCACAAAGATGTTGACATCATCTAAGAAGTCAAATTAACTGAACCAGCATAGAAAGCAGTGTACCAAGCCTTAATCGAATCAGAAACCAGGCAACATACTGATGTCTAACTAAACTCCAGTTTTTTCAGTAACCCAAAAAACCATGATCATTTTTTTTTTGCCTTGAGGACGATGGAAAAACAGGCCCTTTCTGTTCCAAAACAACTATAACAGGCGTCTTGATGTCCGTAAACAGATTGCCTAATCGCAAAAAATCGAAACAAAAATAAAAATATAAACAAATGCAAAAATAACTACAAAAAGAGGAAAGTAATATTTGCATTGTATTGTAATCTATTTCCATTGTATGTTAATCTATACTTCCTCAGACCAGCGGACAATGCATTCTAAATTCATCCAAAGAAACTTTGAAAATTTGCAAACGCTTCCAGTTTAGTGTGTGTAATTAAATGAGTTGCACGATCTCATTCTTAAGTCGTTCACACACGAAACAAACAGCCGGCGACGGTGCTATCTTTGCCGTCAAAGATTCGATAACATCGCACTTTATCAACGAGTAATTATCTGAGCTGATGAGGTTTGATAAAATTTTCTTTTTTTTTTAATTAAAAACTCTGGCACGCTAGGAACGAACACAATTCGTCTTCTCTTAGGAAACTTTGTTCCGAGAAAAACTTTTCCCCCAACCAGGACCTGAGAAATACGCATTCGACCACTCGAACTCACTCCTTTATCCCATCGTCACTGAAAACTTTAACTTGTCTTCAGTATCGGGGAAATGTTCACACAAACACACTTTGTAATCGCCTGTTTTACGAGAACCACAACTTCCTGTTAATTTATTTGAATCGACGTCATCATCGCAATTTCCAAAATTTTGTGCACAGCTATTTTTAGCAGGTTTTGATTTCGTTTCTCCGGTTATGCTTTCTTATTAATCACATAAATTTATTTCAGACTGTGTTTCGAAATTGTTAACATCAAAACATATGGGCGGGACATGATAGTGTAATATTCATCTCATAGGGTTTTTTTTAGACAATGCAGCTCTGCCACTGGTCCTATCCAATTCAAGAGCAAACAAAAGTGTTACCTATTGTTTGAGGAATCGCTTATTTTTTTTCACAATGTCTACTAGTGGATATGTATACGGAACACAAAAGGAAATGCTTTTTTTTTCTCTTGTCGACACAAGAAACAGTTTATTGTGAAGTACTTGAGATAAGCAAAAGAAAAAAGGTAAAAGTAAGTAGACGGTTGGTGTATGCATATAATGTCTTTACATTTGGCTCATTGTACAGTCGTTAATAACCGGCTAAGTGGTAACATTCCGGGTAGCATTGGGTAAAGGGTTTACTGCTAATGGGTTTTCCCGACTGGCAGAGAGAGAGAGAGAAGGCAATAGAATGCCAAAAGTTTACTCAGAAATGGAAATATTTTGTATTTTGTAGATTTTAGAGAAAATTTCGCGACAAAAGCTAAAAAAAAAAGATTGTTTTTCTCTTTTAGATCTTATTTTGAGTTACTAGAGTATAGTTCAATTAAAAGAAAATAATGCAACATAAATGACTTGTCCAAAACGTTACTTTGCGGTATGCGTCCGGAGCAGTCAAAGACTCAAAGACGCCTATTTACTTCTTCGCAAAAAAAACATTAGGGATGTTAGTAATGAGATGATAATGAGCACTTGTCGATAGATATTTCTAAGCAAAAGCTTGATCATCATATTTCAGCACAGCGGCGCAAGAAATCCTCGGTCATTATGAACCAAAAGCTCTGCGTACTATCTCTGGTCCTGTTTCCGTTGACAGTGACTGGAAAAAATTTAGTCAAAAAATGTTTAGTTGCACACCAACATGAGCCCAGTTAGGCGTTTACGGGTTCAACGTCTAAATTGTTAGGAGATGCTTAGCGAGTGGACAGTCCAATCCAAAGAAGCATTGGCTCCGACAGGAGACGCACGCAAAACAGTCCAATCCAAAGAATCATTGGCTCAAAACAGATGCCATATGCTGGTTAAGAAGGCCTTGATCATGCTTGGAAATTCACAAAAAGTAGATCCCAGGTGCAGGAAAGTTGGAAAAAATCTTCCTATCTAGAAGATTGGCAAGAAATCCCTCTAGTTAAACAGATTTGCTACTTGACGCTTAGGTCTACCCAGGACTATACTGCCTAAAAAATAATAACAAGAAAGGCAAACCTTAATTTTCCACGGCGTTGGGATTCAATGATTACATCGTGTAATTCATTACAAGCCAAACTATAATAAATTGTACTTATAATTAAAAAGATCTCAATTACTAATGACTTGTAATTGTAATTCAACTAGAATAACTTTTAAATTTAGTCAAAATAATTTAAATTAATCTGAGGTAACTGAGTGCAAGTGAAGCAGTGTATTAATTTTAGCTCTGTAGCGCTTTGTACATAGCCGAAAAATTCAAAAGACAAAAAGGCGGAAGGGAGATATTTGACAACCTAATATAATATACTTGAGGATGGTTCTGTCTTCGGTAAAAAAAAAACTTAGCCAAACAGCATAAAACAGGGCAGGCACTTAAATTAATGCTGTCTTTGTTTGCTGCGATAGACTCCAACTGATCATTTAGCTGTCCTTTAGACATGTACTTACAAATATTTCCTCAATTTGAAAGTATCTCTATTTTTTATATTTTTATTTTTTTTTTTGCTTCTGGCCACACAAAGCTCAACCAAAGTCTTAAAACGAAAGCAATCGACCATGCAATTTTTTTCATATAAAGAAAAATATTTCACAACGCCTCTATTTGCAAATTCATACCTCAACTGCGAATTCCAGCAAAAAAAATAATGAGAATACCAAATAACCTACCCGTAGTCGTATCGAAACGATTGATTACTCCGAAACGATAGCCAATTTTTCCCCCGCCAATTGTCAACAATCTTGACAACTTCGACTGGCAATCGACTACACAACAACCACCACAATTCTCTGCCATCGACAGTCAAAAGTTTGATCGTGAAATTAACGAATTCCATTTTTACAAAATGACAATATTTACTTTTTTTTCCAGATTATTTACTCGTGAGGTTAGAGTAATTTGTTAAATCTGTTCAGCATCAAGTCACAGAAGAGAAACGTGATCATGTGATAGATACGAAGGCAACCAATAAACCAAACTAATCAAATCAAGATCAAGCACATGAGTAAAGATTAGGAGTTTTCGTTCGTCATAGGGGAATTTCCTCCTACAGTACAGTCTTAGGAGAATGAATTGATTGGAAGAAAAAAAAAAATTAATGGATGTAGACTGGAGAGAAACGATTAAAAGCTTTCGAGCCAGAACCGGTTTTTTGTTTGTTTTTTTATTTTTTTTCTTTTCTTGATAAAGCTTGATTAATAAACACTGGATTTATAGAGCAAATAAAGGCAATCGAAAAAAAAATTTGGGAGAGTTCAGGACAAACGATCGGTTGAAAAAAAAAAAACTTAGAGGTAGACAAATAATAACCAAACTCTGCAATCCAACTGTGTGGTTCATGAGCCATGGCAAATTGCAACGATTCTACGACCTAGTCACGGACGTTTACTGGTTACTGAAGCAAGAAGGAGCTGGTGAAGGTGATGAACACCGCAGTCAAGAACAGTGATCTATTCGAATTTGAACGCAGAAGGAAAATAGCAACTCACCACAACACGGAAGTCGTTCATTTAAAGTTCATGAAAAGTGTTAAGGTCGATTCATTGAATCGAAAAGCACCGCACCAAACCCTAGAATTCATTAGCAGTACTGTCCCGAGAAGACTCAACTGTGAGCCGGATGAAAGGAATATTTCTTTTACTTTTTTTTACTTCATAAACGTTCATTATCATAGAAGCTGCGCAACCATAATCTGATTTAGTTAGACTATGAAGGTGCAACATTTATTAAACAGTCAACGCGTTGGTCCAGAGGTAGTTTCCCAAATGTTGTAGCTTTGGCCAGTAAAAAAGCAAAAAAGTTCGGGTTAAACTAGAAACGCAGTAGCTTCAAGCACTTCTAAAAAAAGAAACGCAAATAAAGATTATTTGAGAGCGGCGTGGTTTGATGGTTAGTGCGTCGGACTTTTAGCGAGCGTACCAGGGTACGAATCTAGTTCGGGAAGAAAACTCCATAAATAATTTTCAAGGACCCACCTCCAGCGAACGACTGATTATTGTCCTGGAGTACTTCTGTCATGAAAAGCTTTCGCAAATCGCCGTTCAGAACCGACAAGGTAAGCCTACTCCACTTGTGTCGAACTATACCGCGTTCAAATATTTAAAACTTTGTTAAACCACTAAACTGTAATAATCATTTTTAATTTTGCATTAAATTTATTAGATAATTTATCCTACAATGTAAATAGATCTAAATTAACAAACAAACAAACAACAAAGAGAAACCGCGAAAAGCTAGCCTTCAGCCCTCAATGGGCTGTTACGCCCCCTTAAACACCTTTTACTAGAATCAAAACCGGCAAATGTAAGACTGTTGTGTGATTGCATCAGTGATCGAAACTTTTCCATATTCACTGAACCAACTTGTGTAAAGCTAGCTAAGCCACTTCATATGGAACATCACAGAGCCTTTAGTGATTGATCCATGTTTTCAGTCGAATAAAAAGGAACTGAACTTGTTTAACTATAAGTCAAGGAAGAGTAGCACACATTTCTGAATCCAGATAGCAAATACAAATGCGCAGAACGAACAACCACGCTGCACAGAGAGTCATGTGTTTCATGCCAATCGTTGAAACGCAGCCTTGTGCATTGACAGTGACTGCATCTCTCCCATCTTCACATAATCAATTTTACGACAATTAAATTAATTTTGATTAGTCGCAAGAGTACAAAAAAAAAGCGTAAAGAAACTTCTCCACTGAATCATAAAAAAGCACATAACACAAAAAAATTGTCAACTACAAAATGAGAACATTCTCGAACGACCTTCCCCCCACTTTTCGACAAGATAAATGTGAAGCGATATTCAAATAAAATATCTTACATTATCATTATCTAAACTTTCAGGGGAATTACTGCCGGCAAACAGCGAAAAACAATGATGACAAAAAAGACCAAAAAAAAAAGACAAAAGAGAGACACAGAAAGTTAAACAAAAAGCAAATTGCAGCCAAAAATAATATAATCTCCATTCTGACTCACTTCGAAAACACTGAAGTCTTAACGATTTCCATGATTAAACTACATCACATTGATAATTATGCGTGTGAGTTTTTCAATTCAATAAAAAAAAAATCGAATCCCGCCAAATGAATGATATCATATAAAACGAGTTTTCTTTTTGTCTCTCTCCAACTCCGCGACTCTCTTTTATGATTGATTTACCTTGACCTGGAAAATGTTTTCATTTTTTTTTTTTTGCTACTTTTTGCTGAATTCGTAAGCGAACACAGTTGAGGGAAAAATTAGAATTAGAATGTGTCCAAAAAAATATGTGCTGATGGTTTCGTTACCTTAAAGTTACAGGTCAATTAAAAGGTCACATACATGCCCCAGCGGATGTATGGGGTGGATAATCGAATTATTGCTATGCACCACCCCTTTCGTGAGAGTGGAGCGGAGGAAAAAGCAAAGCAACAAGGTAAAATAGTTTACTAATTTTCTTGTGAGGCGTAAGTATGGGAATAGAAGAGATATGATAACTAATTATGTCAATATTTGCTACACCAGTAACACCCAGGGAACCGAGCTCGGCCTGAACAACAATAAGTTGTGAGACTGGTGATGTTGCTGCAGTGCAAACAACATTGTAGATTATTTATTTATATTTCTTCTCTAAGTAGACAAAAGTACAGAGCGACAGAAAAGTATTCGATCGAGGAGTATGTGAAAAATCGAATTATTGTTGGTTTACTTTAAGTGGAAAAAGACAACTGCTGGGATGGACGATAGAGTGGATGCAATTTAAGGATTTCTTTGTCTTTGTTAGACGCCGACAGTGAGGAGGGTGTACCGGGCGACAGAGACTATTGGTTTACGTAGGGGGCAGGAAATGGGTTCCGAGGAAACCCATTACTCTTGTGATGCAAGTGGCGGTCCATCCGGCCATTCTCATTTCTACACATGCAGTACGACAAAATGTCATTGCTCAATGTGTTTGTTGTCGGTTTTGTGTTTAAGGGTTCTTTTTTAAGTTTGCAGAAGGTTTCACATTTTGAATCCTTCCATAGTTCGGGGCAATAACGTAACGTGACGTAACAGCCCGCGGAGGGCCAGAGCCTAGCTTTTCGCGTTTCCACTGTGTTCTGCCCGATATAATTTGAGACAGACAGAATATTCAATTTCGAATAAATGCATTTTAATCCAGCTGAAAGAAATTTTTACAAAAGTTTGAGCAGAGCAAAAGTACGGGGTGTAAAAAAGACCATTTGCAGAAAAGAGTAGAGCCTTGTACAAATTGAGTTCTGCATAATTAAGTCACAAAACCTCAAAATTTCACGAATCAAAAGAAGAGGCAGCAAGATTAAGTCGTAGTGAGAGATGAATGCTCTAAGGGACGGCAAAATCAATTAGTACCTATGCTGGAAAACATTTCTGTTATCCTTTTTGTAAACAATGTTACATAAGAGCTGGTAAATTCATCAATAGCACACAACGGAATTCGGCAACTAACAACCTTAAAACACTTCTAGACCACCATCCTACCATGCATCTGACTTACCCAAATACTACTTGACAACCTAGCCCACTGCCAATTCTTCGTGTTTACACACCCTAACACGTTGTCCAAATTCAAGGGGCAACTTTCTGTCACCCAATCAATATCGTGTCCCCCAAGTCACTTTGCTCACACACGACAAAAAAAACAACGTCTCGTGCTTAAAACAGTCAGACGAGCCCGAACGTAAAGTTGGCCTAATTAAATCACGTTCATCACCACACATCACACCCGACCATTTGGATATTTGTCTCAAATTCAACAAGGAGTTTACATCTACCACACCCCTTCAGCATTTAGACTAATGGAATAAAAGAAAACCATTTAAATCAGTCGTAACTACAGAAATGGATCAAGGTTCCTCCTCGTAGACAACAAAATAGCTGCACCACAACCGACTGGTGTTCGAAATCAAATAAAATTTTGATGCAGTAGCCCCGAGTGTGTGCTTGTGTTTGACCGGTCATTGGCAGACATTCTGCCTCGGAACAAATCTCCGGAAGGTCGGCGACGAATGTTAACGAAAGTAGATTAAACCGCAAACTAATCAAGAATATTGATTGACAAAAAATAAATTGGGTTAACACCACACACCTGGAGAGCACGAGAATCTGAAGAACTCAACAAGTTGCGGAAAAAAAAAGGAAGACGAGGACACGATGATGGAGTATTCACAGAAAACGCAGAAGAGGTTAAAGTTAGATGGCTACTAAATGGAGATATTGATTTCCCACTTGATTACGACGTTAATTATTCACCATCCTGAAGAGACGTAAGTCGAAGTCGATTGACGAAAATCATGGAGGAGGAAATAACTTAGGTCGGCAACAAAGTCCAATTCAATCTGAAGATAGTTTTCAAGTCACAGCTACATGAAGGGTCTTGTACATTCGAAATATCGATGGTTAAACTTGAATACCCCATGCATTGCAGAGAGCGTGCTGAATAGGGTGAATCACACTCGGGAAAGCAGTCGCAGTAATCGTTGACGAGCTGTTGAGTGTCAGTACGTGTTACAGCAGACACTCAAATCGGTGGGGAGGAGGGTTACTTCAAGTTTTGAACAGTGAATTCGTGTGCGTCGAAGTTGTTCTTTAGCATGCACGAAGAAATGGGTAAGAACTTGAAGTTACAGTTTAGTTTGACCTGCCACAGCCACTTAACAAACGCAAATGTTTAATGCGAGGTTAAGCTGATATTCAGACGGATGATTGAAATTCTCCGCAGGAATTATTCTAAGACTCAGATGAGAAATGTTACATCGGATTCACGTTTCAGAGGGCCAACAATGATTTCTACAATTCACTTTGTCTCAAACATTAAGGCTCAGTTGAAATGTTTGATATATAGGTGTCATTCATGAAATACATTGATGTCACTTATTACCTTCTTTCGCAGTAGAAAATTCAAAGCCTTCAACACATTAACTCCGTTCACAACCAGAGCACATGGATCCAATTCATATTGGGCGTCCAAGCCATAAACTCGCTCGTAAACTCGTTACGGAAGGAACGCTAAGCCCTAAGGTCTGAATCAAAAAAGATGTCTAAAATTGACGTTCGAGCTTGTGACCATTTGTCTTTTACTTCTCAGCCACAGAATGATCGTAAAGACATCCGAACGCTGGAGCCGCTAAACTCAAGGTGGCCTTAGAAGACGAGCTCGCGCTCGCATATGTTTTTCTCGTGGAATGGTTCGCAAGATGCTCGATTTTGGCGAAAAAAATTGATTTTCATAAGTTCGTTGGCTTCGATGTTAGCCCTGTAAGACAATGTTTGCGACTAAATCCCCATTTTTTCTATGAACGTTGCCGGATTAGCCATCAACACGAAATAATTGTTCGCGAAATGTGTTCGTCGTCTAGGGGATAACGCAAATGAGCATGTTCCGCAAGCATGCTTGCAATCTAATGTCACTTTTAGTGCAGAACTTCAATATTTCATTCACTCCTAATCATTAGGTTGTTTACTCCCGAACAGAAGGAACGATTTTGGCGTAAAGTAATTCACTTCTGGAAAGAATTCCGGAATGAAGCATTGCAATGCTTGTCCTGAACAAACGAATAAGCTCCTTACATTTAAAAAGTTATACTTGAAGTTAAGGCCAGAAACGATAAGGTAGCTAACAGTAGATAAGAAAACTACCATTACTGCTCATTACTGCTAACGAACTACCGTGGTGGTCACCCAACTAGAAACAAACCTATTAAATTAAAAAAAAAATGTGGAATGACAAATCAAACTTTAACACCCTCCCAACAAGGAGCTTGACTTCAGGTACACTATTGAAAGGGTCAAGCATGAGACAGGAAACATCAAGTTTTGGGGTATATTCTCTTTGTATAGCATAAGTACTGTATTAGGTATCCGATGTAGATATGAAAATATGGGTAGATTAATTTACAAAGCATACTAAAAGATACAATTGAGCCCCACTGCTTTGAATGTATGCCCGTTACGTAGATTTCCAACAGGATACCAACGCTAAACTAGTAGGTAGTAAAGAAATGGCTTTTTGGGGTAAAAATAATGCTGTACATTGGGCAGCGTAAAGTCCCGACTTAAAAGCTTAAAGCATGTACAATTGAAAAACGCAACAGAGTTAACCAACAAATCAAGAGCATGAGTTCCTTCAAGATGCCCGAAAACAAACTTTGTTCTGTTATAACAAACGAAGGGTTTTCAACATGATATTAACCATTTTTTCCAAATTTCTTGACACGAATTTTTTTTCAATTTTTTTGTCAGTTTCTAATACTTTAGTCAGCTTTAACCTCACTTATTTTCTTTTTCATAAACTTCAAATATTTTATTTTACCGCTAGGAACTTATAAAATGTATGGTTAGTTATTTTTAGATGTGAAGTTACATATTATGTGACCTTAAATAAAAAATATTATAAACAAAAAGTGAAGCGAAAATCAGACGTTTCTAATTCTGTGACCAAAATCACGTGCATTTAGCCAAATCTTGTCGATTTTCTAAACCGAACCGCTCTACAGCTTGTTATGAAAGGAAAGAAATATTTTGGAAATGAAATCTAATAAAAAGCGGGTCCACTGGCCCATGTCTACAAAGCGTCTTGTTTGCCTGTGTTCTTTTTTTTTTTTTTTGTTGGCGTCATAGCTCATGGAAGATAAGCGAGATAAGCTCACTGGCCAATCTGTGTGTTTTTCAAACTTTTAACAGTTGTAGAAAAAAATCTTGTTTTGTCAATTTCGAACGGCATGGCTTACGGATCCGTGAATCATATTTGCAACATATCTTGCCCCTGCAGCGTACAAAATATTTTACAATGCAAATATAAACACGAATACTGCTGCAGCTTTGCGGCTGTACAACAAATTCAAAACAGAGTTCATAAAACAAAATTGGCAGGCGGCGAAAAAAAATGTTCGACATATTCCGTGCTGCTCTGCAACATGAACGAAATCCCTGCGAATTTGATGCTTTTAAGAACGCTGTTGTAAGCTGCTGTGATGCCGCAGTACTGCAGCTTATTTACATTTACGAACACAATGCTTTTCCACACTGCCGCAGTTAGACGTTTATGAGCTCACCCAAAATTATCACTCGCTCCAAAAGAGGTGGGTCATAAAAATTGCTTGTTGTTTTAGCGGGCTAGACTTGAACCTGGATCTAGCCTATCCTCATTAGTCCAAAACATACATTGGGTGGCGTAACAGACAGGTTGAGGGTCAGAGACAGAGAGCTCTTTCGCGCCTCCACTGTTTTGTGCGCGTTATAATTTAGCATAACCTACGGTTTATGGACAATTCCGAACAGCAAATTTTGAAAGCTTTTCATGACGAAAGAATGTCGTTCGCTGAACGTGGGGTCGTGAAACATGTTTGTCGTGTTAGTTTCCCGGCCTGGATTCGAACCCAGGTACTCGCCCTTAACAGTCCGACAAACTAGCCGGACGCCCAGTCCAAAACACTAACATCTACTCAATTGTCAGAAACAAAAAAAAAAGCCAGTCCTAGACATAGCCGACTACTAACGACTAAAAGAAACTAAAATCTTTAGGGGAAACAAAAAAACTAATGAGCCTCGTCACGAGAAACTCCAGTGCATTAAAGACGCTCTAAATTCAGGAGCATGTGCATTACACATCAGTTGTTGTTTACGAAAGCATTCAATAGCGTCCAATGAGCAACTAAATAAATTTCTCAACACCGATACCGACGTAGGCAACTGAAAATTCTTTACCCGCGGTCAAGGTTTATTGGTTGAGATTTAGATTCGCAGCGTCACTCATTCTTGTGTGCCGCACATTCCAAATTTAAGACTCCACACGACGTCAACAAGCTTATTGGAATGACAGAGCATTGCCCTTTCCGAGATATAAGGTCAGGTCGGGTCGAGTCACCACCTCTTATCATCCAGTTTGTAGCGATGAGGCATTATAACTGACTGTGAGCTAAATGAGGGGACGGATTGCATGAAGTATCGGATGATTTTAAATTTGAAGGAAACAAATTTGCAGATTTAAGATTTCCATCTTTAAAAAGGGTAACCTTAGATGGTCTCCATGGTGTCTAGGGAGACTTGGCCGAAGTACAACTTATCACGAACTTACGACCTTCTAAATAAGACTCGCACAGACATTGCTTAAACTCTAACGATTAGTGCGGGTCACTAGCCAATAGGAGATCTTGCAGCTGGCCGGAGATTCCTCACCATACACATTGCCGTAATTGTAATAACTCAGCAGAGCCAAAATCATTGAGACACTTCCTCCGCTCCTGTAAAGCACTTGCCAGAGCAACGCAACAGACTTTAGGCAATCCCTTTCCTGAATCTCTTGGCGAGGTATCTGGAATGAATATCAAAGATTTGATTTTGTTCCTCAACGCCGTATGAAAGTTCTAAATCCCAACCTACACCAAACTTTCAGATCTGTGGTTTTAAAGCGGCACTTAGTGTTCATTAGGTTCTCTAAGAACGATCATCTCCCACACACAAAATCTCCATCTTTTAATAACAGACTGAAATAATTAAACGGAGTTGTCAAGCAAAAGAACCACTCGAAAAAATCGAAACTCTTCAATCGATAAACAATTGTCTGCAAGGGGACAGGTATGAAAGTCTGGAAATTAGTTTTGAGAGGAAGTCCTAGATCAAATTTGATCTTTAAGGTCGTAGTACAACTGTAGTACAAGTGATACTCCCAATCGATTAGGTTTAGGAGGACCCGGATGTAGAGCACAACATAAAAGGAAAACCAAAGGCAACCTAAATGCGTTACAAGTTCAAAAGATGAACATTGCCCGACGACATATTAACACAGTCCTTTATATGACGCTTGAAGTCTCAGAAATGTAACTTTGACGAAAACCAGGGATTGCTGCTGCAGTCCCAAACGCCTTTCAAATTTTATCGGAAAGTCGATGTAGACCACTCGGCAAACGAACGACGGATGCAGCTCTAAATACGATTAAAATCCAGGAGGTGGATGTAGTTAAGGAAGGAAAACACCGGAAGAAACCAGAAAAATCCATGAAACGAACCGAATCCATGTGACGTCTGGAAAAGGGACGTGAAACAAAAAGTGCGATTGCCTGATGCAATTCAACAGCCACATTTCGAAAAGATGAAAAGCAGCAGTAGGCATCATCCGGATGAAAACGTTGGCCTGTGTTTGGTCGCGGTACACAGCAGCTTGTCGGCATAGAACTGCACCTTTCGAAACGTTGAACGAAATCACAAAGGCGCAGGTAGATTTCCACAAAAAAAAAAAACAGAAGGCACTTGAATGAATACCACGACACTACACACAAAACAGAATTTTCTCTCCAATCACAAAAAATCACACAAAATTTCACAAACGTTCAAAAACTTTAACACTCCACTGTGTGCGGTGTATGTGTAAATCGACGTCTCCGTTCGCCACTAAAGAATTATACAAACACGATGTGCGTTACCTCTAGACTTTTAGATCTATTGAGTAACTTTTTCTCTCGATTCTTTTCAAATGTAAATGTCTTTTTTTTTCTATGGAAAATAAAGAAATAGCAAATCTACGAAACACAAAATTGTCTTTTTTTTTACTTTTCTCGGATAGAGAGTTAGAGTTGTACATCAATAAAACACAAAAAACGAAAAAAATAATTTATAAACGAAAAAAAAAAAAAACGACGCACCATGCAACAACGGGGATGGGTGAGGAGGGCGCGACAAGGAGGAGAAATGCTAATGACACCACCGTTCAGATTACAGGAGTAAGAAGACAACGTAAGTAGAACAAGTAGCAGAAGTAGAACGCCTGCTTGAAAGTGAAATTGATTCACTCACCCCCAATAAATACCATGGAATCTTCAGGAATTTAACAACGGAAACTCAGCCACACGTAGTTTAATCTTTTTTTTTCGAATCTGTTTTTCTCGCTTTTGTCTGTCTGATTTGATTTTTTAGGGTTTTTTTTTAATGTACTTTGTTTTTTTGCACGCGTATCTTCGTCCGAAAAATCACCTCGATAAAACTGTGTTCAAAGAAACAAAAAAAAAATCCCAACTTTTAAGGCACTTTGCACGCGACATCGGCATCTACTACACACAACTTACCGGCCATGTCAAATTAACAGTTCGCACAGTCAGTTGCCTCTTTTCCTCTCCACCTCATAAAACAATCATTCAGCAAACGCGGGGCGGCGGTGGTAATGGCAGTGGCAGACTACGGGCTGAGAATGAACAAAAAAAAAAATAGGAAAAAAAAGAACTTCACTCTCTCAGCTACAAAGCTGTGGCCCTTTTTTCTGCAATTCGCCTCTTTTTGTTTTTTTCGTCGTCCCCGAGAGTTTCGTTTCCGAGAGCCCAGCACAGGAGTGGATCGGCTTTGGAATTTGCGTTTCTTTTGTTGGATTGGACCAACCACTCGTGTGGCGTTGCGTTGCGTTTGCACGAAATACTCCGAATTTTAGTTTTTCTTCTTTTTTTTTGGTTTTTTTTTTCTAAAATCTTCTGCTGCAACTAGCCAAATCAATATTTCTTCTCTTCCGTGGGTTATTTTCCTTCTCTCTGGGTTTTCGTTTTTTCTTTTCTTTTTTTTTTTCGCGATGCGATTCACTAGCCAGCCGCCAGGAGGAGGAACATTCAAATCGGGGGATAGTTTCGTTCTTTTTCACTCTGGCGATTTTATGTGCACCTGCTTGGGTGAGTTGTGATTGGTTTTTCGGTTAGGAATTCAGCGAATTTCGATGAAGATTCGATTTGACAACAAATTCACGATAGAAAACGACGGCAAAAGGAATTTTTTTGTTGCAAATTCGCGACTAAAATGCTGCTCTACACACAGTCGGTTGAGGGAAAACACACACGCACGTACACTGTGACAGACGGCGTTTTGTCGCGTTTGTGTTGGAGACGGTAATGCGTATACGGGACGATGCAGTGGTGGCGTGTACGGATAGATGTCGGTCATGGCGGGGTTTCAACACATGCGAAGGGATTTGACATCGGCGACACTGGTGTGTGTGTGATTTGCGACTTTTGCGTATTGGTTTCGTGCTTTAGTCGATCGATGCGGCATCTGGGCGTGAGTATTATGAAGTGGGATATGCCAAGTTTGGCAGGTGGGTGAATAATGACAAGGTAGTGTGGGGGTTAAGTAAAATGTTAAAAAAATTATTTAAAATAAAAACAAATTAAAAAATATAGTTAAATGATTGGTGCAATCTAATCTGGAATACCTAGAGAAAAAAAGAGAAAAACCGCATAGATCTCTTCAGCTTCAAAAATTTCTGGTTTTTGGATATGCTAATTTTCCCAAATTTTTTGGAACATTCCGACTGATCGAAAATGTCTCCACGCTTGCGATTGGCTGCAGGCGACGTAAAAAAAATGTTTTAAAGTGAATATTTATCTTCAGTGAATATTTTTTGTAAAAGAAAAAAAAAGAAAAACGACGAAACCAGAAAGAATCAGAGGAAAAGACTGTTGGTCAGCCGTAGAACGACAGCGAGACGACGACTTTTCTTTTCGACGTTCCTCGCCTTCATTTCAGGCTCAGCTACAGTCGTACCCGGATAATACACAACCATGCAAAGAAAGACTGTGCGATATGCGATTATTATCTATCGACCGCAGCAACAAACTTAATGAAATTGTCACATCCTAATTAAAATCACACCTTAAACAATCCAGTTTCAAAAGTGTATCCTAGCTAGGTCGAAAACGCTAAAAAAAAAACACTTGTTGTGTTGTGGCTTGCCGACCTCCGAGGAAGAGTAGGCTTTAATAGAACCAGAAACCAGAAACCAACCAAACGGCTTCCGTTTAAGATAATAACTCAAGAAGAAAGAGATATGGTGTTAGGGTCACTGCAAGACCACACACTATTTTTAAAATTTCTACGGCACCACTTCGACGGGATCTTAACACCAAACAGCACAGTTAAAGAAAAGACATTTGCGTACTCAACATATTCTGTTCCGTAGAATTATAAGGATTCTCTAAAAATAAATGAATGTAATAAATAATTAATAGCA
The DNA here is from genome assembly GCA_905187475.1 of Syritta pipiens. Taxonomy (NCBI): domain Eukaryota; kingdom Metazoa; phylum Arthropoda; class Insecta; order Diptera; family Syrphidae; genus Syritta; species Syritta pipiens. The sequence continues at coordinate 30,046,544 of LR994572.1, read as the reverse complement.
TATAAATTGCAAAAAGAGAATTGCTTTTATTGACGTTGAATGGTATGTACGTATGCAATAAAAATGAAAATTTCTTTTTTTCGTTTGATCAGCGGACTTCTAATGTCGCAGGAATTCACTTTTTGATAGACAAGTTATTAAGAACACCGATTGCGTGTGAGTTGACATCGCATTTTTAGATAAACTAAAACTTGGAACTTTTACCCAATAAAGGAATTGTAGTCGTGTTAGGCCGGCTTACAAAGTCATACTTTTGCCTCTTGAAAATAAAATTGATTTAATAAATGAGAAATGACACACGTCTTTCGAACAGTCTGCAAAATGTATTAAATAAATCGTATCCAGTTTTCAATTTAATTTTTTTTTAACACGATACTACTCTTCAGTGTTGCCAGACGATAGTAATAGCAGGCCAGAGTCAACTTTTTAAATTTATGGAAAACAAAATAAAAATAATATGCCGTTTCCGCAACACATTTACCTTATTATAGATTCTTGAAATTCAGCTTAAGAGTTGAAGATTTTACTTCGAGTGCAAGCATTCACTTTAAGATGACTTCTCTATTTATCGAATCTATTTATACATTTTGATTGAGTAGAAAAGGTGATAAAATAATGATGCAATTCAGGAAATGGAGAAATGCAAATGGAGAAAAGACAAAAAGCAATGGGCTCTGCAAAATTTCCTTATAAAGGTGGCTAAGGTGAAGTACAACTGACCGATCATAATCCAAAAAGATCCTCAGCAAAAATCTTCGTCATTGCTCCAGTCATATCCTTTAATCCTCAATTCATGGGTCCAGTGGATACACACAATATCTTTAAATTTGTGTAGAAAAGGACACAGCCACTGCAGTTCTCAATACCTTCCTGCAGTAAGCCAATGTACAATATGTATGTGGAAAACTTTTTTTTTTATTATTTAAGTATGAAGTTTAATAAAAAAAAAATGTGTATAAAATATACTATACTTTTATTTTTATTGACATTTTAGAAGTTCTGATTCCAGTGGACCCATGACTTTAGAACCGTAGGGAATTTTCACGGCTTTAATAAAGAGCTAAAACCCCCATAAGAAGCCTAAAAGTCTTGTAACAATAAGATCATTTCTTAGATCAAAAAAAGATAGTTTTGAGATAAATTTATGAACTAAGTTCATACAGTGAAAATCTAAATTATTGATCCAGATCTTTTTATTACGCTTGGACATACGTTCGTAGCGAAGGTGAAGAAGAACAAGTGTCGAAAATATTGCTTTTCAGCTCGTCTATGTTGCATTTCTTAGCCTCAAGAGTAATAAAAATTTAATTATTGAAAAGAGCAAAACGAGTATTATCGCATTAAAACTATACACTTTTTCAAACAGCAAAATATTGTTTTAAAACAAAAGAGAATATAAAAACCCTACGAACCTATACCCCAAATGTTTTATGATTCTTTTATAATTCTATCACTAAGTTTCGTGATTAAACAAATTTGTCTACTTCTTGCATAGTATATGATTTATATGAATCATATACTATGCATGATTTATATAAATCTTTCGCCTTACATGATTTTTGAATCGAAATCCTTAAAAAAAATGCTTTTTTATAAAACGTTTTGCAATAACAGTGGGAAAAATAAAAGTTTTAGGTGGACAGCACTCATAAACTTCAAAATTAACCCTTACTAGTCTTTTTTTATGGTTAAAAACCTGGTCCACAAAGGTGACTAGTAATTTTGGAAGTTTTCGTTTTTAGCCAACATTTATCAAACAGCCTTCGTAGCTTCGTCAGTGATAAAAAAAAACTGCTCCACACCTGAGCTGATACATGTTTTGATGACTTTGAAGATTTGCGAATCTATCGCAAGCCTTAACAATTTTTACTTAGAGCGCACCATACGACAAAAAGTTATTTTTGTAAGAATAATGTTATTTTATACCTTGGACCTAATAACCTTCTCTTTAAGACGGATGGCTCTAGGTGGTTCTGAATTTTATATGTCTGTATTGGTTACGAATTCCTCTTTCAAATGCCTCAAAGCAGAAGGTGAGCCTAGGTGGGCCAAGAAAGTTACAGCTTATCAACCATTTGCTTATAAAAAGAAATTAAGCAGGCCTAGTTGAAAAGCTAAGTTGGTAATTTTTTGCACCAAAGCAAACTTGATAGTTGGTTATATATAAAGTTCTTACCCCTGGAAAAACTTAAAAACAAAAAAAAAAACAGTTAGCACCAAAGCAAACACGAAATCGATCAGATTAAGTAAAGTACATGTGAACGTTTTATTTAATCTTTCATTGTTCTCAAAAGAATGATTTCGTTTCGTAAATGCCACATCATTTAACTTGAAAATTGTTGTAGTTTTGCTGTCATCAACCATTTCTCATAACAGTGTATGGTACAAAAAGTATTTTTTTCGACACGAAACTACGAGCAAATGTCCACCTATTTTACTAATTTTCGTCGTCGACTTAAAGATGTATCGCTGTATTGCTGTAATAAGAGCGTAATGTTTGAACTAAATAAAATATTCAATCGCACAGTTGAACGGAGTGATTTGGCATCAATGACTGAATAAGAAGCAACATCTATTTGATAGACTGCTAAAAACAAAATGGCTGCCAAAGACTGCTAACATCGTGCTAACAGTTTGCGTCCGTCTAACAATTTAAGATTTCTTTTTGCAAAAAAGTCGTGACCCTTTTAAAATTTTAGAGCTTTGTAGAGATCTCTTATGAAACAAGATATTATCTCACAATTTTCCGTGGTTTGCCATGACGTAAGATCGTATCAAGATATAAAAAGACGTGATCGGTCTATCGGTAGAGTAACGCTGAAACTAGAGTAAAAAAGAGATTGCAAAGGCCTTGTTAAACAAAGTAGATGACGCAAGTCTTTTTTCACGCTAATCTTTCTATGGCGCTATGGAAAACGTCATAAAGTCGGCTGATAACAAGGTTTTTTGTCTCAAGAAATGTCTTGAGCTTAAATATTTTCCCTGATCTACAATTAAGTGCAAAACTGAAAGCAAAAAAAACAGTTTATCAGCAAAAATCTAAAAATAAAAAGAGTAGCAAAAAAGCAAAGTGTTTCATAACTTACCGTTAAAGCATTAACAATCATTTGGCATAAACAATAGTTTAAAAAAAGATTATTTTTTAAGGACGCCATTGAATTTTTCTTGACTTAATTTTGCAACAGCTTTTCATACTGATGAAAACTGCGAAAAAAGGATTATTTAATATCTTGTAAAAAGTCCTTTGGTCTTTTCAATTTGTGTAACGAACATTTCTAGGCCTCTAAATAAATGACGACAGTCGTTTTTTCTTACCCACTCTTTTTGGGCTCTCCCTTGAAAACTTTTTTTCTTGAATAAAAGCAATTTTCGGGTAGGCTTTATGATCATCATTGGGTTTAAGATCTGGACATTGTGCTGACCAGTCTAAGCCACCAAATCACTGCGCTTAAAACTAAACGTAAACCCTTTTCGGCATGCGTTTCAGCTCTCTATTATGTTGAAATAAAACTGCACTTCGAAAATAGGGACATCGCAACTTTATGCGGTGGTGTCAGACCTTAAAACGTTTAAATAGTCGAGCTGGTCATTCATACCTTCATTGAGCTCTCGATAATTAGAGCCTTCACAATTCGAAAACCTATGTAAATGGAAGCATTCTCACAGTCCTCTGAGGAAAACCTCCTTAAATCGAAGAAAACCTATGTAATTTGGCCACTTTGGTAATTCGAATTTATTTTTGCGCAAAACAACATGAACTCTTCTCTAAAATGATGGGTTTTTTAACTCTATAATTCGAATTCAAATTATTTGAATTTTTTATTTTTTATGGCTCAAAAGTGAGCCATATTTTCTTTTTCTCTGAAATCTCCGTAATTCGAAATCCTCTGTTAATCGAAATTTTCCCTGTTCAAATGAAATTCGAACTATCGAGAGTTTACTGTATTAGGAACTCAACTCCGAAACAGCACATAACGTGTTTTATTGTTTACGTTGCATGATGTAACTCACCTTGTTTTTTTTTTCTAAGACCAGCTTCACATGTTTTAAGACGTCTTAAGGTCATATTAAGCCGGTTTAGTTCGACCAAAATTAACGGTGCTGCACTAACGGGGGATCATGGGGTTGGAAAAGACAAGATGAGTTCTTAAATTCACATCACGTTTGTCGATAAATTAAGCACGTAGGTGGCTGGATACTGCTGTAGGGTTGCATGAGTGCTTTTGGTATTAGAAACTTGCACCTCATAGAAAGCATAATGGACCAGCATGTTTATTTAGGTATCCTCACATTATCAATCTGTGATATTTCCTATCGTTTAAATAAAGTTGTTTTTCTACACGATAAAGACATGACAGAAAAGGTTCAGGGATGGTTTAAAATGCTGCGACTTGATCATCACTGGTAGACTCGCTCATAAAAAGCACAGAATGAACCATTTGGAAAGTTTATAACTTAAGCTCGAACACGTCCATCTTCTTGGTCAAATATTTTTCTAAGGTTAGCTATTGAAAATTGTGTCGCCCTAACCAAGTTTGTTGAAAAAAGGAAACGAAAAGCTAATATTAGACTTTGCATTCAAAACTCCTCTGTTGAAAGGAAACTCCTTGAATATACTCACCTGAAGCCTTCTTGGTTCCATTGATATTCATGGCTGTGTTTAGCATGTTGCCTATTTTAGTAAAGCTTGACTGTCTGGTGAATGCTCTGGGCGGTATCGGTGGTGGTGGCGGTTCCGGTTCTGGCCCAGGACTTTGCCTACCCCACTTTCCCATAATGGAATTATTGCGGATATCCGTTTTTAAAAATTCCGTAGTTACTCTGAAAAAAAAGGAAAATTTTATCATATACAAACTAATCATGCATAGCGTCGTTTTGTAGGTTATGTCAAGACCTTTCAAATGATGTATTGCCAGATACGAGCTCTGTAGCGCTTTGTACATAGCCGGAAAATTCAAAAGACAAAAAGGCGGAAGGGAGATATTTGACAACCTAATATGTAAGGATGTGCATGGGTTCAAGTATGTTCAGGAGTTTTTCGATAGATATCCAGTCCTGTTCTGAAATTAGAAGCTTTTTTTTGTAGCCATTGCAGAAGACGTGAATAGGCTGTTGCACTGTGCTTACGCAATATAGCTAAATACACTTGTACCCTTGTTTCAATAAACTACACGTGTACCTGTGTCTAATCTGCCATGTAATACGATAACACGTGTAAATTAATACACGTTCAAAATCTGGAGCTTCAGTATATGCTCTAACAAAATATGTCGGAAAAGGAATCAATAGCCAAAAACAACAACAAACATATTTTAAAGTTAATTCATTTTGCACATAACCACATTCATGTTCTTGACTTTCAATTAAAACTTTGTAAATACTTCGCAGCAGATAACACATTGTAACATTAATTTGATTCTGAACAAATCCAGCTCTATATTTAAAAGTACGAAGCCTTAAAAGTAAAAGCTGGCGGGAGAAGAATTGAGACCAAAAAGGAGCTATTACCACGCTTAATAAAATACAAAGGCTAGTACCCTTTAATATAACTAAATATAACTACGAGAGCGGCCTTAACTGCAGTTCTGGACGCTATTTCGAACCACCCATAATTGCACACTGCCATACAAGTTGAGGATAAGGGTTTAATTGTTTTATAAGGAGCTTAACGCTGTAAAAAGAGGGCATCTAGAGATCCTCAAAAAATCGGAATTATTTGGGAACTTACACGCGGAAGTGGTCTGAAATCTTAGAAATTAAACTTTAATCTTCTACTGCAAAGGTAGCCATTAATGGCTTTTGATTTTGTAACGTTAACTACTAGGCAGCATTTGCAACTGCAAAATTTGAAAAATATCGTTTCGACGGCTTATATTAGATTTTCGATTATGTGTTTTGAGTAATTAAGAATTACTGCAGTTAAAATAAACAGTTTTTCATGGGAAACGTGATGCGTATGGTAGACGGTTAAAAGGCACAAAATTCTAGATATGATAGTAGAAAACAGCAGACTAATACTGATCAGTTTAGCTGGAGCAACAAGAAGGCGGATATACCAGCTTAAACTGGAGTTACAGCTTACAAGGCCTTTTCCCCTTTACGGGTTCAACAATATAGACATAAACCATCATCATACATACAATAAACCAAAGAAACTAATTTATGGTCCCAAAATCAGCTTTAGTCGTAGATTATTCTGCAATTTCGTTTTGATATGTTAAAAAGCGGCTGAGATATTGCAAATTGAACCTGACTGTGGTGGCTGTCCCATTTTTCCTTAGATCACTGTAACTGGATCATTAAGCAAAGGAATCAATTCTGAAAGAACCAAGAGCTTATTAAACCCTCTATTGAATTCAAGAAACTTTCTTAAAGCCCCTAAGCCCCTAATCTTAAACCAGAGCAAAGCTCTAGCGCCAAGCAAAGTAGGCCTGAGAGTATTCTGTGAAGCGCTTACAGGACATGAAGCATATAAGTTTTATCTTCACAAGATGGGTCCCTTGTTCACAGAAGTCTGCTGACGCTGTGGAGGTTATAGAAAACTTATGAAGCGACTGTTCAAGGCTTACACTAGTTAATCAACAAAACAATTGTAACAATGCAATTGTAATAGCAACAATGGCTTCCAATATATCTCATCTAGGGATGTTATCAAATTTAGGAGGGCAGTAATCAAGTCGTAGACAAGGTGGTTCAATATATCCTTAAGGTCGTAGCACAAGTGGTTCAGTAACAGACGCCAACTTCTCAAATTAAATTCAGATACCAGCCATTACATAATAAGATTATTTCCTTGTATTATTTACTATTTACCAGCTCGACTGCCGTGAAAATTATAGTGGTAAAGGATGTTTCCTATTAAGTGTACATTAAAGTAAATGGAATTTCGTATGAAGCAAAAACCTTTATAACATGAAGGTGTTTATATTCAAATGAGAATGCAAACTGGTAATCATTTACAATTGATATACATACAGTGAACTCTCGACAATTCGAAGCTTTATAATTTTAAAACCTCTGTAAATAGAAGCATTTTCACAGTCCCTTGAAAAAACCTCTGTAAATCGAAGAAAATCTATGTAAATTAGTCCCCTTGATAATTCGAATTTATTTTTTTAGAAAACAACATGAAAACCTCTATAATTCGAAAATGATGGCTTATTTGCCTCTATGCGTAGTTAAGTTCACTTCTCTTTCTTCAAAAACCGTTAGTTGAAATCTTTTGTTTGACTCAAAAAGAACCCAGTAAAATCAATTTGTTTCGTTTTTTATTTGGCGCTTGACAAAAATGAATCCTGAATGAATTATCCTTTATTTTAAAACGACTTTACACCGTTAGAACGTGTTTAGATTGCTGGTTACATCTTACTGTGAAGAGGCGAACCATATTCTTTTAGCTTTCATTTTATATTATTTAAGAAGTTAAGACATTTAAATGGATGTGGGTACCGTTCTCAATAATAAAATGTCTGTCACCCTTATCGCCCACAACAGAACTGAATCGAAAAAAAAACCCAACTGCGTAACCTTGTTGATGCAAAAAGTAAATCCGCGCTAGGCATTGACAGTTGATATGTTTTCTCATGAAAAAAAGAAAACAGAAAAACAAACCTAATCCGGTTTAATCCAGTACCACGCGATCCACTTTGGACGTCTGTAAGGCATCGTTTTTTGCGGTTACGTTATAGCGTTGGCCGATGTGACATGGCGCCACAGCTACGAGAGGCAACAGCCGCGTGAGTAACGCCATGACCTAGTGCATGACTTGGTTGTTGGCGTTGTGATTCCCTTAAGTATTTTTGTAGTCAAGTTTAACCCGCCGGTTGTTGAACCATTTTGCGAAATTGAGGCTTATCTGACGCAAGAACTAGAACAGGGCGGAGATTACCCAACGGCACGGTATGACCACAGACCGGCAGTTTATATTAGTCCTCTGAACGCAGTGAGATATGCCTACGGGCGTATGTGTGAAATAGAAAATAAATCACGCCGGAGACAGGTATGCGATTAGATTTCAGTTAGGCGTTGTGAGTGATTTTGAGTCACTGAAGGATCTCTAGACTGGCTAAGTGAGCTTGGAAAGATCTTTACAGGGTCCGGCTATGATAAAAATTTCTTTGTAAACTGCAATCAATAGGCAGTAAAAAGCTGAACTTTGCAATGCGAATAGCAAACAATATTAAAAAAATATATAGGGGACCACTGTTACACAACCGATCGTGGTGTAGTGAGGATCACTAAAAGCTTAAAGGGAAAATTGCAAGAGGGTTTTGACAGTATTTCACGAATTTAGCTGAAAGACAGGAAGAATTTTGACAGTAATTCAGAAAGCATCGATCACTAGCTCATCATTTTTACGCACATTTGTTTGATTTTTTGTTAAAAGCTCTCACACGTATTCGTAGACACAAAATGTTATGAAAAACGATGTCAAATAAAATAAGGGGAAAGAGAAGAGGAAGCTGGATATGTATTGGCTCATTTGTGGTGATAATGTAAAGTACAGACGACTTGGTAAAACGTAATAATTAACATGATGGATCGTAGTGACGTAAACAAAAAGATCACTTGCAGGGTTCCTGTGATCAGACAGCATATCGAAGCCGCTGATCCTTATGGAGTTCCCATGATACGACAACCATGACAAGGACTACGTATTACGATTACGATAGTACGATTTGCTGACACCTTTTATCTAATTTGATCACTAAATATTTTAAGGCTACACCAAATTTTTTCAACAAAATTGTTCAGCTGTGTGAACTTTACATTTGAAGTAAAAAAAAAAGAGCCCATAACACATCCCCCTGACGGCACCACTGTGTCACCTTCTGCACAACGTAGTTTTTCTCAGTAATACAACACCCCAAAAACCCGATCAAGCACAACAGACCATACACGTGAACTGGTCAGTCTTGTTCAAAAGAAACAATTTACAAAAATTCCAAACATCGTACGGCGGACTGCAGACTGTGAAGTCCCCCCATATACGGTGCTCGTCGTCATGTCATCCATGAATCATTTACCCGATTGACACTGACAGATCATTATCTATGTTCATCACTTAACAGGCCTACGAAAGCCCAAGTACATAGTGCACAGAGCATAGAGAACAGCACACAACGAACACACATTCTGTGCACTTTACTAATAAACCAAATCAAACACACTCAACACATGCTCGGTTCGGAATTCCTCAGACGTGTAAACAGCTGAGCTGATTTCGCACGGTGTTGAGTTTGCGGGTAAACTCAAAATGTAAACAAATCAATGCCAGCCAGCTAGCCCCATGCCGGGGAGACGATCAGGAGGCCGACGGCTACGGCAGCTTGACATTTTTGTAGAAACGATTTCAGGGACACAGCTGACCGATCGCTTGCACACCGATGCAGCAGCGCGCCAGAGCCGCACGACCAGAAGTGAGCAGCATCGCTGCTGTCACCATTACAATGTTCAAGGACGGCACATGTGCACCACACCGCGACAAGTAGAACGACGACAACGAAAACGGACTCCAACTTAAACGAACCGATGGGTGATTCTAAAATAAATTCTAAATTTATCTTCAGATGGTTTATTTTATTACCAAGTGAATTTTCTTTTATTATTTTCTCTTTTTTTTGCGTGTATTGGTTGCGATTTTTCACGCATTCAATCGAACTTCTGACCGCACCCGTTCGTAGATCACCGCTGACTGAACAAATATCCTTCCTCTCTTAGCCGCACGATCACTTCACGATTTCACGTCGCCTCTCTTACATTATGAAGACCACAAGCCTCTTGAGACTGGTGAGCGAGGCGAGGGCACAGACGATAGCCTACCGACGATCGTGATTTAATCCGACGACGCAACAAGCTGCCCGATGAAGTGTTTTAGTTTGCGCAGTGATGGTGACTGCACAGTGACGTCTATCAGAGCAAATGCATGCGTGAGTTGTTACCGTTAAGCAGCACTCGTATGAAAAGTAATCAACGACAGCGATCTTTTCAAATATAAACAATAAGTTGTACTTTCTGCTGCGTTCTTGTGTATATACATAGTTATCGTTTAAATGTCAACTCGAATCCGACAAGTTCAATCTATATCCGGTTAACTATATTGATTTGGAGGACAATGACCTCACGAAGGAAAGTCGAACACGGTTCACGTAAAACGTTCATTAATATTATTCGCGGTGATCGTTGTGTGACACTTGCCGCTGCACCCTAAATTTGCAAAAAATGCCTCCGTTGTTGGATAATGATCTCTCCGCCGTAGGCCCATAATCTAGGTCATTCACATTTTACTCAACCTTGGGTGGGCTGACGTCGTCTTATAAACAGCAGCTTTTCTTGTAAATAAATACTAATTATTCATCTTAAAATTACACGACATTACGAAAAAACGAAAATTAAAAGACCAAATCATGTTAATCTATTGCATCATCATCTTCTTGACGTGTTCTACTAATGAGATTCCGGGGCTCATCTATTGCAATTTTGAAAATAAATGTTCCTTTGATTAAAGCCGAAAGTCTCATAAGTTAGCATTTTATTTTTTTTTTACTTAAGTTAGCTTTCAGAAACTAATTTTTTTTTATTAGAATTAGAATTTGTTCAGCTAATTTTTCTCTTGCCATTTTGCCATTTTGCCATTTTGCCATTTTACACATTTAACCTTTACCTTAATAACCTTAGTTTGTAATGAAATTGGTGTGTTATGCTCTAATCTCTTTTTATTAATAAGAGAATTCACTTTTAGCGTAAAAACAATGTACACTGAGAATAATAAATTGAAATAGAATAAATTATTCATCTTAGAAGCAATCCTCGACAAAAATGAACGAGCTCTTCCCTCTTTTTGACTCTTCTAATACTCAGAAAAGTCATCAACTTAGATCTCCTTTGCCAAAGACGGTACAAAGTAAAGTTGGCTAAAATGAACCTTTCAAAAAGCAAATACAGTATCGGACAAAAGTTTGGAAACATACTCTAAAAATCCCCAATTTTAGCTCTAAAAATACACAGTTATACATCAAGTGATGAAATATGACATTAACTTAGATTAATGTCCCATTCAATAACCTTAAAATAGGTTTTATGATCCCGTTCATTTTAGGAATAGTTTGTAATAGAGCACTACTTCCAAGAACGGAAGGGAAAAAAAGTATAGAAACAAATAGTATCTTATGAGAAGTCACTATATTATTTTATTAAAAGCAACCAAATGTTGTTCATATTTTGTAGTACCTCTTTCGGACTTAACAAATACAGCCAATGCTCTAGGGCCCACCACTTTTTGGCAAGCCCAGATTGGTGTGCTTCGCCATTTTTTTTGGATTTCTCCAAAAAGCATATTTCTATTCAAAAATTTTTACATCGTATTTGTACATGCTCCTACGTGTGCGTGGTTTCATTTTAGTCCGTAATATGAGATGGCCACTACTTTATTTACTGGCCACTAATATTAAGTTTTTCCCTTCTTAGCCAGTCCTTTACTAGCCGCGAAGAATGTTTCAGGTCATAATCTTGTTGCCATAAACACTTTGGAAGCATTTTCTCTTGTAAATAGAGGAGCAATGTGTTCTTTAATAAGTCTAAATACTGGAGTCACTTCAATATTCCTTCTGTTCGGAATAAAGAAACAACGCGAAATCTCGAAAAAGATCCCCGAACCGTAATAATCATCCATCATGATCACGGTTGGTAGTTGATGCCTCACCTTTCCTTCCTTGGCCGCCCCTATTGAAGGGAGAAAAGGTACTAAATAAATACTCCATGTAAATCCCCGGACTTGCAGTGCCGTACATGCATTCTTCAATATTCGAAGTAAGAACAGAACTCTCAGTTTTTGTAAAATCTCTGCAGAATACTCTACCATGAAATCTTCAAAATGTTTCTCTAGGTTCTTAATGTTAAATTATCTGCTAATGTTAAATATCTACCCTACAGAGTCGCATGAAAGGCACGCCTCGGTAGTCAGGGGACATTCGTGCCACGTGGCCAAACCATTGAAGTATGAACCTTTCCGTTCAGAGAAGAAGCTGCTCAACATTGAGCTCTCCACGCACTGTTGTATTTCTCACCCTATCTCGGTGAGTAACTCCCACAACAGCACGCAGAAATCTCATCTCGGCAGCTTGTATTTGCGATTTTATTCTTTCGGTCATTACTCAAATTTTCATGACCATAGGTGAGAGTTGGAACAAATACCGAATTAAACACTGATAACTTGGCCTTCACTCCAAGCTCGACCTTCCTGATGACAGACTTTCCAAGCTGTTTCAAAATTGACCCAGCTTGACAGGAAAGCTCCATATTGCTCCTCCCATCACTCGTGAAAAAGACCCCGAGATACTTGAACTTCTCCACCCGTTTCAATGGGACTCCGCTGACCTGCAGAGTGCATTCACAGGCGTTCTGGAAATAACCATCACTTCGGATTTGTCCACGTTAACCTTCATCCCCGCATCAGTACAGACAGCCACAAACCTATCTAGCGCACGCTGGAGTTCCGTCTGTGTGGATGTGAGGATAACTAAGTCATCTGCAAAAACCAGGTGACTTACCCTCAGCTCCCCCAATGTCAAATATTCTTCACCTCGGCTGCGTTGTAACATCCAGTCCATGTATATAATGAAAAGGAGAGGTGACAAGACGCACCCTTGAGGTGTTGATTTACTGCCGTTTATCCGAACACAGCTGCTACAGTTTGTGTATAGGGACTGAATGGCCCTCAACAGAGACCCATTAATGCCATACTCCTGCACAACACTCCAGAGTTTTCCTCAAGGAACTCGGTCATACGCCTTTTTCAGGTCTACAAAGCAACTGTAGACCGGTTTGGCAAATTCCCACGCCTTATAGAGTACCATTCTTAGAGTGAAAAGCTGGTCGGTAGTACTTCTGCCGGGTCAAAAACCGCACTACCGAAGGCGTGCAGTGTATGCGACTCCGTCGGGTAGGCGACCGCTCGGTAGACCCAGGATGAGATGGTTGGATCAAGTCCAAAGGCTTGCTTAGTTACGCTTGGGCATACCCCCCGAGGAGTTAGAGTCGAAGGCGGAGGATCGGGTTGACTGGAGATCTCTTCTGCGTGCACTGCCCCCGCAACCCCTTTAGTGGAACATGCGGGCTAAGAAAAAGAAGAAGAAGAAGATGTTAATTATCTGTGTGTCCACAAAAAGATAAAATAAAGATCCTAAGTTCTTGATCACACATCCAAAGCGATCACCAAACGGGCGCTGAGTCAATATTTTGTGTGTAGTGCCATAGGTTGTGCATGATTGTCCTGCTACAAACTCCAAGTAGCTGCAAGTAGTCATCAGGATAGTGCACCATTGGATTCTCTAATAGTAATCAATACTAAAGTTAATCCGCCTTAAATTTTTTTTTTAATTGAAGCTATTAGGTGTACAACTTGAAAGACGCACACAAGTTAATTTACACAAGTTTTGTTTCCATATTCAAATAAATGTTTTTTTTAACAAAAAAAATACGCGTCTTTCAAGTTGTACTCCTAATACTTTTTTCACCTACTTACCTACCTACCTTTAATTTTTTTTTTAATTTTTTTTGCATGGGGTGTACCTAGGGTTAAAATCCTTTCAAGTAGGATGGTGTACTATGGCTTTAATGTTAGAAGAGGTCATATTTAGTTTCATTACTAATTTAGTTTCTTACGGGGGTCCAGTGCCTCTATTTGCGAGCGAACTCCAAATTTTTACAAACGATTCTGCTCTGACAGAAATGACTTCTTTCACAGTGCGCGTCCAAAAAGACCAACATCGTTCAAACTTCGCTTTGAAGCACAGACTACCCAATTGGCTCATTTGTGCTTTAAAGCCTCCGTGGACTGCCCCCTCTCCCGTTCATATTCAATTATGTTCCTACCAATTTTCATAGAATGCATACCAGCCTATGCTTGCTTTTTCGCGGTAGGATTGTCTTAGGCCTAAACCTGCCATAGACGATATCGACACTTTAATGAACCCTGCAAGGTAGTACCCTGCATTATAAAAACACAAAATACAAAAGTTTAAGAGCAGTTTCGCGAAAAAAAGATCGATTTTTAATGTGTTGTGCGCGTTATAATTTGACATATTTGAGGCGACATAGTTTATTGCCGGTTCCGGACCACGATTTGGGAAGGCTTTCCATGACACAAGTACTCCAGGAGGATTGTCAGTCGCTCGCTGTAGGTGGGTCTTTAAAAATTGTTTGTGATAGTTTTTCCCCGAACTGGATTCGAACCGAGGTACGCTCGCCTAACAGTCCGGCGCCATAAGCAATAAGCCACGGCACTAGCGCGTCGCCCACTGGAAGTGGAATTGAAAATATGGAAAGCTAAAACTTTCGAATTAGAGCGGTTTCCATGCTATTTTGCGCAATAGTAAATTCAAATTAGCGTAAGGGACAAATTGCTTAGGTTTTCTTCGGTTAACGGAGGTTTTTTCATGGGACTGCGATAATGCTTCTATTTATAAAAGTTCGAATATGGAGGTTCAAATTATTGAGACAGCACTGTATAGAAACCCTTAAACTTCAATGAAAGTAAAAACAACATCACTTTTATATATTTATTACACTGATTTGTTCATCTAAATCTTCGGATATTTCTTCTAATTCAGGTTTGTATTCATTTTTTAAACTCCGCCAAAAATCATCGTTCACCTCCTTTGCCATTGCCAATGGCAAGATATAATCGTCATAGAGGCCGTTTAGTAAATTTCGTCGGACAAGTTTCTGACTACAAAATGCCAGGTCCAGTCGCAAGTAGCTTTTTGGCCATTGAAACGAGTAGGGCGCTTTGACCGGTTTCCGTTTTAACTTAAATTTTGGACTCAAGGCGATCTTCGTCAAGTGAAATGCGAAATCACTGAGAACGAGAAGGAGCTGAACGTCAGATAGACAAACTTATCAAAGGGGTTACCTCGACGCGGATAGCTTTATTAAATACTCAGCTTGATGCAATTGTTCTTCTATGGTCTCCTCCGTTACAAGCTCGTCATAACTAGTATGTTCTTCGTCGCTAGACTACGATAAGAAAAAGATAAGATTGCATTTGTCCCTTTGAAACAAAATAGTTACTACACACGCACATTGTAGCATCTTTCGACATCCTGTACAAAGGCTTTGTCTAAACACTCCCAACCGAATTGATCGAAGCGCCTAAACTTCTTGGCGACTATTATCGCTGTCTCGAGGTAAAACTTTTCGGCAGTATTGCACCGCGTGCCGTTGCAGCGTTGCTTTATGAATTGCATCCAAATTGGGAGGATGACTTTGATCTCCAGAGGTAGAAATAAGTCAGACTTTTTCATTCTCTTCTGCCAAAATCTCTGGATTGAGTAGTGTGATGCCTCATCTTCATCCTGATCTAATCTTAGTGCGTCTTCATCCTCAGTTTCACCATGTGCCGAGTCACTGATTGATTCTGTGTTATGGAACTCACAAGAGGTCTCCGAGCTATCGGTACTTTTTGCCATCGATTGGAAATTTAGAACCTTATTTATCTCAAATCGAAAGAAAAGTAAAACAACTAACACTGCCCATTAACACAGCACGTACAAACGGAAAAAAACAAATCCTTCTAATGAGTCATTTTGCTACGTTCTGTCAGAATCATCGGTGACTTTATTTGAAATTTTTTAATTATGAAAAAGAAGAGTAGTGTGCAAGTCTCTCTCGGGCTCCATTAAATAAAGTTGTACACAATCGTTAAGCTGAAATAAATTAATTTTTAAAATAGCCATGTAGCCAAATAGCTTTCGTGAACTATGGACAACACCGCTGTAGGTGCTATTGAAACATCAGGCGCTGGGAGATTGCAGCCAATATTCATGCCGGAACTGACTGTGAACAACGTACTACAATCCGCAGATCAAAAGAGAGGCTTCAATATGGCTGGCTTTTACTTAGTCAGTTAGGGCATTGTTGGCCGTAGTAGTTCCATCAACTCCGTTGTCGATTTTTGTACCTACATACTCGTATTTCCGTATATGTCTACAGGAAGGAAGTGTAGCATTGTCTCCAAGGACATGCATGCTGTTCTTTGGATCCTACATATAATATGTATGTTCCTGGGGTTATCACCTGTCCAGAGCCACCACACGATAATGTTATAGAACAACATACAATGAGCCAAGTGTATAGTGCCACTGCCGCTTTCTTAGCACGCTCCTGTATATTAGATTTCCATTTGGACTTCGTGGCTTCCAGAAACTCAGCTTTTTTATTTTTGAACGTCGGTGGGCTCAATGAAGGTATATTGTATTTTCTTGCGAACTTCGCCTTCTATCTTACTCGAGACTGGAGCGCAGTCTCTTCTGAAAAACCCTTGCGATATGCGTGTTAGACTTGTGAGTGGTCGTTCTGTGCACGTCACGTGTAAAGATCGATCTAAGAACTTAATAATTTGATCAGTCTTCGGACAGCCGTAAAAGTTCTAGCTTTAGTGTGACAACGTGCTTGAGTCATTTTTACTGATTCTAAGAAAGTAGTCACCTCCACTGATCGGAAAACGAAGAATGAATATAACAAAGTGATCCTTAGAATTTAAAGCGCCAAACTAAGTTGTAGAATTGAAACATGGACCGTCATGACCCTTTCACCTTTCATTGATTCTCAAGAGCCATTTTTTGCGTTTATCATGTGCTTGAGCAGTCCTTGCAGAGTGCAGCTCAACAAAATGATTTCAGTAGCAACCCTTGGAAATCCAGAGTCGTTTCGGTACTCCGACTGAAAATTTCGAAAACACAAGTGCGAGGTGCACCTCTCACTGGACCAAACCACGAGATAAAACCTGTCTTTTTCCGCAAAACTTTCTTGCGCCTGTTACCATTGCCTTATGTAAATGGCCAACGATGCTTTTTACAAACACACGCCAGATCAGTTGCTGCTCCCCCGTTTCGATTGGCTTTTTGCGCCATGTTTACTTTGCCATTAGCATTTTTTCCAACGGCTCAAAATTTTTCCATTGCGGAGTGCAAATACAAAGTTTCAGCCGCAGCACATCAGGAAACGCTCTCGATTATGTTTACAAAGTGCATCTGTCATTTACCGACTGATTAGTTAATTAATTGACACATTCATGCTGAGCATGCTGAGAGCAGATTTGCCCCAACCACACTGCAAGCAAATTACAAAAACACTGCGCTGAATGTAGTCACTGGGTCTAATTGAATTAAGTTAATATTTTCTTATCCTATTAGCTAAAGTTTTACCGTCAGTCGAATGATTTTCTGTGTGAATTTTTGATTAGCAATGTTTACGAAATATAACCGGGGCTATGCTCGTCGAGTGAATTCTTTGATTGATTCAGAGATTCGGCCAACATGGCGAAGACATGGCGGACAAATAAAAGTGTGAATCACCATGAGGTAGGGCTCTTCGTTGCTTTGATAACATTCTAAATGATACACATGAAGTTCACAGTGTGCTAAATAATTAACATCAATCAATTGTGGATACACAAAAAAGATGCTTTGCTTTGTGTTTGTTTCATTGTTTTGGAAATTGGGATGAATATGAGGGGATTTGATTTCTTTTTTTCTGCTAGAAAAGAAAAGAAAAGAAAAAATACGCAGCAGATCGATTGAACAAAATGTTCAAATATTTAGTAAGAAATATTATAAACAGAAAATCACACACGCTATTGGGGCTTAATGGAGCATAGGACGTAAACAATCGAAGTGATTTGGGCAACGACGGGAGCAGCAATCGAAGAGAGTCGTGTCAACATTGCTCCGGGGGCAATAACAATTTAATTGGATTGAACTAGTTTCGAATTTGTTTATGACCTCTAGATTCGGTTAAAAGGTGTTGTAGCTTGTTCCAGAAATGGAATGGAGACTGGTACGAAGCCGAACCGATTTTGATTTATGTCGGAGATTCATGCGTTGGAACTGTTTCGTTTTAGAAAGTGTTGTCTTATACCAATTGACAATTGGGAACGGGTTTTTAGGAATGGTTTGACTTGGCGTTGTCTCTCCAGACCCTTTGCAAGACGATCTTTAGTAGTGAAGTCACTAGACAAAATATCAATATAAAAAAAAAACCTTTGAGTCGCGTCTTCGTAAAGAGGTTTCAAACTTCAAAAAGTTGAACAATCTTCAAAATAATTTAAAATTGAAACCAGAACTGCATTTAAGATTCGAGCCCAACTTTTTGGCCTAGCAATAGAGTCGATGGTTAATTTGATTTTCAGACGATTCAAAACGTTTACGTTTGCTGTACTTTCTATAAAAGTCATCATTACTTTAAGAATGTGTCACAAGAACAAGAACTTGATACCGAACTTTATATAACCCTTCTTCACCCTCTGAACTCAATCGCTTTCAAAAGTGTTACCGTTAATTTGCAAATGACGATTCAAATCCGAACAACCGCAAAACGAACAGCTTTCATAATGTGATCGTGATAAATTTTTCATAACTCATTTTTATTAAATAAAAATCTGTACAAATAAAATCCAGAACAAAAAAAGACTGAAAAATCTTGAACTCACGTTCACGTTTACACGTCTGCTGTTGTTGATTACAAGGTAAACCGTGCACACTTCAAAAAATTGTTGACAGAGATCCAGACCATTGTTGAGGTGAATTTACATCAATTTAGTATTTTATTGACATTAACCGATTAGCTGTTGGTAAATCTTATGTACAAAGCTTAGAAGAAAATTATTCACTGTGTGCTTCGAGCGTTGCTCAATTCTTTTGGCTTAACCCGACAAAATACGTCACGAAACTGAGCGATCACATTGTCTTTTTATTTTACCACATCACACTGCGGTGAGATCAGAGATCATGTTCAAAGAGTGCTGTTAAACAGCAGATGAGCAGATGCTGGGAGGTGAAATAAGATTTGAATAATGATCTTTAACGGAAACTCAAGAGCTTGGCAGTATCTTCGATGTTTTTAATGAAAACCGGAGATTAGATTGGTCGATAGTTTAATGTGAACTTCGGTTTGTTTTGTGTTGTCGACAACAGGCTCTAATGTCGTCCGTACTCTGCGTGTGTGTAAAAGCTAATCACCGAATTTAAGAGTGTTATAAGCTGTAAATGGCGGTTTGGAAGAATTATTTCAGTTTCTTTCACAAATTCATTACTTGCCGACCCATGTGGATGTCGATGACTAGTTTGCAAATAGTTGCACATATTTTCTAGAGAATGGTACTTCAACATCAACAATAATTCTTACACCAATCCAAATTTAGAATATTCTAATAATTTTTTTTTTCATGTTAGGTTTACTAAAAAGAAATCTGTTATTTTTATATGAAATTGAAAGCGATTAACGATCTACGTTAAATATACGCCATTTTGCTCTAAAACTTTTTGCGATTGCTTTTTTTTTATCAATTTACAATAATTTTCACGTCTTTCTTTTAAACTACGAATTTCAGAACACGTGCTTTCCCCCATTTAATTTAGCATTTTTGCAAGAATTAATAAAACAACAGATATCATCCGCTTCAAAAATTGATCGATTTTGTTGCAATTCAATAGCGACTCACAGATAGAAATGCAGTCCAAGAGATTTTTTTGTGTTAACACATCGACTCTTTTTTGTATTCGCCCTTATTCAAATGGTTCTAATCGGTTTTTCGTGGAATATTCAGCTACTGCGCGATCCAAACGGTCGCTTCAACGATTCCCATAATTTTATTAACAATTTTGACAATTGGGCTTCTGGCGCGTGGATCATCTTTAACCTCAAAATTACCGGAACGGAAGCGACGAAATTCCTTGGCTGTTACAGTATCAGGACCGTAAGCACTATTCACATTTTCAATCGCCGGACTTGCATTTTCGCCGTTATCGAATTAAAAATATAAAATGTAGCGTATTTTCTCTTTGCAAGGCTTCATTTTTGACACGTGCGCAAACGAAACTAAACCAGTCAAATGCAAAACTGTGAAGGAAGCTCTTTTAGTATTGACTGTCTCCTTTACAACGGTTGTAAATCAATGAAACAAAAACTAAACCAGATGGAGTACTAAAGCCATCTATTGAGATAATAATGGATTGCTCTTGATGTTAAAATACATTTTCTTTTTTGTGAAATAAACTTACTAGTCGATTACTTTTTACTACACCTTATATCAATCCATCCATCAACGTACAGTTGATCTACATCTATCTACATCTATCTACATATCTACATCTCCGTCTGTACAAAAAGTTGGTCGTCAAAATTGAAAAGGATCACCAACACCGTAATGACAACTACTAAAAAACCGCTAGACTAAACAGGATATCTGCATATCAATATTTACCTATGCCTATGTACATTGAGGCTTTCACAAGATAAAAAGGTCATTGCACAAGTCACATCCCTCCCATTGCGAATCGATTTATGAACTTCCGAGTCCGATTGGCTTGTGCTTCTTTACTCCGTTATAAACTCACCTATATTTCAATCTCTAATATTACTTATGCTACTATAAATCTTGTAATTTGTAAAAATGCCATCAACAGCTCAACACTTAAATAAAAATATCAGACTCTTAAAATTCACCTGCGAATATAGAAATCGTGAATTAGACTTATCGCAACAACCTCAAAGAAAATAAAAAAAATACATAGAACACTTTAATCTAATTTTAAACATCAACCAATTAAATTTAAATTTAAATTCAAATTTTGCCACGTGAGAAAATATCGTGTGTCCCTCGTTGGTCTAAAAATGACCAGAGACAAAGAGGTTCCAACTCATTTACCTGATGCACTTTCTACAAAGTTAATTTATATTTATATCCACTTTATCGTTTTAAAAATACTTGCAACTCATTACAATCAATGAGTCGGTTGGTGATGAGGAAATACACTGCAGTTTAACTTTAGCTGGGCGTGTGCTGTGAGGAAACGTGAGTTCGATTTTTTATGGTGTATAGGCCATGCCAATGCTTCAAGTTTCTTTTTTAGATATTGTTTCTTAGGCACATTGATTTTTGCAGCCCCTTGAGTTTTTGATCCAAGTTTTTGAGAATTCTGAAACATCAAGTTACAATTTTTTTTTACGTTTTTTCTTTGGGAGCAGAATATACTGTTGATGCCGATTTTGCATTCAAATTTAAATAGGTTTTGTTTTTATGTCGTTTTTGTTCTAAACACAAAGCGTGTGTTTCTATTTAACCTGGCTGGAAAGTAAACATTTCTTCTCTGGCCCAACTTTTTACAAAAATTCATCTCTAGTCGTTTGTCGTTTGATGAGTTTTTAACTTATTTATAAGAGCAATAATAAAACAGAAATAAAATAAGATTGTCTGTTTATTTTAAATATTAACTTGCATTCATATTTTTAATTTAGCTTAGTTTCACTAACAATAATTTATTTTAAAATTAGTCTTCAGGCAGATTCCCCATTGACCAAGTCTATCACAGTTTTGTGTTGGGAAGATAAAACACTCCAAATCGTACAGCTGAATTAAGTTCTACACAATGATTACGTAGATGTCGGAAGAGAGTTACACTCATGCTGCCCACGTTCGTCGATCGCCAGTTCCTCCCGCCTGCCACATTCTAAAACATGAAAAGTTTTGCAAATTAAAAAAATCTTCATCAAATTTGTATATTTTTCTTATAGTGAAAAAGATCTAAGGAGATTGAGTAAAGGAAAAAAAAAAGTAAATCTTACACTACAACGCCAGCAGTGATCCACCGCTGTTCTGATTTACGTTTACAACAGAATATCACAGGCATCGCACAGCCTGGACACAGCAGCGGAGGATTACTGCATTTGAACCCTGATTTATTAAAAATACGTGTATATAAATTTAAATAAAAATCGACCGCATGTCGATGCTTAACATTTAAATGTTTCTTTGAGTGAAAATCGGTTTCAATTAGTGTTTTATTAACTGAGTAATATTGCAAATGAATGAATACTTACATTTCATTTACGATCCGCATAATCGTAAAAATTCTCACACAATGAATTGTGATACCCTGTGCTGATTGTTACTAGCTGATGGAAATTTCAAATTGAAATTCTAGAATTCTATTTTTCCATTCGCCGCTTGCGAATTTATTACTTCTCTGCATTTTAGTGAGCAGTTTATTGTTCGCTTTTAATAGTCGATCGCATTTGGATCAGTCGGTTTAATGATTTTCAATCGTTGCGATGTGTATTGTATCTTTTATGCAATGCTGTAATGTTTTCTTGGGTGACATTCAACTTATTTCTAATAGCGATACTTTTGAGAGAAATGAAAGAATTATGGGAATAAATCAATGTACGTACGTTTATCAGTAGAGTTCTCCTACTATTTTCGTAAAGACCTTGTCTAACACGCTTAGAATTATCAAACGTTTGATAATATCGCATTACTTGCTTTTACTGCCGTACTTCGTAATACCACGCAATTCAAGCATGGGTTGGCGTTGACGCTCTACATAGCAGTAATGATGAAGAAATTAAATTTAATGGATCCCTCCGAACGATAAAAGTAAAATTTTTGTATATTTTGTCTCCTTCATGATTTTTTAAGTCTAATTCAGTTTCGGCCTTACGTTAACTCTAAAGATGTGTCATCACTGACAGCTATTGTCTTTGCTGTCTTTTAAAATGAACACTAGGGCAAGACGCGGATACGAGTACAAAAAGGGTATATAACCTACTAATCCTTCTAAGAAGTGATTCGAAAAAAAAAAAAAACCGCCTTGTACCATAAGTGTTTTTATCAACGAATATGACACACAGAGTTGGTTTCTAAACCTTGTCCAGATAGCAACAGACTAAAACGTGATCATGTTACGACGTGACCTTTACGAAAATATTTTGAATTTCGATTTTCAACTCTCCTTTTATTCCTCCTTCTTTTTTCTAGTCACACAACAATTTTGAAAAATGTCTTTTTCGATAGACCAGCAATGAGAAGTAAAACATTCTCTGATGTGCTTCTTTTTTACTGTTTGATTGGCCGCATGTTATCATTGCCAAATGACGAATTTAGATGTCGATTTCGCATTTACTTTCGCAAAAAGTAAAGTAAAGCGATTAATTAAGCGTCGTTTTCCGCAGTACGATGGTGGTAGGTTTAATCTACGCTGACGTTGAATGAAAAGAGAAAATTTTTATAGCAATAATGAACGAAAATGGAAGGAGCTGGAGAGAGCTGTTTTTTGTACTATTTAAAAAAAAGTCGCTGTAAACTTGTTTACAGACAAATAAGAAATCCTTTTGTTGTCATATTAAAGCGATTAAAAGAACAACTTTCCAATTACAATTATTTCGATTGATTTAGAATATCCCACAAGGTAGTAAGACACTTTCGGATTCAAGGAAGATAATAAGTTTATGGTCATCAACATGTTATTTGAATGAGATTTGGTAGCAAGGAGCAACACAATGCATTTTTAAATGCAAACATTTTATAAAACAATTTCTTCTTATATTGTTTTTATTTTACATATGTAAATGTTTCGTTTAAATTATTTAATAAAACAACCTAATCCTTTCTTTACAAAAAAATGTTTGTTCGATTGCTTCTGACAAAAAACTAAACGACATACAACGATCAAAAAAAGTATTCAACAAGAGAGCTCCTTTCACAAAAATAGACAATAGTACTTAAAAACGCGAGCAAGCTATGCTCTGGCCCTGTATGGGCTGTTACGCTAATTATTATTTTTATAGTACTTAAAAATGTCTCAAAGAAAAGCAGACAGCAAGGAGATCATAAATTAACAAGCTTCAAGAGTTCTGGTTGTCGACTCCCTTTAGGTCGAAATTCCTCTAAGTCGAATTTACCTCTAACTCGAATTTTTTCACATTTTGGCATTCCTCTTCCCCATTTTCCATACAAAAACCATCCTCTAACTTGAACTAATTTTAATGTCCCGAGAAAATTCATCTTAGAAGGATTCGACTGTATTTACAAATGAGAAGCTACAAAGCAGCAAGGAAAAAATGTGTGTATTCACAGTAAAACACGGAGGAAGAGGAGTGATGGGAAAACTCCGTGTTTATTGATGGAATTATGAATCATCTGTACTGCGTAAATTTACTTAAGCAATTCTCTGACTACGTTCAAAAAAATTGGGTCCAGGAGAGCGTTACCAGCTTTACAAAAACAATGACCATAAACATCAGATTCTAGAGCCTATAGTTTTTTTTTTTTTTTTTTTTTTTAAAAAATTGAAATTTTGTTATTAATAATATATTTTATTATGTTGTTAATAAAAAATAAACAAACAACATTAGGTTCTGAATACCATACTTTGGTTGTTGTATAACTATCCTGGTGTTCTCTAACATAATAACCGGAACTTTACTCGATTGAGCATCTTTGGTACTATTTGGCGACTAAGTTGAGAGAACGAAGTTTCAACAACAAAAATCCACTTAAAATCGATCTACAGGAAGGGCAAATATTGATTCGGAGTACACCAGGGCATTCACAAAGTCTATGCCAAAGCGAGTAAATAAGGGTTATACGCCGAAGAAGGTATTAAATTATGGAAAATCGGTTTTTGAGCAATTTTTCAAAAATGTCGGATTCTTTTTTTGCTTCGTAGTTTTTCTCTTTCTTGTTCTTATACTTTATTTTGTTTTTTGCTTGTTTTTTATGCCAAAAAACGTTGCAAATAAACAAGACTAAGCAATTGCATTTAATCAGATTAGTACTTTTAAGTAGTATTAATGTCCTTTTAGTGAAAGGAGCTCTCTTGTCGAATAATTTTTTTGACCGCCGTACATCAAATGATCAATAACATCTATTTACTATTAGAAAATTATTGATTGTGTTGACTGTTGTTGTCGATTGCATATTTTAAAACAAGCAAAGGGCAAACACTTTAACAGGTTAAGGAGCATTGTACAAGCACGAATGTCCAAGTTCAGAAGACCAAATTCTACAATCGTGATCTCATAATGAATAAAAAATATTAAAAAGTACATAGAAAGCAAAATAAATAAAAGACTAGAAAGGAAGTTATACAAAACTGCTTGTGGGACAACGATGGTACCTCAGTTTTAATGAATCCAACAGATTTGCAACAAATTACGAAGCTGTGAATAAATAACGTCCCCTAATCAAAATGCAATAAACCCACCCAATTAAAAGGATAAAAAAAACCTAACCACTTCAGCTCTCTCCTTCAGCCCTTATTTACTTACGACCCCGTTGACAAACGAACCCAATTATCTTTGCACCTCATCCAACCTAACCATTCTTTTTTTGTTTCGAATAAAAGTCATAATGTATTTGAAATTTATCAAGAGACGTATTTATTTTGAAGCTTGTTCATGGGCGAGAAAGTTTGATTTGTTTTATATATGGAATGGCTGGAGCTACTCTCATTTAAATGTCATATAATTATGCATAAGTACATTTATTGAATTGATTAAATAATTAAATTATATTTTAATTGTCCAAACACGGTACTACACTTCTCTACCGTTTATGATTAAAAAAAAAAAAAGATATAACAAAAGTTTTATTTGTTACATGCGTGTACCTCGGCATAAGTTTCTGTCAGGTGAGTAAAGTAAAACAAATTAAATTAAAGAAAAAAAATTTAAACTAAACGAAAGGGAGAGATAGCTCTTCGCAACAGAGCAGTGGTGTTTACATTGAATATCTTGTTTTTTTTTGTTTTTACAGAAAAATTACTTAAGTGATTATAGTTGTGGGAACAGTGCCCCTGGCCGCATGCCAGTGCTGTTCGGGTATCCGTTGTAAGTAAGTTGCTAATATTTTGCTTTTGTTTAAAGTTCTCGCGCTTCGAGAACTACAGTGATTGGGTTTATGGTGCAAGTTCTTTGTTATTTTTTAAATATGTTTTCTGTTCACCATTTAATAGCGACGATTCGACATCATATTTTGGCGTGGCCCATTGCTATAAAAAGAGTAATTCGTAAAAAAAAATCGCTTTCATTAGTATTTTGCAAAAATCTGGGATTTGTTTTGAAAGACTCAAGTTGGAGAGACTTGTGCTTTTGTTTTGACGAACCCATATGGTTCAGACGATTGTCTTCTCGACAAACCAGGTTGGAAGTACGAGGATTGAATTATTTAACGCGTCTCAATTGTGTGATTGGAAGTGCAACTTACCGGTTATTCATGTTTTGACCGCTTGAGAGAGGTGGGAAATCTTTTTGGAAATTCAATGAGCTCATTTGGTTGTTGTTGCCGCCTCCGAAGTTGCGGTTGTTGTTGTTTCCGTTGTTTCCAGTGTTACCGAAGTTTCCACCTCCCATGGCTCTGTTGTTGCTGCTAAAGCCGGAGCTACCCAAGTTAGAGTTGCCTCCGCTTCCAATGCTTCCGCGGTTATTTCCGCTAAAGCCGCTGCTGAAATTACCACTGCTGAAGTTACTACCGCGATTATTGTCATTGAAATCATTTCGCATGCGGTTGTTGCCACTGAAAAAAGAAACAGAGTGAAATTAACAGGAAGTTAAAAATAGTTGTTACATTAAAATTAATACAAGTTGAAGATGCTACGGTCGCATAGGCCGAGAGGATCGAGAACAACAATGGTACGACAATATAAGACACATTTATAGTTTATACATTTTAAATGTGTATAGTCTGCAGGTCTCTTGATGTTTCTGTTTTTGCCATTAATGTATGTAGTTAGTTTGTTTCAACTACACGACCTGGTGCAACAAGTTTAGTAAGAGTGAAAGGTTTTATTTTTTTTACTAGATCGTGAGCGCACTTTTTTGACACTGAAGAAAATGTCAATATTTGACATTTGTTCTGAATTGATTTTTGTTTTTGAAAAGATGCCCAAAAAGTGAAAAAGAAAATTGATTGAATTTATGTATGAGGATAGATGGTAGACAAAATAAAAATGTTCCTTATCTGTCCACTTCTTAACGGGTTTACGCCTTGGGTTGATGAGGAGAATATGGACGTTTTGGATTGGCCAGCCCAGAACCCTGGCTTAGATCCTATAGAAAACTTGTGGAAAAAAGTCAAATCTGAAATCACAAAGAAAAATTGCAAAAATATGGATGATCTTTGGTCTCCAAAGCAAAATACCAAAAACTCTTGGAGGGTATGGATCCCAGTTATGAAACTGTTATTAAAAACGAAAGTTACGGCAGATAGCAATAATTATTTAAATGTTTGTATAGATCAATCAATCAACAAATGCAGTTTCAACACGATTTTTTCTCTTTTTTTCAGGTTGTGCTATTAATGTATATGTCCAACTCATTTCATTGCTTTTACCTACATTTTGATAGTTTTATTAATGAAACAACACTTAAGTTTGCATTATTGTTGAAGATGAAGTATAAACCTTTAAAAAAAACCAAACACCTGTTTTTTTCTAACAATATTTCCGAGAATAAAGCATAACACAGGAAAAAATAAAAAAAAATGTGCCATTTATATGTCCATAGCATTACCTAAAGGATCCCGAACATTACGAGAAAAGAGATGTTTTTGGTCAAAAAACGGCGATTACTCAGAACAACGTCCAATTCCAAAGCCACACCAAGGGAGATCGGGATGGAGATGGATGTGGGTAATAATCTAGAGACTTTTCACCAAACATCTGCAAAGCTAAAAAGCAAACCTGCTCTAAGTCAACGCCATCGAAAAGCCCGTTCAAGAAAGCCAGAAATCATCCGAGATGGAGGAAGTGTTGGAAAAAAGTTATATTTTCAGATAAAAAACGATTTTGTTTGAATACAACCGATGGATTTCATCCTTACTTTCATGATTAACGTAAAGCTGTTGTTAAGGCGACACAACAAGGTAGAGATGGGATCATAATTTAAGCAGAAATATGTTCCAAAAATAAAACAAACGTTTGTTTTATAAATGGATGGCTGGAAGGAAAGCAAAGCGTTAGGCTTGTAGACTACGCTAAACAAAAGAGTTCGGATATAACTTTAATTTTTAACAAGATCCATGCAGTTTGGAAGGGAAAAGAGTACTTTCAATGCAATAATCTCTTCGTTCAACATTGGACAGCATTTTCGCAAGACTTAAATATTATGGTTAATATATCGGGATACTTTTCTAGACGAGTCCACAAAGAAGGTCGGTAATTTCACACTGGGGGCGAATTTAAAAATGCAATTAAATACCAATGTTACAATATTTATGACGATTTAAGTTCTCGTCAAGAATAATAAAGCTTGTAAGCAGTAATGGAGCAAGTACTAATTATTAAAAATATAAATCTCTTTAAGAAAAATCAAAATTTTGTTTAAATTTAAGAGATAAAATGAAATGAAAAAAAAAAGGTAAAAATTATGAAATTATGAAACAGCCTGGAGATCTCTTCTGCGTGCATTACCACCGCGACACCGTTAGTGGAAAACGCGGTCAGGAAGATGATGATTATGAAACTTGCAAGACTGTCTCAACCAGTTGTTGATTGAGCAAAAATTACAAATTTTTGAAAGATGACGGGAAGCATATTTCTGGAATTTCGACAAAAATTAACTCTGGTTATTTAACAGTAATATTTATAGCAAGTGCTGAACAAAATTATTAAGAGACTTCAAAATCTAGGAGATGTCTCCCTCACTTGTCGCAGAGTGTACCTGGCAAATAACATTCATCAGCACTTATCATCAGTCAGCTTTTATGTGGGTGGTGAGTTGTTTTGAAATCTGTCGGTTACTAAAGAAAGTTTATACGCCAAAAATTCCACGCAGCGAAAACAAAGCGTGGCGAATGAAAAATGTTTACAAATTTGGTTCGCAAAATGGACGATTGGCACTTTAGTTGAGCATTTTATTTTATGATGTGGAACCAAATTCCAGCAATGTGTTTACATTATTGGTTTAGAGAAAGTAAATATTCATATTTTTTGCATCAAACAAGATAGATTCGATCGGAATGAAAGAGATTCTAGTCTGTCTTGTCTGTTTATTGGCAAGAAAAGACGTTAACTACTGCACTAAAGGCGAAATCATCCCGTGGTTTTAATGGTTCTAGGAACACAACATGCATTTAATTTAATTAACTTTTTAACAAATCACTACTATTAAAAAACAATCTCTAAACGTGTTTTATTCAAGTTCTGCCGAACTTTGCGATAAAAGAAGGTTAAAGGGGCTCAGAATAAACTTGAAACTTCAAAACTTTAAGTCGAAGGCATCAAATTTTTGTCGATCTGTATGTCCTCTCGTTGCGGCACTCTAGACTTGATCTCGATCACTACAATCGAACTCCACTTTTTAGCATAGTAGCATAAGCTACTTTAAGCATATTTGTCTAGCAGTTAAGTCTAAATTGAATTAAAAATAAAAATGCACTACCAACGAAAAACAAAAATGATCTTTAGATTCCACGTGAGCTTGCTTCACAAGTCTATTTGAGTCCCAAAGTCTCAGAAATTAAAAACATTCTCTCCCTTGCACCAATAACTCACCCATTATCCAGGCCACCTCCCGTGTTGTTTCTCCTGGTGAACATTCCGTTACCACCGCCTCCGTTCATGCTGCTGCTGTTGCCCAAGCCCCGGTTGTCCGAGTTGCTCTGTTGCCTTCCGGAGTTGCCGCCGAATCCCATGTTCCTGTTGCCGCCGCCCATGCTTCCCTGGCTGTTCAGTCCTCCAAGCTGGGAGTTTCCGCCACGCATGTCCTGGTTCATGCTTCCGAACTTTTGATTGTCGTTGTACATTTGCCTCTCCGGCAGAGCGAAGCCCCTTCTGTCTTGATTGCCCATTCCGTAGTTGTTGCCGCCGCCATTGCTGCCGCTCTGGAATCTATCGTTACCAGAATTCTGGTATCTGTCGTTTCCAGTGCCGCTGCCACCACCACCACCGCCTCCACCAAGATTGTTGCCGAAGTTTCCGTGGTTGGTGAGACCCTGGCTGCGCATGCTGTTTAAGTTGCTGAGGTTGCCCAGGTTGTTGAAACCTTGGCTATTATTTCGAGGAGCACTTGACTCGTCGTTGAAATTATTGACGGGGACGTCTTCGTCGAAGTTGCGGCTCATTGGGTTCATGTCCCCGGCTCCGTTTAGGCTGCCGGTATTCGGCCACCTGCCCTCGATCTGGCTGCTGGAGCTAGCCAAATTGTTTGCGAAGCTCCTGGCGCTCTGGTAAATTGGGACGTCTTCAGAGAACTGAGCGTTGGAGTTCCGGGGACCGGCATTATTGTCTGCTCTGCTGCGGTTGTAGGGAGCGTTATTTCTGTGCTGGCGACCGGGCTCATTGCGCACCGGACCGGCATTCCTTTGCTGTGGGGCTCTAGCGTTGTTGTTGTTTCCTTGGTTCCGGGGGCCGTTGCCTTGATTTTGACCTACGCGGCGAGCGTTTCCCTGGTTGGGGCCGGGTTTGGCGTTGCCCTGGCTGTGAGCGCGGTTCGCATTGCCCTGAGGACGAGGGGCAGGGCCCTGATTGGCGTTGGGTTGTGCCTTTGGCTCACCGCCACGGCTGTTGTTCCGATTGCTTCTGCTACGGTTGCGATTGTTGGGGCGCCCCTGGCGATTTGCGCCACCGCCGGGGATCTGATTCGGACCGAAGTTCTTTGGTAGCGGCATGTTGCCACCACCGCCGCGACGAGGCATGTTTTGAACTGGCTCCGGGTTCAACAACTTGTTCATCTCCTCGAAGACCGCGCTGCATAGCTGAAGAGCGTCCTTTGTGGTGTTCTCGTCGATGCCGTTGAACTTTATTCCCGGCGGTCCGCCACGACCCATGCGGTTGCGGCGGCCTGGGCCGCCACCGGCTCCAGCCTGTATTGGGCAGCCATTGCCCTTCTGGTTGCGGTCCCTTATTCGGCCAGGCTCGACATTAATTGTCTCGCCTTTGAATTCTGTCGCATTGAGGGCTTCGATAGCTGCAGCCGCCATTTCACTAGTTTCCATGTGAACGAAACCGCACCGATTCATCACATCGCACTCGGTGACCGCACCGAAGGCCTCGAAAAGCCGACGCAGCTCCTCCGGTTTACAGCCTGACGGTAGGCTTCCTACGAAAATCTTTGTAGTCTAGAAAAAAGTAAGCGTTAGGCGATGTTGGAAGAAATTAGTGTTTGCACTTACCATTGTTTAATTGTTTGTTAACGATATATTTGTTCTTTACACTAAATGAGAGATTTTTCACCAATTAACCGCCACAGAAAATGTTACGCACCTTTTCAACTTCGATTTGGTGAAAACAAAATGGCGCGATTACTTTTGTTGGCATTTACAATCACTCGTTGATGATCTGTCAGTGATGCCAAGTCGGTGGAAATTATTTAAGAGCGGTTAGTTTTTTTTGAGTAGGCATGGGAGATTTTTAGAAAGAAAAATATTTTTCGTGGTTTGTGATGTTCGTTAATTTGACGTTAATTTGAAATTGTCTTAAAAATTAAATTGACAGATAACTATGGTAAAAAAAATAATAGTCCGTAACAAAAAAAATAATGAGTTGAACATAAAAAATCGATTTCGCTCTACGAACTACTAACGATTTATAGAAGAAATGTTAAGAAATTACTATATATTACTCTTCAATTTCATTGAAGAAAATCATTGAAAAAGAATTTAAATCAAGGATTAAATGCATTTGCATGAACAAATTGATATTCGAGCGAAAGAAATCTAAAAAAAAAAATGCGTCAATATCCAAACTAGTCTTTGTTGGCGAACTATCTGTCAATTCCAAAAAAGGACATCTCGTGTTTAATTGGGCCGAGAAATCATTTTCTCTTTTTTGTTCGAAGCTTAGCCAGAACTCAAATATTAATTGATGCATCGACCACACCGCTGACTGATAATACGTTGAGTGATCATGCGTTTAAAACTGCTAAGAATGTAAACAGTATGTTCGGAGACTTTCTCTAAACTCTAAAAAAGTTCTGCAATAAAAGCACAGAATAACGCATTACTTTCAATCATCTAAGCTAAGCTTTATATTTTTATTCATATGCTGCCATATACTAGAGCTCGGAAAGAGGAATCACGTTTGGATTAGATTGTAAGCCGCCTGTTGCTGTTGATCAATGATGATATCATCTTTTGGTCGCTCGGGGGTCATGCGATGGTGCAATGAAGATCCTCTATTAATCTCTGACGTCTTTAAGTCCAGCAAAAGTGATCCTTTCCTCGCAATCAAAAAACCATATCAGAAAATTGACAGCCAGAGTCGTGTTCAAGAACACACCGATCGATCGGTGCTTTTCACTTGAGGACAAGGCCAGATAAGCAATGATTTATTTATTTACAAGGCATTTCGCTTCTCGACTTTGGACAGTGACGTGATGACCTCAGTTGCTCTAAAATGCCGCGGAAAAAATTCGCCTATAAACTTCGACCACGTAGTGGAGATTCAACCTACTTTCGCTGGCCATTGACTTCGTCGGGCTTTTGTCTGTCCACCAAAGGAGGTGAATCACAGTATCACTCACTCAGTTGCTGTTCGAGTTCAAGACATCATTCTGATCGTGAATTTTATTGGCCCGCCCTCACTAGACAGCTGATTACACACAATGGACAGCAAAGTAACCAGAAGCCAGTGACACTTGTCACGTCCAGAGGCAATCGATAACGAGCAAGCTCTTCCATTAGCCTCGTCTGGGTCTGTCACCACGCGAGAGTCTAACGCACTGCGCGTGGAAAGTTCTGATGCAAGCCCCGGTAGCAACTGTGGTTGAGAAAAGGCTTAAGCGCGGACTCGGCTCGCTTTGCATTAAGACGTCTAGACTCCGTTTAGTGGGGCGCCGCCGGCATTGTGGAATTGAATCATACTTCTTGGAGATAAAGCACAATGTGGCGGTCAAAGTCCGACTAGACAAGGGATTCTGGCTGCTGATAATAGTGCGACACAAGGGAGGCGATTACAAGTCGATCGGGGGTTTAGTTTTGTTTCGAGTTTCGTGTTTTCTTTTTTTTTATGAAGAAATGTGAAATAGTGTCAAGTGGTTCCGGAAGGAGAGAACTTTTACTCAACATGAATGACAGTCGGGTCAGTTAAATTAGGGTGGGAGTGACAAGAGCGTCATGTTGAAGTTCTCGAAGTTCATGATAGTGAAGTTAGGTATTTTTGCAGGATCAACTATATGCGTTTAGAATGGGGCGGTAAATAAACCTGCCTTATAAATCAAACTAGTTTGGTTCGTATTGAGCTGTTATCGGTTTGGCAGGATTCGGGTTAAAGGTTTCTTTATTCAAAAAAAAAAAAAAAACAGATGTACTGTGGTCCTAAAGGGCTAAACTGCTGGCAAAAATACTAAATTCAATGTTTTTTTTTATTTTAGAATAGTAAACGGAGCTTCAAAAACAGCAAAGAAAATAATTTTCTGAATTTTATTGCACCGCTTATAAAGCTTATAAGCTGTTCAAATCTAGCCAATTTTTCTCAAGGATAAAAAACTGAGAAAACAAATTTCTTTGTTATAGGTTTTTCAATTATGAAATATGTCCTATCCTAAGCACATTTCTCGGTTGGTAAAGCCGTGATGTCCAAATCAATTTTCTGTCATTGGCTGAGAGAATCCCGACTTAAATTCAATTGAAAACCTATAGAACGATGTAAACCAGTGAATTTAGCAAAGCTTTATGTAGCAATCGAGGACGGATAGAACAACATTCCTATTCATCGATGCCAAGGGTTAGTGGAAGACATATTAAGGCGTGTGATAAAGCAAAAAGCGTATTTAACATAATATGAGAAAAACATATCTTCTTAAAACCTATTGATTTCCCAATATGCTAATTCTGTGACCACCACATGTGAACCTCCTGATAATTTAAGACTTGTGTCATTATTATTTTGTTGAGATGTTATTTTGTTTTTTTAATTTGTTTATAGATGCATTAAACATCATCAAAATCAAAAATTGTCAAAAGACATTGTTAATAAAGTGGATAAAGGGTAATGTACTAATTCTCTGACCACCACTGTATATACTATTTTATATTCTAAATTAGTGATTTTGTCTTTCGTCCCTTTATTTTTTTACTCAATTGTTTCATATAAAATATATAACCTATACAATTTTACGAATATACTGATGTTTTATATTAGTTGCTAAGAAATATTTCAACACCCACTGTTGTTATCAATTTCATTTTAGAATTTCTTTAGAATATTTAAATAGTCATAGACGTTCTTCTGCAAAATTAAGGATTGATTGATTTGAAATCGTTTTTTTTTTTTATTGCTTTATTTCGTTAATTCATTTTTTAAAGAAAATTTTACTTTAGTTAACGACTGTGAAATACCCTGTAAACCAATTTTCTTCAAATTCACCGTTTATTGCCTTGGAGGTTACCTCTTACGGAAAAAACAGCTGTGCCGATATCTTTATGCGTAAAAGTTATTATTTTTGCAACAAGAAAAGTTATTTGGGACCACTGTGCTCCGGTCGGCAGAATGTGTACTTCTGAGCATTTTATGGGATTTTTACAATTCAAGAAATCTCGATTTTTTTCTATAGCGTAAAATGTCCCAAGAAATACAATAAGTCACAAACACAAGTTCCAAACAATCATAATTGTTAATTGGAAACCGATCAAAAATTAACTTTATTTGCCTATGACTCGATATATGAGCCACTCAGTGCACAGCTCAATTACCTCCAGTTTTTGTAAAACCTTAAACATGAGCGTCAAAATATTTGGTACAGTCTTAAGTCGTGACTTTTTATATTTACAGAATAATGAAGACGAACACCATTAAACAAAAGCTTTTTGAATAAAATGTAGCGTATATTAAAGATGAATGTGAACTATTTCATCGGTTTTCTCAAATTTGTGTTTTATGGAGTTAATCCATCTGTGCTCTCAACAACTCAAATATTAATTTTCTCATTAAATATTTACTTTTCTCGTCTATTTTAATCTACAGAAGAAGTTTTTAGATTTTTTGGGTGCTAAGTCAAAACGAAAGTTGATCTTAAATCATTGATTTTGCAACGCCTCATGTTTTTGTCAACTTTTGCTCATTTCTATTTCATTTGTTATTTGAATTTCCACTTTAATAAGTTGCTATTTCTGAGGCCACAAGCATTAACCGTCGATGTTATTTTTTCACATTTCAAAGAGAAAACTTGAAGATATAAATCTTTCTGGAATCAAAACATTAGCCTGGCGTATGTCTCTGTTCTCTTCCATGACAATGAATTTTTACAAAATTTATTCTCGTACGCAAAAGTTTTCTTATTATTTCATGGACTTGTACTCATTTACTACAGAAAGTATGTGAAAAGGCTAATATTGAGATGACCACAAAATAACGAGGACATAAATTTCGAATCGAAACAAGAGCAAATGATTTTGAAAGATCGGTTACTAAAAATAAATATATATAAGCTTTCCATGGCAGAGATTACTCCAGGAGGATTGTCAGTCGTTCGCTGGAGGTGGGATCGTGAAAACTGTTTGTGGTGCTCTGTCCCCGGGCTGGATTCGAACCCTCGCTTAACAGTCCAAAACACTAACCATTTAAACCCCGGCGTAATTTGTAACTTATAAATTGGTACTTATATTGAAAAATTACAAGCAGACGGTATGGCTTTAATGGATGGCTTCTACAGTCTCACAATATAAAAGGTGCTTTGAACTCACGCAAAAACAAATTCAAAATAAACTTCACGCAAAAAAACTTCACAAATCACATCACAAATGTATGGCACCAACATACGAAATTAAACAATTGTACACAGGACAAATAAAATCAATAGCTCGTGGGAAGCACATGGGCCTCCTGCAGCAAACACTTCCACCTATCCCGATCTCTCGCCGATGCCATCCAGTTGGGCACCCCAAGGTTTCGGGCGTCCTGGTCTACGCCATCCTTTCAGCCTAAGCGCGGTCTGCGTAGCTGTCTTGTACTTTGAATTGTACCGCAAAGGACCTTCTGAGCAGGCTCCTCTTCGCTCATACGAGCTTGGTGCCCAGCCCACCGGAGTCTACCGAGCTTTATTTTCGTTATAACATCTGCTTCGAGGTAGATTTCATACAGCTCATGGTTGTTCCGTCTCCAGAATTGTCCTTCCTCACGTATAGGGCCAACAATTCTCCGTAAAACTTTCCTCTCGAACGCGGCTAAGAGGTCAGAGTGCCTTTGGCTAAGCACCCAAGTCTCGGATCCATATGTGAGTACTGGTAATACAAGTGTCTTGTATAGTAGCAGTTTTGAATTCATGGTAAGGTTCTTGGATTTGAAAAGCCTTGCAAGACTGTAGTAGGTTCTGTTGGCTTTAAGTAACCGCCCGCGTATTTCTTCTGCTATGTTATTATCCGCGGCTACTACTGACTGTAGGTAGCTGAAAGATTGCACTATTTCAAATTCGTGCTCCGCTACCTTGACTGTTCTTCTAACACTTCTCGCAGACGATGCCACCATGTACTTTGTCTTTCCTTCATTTATATGCAGCCCCAGGTTTTTTTCCGCCTGCTCGATCTGGATAAAGGAATTTTGTACAGCTTGTCTTTAGAATGTTCAAATTACCAAATTGTATCATCGATGTGCCCCAAATTTCCAGACCAGTTTTCAACGGCCAGCCAGACACCAACGACAATAACCTGTTTGATCAAATTGAAGATCCATTCACAAAATGTTAAAAGTGATTGCGAACCTCATGGTAGCCTATTTTTGTCAACGAAGGCAACATTTCGTACATTGCTATACTCTCTAACAAAAAGAGCGTGCTTTTGTAATTGCCTCCTAAAATCAGTGCATCTCAATCATTATAAAAATGCTAAAATAAATAAAATAAATCACTCATTGCAACTCATAAGAAATAAAATAAATAAATAAAAAAGTTAGAAAGTCCAATAGGTAGGTCGCGGAAGATAACGCTTTGCCGGCTCCAGTCTTATCATCCTCACAAAACACATCTCAACTTGAAAGGTCAAGACTTGCATTCGTCTCGGGAGATGTGGTGCTGTCTCCGTACACACTCACACCACACGGTGGCTATCGTCACATAACGCCTCCAATTAATTTCACATTTAAAAAAAAAGAAAATAAATAACACAAAAAAGTAGAAAAGATTTTATTAAAGGAATTACTTCACAGAGAACGTCTTCAGTTTTTATTGGGAGTTTTTTCGAAACGGTTGGACAAGCTAGACATTCATTTTATGGAATAAAATAAAAACAAAATTTCTGTTTTTTTTTGTATTTAAACACGAAAAGTTTGTGAATCTGGTTTTCAATATTTAACTGTGTGTATCCTAAATATGGGTTAGTACCGATTGAATTTGATCTAAAAAGTAGAGAGTGCAAAGATTGTGGCATTTGGAGTCTGGCTGGGGGCTTCAAATGTCAAAATAGGTGTGAATTCAGTTATAAGAGATGTGTGTGACCTATTTCACGTTCCAAAATCAGTGGAAATTTAAGACTAAAGTGATTGCATGTTGTTTTTTTTTTTCGGCGTGAACTTTAGACTAAGTTAGAAAACATATTTATTGTAGTTTATAGAGAATTCTTATCTGTTGTTTAGTGTACAAATGTCAGCGATATTTTGGAAACATTTCCTTTCGGATGAACTTTGTCGTGATGCAATTCAAAAATAGTTTTTTTTTTCTTTGAATCATAGAGTGGAGTGTGTGATGAGTGTGATCACGAATGGAAAAGGTGCTTTTAAAGTTTTAAAAACGAGATATGAGTGGCTTAGTTTTTATGCTGAGGTACCTCAGTTTGTTTGATCCGAGTTGCAGTTTTGTATGTGTCCTGATACTTTCCCAAATTAAAAATCTAACTGAACATTTGTCAAAATTCACAATTTATTTTCAGATGCCCTACATTTATCCTTCTATATAATAACAATTGTTTAGATGCGTACATATACATTTAGTCAGGAAATTGTATTTTAAGTTTAACATTAACAAATAGAAAATTGCATTTACTTTATTTCTAATTTCTAAGCTTGATTTCTAGATTTTAAGTAAAAAATTGTCTTGCCCCCAAAGTAATAAAAATTTAAATGCGTTGAAGAAACTTACCAACACAAAATGATGGGGGTGTATCCAATTTCACAAAATGATCATTCATGATTCGGCAGGGAATCCCTAAGAAGTTTTGAAAATAATATTATTATTACTATGTATAAAACGTTCTTGATTAGTTTTCAGTAATATTATTGTGATTTGGGTACAAAAGAAAGGTTAACATTTGTGTTTATTTTAAATATTGAGAATATTTTCTTTTTATATTCTAATAATAGTTTGACTTCTTAGCCTTTTGCTAAATCCCGAGACTGGTGAAAGTGACAACATTAAATTTACTGATAACGATTTAGGCAGCAATCTTAAATCTAATTTTAAGTTTTTGCATTGAGTTCAAGTGGTTTAACAGCCCCAATGAATCACTTTTCATTTTAAAAACATAATTTAGTTG
Organism: Syritta pipiens; assembly: GCA_905187475.1. Classification (NCBI taxonomy): domain Eukaryota; kingdom Metazoa; phylum Arthropoda; class Insecta; order Diptera; family Syrphidae; genus Syritta; species Syritta pipiens. The sequence goes on along the minus strand of LR994572.1, from coordinate 30,008,311 downwards.
AAGGATTCGTGTAACTCACAAATTTTAGTTGCCACTTTACCCGCTTCACATTCACCCGAAAAATTTATTTTCTTTTAAGATACAGTCAAAGTCATAAGGCAGCATACTTTAATACTAATTGGGCCAAAAAAAGAGCAAGTTTTTCCTCCTTCTGAACAGTAGTTGCTTAAAGAGCAATCTCGATTTTGATTTGGACAAAAAATCAGTTTATTAATTTTTTTAAGTATGCAAAATTTGCCCGTCCACATAAGAACATCCACAGCTGTTTTCCAACTTTGGTTGTTTGCCCAGGTCATTACTTCTTTTTCTTTTCCCATTGATGAATTGAACTAGTACTGCGACCTTAAAGATCTTTTGCACTCCATTCTTTTGTGTATTAGATTTTAACACTACCTTCATAAATTTGGCAAAGCCCCTAGAACAACCCATTTTCTTGAAGTCGGTCACTGTTACATTTGATTTGTTGATTGTTTTGAATCTGATTTGGTTCAGGCTTCGACAGTATAACGAACTGTGGTACGTTCATTTACAAATTAACCTTTTAAAAATACCAGTGCTTTTTTTTTCAATTGAAGTACAAATTTACGACCTGTTTGAATGAGCTATTTAAATTCAAAATCGGGATAAAAAAAAAAAAATGTTTTTTTTAAATCAAGTTTTCAAGTAAGGTGAGACTAGTAGATGCCTTAAAACTTTTGCAAATTTGTTACTGCATGAATTTGGCAAGTAGCACAAGTTTTTTTAAGATCCGACCTGAAGAAGTTAACATTGTCTTCTGTAGATATGCATCGGTAAGGTTTCTGTGCATCAAAGAACTGGGAAGGAAAGAGAGACTATTTCAAAGGTTTTGAACATGTTACAGCTAAGACATTGCAAATTGTACTGTCGTCCACGCAAGTGATGTGCGATCACTTCTACTTCCTTTCATTATATTAGGTGTACAACTTTGCTTCCACCGTTTTTTTTCCGAAACTGGAGGCTTTATTGTAATAAACTGGTTATACATTTATGATTCGATTGCGTTTGACATGAGTCTGTATCAATTAATGCCTCTAATTCTGCATCTTCAAAAAATTTCTTTCTTCCACTGCCATACCAGTCTTCGATGTCAAAATCACCATTCTTGAAGCGTTAAAACCACTCTCGGCACGTTCTTTCACTAATAGCGGCCTCACCATAGGTATTTGAAAGCATTCGATAAGCCTCAGCCGCAGATTTCTTCATATTAAAGCAGAAAATTAAAACCTCCCTGAAATGGCGAGAATTTGGCTCGTAAGCTAACATGTTTAATCGAGAATAACTTTATTATGCAGACACAAATCGACTAATATTTCAATGACGTAATGTTTACAAATACCTAAGCTTATTGTTAACATCCACGATCTTTTTACTTTGACTTCCACTTACCGCTACGGCTATCTATTACAAAACGGCGGAAGTAAAGTTGTACACATAATAATGACTAATAATGACGCCAGTGTTTAATGAACCTTCATGTTTCTGTTATTTTTTTTTTTTGAAAAGTAGGAATGATTCCAACAACATTCTTGATGGCTTCAGAGCTTATTGACTTTGAGGTGAAAGGCCAGATGTAGTTCATAGAAATTTTAGATGTGTCATTTTGTCCTAAGTAGACGACGGAAATTTGAACCAAAGTATTTTTAAAAGCATTTGTTAAATTTAGAACACAACGAAACATTTCTGACCTTTTTAAGTGTCAAAAGCTTATATGTCAAATACCGGACATTAAGTGTCAAAATATAAAAACCCGCTATCAATTTTGTGTAAGGTTTTGTTTGATGGTAAACTCGTCCCTCGGTGTGTGTGGTCTCGTTTTACTCAGTTTCATCTTTGCGTGATTTTCGTATATCCCAATTATGATTTGGGCGAGTTTTTTTCTTCAAAGAATCATGGCCCATTGTGGTTTTTTGGTTAAACATATATCCATGTACCCTCATAAATTGTTTTGCATGGTTTCGGTTTGCACGGAACTTTTTCCCCGCGCAAAGCGAAGGCTAAGTGTCTTGAGAGGCTACGTTCAGCGGTAAGTGTAAAAAAACGCACAGAATCCGCGTTGGTAACGAGTCCAAGAAGCTTTAAAAAATAAAAACGGATTGCGCTTAATGTGACGTAGATGTACGTCAGCTGATCTGCTTCTTAATGTCAACGTACCAACGTCAAAGACACACTCCACTTATCGAATACATCTGATGCTCTAATCAACTATTAAACTCGTTTTTAGTAACCCTATTTTTAGCTCCCTAGACAAGACCGCAAACGTCTTTCCGTCTACGACTGACGTGTCTATATGAAGTTTGTTTACGCCAACTACAGCGCGATTATGTCAGAGTGACGAAAGCATTATTAATAGTCCCCTCTGGCAAAACCGCGAGATAACCCTGATCTCCTGAATCTCCGAAAAACTACGCACCATAAGCAAATTCTTACTTAGAGCTTCCCATAAAAGTTTCGCCGACTGACTTGTTTCTTTCTCTCCCCGTTCTCAGCCACTGCTGGACAACAACTACAGAGCGCAATGAAATTCCGTCTAGAATCCGTCGATCGCATCGGCAGTATCCCCATCGTGGAGACGAGCCTCAAGCGGGCCGAGCACATTTACAGCCGGGTGAAGAACACCAACCGCCTGTTCACGTGGTACTTTGAGACTGCGGAGGCGACCATCTTCGCCGCCCTAGAGTCCGTGCAGCCAGCCGTAAAGCTCTTCGAGGCACCGCTCAAGCGTCTCGACGACGTCATGTGCAAGAGCCTCGACATCCTGGAGCAGCGAATACCACTGGTGTACTTGCCACCGGAAATGGTAAGGACAATCCCAGCCGATGTAGGTCTCTTGACGTGGGCCCCCGTCCCGTAGTTGGGCTTAAATTCGATCTAACCTAGTTAATTATTTTTTCGTTGAAGATGTACTGGAACACCCGAGAGTACATGTCGGATCATCTAGTGAAGCCGGTGATAAAGCGCGCCGACTCTGTAAAGCAGATTGGCCACGCTGTCCTTGAGAGCCCGCTAACGACGTATGCAGCCGATCGCATCGACGGCGCATTCACTGTCGCCGATATGTACGTCGACAAATATTTGACAGTTGACGCCGAACAGGAGCAAGTTGACGGTAAGTGTGGAGCGGAGTGCTCCCCGCTCCTGGCGAGGTTATCGCTGCTGGAAGTTATTTATTGCGGCGATAACGATTCGCGGTGGAATGGAAGAGATTTGTTTTTATTTACTGTGAGTGATTTATGTTTTGTTGGGCGGGATTTTTTTTTTGTTTTGTGCTTTTAGCGAAGAACGACGAGAACGAGGCGATGAAAGACTCGAACGAGAGGAGCGCGATTAAGGCAATCCACCATGGGCAGAGGTTCTCGCGGAAGTTGAAGCGACGCCTTACGCAGCGCACGATCGCCGAGGCAAGGGCCCTAAAGAAGCAGAGCAAGGAAGCCATCCATATTCTGTTCTATGCCGCTGAGTTGGTGAGTCAGTGGACTTGATGCGAAAGAGAGTTGAACTATCGATAAGGCCTTTTTAAATTTTAATGGAAAAGATACTCTAACAAACATTGTTTTTGTTCTTTTCGTTTCCATGGATCATTTTCTTTGGATGGGTTAATCTGCAAATGTTTAGATCTCGCCTATTACGACCAAAGAAAATAATTTATTGCCCAAATCGAATGAAACCTATTCACTTAAAAAAAAAAAAAAGCAGATCAAAGGTAATTTTCTTTGAACAAGTGAAACTCACATTAATCTCTCTTTTTTTGAAATCTTTGTCTTCATAGGTAAATAAAAATACCGAGAGCAGTGGGCTCATATTAAAAACATAGAAGAGAATTTTGTTGTCCCAATAGAAAGGGTAGACTGCTTTGGAGCAAACAAAGATTGATTTTTTGTTCCAAACATACGATTTTGTTTAATGACTGCATTATTGAGGCTTTAAAGTTAAAACGCTTAGTTTCCCAGACATTCAGACAAATAATAGGATTTTGAGTTAAAGGAATTACTTTTCTTTTTAAAATCCTTCATGTCCAGTGTTGTTCCTGTACTGACAACTCGTAAATTCTAGCGTAATTAGAGCAAAACTGTAGTTATTTTATTCTAAAATTCGATTTCTTCAGAGCTTCAGACCATTTAAGTCTGCATCAGATGTCTCCTAGTGCAAAAAGAATGTTCGGGATCTTTTACTTTTTTTTGGTGAAAAAAAAAAAAAAATTTCTCTGCGGCTTTTATTGGACATGGTCATGACAGGGTTAAAAAGTCAAAGAGTGAACGAAGAAAAAAAGTTTGGGAATGCCTGTCAAGTACTTTGAGACCATTTTTCTTGATAGCCCATAAAAATCTTATGAGAATTCTGCGAAACATAACCCTGAGAATTTTAATTTCCAACATTAGGGGATTTGAGCTTGGTAGCAATATTCGCGAAATAATAATACTCCATGAATCTACCTATGAGAAATGTTTTGTTATTTTTGTAGATTGCAACTGATCCCAAAATGGCTCTGCAAAAAGCCCGAGAGCTGTGGTCTTATCTCAGCCAGGATGAGCCGGAGAATCAAGCGCGTCCCAACAATCTTGAACAACTGATCGTCTTGCTCACCCGTGAGTCAGCACGCCGTCTTGTTCACCTGGTCAACTTCAGCACAAACGTCGCCTCGAACATCCCAAAGTAAGCAAACACACTCTTTCTCATACACTAGCTAATCGACTCCTTTTCTATCCGCAGGACCTTCGTCCACTCCACAACTGAGTTGTTGCATCACTTCATCTACTTAAACAACCGTATTTTTAAAGTAAGCTCTCCTCGCAGCCCATGAAAACGCTTCAAAAACCGTTTCTTCATTACAGATCACCAAACTTGACCAAGTAAAGAACCTCACAAGGGAGGAAGCCGAGAGCCTTATCAAGAAAGCGTTGACATTCTACGGAAACTTGACGAACTTCACATCGGGATACCTGGTGAGCCGGACTTAAGATCGACATGATGGACTGTGAACTGACACAATATTTTTTTTGCAGGAGCGCGTTGCTGTCTTCTTATCGGGTCGTATTGAAGCTGAAAAAATCTCAACAACCACCACAACAACGCCCAGGAGAAGGATACAGCCACGACAGAACAACGCCCCGACCCACAACAATATAAATGGCGTCTACTGAGAAATAGAATTCTTTATCGCTATCGCCATTTCGTGTTTGTTTATAGATCTTTGTATCCGCATAAATCTTCGTTGTCATTAAATGGCTTCTTTTGTGGGATTTTTGTACTCTTGACGTTGCATTTAAATGCGAAGTGACAGAAATCAACGAGAAAACGATTGGAGTTTTGTTTTCTTTAAAGGGTGATTTTTCTAAAGATTCAGACATTTCCGTTCAAGTTCTGAGACCGTGTTTATAGTAGAATTGTGAATTGTTGGGCTCTTCTCTTGTAGTTTAAAGCTACGGATTTTATCCTGAAATTTGGTTGTGAATTGAATGGTTCTATGGGACACCATGCTACTCCTTTGACAGATTTTTTAATGAACCAATCATACAAAAGACCAACTTTGGTGACAGACTTTTGATAGGTTTTCTTTTAGGGAGGGCTGAATCTTGACAATGTTTGTGATCGGAGTAAAAAGAAACGTCGGACCAAACGAATAAAATAGAACTTCACATAAAAAAAACACTGATCGGAATAAAAACAAAATACTTGTTTGAATGAATCAGAGGTATTGGTGTTGTTTTTTATGAAAAAAAATCTCCTCATCAATGTAGAGCTCAAACAATTATACAGTAAACTCTCGATAATTCCAATGTCGGGGAAAAAACTTCGAATTACGGAGATTTAAAAAAAAAATGTTGCTCACTTTCGTCACAAACGGGTTGAAACTAACGGTTGTTAAAAAAAAAAAAGAAGTGAACTTGACTTCGATTTAGAGAGGTACACAAGCCATCATTTTCGAGTTAGAGAGTTTTTGATGTTTTGCACAAAAACAAATTCGGATTAACGAGGAGAGAAAATTGCATAGGTTTTCATCGATTTACAGAGATTTTTTTAGGGGAGAATGCTTTTATTTACAGAGGTCTTCGAACTATCGAGAGTTTACTGTAATTTTTTATTGTAGGTATTTCCAATAATTTCATATTGTCGTTTTCATTCATTCGTAGGTCAGCCTCTACGAACATTGACATGGCTTGTATGGGAGATAAGATAGCCATTTGCTTCTTTATTAGTTTTTTAGAAAGGAGATCTGTACTTTTCTGCACGAGTTGGGAAGTCCGCCATTTCTTTTACAACTGCATGCACTATCATTTGATCGCATCTGTTTTTTTCTTCTCTTCGTCTTCTCACTTGAAATCTTAAAAGGAGTTGTAATTTTGGCTTGCTTTCTGAAAATTGTAATGTTCCTTCTAACCAAGTTTCATTCTTCTTCAGGAATCGTTCTTTATTCTTCGAGTTTCCGACCATGAATTTCATCGATTTTTTAAAATAAACAAATTTTTACTTAAATTTGCTTACATTTTCGAGCATGTAAAAATTGGTTTTTCTAAGAATTGTAAAGAATTTCTAAAGATTTCAGTTTTTCTTCAATATTGGCGGAATCTTGCTGTTCCAATTTATTTCAACAGGTACACTCATCTCTCGTTCACCGCGCAAACGATGGATGTGTTTTGAACAGAAAAAACATAGTGGGCCATGATACTTTGAAGAAAAAACTTTATTTCGCGCAAAGTCGCCCAAATCAAAATTAGGTAGATATTTGAAAATCGTGCAAAGGTGAGACCGCACAAAACGAAGGATGAGTGTACCTATGTATGTGCAGTTAGGTGTATGCCTGAAGCACAAGATTCTCCTGAAGTAAAGAATATCACTATTTATTATGTTCAGAAAACATTTTCTGTAAACTTTTGGTTTTCCTTTTTTTTTACAAAAAAAAACGTGTATGTAATTTTGTAAGTAGCAGTTAGTAGCAGCCACTTTTAATGTTATTATTTAACCAAATATATGAAGGATAGAGCGGGGCTAGTTCGGCCAAGGGGCATGTTGAGCCACACAAATTTCTCAAGAACAGTAAATACTACACGAACAAGATCAGATAGGAATAAAAAGAACACACTAACCAAGCTACAGTTTGTGAAGAAAGTGTTTACGCAACCAAAAAAAAAACAAGCAATTTCTATTTCTCGTTACAAATAAGGTAATTTCCAAACATTTTACTTCCAATTTCTAATGTTTTCTTGAAAGAATACGTATTGGAGAACTAAATAACAAGAAAATACTTGTACCAATACCAAACAAAAGGAAAAAGTTAAAAGAGGCAAAAATAAGACTGTCATGAAAGCGTTTACACTTCCTAATAGTAAAAGGCAGTGCGATAACTTTGGCGCTGACAATTGATTATGATGTTTTGTAGAGAGGTCAAAATTAACATTTTTTACCGAGGTGTACTAAGCTACTACTGAAACTACTGAAAGAAGCCATTCCACAGCTGCTGAAGCAGGCAGTGGCAGTGTTGTACCTCAAAAAAGCTTTTTTCAGAACTGGATATTCATTTTTTTCCCATTAATTGCTTCATTTGTACTGGTACGACCCCATCCCCATTTCCTTCTCCGTTATCATCACTCTTATAGATTTCTTCAAAGCTGATCACAAGTCCCAAAGAATTCAACGAAAAATTTTGCAATCCCAAAGACTTCGTCGAAAAAATTGTAAGCCCCAAATACATGTGTTAAGTCTAAAGATTTTCATTCAATTGATTGCAAATAAATTGAATGCAGCAATTGTTCGTGAAGATTGCTCCAGTCAAGACTTCAAAAAGAATGAGAAATCTCAATGCTGCAATCCACTTCGCAGATTTGATTTATGAATTGAAAAGTTCGAGGTATGAATTCAATTGATTTTTAAATGCAAAAGATTGTAATCTTTTACATCTCTGCCCCACACTAGCAGGGCAAGTTGGGCCACTTGTACTTGGCGCATTTGAGACAATATTATTCCTCTGCGGTTACATATTTCCAATTTTTCTGAATTGCATAAAGAAGCCAGTCTTTCAATTGATGCTAGGCTCATAGTTGTATTATGATTAGGTTGGTATTTCCGGTCCCGCCTTACCCTACTTTACACTACAAAAAAAAAGTTCTTCTGTGATCGAACGTGATAACATACTAAAATACATTTTAAATATGAAAATTGTATACAATTTTTTTCAATGAATTTTAATTAACAGTCCGGTATTATTAATTACTGTAGGATATCATGACGAATTAATTCTTACCAAAATCAATCAAGTCCATCACCAGTCATTATTTGAAAGAATGGTTCACAAACTTCAATAATCAGACATAATGTTATCGTTTAACGGGGTTCAGACCTGACTACAAGTTGTACAATTTTCGTGAGAATCGAATTTGCCTTAGCGTTCACATTTAACTATATGCTTGACAACTTCAGTTCAAAAAACTCCAGTCAACATTTTTTTTCTATGTTTGACAACATTTTTTTTTCCACGCCGAGATGCTCAGCCGTCGAGGTCACAAAGAAAAATTAAAAATACTCTGAAGTTGAAAGACAAATGTTCACACTCAACTACAAATCGTTCAATCGAGGCAAAAAGTTGAAAATATTGCACTTTCTGCCGATTTGTAGTTTCGAACGTTCACATTGACGATTTGCAAATCGTACAGCAAATCGTACAATTTGTAAACCCCGCTTTTAACAGTGTTTAACTCCTCGCGCAAGTGTAAATTGACAAGTTCGTCGCATTTGTATCGTGAATAACTACGGCAACAGTTGTCCTCTACCATTATGACTATTTTTTTTTCATACGGCCACTTTGAAAAATTTACCTTTGGCCAGCTAAATAGCAAAAATAGAGCTCTATGCGAGAGTTGAAAAGGGGGCAACACAAAACAAATCGCAACTCTCCTTTTAGGTGTAGGTATATCTGTATATTTAAAGCTTCACATAGGGACTAATTCAAAGAACGAAAGACAATCTGAAAACACATAATAGTTACTCTTAGATATAACAACAAATAAGGAGTTCTAACATAGCTCTGACTCTAAGCATATTTCCACAACATCATCAACAATTTTCAAGGGTCTACAATACACAGGTGACAGGGCACAGCACTCGGGATCTTGACTTGGCTTAGTAAACGTTGCTGCCCTTCTTGGCGGCGACTGGGAGTTTTTCACCCTGGAGATATGGGTTTAGGTTTTCCTTTTGTGGATGGAACTTCTTCGAGACGAGGTTCTTGTGCTCTGACGGATGGAACTGGCGGGCGAGGAGCGTCTTCAAGTTGGTCGAGAGGGGGCGGCTGTCTTCACTGTTGTCTTCGCCAGGGCAGTCGAACATGTGTTCTCCGTCACACATGCACTCCTGGGCCGTCTGGTACTCGCGGCTGAAAGCGGCGGTGTTTTCGAAATTGGCCACGCATCCGTGTTCCTCGGTGTAGCCATATGGGCATGGATTCGGGGGGTTGCAGTAGGCCGGGAGTGAGGCGTCGGTCTTGATGTGGGCCTTGGAGCGGTGGGGGCCCTCATCGCCGCCTCCGGTCACGTACTGGTGACCCCACAGGGAGCTGTGTTGGAGGTACTCCTGGTCGCGGAGCGACGGGTTCGGGTTACCGTCGAGCAGCGCGTCGTAGTCCATCTGCTCGGCCTCTAGGTCGTCGGAGGCGCGCGCCATCAATGCCAAGTGTGACGGAATGTCCGACATCGGGTCGATGTAGGTGTCCGTCTGGTCCATAAGGTCCTTTCCCATGCGGTCGACAATCTCGCGTAGCAACACGTCCGAGAAGTAGTGATCCTTGACGGTCATTGGGACGAAGCCCAGGGCGTTGTAGGGCAGTGCCACCAATACGGCGGCCAGTACGAGGAAGTGGCAACTCATGGTGATCTAAAAAAAAAAGGAGAGCGATGGAGAGAAAAATGATTTAATGTCTGCGATAACGATGCCACCCACGCAATTTGCGACGTAGTTTGGGGAAAAATCGATTCGTGAGCATATGTGGGGCACGTATGCAGTTGGGGGGTGTTTTTGGGGTCTCTACGCACCTGAGTGGGGTTCAGTTATTGGCGATGTTCGGCTTTTTTCGAGTTTTATTGCAGTGTTTGGTTTAGAAGTGTGTTGGATGTTCACTTATGCGGCCATTTGTTGGTGAGAGATGTTTTGAAATTCGAGTAATAATTCGGCGAAATTGTCTGCAGCTGTGTCCTACGATGGAAGCAAAACGATTCTGATGTGGAAAAGTCAAAGGAGGCTCCATGAAGCGGCTGAAAATAGCGCATGCTTCGTGGGCGGAGAAGGTTGACGAAGAATATGGTCGAAGGGTTTGTGTCTGCGGTGGTGGGAGCTTTTCGATGGTAGACTTTAGCTCATGAAGCTTTTTTTTTTATTTAAATTCAACCAGGATGTCCTGTCGTAAAATTGCCTTAAGTAGGAGTTTTTTTCTATTAAACAGAATTCATAGTAAGAGTTCGAGTCGGGTACGTCTTTCGCGTCAGAAACGCAGTCTAAGTCGGGAACGAAGTCGGACGGTAATGGCCGTGACAGTGGATAATAGCGACGGCATGGGTCTCGTCGGTAGTCTCAAACTTTGGCTGTTAGCTGCTTTCTACAACCTCTCTGGTGGAACAATTGTCTGTTCATTAGTCATTCAGTCGACACCAGACAATTTGTTCTCCTGCCAAAAGTGCTCTGTGCCCTCCCATATGTCGAGAAAAACGTCAAATAAACGCAGCAGTTGTTCTTCGCGTGCTGTAAATGAACTCAATTCATGACAAATTGACTTGCACTCTCCACGGAGCAACGACAGGGTCACTAGCCAGCGCAACAAAGAGACTATGCATCAAACACAGGGATGCTACACACCCCCAGAATGCTAATAACAAACACAACTCATTTCATCATCCTTCGTCCCACACACATGGTCACAGCCCAATTTCATCAAAATCCTTCGTCCTGCCAAACGCTGTGTTGTCACAATATCTTCCAGATACCACCTGTGAGGATACAGCCTTACGGAATTTATGTTACATTGTCGCATGACAAATGCCACAGAGTGTACACCGTCGCCATGGGGCGTTGCGGTACGCATTTGTTTCGGGCTGTTCTTCATTTGTTACCGCGCCGCAATTTATGGGCCAAGTCGTGCACTTGTCTCATTCAATTCCGCCGTGGGACATTCAAACACGAGACACGAACAGGGATAGGACGGGGAGGCAGACCGTCTATGCTGAGTTGAGTTATTGTTGCAATTTTTCGCAAGGGGAATTATGTGAAGCTTGTTTACAGCTGTAAAAGGAACTCCTTTTTGTAAACAGATTTTTCAGATAAATTTTCGTTTAAGTGGAAAACGGGTTTTGATTTATTTTTCAGGCTGGTTTTAGGGAGGGTTGGAGTGTAGACCGTGCTTCGATGGAGGTGGTTGAAATTGGATCTTGTGGTCGATATATTTGAGAAAGGCTTCACATTTTTGATATTCCATCATTGTCGACGTGGGATTCAAGTCCCTGAAGATTTTGTGAACTCTCGAGAAGTCTAGCAAGTCTTCAAGAATCGTGGATCATCGTTCGGATCATGTTTTTCAAGAAAACTTGCTCACTTGACGGAGGATGCGACATCTACCAAAAAAAAGCAGTTAAGGTGACATTGAGATTGAGATTGAGACTGGACGCGAGTTTAGTAAGTTTTTGCATTTAAAAGCATCAATGAATTTACTCAAATTTGCCTTAGGATTGTCTACATTGGTCTACATAAGTCAAACATTTTTTTTGTTGGCTTTTTACAAAAGGTCCGATTAACATTGAAAAATAAAAAGAACCACGATATTAGAAATAAGACAGAAGAGATATTAAATTTTCCAGTCAGGAAAACCCCTCGAGCACCCAGAAGCTTTGACATTTAGCTAAACAGAGGCCCGATTAAGAGACTATGTATTTTTTCTAAGAAATTCACGCATGCTTTTGCAATTCTAAAGGCTTCCACCACTCCCCGTCAAATATACATTTGCAATTGTATATTGTGATCACAAAAAAAAATGTAAAAAGAAGGCATCACTTGTAATTGTGAAATGTCGATTTCAAAAATTGATTGAAATGATTTTCACAAATTTAAAAAAAAAAAAAAAAAAGTCATTGCAGAAGCAAATCAGCCTGCAGGAATCTTATTTTGAAAAGCAAGCTCGGACTGAATTTCAAAAATGTTGAAAGAACAAATACGTACTCTACTGTCGAAATTGTTCCGCGGCCATTTTTACTAATCCTAAGCTAACAGCTGTCAATCAGCTCTTTTTTTATTTAGCAACACTTTAAGGAACAAGTTTAAAACTTACATTAACTATGAGATATCCTTAGTTTATATGCGATTAAGTTTGTGTCTCAATTCTTTGATTATGTCAGACAAGCTAGCAAAAAATTAAATCTATAAGTAGACCAGAAAATTATGCTTCAAAAGTTCAATCGCAGCGCTTGAAACGTTCACCAAGAAAAGAAAACTTCATTGTTCTCTAGGGTTTAATTCTGCACCACTAGTGGTGATTTACTTTCAGTACCATCCATCAAACATTTTTTTATACTGTTGTATCTTGAACTTTCTCTTTAAATCCTTCTCTGAAGAAAACTAGAACTAATTTTCTACTCCCACACACCGTGAAAGAATTGCTGTTATCTAAACTCCGTCGAAAACTTCTTTTGGCGTTAATTGGCTGCCTTAACTGCCGAATAAAATCACTTGCATATCTCATGGCTAAGTGTAATTGCCGGGGCATGATAAGAATACATTCCGAGAGTTTATGGGGTTTATTCATTAGAACAAAGTTCTGCGTTACGTTTAAGAACTTGGAGACGCGTGTAACGGTGGTGGAAATGCAATGAAAATAGATTCAACGAATCACTTTCCTTTGTTTGGAAGTTTGGTAGCCAGATGATGCAGTGGTACCAAAGTTAGGTTTTCAAATTGAATTAATTTAAGTGCTGCTTAGGTTTACACTGGTAATCAAAAACGAGATTCAAGGATAAAATATAAAACACAAGCAAAATTAGAAAACAGTTTAAACTTTTATTTATTAAACTGTCTGAATACGTACAGATCGCCGAAAGAACGTACGGCTTATACATTATGACGGGGCTGTTGTTGATCTACCCAACGTTAAGAGTTCTTAGCTTTAATTTTGTGTCTTCCTTTTTGTGGAAAGCATGAAGAGGCAGATTGAAGACGTTTCCTTCGTAACAATAGTATACAAAAGAAGTTTTAAGTTTCAATCTTTGATTAAAATATTTGAAATTCGAATTTCTGTCTTGTGGACTACTTATATTCTGTTTATGTTCAAAACTTTCATCACGTGGACTCAAAATCGGTCGGGTTAACACCATCAGAGTAGGCAAATTTAATTAAACGCCAACGAATAATAGCCAACATTTCTTATTAACCCCTATCACAAAGCCCGACGAAACACCTTCGTACTACGTATCGCGAAGAAAGTGTATCATGACTTTGCATGATACATGACGGTTGCCATGATTGCTTGGAAGGATAGCAAAGGCTTCCGCTTTTGGTATCCTGCACTCACTATGAGACCATTCTCTCTAAGAAGGCGAATGATGTGTTTTCAGTTGTTTTTGAATCATCAGAGTAAAGGAATTTTCATCCTTCACTGGAAAATTTAGCTTTTATGTCCGCAAAACAGGCTCGGTACATGGGAGCATTGGTTTTGTTTCTTGTATACCTAGCTCGATCCATAACTATAGAGTCTGGGATTGGTATCCACCGGGGAGACGATGTTCTGAACTTGTACCTGCGAACTGCGGGGATGTCCATTTTGTTGTCATTGATTAGAAGAATCCAAAAGGCACAACCAAATAAAAGAACAACTTTTGAAACGCAATCCAAATATGGAGGCATTTAAAGTTTAGTTCTTATGAGTTTAGTATAAATACTAAACAGTTTTCTTATGTGTACAACGTTTTAAATAAAATTCCTCAATTTATTATCCCTTATTCCAAGAACTTCATTATCTTCCACTGCATTTTCATTTGCATTTTGCATTTTCATTTTCATGAACTTCCATGTTTCTAAACTCAGTTTCCACTATGAAATGATTGCATATGCTGTGCAAAGCACATGCCACATTCATAACAGGTGCAGCCTTTTGGCATCTATTTTTTAAAACAATAATAACTCAACAATATTTCATGTTTTGGTGTGCCTTTGGTTACACGTACTTTTAACACTTCCAGTTTCTGGCGAACAATACGGAGTAATACGCCAGGGCTCAAGCGGATACCCGGCATCACCTGCAATAAATGGAAATAATTTACAAATGCAAATACACAGTTCTAATCAGTTTACAGACAATCTAAGTTCTTAAAAGATTGTACATTTAATTATAACAGCAACAATAGAATATACATACATATGTATATTCCTGAAACATACCACCGAGGCATCAATGCTTAGGTAGCCCTTCCGATTCTAAAACAACGACTTTTTTTCTGATGGAGCGTTGGTTTTGATATGAGTTCCGTTCAATTTGGACTAGAACTCAAGCTTAGCTTCCTGTTTCGCCCTTTCATCCATTTATAGGTTTATCCAAACAATACACAATTTTCTTTCCAAAATATTTAAAACAGCCTTCAAAGTAAATTGATTGATAGATGATTGAGTAGATTGATTGGTGGATATCAATTCACCCTCGGCAATAAATCTTAAAACGGCTGCTAACTTAGTGGTTGGCGTAAGTCGACGAAGAGTACACAAAGGATCCTAGATCGTTTTCCAGCTTTTTCAATAATGCCTTATTCAGCCGAAAGATATTTATAAATCTGTAAATCGTGTTATTTTGCACGCATCTGACAATTTGAAAACGAAACAAAAATACTTAACACTTTGTCATCAAGTTTGAATGGATTAAATGGCTCTCTTAATTGTCTCCTTTGCAATCTTAAGTCCCTGTTTCCTACTATATTTTCTTCATTTAATCGAAGCACTGCAATACGTAGCTATTGAATCAATAGGAAAAATTAACAATGACAACTGAAAGTCGTTTTTCTCACGGTATAGACATACAGGTAATATATTGCGTATGTGTCAAAAAATGTAAACAACGAAAAAATCCAAGATGGCGGCTTTTTGAGATGGATTTTTCCCTGCTACGTTCGTTTTTCATTATGAGATGTAAAGTTTGAATGCACTTGGAAGATATGAAGAGTAAATTTCAATCTAAAGTGCATTTGTTGCACAAGTAAAAGACTAGTTTAACTTGGTAAATAGTTTATTACTCTTGTAGTGTTATTTTAATAAAAAAAAAACATTAAATGCATTATTAATAAAGCTTCTTATCACAGTATGAACAAGTATGAACTACATTTTTGAAAAAAAAAAAACAAAATACAATGTTTTTGGGACGTATTATAAACAAGTAGGACCAGTGAACTTTATTGCTATGGTTGTTTATGTGGGACAGGTGGGTTTTGATCCACCCGAGGCGTTGGGGGTTTTGTTCACTCCGAGCGCCCTTGTCGCTCGTTGTTGTCGCCAGGATTTCTTTTCTTATAATTAATTTAACAAACAAGATAATAACAACAATATTAACAATAATAACAATAACTATCGTGGTACGGAACTCTCACATTGAGGCAGTCGAACTAGTCATTCACCTAAAATTGATTGGTCAAACACATTGCATCTTTTAAGAAAATTTAATTTATTACCTGCTTAAAGAAGTCAGAGCACTTAAACCAACCTTCCGAATTCAGCTTCCCCAAACTTCCAGCGCGGACAATTGCCTTGGAGACGGTGTGTGAAAACAGTTTTGTTGCCAGCTTCACCTTCTGTCGCTCTGCACCTGTAACATTCAAATGGGTTAGTGAATACTCATATCGGACTTATCGTTAGTTTTCGAAATCAGCTCTTCAATGATTCCTTTGTTGATTGTTTCCCCGTCCAAAATGAATCCCTCGCTGTCCACAAAACTGTTCCTAATCAGTTTGATTAGATGAGGAACATCCGCGAATACATAAATATTCCTTGATGAGTTGGTGGGATTGGTGAAGAAGGATTTTGTGGCACTTATTTCCAGCTCATGTAGTAAGCCTTGATTAGTTCCACCGAGATCACAGACAATCGCACATACTTGGAAGCCACAAGTATCCAAGGCATTTATGATTCCAAATAAAATTTCCTTGGTCATGCGTTGGTTATTCACTAATATATATATGTATATGTACTTACTGTGCATATGTCGGTAGGATTTCATCCGTTTGTGTAGCACAATCAGTTTTTAGCACTTCCACTTGAGTGCTGCAATCAACGGTGAAGTTTTCCGTTTGCGTCGATTGTTCGAATCGGGTGGATTCTTCCATCGTTGATTTTTCAGGCTCCAAGCTAATATTTTTGTCTACATTTTCATCTGTAGACGTTGCACTAAAATCAATAAAACGAGCTATTATTAATATAAATAATGATTACAATTAGATACCAAAGATCTGTTGTATATTCTTATTTCCCGTGCACTCGAATCTTGTTCCTCCTTTTGAAAAGGCAACAAAAGTGAGGGAGCTGCATCCTTCTTTAATCGTTTTATTTTCAATGTTAATCCATATTGTTCGTACAATGGATTAAGCGGAACAAATGCACTTTTCTCAAAATGTTGAGAGCAAACTCGTGCCGTTTTTGTATTAATTTTGTCTTTTCGGCGGCACAAAAACACCCACTGTTTACACATTTTTTTAATTTTAGGAAAAGAATGGAAAGAAATATCTCCATTAAAGTCTTTGTTCTGATTACTTGCAGAACACCCGTACACGGCACAACGCATTTTTATATTTTTCTTTTATCTGTTTAATACGCTTGAATCGATTTCCAATTTGATTTTAAATGAACCGCCAAATTGTTTTTATGTTCTTTCATCTCACTAACTCGCCATATTGGCAAAAATTGACAGCTGTGTGGGAAAGAGAAAGAAAATCTGTGCGCGGAGTATATTACCTGTTTCCATATACCTTGGTTTTTCTTTTCACATTTGAAATAAAACAGCTGATTACGAAACTTTGAAAAAAAGTTTTGTGTGTGGCAATGCTATTTTGATTCCGTTCGTCATTTTCGTAATCCTATCGTAACTGAGTGGTGGCTACACTTCAATTGCACTTCCCTTGAATATTTTCTCTCTAAAAATAAAAAATTCAACTTCAAAATTTTCAAGAGCCACATAGATTCCAAGTCGTAAAAAGCAAAATATGATTACATTTCACCTGACATTCTGCCAAGTTGATTTTTTTTTCTATTTGATGAAACTCATTTAAACAACCTCCACAGCGTTATTTAAAAAGACCCCCTTCCTTCATGAATCGTATCAATGATGAAAAGAATCATCAAATAAATACCATGGCAATCGCAGTGATGGTTCAAAATGAAAAGCAAATTTCCGTACTCAGCCATTGAAAGTGCGGGAAAAACTTTGCAGCAAAAACATCACGTCATGAAATTAAATTGAAGGCGGCGAGTTCTTCTTCCGTCAGGAGGATGATGGGCGGTGGGCTGGTGAAAATCGCTTTTTAAACAGTTCTAATGGCGTAACAGCGCTGCGGCGTTACACGGCTCCAGCGTTCCAGTCAACAAAACAAAGGACTCAAGGTTTCGCGCCGCTATAAATAGGCAATCGTCTTGAGCTGCTTGTGTCTATATTTGCGAATTCCTCGACTGGATTTCATTACAAATACGAGAAGAAACTCACGACTAATTGGATCACAAGTCACGGTGCTGTCTGCGATTGCCTCTGGGCGATAAAGGCACAAAGTTCATGGTGGCGTTTGCTGACGACTTTTGAAGTTCCACAGCCTGATTAAGCCGGAAGGAAGTGAAAAATTTTGAACGAAATTGTCTAAAAATGGCACACAAGAGGCTGAGGTGCTATAAAATTTTTATTTCTTCCCTCAAGGAACTAAAAAAAGATAAAAATA
The DNA here is from genome assembly GCA_905187475.1 of Syritta pipiens. Lineage (NCBI taxonomy): Eukaryota > Metazoa > Arthropoda > Insecta > Diptera > Syrphidae > Syritta > Syritta pipiens. The sequence continues at coordinate 29,990,369 of LR994572.1, read as the reverse complement.
AAACCACCTGAAACCCGTTGCCGTGTGTGGAGTCGAAAACCTCACAAACGGTTTCTACCATCAATGGTACCAATTAATTTGTCTGCTGGTAGTGATTGATGCGACAGCTGCATTGCCTTGACTTGAAATTATCAGGAATCGATTGGCGTTGTAATTAAGCTTGTTACGTCACGGAATCAGTCCCTTGGAATGATTGAGATGAGGGTGGTGATGCCAAATTAATTTGTGCGATGAGGCGAAAAAAATATAATCACCTTGTTTTTGTTTCTCATAAATCATGAAAAAGAGGTGGGGTACTTTAAGAATCTGAGGTTGGGTTGCGTTGAATAATTTTTTACTTCCCCATTTTTTTCCAGCCCTACGGACCTCGAGACCGGAGATGACTAGCAAAATATAATCATTTGCTCACAGTTTGAAGCGGTCTAGATTAAATCTGTAACATTGAATCATGTCGAAAATTATATAAATTTTTTTTGTTAGCATGGAAATAGGAAAGTTGGTTTTAATGTCGAACTTCATTTAGTTGTGTACGCCGTTGATAAATGCGTCTACAGAAAGACATATATTCAATGAAAACTTTGACCTGAGGAAGTCTGGGATAAAGCTTGTTCATTGAGTAGAATTTAAAAATCAGTGGTAGCATCATATATATTTTGGGTCGAAAATCTTGACTTCATTTCGACATTTCGAAAAACTATTGGCCCTTCAACATAAAAAGTTGATTTTAGATTACATACAGAAAACGCTAGATAATTCGAGGTTCATGGGACCAGGAAAGACCTTCAAATTAGAGAGGTTTCCGACTTCAGAGGTTTCAGAAAAAAAAAAAAAATATTGCTCACTTTCGTCACGTATGCATTTCAACTAACTGTTTTTTAAGAAAAAGAAGAAAACTTGACTTCGAATTATAGAGGTACATAAACAAGCCATCATTTTTGAATTGCAGGGGTTTTGTGCGAAACAACAAAAATAAATTCGAATTAACGAGGGGACCATATTGTATAGGCTTTCTTCGATTTAAAGAGTTTTTTTTAAGAGAAGAATGCTTGTATTTGCAGAGGTTTTCTAATTGTAGAGGTTTGATTTATCGAGAGTTTACTGTATTTAGAAAACATTGGCCCAATATTTCACAAGCTTTATATAGATTCAAAGAAAATTTCGTTTAAACTCGATGTACAGGAACGAGGATTTGTCAAATACTTTTAACTAATCTTGAAAATATTGGCAGTGAGTTTTGCTACTCAAACCGAGTTTTGTGTAAGCTATTTAAAAACCTTACATTTTTGTACAAATGATCACTTGCAAACCTCTTTTTTCCCACTGAACGAAAATTTAACATTCCATGTGGTGTAATCGGACACTCGTATACTTGGCTCATGATTTTAAGGCCGAATCGCTGAGCTTATGGTCTAGGGTATTTAGAACATTCAAAATGCTATGTAAAGGTCTTCCAGTGGATTCAAAGGAGAAGGAGGGACAATTGATTTCCTGCGACGTGTAAGGTACTCGTAAGGTTTCTTCCCATTGTCTTTCTCTTTTTCACAAACAGGCAAATAGTCAATCAAATTTTTCAAGACTTCGAACCAAGACTTCAGCTAGAGTACTCAACCGCTTATCCGGTTTTGGACAGAGTAAAGTACTAACACCATGTCGCAAAAGTCTACATTCGGTTTCAAGTTTTATTGTATGTCGCATCGTATGTATGTAGACTTTAGGGGTATAGTGTGAGGAAATTTGTACTGCAGTACTGAGGATGTACCCATTACTCTGTACTTATTTGTATAGGGCGTTTTTCTTAGAGGTACAGGACTTTAAATTGGCAACATTATTTTAACTGGCGGGCATTTTGTCAGACATCAGGGGATTTATGGTTTGACATTTCAATATGAAAAGACTGGCGCCTGAACAACACTTCCAAATTGTACAAATTTATTTTGAAAATTATGGTTGTTGAAGTTAAACGAAACAAAACAATTTTTCAAAAGTACGTTAGATATATTCAAGCAAATTAAGATTCAGAGTTGAAGGTAAAACAAACGAAACAATTTTTAAAGCACGTTAGTTGTTTGTTAAATTTTAATTCAATTCACGTTTTCGCTTCAAAATAAATTGTAATGTCACTCCACTTTAGCTAGACTTCAACTGGCTACTCTAATTTTCTTTTGATGTATTCGAACATTTTCGAAATTCAGAATTCATGTACATATGTAGGTACTGTTACAACAGTATACCAGTAGTATGGTGTGATTTTAAATACGATTATAATATAAGGTGATACAATATTGATACAATAATTATAACAAATGAAATTCATTAAATAAAGTTAATACATTAATGTGGAACATATTTCCGCGGTAACTGTGGTTCTGTTCCCAATTTTCATAAGCGAATTTTGTTTAGCGATTTAGCTCACTTTTGGTTGAATGGATAAGTACTTTTACAAAAACGAAGCTGACCAGAACGTTGCAGTCAAGATTTTATTGACTTTTTCATTCATCAATTGAAAAACCATGATGTGCAGGACCTGTTTTGAACAAGACGGCGCAACATGTCACACAGCCAGTGCCATAATTGATTTATTGAAGGAAACGTTTGGTAACCGCATAATTTCAACTTACGGATCAATGAATTAGCCTCCAAGATCGTGCGATTTAACGCCGCTTGACTATTTTCTGTGGTTATGTGCGAAGTCACTAGTCTACGCCAATAAGCCCGAAACGATTGACCACTTTGAGGACAACATTCCTTGCGTTATTGCCGATATACGACCACGAATGTTGAAAAAAGTCATCGAAAATTGAGCCTCCGTCCGAGCCAGCCGCGTTGGTCATATGCCAGAAGTCAGGTTTAAATTATAATCCCGGCTGATGATTTTTCGTATAAAGTAAGTTTCATGTCAATTTAAGAAAATAATCTTTGTTTTACTACATTTCAAAGTTGTATACCTCTAAAAAAAAACACTCGGAACTTAAAAAAACAAGTACTAAGTACTTGAAAATAATCAAGTACAAGTCATTTTTCTAAGTATTATACAATAGCTTTTTCTAGCTATTGTCAATAGCTATGTCTAGCTATTTCAAGTACTTTTTGAAATTGAAATTCAAAATTTTCTCGTAGCTGACAGTTTAAAAATGTACTTGAACATTTTTGAAGTAACCACCAATGTACTTAGAAAAAATATTTGTAATTGACGTACAGTGTCCTGCAATAATAGTAATCTGCGTAACAGCTCGCAGAGTGCCAGAGCCTAGTATTTCATGCCTCCACTGTGTTGTGCGCAATATAATTCGACACACCTGAAGGGGACCTACTATTTAACGCCCGCTGGTTCTGAACGGCGAATTGCGAAAGCTTTCCATGACAAAAGTACTACAGATGGGTTATCAGTCGTTCGCTGAAAATGGGGCCGTAAAAATTTATTTCCCGGGCTGAATTCGAACCCGGGTATGCTAGCCTGTGACAACAGGCTGGGTACTTGCAGGTACTGCTACTTGGAAATTTATAGGTGTGGTCTTGGATCAATTCAGATCACTAACTAAGCAATTGCACACATGTTCTAAATAGACATGCTTGCTCCTTGTTCCGACATCGGCCATTGAAAGATTATTCACGAACACTAGAAGTAATTAATTCACTGATACAAACGGACTTCGATGGCTTCGTCTCTCCACGTCTATTGCCTTCTATTCTGCCAACCTCAAAGCTAATGAGTAGAGCCCGCAGTCCGAGGAATGAACCCAATCATGTGGCTTGCTTACCGCTCAGAGATGCGACTGTCATTTTGATTTACTGCTCTACTTTGTACTCCAACGCACCGAACCCACTCCCCGCATCCATTAACATACATGTTTACATTTCAGAATCATCCTGCTCGTTTAACCATTAAGGAATCTCTTTGTAGACGCAATCATACCTCATCAAGGACGTCGTCCTTTTGTTGCCGCAATCCACCACGTCCTCGAAGTTGATGTTTTCTCTAATAAAGCTCCTTTCTTCAGCCTCCAACCCCCGGTGTATCGATTTTTTCCCCATTCTTCTGTTTTTCTGACCTTAATAGCCTTCTATCGACGGCCGAGTGATGTCTTCGATGTCGATTGCGATTCCACTCGCCTCATCGGGGACCGAAGTTAATTAAAGTCACATTAACATCATCCGCCTGTTGACACAACAGTGTCGATTTGATTTAATGTCAGAGCTGAAACAATTAGGACTCTTGGGTGATCTTGACAAGACCTAAGTGTGACCACTCGGGTCTCGACCCACTTGTGTCTCGACGAAGAACGAAGAAGGATGTCCGACTTTGATTTTTTATCCTCGAATTGTCTAATAGACAGCTCTCATTTTTAAGACGAAATTTGCAGCCTACTTTCTAGAGTCATTGACATCAGTTGTAGGGGGCCCCTCGTGTGTTTACATAAGTTGCCGCTAGAGCTCGGTGGGACTAACGGTGCGTGTCAAAACTAATCCAATGAAATATTTTACCACCTGAGCATCGCACACACATGCACCCGCTTGGGTCAGCGACCCTAGGCAATAAACTCGGCTATGGCATGCGTGCGGACGTCGGTTTGGTGTCTTTGTGGCAATGGGCGGGGTTTATTTACCCGCAAAGTGAGTGACAGAATTTGGTTTTGGGAGTCGATTGCATTCACGACTGGGGTAGAAAGGGCATTAACATCGGCCCTAAAGGTTGTTCGTGACATTATAAGGGGCGTCAGGTGTGTAGCTGTCAGTGGGGTGGTGTGGGTTGCTGACTACTGTGACAGCTACAAACATACTTTGAGGTTAAAGACAATCAGCCATAAATAGCAATAGAACAAAAGAAAAAATACAAAGACAAGTGAACGAATCAATGTTTTGCGATTCCTGATGCGTCAATTGGATTTTTGTTTTTGAGGCTCAGTTTTAAGTTGAAAATTCTTGTTTTAAATTATAAGCTATAAGCAAACGTACCAATTCCCAGCAAAAGGCAATAAAAAGTGTCAAATCACCGCCATTCTTAAACGCTCAACAGAAACAAATTTCGTCCCATGTTTCGAGGGACTTTAGTTGTTTAAATTTTCATCAAACATATTCCAGCTGCACTTTTACGGTACAATTGTGAGAATTCATTTGTTGCATATGAACGGATACGCAGCATTTGCGTACATTTTACTAAATGGGTAATGGACAAACAAAGCCTTAGTAGCTTTTTTGGGCACCAAGGCAAACAAAATATCTACTCATACCAGGCTTTAAATTGAGGGGTACTTTGTGGGAATATTTTGTTAAGAAGGTCCGTAAAAAGAAAATTACAAGAAAAAAGTATTTTAGTAAATGAATTGCACGCAATTTCTGCAAAATTTTGCTAAAAAGTTACATGAATCGACACCAAGACGTTGAAAAACTATTTGAAACAAAAAAGAAAAAAAAAATATTGCAGGCTATTCTTGAGTATTTTGCTTTAGTTATTCAAGTCTACACTTACTTCTGACGCTTGTTTTTGTAACTTTTTTTTTATTTACTAAATTATTCAGTTTATGTTTACAGTTATGCTAAAGTAAATATACCAGATTTTGAAATTTCAAACGAGATCTTAAATTTGAGGTGTCCACGATTAACATAGCTCCTGCTGATGTATCTTATTTTTGAGAATAAACTTTGTTTAGAAGACTGTACACTCACTTTTACCAATCACTATAGCTTCAGCGGCTTCCTCGATCCTAATGTTCTCAACTTATCCACTAGGTTAGGTTAGGTAGGCGAGTTGATAGAATGCTTTGCAAAAATTTTAAATTTTCTTTTATGTCCTGATAAGCCTTCTTTACATGTAAACATATTCTGAAATTGCAACACCAGTAGGGGAAGTTCATGTACCTTGAACCGGGTGCTAATTTCGGGTATCTCATGGGGCTTTGTTTTCATTTAACGCATTGCATTGCATTTTCGTCGCCGTGGCTTAATCGTTAGTGCGCCGTGGCTTAATTGTTAGGGCGTCGGACTGTTAAGCGAGAGTACCTGGGTTCAAATGGAAAAAACACCACAAACTATTTTCACGGCCCCATCTACAGCGAACGATTGACAATCCTCCTGGAGTACTTCTGTCACGGAAAGCTTTCGTAATTCGCCGTTCAGAACCGGTCACATATGTCAAAATTAGAACGCGCACAACACAGTGGAGGCGCGAAAAGCTAGGCTCTGGCCCTTCGTGGGCTGTTACGCCACTAATGATGATGATTATGATTGCATTTACGTCGAACAAAATTTCTGGAAAACTAGTAAAATCCAGCGTGAGGTACATGGCCTTCCCCTACAGCAAGTGTTTTCATCTTTCAGTTCAGTTAGGCAGAAACTACCAATAAGTTAACATTAACAAGTTCTTGTTACACGGTGTTATTAACCCTTTCACACCCAGTATTGTTCCTGTAAAACATGAATTTCATCTACTGATAACTTGAAAATTCTAGCGCAATTAGAGTGAAACTGTAGTAATTTTATTCTAAAACCCGATTTTAGACAATTTAAGTCTGCATCAGATGTCTCCTAGTGCAATAAGAATATTCAGGATCTTTTGCTTCGTTTTTGGTGAATTGAAACAAACAAATATTTTCCTTGCGGCTTCAATTGGACGTGGTCATGAAAGGGTTAATGCTTAATCGGTGAAACATCGTTATATTGAACGAAAGTAAATAGATATGCTTCCTCTCGTGCTTGTCATAAGTTTAAGACTATCCAATTATAAATGATCTATTTTCAGTCAGCACCGTCAATACAAGGGACTTTTTAGTGATTTTCCAAAGATTCGCCTAATTGAATGTTTTGTACCGCACAATTACCTGAGTCCTGCATTTTCTTCTCCTTTGTACAGCATCGAACATTACCAATTTCGCATCGACTGCCTCTTAAACCATTCACCCCTTAAATTGGACCAAAAAACATGTTTCTTCATTCAAATACTCAACGCCACGAACCAATTTAATTGACACCACGAGTCACTTACGGTAAAGAATCGGAAAAAAATGCGGCCAAATCAAACCACATCTCTATTCAATGTCACAAAAAAAAACTTCATTTTTTTTTCTCTCCGACCTTTTTCAATGAAAAGTTTGAGAGAATTTAAATTCCTTTCAACAAAAACCGACCTATTAGGACTGTTGATACTTGAAATACTCTCGAGTGTTTGCTTAGGATGGATTTACTTTGAGAATCATAGCGAAGGCAATTCGGAAGTTTTCCGCCAGAGTTAATTTGTTTTGTATACCGACCCCTTCTCCACGGTGTAAAAGAAAAAAAAGAAAAATGTTTCCCATTCCCCACTTAATGTCGTGGCAATTAGACTAATTATCTTCCCGCTGTTTATGTTTTTCTTTAAATTATCGCAAGTACCCGGTGTTTTGTCAGGGATCCAGGGGGAACATCAAAAATCGTGCAAAAACCATCGTTTACTTGCATCAGGATGGATCTCATAATAAATAAACATAAAAGCACTTAATTTCGAGTTATTGGTGTGGCCCTAAGCAATTTCAGTCTTCAAGGACATTCTAACTCTCTCATAACTGGCGGTGCTTATCTGTCGATGGTTGTGCTTTTTCTTGAAAAATTAACCAAAAACATCTGCGCTTTTTTCTCAGAGACACAACCGACAGACGTCTTCTGCCCTGTCGTCGGTGCGAAATGTCAAAGAAGATATTGCTCCTTAAGTATCCGTGAAGTTTTTAATATCGACTTGGCGGTGATGGGAGGGAGAAAAAATGAAATTAACTGTCAATTTTCCAGGAGTACCGCCTCAAGGCTAAGCCACCTTTTTCCAGATTACTTTTTGTAGTCCTTAACCTTGAACTGTTTTTTTAGGGAAATTTACGGCGCGCTTTATTAGCACTTTTGCAAGAGAGCGAACGCACTGGCGGCAGACATCTTTTCGAGAGACTGTCAGGCTTTACCTGTGCGTTGTTCGCTTTGACATATGGTACAACATGGTTTAGCTTTGTGGGCGGGGGTAAATTTCATGCTCATTATGGCAATTTTCTTTTCTAGGCATGAGGGCGAGTGTATTTAAAAATATCCACATTTACTCGTTCAAGGAGGGCAAGGAGTTTGATCAATCTGTTGACAAATTATAGAAGTCGGTAGAGCCGTCTATGGCGGAAGGTGTCTTTAATCTATGTAGATCTCAGGTGATGGCGGTAATCAAATTAAAGGATCATAAAAAATACATAAACCAAATCACACACGGCAAGGGGACTTGCTGTGAACTGGGGAAAAGAAAATTCCCTAATTCCTTCTTTAACATTTCGAAGTTGACTTTGGAAACTCTATCGTTTTTATTTTGTTTAAAGCTGCACTGGGGACTCGCATTGTTCTCATTTGCAGAAAATACATAAACGTGCCGTTTTTCAGGTGATAATTGTTTGAATGTGTGGAGCACTGTTTTATTTTCGCTCAGCGGTAATAATAAAAATGAAGGCAAATGTACCTATTTTAATTTATAAAATCTAATCGATCATGGATTTAAGTTGATTTTGGAAAAATTTAACAACTTTGTCTTTTAACTGGAACTGAAATTTTTTAAGTTGAAGTTTGTAGAAATCGAAGAAAAAATGATTGGAAACAGTGAAAATGTGGTGAAAATTTCTTTATTTCTTAAATTAACGTCTTTCTAGACAGTGCACGGCTATATAACCATACCGAGACCTTGTTGCGTTTTAGGTAAGTAGAATTCCAGTTGAATGATATTTCGGTTAAAGTTGAACTTCTCTCATCCGTGGCACGATAGTCGTTTGTACCACATAAAATATCAGATTTTCATCTTAATTAACTAGTTAATCTTACGAATAGCATTTAACCGCTCAACTTTAATTCAAATAGTCTATTACACTACTCCACGGATAAAAGAATCCTCGAAGATTCAAGAAATTTGTTTCTTATATCCGTGTTTTTCTTATATGCAAGCAACGGATATAAGAAGTAAAAGTTTCTTATGTACGAACCAATGTAACTACATACGGAAAAATTATGCGTATTATTCAAATCCTTTTATAATCTAAGCATATTTCATAATGAAATCTATAACAATTTAATAAAGATGAAAATAAGCCCTTTTTATTTGGTATATGGATTGATTTTTGCATAACAATAAGTTGCTAGAAATGTGTGTATATTAATATTGCGAAAAGCTAATTTCCTATACCCGTGCATTTTTATGTGTAAAAACAGATTCTGTTGAATGAAACAAGTTTCTTTTATCAGTGTTTTTCTTCTATGCGTTTTTCGTATAACCGTTTAATTCATTTCAAAAAATGCAAAGAAAAGACACACTGAATACAATTATGTTTCCTTAAACAGGTTTTTTCTTATAAAGGGTGATTTTTTAAAAGCTATTGGAAAGTTTTTAAAAAAAAAAAACACATAAAATTCAGAAAAATGCATGAAATCTTTATTTGAATCGATAGTACGGTCCATATAATTCAAGATTATTTCAAACATTGAATTGAATATTTCAACATTTGTTGACCTTGACTGCGCCTCAAATTGTCCATCCGCTTATTCCAATTTTGGCATACTCTTTCCAACATTTCGGCCGTTATCTCACGAATAAATGCTTCAATGTTGTCGTCCAATGCGTCAATTGAAGCGGGGCTTGTCTGTATAGACATGAGTCTGTATAGACATGAGCATAGCCCCACAAAAAATAGTCTAAAGGCGTTAAATCGCACGATCTAGGCGTCCAATTGACCGGTCCCGAACGTGAAATAAAATGTTCACCGAACTCGCCTCTCAATAAGTCCATTGTTGCGCGTGCTGTGTGGCATGTGGCACCGTCTTGTTGAAACCACATGTCATACAAGTCCAAGTCTTGCATTTTGGACAAAAAAAAGTTGGATATTATTTCACGGTAGCGCTCACCATTCACAGTTACGCTACGATTCGCATCATTTTTGAAGTAGTACCGTCCAATGATGCCACCAGACCATAAACCGCACCAAACTGTGACTTTTTCTGGATGCATTGGTTGGTCCTGCAATGCTTCAGTCTGATATTCACTCCAAAATCGACAATTCTGCTTATTTACGTACCCATTAAGCAAAAAATGAGCTTCGTCGCTGAACACTTTCTTAACTTTCTGAACTTTCTTAACAGAGCACGCATTTTGATAATAAAATTCAATAATTTGAAAGCGTTGTTCGTTTGTAAGACGATTCATGGTTAAATTATAGACCAAACTGAAGATGTTTGACAATGAAACAAAACACGAAACGTGCGTCAGCTGTTTAAACCAGTGTTGCCAAAAAGATAATAGCTAAAAAATCACCCTTTACATGTCTGTACGAGTGTATCTTTACTAACTTTCTGTTTAATATTTGAAAATTTAATTCCGCTGCTTTAAGATGTGATCAAGCAAGCAAGCACAGAAAATTCAAAAATTTTTAAATACAAATTATAGAAAAAAAAAAAACAAATCTGGGGTGGAATCGGCTAACGCGATAATCGATAATTGATAATCAAAATTAACAATTTTGCTTTATCAAAATGACAATCGTTTTTTGCATTGATATGAAGTGACAGCTATTTAGGTGTCATTTTCATACATTTATGTTTGGTTTGGTGCAGTCGACTGCACTTTGGCTGTTTTATTGTAATAATTATCATCATTATCAATTTTTTAAACCGCGCAAAGAGTGAGAAGTGAATATAATTATAAAAAGGACCGTCTTATAAGAACAAATCTGAGAAACAGCAAATGTTTTGGAACTACCTGAACCAATGTACATATGTGTGATTTTATTTGTGGATATCCTTAAAAATATCACATAGCAGTCATTATATTTAAAAAAAAAAACTTTCGTTTGACAAAAGAAGCAAGTATGCATGTTTTGCAGCTGCTCGATTCACCATCCGGGGTAAGGTCAACACATATTCCACCTATTCTTCAATTGGCTGCAACACTAAATATTCTTGGTGGTGGCTTTTCCATAAATTCGGAAAGAATGGCAATTTGTTGCTTTGTGCAATAAGACCTAAAAGAAAACACAATTACTACTTTTAATGTTTTTCAGATATGTATATGTACACACATATTTACATTATTTGTAAATTAATAATAACGCAACAACTTATTAAAAGAGGTGTTCTTCCTCGGTGGCAAAACCATTGCGTAAGCTTTTCCATCTATCCTACTCTTCTGGACTCTTTCCGAGCAGGTGGAAAACAGCATTTGTCCAACCGGTCCCTAAAAAGGGCGAACCTTCATCACCCTCCTCGTACCGACCCATAGCACTTATTTCCCTTCGTTCCAAGGTCATGGAAACGCTGATAAATTGTCAGCTTAAGAAATATCTTAAATCACAGAAGCTCCTTAGTGACCGGCAGTATGGCTTCCGTAGCAACCGGTCCACTGGTGATTTGATGGCATATCTCACCGAAAATTGGAATCATGCTTTGCACAACTCAGGTGAAAGCAAAATCGTTGCACTTGATATTTCTAAAGCATTTGGCATCAAGCTCTTTTATCGAAAATGTGTGCTTTCTGTATCGATGAATCTCTTCTTATATGGATTAGAAATTTCCTTTCGGACCGTTCAATCCGAGTTGTTTTGGACGGATTCCAGTCTGATATCCACCACATTAACGCTGGTGTTCCCCAAGGCTCTGTTCTGTCTCCGACACTCTTTCTCATTTTTATAAATGATCTCTTGTCTGCTACTTCTAATCCAATCCATTCCTTCGCTGATGACAGTACTCTCTGCTTCTCATATTCGTTTCAAGACTCACGGCCTAGAATTGGAATGGCAGCGTATGTTGAGCACATTAAATTCCAACCTTGACAGCATCCAGCTGTCCACTGTCACTCAAGCGAACACCCAACAATCAGCCATTATCCATGAATGGCACTTGTATCAAAGAAACCGAAAGACTTTCCATCCTCGGCATCTGCGTCAATTCAACACTCAGTTGGAATGATCATATATTCGAAGTCGGCAAAAATTCTGCGAAATGTCTAGGGTTCCCTAAACGATGCAAGAAATATTTCACCCCTTCTGATCTTGCTTCCATTTATAAGGCCCATATCCGCCCCAAACTCGAGTACAACGCTCATATCTGGTCTGGTGCATCTAAGAAATCCTTGCACCTGCTGGATAGAATACAAAAGCGAGCGATTAAACTGATAGGAGATAATGATATTGCGAAGTCGATAGACTTGCTTGAAAATCGTCGAAATGTTTTCTGCCTGTTTTTGTTTTATCGCTATTTCAGTAAACAGTACTCGAATGAGTTAGCCAACTGCATTCCTCCCCCTTCAAACATTCACCCGCAATACTCGCCACGCTGGGAATGCTTATCAGTACGCCCTCAAGCCTGCTCATTCATTCTTTAGCCGCACCACACGAATATGGAACTCTACTCTTCCAAACTCAGTTTTCCCATCTGAGTATAACATGACGACATTTAAAACCAACGCGCACCGGTATCTTCTGTCCATCTCTCACTCGGTACCTTTAGCCCGTGCTGTGTCTTAAACACGATACTTAAGGGTAGCCTCAACCCCTTTTATAAAAATACCAATTCAAACATTGAAAAATGACATTTAATTTTTGACAGAATTGTAAGTGTTGCCAAGAAACGAACAATTTTTTGCGATCGCTGTTTGTCAAGAAAGTGTTTACACAACCTAAAAAACAAGCAATATCTATATTCGTGTTACAAATAAGGTTACTTCTAGACATTTTACCTACAATTTATTTTGTTTTCTTGAAAGAATACATTTTTCTGAATACAAGAAAAAATACTTCAATACCAAAAAAAAGGAAAAAGTTAAAGGAGGTAAACATAAGAAAAGTCAAGAAAGTGTTTACACTTCCTCTGTTTAGACTCGTCTCTGTTAAAGAAATACAGTATACCGCATTGTACCATTATATTTAAGTCCAAAATTGTTAAAAACCAATGACAAGGAATTTATTCAAGTCAAATAGAGCTCTGAGCCGCGGAGTCTAGAGTCATAGACCAACTTCAGCTCTGTTAATCTGCTTGTTAAATGTGATTTCCTGAGCCCATTTGCCACCATCTTCCAAAAGTTTGTGTTCCCTTCAGTGGAATATGTGCACGTACCTCGCCCTCATTTCCATCCATGTGATGTCATTAAACAAAAGACGCCTTCTCCTCGCCTCCGTAGCGAGGATTAAGAAACGAATCCTTCGCTGGCATTAAGTTATTAGGTTCATTAAGTCTACAAAGCGTTCATTAGTGCCTCGGTGCGTCAGTGTTCAGAATTGAATCAATGCCACGTGAAATGGTAGTGGGAGCATTTCCTTTTTATGCGACCCGAAAATATTTTCAGTTTTTCCCCAACTCACTCATTAATTTTTTTTTGGGTTTTTCTTTTTTTTTTTGTGGCGAAGTGAGTAATTAAGTTAATTTGTCGGTTTAATGGATTTACGTTAACACAGTTTGAGGGGCTCTCTGTTTAACTAATCAACAGCAACGATGGGGACGGCTGCGAGGACGACTAAACAAATACGTCGAGTTTCGTTGAGTAAAAAACAAGCACCATGCGGTTGATGGGTCAATTTTCATGAAATTGAAAATAAATAATTCAGCAGCGGTCCGATTGAGTGGGCGATGCTAAGTCGGGGCTGTAAATTGAAGCCAAGCGGCAGGTGGAATGCAGTAAGAGTGCAGCTCGTTGGCTGTGATGCCAATCTCAATTTGGATTATCGTAGTCGTTGCTATTAAATATTAATGAAGGGGCCTTTAAATGATTTGCATCGAAATTTGTGGGTAAATTTAGAGTCAAGCACAGGGTGTTGCAGTTGTCATGCCAAGTGCATATCAATAATTTCGATTTGATTTGTCCATGGGTCGGGTGAAGTTGGTAAATTGATTTGAAAAGCGAATGACGTTCACATGAGTTTCGGTCAATTGCGCTGGACAATGTTCACATCCGACGACATGCTGGCGAATTAGTTTGCGCTACATTTCGTTTGTTTCCAGTTGGGTTGGCTAGTGGTTGGGGTTGTAGGATGACGGACGTGACGTACGTTTCAGTTGCAAGTTGCTCGGTCTTGGGGTGATGGATTCACTCGAGGTCGGTGAGTTATGGACGATTTTACTGGATAATTCATGTCTTGATGCAAAGGAAATGTGGTTGACAAAGTTTGCTTGATTAAGTCAGAAATGAATTTCATGGTCAAGAAAATAAAATTGAACTAAATTATTTTCTGGTGAAGCTTCAACCCTAAACGGGAAAGAGAAATGCACTGAAAGAAGTTGTCTGTTTCCAATCTCCAGAAGAAATTTAATATTTTAGAAATCCACTGTTTAAGTTTTGTTTGGATATTAAGAGGGTGCATAAAAAATGTAAGATGAATCAATCTAAATTTGAAAACCATTTCAGGTGAATCGAAATGAATTCATGTTCAAGATGTTCAGCAAATCGTGCCCATGATGATGTTGTTGAATAAAGCCAAATACTATCTATTCTAGTAACTTATGCTAAGATCCTTGTCTCTATCTCAATAAGAATATTGGTTTCTCGTTTAACTGCAACGTTCTAGGCAGCATAGTTTTTTAAAGAAGTACGGACCAATTATTCCACCAAACAGTCAATTTTTGTAGATGTAACAGTGTCTCAACATCCTTTTTAGGTCTATCATCACTCCAAATACGGCAGTTTTGTTTATTGACGTATCCATTCAACCAAAAGTGAGCTTCATCGTCGAATAAAATTCGCTTATAAAAATTGGGAACAGAGCCATGATTTTCAAAATGAATTTGAACAATTTGAAAGCGTTGTTCAGGCGTCAGTCTATTCATATTGAAATGCCAAACCAAACCAAAAATAAATCACTTAACAGCTGAAAAAATGTGCTGCCAACTTAAAGTTCTATACCTCTAAAAAAAACACCCTATCCTAAATTGAGGTTACACATTTAACATCTTACATTTCTAAACCGACTTTCTATCAACTTCCTTATTTGTAGGTATTAATTTTCTGTCACCATCTGATAGAATAAGTTATTCACAGCAACGCAGATGTGCTGTTTGTGTTTTGAAAACACAAAAAAAGCCTCCTCAGCCTATGCTAATTCACCAACAAACTTTTTTAAAAAAAAAAAAGCAAAAAGTTCATTAGCCCGATAACGATGTTTATCCACACGCCGTCTGCAAAATTAAAAATAAATACCAAAAAAAGAAATTCTCGGACGAGACTCATTCGACAACGGTAAATTTGTTAATGACTCTCAAATAGTCCCTCAGAGTCTGCAGAGTAAAATCCTGACAATGGGACATTTGTGCTAACGTCTCCAATGGGAGGGATCATCGTTCAAAAGTGTCTGGGACATTAAAGGGAGGCCAAAGACGACTCTGGTATTCATCACAAAAACGTGTCTCAGCCAACAACAAGGGGAGTCCTTTTTTGAAGGATGTAGACGCAATTCCCGTCGTTTTCAGGGACGAGACAATAGAGAGATGATGTGTGCGAGTTGATATAGTCCTAAGTGTGTCATGCGAGGAGTTTGAATAATTAAATGCAGTCTTTTGTCGATAACGGTGTTGTAATATAATCAGCAAATCTTTTTTCGGTCTATATTAGGAATTCTTTTGTGAGAAGAAAGAGTATGAAGAGCACCATTTCGTATTGGCAGGGATAAACACTTTTCTAAATTGATTGTACGAGCTTGAGAAGAGATTCTGATTTATTTTAAAAATGCACTGCACTGTGTCTAAGTAACCCATTAAAAAGAGGCAGTACATTTTATCTTCCACTAGGCTCTGTGGTCACTCTAAGGTTCAAGCCCCAAATGTGCGTTACTCGGGAGGAATCCCCATTGAATTGGTCTCTTTTAAGTCCTTCGTGTTGTGTTTCCCTCTCGCGTCATAAAAACAAAATTCAATTTCATTTCCACAAGGACATCTTTAAAAACAGCAATAGGAATATACCACATTGCTACAAAGTCCCTACGCCCCGCTCTCGAAATAAAAACAACAAAATCACTTGAGCCACGGACGGCTTTACGACTCAGCTACGTCCCTTTCCCCTTGTTTGCAATTAAATACCACTCATGGACATGCTCCAGAGACGCTCCATGCTCTCGTAACGTCTCGACCCATAAAAAACAAACCAGTCCAAGGCTTCTTCCCTCTGCCGCTGCAAGTTTACATGCATTCTTAAAACGCTCGTAAAAAAAGAGCTCCCTCTCCCCCCAATAAAACCTCACACGAACGCCGAACACCGAAAGCATTCCCAGCGCGTTGTTGTCACCGTGAACGTTTTACGATCGCACTGCGTTTGGAAAAGCTCCTAAAAAATTAGCGACAATTTAACGAGTCAAATGCAGTTAATACCGTTGCTTTGTCGGGCCAACACAAATAGTCCTGCGGAATGAAATTAGCGGTCGAAATAGCTGGTGAACCGTGCTAAGCGGGAAATTGAATTGAAGTGGTTTTGATTGAAGTACGCGGTTAAAGTGGCTTAAGATGGGTGTAAAGTGCCCAGGTCGGAAGGCGGAAATGGAATTCCCTATTAGTGTTGAAAAATGAATACATGTTTGTCACTTTTATGTACGTGAAGTTTGACAGGATCCCCTGCTTGCGTTTTGCAAACAGCGAGGCAATTGATTATATCAACCAAACTTCGTGCGGTCGGTGCAGTGGTTTCGGGAAATTAGTTTCTGTGGTGTAATTACATGGTCCCTGAGGAAGTTTCTACAAGGACCCTCAGTCTCCGATATCTGCGTAATATGTTTCTTGTGTAGAAATTGTGATTATGCGATGAAAACCCGGCCGTAATCAATTTAATTAACGAACTCAAGTGGATTGAGTAAAATATCCGGCAAACAAAAGAGAAAGCAACATTCACAGAGTCGGGGATCCTGGAGTTAATGTCCTTTCCACACACAGTTCACTTATGATTATTTGCTGTGGGTATTTTATGGGATGAGAGTCGTGTTTAGTTGAACGGAGCTCTTGTTTCATGTGTGCAGTCGAATGGCTTTAGGGACGGTACTCGCAAAAGAGAACATAGTGCATTTGTTTATGGGGCTTTGAATTTTGAATCCTGCTACCCGGGAAGTTGAATCCTGCAGCATATGCGATATATTTGAATTGTCTCCGATGTATTTGTCCTCGTTTGTGTGTAAGCATGCTGTTCTCTGTGGAAAGCACTTCTTGGTGAACACTTAAGCGGTATTCCGATTCTGTGGTAAGGATGCGGATCAGATTGTTTGAGGGTGACGCGCCCTGCTGAAGTTCCTTTATTCGGTATTTTAAAATTCAAAATGTTGATTTTAGTTGGGATGTTAAGTTACAAGCTTAAAATTTTCCTGCGAAAAAATGTTTTGTGTACGACACAATTTAGATTTTATTTTTGTTTTTTCAAGAATAATCTATGTCTGAATAGACTAAAACTAAGAAGTTAAAATGTGTGCTTTGTTAACACTAGGTTTACCAGGCCAGTCAATATTCTTCAAGTAAAATCACAACCAACTCTCTACATCGACAACAGGACCTTGCCCGCTTCTCAACTTGGTGTAAAAAAATGTCATAAATGCCATAACTTTCTCTCGAAAACGTTTCGCCTTCCCGCATCTACCTCCCACACAACCATCCCATTTACAGTGTGATTTGGGCGTAGTATGATTGTGAGCTCAACTCTCGGGGCCACATTGCACAAAGCGTTATGGACCCGTGAATTGGACTCCGAAACCGTCCTATTTAAAGCCGCTTGATTATTTCTATGTGAAGCCGCTAGTCTACGCCGACAAGCCCAAAACGGTTGTAAAAAAATTTTAGTTTGCATGTCAATTTTTTAAAAATTATGGACATGAGTAGATGTACGGTTACAGAACAGGTTTCTGGCTTTCAAAAGTGGTTAGGACTTCATTGTAAGTGTTGTCGTTGTTTTTTAATAATTTTTTTTAGCATGTTAATTAATTCTTTTCTTTAAATTGCCACGTCCTACTAAACGGGTCGAGGTAGACACCCTTCCTTTAGTAAGAAATGCTTGCTTTCGACCCCTCTACGAAAGCCCATCATCAATTTTTGACTCCAAAGTTATCGTATTCTCCCCGACTTTTTTTTCATACGAAAATTTGTATCAAAATATTCAGATTTTCTTATTTTTGGTCGAACCCATTGAGATCCCTACTTGAAATTTGGAGTGAAGATAGGTCAAATCCAACATAAAAAAAAAAATTAGGAAAAAAAAAAAAATTAAAATACCATTTTTTTTTTTTAGATATTCAAGGATATGCGCCCAAAAGGACATTTTGAACTATTTTTCGTCCTTGGACATAAAAATTGTGTAAATTATCTAAAAGTTCAAGTCTTTCTGAATTCAATAAGACATAATTTGCAAAATTCTGAAAAGCAGAACCAATGATTTTTTGAAATTTTTATCAATTTTTGAACCTTCGTTACTCGCAAACTATATCGAGTTAAGCAAACATTTTTCGTCCCATTACTTGAACCACTTCAATAAATAACTCCACCAATTTTGAGCCAAATCGGAAAGGGGTCGTTTAGAACCTTGGGCGATCCTGCGTGGAACGATCCGAATTATCGAGAGTTTACAATTTTTTTTTTTAAACTTCTTAACGTTCTTGTGCAAAATTATAGTGGTAGCTTCATTCTACAGCATTACCATGAACAAATAAATGAAATGAAAAAAAAAATACAACAATCCTATAAGGTAAATAGCTTGTAACGAATTCTGAATCAATCGCAAGCAAAAAATAAAATTTAACACTCAGTTCACTCGAAAACTTCTTATTTCCGGCTAAACAGAAATTGCACACTTCATGGTGTAATCTAATATTGAGCATCATCGCTTACACTGTCTCTATTGACAAGCTAATTTACTCCAGGCTAGTTTTTAAATCGTTATAAACTTGATTCAGTTATCACATTCCAAATATTCTCAATAGCAATCGATGTTTGAATATCCGTGTCAAGTCCATCAAACTGAACCCCACTTCCCAACCACCTGCGAAAATATCCATTCAGCCATTCGCACCTTTTTTGTGCCTGTTCTCACTTCGCTGCACCCACGAAAAAGTTCTAAAGATACTTCATCTTTAAATTTCAAACTGAGGTTTCAGAATTCACTGAGCCCGAAAGTTAAAAAAAAAGATTCCCTAAACTCGACTTCGAGGCCTTCTTTAATATCGTAAACGTCCCTTTCCAGCTGCCGTAAAGTGTCTTGCGCGAAAAGTCTCCACTTTCGAGATACGTTCCACAAAAATTCTCCTGATGCTTACCAACGACACCGTTCCCAGGATGCTTGTGGGATCATTCAGTCCACACGGCATCGTGTCCATAGCCACATGATACTGTTGAAGGAAGGACATTCTGTTGGGAGGGTTTTTACGCAATTCCCAGGACGGTGGTTGAAAATTCTGCGAAAAATTGAGATGGCCAAGTAATTTGACCACGTTCATTCAGTTCACCTGATAAAACTGCGATGGGATAACATTTTATGGTGATTCTGTAGAGATTCGAGTCCATAGTTTGCGGAAGCATCAGTTTCCCGGGGAATATTTGAACCTATACCGATTTCTAGGGTTTCGACTTCTAAGAATGCCTTTCTGCTGTCGGTGGGCAAGTAAGAGAATGCAAGTTGATTGTATTACAGTTAAAAGGACTTGCATGAGTCTTAAGGAAGGGGAGGAGAGGAGGCATTAAGTTCTTTCGATGAGTGCATGAGGGTCTGGGACGAAGAAAGCGCATGTATCTGCGAGTGAATGACTAGAACTTTGAAAAACACATCGCACAAAGTTCGTGGACCTAAGTATAGGACCGTGAGCTTGAAGGATAGAGAACGTTGATGATTTCCAATCTCCTCTCATAATTGATAATTAGAACAAATTAATTGGAAAGCAAATAAATACAACGAAAAAAGTTGTATTTACGTGATGGGATTTAATTAGATTGATCTCATTAGTTACAAGAAGAGAAGAATTGATTGTTGTTTTGAAATTAAGTTGAACAAAAAAATCTTGATAAGCTTTAATACAAGACACGGCCGATGAAAACAACTAAAGTGCAACAATTTAATTTTCAATTGTTGTTTCACTTAATCAAAAAGGATATAAAGCTTAACAATTGAAGAAAAATTATGATTCGTGAACCTTTTCAGTGAGGCTAGAGTAAATCGAATAACCACTTCGCGGTTGATTCAACAGCACGCTGGAATGCATCAGAAATTTCTCCACGCTCTAGTGTTCGATTTCAAAGGAAACTCATCGGTAAAAGATATTCTCATTAAAGAGAAGGCATCCGGACTGCGTAGGAAGTGCATGCAAATGTCGTGCGGAATCGAGAAGATGCATTCAACTGCGGATGCTTTCGTTGGTGCGATGCTGTCTTTTGCATTTAGTACTCATCTGGCGAGGACTTCTTTTGATTTTCCTCTTCACGTTCAAATTATAAAATGACTTCGAGTGCGAATATCGATTTAAGAGATTCTACAAAGCCTTCGCTAAAGGTCTTCACGTATAAAATGTCGATCCTAAATAACAAATTCTCGTTTTTATTAAATACAGGAGGAGTAATAGACGTCTCAGATCAGATTTTCAACTTAAGGATTTTTAATTACGCGCCCACTAAATCCTAAATTTTTTCCAAAGGTTTTTCCAATTATTCGTTAGATTTTCAAAATATTTGAAGCGTCTTAAGGAATTCCAGTCAAACACAAAGCTGAAATTGATATGGCACACATCCAGTCGAAGAATGCACTTGTGAAACGAAACAAATTCCTTCAAAAGTCGCCACCCGGAAAAGGATGAGATATCCTTGTCCTCCCATCTGCTGCAGTGCCAATTCCAAGAAAAATTTACATTTTCCACAACTGCTAGGACCATCCACACCGACTACTCTCGAGGTCAGTGGTTACATCGTTCAGTTGACACAAAACGCGTTTAAATGAAATTTATTTTTAGTTTTTGCCAAATTTAAATTGGAAAAAAAACATTTTCCCGAATTACTCGTCCTTTGCCTTTCATGGAGTTCACTCTTGATAGCCGGAAATATTTCGGTCATTTCAAAGAAATCATTTTATGTCGGGTAATACGAAAGATAGATAAAGAAATACTTTTGTAGTTTCGGTTAAAAATTGCATTGCAACCGATTGCTAACAAGTTAGCGTCGTCATTAAGTTGAAATCGGTGAGATGCTTTGCAGGATTAATTTAACAAGGATATCCAGTGGAGAAGAAATAACACCTCAAACATTTTTCAAGGCCCACCTTGCGAACGACTGAAATCCTCCTGGAGTACTTTTGTGATGAAAAGCTTTCGCAATTCGTCGCTCGGAGCCAGCATTAAATAGTACGTCCCCTCCACTCGTGCCAAAATTACAACATAGTGGAGGCCCGAAAAGGCAGACTCTGGCCTTCAATGTACAGGGTTTTCCAATAAGAGGTGTTATTTTGATATTCAAAGAAAAATGACTTTTTTCAAGATAAATGAGCGGATGTTTATTTCAATGTAAAGAAAAGGATATGCCATTTATAATGAAAGCCAATATCAGTCAAATGGCTGCCTCGGTTACGCTTACAAAACCGTATCCTTTTTATGAAATTTCCCATCACCAAATCTTAAAGTGGCTGCTGTATGCCCTCAATAGCTTCACGAATTCCATCATCCACCCCCAAAGGAAGAAGTCGTAAGCTTTTAGATCACAAGATCTTGGTGGCCCATTGCGATCAGCCCTTCGAGAGATAACACGGTCCGGAAACTTGGATGGTTTCGTTGCTTTTGTGGTACGTAGCACCTCTTGTTGAAAGTAAAAGTTGTCCAGATCAATATCATCCAATTCCGGCTATAAAAAACCATTAACCATCTCTCGATACCGCAATCCATTCAACGTAACTGTTGCTCCAGCCTCATTTTCGAAAAAAGTAAGATCCAATGACCCCGCTGGACTATAAACCGCACCAAATAATTCCATGTTGAGGATGGAGAGGCTTTTTAACAATAAATCTTGTGTTTTCCGAGCCCCAGATGCGACAATTTTGCTTATTGACGTAGCCACCGAGGTGGAAATGGGCCTCATCAGTCAAGATGATTTTTCGATGAAATTCCGGATCATTTGTATGCATTTCCAGGATCACTGATAATCGACCGGCTTGAGTTTTTGTGTTAACTGAACTTTATAACCCTTAAGAACTAAGTAAAATACTAAAATACGGTGTAATGACGTATGTGGAATGCCCAATTCCAAATAAATACGAGGAATGGAGAAACTTGGGTTTTTTTCAACACTTTGGGCTACTGTAGCAATATTCTCATTTGTTCTTGAGCGACGTACACGGCTCTTATTTTCCACATCACTAACTTGTCCCAACAGCTCGAATTTTCCTACCAATTTCTGTATTGCTGTCCAACAAGGTTCTTCACGACGACCCAAAAATGTTTTAGTTTTACGAACCATCTTTGCCAAATTTTTAACATGTTTATAGTGAATTTTAATAATATCAATGCGTTGTTGAATCCTGTATTATTTAATTTTTATTAATGGCGTAGTCTCTACTTGTCAAACGTCAAAAAATTACAGCTTCCAAAATTACATTTACCGAAATAGTAGGCTATTGAAAATTATACCTCTTGCTGAAAAAACCCACATATGCAATGTATGTAGTGAAGAAGAAAAATTAAATTCCACATGAGATCTGAGCAAAGTTGAATTGAAAACAAAATCGAAACCTTGCGGTACATACACAGGGCTGAACTGCTTCAGGTGTTAAAAAAAACTGGTTGAAGTTTTGATAAAGTAAATTTCTTTTGTGAATCATTCATATGTCGATAACTTGAACGATGAAGAATGAAATGTTGAAGAGTGTACATTAGTGCCCTAAAAGATGATTAGGAAAAGATGACCCATCGGTATATTCATTCTCTTCGAACTATATATGGTATGTAAATTCACTTCACCTCCTGCAATGAAAAAATGGCTGCTGACTAAAAACACATGAATTTCCAGAAAAAGTCAACCAATAACCACAATCCAGTCTATTTCCTGTTGCCGCTTCGGGTTTAAATCTCATTGTTATGGATAATTTCTTCGGAAGTTCTTTTTTCTCAATCACCGATGCTCTTCGATATTTGCACATCAACATACGACAAAAAAAAAAAAATCAAGCCCATCAAGCTCAGTGTTTCTTAAAACCGAATATGCACTCTTAAACCTAAACGGGCATAAAAACATCAGGCGGGGATATTTTTGGAATGTTATTTTAATTTTCCTGCTCGTTGTTTCCTTTTCTCTAAACAATATTTAAAATATTTGTGGACACACCAAATTTTTTTAGAACATGATTTAATTGGGAATTAATGATATTCATAGCATTGATAGAAAAGACACGTAGTTTGTATTTACGGAAATTTTGAAATTAAGTTGCGGTTTAATTTAAACTGTATTTGTTGGATGAGTGTTTTATTTGCAGCGATTAAAACAAAATAAATTTCGTAGAATCAGAATTAAATTAACAGAGTACAGCAAAGTCGTTTGCCACATTCAATTAATCCGAGTGTTCACCCACATTGTTTGGATTCAAAAAAGAGCCCCACATGAAATTCCAATGGTCATTCGCTTTTGAAAATCCACATGAGCGGATGACACCTTTCATTTCACTCCATATATCTTGAAAAAGAAAAAAATCACTTCCAACACAACCTTGGGAGATAACAACGCTAATGAAGAGGATCAAAATGAGTCTCCTTTGCTAAAGCCTCATTCAAATTCAACACAGACGTGTGGCGTTTCCATTTAACTGGAAAATGTAGTTGCCAGATCTTAATGAACTTTGAGGGCACATAGATATTCCCCAATCACCTCTTTCACTCGAATGCAACTTAATTAACTGTGTTCCGTTCAGATGCAGATTTGATTTTGCCTTTTCCCGATTCCCCTTGGGAACGAGTTTTTACAAATGCGTCATGTGGTACTGAATTTTCGCATTTTTGATGATTGGGCTTGAAACAGTTTCAATTAAAAAACAGGTAACGACTTGAAGGTGCATTTTAAATTGAACCGATCATTGTTAAAACAACATACGTCACATATTTATAATATTTTTTGTTACAAGGGAGACAAAAAAAGGTATATTTTGTAGAACACAATATATTGTTGATGCTGATTTTGCATTCCACTTTGAATGTGTTTAAGGTAACAGTTTATATCGATTTTGCTCTCAGCACAAAGCTCTAACCATACCCGATACAAAAACGTAATAAAACTGATTTCGAAAAATATGTTTTAACAATTATCGATTATATTTTCCTCTCTACAAATCGTGTAGAGAGGAACCAGCCGGACTGAGAACTATTTGAAATTGTGAGGAGAGATTCAAAAATTTGCTTGTAGATTCTTCTGCAGCCGTTGTGTATCATTCTTCCGATTTTCAGGTCCCAGTGTAAAGATAAGAGACCACACATTTCACTCAAAATTGCCTATGAAATGTCCCGCAAGCAGTCTGTCGATCCCCAACTCAGACCGCATTTCCAATTACCGAACTTTAATTGTTATTCTCTTCCGGAAATTAAGCTTCGCTAAATTGTGGAGTACCCGCAACCTCCGCGCGGTAATCCTCGCCGTCAAGGACTCTGAGTATAGATTTTCTCATCCCCACAGACGCTTTCCGGTTACAAATTAAAGAGTTCCTAAGTAAATAATCCGCTCTCTCTGTCTGCCAGCGAGTAACTTTTAACCTTGAAGGCGACACGCTCTACCGGAGTGCGCGACTTGCGGCTGTATGGGAAAATGTCTAATTACAGGCCTCGATTGAGCCGACTTGTCGTCCCCCGTGATCTGGTCGACAACATGGACTACTCACCGGGAGATTAGCACGACTGATTACCAATCGACTGGATGTCACACGCTTCGGTGTCCTTTGTTTTGACGGAGCTCCAGGTTGCGAGCGGAGGCAGGAAAAGGATTTTCCCGTGAGGGTGTGAGGGAGTCCCCAGACTTCCACGAAATCCTGAAATCCTCTCTTCGCTCGAACTTTGACATCCGATAAAAGTTTTCTCGCATTCGCCCAGATGCTCAAAAGGACTCCCCCTGATGTTATTCTTTAAAAGGAATCCCGGCACAGGGCGAACAAAACACGGCTGCTTGTTCCGTTTAAATTTCCATTTTATTCCCCCGAGGTGGAATATTCTGGGATATGGAAAATTTTGTGTTTTATTTGCTTAGGGTCCTTGAGTTTTTCTCTTCTTTGTTGTTTTCGTTTTTGCAGGGGGTACGTGCTGAAAATAGATTAAGGTCTAAGCGGAAGTCGAGGGAAGGAAGTCTCTTAAGGAGAGAATGGGAACTGAGATTTAAAAGGAGAGTTTTTTTAGATGTCTATTTTGTAAATCAACGGCTTCAGCAGATCTATAAAAAAAAATAAATAGTCGGCGTAACAGCCCATACAGGGCCAGAACCTAGCTTCTTCGCGCCTTCACTGTGTTCTGCGCATTATAATTTGACACAATTGAAGGGGACCTACAGTTTATTGCCGGTTCCGAACGGCGAATTGCGAAAGCTTTCCATGACAGAAGTACACCAGGAGGGTAGTCAGTCGTTCGCTGGAGGTGGGGCCGTGAAAAATGTTTGTGGTGTTTTTTTTTTTTTCCCCGAGCCGGATTCGAACTCAGGTACTCTCGCTTAATAGTCCGACGCACTAACGATTAACCCACGGCGCCCACTTCAGCAGATCTAGAGATTTGAAAACACAGGCCTTCCGAGAAGTATTCGTTAAAGACTAAGACAGTTTTTTTTCAGTCGGTTTTGGGAAGAGCCCTGATTTCCACCAAAATTTAGCCTCTCGGTGTTCTTTTTGTGGGAGACCACACGTGGTCATCCACCAGGGCCACTTCCGCATCTCGCAAATTGCCGAATTACCACCTACACCTACCGGAGGTAATTTTGACATTAGCTTCAATTTGTATTCAAATTTATTCCGCCAACTGCCGACACACATGCTGCCAGGGCTCTGAAATATTCATCCGACATGCCTGCATACTAATTTGGCGACCTGCGGTGGGCTGATGAATTGGGCACAGCTCGAGGATTGGCCGGACTCCTCCCACACACGCACTTCATAATTTTCGTATATCCGCTTTATTTTTTCTTTCCTTTGCCTGGTTAATAAAAATTTTACACCATGATTTTCGTGTGCAAATGAACGAAGCTCTCGTACGATTTTGACAAATTATTCCGGCAAAAGGAAGCTATCGGGTGGATACATCTTGCAGGCGACATACATTCGGATGTCCTGTGGGGGCGGGAGAAAGAATCGATTTGACGTGCAGACTGCACGTGGCCCCGTGGGAAATGGAAAATGTTGGGCCAGCTGGGTGTACGTTGGGAATGCAGCTGGAGTGGAAGCGTTTTGTTATCGCAAGCTGTTTGCTCGGCCGGGAGACGGATTTGAGCTGGTGAAGGACGACGATTGAAGGCAGGAGCTGGACGGGCGTAAATCTTAATCTCGTTACATCACTGGAATTAAATTCGTTGCTGGACAATACTCGGAGGGCGTTTGCAGAGGCTTATCGAGAAAGAGGTAATCGTCTTCTTGGGGTTTCAAGCCCTTTCCTGTCGCAGGAAAGCGGCCTCTTCGTATGCAGTCCTTCGACGTTCTTTTCGGGACTTACTGAGGTGGTGATTATTTTCGTTACTGTTGGTCATGAAACGATTAGGATTGTGGGTTTATATTGAATGGGAGATTCACTTCATCCATTGGTTCCGTCACAGGCAACAGAAGCTCTTCAAATTTATTTTGGATTTTAATCCTGGTTCGAGTGAATTTAGGGTGCTCGGATCTAATTGCATCTGCGAATTTTGGACCGTTCGAGTCCGGTCCCAGGAAACCAAAAAAAAAAAAAAAAATTAATGAATGACAATATCACGATTGTATTTCTTTAAGTATATGGACTAGTTTTCGTATGTATGTTAAAAGATTCCGTACCGTAAATTCAACTATACTTTAATTATAATTCACCAAACGGATGTAAATACTTTACAAAAACTTAATTTGATATATAATGTAAAAAGGAATGGTAAAATAATGATGCGGCGACACAACATATGCCAATGTACATGCCTCGAAAATTTGAATTACTAGATTGTACCTTTTGAAATGTTCGAGTTTATATTTACTAAAAATTGAAAAGCCAATCGCGTATATTTTAATTCGATAGTAATACAGTGACACTCTTCGTAGAAGTGCTGACTTACGCAATCGGCTTTCGACTTGGTTTATTTTTGAGGCTGAAATCTGTCGAACGAAACTTTCAAGATCAACGTCGTGTAGCGCATTTATTTAGCACTTTATTCTTAAATGTGTCAGTAATGCTTTTTATTGCCAATGACGCAATTATGTATTGGGTCTAAAACTATTCGTACGGCTTGCTAAGAGATATATGCTAAGAGGAATATGCATTGGAAAGCTACTGTCATTGTACGTCATTTCAGTATATGTGATTAATTTGAAACATAAACAATAATAATTTTTTTTCACTTAAATATGTCGAACTTTGTGCCTGAAAAAGTATTTTTGCGGGGAGTTCTTCTTCATTACTTTAATATGAAGAAAACTGCTGCCGAAAGTCATCGTATTTTAGTGGAAGTTTATGGTGAACATGCGCTAGCTGAGCGAACGTGCCAAAAGTGGTTTGCACGATTTAAAAGTGGTGATTTTGGCTTGGAAGACGATGAACGCCCTGGGCAGCCAAAAAAGTTTAAAGATGAAGAACTGGAAGCATTACTCTATGAAGATTGTTGAATCTTAGGGTGTCACTTAGGCAGCCATTTCGAAACGTTTAAAAGTAGCTGGATATATTCAGAAACAAGGAAATTGGGTTCCATATGAACTCAAGCCGAGAGTGACCCGGTGACCGAGAGAGCCGGTTTTGCATGTCCGAAATGCTGCTGGAACACCACAAAAGGAAGTCATTTTTTCATCGGATTGTTACTGGTGATGAAAAATGGATCCGTTACGACAACCGCAAGCGCAAAAAATTATATGTGAAACGCGGCCAACCAGCCAACAGCGCGAAGGTAATGCTCTCTATTTGGTTGGATCAGAAGTGTGTGCTGTATTAAGAACTGCTAAAACCGGGTAAAACCATCAATGGACAACGCTACCGAACACAATTAATCCGTTTGAAGAGAGCAGGAGCCGAAAAGCACCCGGGATATGCGACCAGATACGAGGCAATAATTTTCCATCATGACAACGCTCGGCCCCACGTTGCTATTCCGGTTAAGAACTATTTGGAAAACAGTGGATGGGAAGTTTTACCCCACCCGCCTTATAGCCTAGACCTTGCCCCTCCTGACTACTATTTGTTCCGGTCGATGCAGAACGCCCTCATTGAAATGCGGTTCACATCAGAGCATAATATCAAAAATTGGCTTGATTCATTCTTGGCTTCCAAGCCGGCGCTGTTCTTTTGGAATGGGATCCACAAATTGCCAGAAAGATGGGAAAAAGCTACATGTTTTTTTTTTTTTCAAATTTAAAAAAAAAAAGAAAATCGCAGTTATATACCCAACAAAATGTCCTAAAACTTGCTTGATTCTAGTCAGACTCCCGGAATAACTCGGACTTGAAGCCTTCAAGACAGTTTTCCTCGGGTTCCACACTTTTAGCAAGTTCAAAACAGTTGATTACCATTTCTGTGGACTGGACTGTAATGGAATTTTATAAACTCTGCTTTGTTTTTCTTAAAAGTTCTCTCGCATGTATTAAAATCTCAAAACCAATGGCTTCTTTGAAACACTCATCGCTTTTTTCGTTATTCATGACGAACAAGAGATGTGGAAAGTAAGTCTTATTTTAATTTTTTGTAGTCACATAAATTAATTTGATTCCAGAGATCTAGAGAAAAACTACCATCCACATGCATTTGAGCTGCATCCGAAACTTGGCTTTGTATGTACAGTACCTCAAAAAATTGAGCTGACACACACAAAAGAGGAGTGTTTAAATTTTGCTGGAAAACAGAATGCTTAGTGAACTTTTTTGATGCTTTTATTTTTGAATATGTTAGGTAAAATACATACATGGAAACTACATTTTTGTTTTGTCCATAAATTAATGTTTTGAGACGAAGAAACCAAAATTATGTTGTATTTATGGGTATATGCTCAATTTTGTGAGGTACTTTATGTCTTCTTTTCTGTGGTTGTGCAGCACTAGGAATCCTTTTATTTGAGGTCCTTCCTTTTGCGTTGGTTATTAGGTGAAGAAAAACGTAATCATTATTCTGGATTAGGTTATTGTGGTTTGAGTTGCTTCTGGATTGAATTGCAAAAAAGCTGAATTAGTTATCAAAGTGAAAAGTAATTAAAGAGAAACCATAGTCGGAAGAACGAGAAAAGTTTCGTTTGAGAATGTGTGCGGAGGTCCAGTGTATAAATTTATCATGTGGTCGGAGGTGGATTTGTTTGATCACATGGGGCAAAGAGAGAAACATATTTTTGCAGGGAGTTAGAAAAAATATAAAGATATCTTCTGTGGCAAAAGGCGATTTGAATTAGACTTCTAATGTTTTAGTCAAAGGTCCACAGTCATCTACCATTGCGGCATGGATGGAGAGAGTAAAGGCGAAACTGTAACTTCCAACACTCACTCCATCGGTATAAACCATGAAAAAATACCCACAGCCATATGTCGTAATCGATGAAAGTCAACCATCTTTCAAAATGATGTGGATCTCTGCGATAGAGTAATTTAGAATTAAAGCTCTCAGGTCGGTACTACTATGCAAAAAATGTAAATTATACCAAAATGGCATAAAGACCCTTCAAAAATTGACATCTGTGAAACACTATTCAATTTTATAAAAAAATATTACAGCAGTAAGATGAAACATCTGCCATATACAATCAAAGTCCAAAGAAAATGTACTTCTATGCTTCCAGCATTTAACTCATGAAATAGGGTTAGATTGCTTGATTATTTGGAACTCTTTTTAATTTTAAAAAGGTTTATTCTTTTTCTAAAAGTTATAAAAACAACTGTAACAATAGATCCAACAACAGCAAGGTAAGCAAAATTAGTTTATTTGCTATTTCCTAGCAAAATAGAAACACTTCATTTTTGTAGTTGTATTCACAATTCTAAGAGGTGCTGTAGGCGAACCCTTTACTATTTTCATACTTGTGGCGTATAACCTCCGAGCACTACAAAAAACTGCTCCGCAAATTTCACAGCCTCTGGTAACAGGTTAACAATTGCTCGGTATTTCTGACTTCACAAATGAAATCAAAAGTGAAGTGCAAGTCCCCTGGAGCTGTCAACGCATCCACAGTTTTAAAATTCAAAAACCTCCCCACTTCATGTCAGAAAAAAAAAAAAATCATTTCCACCGCTCAAAAAATACGCATTGAAAAACTTTTTTTTTATTGACTATCGCAATCATCTTCTCGTTATTTCCCCTAGGATCAGGCTTAGTTTTGAATTATTTTGTAAAGCCTTCGGGCATGACTCTCGATTCCATCGCTCAGGCTGTTTGTTGAATTCTCTCGACGTATTGACTTTTGCTGCTTAGCTTTTGATCCCTTCTATCATCGGAGCATACCCGACAGTGATTCTTGTTCCGGGAAATTGAATTTTTATTTTTTTTTGTGTCTGTGTGCCGATTTTTTTTTCGAACGCTTTCATTAACTGTACGATGTGTGTGTGTTGTCGAATCGAAAGTGATGGTATTTTTTTTTTGTTGAGTACACGAGTCGTTTTGTTGATTTTTGAATAATGGATGATTTAATTTTTGAAAGGGTGATTCGATGACATGGAGGTTGACGTTAGTTGACAGCGGCTGACAGTTGTTGCGAAAATTGTGCTGTCAAGCGTTGTGCCCGTGGTTGGGGATTAAAGGAAAGTTTTCGATGAAAAATTTAAGGAAAGTATTAAATGTAGTCAGTAAATTAACTCATAAGTATATGCACAATAATAAATTCTCATTTTTGTGTGAGCTGAAAAAAGGCTGCCAAATTACCTTCCTAAATATTAAATTAAGCTTTATTAAATGATTAAAGGCCATACCAACAAATGCCAAAGTATTTAATCTGAAATGTTGGTGGAATGTTGCGTCTCATTTTCATTTGTGCTTCACGTTGAAGCACGTGAATGCCCATCGGCCATCACGCACCACTCTGACGTTACAACCAACTGACGCAAACAATTCACATGCCTCCGTACACTTCTTTATGACCGGCAATTAGACAAATTCCATTATTTCAAATATCTCAGAACAGGAATTTTGATTGCCTCTTCAAGTCGCACATTCCTCGTGCGTCTCATCCTGGAGGTAAATCGATTCGTTATGAAACTCCAATCACTCGATTGCCGATGGAAATTAAAAAGAAAATAATTTCATTTTTATTAAACAACATGAGACAGAAAACAGGAAACTTATCGCAGATCCTTGTAGTTCGTTAACTGATTTGCAAGTGTCCTTCAGTGGGTGGGTGCCGCCTATTTCAGAACCGGTTTACGAGCCATTACTGCGTCTCATCATCGCTTAAGTGTCGCACTTCATTGTGGCTCAAATAAATAATAAAAATAACCGTCTGCTGATGGAGAAAGTTTGTCCTTAACTCAAAATGCTCTCGGTCTGGCAAGAGTGGGGGAGAGGTAGGACCGGCGAATATTGTTTCATGGCGTTCATTACAGAAGCCGATTGCTGCCAGGCATTGAGCAAAGGGTCCTTTGGTCGCGAGTTTTTATGGCCAATCAAGGGACATCATCAGTTTATTATGGGGCTTGTAGAGTGGGTGAGTGGGTTGATGTTAATTTTGTTAATGCGCTTGAGGATTCGCGTGATTTCGGGTTGAGAGCACTTTGATTGAACAACGATTGGGATTTTTGAGTCACTGTTGTTATCTTCAGCTTTGTATTACAAACAGTGCAAAAAGCTGCACACTAATGTAAATTTAACTGCACATATAAACTTGTTTTTAAACTAGGGACATTATTTAGCAGAAAAATCAGTCTGCGTTCGTATTTTGTATCCCCACCAGTGACAGGTCATGTCCCAGACCTGTTCATTGGGCAAAACTAAACCGGCTTTCCCTGCAGTAGCCGCCAACCCTGCACCCGACCACAGTCCCCCCTGCAGAGAGTTATCACCCCGAAAAACTCACGAAACTTTCTAAGAATGACGCACACACACATCCCTTCAGCGGTGTCCAACCGACTTTGGCACGTACACCTCGCTGCAATCCAATTTACTTTGAGGACATTTAAGGACATGTAACATATTTGCATGAAAATTCTAAAACACGTTCATTATGTCAACTTCTGTGGCAATAATTTGTCCTACTTGTGTGTGTGCTTTGTAAGTTGTTGTGACAATTGTGGGTTATTAGGTTCTTGGGACGTGGCTAGTGGTCGTTGTTGGTTGTCACGATTTTCTCTCGCTACCACTTAACATTCATTTTGTAGTTTGCTTTTCATTTGAGTTGGGGGTCATAAAGATTTGTGAGGACATTTGAATGGGACCACGCGTAGTCTTCTCGGGCTCTTATGATGAAAAGGCACTTAAAAATGTGCTTCTTATTTGTTCTTACATGTTGAGATTATACTAGAATCTAAATATGAACGGGATGTGGCATGAAACGCACGTTCCACGCAACAAAATTTAGTGAGGTCTTCTAAATATAAAAACTAGCAGCAATAAATAGCTGTGTACCTAAAAACAAAGTTCTGCATACGCACATTTCAGAAATGTTAGGGTGTACCACATGAAATGTCCGATTTTTACATTAAATCCTAAAATATAAGCTGTCGATTGAACATCTGTACAATACAATGAATTTTTTTTAACTTTTTTTTCTGACAATTGGTATATTGTGTGCCCCTTTTAAGGTACGTCGGTTCAAATTCGTACTCATTTCCTTTACGAGCTCAATCTGCGAAAAAAAGTCGACACTTATCTCAAATGGGAAACGTGGAAAAATAAGTGGACATTTAATGTGGTACACTTAGAATTTAAATAAAACAAAAGTGTCGTAAGAGAAGTCCATTTCTCACAGCGCAACGCAACGAAATGTCATATAAAAAAGTCATCATCGAATAGTCTGGTGTTGAAAAAACAATAAAAGGTGGTTATCGTCTAGTTTGCTCATGTTAAAAATATGTTTAAATTTAAATAGAAACAAAAATGTCATATTAGGCACACAAAACATTATGAAACGTAACCCATATCACATAAACTCCCCACAAGCATGATTCGCGGAGCTGTCCCACCGCCGCCGTTGAGTTATTTTTCCATTTATTTCTGCAAATCACTGGCATCCCACACTGAAAGGCCTATCACTTAACTTGAATGACAGGACTGTTTTTATGTAGCACCC
Source organism: Syritta pipiens (assembly GCA_905187475.1). Lineage (NCBI taxonomy): Eukaryota > Metazoa > Arthropoda > Insecta > Diptera > Syrphidae > Syritta > Syritta pipiens. Next base: position 29,957,051 of record LR994572.1, on the reverse strand, counting down.
CCGATAACGTGTTTACATGCGTTGCGGGTGAAGCGAACATAACCCAAGAATGACGCAGCTGCTTCGCGAATGATTCATATAAGTTTAGGAATTTTCACCTTAAATTATTTCCGGAATTTTTGCAAAGTCCTGCTACTAATTTTCTACATGTCAAAGTGACAACTTTCAAATGTCTCGCTGTCAAGGACAGTGTAGTCCTTCTTCTTTGAGCAGTGATAAAGACACAGACGTCTGTTGATAGTCGTCAAATCCTTTCTTGTCCTTGGAATTTGATAATCTATCGTCCATCACATGGCCACTTAACCCCAGGACGCCGAGACATTTGCCCAACTCATACACCTCGCCGCTTCCGAGGTGCGTGTAACCCATCCATATCCATAAAAGGACCATAATCCGTTCGGCCGTCATAAATGGACATGGAATGTGTAATAACCGAGGTGAAGGTCAAATTTAATTTCTGACAACCACGCAGGGAACCTTTATTTGTCATGTCACTCAATCGATTTCTCTTCTCTTGCTCAACGTGATTTATTTAAACGAAACTATATTTTCTCTATTTGTTGTTTTTGAAGAATGCATTTTATGAGAGGGAAAATAATTAAAACGAGCTGCATAAAAAGTTCCATTATGGCCGTGGAATAAAATTTATGGTGTCGCTAAAGTAAAAAAAAAAATCTTGTAAAATAGTTTGAGCTATTTTTGCATCTATTATGTATACTTTTGTGTACCCTGTTTTGCAACACTACTGCATCAATTGAACGTAGAGTCGGAAAAAGTTTGTGGTGTTGACGATCTGCAGGCAGGCGGGTCCTGGAATTTTCAATTAAATTTAAACGATTTCGGAGTCCTTCGACGGGATGCAATCGATATTCCTGTGCAATTTAAACTGTCAAACAAATCGCTTTGGGGGTTTTTGTAATGAATCGCTTTTTTTTGGTGGAAATTTGTGGGGACACAACAAACTGTTGGTCAAAGGGGTTCTTTTATGGTTTGGAAGAGATACTGAATGACATGAAAGTAAATGAGTCTCTGTTGTTTTAATAAAAATCGTTCTGGGAATATTGTTTGTGGTATTTAATCCACCGATGAATGACGAAAAATACAAGAGTTTTTTTTTATAAAAAAATGCAAGCCCGAATTCATTTCAGTGTTTACTCAGGAGTACCACCGGATATTTGAATCTGCCGATGTACCTCAATGCTTCCAAAACTCAATAGTCTTTCCCTTGCACAAAAAAGTAAACAATAGCAATCTAGCTTACTAGCTTTGCATATCTTTTTTAAATACTTCAGCCAAATTGTTTCCTGGTGTCTTATTTAATAGTAATCACATAGTGGGTGAAAGATTCTACACGAATTTCAGGCTGGTTTCCTACAAAAGTGTTCAATTACAGATTAAATCTTTGCGCTTGTGAATATAGCGGATATAATATACAAGAGGAAGCATAAAAAGTTGTAAGCCTTTTTTGTTGACTTCCGCGCAGCTTTTGACCGTGAATCTCTTTTTCTTATAAGCTCTACAGATATGGAATCTTAACCAAGGTTTTAGAAGTGTTGAGAGTTTTCTTCAGAAACATCGCAGCCTGTGTCTGGGATGGACTCAATCTTTCGGAGGGATTCAGCACAACAATGGGGGTGAAGGAATGTGTGATGAGTACACTTTTATTCATTCCTATATATAAATGACATAACAGACCACGTTGAAGGTGAGATCGAGATAAGTCGAACCAAAATACCAGCTCTTATGTTTACAGATGATATTGTTTTTCTCGCTGACATGGTGGGCACAATGCAGTTAATGATAAACAGACTCGATAAAGTTTCAAACCTGCAAGTCAACCTATAGATGTTCAAGATGATGGACGTAGATATTCGCGGTGGAGGTAGATACTCTCGGAGAGAAATGTGGAAGCTCCAAGGTGAACTTATAGAAATTGTGAGCGAATATAAGTATTTTGGAGTCTAGATTACCCCCTATTTAAATATAAATAAGCACCTGCAGCTGTTGAGCAGCTTCTTCTCTTCGGTGGTTTGGCCACGTGGCACGAATGTCCCCTGCAGTACGACTTCCGAGGCGTGCCTTGAATGCGACTCCATCAGGTAGGCGACCGCTCGGTAGACCCAGGATGAGATGGTTGGATCAAGTCCAAAAGCTCGCCTGGTTACGCTTGGGCATACCCGCCGAGGAGTTAGAGTCGGCGGCGGAGGATCGGGATGCCTGGAGATCTCTTTTGCGTGCACTGCCCCCACAACCCCTTTAGTAGAACATGCGGGCTAAGAAAATGATGATGATGATCATAAGCACCTGCAAAGAATTAGCTGAAGCGAAAAGAGAAATTTGTTCCTATTGGGGTAGTTGTATAAATACTCGTAGTAAAACCATAACCCTTTGTTCGAAAGAGAAATTATTTCGTGCCACTGCAGTATCCATTCTATTTTACGCTGCGCAAGTATGCGGATACTGTTCATATGAAGTAGTAAAAAAATTCATCCGCTTTTTCATTAAACGAGTTTTTAAATTGCCAAGCTGTTCCAACTACATGCTTCACCTGGAAACTGGAGTAGCACCCCTATTTCTGGAGACCCTTTAACTACATTTCGACTATGTGGTATGAGTTATGGGAATGACTGAAGAAAGAATAACAAAGATAGTGCATATCCAAATGCTGCGTAACGGAGGAAAATCATTCGAAATAAAAACTAGCGTAGCAGTGTGATCTCAAGTGTGATCTCAACGTACAATTTACGCCAGGTGGCCAGCAAACTCACCTAAGACAAAAGTTTTACACACTACTGCAAAATCTTCAGGCAATTTGTAGATAAAGCTTAAGTTCCGCAATACAGGACGCATTACACATATTACAGCAAATTGAACTACAATTTACAAGGCAGAAGGTATTCAATGGCAAGTTATACGAGGTCTGTTCAAAAAATAATGTGAATTTTCAAATTTCGCGAGCTACGTACTTTCGATTATCGATTTTTTTTATTGTTTTTTTTTTTATATTGTTATGTTCGTACACTTGTTTCGAACATATGTTTACAGTTTCAGCTATTTATTTTCTTTGTGAGAGGCATAAAAGATAGACGTGTTTTGTGTGTTCGGCGATTTCCTGCTGTGGAAAAAAATTAATCTAGGAGATCCAAATCCAGCAGATCCAAAGTACATTGGGACTTTGGTTTTGATGTCATAACCATATTCCCATGATTTGTTACCAGTTATGACTCTTTTAAGCAAATCTGGATCGCCCTTGACGTCATACAACAGTCGCAAAAATAAAAATGCTATATAGCGGATATGATAAGCAAGCAGCATCTTCAGAACAAGAGGGAAGCTGATAAGCTTTTATACCACACCGCCCTGAACTCCCTCTCTTTTGCAACCTTTGCAATCTGCAAGAACGAGGACGTATACCACTTTATCGCTAGAAGCCCCATTCTTAAAGAACTCCGCCGCAACTTTGTTGGGGCTCAAGTACTCGGGGTTCAAGAAGCGTTATCCATATTGAACAGTGCCCGATGCTGGGATACAAGTTAGTATGCTGCACGTTGTGGTCTGTCAGCATTTCCGTTGTGAGCAGCGACGGCAGTTCGGTGGCTAAGTCGGCACAACGGCATGACCCAGAAAATAAAAGCAGCATACTCAGCATTTTCACCACACGGAGTGCAACGCTCACCCGTAGCTTGCGTAGCACTTGTTGGAATGTGGGAATTATCGATTATTGTTAAGCAAAAAAAAAAAAATATAAACAGAGCGACACTTCGAGTTCGATCACCATAGGTGAAACTGCATAGGTTAACTTACATTATCCAAGTCTGCAACAAACGCCTTCGCTATAGAAAAGCTATTATAGAGAACTTCTAAAAATAAACGACCCTAAGCCAAATCATAAGAATAGATTCATACATTTTGAAATTCAAATTAATACAAAAACATGAATAAATTGCTATGGCATTGCCGTCAGCTGTGCATAGACTAAGAATATCTCAATGTGAAAATACTTTCTCTTTGTACTGAAATAAATAGTCAAACAAACTAACTAACTAACTACAACAGGAAGGATGTTCCTTCAAAGTAATGCACGCAAGTACCTCTGCCATTATGTTTGTAGAGATGATGGAAATTATAAGTCAACTGACTGCAAGAACTTTATATCTATACTCGGCTCATGATTCTATAAGAGAAAACTTGAAAATAAATTTGCAAAAATTTAAATAATTAAATTTCCTGTGATGGTAATAAAACGTTTTGTCAGAATGACTATTTGATTATCATTGAGCATGAGAAAACTATCTTCAGACAAATAATGTTACATCTTGTTCTACAAAATTTGTGGCTGATAACATCAGCTAATTTATTCAACAAGATTCCAAATTCAATACTCTTTTTTTTACAACTGGTGCTAAACTCCATGACCCACATATATCGGTTCAATGACATAGCTTGTGTAGTCTGAATTAATTAACATGTAAAATCCGATATGCGAATGATGTGAATACCAAAATTCAGATACGACACAATTTTAGTCTATTTTTACACTTCCCCAGTAAGGGGCTACGTATGAGTAGGATGTCGAAGTTGGCTGTTGATGCAGCCACGCCGCCGGGCTGTCACGTCGACTATTTACTTTATTTTTTTTGTTGATGCACCCTAAAAATTTAACGTTAACAACCGTCTTAATTGTTTTGTAAGACAAACATAAATGCAGCTAAAAACCTAGATATAATTCTGAAAGGAAATTGAAATATTTCTTAGCTTCGCTGTCCTTGAGTAACCAGAGTATTTTAAGTACTTCTTTTTACCTATCCACTTAAGTGTCAATGTTTTGTTAGTTTGTCACCGTGGCCCTTACATTATGTGGATGTAAGGGCAGGATAATCTCTCGCACTTTGATCGACGGCTTATACTTGGATATAAATGTTCAACCAGCTTTTAACCTTCTAATAATTTCATTTCTTTGCGTTCTTCACTAATTGCAGGAGCTTCCCAAAAAGGGTTACAAATCGAATAAAAGAAAACTCATTCACAATCGTTAAATCGAATAGCGGTATAAGCTAATGCTATCCACATTTTAATTTCACTTAAATTTTTTTTTGTTTTGTGTCCCCCAATCAAACTCAACTCCACTCAATCAACTACGAATTTCAAAGAGGGCCTTTTTTACAAGACAAAAAATTAAATTAAAAAAATTTAACGCTTCCTGTGGACGAATTAAAATTGAATTAAGAACGATCACAGGACGAATAAAGAAGTCACTTCTTTGACCACGTTCATCGTCAGCTAATCAATCATGCCCCCTCCCGTTTTCGAGGCAATTGAGTTTCCATCGAACAAAAAGAGAGAACAGAAAAACGTACAACGAACGCCTGCCCGCAGGGTAAGCTGTGATTAAACAAAAAAGTCCCTCGGCTATCGCTGAAAATTACTTAATTCGATTTATTTTTGCCTTAAGGGGTTTTTGCTTTATCTGAATTTTATGGTTTTTATGGCGAACAAATTCGCAACAAAAAAACAGCAAAAAGAAATGTCTTTGAAATTACTTAACAAGGTGTTATAATTGAGTGAAAAACGTCGCGAACAGGAAAAAGTTTTTGCGCACTCGTAACTCGTGGCAAAGAATTCAAAAAGAAATCTGTTTTTGAGTTTTGCTTCTTTGCGTGAAAAGTTTGCTTAGTTGTGCTAGAGGCGTACATTAGGTTCGGCTGCATGTGATGAGGGCGCACTTCTAAAGCACGTTTTTGTATCTGTGAAGAGATTATGCGTAACTTTTGACGGTTCTACAATTCCTGGAAACGCATATTTTCGCAGTGCAGAAACTACGGTTATGGTACCTGAGGGCGCCCAATGCCTGGGCAGGACTCCACCTTCTCCACCTTTTGTAGAGACTGCTGCCTGGTGTCATGTCTTCATTCCGCTAGGAGCACGAACTCAAACACAACCTGCATTCCTCCCACATCGTCCATAGGTCCTCTCCCAACGTCCAAAGCCCAGCGTGCTGACCCATTTCTATTCTATTCGACTACCGTATTGTCTGATTTTAATTTTAATTCAAAAACTTCCCACAGTCTACCACCTCGGCCAGGGAAAAGGTGAACAGGACCAATCTGCCTGCAGTCCAAACAATTTAATTAGTTTTGCTCGCCCCGGGTACAGCCCACTCACTCAAAAGGACAACGCACTGGAATCCAGCACCAGAGGCTGCAGAGAGATGCACCAACTTGAATCATTGTAGCGCATTCTTGGGGCATTGAATTTCTTGTTAAAGGGATCGGAAGGAAGTTGGGCTTCAGGAGGGATTTTAGCTGCTTCGATGAGCAGAATGCACCATTCACACTGGAGAGAGCTTCGTTGCGCACAATTTGTCGTGGTGGCAGCAGTAATAATGGATTCGGTTAGTCTGCTGCCTCCGGCGTGCAGAGATGGTTTCGGAACTGGAATTTTAATTTTTTTTACCTGACAATAATTTCCTTATAGGAAAGATGAAGACTTTGGTTAAGATCGTTGCGGAAATTCCAATTTCCTTAAATTAGAAAGTGAATCTTGTAAGAAACCGGAAGACTGTTTTGGAACGAGAATGTAAAGTGATGGACTTTGAGGGAATTATCGTCTACGACCGGTTGGAATAACACCAAAAAACCTTCGGTCTTGTGCGTGTCAATGAGCATGCAATTTTCGTTTATATCAACACTTAATAATAGGTTAGGATAGGTTGATGTGGCCGGCTGCAGATTACCCACAGCCGCACTTAGGCCAGATTAGGTCCATTGTGATGCCACATTGCAGACAGAACTGCTCATTACCCGTCTAACCAATTGGAGCTCCGTACGAAGCTGTGGAGCCGTCTGATGCTGACGCAAGTCAGATCGAACAGACAATCAAAGAAGTGCTCGCCGAGATGTGTTCTTCTATGAAGCGCTAAGGCATCGCACGAACAAAGAATTTGGGAAATGGATTCCTCCTCCTCTTCATCTCTGCAACTTCTGCAAAACTCATTAGCAGGGACCCCTTGTCTGCTGGCATGTCTGCCGATAGTGCAGTGGCCTATAATAACACCTATCATGGCTCCAATCGCTTGTCTGCTCAGCCGCAGAAGGCAGGGAAGGCAGGCAGGACATCCAGTGATGGCCATAGTTGTTTCCTGTGGAAGCACGTTGTTTTGCCACCTGAGATTGGTTGTCTCAAGCGAGCGAAGCTTAATAGCTAGTCTTGCTGTAGCGACGGGCATGGCCGGCAACTCCTCTCGAGGGAGGAAAGCAGAAAGGTCACATGCCTGCAAGTTCGTCGGCGCTGCAATTACTTGGGATGTCACTTTGCCCTTGTCCTTCTATGAAGTAGATATTGAAGTGCTGATCCATCTCCTCTAGAGATTGGCGGCACTTTAGGGCCGCCTTAGAAGTAAAGGTGACAGAATCCAGGGATTTAATTGCAGCTTGACTGTCAGTACAGATGATGATATCTCTGCTTGATATTGTTTTAGCAGAGAGAAAGCCATCACTTCCTTGATCGCCAAAACCTTCGCCTGAAAGACGGCACAGTGATTAGAGTAAAGAAATTTCTATATTAAGGTCACTTGAGTACCTCGCTCCTACTCTAGACTCAGTCTTGAATCAGTCTGTACAATGGAAATTCAGAGTCTAAGATCTCATTTGTAGCCAATGGCTTTCTTGCAGCAGTATAAAGTCTTTGAGGCTTTCTTAACTCGTTCAAGAATACTAATATAAGGCCCAGGAATGTCACACTATCTCTTAGCGGTAACGTTTCACCGCATAGTGAATTGTTAAGCTAGCAGAAATAATTTTTTTTTTGGAAAAACTTTATTTCAAACATTATGTTGGAGTGAAGCATCTTCTGAATATTTCTTGGTCTCAAAATGGTTCCATCCAATTAGGAATAAATTTCGAAAGTAGGCAGTTGCTAATAAATGATAAGGGTAAGCTGTGATATTTAAAACAAGCTTTCTCACCACTTCCTCCATTAAGACTCGTTCCTCACTTCTTAAAACTATCCATATAACATAACTAAGAAGTCAAAATCTCTTAGTTATGTCCTTCTCCACATGTGAAGAGTATTCGGAGCACGTAGCCAATCTTCCATCTGTCCACCCCAACCGATATCTTCCACCTGACTGTCCAGTCTCCGAGTGTGCTTACAATCCACCTACACGTGTTTACTTCGAGCAAACATACTCCAACTGCATGGATTTGTTCTTCCATCCGCCCAAGTGATATCCAAGCACACATTTAAGTCAATCGTTCAAAGGATCAGAGCCAATTCAATTTGGTGCCAATGATACGCTCTTAATTCTCACTACCTCCGCTCCACCCTTAGCTGCTCCTCCCCCAACCCCTTATCTAAAATTACCAACTCGTTCCGCTCCAATTTAAATATTTAAGCTCTTTCACTCCTATTGCTGGCGCCTGTCCATTAAGAAGACAAACGTCCAGCACCAGTCCCGGGATAGCCACTCGCAATTACAAATCCAACAACCCCCACACACCCGATTGGGGTTGCCAATGAATTTTAACGGAACTCGGGGCGCGTTGCAGTGGCAGTTATAATTAAATTTAATTGCGATTTCAATGAATGGCTAAATCTTTTGCAGCATGTGGACGAGAGGATTCAATTTCATTAAAAAAAAACTGCCCACCCCAGTTTTCTATTTTTGTCTGGTAGCTGCTGGTTAAGTGCTTGAGTGGAGAACATCAGGAACAGAGATAGATCGGCGGTCGGGTAGGAGAAATCCTTCAATTTTTTTGCATTTCTGTAACGGTAGAGGGAGAGAAGACGATGACTTCATTAATGATTTTTGCTGGTGTATTAGTTTGAGCAATAAGGTCATTGCATTTTAAGACGAACTTGAAAAATACGCTTACAGGAGTTGCAAAAAACGCATTCTTTGTCAACGCATTATATTCAGTTAAAAGTTTCCATTCATTGACTTCACTTTGAGACTGTGATATCAAATTTTCCAATTAAACTTGCTTTGACGTCGAAAATGATGCCAGCAGTATTCTCCCAATCATTTAAAATAATTTAATTGACTGCAGTCTTTTGAAAATTCATGCAGTCCTTGCATTCAGTTTATTATCCTTTTGTATTCTCTCACTTTTTTTTAGACAAAAGATGGCGTATTGCTTTTTAAGTGTTATTTTGTTGTGTTAAGAGTTATGTCGTGACTCAAAAACTGGAAAATTGTATGCATAAATGTCTGTCGCTATATTTCAAGTGTTAAAATTTAATCCGAACAAAAAGCATCCACTAAACGAGGAGCACAATCTTTTTGTTTTCACTTGACAAAATTCTGATTACTTTGAGAAACTCGTCGAGATGATCCATGGGAAGTGATGTTGCTTTTAAAATCGATGTCTTCAATGCCACAGACAGAATAATTGCAGTTACAATTTATGTTTTTAAGTCCTCGTTTCGTATGTGTACACTTGGGATATTTAAGGATAATAGACCGTGAAAAGCCAGATCCAAGCCCCCTAATTACCCTGCAAACAATGAAACTAAAAAATTTTTAAACACACGAAAGTACTCTTGTGTTATTCTTGTCTCCCATACTTTTCTGTAAGAGAAAAAAACAAGTATTACAGGAAGACAATCTCTACTTGTTCGAAAGGTCAAAAATGTTAGAAGTTAACAAGTTTGAATTAAATATTTGCAATAGCGTGAAGTTGTTTCAAAATGCTTTTTTCTCGATACCCATTCAAGCAGTGAAAATTATGAATATAAAAAGAAAATATACCAAGAAAATTATATTCTAAATTGTGCATCGAATATTTGTGTGTGCCAATGAAAATTGTTTTTTGCCTTACGGACAGATTTCCGTTCATTACGTTAGCCAATTAATAAAAGCAAAGCTTTAAATGTAAGGCAGAAAATACTAATTGCCTTTCATTGATTTGGGAAAGGATGTTAGCACCATGTTACAAGAAACGCACATGGTCTTAATAAAATGGTGACGTGTCGGTGTGTAAAATTTACTTCTCCAATTAATAAAGTTGAAGTTAAAAAAAAAGTAGACCTAGTGCAGGGCAAAATGTAACAAAATGTAACCCCACGCTTTTGTTTTGTGTTGCAAATATCGTAAACAAGCCGTTAACTCCAAAGTACAAGTCTGAGCCAGAGAAAAAACGTCGAAAAATGTATGCGAACCGTTTGTACTAAAAACCATTAGAATATGATGAAAATATACCACGGCTAATAGAAATGACAATAAAAATTATTTCTAACCAGAACCATTTCTGTAGTCCGTGAAGTGGCTTCATTTGATACATATATACGAGTATGTAATACCTTTCAAGCGAAAATCAAGAAAATTAAGAACACTGTGCTATAGAGCTTTATAGCTTTTTTAAATTTTCTTCAAGGCTGACATTTATAGATGCTATGGTCTTTGCTTTTTTAGTTTTTCTTGTGGCAATAAACGTTCAATTTGTCTACGGAAGACTGTTACAAGGAGACTCTTATTCTAGCTCAGGAGTCCCAAAACGTGCTAAAATCGATGCCAAGACTGATTTTTTAACATATGACCTACTATGGATATTCAACTTATTATTAATTTATAGTTTTACATCACTTATGATACATGAATTTCTTGTTTTCAGTTTGCTTTTTCTGCCTTAATTTGTATTAATTCATTGAGCTATTTTCAACAATTTCCTAAAAATTATTGAACCTTCACAAATTTTGATTTAAAGTGTGTATACATACAAATGGAAGTATTAAATTGAATTAAAAATTGTATTTGTACCTTCTTTTAGATTTATCTTTATCTTTAAACTCATTTCCTCAATGTTTGGCTTTTACAGCTTATTATGTTATAAACTGTCCAAATGTATTTGTCGCACAAACATAGTTTTTAATTTGGTAACTTGTTATGAGTCCCTAGTTAGCTAACGTTGCTATCGTTACGTATATATGTCGTACGTTGCTATAAGTCGTATATTTGCACTCTGCATCCTGCGTAAGTTTCGTCAACAGCGATATTTGCACAGCGCGGAGGAGATTATTAAAAGGTGTTAGACCTTCTTTCCAACTTATCTCTAGGTGAACAACGAAGTCAAAATCATGCAAATTAAAATTTTTGTGTTTTTGCAGAAGCCATTTCCGGAAATAATAAAAACCAATTTGCCAATTTTCTTTTTTATATCTTTTTTTTTTTGGAAGAGCCCTCAAAGGCTATAAATGATTTCGGCGAAGGTCAACTGAAACTTTATTCGGTTTTCAATTACCCACCCTCACCTTGATTGGATAATCCAAATGCGTACCGTTATCTCTGTTAATCACTTTTGCACATCAAATGCCGGATAATTGGGCGCTGTTCCGGGTTCTTTCCTCTCCCCACCAAGCTTACCATTAACCCTCCCCCAGTAGGACAAGGCAGAGGCCATAATTAAGAACAATTAGGACGAATCTAATCACAAAGACAGCGCAGAAAAGGGAAAAGAGGAAAATTACCCAAACCGCTATGATGTCATAACTTGGGGCACGTACACTCAAAAAAAAACAAAAAAACTAACCGCTCTGACTGGCAGGCGGATCCTTGCTGTTGGTCGCGGAAAAATTTCATTCAGGACACGAGAGTTTCTCTGTGTGTGGGTGGCGCTGCACGTGGGGATGGAGAGGAATAAAATTTTGCGGGAACAATTTTTTGTCCTCTCACCATCGGCAGGGTCTTTAAATAGCGGCTTAATAATGGTCAATGGGGTTTGTTGTTACAGGCTGGAGGAGGAAGTGTGTGCTTGATGCACAGTGCTTTTGCGGTTGGGAGTGTCAGCATGTGTGTCAACCGGGAGAGAATGAAGGTCTGCAGTGATTCTCGGTCTCCATTTTGTTGTGTGGTCCTTTGTAGCCTTCCGGCGGCTAATAAAGCGAAAGAAACATCCGCAGATGTTGGTTACTGCGTCCGGTGATGCGAGACAGATGAGAACATGCTTCTAGTGGGAAGGGTATGTTTGAGGGAAAGGTGATAGCAGTCCTTTGCCATGGATGACAGGAACAATGGAATACCGGACGTGGTGTATCCTGTGGCCATGAAGCTGTTACTGGCGCTGATAAAAGACGACGTAAAGTAAACGCTTCGTTTCCTGTTGGCAGGACAATGATGATGGCAAAAGGTGTTGTTTGTGGTACGATGGTTCTTGGGGGTGTTTCCTTACGTCAGAGAAAAGGTATTTGGCGGATGGACAGTGAAGTGGGTGCACTCCAGTGTTTTGGTCCGATTGGGAGCTAGACTGAGGTTGTCTGGTAAAAACTGTGAAAAGGAAAGCACTTTAAGAAAAAGAAGTAAAAAAGAAGTAAACGAGGATGAATTTCGTAGGAAAAGGAAGGGTCCTCAGAGTGTGTTGGTACTTAACTTAATGACAGGACGAGATTGGTGAATGTAGACACTAAATGAGAACCGGTCACTGAATGCAGCAGTAAGTCTACGACTGTTTTTTCAAGAGGGTTATTTCAGGAGAGCTATTAAAGGGTCTAGTGTGATTTCCGATTTAATAAAATTGTTTGGAGTTAGCCTTGTGTCTTTGCTTTGCTTTTGACAACCATTACAGAGTTAACGATGATAAAGCGATGAAAAAGAAACACGTGTTGGTCTTGGGAATGCCTAAAAGAAAGCTGGCTAAGAGAAACCTTGCAATTTAAAGTGGCGTTGACAGGAAGTCAGACACAGCTTAGTATGCAGAATGCTTAGCAATAAAGGCAAATAAAGAAACCCTGTTAATATGAACATTAAATTCATGAACTATGCGATTGACACCGTAAAAAATCTGGATCTTAAAAAACTTCTTCTAATCGAATGTCTAAAAAGTATTCTTGACCTTTTACAGGCTAGTCGGCTTGACTCTCAAAGGACCGATGTGCAGACAATTTTGTTAAGTAGAGGTCCAAACTGGCATACAATGGCCAAATTTTGAGGTTTGAGTCAACAAACAATTTTGAACTTAAAGCACAGATAAAAAAACTACCAACTTTCAACTTCCAACTTTCATCAAAAGGTAAGATTCCAAAAAGGATTTCTGTTGGTACATGGAAAGTTCGCTAGGGAATCCATCATCATTCCGTGCGTGTTCCACCGCGCCACGTGTCCGCTACCGAGATCCCAACTCATGACTCCATTATTCAATTTTCACGTCTTCAAGGTGATTATAGACTCTTTGCCGTCGTCTAGGATGATGGAACACATCCCTTATTAATCTTGTTTCGCATACATTTTTTCCGGCTTATCTTCTGGCTGTGACAACAAAGATTGCGTGCGCCTCTGCGGGGACTACGTGAGGGATTACCAATTCACCGCAAGGATCTTCTCACTCTGGAGATGACTAATTAATAAAGCACACTGGCAAGCCACATCATGGGCGTAATTTATTCTGCTGAACCTTTTTAATTGCGAAAAGAATTGGAAGACGAGATATCTCATACTCTACACGAGTTTCTTGAATAATGAGGAGATGGGAGAAAAGTCCTTTAAGTTAGCCCGGAGTGCGACAGGTGAGCTTCCTTACAGTAGACACATAGTTCACACGCTTGTCGGTGTCCGTAAATCAACCGCTGAGTTGTAGGAACCTTTTACAGGAACACCGGCGGAACTATCCAAAGCAAATACTCCTCGTATCCCAAGTAAACACACGCGAGTTATGCCAACACTGTGTCTATGTCCCCGAGTGTTTCTGATTTTATAAACACTTGCGTCCTGGTAGGGTTGACGTCCTTGAATCACTCCCACCCCAACCAACAAACGCCACTTGAGAGTTTTGAGTGGTGGGGGATTAAGACAAAGAGCCACCGTCGAGGTTTGTGAAGTGTAAACTTGACTCGCTCAGCCGTGTAGGTCAGGGAAACGCCGGGAAACGTGCCAAGTAGTTGGGCACAACATTGCCAGCAGTTGATCTGTTTGTATAGATTTTTAAAAAGGAATTCAAGTTGATAGACAGAACTCCCTAAGCAAGAAGCTAATGAAAGCTGGCGTCACAATTTACTAATTTACTTTAAAGGCTTTCTGCTTGATATTGTTTAAGTTAAAATATACGTTTCTTCAGTAGTAAGATAAATTGTTATCCTATCTCTGTGCAAGCTGAGTTCACCCCAAATATGTAAAATCAATGAAAATAAATGTAATTAAAAAAAAAAAAAAAAAACTAAGGACATCCATTTTTTGCATTAGTTTATGTCTAGTTTTCTTTGAATTAAGCAGTACAAAAAAATTATTTCGACGTCAATTGTTTTTTTTTTCCTTCACTTATAGTTGTGCTTCTGACGGTATTTATTTCCTTAACACGGGACACCAATTAGAGGATCGTAGACCAATACACCAAACACACATCTTGAATTTTGAACGAATATTAAACTTAACTTCTGAACGAACATCGGACATAGAGTCAAAGACAGACGTTTGTCAAGATGTTTAAAGAAAAATGCGTTTGCTCTTTTCAACGATTCAAAACTAATTGACTTTATTTCAGCAATGCCTAATTTACATGCGTAATTTCTTCGTTGGTTGGCTGCCCTGAGCATCGGGGATGTTTGGAGATTGACACGTTGATGTTACAGAAGTCAAACCAATCATGCGTTGTCTTCTCAAAAAACGTATGAAACCAGATGCACAGAGATATGGTTTCATAGAATTTTACTACTGAAAATACAGTTGTTCAATGGTTGCGATATACAGTCCATTAATTTAAAGGAGGTATTTGGAAATTGGAGGAAAACTATAGAAAAAACCTCCATTTGAAATCAGTTTTATTAAAAAGTGAGGAATAAATCTGAATACGAGGAACAAGCGGTTAGTTTTGAATGATGTCAAAATGTCCTTTAATATAATTATAATTGAAAAATCCTATTTATTAATTATATTTATTGAGACTCAATCACAACTGTATTTATCTGACTTTAATATTGAACCGCTCTTGTTAGTAAACGTAGGGGAAAACAATTAAACTCAGTGAACCTTGTGTGCGATTCTTTTTCTTTTTTTGAACGTCCTACAGAACGTTGTTGTTTTTTTTTTGTTTACTTTCGTAAAAAGGCATTAGAAATTATAAACCAAAAATTAGCAATTTATTTTTATAGCAACTTTTGTGAAATGCAGTTAATTTTTGCATTAGTCGTGATTTGCCCCGTCAGAGGTTTAGTTTGGCTTACGATAGTATTCAAAATAAAGTGAGTATAGATTTTAAATCATTACACGAAGACACACTCATGCTGCAGCCACCAAGCATTGAGGAAGTGCAAAAGGCTGTAAGAAAACTCAAGGGCAACAAAGCCTCAGGAGCTGACGGCATACCAGCCGATCTGATTAAACATGGAGGCCCAACATTACACCAAGCAATTCTTCAAATCATAGTGCACGTATGGGAGCATGAGGAGATGCCGGAATACTGGCGAAAGGGCGTCATTTGCCCCATACACAAGGAGATATCACAGAATGCAGCAATTATAGGGGTAAAACATTGTTGAGTACTGCCTATAAGATATTCTCCTCTATCCTACAAGACCGGATATCCCCATACGCGGAAACCATAATCGGGAAGTATCAATGTGCTTTCAGACCAGGCAAATCAACAATTGGTCAGACCTTCACCCTCAGGCAGACGATGGAAAAATGTCTAGAATTTAATATTCCAATATACCACCTGTTTTTAGACTTTAAAGCCGCCAACGATAGCATAGCCAGGGTAGAACTATATAAAGGCATGAGAGAATTCGGCATCCCAAACAAGTTAACAAGACTATGTAGGCTGACCATGACCAATATTTAAAGCCAAGTTAAGGTAGCCGGATTGCTGTCCAAACCCGTCAAGATCTTTAATGGACTCCGGCAAGGGCTGGCCTGCCTCCTCTTCAACCTGGCGTTGGAGAAAGCAATCCGGGACTCTGAGACGTCAAGAAGAGGGACAATCGTCACCAAGTCTACTCAATTACTGGCTTATGCAGATGACATAGTCATCTTCGGACGAAGTGAACAAGCTGTACATAACTCCTTCATCCAGATCGAGCAGGTGACAAAAAACCTGGGGCTGCACATAAATGAAGGAAAGACAAAGTACATGGTGGCATCGTCTGCGAGAAATGTTAGAAGAACAGTCAAGGTTCTGACAGTCAAGCGGAGCATGAATTTGAAATCGTGCAATCCTTTAGCTACCTAGGGTCAGTAGTAGCCGCGGATAATAACATGGAAGGAGAAATACGCGGGCGGTTACTTAAAGCCAACAGAACCTACTACAGTCTTGCAAGGCTTTTTTAATTCCAAGAACCCTACCATGAATTCAAAACTGCTACTATACAAGACACTTGTATTACCAGTACTCACATATGGATCCAAGATTTGGATGTTTAGCCAAAGGCACTCTGACCTCTTAGCCGCGTTCGAGAGGAAAGTCTTATGGAGAATCGTTGGCCCCATACGTGAGGAAGAACAATTCCGGGGACAGTACAACCATGAGTTGTATGAAATCTACATCGAAGCAGATGTCATAACGAAAATAAAGCTCGGTAGACTCCGGTGGGCTGGGCACCTAGCTCGTATGAGCGAAGAGGACCCTGCTCGGAAAGACCTTTGCGGTAGAATTCATTGTACAAGACAGCGACGCAGACCGCACTTACGCTGGAAGGTGGCGTAGACCAGGACACCCGAAGCGTTGGGGTGCCCAACTGGATGGCGTCGGCAAGCGATCGGGATAGGTGGAAGTGCTTGCTGCAGGAGGCCCGGACCGGACACCGGTTGTTGCGCCGATGATAATTTTTTTTTTTTTTTTTTTAAAAAACTAACTTTTTTTTGGTGGCCTTTTCAAATTAACTAAAACTCTATAAGGTTAATTCAAAATGTTAAGTATAAAATAAGTATAAAATAACGCTTTAATTTGTTAATGAAATGTCGAACTTTGTAATTACCAAATTCTAAAACTCAATACAAACTAAAAAAAAACGTCAAAATAGACCTGTGTCTTAGTTTGCTTGAATTGTTTAATGTCGACTTGGTGATACCTAAAGTTTCGTTTTTTTTTTAAGTTTTTTTTTCAGAATCAGAATTGGAAAAATCATTTGAAAAGTGGTAGCAAAGAAAAATTGTAAAACGGAAATCAATTGAACAACTGAAGAATCGAATCTACTTAACATCACTAAATGCTTAAGTAAAAAAAAAAAATCAGTCTTATTTAAGAAATACAGAATTTTTAACATGAATGCGAGCAAATGGTGGAAGCAGTCCTTTCACACTCGTGTTTTATTCAATAAAGACAACTTCCATTGGTTACAAATAAAATTCAATCTACCTGAAAGATAGAATTTTTAAGTAAATGTAGTCCCGAAGATTGGCCTGAATCTAGTCGTGAAAACCGAAAAATACCAAAATAATACCAAAAATCATAATACAAACTTTTGATTTCATAATCAAGACAGGAATTGAATTATGCAGCAAAATTATTCAAATCTGATGCTAACCAGCTTTCTAAAAACTAGAACAGTGAGATTTTATAAACGCAAAATGCTATTTAGATTTGGAACTATTTGAAATGTAATGTAAAATGCAATATACTGCAAACGAGGGTAACTGCGATCGATTGAAATTCTTCCCTATCCTAGCTAAAAACCAGACGCATTTGACATTTCGACATATATTTAATTACATTTTCGTAAGCTTTCGTAAAAGGAAAATACATTTTTTTTGTTCACTCTCCTTTACAAAACATAAAATTCCTGAATAATACATGAGAATTGAAAACGATTCTGTGACCCTTTTGCCGGACGAGGCCAATACAAAAGGTTATGTGATGTTAAGGGATTTTTTTTTTCGCTTCGTCCCCGAAAATTGATTTACGGGTTTTAGTGGACATTTTTCTGAATTAAGGGCTTCTCTTGTTTCACCAAATTTCCCTGCCAGAAAAAAAGCAAATAACCATTTTTGAATATCGGCCGTAATCTATTCATAACAGTCGCACGACACCGAGTAACGAAGGATTGCTATCTTCTTCAGCGTCAGGGTGGGGCCAGGTCGTTGATTATGTCGTCTGTGTGACGCGTGTGTGGACGGGGCAATCACCACCGGTTGCTCGTGCTGTGTGTGTGGTAAGGCCGGTCTGCGGCTCGTGGGCGAAACGTAATATCCTCGTGACAACGAATACATTATTGAATTTTCTGCTGCACCCTGAGCCGTCATTAATCATCCCCTAAGTGGTTTTAAAAGGGATTATACGAGAGAGGAAGGTGACCTTGAGGGCATAGTGAGGTCTTCATTGCATGGCGGCTGGAGGTTGAGGCGGGTCTAGGATTTATTGGGAAGACTATCGCCAATGGTGGACGTGTCATTGATGAGCGTGTGGAGATGCGTGTCTGCGGTAAGATGAGAAGTTGATTGAGTCTTGGTCCATTCATAGCATCTTCAACTGTGTTTCCCATCAAAAATACAAAAATTCCCCAATTTCATTCACAGACTGTGGGCATGGGCCCACGCTTTCTTTGTCTCCCAATTGATTCAACCCAACTCTCTTCCGCTGTTGTTTCCCCAAATGTTCCCAAAATATCTTTGTATCTATTGAAAGCAAGAGCGTCTTACATTTAAGCTCCAAAAAGGAAGACACAATGAAATTAAAATTCAAAAAACGTACTGTGTTCTGGCGTCTTTCTTTCCCTGCGCAAGAGAAAGAGTGCGGGCGGACAACCCAATTGTTAAAGGGTAGCTTGCTCACCCACGCTCCGGTCTCCGCGTGGCATGGTATTTCCCTGGTTTGCATTGAAACATTTCAGTTTTCAATTTGTATTCGAATGAACATTTTACTAAGAAGAATTGACAATGGCTGCTCATTTCCGGGTTTCAGTGTCATGGACTCTGAAATAAATTCATTTCCTTTTAAAATTCAATAAACGGCGACTGTTCCGATCGAACGACGTTGTTGAATGCTGAATGGAGGGTTTGGATGGTAATGGTGGGACTTAAGCGGGGATCGATGGAAATGTGGCATTCGGCTTTTGGTGAGGGATGGAAATTGGCCGTGTTGCAAATTTGTTACGCCTTTTTGATAATCGTCAAAAAACTTTTATTTTGAAATGTTAATGATGCGATTGAATGGGGGGAACTATATTCTAACCTTTTCAGGATCCTCAATAATAAAAGCGGTTCTTTGGAGACACTTGGAGTCTTCGGACGGAAGCTTCGGGAACTCTTTGAAAACAGGACTTGCAAAATGCTAACAATTTTTAGTCCACTTCGAATAATAAAATGTCCAAGGTCATTCTAACTGCTGCGAAAAGGCTCTCACCATTCGAAGCTGACTCTATTTTCATGCCCTATCTCTCGATGTCTCTGTCACAAAAAAAGGATCTAGCGCCTAAAAATATCTCCAGCTACTTACCGTAATCTTCTATCTCTCCTATTAGCCTAAATACTCGTTTTCAATATTTACACCCCCACGTAATAAATTTCAAAAATCTCCTTTATTACCTTACCGCTTAAGAATAATGCCTCTTCGATTATGTACACACATCAGCGCTGGTTTCCCAGTCCACAAGACGCATTGCCACAGCTCAACCCCACACATGATCCCTAAAAGGTCCTTAAACCCAAACCCGCCCCATTCAATTTTAATTTATTCAAAGCAGAGACATAGAATCCTCCGCCACCGCTGACGGAGGTCCTTTTCAAGGCCTCTTCCTGTAAATTTCACCCCAATGATGCCCGAAAAACGATTGAATAATTTTACATAGAGGAGTGCTCATTGTTCCCCATATCTCTCATCCGAATGATGCGAGACTTAAATCGAAAAACGAAAACGTGCCGTTGCGACAGGTAGTGGCAGGCCTCAAGCTTGGGAAATAGGTTAATTGAAAAAAGCGTTATTTATGGACCGGGAGTTCGATGCTATGAATATTAATTCTGAAAGATTGTGGTTACTTTGTGATAATTTGTCGTCGTTATTGGTCTAAGGATGCTGATAACTCACCGTAGTGCGACAATTTATTCTGACCTGCGGCGTTCGATGACAAACAGCAATTTTCATAACTGATGAAGGTCGAAGCGAGCCGTTTTAGTGAAGTGCTCAACGGGGGCAAACGACTAATGGACGTCAAAGATTTTGAGGTCTGAGTGGTGTGTGATTCCTCTTTGCCACCAGAGTGGCGATGAAATGGACAACAAAACCGACAATGATCGAAAAAATAAGGCGAATTTTTTATTTCCAAAAAAATTGTATTTATTCATCAATTTCTATTTTGTCCCCCTCAGATATAATACACTTGTGCCAGCGTTTTTTCCAATCCTCGAAGCAGGTCTGATATGCACTTTTTGGTATGCCCTTGAGCTCTCCCAGCGATTCGGTTTGTATCTTCTCAATCGTCGCAAGACGCCGTCATTTCATACGTCTCTTCAATCTTGGGAACAGGAAAAAGTCACAGGGTACCAAATCTGGTGAATTCGGTTACAGAGGTATGATTACGGTGTTGTTTTTGGCTAAAAAATTACGAAAAAGTAACAGTTTTTTGGTCAAAATACAGCAATTTTGGAACGAACTTCGCTGCCACACGCTTCATGCCCAAAATTACCGAAAAAATTGCATCGCATGAGCCAACCGATATGCCAACATCTTCAGCAACTTCTCTAATAGTGATTCGACGATTTTCTTCACTTTCTCAGCATTTTCATCGGTTGATGTGCTGAGGCGTCCAGGGCAAACGTCGTCATTCACATCTTCTCGACCTTCTTTGAAAAGCTTGTACCACCTGTACACATTTTATTTTATTCAGAGTACACTCACCGTATGCTACTGTCAACATTTCAAGTGTTTTTGAGCACTTAATTCAATTTTCCACACAAAATTGAAAGCAAACTCTCTGATCCATTTTTTTTCGACAGCATGAAATCGCTGAACACGCTGAATCGCTTTTCTAACTCTCACGAACAAAATAAGTATGCTATATAGCTGAAACTGTAAACATACGAGGCATACCAACATGACAGAATAAAAAAAATTATAATCGAAATTTGAAAATTCACCTTATTTTTTGAGCAGACCGTGTATATGTATTATGTTGTACCAAATAAAATGTCCGATTTTCGCTCAGTCGGATAGAAAAAAGGTCGCGCGTGAACATCCGTGTCAGAACGTTAAATTTCCTCGTTTTTTGAAGTGTGAGAATTTTAAGTTTCTTAACAAGTAAAGTTGTATTTCTTCTCGAGCACTTGATATCCCGTCAAGTGATCGAATGTGAAAAGATTCATTCCAGACATTTCGTCCCTAAAAATGAACCACACGGGAAGACGGAAACGTTTTATGGTTCAAGAAGTCAACAATTCTACGGAACATTTGACTTTGCATGACATTGGAAGAATGTTATAGATGCCCGTTGATATTGTTTTAATTGTATAAAATTAATGGTAAAATAATATAAACTTTTAAATGTTTACCATAAAATCGAACATTTCACGTATTAGTAATTGCATAGTATCACTTCTCACAGCATCTTATAGAAGAAAAGCGCATAAATAATTCAAATTTTCACACGATCAAACTGCCCTTGTCTTCCGCGTATTTAGCGCTATTTCTATGCAAATGCCTCGACGATTGTCTTTCAACCTTATGGAACCCTCAACTAGGTTCTCTTTCATCCACTTCCTCTGAAATTCAAAAGAATAAAAAACCTTTGCGTCTATCGCAGCCTTCTATCGCCCCAAAGGTACAATCGCAATCACAAAACACAATTTGTCCATGCAAATTTTTTGTCGTTCTTACGAAAACAACACGAGTCCTATTTTTAAGCAATACAACCACCAACAGCGGCCTTTCCCACAGCGACCGTCTCTTTTGAACCCTAATTTCCGCCTCTCTTTTTTTTCCTATTGCTCGCACTCTCCATCACAGTCCTGTTAAGTGATCCAACCTGTGAAATGGCTTCCGGACCCCTGCTGGACTCCTTCCTCGCAAAAAGGATCCGTAAACACCTTTAGCGAATATTGTAATCATCGTTTAGGCAGAGAAGAAAGCTTTAATCACATGCGATTGGTCCCCAAGAACGGTGAAAAGGACCTGCACAACACCGCACTTTTTTTTCTGTGACTAACGACAAAACTCACGTTTAATTTATTAACCAGACAGAAAATAGATTCTCAGATACAGATAAATGATTAAATTACACGGTTGAGAAAGCAAAGTCAGTGCTGTGATGGGGTTGTGTCAATTTGTTTCGATTTTTTTTACAGGCAAAATAAAAAATTCACGACAAAAACAGGATGGAGTTTTCGAATCATTGGAGTTAATCCGATGTTTTAATTAATGTGTTTTTTTTGTAAGCAGTTCTGGGGCAGTCGGAAGTTGTTAGGGAGTTTATAATCCAATTTATAGAGTAGCACTAGTGTTAAACTCGTGTAAAAACAAAAAAAAACTAATTAAATTTGTATTGAGTTTTGCAAGTAGAAAAGGCTGGACATGGGAAACTGCACGTGGACAGTGATTAATCGGATTTTCGTTTTTTAGAGCGGCGCTGGGTTGGGTGGGACTGGCAGTGCTTTTGAGGGTGGAGTATCTAAACGACCAGCATTATTTGAGTTTTTAATCGACTTATCACTCTCAATTGCGTGTCAAAAAAGGTTTTTGGTTAACGTTGGAGGTGAGTGGAGTTTAGAGGTGAGCATTTAGAACATAGCATTACATAAACTTTCGTTTCAGCTAACAGCACGACTTTTCATTGGTAAGTCGATCCGAAAATTGATAGTTAGCCCTTAGTCTTGCTTAAAAGCACCCAGCAAAACACAAAACTACACATTGAGGCACCTTTTTATTTGACTTTTTTTTAGAGCTAAAAATATGTTTATTTTCGAATGTTATTATTATCATTAAGACTTTATTGAAATATAAATAAATTATAAAAACAATAAAAGAGATTAAACTCTACCTACCAGGGGTTTCAGCTAATATTTTAGAATGCAATGAATGATAAACAACTGCCACATTTCCGGTTACAATTTTTTCTTTAAGAGTAAACCTTTTCGCAAAAGTGAAGTGGTGTTTAACCATACAAATAGTAGTCAGAATGTGTGGCGAATACAGAGCGTTTCACCATGGCAATGACGGGCCTTGAAAGATTCCACATTTTGCTGTGCAGCCTTGCTAAAAAGAAAAATACAACAGCACACATGGGCTTTGCAATTTTTAAGCACTCTTCAATGTTTCTTCGTAAATTCAAAAACATCGACTTTTTTTCAACTCAATAATTTCTTTACAATTTAATTCTCTTTGAAAACTAAGCATGGGAATCTGGTTTTTGTGAAATTAAAAACAACAAGAACTAATGACTTAATTACAAAAATTATTTCTGTATTTTTTATTCTGTAGTATGCTTTCGATTATTTAATTTACTGCCAGAACATATCAGAACTACGCAAACTTTCGGAATGTTCTCAAAACGACCTTAAAAATGGTTGTGAAAGTTTAATCTCTCTTACTTCTAAGTAGTTAGTTTTTTCTGTAATTTTTTTTATTGTTAAATGTAATTACACTTAATTTATTTTGTGTTCAGGGGTTTTTATTTAAAATTTTTTTATTTAGTTCTCAAATTTGTTTTTTTTTTTCATTCTCTTATTTTGTCATTGTTTTCCTTATTGCATTTTTTGTATGGTTACCCAAATACTATGATTCACTTTAGCATTTATTTTTTGAAGAACGTTCCACACATTTTTATCTGTAGAAAAATTCCAAATGTCATCCAAATTTCTTAAATTAATAAAATAATAACAAAATAAGCATTTTCTTTAAGTAGTTATAATATATGGTAACAGTCTAAAACTGAACTCAAGAACAGTCGAACAGGACGTTCGTAAGTCGTAGTTAGTTTTTTCTCTCATTTTTTATTGTTAAATGTAATTACACTTAATTTATTCTGTGCTCAGAGGTTTTTATTCATAGTTTTTTATTTAATTCTTCTTTTTTTTTCGTTCTCTTATATCCTTATTGTTGTCTTTATCGCATATGGCTACCCAGATACCATGATTCAGTTAAGCATTTATTTTTTGAAGTGGCATTCAACACATTTTATCTGTACTAAAATTCCAAATGTCATCCAAATTTCTTAAAATAATGAAATAACAAAATTAACATTTTCTTTCATCATTTACATCTTTTTTTTATTTTCAAACTTTTACATTGATCTATTTAACAGCAAAAAACAAGCATCAACAAAATTATCGAAATAAATGAAATAGAAATTAAGTGTTCTTTGCGCCATCTCTGACATCACTGAAATAATTTTTTACACGAAACATTCCGGGTTTATCTCAACTAATGGGTCGATGTTTTAAGAAGGAATGCAACAAAAGATTTGCTCAAATATTAGCTACCATTGGAACTAACATTGAGATCACGCTAATATGATTTTCGAGCGGAATCGATGTCAGATCAGTGGATGTGTCCTTTGGTTTTATAGACACTCTCTTGTGTACACATTATTAGAAAAGTATAGTAGTTCTTAACTCAAGTCAATCATTTTACCAACCAAAAACAATCAGCAAGATTTTTAAAGCATGCTCGAAATCGTTAGGCTGGCTGCACCCATTGTATTTCCATGTGAGCAAAGTGAATGCGTCTGAGCTTACACTTAAGCTGCTTAATCCTAAGTAATATTGCAAATTAAAAATGTTTAATAGGTCAACCATCGATATTCGTTTTGAATTTGTCTATCTTCCATTTAAGATTTATAAAGGTGTCTGAGTGCCTGAATATTCAAATATCTTAATGCCAGCGTGGATTTTCTTGTGTCTACCCACGCTTGGTCCTCGTCCACTTTAAAATTTAAGTACAAAAACCTCTTATCAAACATCCTTCAACTCGTGGAATGACCTTTTCGAAACGCTCTTCATCTCCCTTCATCAAAACAAAAAAACAGAGTTCAATTGAATGAACAATCAGTTTCAATTACACTCCAATGAAAAACCACAATTGAATCAGAATTCAACTGACGCAGTGAGGTGTCAAAAACCAGTCGCATGCATTCGTCTATCTGTGTGTTTTTCCGATTTCCTGCAAATCAGTTGTCTGCATTTAAATATCGATTTTCATCACGCGCAACCGAGACAAAAAAATAAAATCTCCATTCATAAAACCACAGGGTGACGCATACGTAAACAACTTACTGCGTCGGTGAACACGTGGATAAGGGCAGTAAAGCGAGCGTCGAATAACTTTTTTGGTTGCTGAAGACATCCCGCAGACCCTCTCACGGATCATTTCCACGTTCTGCGGCGACGGAAACCACCTGAAGCGTGAAATCTGAATAATGTATTCATCTTCCCGCAGCTCCCGGGGGAAATCCGAAAAGGTCTCAGACCAGGGTGGTTATCAAAAGTCAGACAACCATCAGACACATCGTTCATCACCAAAAACAGTCCACGTGTTGAAGTGAAACGCTTTTTGGCAGCTGCGGTTTTAATCCAATTAGTCGAACTTCGCACAGAAAATCAGGGAAGTAGACGCACGTCTTGAATTTCGTTTTCTTTGTCACTCGAAAGCAAAAGGAGCAAAAGGATAAGACGCGACATTTTACGTTTTGTGTCGTTGACTCTTGCGAAGAAGCGAAACAAAAGTCGTCTGAGGAGGGAATTATTTTGGCCCAATTTACGATTCTCTGTGCAAAGCTGAATCAGTACTCGCACTTGAAGCACGCCGGAGTTGGAAAGTGAAGCCGGTTGACTTTTGAATAGTCGCAGATTAGGTACGTTCTCTTGTGCGGAATCAGCGAAATTATTTTTCTCCGAAATCTGTGCTTTAGGCCCCGACTGTTACGAGGTATTTGCATAACTTGTCACACTCAAGTGGTTTTGGGTTGGGATGGGTTTAGATTGGGATGAGAAATTCGGAATTAAATTGGTGTCTGGGCTGGTTAAACTAGTGCCTCTAAAAGAGCATTGCCAGAAAATTTCGATAATTTTTTTAGAGACTATGAATGTTGTTACAGGCGACGACAGCAATTGTCTTTTTGTGTGGCAGGACCAGGCATTGACTTGACTGGAGTAAAAAGCCCATGTAATCGAAAATCGTACTGCAAAAAACACTCGAAATTATGAGTTTGTATGCCTTCTTTTGCTGCTTAAGAACATGTAAATGAAAGTGAGAAAAAAAAACAAACAGAGTTTCTAATGCCTTAAAAACTAATTGCGAATGAGAAGATATTTATTATATCTTTTGATTGGATTACTACGTTTGTATTTAAAATTTGAAAATAAATATGGTCTCGATCTGTGCAAAGAAAAAGACAGGCGAATAAAGACAGCTTAGTTGACAGACATTTGTGATATTACTGAAATTTCCACCGATATTCCTGATTAAGTAAATATTACCAGAAGCCTTTTCCTTGAACGATTTCGTTTTTCACTTCTCTCAATTTGAGTAGGCTTATTCAGCGTCTCCAGTGGCAATTTTTAAGGCAATAATTTAAAACACATATTGCCATTGCCGCGGATATGGACAATGTAGATCCTGTGGCAATTGCAATAGCAGTATTGACCGGCACATGACAGGCATTAACTGCTTTCAATTCCCTTCAGTTCCTTTTCAAATACAGCGAAAAATGATATCGCAAAGGAAAGATGATTGGTTCAGAATATCAAGCACGTCAGAGCTACGGTCAAATTCAAATTTTTCGACACACTGAATTTTTACAGTTCACAAATGAAATTGCCTAGCAATTGCTAGAAATTGCCTTTAAAATCGCCATCGCCATTACTATTGCCATTGACTCAAAAAATGACCATGAAGTCGCAGTCGAATACGAGGTGTCTCTTAGTGCCTGCAAGTTTTTTTGATGATGACAAATAAATAAAGTAGCAGCAAAGTTTCATGTCATTGGGTGTTTAAACGCCTATTCGTCGTTCTGTTTCAGAACTGGATTCCTTATTTACCGATCCCGATTTGTTGCTGTTGGCTTATTTTTGCATTATTAAATTGATGGAGTGGAGTAGTCCCAATGGCTTGTACTTGAGGACTATTCGTGGAATGAATGTCAAGCTTTCTGTTGCCTTTGTGTTTTCTCGTCTTGGCACTCAGTTTGAAAAAAATAATAATAAGAATCCCTTTAATCCCTTTAATCTTGTATTCGGAACAAGTCATACATAGCTTGGTCAGATAACCAGAGAGACAAGATAACCACGAGAGACATGCAACATTGTCTAAGCATTTTTAGCAAAATAAAAAGTTAAAAATTCAGCTTTCTTTAAGCTAAAATGTCTACGTTAAATTCACCGCAGATTGCTCGTCTTCGATATATCTCTTCTTTTCTTAAAAATCAAGTGGATTCTTAAGTTCAGACACAAAACCTTTGACAAAGTATGTAAATAAATACCAATCACGACCGACCGACCTTTTCTGATTTGTAGAACTTCTTATAACCAATCACATATGTATGTATCTTACTTTGCCTAAAATACTCACCAAAGTTGTAAGGTTATACATAAGTGCGTGGCTCTTTCAGCAGCAGACGATACTTATAATGGGCTTTTTTCGTCCTCTTTCGAGCATCGACTCACTCTTCATTAATCGATTTCGGGCCATCGAAAACATGAAACACGATCTAAGCCCAATAAACACGCTTCCATTTAATAACTTCTCCGGAAGAAGGGATCAACTTTCGCATCCGGAAAAGCCCCATTCATCCGTTCCTTTGAGGAACTTTAACTTCTCTTTAAGTTTCGTTTAAATGATGCACTCGCCTGCCATCTTGGCCCAGATACGCGAGAAAAGTTCGTCGAATTTCTTGTTTATGAAATGCGCTTCTCTAGTTAAACTACCCGGCGGAATAACATTAACAGAGTTAAGAACGCTGAAAGGACGACAACGCCAAAGATCAGCGTCTGCTGGCTCCCTACGGGCGGAGTCCTCGCAGTCGAATAACTTCACACACATAGTTTTCGGATCCTGTTTCCTGCTGCTTTTCTTGTTATTGTTGCAAACTGCAAACTTAATGTAGCTTAATTCGCCTGGGAAGCTGTGCGGTTCGCGTATGCAGATGGCTTCATTATCCTTGCGTTTCCTTTTCATTTTCAAATAACTACGGGAAAAGGTTTCTTTGAATACGTGGTACTAAGTAAATACAAGCGGCAGCACTTGGGAGCAAGGGAATTGGAACATCCTGAGTTTTACTCACAGATCCCGTTCACACCTCCGACGACTGGGGGTGGAAAAAGTATCCTTCGGGGTTAATGGGCCCGCAGTCGGGACGTTGCTGTGAAGAGAACTTCTCCTTTGGGGAGTGGTAGTTTCTGGGATTAGATGGGATATATTTTTTATGTTGTGGAATTACGGGGCTTCTTCGGGTCGTGGTTTTTGTGTTGAGGTGAAGATTTCACTTGGGACGCGGTTAAGCGGAACAATGAATCGCCTTTGTGGTGATGATGAGGGAACATTCTGAGAGTGGTTCGCAAGCCTGAGTTGCACAGCGGTTGCTCGGTTGGTTGCACTGTATCTAGTCCTTAAGGACGTCGCCTATTCTAATCCTTTGGCAAATGTGGATGAGAGGTCTGCATGTAGTCTGAAGTTGTACAAGTGGAGTGCTGTGTATGAAGTCTGTGAGAGGTTGACGCGCTGACATTGCAAGCTCTGGCCTACGATCTCTCTGTAAAACACAGAGTGCGCAGATATTGATCAATTTTCATAAATGTCTACAAGAAAAAAAATATAAGTAATTAAAAGACGACAATTCATAGCACAACCGCTCATTGCAATAACACCAGATTAAATGAATTTAATTCAATTCAAAGTAAGTGAGCTGATTAATTACATGTGATCTGTAGCTGAATTTTTCCAGTTACAGTCAGAAGATATTACCTTGAAATTTGAATTATTTCAAGTTTTAGTTTAAAAAAATTAGATGAACGTTACCTTTTATTTTTGCATCAACTGGGCTTATACTATTTGATAAGTTTCAATACGAAAACTAATTAATTGTATGATGGTGCAACAATGATAATTAAAATTGTAGCATCGTACCACCCTGTGCTGTATCCTTCCACAGAAGTTCTGAATCGTTACGAATTGAATTAACCTTTCTCATAACACTTGTTAAGCCTCATTGAAGGTATCTTCAAAAAATCGTTCGCTGACATTAAGAATTTATAATCCCTTTCTCTTCCTCTAAAACGTGCTCTTATTTGATAAAGACGATTTATCAAATATCTAAATTTCAAATTTTATTTACTAAGAGATTTGGAAACAAATGTTGCAGCGCTCTAAAGCGTGTTGTTAAGTGTTAAATAAATTTTAATAAGTTGTTAACGTTTGCTGACAAACGTCTATCTTTTTATAGTTTCCATTATTTTCTTTCCAGCTATCATTCGCAGTTCTGCTTCTTAATTGATTTGAACTTGTTTATGCGATTTTCACTACCAGGAAGCTCTGAAAATCTGTCGAAACAAATGCAAAGCCAACCAATTTTCAACACTCCAAAACGCCCAAACATGTTTCAGTCTGAAAAAGTCTTCTTCTTCTATCTGTCTGTTCAAAATTTGACTCCAGTGTCATCGCAAATAAAAATCCCTTTGGTCAACTTAGTTCCCCGAAATCCAACAAACAAATTTCAATCCAAAGAAAAACGTCCCATCCCTTTCCATCAAATCGATTTTCAATAGAATAGACTCCCATTACGTCCGCCATTAATTTTCTCCATAAAAAAAAACGCACGTACATCGTCTGCAGACGGTCGAAAGAATGTTGCAATAAATTCATTACAGCGACGAGTAAATCTTCCTCCGGATGCCTTTCTGTTAAGGACATCGGGTTATTATCGGTGGCGCATCGTAAAAGGATTCTTAACCTTTGGCTGAGACAGAGCGAGGGCAGTGGGCTGGCACAGTGAGGTGGTTTAACCAGCTATTAAAAGGTAAACTCCATTTGTAAAGTGGGCGACATGACGGTGGCTTTGAAGGCGAAGAAAAACCAGAGTCCTTTTTTTTAGCACTGCTGTCGTTAAATGTAAGGACTTAAAGTCTTTTATGCGTGAACGGTTCGTGGAGTTGGATGTGTTTTTGTGCTGTTTGCATGAAAGGTATCGCAGGTTGGCGATGAAGACGCTCTGTCTTGCATCGTAATTGTTATGGGAAGCGCGACATTCTGCTAAAAGGAGTCCTTATTGATAATTTTATTCGTTTTATGGGTCTTTTGATCTGAGCGGCGACGTAGATACGTTTTCATTTCATTGTGATTTTCTTTTTGTGGATTTTGATGGAAGCCAAGCCAGTGATATGTTTCAGATTTTTCTCAGATTCAAAGTTCACGGTTTTCTCATGGTTTGGTGAGGGTTCTTTGAATATTCAGAATTTTAATAGAAACTAACAAATAAAGATTTAATTTTTTTTTTTACAATCAATTAGACTTTTCAAAGCTATTGTTTAACATTGTAACATAATTCATTTCGTAAAAACAGAGGTAAATATAATTCTTTATGTCCCTTCACTTTCACAACACCCTGGGATAAAGTTGTGCCCAACAAAAGCCGGATTTGCTGTCTCTAGTCCACTAATTGTTAAGTTGTCTTAAATACCATTAAATCGATGAAACATAGACTTGACTTTAACACAGTTTAATATTTGTAAGAATTAAAAACTTCAGAGTCTGATGTCCGACAAAAATCATTTTTGCAAAAAAACCTTGACTCAAAAGCCTCACTTAGTTACAATCTTTAAAATCTCATCGAAGACATCACTAATAAATTTTCTACGATAATCCCCATTTTATTTCACATCCAAATCTATGCTGCAGACTACAGCCAACTTGATTGAGTTGCATTTATTGATTCATGTCTGTGTTGTTTCATTCTATTTTATTTTTATCCCCGATTTAGAATGCTTTTCAAAAACGAATTCTTTCAAGTCATAAATTCCGAATGCAGGACGCGGACATAAAAAGTAGAGTCACATACGTAACTTCATGAATTTTACGTTTATGTGAAAATTTAAAAATAACAGCAAACTGTTTATTCGCAATAAATTCGAAAAGCTACGTTTTAGAGACACTCGTAAACGCATGCGACTTAAATGATGGAAGAGCCGTCGCCGTCGTATCGGAAATTATTACGCCAATTGTAAGCGATCTGTCGAGGACGACACCCAGTCGCAAGGCAGGGTAAAAGGGTTCGCTTTCAGGCGACACGCCGGCGCGAGTACGTGCGAGGCAACCCGTAATAAAAAGAAGGTGACCGGAAAAGGAAGAGGATGGGAAAAACCCTCCTGACCTTGATGGCGACCCGGGAAAGGGTTCGGTCGCAGGTAGTTTGGGCTATGGGTAGTGTAGAGCACCGGAAGGACAAATTAATGACCTGAGAGCAGTATAAAGATGCTGCTCAATCAGGAAGCCTTCATTAGTGTGTCCTTATCAGTGCGAGTGCATAGTATAAAAATATAGAAACAGTATTTAGTAGTGTCACGGGTGAGTTATCTCACTGAACTAGTGTTCAGCATTACTTAGTAGTTTGGCCTTACTTGGTGATTGGTGGTAGTAGACAGTAGTATTGGTGGACCATTGGTTCATTTGTCTTTTGTTATCTTATTTATTTCAGACTTCGGCCAAGTTCACCGAAGCGGTGCTCAACCACCTGATCCCCGACGCCTTTAGATGCAAGCATTGTCAAACACACGATATTTAAATAAAGATATTTTATTATAAATAATTTAAAGAAAATAAATGTTATTCTTACACAATGTGATTGCAAACGCATTTCAGGAGGAGTACTGTTTAATCCTAATTATAGACACACATTAATCCGATTACGGAGGATGACTGAGGAGATTGTGTAAGAGGTGTAAGTCCTGCAATGTTTATGGAAAATGCGTCACAAGGATTGTCGGTGACGCACATCATCGTCAGTTTTAGTGGAATTCCTGACGTTTTGTGGGCACATTTATGTGGTTAGGTGTTTGAAGGAGATGATGTGCCATGGAATTTCAAAAGAATTTAATGCGATTACTGTTCTGAGTTTTGATTTAAACAGGTACGCGACATTTTTATCGACCACTGCCCGAATTCGTTTAGATTTAAATCGAAGACGACCAGAGCTCTAATTCTACCGCAGTTGATCAAAATTCGTTTTTAAATTTTTGATTTTTAACATTTCCAAAATTCGTTCTGCTTATTTTCCTGTCCCGAGTGTGGACTAAAAAATAGTTCCGTGTTATTTTATTGTAACGAATCGACACAAAAGCGAAAGACGTGCTACATTTTATTGTTACCCTCTTTCTTGTCGAGGACTACTTCAAATCAAATTTTACTTTAGATGTTTTTCTATCGTTACGTTCAGTTTTTATCGGTTCATCGTTAAAAAAAAAAAGTAACTTTCACATTAAAACTGGGATCTGGTTTTCATCAAAAAGTTGTTGCGTTAGAGGTTGATAGCAAATCCCGCATGGATGTGGCTATTTAAAATGTTTCATGCAACCTTTTGTTTTTGCTGGTTTCATAATTCGTTAATTGTGTCTTGCATAAAGTTTGATGAAGATTCCAACTGCGTTAAATATATCAAACTTTCCGCGAGGCTTTTGCGAGTGGTTTCAACGAAAGTACGTTGAATTTTTGTGGAAGTTTTTGCACACAATGCTCCAACTAATAAATCATTTAAGGAAATATTGAAGGCAAGGCTGACATTGGATAGCCGCAAATTGTAAGGAAAAATAACTGATGAAACTTCTTAATGAAAACTAACAACTAAAAACTAAAATTAATTTATTGAAAATTAAGATCTAGAACTCAACTGATACGATTAATTCTAGTATTAGGAGAAAAACGATCGAAGTATGAGTAAAGAAATGACAATGTTATTCGGTAGCCCTTTTGTGAAGAAGCAAAAAACCATCTCCACTTACCAGGAAGTAAAGTTAAATGCCTGATGTACAGCACAACCTCCGGCAAGCATTATAATATATTCTTACAGCTTTATTTTAATAAGTTGGCAAATGTAATTTATCGAAAAAAAATTCCGTGAGCTTATCAATAAATTTAATTAGCACACAAGATTTGTTGGCCTTACTTTAATATGAATTTCATCTTTATATTTTTTTTTTTCTATTTTAAAATAACCTTCCCACTGCCATCACTATTTAATTCAAACCTTTTGACCTCATTTGTTGTTTCCAGGTACAGAAAAAGTAGATTTAACAAAGAATTTAAGAATTTCTGTAAGAAGTGTTCCATCAGATTTTTTGTGTTACATGTTACACAAAATTTAATGTTGGCAATGTTGATGAACTAAAAATTTCTTTCTCAGTTTTGTCAAAACTATCTTAATACCCCTCTATAAGTGGTTTGAATGAATTGAATTCATGAATATGCTCTGTGGATGTAAACATTTGTCGGAAAAAAACGGAAGTATAGTCTTGTCACGATCGTCATATTGAAAAATCGATGAATAAAACAGTTTTTTGAGCAATGAAAAAAATGTAAACTTGAAAAGACGACAATCGTGCTGTTTAGACTACCGTAAAAATATACGCTAATATTGGAAAAGAATCGATTAAGCTTCACCACAACCCAGAAATGTCTTTAAGTTCAGTTCAGTTTCTGATGTACGTTGTTTGACCCCAGTTTTTTGCCCACTACTATCCCTAACTGCGCTCTGCATATGATACCTACGCATTCCACTGTGAGTTGCAAAATAAATAAATTATTTAAGTCCCAAAAGCACATACAACTGAAAAAGTGAAGCAACTTTCCTCTGCTTTTAATTAGCAGACTCCCAACAAAGATTCCACCTTGTTTTCTTCAAGCGCCCACACAGAAACACGTAATGAATCACTCTGATTAAAGTTTCACATCTTTCCTACAACTTTGTCTTGGAAATAATCTGTCTAATTTATGTTTACATCGAAACTACGTCGCAACAATTACACGTTGGCATTTTGCAACAGGGATTACGACAGCCGACATAACTTTTGTATCGTAAAGTGAATTTATAAATGATGCTTGCGACTTATAATTTCGAGTTTTCTTAATTGATTTTATTCTTATATGATTTTGATTTTCTTTTATGATTTTAATTCTTATATGATTTTAATTAAAATTGATCTAGATTATCACCACTAAATTCATGTCTTCGATTTTGACAGTTTGCTGACGAGTGTCACCAGTCGTCTGTCATATTCGATTTCCCCGGACCGATTTAAGGACACGCCTTTCAAATTAAGGGATTAATGATTTTTTGTTTTCTGTTCAAAAATTCAAGTCATCGGCAGTCACCAGCGGTAGGTCGGTAATTGAAAGCTGTCATCTTTTTGACGAAGGTGTCATCATGAATTAGGCTTTCATTTAGAGGCAAAACACGTACAACCGAAGGCCGTTGAGTGTTGTGACACATTTTTTGGGTTTCTGAAAAAGGGATTTTATCGCAAATATTTTAAATCCTGATTCATTAATGACTTTTTGAAGGTAAATCACTTTGCCAGCACTGCTTTTTGCCATTGACCTAAATGCATACATTTCCCTCCCCACAGACAGGCACAGAAACTTTCTTTCCACGAAATGAAAAAGAACATTCACATGCTCCAACCAGGACACGATAATCCTCTCAACCGTAACTCTTTTGTTGTACTTTCAAAAAGTTTTTCCCCGACCCGATCTCGTGCCATTCAGATACAAATCCTAAATAAACAGCCGTGGAAAAGTTCTGCGGTTGGGCGGGCCATTAAACCTCTTGCCGGACTTGAATTTCACGGATCTTTAAGCACTTAACCGAATCCTTTTGAATACCCGCCAATGACCTGTCCACTGTGGGAAGGGAAAACTTTTTGCTCGCGTAACTTTCGGCGGAAATGGAGTCGGGATATGATCCTTGGACTTGTGTCGGGCACTAAGTAGGTGGAGTGAGGTTGAACTAGGACGAATTATGAATGAGTGAGGAATGATGAGGATTCTTTAGTAATGAATGTGGGTTTTTTTATTCGTTGCTGACTTAATGGGTCAAGTGGACTGCCTTGGTTACGGGGTAGGATTCAAAGAATTCGGTGGTTTCAAGGTGAGGATGAAAATGAAAATTGACACCTCTTCAACCAGCCTATAAATGGATATGGTTATACACTAGATCCATATTCAAAATTTGTGTAGAAAATTTGAAGAGTCCTTTAATTTAATTCTTCTAACATTCGTGTGCAGTGGTCGACTGCACCTTGACGTTGCTTGTATTTAGAAGCAGTAGTAATATTGAAAAACAGGTAACAGTTCGTTGAACGACAAATCCATACTGCATAAGATCCCAGAGATTTACTCCTCTACATCCATTCTTGTGTATTTTTTAGCTTCACCCGAACACTAAGAGCGTCTTAAAACCCATCCTTGACACTCTTCTAGCATAAGGCTTTAAGAGTCCATAAAACCATTTTTGTACTGTTGAAATCTGATTGTATTTGTCTATTTGTGGCGACGTAGTATAAATCAGAATATCGCGTCCTTGCCAAAAAGCCCGTCACCATTACAACTCACACGTTCTCAAAATCACACTCTTCGAAGTGCCCTAAAATTTTTCAAACACAAATTACAACCCTGGATCGTGCTCCATCCCTGTACATACAACTCAAACGTTTTATTAACCACATCAGCGCAAGTGAATGTCCTTGAACGCAGCCACTGAAGGGATAAATTTCTCCGTTTTTGTTGTCCCTGAAAAGAAAAATAACTATCATCACCACTCAAGGACAAATTTCAACCATCAAACCGTTTTCTTTACACACACAGCTGTACTTCTTTATGCCACAGAAGTTTCCTGGAAATTACTATGTATCTCCACATCAACGATATCACAGCATAAAAAGCATACCCTTCACATGCACCATAAAAACTGCATAACTCCACTTTTGGAGGAAATAACTGCTGCGGAAGTTTATGGGCAGATTAGATTCGTGCAGCAAAGTCGTTGGTTTTTAGTAATCGTTTCGTGATCGAAGGCAAAGGAAGACACTCGGTTCGATGACGATTCGGATGGATGTAAATTTTCGACTTGAATTTGAATTTTGTTTGCTTTTCATTTGGAAAAAGGAAAGACACAGAGTTTGGAAATTTGTGAAACGCTGCTGTTCGTCTTTGAAGAGTTTCTTGTTTAGTCGATGAGGAGCATGTGATGTTATGAAAGCAACGAGGGGAATAATTCGACAGCCATTGTTTCGTTGCACGCATGAATGGACCGAATGAAAGTCAAACGGTGTTTAGAATACGTGCCACTCAAGGGAACTTTAAAGCGAAAGAAATTCCACAAATATCCTCTCATTTCTTTTATGAAGCGCTTATTTTTGGCAGAAGTCGAAACTTTTCTTCGACTTATGAGTTTGTGGCTTAATAGGCTGTACCACGTGAAATATAAAATTTTATAGTGAATACCTAAAGCCAACGTTATTTTCCTATAAATTTTTATTAAATTTAAATAGGATGCGTTGGCAATCAAGCTCTTCTTCCAACGTGACATAAAGTAAAATATTCTTTTTTCGTTAAAGTGTTGCCTTTGTAAGCCAATGAAATGATTCCGGCTCCCCACGTGGTTTATTTTCCAAGCTGAACTCTACGGATGATAATCCCTTTTTGAACGCTGAAATAAGTGTGGGCGGTTCGAAGGAGACTGTAAGCCCTTTCTCCAAAAAGTAGGAGATATATTTGCATAGAAAACTGTATTAAGCGAATGAAAATTCCAGTCAAAGGCCGTCTTTCATTCACGAACACCCACTAATTTCCCCCTATCCTGGCCGAAGAGGTGTTTTACCTAAATATAGTATTCTTAATGTCAAGATTACCATCAAATTAATAAGTCAAACGGTGTTGCGTTCTAATTTTACACCACCACCTTCAACTACCGCGACGTGCTTCTTGGAATCACGATAATCTTCCTGACCTTGTCTCAAGTGCTCCCACTTTCAAGCTCAAGGTTCCGCCGAATGCCGTCAGTGGAGAAAATTATTTTCGTCAGGTTTGATTTTCAGGAATTTCCTTCTTTTGTGTATTTTAGTTCACTTCGGGAATGGGTTGAAACAATTGGTGGAGTCCCCTTTTTCGTTGAACTTGACTTGTGAGTTGACCTTTGGCTGCAGCAAGTAGGGTTATGGAAACAGTTTTCTTATGACTCAAGGAGTCAACGACTGCCTTTTGTCTGTTTACTTGCCGATAGCGGAGAAACTTACGAGGTAATTAATCAAAATTAACGACATCTTGTGAATAAATTTCCGAGAAGGCAATTCATCATGCATCGCTTCGAATGTGTCGTGACCTGATAATTTATGGTAATTGCCTGATCCTGCGGAGAGGTGTTGCTCGGTGATAAGAGCGATGCGTTGAAGTTAATGACACTTAATCGCTATTTAATGGTTGGAAATCTACTTTACTTAACGTGGGTTGGTGTGTGTGTTAGGAACTGAAGAAAAGAAGCAAGTTCAGGCAGAGCTGTTTATTTCTGCCTGCAAAGATTGTGTAGGGGGCTGATTTCAGAACCTTTTCTGTTGAAGAGGCAAAAAAGATAGGAAGGTGTTTGATTTACAAATAGGGAGCGACTGAAAGGAATCGATAAAAGAAAGTTTATAAAACACACATATACATATTACGACATATGCCCCTCAATATGGAAAATTTGTGTACGTCGTGTTGGGGCTCTAAAATACAGACTCGCTTTAACAAAGGATTCTACTAAGACTTTATTTTTGATTATGGTTTTGGATAAAACGGAGGTTTGTTAACACAAATGTCTTGGAACTCATGGGGAGTACGAAAGTGCTTGTCTTAAAGGCCCTCAATTTAGTGTGCCAGTTTATAGATTTCGAAAGGCGTGATCAATATGTAGGCTTGATACACTATGTCGATCCATTAAGTTTTCTTTGTATTCTGTTGAAAGTTAGTTAAATTAATTGACGAGTTGTTTTGAATCCTAGCTTTGACTTCTGCAGTGGCCTGAACAAGAAAAAAATTTTCTTGCATTTATAACATATGTAAAATAAGGACAGAGTAGGACGTAGTCATACGGTGCCAAAAGTACATATTCATTGATTCATTCGTTAGTTTTTTTTATTCTTCTGCTTATATATTAAAATAGTTAAGAAAAAATAATAGTTGTTACGCAATCAAAATCGAACATAAACTGGCTAATGACAAAATTCAGAATTTAGCACCGGTTATTTATTTAAGACATTCTAGGGGAATCTAAAATAGCTAAATATTTTTTAAATGCTTATTTAAATGCATGGTGGATGCCAGTCTAATGAGACGAAGTGCACTTCTAGCGGTGCACTCGCTTATGTCCTCGTCAATTATCGTGGAAGCTATCGTCACTGTTTCGCTAAATATTAATACGACTTTAGGTTGTGTATTTATATTTACTCGTATGGAATGACAGCCTAACTCAAATTAGGTTTTTTCTTACTGAAACAGTTTTTTTTTTTTTAAAATAAAGTCATCAATCAAAACAGCTTATTTTTTATTTGTTAAATTACAATTGATCTAGCTAACAAATTACATCAGACCATATGGGGAGTGGTAGAGACAGACAATACCCTTACATTTACAAAAAATTTAAAGCGACCACTCTCACCTGATTTCCCAGACCAATCTAAAACTTGAGAAGTAGGGAAAACCGACTTATGCGATTTTGCCTTGTGACCAAAGAAATATTCTTTTAAAAACGTTGCTGCAATAAGATTATTCACGACCTTTTCGACTGCTTTTCTTGTTCTGTTGCAAAATCCAGACTGATTCACATTCCGGAGAGGAATAATAGGTGCGCCAACTTTCAATTATAAGCGATAAGGTAGTCCAGTCGGTTAGTTGACAGATCCATCTTAATTAATAACCGTATTCACTAATTAATACATTACAATCTCACCAAGTCCATCACCTTAAATGTCCGCATTCAATTAACTGACGCATCGGTTACGGATGTGTCGACGTAGCGACGTGCTTGTTTTTGGCAGTCCGTTTTGCTCTTTCAACTAATCGATCGTGATTTCAATAATTCTGCGCAATGTTTTGGAAAACACTTGAAACCAATTGTTGTTTTGTTTGTGCGAAATTACAAAAATGATCTGACAAAGTGATTAATCCAGTAGCAGCATCAATAGAAATAGTCCATTTTTTATCGACTTTAGTTGGCTAAAAAGTTCGTCAATCGTCATTTTGTCATTTTGTGCTCTAACATTTTTTTTGGATGACTTTAAGCACTCCTTTAATTCATCTGCTGGAGTTGCATGGGCACCTGACGAAAGAGAAAAAAGAGACGAAATGAAATGATTGTGTGGCCATATGTTAGTATGATTTTTTTAAATTGTTATTATTTAAAATGATCGCCTACACGTTTTCCTTACTTCCTACTCTTTCCTTGCGCTAAAACTTTTGTGACCACAAAAACTCAGAAGAACATTAAGCTCTGTTGCCGATTCCACCTCCTGAAACAAATCCATCCAGAGTTAACCTTCCTCGTCTTTAACAGCGGTTAACCTCGAAAAGAGCACTTCAAAGCACCCCGTCGTCAGTCTCGGTGCCAGGAACAAGTTCGTTGGCAGTAAATTGAAATTTTTGATGAGCGATGAAGCCTCATATGAAGTATACTTTCCCCTCCAATCATCCGTCACTCAGTGAGACTTCACCTTGAAAAGTTAAATCTCCTCCCCTCACTCACTAAGTACACATTCGAGGGTGTAATTACATCTGGGAATAAATCTTCTATCTGCCCAAACACACATCCCAAGGAAACTCTGCCACTTACCAAGCCAAATGAAAAGTTAACAATTAAGTAGAACTATGCACGGAATCTGAAAGTTTTTTACCCCTCAAACGTTCTCAACGACCAAGTACTATGGAGACGAATAATTATATCGCTGGTGTCGGGCAAAAGTTCTTGTTGCTCTGGTTCATTTGTTTTCAATATATCCCTCCTAACAGGCACATGCCGAAAATAACCCTTCGCCTCTTGACTGGGACCGCAATCCATCAAATATGAAAATCCATCCACGTAAACGTTTTGGATTTCCAAACCGAAAGCAACATTTCCGTATCAATTACTCTGCGGCATGTGCGAGATGAGTGGGGGCGGCAGTGCCGAACAAAGGCGGTGCTGTCATACAAGTGTCTGTCTGCATGTTTCATGTTTCGATGACAGGAAACAAGCATCGGGCATTTAATTGTTGTGCGGAGAATCGAGTTACGCTATCCGGGCGGAT
This sequence comes from Syritta pipiens, assembly GCA_905187475.1. NCBI lineage: Eukaryota > Metazoa > Arthropoda > Insecta > Diptera > Syrphidae > Syritta > Syritta pipiens. The sequence continues at coordinate 29,916,916 of LR994572.1, read as the reverse complement.
GAGGAAGACATTTGTCGAATATAAAGTGACATCAACAATGTCCTTTCTCTTCTCGAGATGGGCCGAAGAGGCTTCCGGCGAGAACTGGAAAGCTGACCGATTTGTCGAACATGACTCCAATGTCGATATACTCATGTTCTCATCTTGTCGATGCTTGTGAACAATGAAGTCTCCTGAAGGGGGCTCATTTTGAACGATGACGAACGTCGATGAGTTGTGGGTTTATGTTTACCCACTCTCGGTCGAATGGAAACTTAAGCAAAAGGGGACTTCTAAAACAAGAGTGTAATTAGTTTCGAAGGCTTTACGTAAAGCATAAAAGAGATAAGAGAAACTTTGGAAATCTTAGGAAATCAGGAAGTTTTTTTAATCCTCACGGAAATCCAAAACAATTCAGAACCGTGATTCTACACTAGGAGCTCCTCAACTAAGAATCAAGTCAAGTGCAAGTTGTGAGGGCCTGCTCTACGAACAAATAAATGTCTTGATTTGGTGGAACATAGAGATGCAGTGGCGTATATAAATAAAATATTTGATGTGCGGGGAGAGTAAGATTGCTTTGGCGCCAAAAATTGTATGATATGTTCTTATAAAGCGTCCAAATACATGTTTTTTTCGCTATGGGTGGGGACTCTCTCTCACCCCGTTTAGGAGGTAGGGGCAATTTAAAATCAAATCAAACAACATGGAAAAAAAAATTATTAAGGAACAATGGCAACGCCTACAATAAACTACTATACCAATTTTGAAAACCGAAACTTGTTCTTTAATTATAAATTAAAGTTACATATATTATTCGTGTCCATAGATTGTAAACAATTCGCCTTTAAACTCCAAATTTTGATAAAATATAAAAGGAAAAAAATGTAGCTTAATTTTTCTTCAAAAATTCAAATGACGGCGCTCATTTTATGGAACAGAAAAGTCAAGAAACTTGCGTTTCAAAATAGCTTCGCTCAATTCACTATAATACATATCATTTTAAAAGAAACTAAGCCAAAGCAATCCTATTCCTATCTTTTTTCGTGATGTTGAATTGTTGTTCCGGACTGGAAGCAGCATGCCCGGGACCATTAACGTTGGAAGGCAGCGTTAGCTCAGGTATAGTATCTCCAATGGTTGACTGCCTGATAAATAGGTAAGTAAGTCGAAATTGTTTGAGGAAGGATTGAAATAGTTGCAAACTTTGTTTTGCTTTTTTTTTGTTAATAATATGAAAAGAATTTCAATGAAACTACTTGAAGTAGATTTAATGGATTTAAGGCACTAGTGGATCAATCGTACTTGACGACTGCAAATCGTCAATGTGAGCTCGAAACTACAAATCAACAGACTTGTAGTCAGGAAGTTCAAAATTTTCAACTCTTTGCCTCGATTAAACAATTTGGAGTTGAGTGTGAACTTGTCGTCCAACTTCGGAGTATTTTTAATTTTTATTCGTGATCTCGGTGGCTGAGCGTCTCAATGGAGTGGAAAAAATGTCGTCGAGCAAAGAAAAAAAATGTTGGCTGGAGTTTTTTGAACTGAAGTTGTCAAGCATGTAGTGAAATGTGAACGCTAAGGCAAATTTGGCTGTCAAACTAATTGTACAATTTGTAGTCAGGTGTGAACTCCGCTATTAAAGATAGAAAATATACTTAAAAAAAACAAAAAATTCCTGAAATAATCTTCCCTTTAGTTGTGTTGTCCATTAGATGCTGTTAAGCTTCTTACATCACCTATTTACTGATTTGTTCAGTATCAGGAAATGTAAAAATTGTTTGCCTCAATTTGCGCCCTCATTTGATTTAGTGATGTATTCTCGTTATGTGCTACAAGACTTTCGTAATATTGCTATTTGGTTTGATTTCCCAGTCAGACAATTTTTAAAACCTCTATGGCAAAGGACAAGGCTGTAGAAAATTCATAGAAATTGAAACTACACCAAATAAGATAACATTTCTGTCAGAGAAAATTGTGGAACGCAATTAATGCAACGTCATTGTTAAAGAATATAAAATCTTAGAAATTACTGACACCAAGTGCAGGGGGCAAAGGAAGTTGAACTAAATGAAAAATTCTTTAAAACTGATATCTTAGCTTAATCCCTCCTCTTCTTTTACATGTTCTGCATGTGCTAAACATGGTCAAAACTTGGCTACAGTCCAGTGCTGAGTAGATGATCATCATCATCTTCTTCTAGGTTAGGATCTCCAGTCAACTCGAACTTCCGCCGCCGACTCTAACTCATCAGGAGGTACATATGCCCAAGCCCAATCTGGCGAGCTTTTGGACTTGGTCTTTTGCTTGTTGCTTGGAAAAGTGGCCGTTTTAGTGGACGCGTCTCTCGCAAATTATAAATAGGTCTTTATATTGACCTTCCTAGTTTTAACGATTGATTTTATGCCTGCTTTTGGGTCAAACTCCCTCAGTTTTGCGTCGACTGACCCGGGCAGCAGCAATAAGGGCAATTTGTCCTCAATCACAGTAAGCAATACATTTTGCAGATGTCAGCAAAACATCAACCAGTTCCCATTGAAAAATCGTCACTTGCGATACATAATTGAATTGTATTAGATTGTATCAGAACATTTCTATTTTAATTTTCTTTTTTCTTGAAATATTTTATTGCTGTCAACACCCATTCATTTCCACTTTTTCTACCACCTCAAAGCCAATCCCCTTCGTGTCAATTTCTTATCCACAGGTCTTCTCACTTGTCCTCAACGCCCTCAATCCATCCATGGACACTCCTCCTTATCGCTGCAGCTAATTTGATTTTACCCCACCCATCGCGGTCGATTAATGCACCAACTCCACGTTCAACACGAACGGTGACTAATTGCACGTCAAACTGCATATGTCACCTCGAAATGGAATTTTTTTTTCTTCCACTCTCCGGTCAGACCGATCCTGCTAATTAATAATGGTAGTATCAATGTCCTGCATAAATTATGGATTATTCCTAAACGGCTCCCTGAGGATATCCATTACTCATTATCTAGCTATTGACCTTGTGTGGTCGTTTATCACTCGGAAACCGATAGTCGCGGGTGGCATTAATGTCAATTTCGTGGATTAGCAGGGCGAATGAATAGGGGTGTGTGTTGAGTTGAAAGGACGAAGGGGATAAGAATGAGTTAAGGATGCATTGGGAAGAGGAAAAGAGCTTCTCACGTGTGTGCAGCAATAGATCCCAAGTGATGCCAAGCTGTCAATCCCAGAGAAGGTAAAAAAGTGTCACACCTCTTTGAAAGAGATCTCGATTTACCTCGCATTTCTCACTTTATTATGAATATATTTATCTTCACACTCTGCACACGTATCTCCCCCGTCTATATTCCCATTTGGGTGATTTACAATCGAAGCAGCAGTTCGAAGAGGGTGAAGGTATCTTCAACCATCACTGCTGCGGATGATTGATGCACTCAATTTAGCAGAACACTGCTGAGAAAAGACGAGTACCTCGCATTTCACAAGCAAATAGAGTCAAGAGAATGGAGAAAAAAAGTAAGGAAATGTTTCAGAAAAAAAAACTCACACACGTTTTCTCCTTGCGGTAGCGTGTACTTCACATTTTCTTCCTTAATGTGCTCTATCAGCTCCCAACTAGCGCCCACTCATCGCTGATCGGAAGCAAATCAACTAAATTATGGCATTATCTTTATGCCGGGTCGTTAATGTACTTGAAGGTGTCCTGCCGGAGCCGTGTACACACCCAAAATTACCGTGGGTTTGCCCGCCCACCACACGGGGAGAGCTCCGGCAATGGCTTCGCATAAAAATTAACTAATGTCCTTCAACGATGAGGAACTAAAGTTTATTGGTATCATTTCGTCAAATGATTATAGGCGCCCAGGACACAATAATCGCCAAACGTTGGGCGATTGGATGGTGGACACAGCCCTGGACAACGTGACGTCGTATTTCCTTTTTTCCTTCGGAGAGTAATCGTCCCCACGCAGGAAATGAGAAAAGTTCGTCAAACTTTTACGCAGTGATGTCACTTGGAAGGTGGCATATGGGTGTACAGGCTAACGCGAATGGAATTATTTTTGCATTTGGCTACATTGCGTAGGGGTTTGGAGTCATGAGTTGATGACAGCCGTCGTTTGGACACATTTCTCTGATAGTTAAGATGATTTTTTACGGCAGATTTTGATTTTAACACCAGATGTTGATGAATGCGTCGTCTGTTCGTCATCAATTGACTGACAAATGTGGTGTCAGTGACGACTGGTGATGGTTCTTAAGTGACTTTTTGTTTGACAGATGTCAAACCGCTCGATATTTGAAGCATTGAACTCGCAGCTTGTCATCGGCTGCAGGACAAGAGAAAATCCTGAGCTATAAAGAATCTTTGTTGGGAGTTCTATTGATACCAACGACAATCGAATAAATACTTTAGTTGACATGCATTGCTAACTGTATCATTCGTTCTTCTAAATATTGCAAATCGAGGTCACCGATCATATAAAGAAACCGAAATGTTCCCCCAGTTCGCCTAATTTCTCCCGAGCATGTCCTCCTACTTCCCAGACATCGCTCCGCTCACGACTTGCGACTCAAAGTGCATCCATTCAACTGTCAGGACTCAGAAATAATTTTCAATTCATAAGCAGAAACAGTTCTTCACATGAAAACGCTCTTAAAATTATTGAAATGGATTCCCGTCTATTCCCTTTGTGCAATGAGGCGAATGGAAGGATTGCGAGCGGCTGCTGTCTTTGGCAGTTTGCGTGATGAGCAATTTCGCTCCGTACATGCACACACGCACTTAAATGGTGAAACAGGATACTTACGCCTTAATCACAATTAAATTGGTTTAAATCGGGCGTTCAGTGCGATTGTGTTCGATATTTACGCAAAACTACAAAGGAAAGGGAATCCATACGCAGGCTGCTTTCGTCGTTTTGAACGTCATTTCGAAAATCGTTCATGAAAGAGTGAGCACAAGGGTCCAATTAGCAGGATTGCATGAGTGATGGGATATCAAGCCAGATGGCAATGGTAGGAGATGAACATATACATATGCCTTGGTGTATGGACTTCGAGTGCACACGACTTTAATCGGATATAGTTCCTCAAACCTAGGTGCACTTTGAAGACTGTCGAGGTAGACTTTAAGGACGTCTGCCATATTAACATGTTCTTTTCGTCTACATTGTTAGATCCGAGGTAAGTGCATTCGTCTTTAAGTTGTCCAAAGTCAGCAACGTCTTCACGTCTTTACAAATGCATGAAAAAAGAAAGATGAGGAGTTCCGGCGTTTAAATCTAGTAGCAGACTACCCTGCGAAGTGGAAATCATAAGTGAAAAAAGTTCTTTCTTTTCTTCATGTTTCCAAGATGTTAAACGAAACTATAGAATTAATAATCACTCATTACAATTAAAAACAAAAGGGAGTCAGGATATTATAAAGCCATCTAACATTGCAAACGGAATTTCAATAGATTTATTCATTTGTTAATGGAAGGCCACAAAGGAATTTGAAAATAAGAATAACTATCAGATAAAGACAGTTCGTGCGTTTGCCGACCAGAAGGATTAAAGTACTTACACAGGGGAAGACATACAAATACTGGGATCTTGGAATGGGATTATGAAACAAATGGCTAAACCACGACCAGATCTTAGCAAGTTGTTATTTAATTGTTTCACTCAAAAAGGGAGTTGACAAGATAAGACTGCTTCGTTTACTAAGGAAGGTCCCGGAGAATTATGGGATAATGGCTTTTCAATAAAAGTCTGTAACCGCTAACTAATTCATACAGAGCCGGACGGTTGTGTGCACAAATAACCTATAGCTCATTTGTGGTTGTGTGTAGAGGACGATAGACCCAAGATGACAATTGTGTTCGCCCAACATGATTGTTCTTCGAGAACCATTGGCGAATAGTTTCGATTTTCTTGTGTTCTTTGGGTTCGATGTTTGCCGCGTAGGTCGCCCTGCAAATCCTCCTCCTTGCTGTGAACATTCTGTTTCTTTTTTGCATAGGTAAACAATATAAGGGCAACCACATGCGCTTTTTTCTCCGCCGTGTTTGCACTAAAAAATCAACATGAAATCGTCGTCCAGTGCCATTGAGAGAGAGTCAGAGCATGCAATACAAGTTGCGAGACAGGACAAGGACATTTTTTGTTTATTTTTTTGCGAAAGAAAAAAAATTCGACTTAGAGGAATTGAAAATAGACCAAGAGTCGAAAAAATGTTTTCGAGTTAGAGGGCTTTTCGACTTAGAGGATGGATTTTGTATGGAAAATTGAAGTGAATGCCAGAATATGGCGAACAAATTCGAGTTAGAGGGCTTCGACTGTATATGAATTTAGGAAAAAATGTATAGAGGATGTAAATAAGGTCTGTTAAAGTTGATGATGATTTGTCTTTGCTGACGAGCGATTTAATGTACAATCCAAATCGAACAAAACGTATTTGACTATTTGCAAATTACATTTTTATATGATTTTTCAATAAAAGTGTGTATTTCTTTAACATAACATAAGCAAAAAAAAAAAATTGAATCGTCTTAGGCTTTGGAGAAAAATTATTACTAGGTTTTTTTTTTTCACTCTTATTTGTAAAAACTGAACTGAACTGAATAAAATTGTAATGACACTCCATTGTATAGGGTGTTTTTGTATTTTAGAAATAGAACTTTAAGTTGGCAGCACTATTTTAACTGGCGGCCATTTTTTCAGCTGTCAAGTGATTTATTTTTAGTTAACATGAATAGACTGACGCCTGAACAAAGCTTCCAAATTGTGCGAATTTATTTTGAAAATCATGGTTCTGTTCCCAATTTTCATAGCGAATTTTATTCAGTGATGAAGCTCACTTTTGTTTTAATAGATACGTCAATAAACAAAACTGCCCTATTTGGAGTGATGATTATCTTCAAGTGTATGTTGAGACTGTTGGCGTGTGGTTTAGTGTGGTTTATGCGTTGGTGTAATAATTAGTCCGTACTTCTTTAAAAACGATGTTGGCCAGAAAGTTACAGTCAATGGTGACCACTATAGAGCCAGGATTTCATTGACTTTTTAGTTCATAAATTGGACAGCCATGATGGGCAGGAACTGTGGTTTCAATAAGACGACACACATTTCACACAGCTCGTGCCACAATTGATTTATTGAAGGAAATGTTTAGTAATCGCATAGTTTCACGTTCCGGAATTGGCCTTCAAAATCGTGCGATTCCACGCCTATTTATTGACTACTTTTTGTGGGGATATGTGAAGCCGCTAGTCTACGCTGATAAGCCCGAAACGAATGACCACTTGGAGAACAACATTCTCCGCGTTATTGCCGATATACTGCCTCAAATGTGAAAATTGGGTCTCCAAATTAGACTACGTCCGAGCCAGCCATGGCGGTCATATGCCAGAAATCATGTTTTAATTATAATTCCAGAAGATTATCTTTTCAATAAAGTAAATTTCATGTCAATTTAAAAAAAAATTATCTTTGTGTTATTCTATTTCTAAGTTCTATACCTTTAAAAAAAAAAACCTATATTAGAATAAGTTCTATTGAAATCAGTGATCTAAAATATTTTAAAGAGAACTCAGAGATATCAACTGCTTTCACTTAACTTCTATTTATAAATAATTTCAATTCTATAGTATTCAAACACTTCAAGTCACCGTTTTATTTGTGATACCGTTTTATAGGTGAGATACAAAAAAGTCAATCATTTTTCGTAACGGATTGAAATCGATATGAATATAAGAAAATGGAAAAGGGAGCTTTAAAAACAGTGGAGAAAAATTTACTCAAGTAACTTAGGCACAACATTCTCTATTCCGTAATGCCCATAGACCCTTCTCAATACAATCGACCTGTTTTAAGGTTATGGAAGCCATGTTTTTTTTTTTTTTTTGTCAAATAGATAGAACATAAAAGTTCCTTAACAATGACACTATCCACCTTATTAATACATGGCGAAATACAAATGATACCAGTAACAAAGCATTAGTTTAAATAAATGCCATGGTTTTTTCGCAGATCCAATATATTCGTAAGAAAATGGAAAACAAATTTACTGAATTTTATGAATTAAGAGCCATTTGAAATTTTGGAACTTTTCAGACATATTATTTTGCTCATGCAAATGCGGCGATTGTCCCCAACTCCGGAGTAAAGAATCCACTGCAGATAAATTTCACGGTGCTTCGCATCACTGAGGTGCCACGTCTCCAGAAAAAAAAATTCCAATATCACTAATGTGCTACGTGATCTGTATGCTGCTCGATAATCGAAAAAGTCTCGTAAATTGGTTCAAATTTCACAACGACATCGCAATCGGTTGCAGCCACATAGAAAAATTAGAACCTCCTCCAACTCTCTTTCAAAACCTACTCAAAACTAAACTCAAATATATCTCTGCTTAGACGTGATTGCACGTCTTCAACCTGAAGTGGCTTTCTCCCCATCTTCAAAGTGTCTTTTTATATATGTATGTGTTTTTTTTAAAGATACCCTCGTAGCACCTCCAGGTGGTGCTTTCTCTTCCTTATCACCTTTAAGTGTTCAGTTGAGGTGCTTTGCGCACAAATAAAAGCACTCGCACGTGAGGCAACGAGGCACTTGAATTTTTTATGAAAAGTGTTTCTTCAACTCAATTCTTTTTATTTTATTTTTAAGGTATAAAAATAATTTAATAAAAATATATTTCTACCTAAACGAGCTGACGCGTATGAAGATGAGTGAATATTTTTTTTTTTCTGTCTGACAGATAGATGGGTGTACAATGGGTTGAGCAATTGCTTGGGCCGCTTTCAACTTGAGACATCCTTAAGATGATAATAGAATTTTAAATGTAAATCTGTAATAGATTGAAAAATATTAGTGTGAACGTCAGCAAATTTGACAGCACCGACACAGACAGTCTGTGTTCCGATGCCGTGCAGCAATCAGCTGCCGGCCTGTCAGATTTGTTCTCGTCTAGAATACTATAAATAAGATTTCAAGTCTCAGTCGAATTGAGTTAAGTTAAGCAGTTGAGTTGTGACTTGTGCATATGTGTGTATATTATTTAAAAAAATTAACTCAAAGATTTTGCTGCTTCATAGTCACGCTTAACGATATTCATCATGGGGCCGACTTGTGTTCCAAAAGACAATTTTGGGAGTCTCAAAAAAAAGTAATAAACGAGTTGCAAGGAATTGTTCAGTTGGATCAGTTTTGTCTATTCGGAATTTCTGACCATTCCAATTGTACTTTCATTCACAGCTCATCCAGATTTTTCGGTACTTTTTCCGACATTCTTCTTCTAAGTACAGTCCATAACTTCTCTATTGGATTTATGTCCGGCTTTGTTGTGGCGATTCCATTAACTTACTTTTTTAAGAATTTTTGTAGTGTGTTTGGGGTTACCGTCCTGCTGGAAAATAATTTCGTTAGTTGGGTATGCACACTTACCGACAAAATCGGGAAAATTAGTCTGCAGAATATTTAAGTAGTTTTCTTTTTTCATGATGCCATCAATTTTTAAAGTGAAACCAAGGTGACACCATGTAAAACAACTCTAAACCTTTAAATTTCCACCTCCGTGTTTTACGGGTTGCCTCACTTGGTGCTTTAGAGAGTTTCATTTGGTCGGCGTCAATAGTATGCTTTTTCTTCAGATTGGAATCTATTGATTTTGCTTCGTCAGAGCAAATGACTCCCTTTCAGTCCTGTGCTTATGTTCTTTGCAGAACTTAAGTCTAGCCTTAATATTTTTTTGTGATATCGCTGGTTTTTTTCTCTTTCACGGACGATATTAGCCTCATTATACGAAGCGCCCTCTTGGCAGTTCAATCGTTTACATTCTTACCAACTATCCTCGAAGCTACCGTGGGTGTTTCCGCGTCTTTTTTTTGTCATAAGGCTTTCCATAAGGCGATGTTTGTCTTACACCATCATGTTTCTTCTTTTTTTCACTATGATCCCTGTCCGTTGGCATAAGTTAAACATTTGTGCTATTTCCCGTGACGTATTTTCCTCATGGTTCCTAAATTTCAAAGGCAAGCACTTTAACAACAAAGAAATTATAAAAATAACGGTTCTAAAAACTTACGACTGGCTCAGCACGATGCTGCAATACGAATGATGAAAAAGTCGCGAAATATGAAAAGACAACGGGAATGGTTAGCGGTATATTAAAAGAAAAATAGGAAGAAGCAAAAAGTGCATACATGGATACATGGGAGTCTAGATGAACTTATTTTTACCGTTCGATTGATGCAATCACTATCGTTTATACTTTATTTTTTTTGGCAAGAAAGTAAGTAATTCAAAAGACAAAAAGGCGGAAGGGAGATATTTGACAATCTAATATTTAAAAGAAATAAAACCGGTCAAGTGTGAGTTTTACTCACCCGCCGATGGTTTCGTTCGCAAACAGATTAGTAGTTTAGACTTAATATAAGTCTAAGAAATCAACAAACTAAAATAGTCAAATCAAATTAAACTCAATTCACTGTTCAATCACTAAAATTCTTTCATTTCGAACGAAACTGAACAAAAGAAAATCCTTTCCCATTTGCTGATCGCGCCAGCCGTGTGAAAATTGCTTTGGTGCATTTAGGGGATGAAATGCCACAAGCGACACTGAGACTGCCGTCAGTTCATCGTTTTTTGCGATAACTGATTCGATTTAAATCCTTAATATCTCGAAAAATTGTATGAAAATAATTTTTTTTACATAATATTTTATTGTTCTTTCACTGAGATCTACAAAATGGCGTTTTCGGATCTTCAAAATTCGAATGTTTTTGTTTTTTGGTTTTTGGCCAATATCTCGAAAACTATTAAAGCCAGAGTGCTCAAACTAATTTTAAAACAAAGATTACATCAAGATCTACATTTTACATTTTTTTCAGATTTTTAGACCAACGGGTGTGGAAATGCGAGGGGGGGGACGCCTTTTTTTCAACTTTGAAGCTTAATATCTCGAAAACTTAACTTCCAAATGAAAAGTTCAAAATGAAAACTCTATTTCATTTTGCAAGACCTATCCGATGGTACCTCTCTTAATATATTGCCGTGAAATTTTTTTCAAAAAAAGTTAGTAATTAATTTATTTTAGTACAAATAAAAAATCACACACGATTTTCGGATAATTTTGGGCTATTGCGATGAGTTGCCTCATAACTCCAATTTTTTTCAGATTTTTTGGTCAAATATTCTAGAAAGTAAGGTGGGGGACACGGTACACAAGTCAGTTTTTGGCAATTTGTTGGCTAATAACTTCTTACAAATAAGAGTAAGATGATTACTATAGTACAACTTTTTGATCTAGCTATCATCCTCTTTCCAATGATACCCATATCAAGGAACTAGTAAAAGAAATTTATTTTTCAAATTTAGTATTGGTACTAAGGTTTTCGCTAGTATAAAATTTTCTTAAAATTTTTTACCTGAATTTTCTTTGGGCAAGTGAAATACGTCTTTTAGCAAAGTTTTATTTCTAAATTCTTAGTGGTTCGCCAATTACCGGGGTTAAGGCCTAATGACAGACAGACAGACACTTTCATAATCAGGGACGGCCCCCTTTCCAATGACACCCATATCGACCATCCAAGTTAATACCAGTTTTTTCGGACGTTAGTATTAGTACTAACTTTTTCTTTAATCTGCGACTAATTCCAAAACGGGTGCATGATTTATTTTTGGGTTGCCTAGATACACCTTCAGTCCAAATTTCATCCCTTAACTAAAAAGGACTTATAAGTTATAGTCAAATATGTAAAAGGCGACAGACAGACAGACAGACAGACACCGAAGTGAGTCCATAAGGGTTTCGTTATTCCTTTGGAACGAAACCCTAAAAACTATTCAAACAACCTTTTTTCTGTACAAATAAATCATTTGTCAAAACAAAAATTTCTTGCAATACAATTTAATCGCTTTGAACTCATTAGCTTGTAATTTAGAAAAAAAACTACTCAGAGTTTTATAGGGTTTCGTTCTAAAGGAATAACGAAACTCTTAAAGAATCGCTGTCTGTCTGCCGCCCTTTTTTATGTGTATTTTGTAGCAAATAAATATAAGTAAATATTCCTCTCAAGTTTGTCTTGAATATTCACTATTATATCAGCTATGTATGCAGACTTGGGACAAGCCCGCACTCATTGTACGAGCTTAGGACTTTGTCTAATACCACTTCCTTTGACTGTCACAGCTCATAAGTTTCTCATTTGATGGAACGCACTCCTAGCAGATCTCCTGTTTCCTACCCAGTAACTTATGAGCTCGTTCAAGACTCCATCTCCCACTCGAAAAACTACTTTCCCATCATTTTCCCTGACACCTGAAGTGCCGCCCCTTTTACTAAGTGCCTCCAATCTCGTTTAGCTTCTTAAATCCAAGGCAATAAATCCCAGCATCCCAGCACCCCTGGGAGTTTTAAATAATTGGACAATTTCTCAAAAACAACTTCCAAGCTGCCCGTAAACTAACCCCGACCCGAGTGACGCACCTGTTACATGTACTCGTACTCGTGTCATGGTGCGTTGTTTTTTTAACTTCAGAGACTAATGCGAGTCCGGAAAAATGTTCTACCAAAAAAAGGAGAACTCTATACGTGCGTTTTTTTTTTTCGAAAGTCACTTAATGTCCTTAAAGTCATCCGTGTCTCATTTTTATTCATCTGAACATGTCGCCCTAAGAGTTTATTTGATGGAAGGCCTAGTACGTGATTATTTTTTGTAAACAATTTCAATTTGTTTTGTTTTTGTTGTTGGGTGGTGTTGCTTGATTCGTTGGGACACTAGCAGGATATTTTTTTTTTTGTTTCTTTTTTTGAAGTGACCCCTCTTAAGAAGGAAGTTTTGAGGAAGATTGATGGGTATGTGGTGCTGGTTTGATGGCGACTGAGTGGTTGTAAAATTGACGTGGATTTTCATTTGTTCTGCTGGCTTGACTAGAAGCAGTTTTGAAAATAAATATCTTAAGTGCTTTAAAGTTCCTTTTTGTTTTGTGAAGAGATTGAGAGGGGGATTTTTTAGCGTGGGTGTCTTCGAAACATGTGCAACTTATTGAAGCGAGGGAATTTTTTGAGTTTTTAATTCGATTTTAGTAAGCAAAGAAAAAAAAGTGAATAAAATGTTTGGTAAGAAGATTAAATTAAGCGATAGAAAAATGTAATTTTTTACATGCTAAACATCATGATCAGCGAGGTGATCCTTGAAGGGACTGTAACGTGGAAGCATATTTTCCAATATCATCTTTTTGTGTTATAAAAGAAGAAAAATTTATTACGAAATTCAGAATCCATACTATCCAGCACAAGAGGATGATTTTTGTAAGGTCTTAATTCGAAGACAAATCTGTTCATGCTAAGTTATACTGTTCCAGGCGTTCAAGACTGCGAAAAAATTCAAAATTTATTTCCTTTTATGTCTATAATTGTGCCACCAAAATCTTTAGATTTGACATAATTTCCAGGAGATATCAATTTCATGCTTCACTTTCTTGTCACATAACTTCGGAGAATCTCCGACATTTGTTGATTTTGAATTCTTCCCTTTGTTTTCGCTTAATTGGCAGCATTTCTTGATTGCTCCTTCGATGATGATGTCATACGCGAAAATCTCATGAAAAGTTATGTCGCGCTCCTCAACTCAATCGAGTTCACGACTTTTTTACGACGACGTATCGGAAGTTATGACATCGATTCCAGAACACCGTATGGTGGTCATTTGTCAGCGGGACCTGAGCCTGATTGACCATAAAATCGAGCGCGTGGACAATTCTACGTCGTCCGTCCATAAAAATTGAACCAACAACAAAGTCCTTTCTGAGAAAACGCGTTTTCCCAATTTCATAATCTCATTTAGCAGTCTTATGCCCGGTCCCTAAGCACTCAAGCCCTTTCCCCATTGACTTGACTGCGACAGTTCCTTGAATCCAAAAGACATCAAGCAGACAAAAAAAAAACGCAAATAAAAATCGACGAACATCGAACACGTTTGCTTTAGAGTCACCCCTTCCTGTTGAGAAAATCAAATCCTTTATCCATTATTTAGAATTCCCACCAATCCCTCCCAAGACAATTCAACGCGACTGTGAAAGTGAAATAAGAAAAATGACGCGTCCCGCCTGCAGTAAGACTGCGGCTTTCTCCTTTCAACAAAATTTATATCACAATCAAGTGGGAAAACTTTTTCATCTGAACTGTCACGAATAACTCCACGGGGAATAGACACTCTGTTATTTCCGGTTGGATAAAGAGGCAACGCAGACAAAGGATGAAAGGAGCAGAACCGCACACCGCCCGCGCACATTTATTGATGGTAAAATAATGATTGGGAACGACCCAGAATGTCGGACGTCCTTGTTCTGCAGCGTGTAACCCTTTATTTGAATTGTTTTTCGATGAAACACAACGACGTGGACGTGGACGCCAATGGTGCATAGAAATTGACAATTCACATTTGACTGCTTGCGTGTTCTCTCTTTCACTCACTTCCTGTCAGCGTATGAAGTGTCAATTTGTTTTGATTGCGTTTATTTCGGCCGCCATTATCGCACTTTGTCTGTTTATATTGTTCGCATTTTGTCAGGTGTCATGTGGGTGGGCGGGCTTTACAATCCTAGTTGGTGTGGAAATGCGAGTTTTTATGCTTTCTAATAAAGTTGAATATCGTCTTGAATAGTGACGGAACTGTCAAGTCATGATAATCCACTTTGTGGCGAATGTTATCGTAGGAGTGGGTGTGTCTAAATTGAAGTCGAATTGACCCTAGATATCTACATTTGACGTAGGAAGACTGTCAAAAAATTAAATGCACTTCAGTACTTTATAAGACTGGTTCTAAATTGTGACATTAAGAAACAGATTTACAGGCCTGTAAAAGACTCATCTGTCAAAAAATAGAATGATATTTGACAATGACACGGCTTTCAAAGTAAAAGGAAATAACTGACAACTCTTCCACTATACCTAAAAAAATAACAGTCTGGAAAACCCACGTGAGAGAAAAGAGTAGACCCTTCAACATCTGAATTAAAAAAGTACTTTTCAACTTTTTGATTCTTTATTCGTCCCATTTAACTCAATTAATTTGTGCCATTTGCACGAACCTTTTGTTTACTGCAATTTAATTTTACCACAATTTTTTTTTCCGATAGTTGTGCCCTCGCAAACAATAACTCCTGGTGCAAGGCTCATTATAAAATTAAAATAAGAAAGTTAATTTTTGATAAATACTCATTTTTGATATACAAACATAGTTAACGATTACAGAACGAACAGATTAATACGTAAACAGTAAACAATTAATGTGTGGCTACGTAATGCTAATTAAATTGTTCCATTGGTTTTAATTGAACTGGAATTGCTAATGACATTTGGTGTAATGGGCTGCCTTGTACTGGATGCCAGTTTAACTGGAAATTGATTTATTTTAATCCAATTTGTCAAGCAAATACCGAAATAATTTGTAATCGACTTTGGGGGTTGTATTTTAGTGACCATGACGGCTGGTGGAAGTATGACCCATGGAGTCATTTAAAAATTAGTTGGGTCTTTCTGGTTAAGGGTCATTGGCTGCGATTTATTCATTAGATTTAGGTTATTATTTCCTTTTAGTTGAGTTTGGGTAAGTTGATTTATGTTTAGACAGCGTTTTCTTTTATATTCTATGACTCAGTACTATTCTTCTCCCTGGGTCATGAGTCTGGGCTAATACTGCTTTTGATCCCTAACAAAGGGTCCAAAGTCTGCGAAACATAAAATTATAAAATTTTAAATGTAATTACCTGAATTACACACAGGAATGTAAACATATGGTTGCGGTCAAAATAATAGCAGTGCTGCTTTCTGAAGAATACCTTTTTGCAATTTGAGTAATATCATGTTAATGATTGGAGTAATTGAAAAATCGTTTACTCCTTTCAGTTATTGTTCTAAAGTAGAAGAACATTCGCAGTCTCCAAGAAAAAAATATTCTCTCAGACTATTACTGCTTTGCACTGCTATTATTTTGACCGCAGCTGTAAATATCATCAAGGCCTTAAGCCATAGAAATGGGGGCATAAATCAAATGTCAACCACACTATATAATACTTGTGTAATCTAAATAAAATAACAATGAATCACTAATTGTAACTACGCCTAGACGCGCTTTGAACCACCGTGTTCTTATTTAGTAATATTGTATAACGTACATAAAATTTAAAATAATTCCGCACGCGAATTAACATTTAATACTTCGACATGCTAAAAATTGAAATGAAAATTAGGAATCACTCCAGTGAGAGCAGCTTAAATAGTATCAAAGGAGTACTCATCAAGTACGCCGCTGCCAACTAGGAAAAATCTTGACATTGGAACACTCGAAATTTTCGAAAGATACGATTAAATGGCACTCTAGGACAATGATGTTTGTGTGGAAGCCTCTAATAATCATTATCGACTACATATTGCGTCTCTGACTGTCAAATTTCTTCGTAAAGATTACTGATATCTCCTTCAGTATTTAGCTTTTTCAATGTCTTTGTTCTGCTTATGGAGCTCGCGGTTGCCTGCCTTATTCGCTTCCCTCGCAGATAAAATCAAAAATTAATTCAAAGTTTTCCTTTTGAAAAAGTCACGTCTCAGGTTTACGAACGAATAAGTAAAGAGCAAGTGGTGGGCGCCGTGACTTAGTCGGTTAGTGCGGCGGATTGTTAAGCGAGAGTACCCGAGCTCAAATCCAGCTCTGAAAAAAAAAAACCATTACGAACATTACGGCCTCATCTCCAGCCAACGATTAACAATCGTCTTGCAGTACTTCTGTCATGGAAAGCTTTCGCAATTCGCTGTTCGGAACCGTCAATAAACTATAGGTCCCCTCCACATGTGCCTAAATTATTACACGCACAATACAGTGAAGGCGCGAAAAGCTAGGCTCTGGCTCTTCGTGAGCTGTTACACCACTAATGATGATGAAGTGTTTTTAGGGTTTCGTTCCAAAGGAATAACGAAACCCTTATGGACTCACTTCGGTGTCTGTCTGTCTGTCGCCTTTTACATATTTGACTATAACTTATAAGTTCTTTGTAGTTAAGTGATGAAATTTGGACTGAAGGTGTATCTAGGCAACCCAAAAATAAATCATGCACCCTTTTTGGAATTAGTCGCAGATTAAAGAAAAAGTTAGTACTAATACAACCGCTCGAAAAAACGTTTACTCACTTTGATGGTCGATATGGGTGTCATTGGAAAGGGGGCCGTGCCCTGATTATGAAAATGTCTGTCTGTCTGTCATTAGGCCTTAACCTCGGTAATTGGCGAACCACTAAGAATTTAGAAATAAAACTTTGCTAAAAGACGTATTTCACTTGCCCAAAGAAAGTTCAGGAAAAAAATTTTAAGAAAATTTTATACTAGCAAAAAGCTTAGTACCAATACTAAATTTGAAAAATAAATTTCTTTTACTAGTTCCTTGATATGGGTATCATTGGAAAGAGGATGATAGCTAGATCAAAAAGTTGTACTATAGTAATCATCTCACTCTTATTGGTAAGAAGTTATTAGCCAACAAATTGCCGAAAACTGACTTGTGTACCGTGTCCCCCACCTTACTTTCTAGAATATTTGACCAAAAAATCTAAAAAAAATTGGAGTTATGCGGCAACTCATCGCAATAGCCCAAAATTATCCGAAAATCGTGTGTGATTTTTTATTTGTACTAAAATAAATTAATTACTGACTTTTTTTGAAAAAAATTTCACGCGAATTTATTGAGTGAGGTACCATCGGATAGGTCTTGCAAAATGAAATAGAGTTTTCATTTTGAACTTTTCATTTGGAAGTTAAGTTTTCGAGATATTAAGCTTCAAAGTCGAAAAAAAGGCGTCCCCCCCCCCTCGAATTTCCACACCCGTTGGTCTAAAAATCTGAAAAAAATCTAGGATGTAGATCTTGATGTAATCTTTGTGTTAAAATTAGTTTGAGCACTCTGGCTTTAATAGTTTTCGAGATATTGGCCAAAAACCAAAAAACAAAAACATTCGAATTTTGAAGATCCGAAAACGCCATTTTGTAGATCTCAGTGAAAGAACAAATAAGTATTACGTAAAAAAAATTACTTTCATACAATTTTTCGAGATATTAACGATTTAAATCGAATCAGTTATCGCAAAAAACGATGAACTGACGGCAGTCTCAGTGTCGCTTGTGGCATTTCATCCCCTAAATGCAGCAAAGCAATTTTCACACGGCTGGCGCTATCAGCAAATGGGAAAGGATTTTCTTTTGTTCAGTTTCGTTCGAAATGAAAGAATTTTAGTGATTGAACAGTGAATTGAGTTTAATTTGATTTGACTATTTTAGTTTATTGATTTCTTAGACTTATATTAAGTCTAGGCTACTAATCTGTTTGCGAACGAAACCCTCGGCGGGTGAGTAAAACTCACACTTGACCGGTTTTTTTTTTAATTTGTGCACTAGAAAATGTATGCCAAAATATATGTAATTAAAAAAAATTGTTATCAAAATTCTTGTCACGTGTTTATACAAAACAAAAAACATTTTGGTTCCGAAGAACATAGGGACTATATAAATCAATTTACAGTCTCCTCTTCCAGGACAACTTTCCAAAAGCAGATTGATGTCTGCAACTCTACCTTTTCAGCTCCCTTAAAGACAACAAAAACGCCTGTTTCGTTTAGAAGACATACATTTTTGTTTACCAACTAAAAATGCATAAACATGTAAATCTTAAAAAGAAAATGACACAATGTCCTGTTTCGACTAAGAAAGGACACTAAACATCCTTTCAGTTGAATTCCTTCCCCATCCTCTGTTGGGCTATTAATACACACGACAAACGTAGACGAGGTACGAGGAAGTGAACCAATTTTAATTGAGGGTAAATTGCTATTTATTGCTTTTTAGGAGATTTAATAAAAATATTATGGTTCATAAATTAACTACCAGCTATAAAAAAAAATATTTTTTTTTTAATTAAATTTCGCTCATCTCTCGTGTTTAAGGGGCGATAAATTGTAACGGTCCATCAGGCGAGGACATTAACTGCTCGAAGGGTAGTGACTTCGACAAAAAAAACAGCGACAATTTGTAGCGAAATTCGTTTATTTTGTGGATTTTTAAATTTTATTGAAGTTCTTTTGAGAAGGAGAAATTTAAGTGAAAATGTGGAGGGAGAAATTGCGTGTACGCCCATGAAAATGGAGAAGGTTGTGTTAGGGACTTTAGGTAAATTCAAATTCAAATTGGGGACATCCTCGTGATTTTGGGCGATGAAAGGTGTTGAAGAATCTTCCAATATAGTCCAAAAGTCAAGCTCTTCTCTCTAGTGATGCCACGAATTGTCTTCAAAACTTAATTTAAATTCAAAGACATACTCATAGCGAACTCTTCTTTGCAACCTTCTTTATTTTTTTGTCTGTGTAAAAATTTGGAGGGGTAATTTGTTTTTGGTGTAACCGTTTTCATGATGATTGTTGATCATTCAAGATCAATTCTGAGTTTTTTGGCTCAGATCTTCCGACTTTTTCCAACTTATTTCCGGTTCAGTGATGTCTAAAATATTATATCACGAGGATGTGTCTATTCTGCAGACGGTGTATGATGGTTAAAACTCTTTTATCAACAAATTCACGTCCCAGTAAAAGTCTTTGTTTTCTTTTTTCTGCATCACTTTCACCGATTCCGCTCTTAGTATAAATTTTGTACTCCGGACAACGCCCGACGCAAGTTGCCGCACACTCTTATACAGATTCCACTTCGGTCTCATCCTCTTCCTCTTAAAAGAAAAACTAACATCCCTGCACTTCCCAATCTCAGATTCCAAAACTTTCAACCAAAAATAAAACAAACTACTGAACCTTTTTCAGGATTTTCTTTTTCAAACTGTGGTCACACACTCACATGACAGGAGTTCCCTTTTCCAACTGAATTCTATAGAATTTATGAATCGTGTTATAAAAGTTTCTCCATGTGGTTGCCACGGTATCCTTTTAAAAACTCCTATTTATGTGGTGAATTCGCAAGAGTTGTGTTGTCTGGCAGAGGACGGGATCAAATGTTTTTCTCCCTGACACGTTTAAACTCACTGATCCTTTTTTCCCGTGTAGGTTCGTAAATTATGTGAAACCAGAAAAAAAGGATACGCAAAGCCGCATGGCTGATCCTCTGCCTCCGGCGATTGGTGATGAAATTCACCGCAAATGTTGTCGAACATGTCTGCGTTAGCCCGGAGCATTGTCACACCGCACAACACATACGAACACATGGTGTTTGTGCAGAATCCTTAGATCCTGTTATCCTCTTAATTGCCATACGATTGGCTTAGCTGTGGAAGCGGGCGAGGCAGATTTATGAGGACACGTTGCCGGAGATTTAATCGTCGAAGGACGACCGGGACAGGGCAGTTAATCTGTATCCTTGTAGTAAATAGTAGAATTCAAACATATAACAATGTATAGTTGCCGTGGCAGACATGGTGATAAAATTTCTGCACTTCACAGAGTTCGCGTGGGAGATGCAAGCAGACGTCCGGGGCAAGTTTCCAGCCATGCCGGGACCGCAGACAGTAAAGCACCGAAGAAAGGTTAAGTCGGTTTCAATTTCATGTGCGCCATGTGCAGACCGAACTACTGGCAGAGATTTATTTTCAACGCTGCTTCATCTCTGGGATTTTGAATTTTCTTCATCGCAATGAACGGTGGGAACGATAAATTTATCAAAGCCGCCAGGAAATTCACACACGAGTTCTCTGAATTCTCGGAATTATTTCCTAGCTCAAATCCATTTCACTCTGCAGAGGTTCGCACCTCGTCCTTCGTCATTCAACCAAAAATGTTGCCTTTCGGTTCTGGGCGCGTGTTAATTAACAGAAATGTCAGAGGCCCTTCAAATTCATTTTCACCCGATGTAACCACAAGAAACGTCGTTTCGTTTGATTTGTTGATTTTTTGACAACCAACCAGAAGAGTTCAGGACCTAAAGACCCACCCCATTAACGTATCCACATATCCTTTGGTTCATAACTCGACCCGTGCGACTAATGCTCATCCGATATGCGATACCGTTTATTAACTTTTCAATGTGTTCAATGAGCTGAGAACTTTCTCACAGTGAATTGGATCATTCCAAGGATATTTGGGAGACCATGCCGACACGGGGCGGTGGGAGGTAATTGGAAATTTATATTTTAGGGGATTTTGAAGAACGCAGCAGCTCCTGTTGTGGTATCCTCGTGTTTCTTTTCAAGCGGATATTTCTGGGAACTTTTTAAACATGGGTATAACTTTGTTTTGTCTTTTATTAAAGACTTTTGGACTTTTGGGAGAGTTTTGGAAACGTGTTAACATGAGAATTTATCTTTAATAGCGCAGCTTTAAACCTTAAAAAATGATGGTTTTGTAGCTCGTTAAGTCGACTGTAAGCGCGATGGCTGGGTAGCTGCTCAGTCGCTCCGCCAGTGGTTTTTGTCACAAGAGAACGATTTTGACTCAGCAATCACTGAATTAGAGCAGAAAAACAAACTAGAGAGCTTATTTAGGAAATTAAATCTTGAATGTTATGTTGCTTTCAAGAAAAAATGCTGGGGTTTTCCTTTCACTGAATAGGCCCACCAGTTCAGAGAAAACGTATTGCAGTTCTTCTTCTTGTTTTGCTATAACCGGTGATATCGGAAAGATATTCAGGCAAATCGCGGTGCAAGAAAGTCATCGTAACTTCCAACGAATTGTTTAGAGGAACTCAGAGGGATTCCAGCGCCCCTTATCTACCCGTAAGATCTTTAGAAGAATTGGCAAACGTTAGTTTTCAACACCATCCGCTAACATCATCGGTCATATTGAGAGATTTTTATGTAGATGACGTTTTAACTGGTGCAAATAATTTTGAGGAATTACAATTTTTACACAAGCTTGCAATGAATGAACTGCAGACACATATTGGCCAGCAAAATGTTGCACTACGCTCCTTGCAACTACCCAGCACCAGCTAAAACAAGATTCAAGACTCTGCGTAACCACTTCATCAATTCGTTGAGTGAAGCAGTTAGCCGCAAAGCAACTCTTCTCGTTAACTACGCATCCGTAACGTTCTGTCTTTACCAGAGGTAACAGGGTGTTTAAAATAAACGAACTCTATGGGTAGGTTATAGGACTCACAGGTCTATGTGATTGGCGACTGGCTTACACCATATAACGTAGCATAACATTGACGGGTACATGCTAAATTGGTGTCGAATTTGAAAAGCGACTGCACAACGTAAAATAAACATAACAATTAATAATCTTATTTGTATCCCAATATAGTAATAATAAAATTGAATTGAATTGAATTAATTTGATAGTAAGGAATTATGATTTCAAATTGCCTTCAAACTGTGTTATTTTACACAGTGATTTGGCATGAGTAACTGAATAACAGTTATCAAATCTGATAGGCACCGTAACATGACTGTTACATTGAACACATTGACAGCATTTCGAATGGGTAATGGCTTTTCACATAAATTTTCTCACCTTTATTTCTTTACGTCTTAAAAAAGAACATTTCGTGTGCCATTACCACGTCATCAACTCAAATAATTTTTATAACATCGTAGGACATTACATACATAGACATACAGTGCCCCGCAAAAGTATTCGTAATTTGATTATTTTGTCTTAAAAATGGAATAAACTGATTAATTTTGGGTGCACTAAGCCTTCTCGGTCAAGAGTCTGTACGGCTGAGATCAGACCGGTGGCCATCACCCACGCTACAAAGTTAGACGTGGCACACCTTAATTCTGATCTTGAATAATTCACAGTATGGTGACAAATCTGATGAGTTCACCGTGTTACTCTGACAGCAGTCGAAAGATATCTTACGATCCAAGCAGAATCTCAATGAAAGGCCTGTGTTACAGAACTCTATGACCCACCCAGACTAAGCCCCGAACACCAATTCTCAGGCTATTTGAGGCAAAGTCCTTCACCCACCCATACACGCCATAAGAACTGGCCCCACCAGACCTCCACAAATCCAAATCAAAACAAAAGAAGAGTCTCTGAGCACTGCCAAAAATAGATAATCTGCCAATGTTTCCGGCGAAGTAGTGAAAATAAAGCGCACACTTCACCAAGCAAACAAAAAGAAAAATCCACGAAACTACGCTTCGTCTGTGCAAACATTGACTCAAAGAACTTTTTTTTTCTTTGCTTTTGGTATTCAATGGCACCACACCAGCTTCTTACGACATTACACGCTAATTATACTCACAAAGAGGCTACTTTCGGTCCGGATCCCGTCGAGAAGATTCGCATAGAATCGCATGATGGCACATGAATTGCCGGTTCCTGTGAATGGATACTAAATTGAGTCTCAGAAGGGACATAGATTGCTTTCACAACAGCGTCAGTGACATATGAGTTGTTGATTTTTCTTTGAAGGACTCCCACTCGCCTGTCAGTCCACCCATCTCCAGTTGACAGCCACCACCCGTTCACAAATCACTTTTTATCAAAAGTTCACAATCTGCTCTGCAACCACTAGGCCGGATCCTATTCATAATCCAAATTTATGACCTACGCCAACTGTCACGTGCAGCTCGAGGTTTTGAGGCATTAAATGCCGTAGCCGGCACAATTCATTCATCAGTGCACTTCGCTTACATCGTAATACGAGCTCTCCAACCGGCCGGCCAACCGCATGCGCGAGAAAAGTCTCCAATGTTTTCAAACAAAGATACGTTCCACAAGAGGCTGCTTGCCGCCCTCTTGTTGAATGAGCCTCATCGCACAACAAGCACATGCCGAAGCTCCTCCACTCAGATACACTATCTGTCAGTACGTCGCGTTTCCTTCACTCGATAGGTTCGAAAACGTGTGCAACACAGTCAGACATCGCTCCCCCACTCGCCATCGCACCTGAGAATATTTATCTCTTATCTGTCGGATTCTTTTCTTTTAATTTTTTTTTTTTGCATCTCAATCCATCTTCGTTAATAAGCTCTGATCATGCAATTAAAAATAATTCCCATGACGATGGTTTATTTAGACGACTAAAGTAAAAATTCAACAAAAAATCCAAGGCAACGCTAACGGTCGTGTAGTCGGAGTTCTGTTTATTTTATCTGCGCGAGGTGTTGTTTGATGAAAAATATATGCTCGTACTCGGTTCCGTGAGATGTATCCCCCCCATACGGTAGAGAATTGCATCTGAAGGCTTCGACCCGACAACAACAACCACTACGACGACGGTGACGACGACAGCTGCCGCAAGGGGTGTGCTCGCAAATGAGTTTTTAAATGGAAATTTGTTGAGTGAAGTGCATTTGCAAGTGTTTTTAACTCGTCGGTGCATCGGTGATTATTGTTTTTAACAAATTTAAGAAAAATAGAAGAAAGTGTGTGTGCGAAGTTTCTGAATGAGATCTCAGCCGGAGTTCCACTAATGAGTGCGAGCTGAGTAAACATATTTTTCGAAAGTGTGGTGAATAAAAACTGCGAAAGACAAACACTGCGGATTACTGCTGGAAACTATGGATTACAAATCGATGTTCCAATGGATTTGAGCACTGTAAGGATCGCTTTTGTTTATTTTCGTTTTTAAGTGTGAGATTTCTTTCGTGTGCGCGTTTTGCAATTGAAGTGAATTTCACGGTCAATTGGAGGTGGAAGTGTTTAGAGGACTGTTTCATCCTTAGTTATGCAGGTTCATATAAGCCTGCAGCATTTTTATTGGTCCCAATTTTTTTCAGATCTTGGGGAGAGATTTAAATTTTGGTGGAACTAAAAGTTTTTTTTTTAAGTTTTTTAAAAAATTTTAAAACTTTAGAACTTCGTATTTTTTTAAGAGACGCTTTTAGAGGCACTTAAGTATTATTTTCCATACTTTTAGTGTGTCGTGAATTCAAGTTATTGGCTAAGACTTTTAGTGTTTTTTTGAATACGGTGAAAGACTGGAAGAATGGTTATGACTCGGTTGGAGTAATTGGAACCAGAGGCTGATGTGCAGAAGTGAAGTGAAGTTTAGGAAGAAGGAAAGATATGTGAAATCGTTAAAGAGAATAACTTATTTTCTTTTTTATGGGTCAACACTCGTTAGACGTGATTGAATTTAACTTTATTTCCTACTTAATTTTCGCTAATTTTGTGCAGTTTTCATTCGAGTACTAGCGGATTCCAATCTCCAAATTATCTTAGGCAACGCCTGAATCTGACACTAGATTTTAGTAAAAAGAAATGTTGAGAAAATTGAAATGAGCTTATTTTTTTTAAGAAGTGCCAGTGAGATTGAAATATTTTATGCGAAATCCAGTTCCTGCTCAATTTAACTCAGTGAACTCATTGACTCCTTTTTAGGAACTTGCGGTGACTTTGATTCTATATTCAATGCTTTTAAAGTGCCTAAGAAAACACTTAAATTTTAAATTAAAACCTCATGGGAATCATTACGTTCAATTATTATTATAAATTATTAATGACACATTAAGTGTCTTTTCCGGTTGTGACTACGATGAATGTTCAAGAGGAGGAGGAGCAGGAGGACTTCGAAAGGATGAAAATTTATTTAATGGCCAACAAACTCAAAGTTTATGTTTCTAAATCAAAATGTATGGCAATAAAACATCAAGTGCAATTGAATTTGAAAATAGATAACGAACGCAATGAGCAGGTGCATCAAATAAAATATCTGGGAGTCTTAGTGGATGCAAAACTATCATTTGTAGCGCACTTAGAATTTATTATCAAAAAAATATCGAAGAAAATAGGCTTCTTTAGTAGGATCGGGAAAAAAATGTCTTTAGCTTGTGCAATAAATGTATTTAATGTAATGATGAAACCCCATTTTGAATACTGTTCTTCTGTACTGCACTTATGTAGTGATACCGCGCTGTTGAGATTACAAATATTAAAAAATAAAGTCATGCGAATAATTATTAAATGTAACTACTCATACACCTATGAGATTTATGTGAGAAATGCTTTTATGGTTAAATATTAAACAAAGAATTCTCGTAAAAATCCTGTTTTATTTTTAAATTAAAATATACAATGTTGCCAAATTATTTACTAAAGTATCCATGACATCTAGGAGATTCACAAAATTATTTATTGCGGAACTGTTGTGATTTCAGACTTCCACATTATGTGAGCAGTGCTACATAGAACCGCTTATTTTATAAGGAATGTCAACAATTTATTTCTCTTCCAAGCCATATAAAATATGAATCGAACTACCTATTGTTCGAAAGAATTGTTAATATTTATGTCAATTCCCACATGCCTGTTGAAATGTTTTGTATAAGAAGAAATTATATTTATATGTGTCCTAGGTTACGTTAAATTGTAATATTATGTTAAACATGAATTTAAATATCAGAGGTTTAGTAAATAAATAAATTAAACTTTAAACTTTAAGAAAGTAGAAGCGGCTTCTTCAAGTTAACTTATCATACAAATATAAACCAAGTTATCATACGCAGTATCAACGTTGTTTAGATGTTTAAGTGGATAAACGATTTTTCTGACTTATGTAGTATGTGTGTATGTTATGTGTGTATGTTATGTGTACTCTAACAAAATACGTCATTCGCTTCGAGGTATTCGTCTTTTATTAAATAAAAAACTCTAACATTCTGCATGCCTTTCTGACCTAAAGACCAGAGCTCCAAGTCCGGGATAAGACCATGATAGTGTCTCTCAAACAGAAGGTGAAATCTAGCGCACATACATATGAACCACGGACTCAACTTTGAAAGAAACACTTTCCTATGGTCCATTGCATACTTACACAATAGAGCTAATGTTTAAAAAAAAATAGGAATTGTTTCCAAAATGTTTATGTGACTTGATTTGCTGCAGCTGACCAGTGCAGTTTTTTTTTTAAATCCAAAGGAATTAACGTTCTGTCCTATCACTGTGTGGCGAGGGAACAAAAAATATAATATTCTTCTTATCAAATCAACCTTTATTAATTTTTGTCTCAGCTAGAGCCTAAATTTAAGATGTGAAATCTAATTTCAAATTATAAATCACCGGATATTTATCCCTTTATTTCAAAAACTTAATTAGATTTTTATTTTTCTTTCAACTTATGTTAAGCTCGGTTAAGCTAGAGATCGCCAAAAAGTTGTTTTTTTATGTTTCGTAAATTCTGCTGATTAGCTGAATATCAATAAAGGAAATTAGTCAAAAATGTTCGGTTTGATGTTATTTCCTAAGTCACCATCCGTGTTAATATATTTCAAATCCTCGGTCAAAACTTTTAACTGCAAATTATGCTCTATAAACTTTTGCTTTTAGTTTTTAAAATTTTTTTTAATCTCTTCTATGTAACTAAAGTCCGATAATTGATGTCACATAACTCTTTGCTTAAATGATTGGATCTAATGGAAAACCAACTCGGTCTTCTTCAACTCGGTCTTAACGGCATCGTTTTTTTACCTCTTTCTTTTTTGCTTAATCGGAAGATAGTATCCACTTCTTTAAGTATATGTATATTATTTTGCCTTTTTATACCATTAATACCTTTTTTGCATATTCTTACCGTTGTTGCTTTTTAACAATAATAATATTTTTGCAACACTTGTGGGAAAAAAACCAAATGCCTGTTTTTCTCGTTGGCTTTCAAT
This sequence comes from Syritta pipiens, assembly GCA_905187475.1. NCBI lineage: Eukaryota > Metazoa > Arthropoda > Insecta > Diptera > Syrphidae > Syritta > Syritta pipiens. Next base: position 29,889,362 of record LR994572.1, on the reverse strand, counting down.
ACCCATATTTTTAAAGAACAACAATGCGATGTTTGCAATAAAATCAACTTGTATGGCATACGAAAGTTTGAGATTTTCTTCAATTGCACTCCAAAAGATGAATTTTAGTTTTTTGTTTCTGCAGCAGATGATTGCAAAAAAATTCATGACTTTTTTAATTATAGTCATTTCCAAAATGTTCTCAATACTTTGATTTCAATTTTCCCTTTTTTCTCTTGGGTTAATAGTTTCAGTGCAGTCAGTTAAAACTTTCCCAACTTTTCTTAAACCTCTATCAACTTTTAACTCTTTCACGTGATTTTATTTAAAAAGTTTCAGTAGACAATTTCATGAACATTACCATTTTTAGCCAACTGCGCTAAAAAAAAGTTCAAAGGAGACGATTTTGTGACGAGTGAGTTCGCTTCACTGAGCTGATTCCAATAATCTGAAAACTTTATTTCCAGATTCACGTTGCCAAGAAGAAAGTCATAAATTTGTAAACGGTTAGGAAAAAAAGAAACTTTGTTTCAATTTGTTTCGTTTAAATTTTTCTCTTTTTTTGAATGATTATCTCTTTCTTTCTTTTAATTGTCTCACAAATAATGACTGGCAAAATCTGCTTAAGCCTCAGAAGCATCATCCCACCCTCCAAAAATTCAAACAGCCACAGATAAAGCAGAGACGTGATAAGCAGCATCGTAAATTCATGAAATGCTATCCGCCCATTTCCAGATAATAAAACTTGCATTTGTTTTCTTTCCACGACTTTTATTCACTCCTTTGAAATGTTTTCTGGTTCCGCGTTTGTTTGCGGCAGATGCTCCTCTGTGCTTCATTAAAAGTTCAAAATTGTTTTGACAGCTGTCATTTAGACAAACATCAGAAGATCTACTACATAAATTCGCACTCAGCTAAGACAACAAGGCAGTTGTCATCATCTGGTTGAATTGGCGTGTTCATTGGTATCAACATGACGACTTCCAAACGCATCTTATCTCCTTTACAGAAATCAACGTAGAAAAAAAACTTTAAGTTAATGCCAATCTGGAAGTTGATGCCACCGGGCTCCACCGTAAGTCGGTAGTGACCCACAACTGCTCAGCGGCCACTCGAAAGCAACGAAGTGTTGTTGCTTACACTGGAAATACTCAAGTTTTCTGTTTGAAAAGCCCCGAAGATTATTTTCTAAAGTTTTATTGCCATTTTCTCGTCTCTTTGTGCTGTTTCTTCGGGACACAATTAAAATCTTGTTTTATACTTTTTTGCAAAACCCTTTTGCAATTTGTGTTTTGTTTTTGGTTCATAATTCTTCTCTGTCGTTCTGCGTTTTCCTGGGGCTTGATTGTGCTTAAAAGCGGAACGAGACATTGCCTTTTGTTTTTTGCTGTTCTAATGGGCTCCTAATTATCCGAAATATTTCTTTGATTGTTTACTGACATCAAAGTCAGGTGAAGGGACTTAACGCTTTCGCGACTCTCACGACTTAAGTCAAAAATATCGAATAAAGTCAGCATCTGATGTTTGGATTATTCCTTGTGCATACAAGTCGAATGATATCAAATGAAGACTTCTTTTGAAGCTGCCCCGATACAAGTTTTGTGTGACAGAAGTCAAGTCTTCCTTTTGTTTGCAATACCTTTGTCTGTCTCTTATCTTGACTATATATACAAAGCAGTGCAATCATGCACTCGTATTTCATTTATTTACTACCTTTCGTCATATGATTGTGGTTCTTATCTAACGATAGGTCTTTCAGGTTTAAATTTAGACATTCAGCTGTTATCTTAATCGCTGACATTTTAAGTAGCCGACTTATTTTTGAGAGGTTTCGCTAATTCATCTAAGAGTTTAAAAGCTACATTAGTTAAGTTTATTTGTTTCGAAAATTTATTATTTAAAAATCAGGGGCGTGTCGCAATTTCAATCCGAAGGGGAAACGGAGCTATCAGTCGGGTGAGTCAAGAAAACTTCTAGTCCTCAATTTTCAATTGTGGCTGTATTATTCAATAGTAAAGGAAGAAGGTGCTTATATCAAAATAATAAAAAATAAACGCCTGCAACCCAAGTAGACGAACTACTCAACCATAACACCACTCCCCCTGCATCGTCTTCTAACACTAAAAGCATTTTCTTGCACCCTTTTTTCTTCACCCCTTTTTTCCCAACTATCATAAGAACTCGAACAACAAAAAACTCAAGTCCAAAAAAGCCCAAGTCATGATAGAACCTCTTCAACTAACGACCGCTCACGAGCACTCTTATTGAAAAGTCATTAACTAAATTATTTTCTATCGCATAAGTGTCAATCTGTGATAAATTACCGCAGCTAATTTATCCAAAGTGTTCTTAGCGCTGATTAATTACCATGAAGCTCCTTTAAAAGTGTTAACCTCAATTCACGCTTCATTCCCACACGCATTCGACCGGCCGAAAGAATGTCAAGTTAACGAAAAGAATGTGTCCTCGATAGACAGTCAATCAATTTTATTTGTGGTAGTCGAGTCCTTTCATCATCCTAAGTGGGGTGGAAAAGAATCGGTATAAAAGGAAAGCTTCAAATTCTTGCTGTCACCACAATCACTTGGAGCTGTCAAAAGCACGAGCTTTACGTCAAACCTGACAGTTCCACAATTGACGGGCATTCACCTTTTACATTTTCAGCGGAAATTCGCGCACATTGGCTTCGCTACAAATGATGAAGAAGCAGGCACGTGTTGAATTGCCTCCCTCTGCCTATTTTGAGAGAAAAAAAAAAGGAAGCAAACACATTTGGAAGGCGCCTCCTAGACGACGACCGCAAGTAATTGAATTGAACGTGTGTCGTAGGTTTCTTCTTATCACAGTGAACTTGTCTCGTGGTGTTATTGTTTGCAATCAATTAAAGATATCATCACCTAGAAACGTAAACAGTTAACGTTTCTTTGAGGACTCACTTAGGGCGGGAGCCACTTCCAGCTTAAATCGATGGAGTGGTTGATAAAGAGCGCCCACTCGTCACACCGAATCCACGAGACTCTTATGTTCAATAAACGAAAACCTCGACGTTACGTTACCTCAAAATGATTTCTGTTGGGTCGTATCTACTGACAGGTGGATTTGTTTTGTGGATTTGCCAAAAATTTATTCGCCAGCTGTTGCAATGATTTAACTCACCTTATGTCGGTGCGAAACGAACTGTATCTCGGAGATATTTATTGGGAGAAATGCTGACAGATAACTGTATTTATTTCATCTGGTGGTTAGTCACGGGTGGATTTTTATGGAAGCTTTAAGGCTTTGGAGGAATGGGTGATTTAAATATTTCTGTTCTGTTGTCTTCTAAATAACTGATATGGGCTTTAAGGTCTATAACAAGAGAGGTTCAGAGTAGGTAGGTACTTACAAAATCCGGCCCGAATTATGGCCATGTCTGCATTTAGAGGATCAGAATTCAACTTTCCCTTATAACTGATATCGATAATCCGTGCTGATATCGCGGAAGGTTTCACTTAATTTCACAAGTTCCAATAAGAGGTTGTTCCTTTCGAACAATAACAATCAAAAGGGAAAAGGCGATGAACAATTTTTTTAAGATCGATTTTTTAATTTCCAATTTTATGCATCGTGGAAATTTCTAGAAATAATAATCGTTCTGCTCTCTCGCTTTTAGAAAAAAAATCCCATCAAAATAAAACCTTGGCGAATCGTTGAACGCCTGTTTTTTTTTTTTTGCAAAGTCTCACTTGATAAGCGTACACCTAAAAAAAAATGGATACCATCGCATATATAACTAACACATTTTTATCTTGGTCTTCTCTAACCTAAATCAACGATGTCCCGAAGTACTTAATACAATCTTTTTATATTTAATACACTTTTTATATTTAATACATCTCAGCTGCAAGTCTGTAAAAAGTTACAATTTAACTTCTTGTCAAACCTTTTGTTGAACTAGCGGCGTTTAAAGTGTGTTATCCAATACCTACTTATGACTTGTGTGACGCTTTGCCAATGTTTTTTCCATAGTTTTGGTGAAATTATATTTAAAAACTCCACGCAAAAGATTTGCACAGCACTGTATTATCGACCGCTGATGTTCCCTGCCGCCATTTCGTACTTGAATTGAATTCAGACTTCAATTCAATTCGTTCACCACCTCTGTAAAAATCAGGCACGTGCAATCTCTCTGGACGTTCAATGGTCCAAAAATAACCAACCTCAAGTCCATGGAACCCAAAACATTGAAAACAAAACAAACTCCACTCCGTCACCGCTGCTGATTCTAATCAACGCTAAGCTTACCTACTGCGTCTCCTTAATCCCCTTTCCCAGGAACGCCAAAGCATATCTAGGCCACATCCAAGAAAAACGAAAGAAAAAAAGATACAAACTCATCCATTCAGCTATTTAATCACAAACAAAACAAAAATACCACCGAATTCATCTGAAAGAAGATATAAAGGAGACGCATTACTGCGTTGCGGTTATAAACCGAGATTTCCACGAAAATCTTCACCGCTGCCAGCCCGTTGGACCACGACAATTAGGCAGACGAAGTTTATTTGAACTTCTACCACGTTGGGATGGTGCGTTGTTTAGTTGGGAGCGCGTATCTCTGCAGTACAATAAACTTTTTAATGACACTGACAACAATCCACGCGAGTGGTGCCGGGGGTGGGTGTGTGTGGGAGCAAGTGGTACTATTTGCAAAGCATATCGCAGGTGCTCCGCACCTGAAGGCATTAACAGAAGTTTAAGGCAGAGATGGAGGCAGGGAAGCAATTAGAATCATTGAGGCAAGATGCTTTGTTGGTCTAATAAAACGATTAAGGCTGCGAGATAGCTTGCGAAAGGCTTGTGGAGATTTTCAGGAAATTGAGGGCTGTTTTGGTGGTACACTTGAACTGAGCGGGGTCATAAAGTTCGAGGTGAGTGACGTCGGTGGGTGGCGTGCAGTTGTAAAGCTTCGTAATCATGTCGTACTGAGAGACTCTGAAATTTATGTTGGAAGATGATGCTTATTGTTTGGCATTCAATTTTATCCACTTAAGAAAATGAAAAGTTTAACAACCTTCTGCTAGAGAATTCTACAAACATAATTTCTATTAAGCTGTAAATCTTCCTTTGTGTTTTGGCATCATTTTATATATCGTTCAATATTCAGACATTATAGATTTTACTTGGACAATGTTATTTTAGACCAGTATCAAGTTCATTTATGCCCACGCAATTAGTTTAACTAATAAGATGAATGAAGTTGCATATGGCTTCGCTGTTGCACCCGGTGGAGTTGAGTCGATGGCAGAGGACACCGTCTCTCTAACTAACTATTCTTTAATCAGCACAGCAACGTAAAAGTTGTACTAATGATGGCCATAGTAGTGCAAAACTTTGAAACTATTTTTTATTCCTTTTATAAAACCATCGTAGTCTGGCAAGGTCAATGGATACATTCCAAAACTAACAAACTTTGTTGCAGTTAGTTTGCATGAAAAAAATTCAGGGAAAAGCATAATTCAACAACATTTTAAATTCTTTTCTATTTATAAAAGTTAGTTCTGAAAAAGCGTGTTTATGGAAAACTTTATAAATACTTTTTATATTTTAAAAGTGACGGATTACGTGAAACTGTGTACGTATAATGTACCTATGTGCACACATGGCGATCACTAGTTTTTGTTCTAGACGGTTTTGAATACAAGTTTATGAACTTTCACTGGCTGCACTCTGATCAGCAACTTTAAACTTAACAAAAGTTGAATTGAAAGAGTTCTTAAAATAAAAATGTACATCCTTATAGAACGTATACCGTAATATAATGCCTAATTCTCAGAAATGTTTCTCAGAAATGTTTCTCAGAAATGTTTCTCTGTGTTTTTTTTTTTTTTACTACAACAACATGACTAAACGTAGCTACCAATGAGGTATGGCCTGTTGAAGAAATTAGAAATTAAAAAAAATAAGAAAAAAGGAAAGTGATATTAGCCGTGTTTTATTATGCACGGATCTAGATCATGGAAGCATTTTTATTTTGTGTTCTGACAGTAGTTTGACAATTAACTCCTGTCGATGCTGTCATATTTGCGGGCAGTGTTTCCATGCCAACATAATTGTTCTTTTCTTCAGAGCAAGTTTTTGCACATCTTTTATGATGATGATTACAATTTTCACCGGCAAACGCAAAACAATTCTTAGAAATTAAAATTGTAAATGGTTTCCAGGCAAATCAGCTTCCATGAACCTAGCAGGGAATAGCGGAATCAATTTTCGGATCACGATAAATGATCCCGATAGCTATCTGGATCATGTGTTGTTGTTGCAATGCGTGCAAACCAATGATCTATCTATAGATCATGAGTGCATAATAAAACACGGCTATTGTCTCTAATGAACATAGCGCTAAGTATTAAGTAAGTAATTAAGTAAATTAATTCAAGAGCTAAAATTTCTGAGAAAAAAGAATAAACTTTATAAGTCATAAGAAAAAGCAGCTAGTATAATTTTTTATAATATAAGATAAATAATTTATTGTTAACACTTTTTTCCTAACTCCTCATTGAACTTGATAAAAATAAATAAAATTAATAAAATGAACTTCGTTTACAACCTCTTAAAATTGAGCAACAGACATTCCCTTCTTAATTTCCATATCAAAACCTTCAAAAACTAAATAGAATGTATGAACTAGGCAATGATTTCTTTTCCGTTCATAAACAGTTTCAGGAAAAAAAATTTGAAGCCTAGTTACGATACACACATGATACATTTTTATTTCCATCAATCGCATTTTAGGGAAACAAATCAAAAACCATTTAAAACCACTCATGATTAAAAAATTATTAATTTGTTTTTTTTTAATCATGCGTATCTTTAAGCTGAATAAAGTCGTGGAGGCATTTTAACAGACAGACCGACAATTTGTGGAAAAGTGTCACCTTTTTGTTGTACTTTGACTGATTCTCGAGTCGATATAAAATTCATAGAAATTTCGAACCATAGCAATTTATTTTGTCCTCAATAGAACCCCTCACTTGTAGGTACTGCGTTTAAATTTTTTATTATTTGCAAAAAACTTCACGGTGTACTCGGTAAAAGTTTGCCGCCCAACTGCATTTAATAAATATTTAATTCTTATCGATAGTCCAGACAATTGGCGCTGGAAATTTACCAGCAAAGAAAGGTTTTTTCATGGAGGCTATTTTAAGCTTGTTTTTCCATAAATACAAAGTGCTCTTCATGGTGCTTATTTTTGTGACAAAGTGTATGACAAAAATTAACTTAGAGAGACAGCCGTTTAACATTGCAGAAGCAGATTAAAGATGGATTCGGTTTCGAAGTCCCTTTAAATAAAATAGTTGAATGAGACTCAGGACTTTGTCAACAAAATACCGCAGCCAGAAACATAAAAAACAAAAAGAAAACCATTGAAACACAAAATGGTAACACGCCAACGGGAAGATTATGCCACTAAATATTTGCATTAACTCGATTGGGTTTCTAAAGGTATCTTATTGAAAATACATGTACAAATAAATTTTGTTAATTTTAAATTTGAAATGATTCCACTATCGTTCAGTAGGCTCAGAAGGCAAGATTTCAAACACCTGGTAGGCAATCTCTAAACCTTGAATACAAGCATAGCCTACTCAATTGGGCGATGAACAAGGAATATTCCTTAATTAACACACATAGTCACAATATTATTGACATACTTTCCCTTGTTCTTATTTATTTATTTATTACTAGCAACATATTAAAATATATTATTAATAACAACATTTCAAGAGCACTAGCAACAAGGCTCTTTTCCTTGTTCTATTGTTCCGTTATCTTAAAAATAGTCTTCATTTTACTCACAGCGAAACGAAACTTTTCAAAGAATTTCGTTCACCAAAAATACACTTTCGCTACATTAACCCAAGTGGCGTGGATGATAAGTTCTTCCTTCATGCTTTGCCTTTCACGGCTTTTGGCACATTCCCAAAGAACCTGCAAGAGGCAAGATAAACTTCTTATGTTGAGCCGGGTTCTCCGACCTTTCCCTGAGGTAACACCTGCGTCTTAAATCCCCACAACCCTTTTTGAGCAAACACGACGTGAAAACTAATTTTCAGCCAGAAATGCATACCCATACCTCACGTGCCTGATTTCTACATCCGTCGGCCCATACTACCCGACCCTCATCATCCCCTGAAATATTTTATACCGAAAGTAACCCCTGCCAACAGTTCATTTCGCCTGCTCAACACTATTTCAACGGCTTGCCAATTGTCGCATTTACCCGTCTCACCCAAACCACAACCGGCCAATGACTCTACGAAGTTCGAGCCAGCTCTCTGAAACAAAAATAAACTCCCTCTAAAGAAAATCGATAGTGGCGAACCAGTTCCCACCATAAATTGATTCAGACTTTGCAATCCATGGAATTGGGCAATAAATTCGTTAATGAGCAGCCATAAATTCGCCCTCCGTCCATTGGCAGCCGGTGAGACGAAGAAGGTCGAATCTCCACAGTCGCAACAAGAATTCATGTTCCTTCGGATGGAAGTGGACATTTAACAACCGATTACGGGAATAGCTTCTCGGATTGACTTAGGAAAATTTGTGCGCGTTGTGAACTCCAGGAGTGGTATGAGTTGTGGAAAACCTATAAAATTAACTTGATGAAGAGGCCTGTTCTATTTCTGGTCGAGAGTTGGCCATCAATCATTTTACAGACCCTGCGAAGTTGTGGCGGTGCTTCAATCAACCATTAACAAAGTTTTGTTGCATAAACGAGATTGAATAGTTATCTCAAGGGTAATTGTGTGCATCGTGTTTTCGAAAGTATATTTTTAGCTGGCACTTTAGAGGTGAAGGAGCAGTTATTGAATTAGCGAGGGAACTGTGCTCGTGAGCTATGAAAGTTTTTTAATTGAATCGGCGAGCAAAAGGAAGGAAAGTTAATAAATGAAAGTCCACTTCTGGCTTTTCAGGCAGCCGTCATCGTTAAGTTTTATGGTTTTATTTGAGTAAGGTTTATTTATAGGGTTGGTCAGAGGACTAAGAAAGTGGAGGCAATCAAAAAAGGATGAGCTGCTGGAGTTCTTGTAGCATGTTTTGAATGTAATTTGTAAACTTTATAGGTTTTTTTTTTTTACGAGAATAAAAAAGAAATGTTCGATAGGTTACATTTATTTCCAGGTTTGCAGGAGTTAGGCATAATATAAAACGAAATCTAGGGAAAAACCTCATAACAAAGGATTCAATTAAACATTTCTACATTTAAAAAAAAATAAGAAACACACTTCTGCTGTAAACGGTAGGGTCTAGGTCCAAAATCGTTTAATTTCTTATAGGCCAATTATTAATAAATTAATAATTTTTTTTGTTTTTATTCTTAAATTAATTGGAAGGAGATTTCTTTGGAAAAGCTGTTCCAAAAGGTTTTGCGTTGTTATGAAAATTTATACAGTTTTTTCTTGGATGACGGCTGTATATCGATCCTTATTCTTATGCGTGGATGTTCCAAACGGAAAAAAATGAGGTAATCAAAATTATTTAGTTGTCGCTGTCAATAATAATTCGGGACACCAAGGAATTGAGGGTAATGAAATAGCCGATGCGTTAACAATGGTTGGAGTGTCTAATCCTTCGGAGTTCGCTTTCACCGCGACTCCAAATAAACACTTTTTCAGTCATTTCGATGCCAAACTGAAGAAGAAGCTGATGCTCAGCTGATCTGACTTCCTTTCAGGTAACCAAGATCTTTTGGCCGGAATATAGCCGGGGCAGCACGGAACCATTTTTAAAGCTACCCAGGGCGAATTGCAGCCTACTCTTACGTGTTTACACGGGTCACTGGGATATCATGCCCTTAAGCTTGGTCTGAAATTATCGGATACCTGCAGAAGTTGTTGGGACTCATCGGCTAGTGAAATACTGGAGCATTTGCTCTGCACTTGGCTCTGGCTAAGACCAGATACGAAAAGTTGGCAAGCTACTTCATTACGTCGTTGAACGAAGCAGTATGCCCTAAATTAACTCAATTGGTAAGTTCGCATTTGCATCCAAATCCTTCTGTCTCAATCAAGGGTGACAGGATGTTGCGAAAAATTGTCAACTCTGTGACGAGGGTTACACTACGGACCAACACTGGTCAACGTGATTGGCGTTTCGCCACCAGCCCCTTTACTACACTACTGTCAATAATACAACTTTTTTTTTTTGTTTTAACAAATCGTGGTTTTTGTCGAGGAAGATTTTGTAAGTTCGAAACTTTTACGAAACGAAAAAATTAAAATAGTGTAACACTCGTTATTTTAAAAATAAAACGCTCACACAAATTCAATTTTCACAATTTATTAACCAACGCCTGGCCACTTTGAAGAATCACAATCGAATGAATCACACATACTTGAAATTACTCTTAACTTTCAACCCGGTAGTCCCTTACAATATTACGTCTAATTCTTGGAAGAATGTTTGCATTTGAAGCCTACTGAGTGTTTGAATTCAGTTCCTGCTACAATAGTTATTGAAACTTTTTAACTGTGCTCAATCTTTTGACCGATGCTGTAAAAACAGAACATCGAAAGCAGACAAAACAGTTTTTATCTGCTTTTGAAGTTTTAGGATGATTTGGTCTTTTTATTTATTTCACACAACATCCTGCGACAATTTTTCAGCTCTTTTTTTTTTTGTTGTACAGACTTGCTGCTGGAACTTTGACTACAAAAATAGCAGCCCGTGAGCGCAATCACTTTTCCAGTTCACAGAAATCCTAACGAAATATTCTCTGAATACCCAAAGACACTTAAAGTCCTGCACTTCAATCTATATGAGACCATACTTTTGCGATCTGCAATATTTATCCTGTCGTTGTTTTATTTTTCAAAATCTACCACAGGTGACCACGCCAAAGGGTAAACTCTCATTCCTCAGTCGAACTACAGACATTCATTTCGCTGTTCGTTTGTGAATCAAAAAGTGTGTTTCATACATTTTTTTCATTCTTTTTTAGGTCAGTGACCTGTGAATGCTTCCTAATTATTTCCCAGGCAGCCTCAAGCTATTTACACGCTTTTGAACGCCATAATTGCATTCGTACTCAAACCATCAAGCAAAAAAGTATAACATACTCTCTATTATGAAGCAGAGTAATACGATTTGAGGATATTTAAGAGCTGCCCCAATAGGATTCAATGTTACTGCATACGTATAACTAAAATTCGTTTATTTAACCGGCATTAATATTTAAATTATGGTAAAATTATACTTGAAACTTAGTTTTCAAGTGCTGTCTTCTGCTTGGTCATGAAGAAAAGGAAAAGTGGGTGGTTCGAAATAGTGCTGATTCTGTTTTTTTTTTTGTGCTTTTCGTTAATTACGAGCTACTATCACCAACAAGGAGATTGTTGTATCTCAAACAGAGGAAATCGAGCTTCATGCATCCGGTATTTTCAACTAATGATAATCATTATTTGAGGGGACAATTTTCGTTTTCTTTTTGCTTTTATCATAGATACTCTCAAATTTCTCTAAGAGAAACTCTTTTATACTTGTTATAAAGGCAGCTTCCAATGAAGTTGCTATAAGCTTATTCACACTTGAGTTGACCAAAAATAACAAAAATAGGATAGCTTTTTTCTCGTTTTTTAATGGACCCGGATGTTAAAGTTTATCTCATTAAGGTTGTAAAAAATTTGTATTTCATTTTTTAGGTTGCATTCACGGCTTTGACTTGAAAATCGGCAATCAACATTATCTTTACAATAAAAGGGTTGTAGTCATTTTCACAATCATTTTAACGCAATCCTTGAAAACTAACTTTATGTATATTTTTGTAATCTTCCCAATTCAAATGACCAGGAATGACTAAATAGACTAGAGATATTAAGGACTGTAAGGAAAAAATTGGCTACAAACTTTTTGGTGTAAATGAATAAAAGGTGTCCCTCTTGCGAGTGAGTTTTCAAAATCGATTGCAATCACTGCTTGCTAAATTGATTTTTCATGCACCAGTTTTTTAAGCAAAATATTCGAAAAGGTTTTTTTAAAACTAGAAATTTTACAAAAATTCTAGTTAAGAAAATTAAGACCTCATGTAGGTCTTGCGTTAGTAGATAGAATTTAAAGTTTTCTACTCTGCAAGGACTACTAGTCAAAAGACGAAAAAGCAGTCAATTGACTTCAAGTCAACAAATTAAGTGACTGCTTTCATTGACAAAGAACTTGCAGTCAATTGACTTGTTTGGTGGCTTATGACTGTAGTTTTGAAATCAAAAGACTAAGCCATATTCAAAGGATTTAGGCAATTGACTGAGACTGACTCTGAAGTCAAATGACTGCAGTCGTCACAGCTCTACTAGTCACAATCCAGTCATGCAACATCCGAACTAAAATAAATCCCTTTTCCTCATAATTCACACATAAAAAGTACCATAGCGGATTTATTTAATTTAACTCCTTTTTTTCCTGAAAAACCTTCACTCGGCCATAAAACTCTGTTAACTGTGCAATACGCAAGGAAAATGTGCATTGCAGTGAAATTATTGTAACTTGGCCATAAGTCCGGCCACAAGAGATTTTCTTTCGTTGACGTATTCGATTCATGCCCACGTAGTTTTCATGAATGAATTGGGTGTGTCGCATGACTGCATGCAACAGTCATTAAGTCGTTAAAAATTTTACACGAGCAAAATCTGACAATGAACATAAATGCGAGTCAGGGGGTTGAGCGGTGCGTTTAATGAAATGAATCGCTTCTGGCTATTTGTACAAACATTTCACAGTTATGGATTGCGCAAAGGACACATTATGCCGTTAATTGGTGAGGCGTGGTGGAAAGTGGTTACTTACTGGGAACAGTCGGCAGTTGGGAAATGGAAAAACGAGTTGGCACTAGCTTGATAAGCTCTGAAAGCGCTAAAAAGAAGTGAGAATCGGCAAGGTTTATTCTTAATTATTAACTTTAATTGAGGTCTTAAAGGCTTAGGTCATCATCACGGAAAAAGGTTGAAGGATTCGATTTTCAATGAAAATTAAGGGGTCCACAGGGACCTAAGTGTGGCAGGAAATATTTTCTGTCAACCCGTCTACCAATGAAAATAAAGACTCGTGTTGTGGTCGCTGGAGTTATAAGGACCAGATACAGTTCATGATCTTTCTATGAGTTAAACTAAAGTGAAGTTATTGGCGTAGAATAGGATAATTTCGATTCAAAGTAAGGCTTTAACTAGCAAAAGAACATAAAGAAACGGCCGGATGTCAAAACAATCCTTTCCAAAGCACGGATCTGCGTTGCATCCTAAGTGCTTTCGATTATTTGTTGAAAGAGTCCTCGTCGTTCGCTCGAGTTCGATGGTCTGCAATGCGTATACTTGCTTGCTTAATTAGTTACACTCATTTAAATGGTCCTTATTGAGAAAATATATCCACCGTACGCAAACTTTTGTGGATTGAGTTTTTGTTATAACTTTTGAATGACTAAGGCTATTGAATAAAATTTGGTAAATTCTAAAGCCTTGTGCTTTGCTCTTTTCAAATACACCCTTTAAACCAAATTGTTACATTTGGTTTGGGAATAAACGCCTTTTTGAACCCAGGTTTCTGCATCGTAAGCTTTTGTAGAGCACTGTACGTCTAAATTAACTCCGCCAGTGTCCAACCTCGAGAGACAGGTCAGAAGTATTTGGAATCTCACGCAGAGAACACATGCCCAACTCACATTCCCAGATTCTAATTACATCCATAGGCACCCAAAATAAGTTGATTGGCAGCTGTCTCTCGTCTGTGAGATGCTCGACAAGGATGAATCAAAGTTTCCGGCAATATCATGCGCCAAGATATGAGATGGCCGTACACTATCTTCGTTGGTGTTGAGTAGGCGGAAAAAATCACTGCAGGTATGGATTATTTTACACCATCCCACATTTTTTTACTAACAACTCATTTCCGTTTTACCTGGTACGAAGAAAAAAGAAATCCAAAAAACAATTTCCTCATGAGTCACATTTTCTGAATTTATTTTTAACCCTCCCCCAGTCACCCACCCACCATTCTCCACCCACAAGTCCCCATTCATCCGGTATTGAATTAATAAATAACATTCAATTAAGCATTTCACATCGCAATCCGTCAATGGAATTAAACAAACGTATTCAATTACGGACGAACTTGATTTGTGCTTGTTTTTTTGTTTTTCTGTCTGAAATAACATCCAACAGGTAAAACCAACCGAAATTTAATTACTTCCAAAAAAAATAAAATTTCATAAAACGCCGACGGAAAAAACATAATTTGGCCCATAAATTCCGCAGGCAACGTGTTTTTCAATTCCTAATATCGGTCAAAAAGGAGAAAAAAAAAACACACAAATCAACAAAAGCGTACATTTTGAATGCGCCGCGAGTATGTTCGTGAGGTTTATTTTTATTCACCGTAGCGTGTGTAAACGCAATTGGATGAGTTTAACTCAGCGGAAGGAAACAGAAAAACCGCCCGGTAAATCGACGCAACCTAATGGTCTGGTCAAATGGACTTGAGCTCTGGGGGCTGAAATATTATTTCACCCGCCACACAACTAAACGTGCTTATTTTGGCTAGGTTTTGATTTTTTATTCCTTTGTCGCTGTTGCCTCATCGCGAATTGAAGTCAATAAAAATTGGCTAGTGCTGAAACAAATGATTTATTTGATTTCGTTGGTCGTGGCTCGTGGGCAGATGTCCATTGTAATGGATTGCTTTCGTGTAAATAATGATTGTCAGCGTACCCTATTCGAATCAGACCGTATGGTTGCTGCAAGCATTTCTCAGGAATTATCGGAATGACAAAGGTCAGGGATGGAATGGAAGGGCGGTGAAATTTTGTCGCGGAATTCAAATTGATTTAAATCTATGATGACGAGAGTTGTTTCGAAATGAATACGAAAAGTTAGTTAATGAATGTAGTCAAATTGAAGGAAGTTGATTCCTTAAATTGACGTCATCATTATTATGATCATATTCGGTGGTCGCATGTTCCACTAACGGGGTCGCGTGTTCAATGCACGCAGAAGAGATCTCTAGGCAACTCGATCCTCCGCCACCTACTCTAACTCATCAGGAGGTATGACCAAGCGTAACCAGGCAAGCTTTTGGATTTGGTCCAACCATCCCATCCTGGGTCTGCCGAGTGGTCGCCTTCCTGACGGAAACGCATTCAAGGCGCGCTTTGGAAGTTGTAATGATGGGCACGGGCACGTATCAGTGAAAAGCACGCAGAGAGACAAAATTATATGACTTAGTACAAAACAAGAACAGCTCTTAAGGCTGAGTAAAAAAGAATTACCCAATTATGCATTGTAAGAAAGATAGCCTTCAAGCAGTTACTTAAAAGATCGAAATGAAATCCAAATATCAAAATATTTTCCATAAATAAGTGGAACAAAGAAACGATTTTGAAGGAACACTCGATCAAAAGTTCACAAAATTTCATGTTGACAACGCGAAACAAAATATTTTTGAGGTCGTTATGCACCTTCGGCATTGATTTACACACTTGCCACAAATTCACATCAAATTTTGCTGTTTTGACAACCCTATATTTTCCTGAAGGTTCGGACTTTGGGCCGTTTGAGATCTGTGCCGGAGTTCGACATTAGAGTTTTTTCGTAGCAGGAAGAAGTAACTTTTTTGTGACATTTATGGCTTAGTTTGTATATTAGTAGCCACCAATTTATTTGCGTTTTTAACTCTTCTAAAACTTGTAGAAATACCAGAAAAGCTTAATCTTTTTTCAAGATATTTTGTCCGCTTACGAATGTTTGTGAATTCCCAAATGTTTTGCCCATTTTGATTGCGTGAATGTTGCATAATAATTTCCTTATACATGCTTCACAACTTACATAGCAAAACGTTTAGACAGAATTTATTTTATGCCACATTGAATACATGAACTCTCACATCGATTAACAAGATTCCATCGGGGACTTCCTGCTGTGGCCGTCCGCTGTCGCAATTTATTTTCCCCAAATCAATCGCCGCAAATAACTTCCCCCAACACATTTTTTGCTGACATTACGACACTTTCCGAACCCTCAGAGAATCCACTCCCCCACCTGGGCGTGTCCACAAAACAGCTCTTAGTCACCAAAAATGACTTTTTTAACGATCTTATTTGTAGGCAATTAAAGCAAAGTGCCCTCCGTCATCCTGTCGAAGAATTGAAATAGTTCCTCTACTTCATGAATATTAATCCAAGTAAAACTTAAAACAAAAACAAAAATTCATAATTTCCTGCCAGTGGAAAAAGGTGAAATTTATATACATTCTGGTAATAAATCGAAAGACCATAACTCGCATAAACTTTTCGGGTCGCAGCACCAACTTTATTTCGCCTCGACCTTTTACGAGATGTTTTTCGGAATAAATTAAATCCGACCTCTGGAGCTTTTGTTTCACCAAGTAAAACCAACGAAACAACGACAAAAAAACCGTCTCACGATGGAATAGTTTCGAGCAATGAATTTCTTTTGCATGCATTATGCATGGGAATATTTATTGGAACACTGTCATGAGAGGGGTAACCATAAAAATTGGAGACAAATGTAAAAATATGGCCAATAGTCTGGGATTCGATGTGTCTTTCAGGCTCTTTAGGGTAGTTACATGTGTGCAAGACCTTTGGGGATGTGAAATGAAAATTCAAAATTACATGGTAGACAATTTGCGGATTGGTTTATTTTTGTTATCACAAGCAGCTGTCACATTTTGATGGATGAGGTTGCAAAGTCGTTGGGAGGGGAACAGAGATTTATTGCTAAGAAAGTTACACCTTTGATGATCTAAAGATTTACATTTTGATTTTTGGGGTGAACAAATTGCAAGAAGTATAAATAAATTGCATTTTCGTAACATAAGATGGTCGGTTTTCGTTCAGTTGGAAATTGGACAGAACATGTCGAATGAAGGTTTTTAATAGCTGTTCCTTCTTATTTCTTTTTACATTGTACTGCAATAGTTAATAAAATTTATATTTTATTATTGTTGTAAAGTTAAATATTTAAACCGAATCTCAAAGTAAGAAGCCATTGTATTGTACAAGAAAAATTATGGGACAACTATGAATGTAATATAGTGATAAGACAGACAGAGACAGTTCGTAGATTACATACTGTTAGCTTTGTGGACTTAGAGTCTTAAACCAAACTTTTGAAACAGATGTAATCTTTTGCGAATGTATTCGCTGAATTGACAAAAAAAACTTCACGATTTGTGATTCATTCAATTGAATTCATGAGCTGAATTTGACCTCAACGTTGAAATCACCATTCGCCTTTAATCTCTTGATTGCACTACCTTTTGGGGTCATTCAATGCATTGAAATTGAGTGCAAACTTTAGAATTACAGTGGCGTGCAAAAATGGATGCATACTCGGCGGTCGTATGGTTTTTTGTAAATAAAAAACCGCCCATTTGACCGATGAAAAAAAAAATTAATAAAAACATGAGCCCAACGGCTGCTGGACACTCTGGGCATCTGAAAAACCATTAGTGAAGCATTTATATAGGTGCTGTTAAGAAAGTATTTGGATAAGTGTCATAGACTGATCTTAAATAAAAAACAAAAGCCTGGGAATGGATAGGTTGAGGATAAAGATTTTTTTTATTAAATAGATTTGGCGAGCTTATGACGTTTCTATTCTGCTCATACAACATGATCTTTGATTCAAACAAAAAAATTTAGATAGACTGAATTACTCTTTCTAAAACTACTTCACATAGTAAGTGTTAAAATTGTTCTTGAGACCAATACCAATACATTTTTTTATTCAATATGCAAAGCAAAGTGAAAATTTTCCATCTCAATTACGTCTACATGTGAAATACGTTTTGTTAGTAGAATTTTCCACCACTTTTTCACTTTTCTCCACAGAACTTTCCACTGAGACCTTGAGCCCGATTAAGATCTGACATTTACCATTTACAATTCCGATTTACTTGAAATAGTTGCCTCATTATTTTTAATTACAGCCCATGACCTGGTTACGTCTCTAGTCTCAGAGTAACTACTATTTATTCAAAAGGATTTAATGCTTTGAAAAGATAGCTAAACTTTTCAGCTTCAGTCATTCTTCGGTTGACAAGTGAATTCGTCGATTCTAGGAATTGCACATCACAGTAAAACCAAATTTGTGCGGGTTTTCAAAGAGTTTTACGCCAAAGTTTCAACTCAGTCCAACTGTTTGTTCAAGAATCGTCAACACATTGAAGACTGAAGACTTGTTTAGTTAGAGAGGGCATGCACACCGCAAGTCATGATGAGTTTTTTTTTTTTTTTTTTCATTTGAAAATGTTTTTTTGTTTGAATTGCTAAGCTAAACACTGTGTGGATTAAGTCACGAGGATGGAGAGGACTACGACCGTGATGCCAATTAACCTTTTGCGAAACAAGCAAAGGAGGAGTAGGAAGAAAGTCTTAACACTAACTCATTCTATGGTTGACCGAAGTAAAGACTCAATAAACAAAGTCTCACGTCTCGAGTTTGTTTGCGAAGCATTCTGGACATTTTAAAATTTTACCGAAGTAACACAAAAAGATTTTTGCTCTTACACAATGTTTAGCCTACAAAGACTTGTCTTCCATATCGTTCTCAATCATAAGCAGCAAAGATCTTTTAATGGAGCATCATAACACCATAGGTTGTCTGCCACCACCTTTGATACCGAACTGCCGTGTGCAACTTTGTTGTTTTGAGGAAATTAATTTCCATGACACTACTTGAGAGTGTCAGATAATTAAAAAAAAAATTCATTGAAGTTAAATTTGAGTTCTTTGTTCGCTGAAGGTGTAGAAGCAAGGAAAGTATATAAATATAAAGTTTCGAGCTATACGGATTGCAGGAAATAATTCTTTTTTAATGTCCATTCATATATAATATGAATTACGAAAAAAAAACATCTTCGTTTTGAAGGTTTATTGTTCTTATGGGCTCAACCTTTGAAGATCCAGCTTATCATTGCAAAACTTCCATCCAGGCCAGAGATTAAATATTGAGGTTAGGATCTATTCACTGCATTATCATCTCAGACCGGTTAATTATTTATACAAAGAAAGTAATTGATGAAATATTATGGTGGGCTGAAATTGAGTTCGTAAAATAGTTAAGCACTCGTTGGTTTAAGGCCTTTGACTGCATTATCTTAATATAAGACTCAACCCCGAAAATTCGTTTAAAAACCTGGCGAAATTTAGTTTCGGAATGACATACATTTTTATAACTATATCTCCTCGTCGACATTTTTTCCAGACAGTTTCTAGCGAGTTTTCAGCAAAGAATCTGCTTTAACCAACCTTCATGACTCCCATCTCTATATATAAAAATCAATGTTTGTTTGTTTATTTGTCCTTTTTAGACTAAAAGACTCTAGACTTTTAAATGGTAAGAGATAGAGCATTGATGTCTTTGGCAACTTTGTTCAGAATTCTGTCAAAAGGGTTTTGGTACCATTTTTTTTTTTTTTTCGATGGCTCCCATTTAGGTGAAGTGATGCTTTCTTTCAAAGATCACCTGATCCTGCCGAGTGATATATCAACAAAAAGGTCTTTCAAAATGAGATTGAGCTTTCTTTCGGGTTTTGTCGGTAAAAAGTACCGTTGGAAAGATATGAAGCCCCAAAGTTGGAAAAAATTTGCTTTTTTAAAATTTTATTTATTTTATGAACATTTTATTTATTTTATGAAGCAAGGCGCGCCGGGTACAGCTAGTATTAAAATATAATTGACCTAAGAGGCTTGCGAAAACTGGCTTAAAATTACCATTTTCTTAAAATTTTGAGCATACTATGAGGAGTGGCCTAGAATATAAACCCTCCGTATATGCTTTAGATCGCCCCTTTTCTTCCATTTGGATTAACATTTAATCAGATTTTTAACCCAATGTGGTTTTGATCTTAATTAAAGATCTTTCGCCTATATGAAACTTAATTTTCTATGTCGAGCTCTGATTAAGTTTCAACTACCCTTTTGTCCTTCGTAAGTCTTCTGCCAAAATTTGTACTTGAAAGGGAAAACGTCATCGTCAGCACAATCCGCTACACCCCAGAATTTTAATTATTTCAACAAAATCCCACCTACCACTCATATCACTTATCAATTCCCACCCCCAAGCATCCAAAGCAAATTCCATCAAATCAAATTAATTTTAATCTAAGGCCCACCCGCCATGATCTG
This sequence comes from Syritta pipiens, assembly GCA_905187475.1. NCBI lineage: Eukaryota > Metazoa > Arthropoda > Insecta > Diptera > Syrphidae > Syritta > Syritta pipiens. The sequence continues at coordinate 29,869,207 of LR994572.1, read as the reverse complement.
ATACCACCCCACTAATTAACTTTCGATATCGCAGCATTATCCGCTCGAAATGGACCTCAATTACTTCCAACGAGTGCGTCCTCAAAAGGCCATCACATTCATCCACACGCTGCCCCTGACATGTGCCGGGCTAGAAACAAAACCGCGCCACCATGTGCTAACATCAATCCCCACCCCTGTCAATTCAATCAACCGTTTCGCCGCCACCCCTACCGCAGCCTACCCGTTCGACCGAATCGGAATCATGTCCCCTGCGTCAGCATGCAAATGAGCAGGCTCATGACAATGGCATCGTCAAGCGCAGCCAGGTTCGTTGACATGATTCGTTCCACGCATCTGGATGCACAATTATTTCGCCCTGCACTTGCGATGCATGCCACGAGTTGCTCGACGGTGGCGGTGGCCTCTGCCTACATGATTGCTGCCGAGCGGAAGACTGCAATTGGATTCATTTGGGAAATTAATTTTTATGCAAAGAACTGCAAGTCGGCTGAATCCCCATCTGGGCTTTCGAATTGCTGTGTGGAGACGATTTGTGGTGCTCGAGAGAATTCTTAAGAAGCGATGAATGGGCTTGGCTCGTGATGCAATTTTAATTACGTCGATGTACGAGGATGGGTTTGTGTGGTGTTTAGGGATGGATTTGCAATTCTGCGAAGGGAACGCAACTACCTCAGCGGTGTTGTGTTGTAGTAAGTTTGGGATTCCTACAAAGACAAAACTACAACACGCTCACCGGTGAAGTATCGGATTTCGGAGAAACAGGAAGAGAGCTTCATGCGTTTAATTAGATTTCATTTTACGTAGAAGCCGATTTTGTGGTTTTTGGATAACAGAACGAGCATTTAGTTGAGCTTCAGTGCAGGAGTTGTATTTTTTTTGAACCCGAAGTAAAGTAAGCAAGTCTTCGTGGTTGAAAAGCTCGATGTAAATACACTCAGCGTCAAAAGCTGCCAGGGTTGTGGAGTTGGTAGTAAATGGGTCATGGGTTTTGGAGTAAAACAACGAACTGAAGAACATAGCAAAGAATGGTGAATGGTTGCTTTTTTCAACATATCGACAAATAAATGTTCTTCTACAGTAAAGAGGCTTTAATCTAAGAAAAGGATTGCAGGCAAAGTTATAGTTTTGAGTTTCTGATTTTATTATTAAAGTGTACACTCAATTTTGACGCTTGTTTTTGCATCCTCTTTCTTATTGACTAAAAAAATTACTTCATGTTTATAGTTATGTTAGATAAGATACAGTGTGTTTCCAAGTTTGAAAGGAGATCTTTCATTTGATGTACTAATGTCATCTATCGCTGCTGTTGGTGTATCTTATTTTTGAGGATAAACTTTGTAAACTGTGGATAACTGAGGACAAACTTTGGTAAACTGACTGTACACTCACTTTTGAAACTGATCGTACATCAGACATGTTACAAGGAGGGAAATGTTAACTTGAAAGGCCGATGAGTTAATCCCAAAATGAAAGTTTGTTATTTGTTTATTTAATTTATGATTTAATGAACAGTGAAATTAATTTTCTCAAGAAGAGTTGTCATACAACCCACGGTCTGACAACTCGTGAGGTGGTGTGTGTTTATTGTAAGTTTTCTTATCGGACTCTGTCAAATGTATTGCTTATTATTCTGTTGCGACCCCGTTAGTGGAACATGCGGCCACAGAAGATGATGACTGATGTTAAATTGCTATGGCCTTATCAAAATCACTTTAATTTGAAAATGAGTCTTTGTCAGTAAAGCCCATTTCATGCCAAACCTTTAGAGCAGACTCTCTAGCAGGTGGCTAATGTGAAGATGAATCGCAATCGGCACTCAGCCAGTGCGACTACGAGACAGTCGCCATGCAGAAGAACTCGGTCTTTCGCAGACTTAATGCCCAATTCGCAACGGCGCGTTTGGTCGGTCGGACTTTGACACGTTTTATCGACTTTACGAAAAAGAATGTCAACGCGCGCCTCACTCATTTTTTCAAATCGGAATGGAGCTCACGCGTCTGCTTTGGTTAAATCAGATGATTCTCGAAATTGTCCATCCCCTAAAACACATTCTGTAAGAAAACTGTTTGATTTTGAAACTAAAATGTAAAGCAATTCTTATTTAAAAATATTCTGCGTCTCAGCCAATACAGCGCCAGAGCATAGCTTGTTCGCACCTCCACTTTGTTGTGCGCGATATAATTTGACACAAATGGACGGGACCTACTGTTTAATGCCGGTTCCGAATGACGAATTGCGAAAGCTTTTCATGACAGAGGTTACTTCAAGAAGATTGTCAGTCGTTCACTGGAGGTGGGGCCGTGAAAATTGTTTGCGGTATTTTTCCTCATTTACTCAAGTAATTGCCTTTCCGTGTTCAAATTTCGTTTGTAAATAAAAAAAAAAAATTATACACACATCTGTCAAACAACCGAGTGAGTAGAAAGTAGACGCAGTCGGTCGGAGTTACGATATTACGATCTGCGAAGTTGCAACGCCCGACCGCGCTATTTCGATTTGGGCGGTTATTCTACTTTAAATGTCAAAGTCAGACCTACCGAACGCGCCGTTGCGTTTTGGGCTTAATGAATTTTGCATCAGCACATGATTCAGCTGGCACAGAAACTAAAAGCTGAAGCCTATACGCTATGCCGTGCGTTCGATTTCTTCTTCTGAAGTTTTTTGCAATCGCAGATTTACAGTCGATACTTGATAAGTCGGCTAACTGCAAAACCATTAGGCTATACCACTTGAAATGTCTGAGTGAAAATTTCGTAGAATGTTAAATATTCTTTTAGAAAAAAAAAACTAGTAAATGAAAGAAGTGCTAAAAAGAAAAATGTTGGTTTTTAAATGTTTACCATAAAATTATTAAATTTTATATGGCACAAGCTAGTAACATGAGTTTGGCCATCCCTCGACCGAAGCTTCAAAACTAATATAAACTATGCCATCGATTAAATTCAGCCATGCGGCAGTGTCTTTGAAAGCTAACCATCTTGAAGCTTAGGAAAAATTAAATTTGCACCACAACGATCTTTCAACTGAAAACACATACATATTGTTTTATTACACTTTCTTGATTCTACTTAACTTTTCTATCTCATTCTAACAGATGAGCTGCTACTGTTCCATGGCAAAAAGCACGTTGTTTATAAGTTTCAAAAATCCCCTAATCATGCTGTCCCATAACAAACAAAGTCCTCGCCAGCAGTTTTCTTTCCTCGAAAACAACGTGGTTTCGGTCGAAGACGCCCACAGTTACCAAAAAAAAATTAACTTGAAGCGTGGTCACTTCCAAAACATCCGCCGCTTCCTTCGCTGTCCACCAGACTTTCCATCAATCCACATCTCCTCCTACATCATTCCCCTTAAAAGAAACACTGTTTGGTTTTTTTTTTTCTTTTTTCATCAAAATTATTTCAAAACACCAGAGGCGTAAGAACACGAAAACTTTTAGCAGCTGCGAGTGTAAATAAAACACTCGGTGGCATGTCTACGTGCATAAATTTGAAAAACAAAAAAACAGAGTGTTGAAAACGCTCACTTAATGTTCCATCGCCCAGAGTTCTCGGGAGGTGAAAGACACGTGTGTGGGTTGACTTTAATGAGTTCAATATTCAGATTGGATTTCTGCACATGGGGCGGTGGTGTTTGCCACCACCGCCTTAATAGCTTCTAGGCGCTGAAAAACAAACCCCCTCAACTCCGAGAGGGAGACACGCAGGCTTTTCATTTTTTTTTTTGTTTTCACGTTCATTTACACACCTGCCTCATCATCATTGGAGGAGATTGCTTCAGGAATTTGTCACCTCGGCAAAATGGTAGAAACTTTCTAATTCACGATGTGCAACATTGGGTCATAATTAAATTCAAATTGCGTGAAAAAAAAAAGGAAACACAAAACACAAAAACTCCCGCTTTGTGTCGCGTTGATACAAGGACGAGTATCCACTTCGGGCCGGGGAAGGCTCCTTGTCCTTGGATTAAGTCCATGCACATACATTACAGCGCGCGGCAAGGTCTCGAAGCGCACGAGGCATCAAAAGAAAACTCGTTTCGCCTCGCTGCGGCGAATTTACAATTTTCTGCGGCAATTCACGACCTGCCGACTCGTGAGGGGTGTGAAGCCGTCCGCATTTCGCTAATGAAATTTAAGTCAGGTGAGAGGAATGACTTCAAAAATTCCTCGTTCGTCTTCGTCTCCGTATCGGCTGGGTGTGAAAAATGAAAGAGCGGATTTCTTCTTTTTGTTTATTTTGAAATTCACAAATTCATGTGGACACCACAGCGAGACCGCCTGTCGGCGGTTGTTTATTTAAAGATCCACGAGGGGTGCGCTACTGCAACTGCACGTGTTTACACTGACGGGACGAAAACACATCACGAGAATCATGAATGCGGGTGATTTATGAACGACGGAGTAAACATTTGGCACTGGCAAGTGATCCCTTATCAAACAAGGGAACGATTTAATCGGACTAGAGTCGACGACGAAAGAGAAAATGTATGTGTTGGTTTTTTATTTGCAACGTTTTGAGTTGTTTACTTTTTATTTAATTTCGAATCTAAGTATTTTTTTCAGATTTATTGCTTTTAATCGATTGTCTTGAGTGGGCGCATGGACGAGTGGTTCGGGGGTGGTGTGTTGTTTATAGAGCTATGTGGTTCTTGGGAATAGTGATGAAGTGTGTTTTTTTTCAGAAATAGTTCTGGCGCGTAGAAGTTGGCAGAATAGGATGAGCAGGGCTAGGAGCTTCTCACTTTCCCTTTTTAACCTATATGCAGCAAGATGAAGGCACTTTATTACTTTTTAAAATCCAGTTGACAGTCGCGTGATAGGCTCATTTTTAGTAAATTAAATTTTTCGTCGTCTTCTGTAGAGCGAAGATAATGAATTTCTCTTGCACAGTAAAGCAAATCTCATCTATTTTGACTGGGCTTATTAATAGTCATCTGGAGATAAATTTTGTCTAACACATTCTAAAGAGGCTATAACTATCGATGAAAATGACTTGGGCTTACACATAATGTTCAGTTTAAAACAATAGCCAAGTAAAATGCTGGAAGTCAAAAATTCCTTCTGGATTTGACTTGGCTATCGTTTCGCTTCCAGTCGCATAGTCCGCTTTCAATTTATTCTCACATCATGATTGAGGCTGAGATTAGAATGAAATCAATCATTGGAACTGATTGCTTTTGTTTTGAATGCTGGAATCAGGTTTGTTTTTTATACATTTCTAATCAATGTGTCGGATAACTCTGCCTTCGCATTAGGACAACGACACTTGTTACTATCAAATTTTTAGTTTCGTCACTGTCCTGTTGTCAATTTTGGATTCAATGCTTAGTTTCATTGTCCTCTTTTAAGGAAAAATATTTACTGAATATTTTACAAAATTTTCTCTCCATGCGATGGAAAGGGAATCGATTTTTAAGAAATTAGCTCATAACTCACATCACCAACATGCCCAGAATGCACTCAGGCATAGTGGCATTTCCAAGAGATCTGGCAAAAATAAATATACTGCGGTTGGGGGATGCAAGAATTCGGAGCAATGAAAATATTTGCTTGCATCTATGAAGTTCAAATATGTGAATTGGCCATGTTTGTGTGTAAAAAAAAGAATAGTTGAAAGGAACAAGAAGAAATATTGTTGGTGTCCTTCCATTCATGTGAGCTTTCTTCAATAGAGTTTGTTGTGGTTGGTTAAATTCCAGGCAACACCAGTGGGTAATATTTTATTAGTCCAAGGCGGTAAGAGCAACGATGCACCAGTTCAAGATTAACGATCGAAATTTTTGTTCTTCTGGATTGCAGTTTACTGATTCTCACGAAGTATAAACTTTATTGAGTTTTCAAGGACATTGAAAATATTTTCATTAGATTTTCTTTTTTCACTTCAATATCCTCGTTTGTGTAAAAGCTAGCAAATAATTCGTATGAAATCTTAAAAACATTAAGTTTTGTGAAAGTGGACGGGATAGAATTTTCATTCTCCTCAAAAATAATATTTGACTTTAAAGTTAAACTTGATAAACTTGTTCCTTGTGGTAACAGATATTTGTATTTGCTCACGATTCCATGAAATTAGGACGCAGATTTAACTACCCTTCACCAAATGGGTTTTTAGCTACGAGTAGCAGTGGAAAAGAACTTTACATTCGGCTCGGCATGCCAGTGAAGTGAAATAGACGTGTGTTTTATACTCAAATATTACATTTACAAATGCATACCAAAACACAAAGAACATTTAATTTAGAGTAGACTGTCAACGGATTTTTCCCCGGTTAATGTGTGAGCCAATTATGCCACTGTAAAATTGCTTCAAATTTTCTGTTGGCTGAGGAAGGAAGCCTAACGTACCAATCGCACTCATTTAGCTGCCCATAAAGAAAATTTTTCTAAGATATCGAAATCATTTTACATTGCGCTTAGAGTCTACACCGCGAATTTTTGGCATAAGCATTGGTCGTGTGTTTGACTTTTCGTGTCAGTAAGCAGAGAATACAATTTTCGCCATAGTGTAATCAGTTGGTCATCGAATTCAATTTTTGCAAGTATTATTTTCGACTTCACTTGCTTTATAACGAACATTTTAAAGGCAGACAAATGTCATCGATTAACCCTAAACAGCCCACCCGGTGACTTTAGGTCACCATTTTAGTTTCGTGAGTAATTTTTATAAAGATTTTGAAAAGCAAACTTATTGAAACTGTTTGTTTCTCCACGGAAACACTAAATAGAAATGACAAAAAAAGTTTGAAATGTATTAGTATAACGCCCACATACACCGCCATTATTGTTTCCCAACTTAATCCGTCTAGGCGGTCTCTCACAGTCACCTTTGGCTTCTATCAGGCCACTTAAGTATATCATTGGTGAAATAGTGTCATTTGACAAGACTGAAATATCTAGAAAAAGGAAACTATGTAACATGAAGTCTCATAATATAAGCTGCGCTCCAAAACAAATATGTTGCAAAGACCAAAAAAAAGTCTGCAACGAACACCTAGAAAAATCAGTTGTATGTCAAGTTTGTACCTTATGAACAAATTAACCAAATAATAAAAAAATAAATTAACGTAATTAAAAATGGAGTTATAATAGATATTTATATATAAATGAAATATGAAAAGACAACTTTAAACAACATTTTCCAATATTATTTCAAAAAATATTTCGTACTTTTCAAATACGGTGACTGTGGGTCATCGCCTGGGTGGATAAAGCAAGGTATTATGAATTTACGCTACAAAACTAAGATAACAGAGCCAAGATATTTGCCAACTTAACATCGCATGAAAATTGCTAGCGGAACTGAGTGACTACCATATTTTGTGTGTACTGTTCTTTGCAACAATCAACAATCGATGGCTTAAAACTTTAATAGCAAACAAACTTATCTAGAACAAAAAGAAAAAAACAAACATGTGTTGAATATAAGTTGTCCATAATGCAGAAACGCTTCGAATCGGCCACCATTTGTTTGTTAAAGTGTTACCCACTAAAAAAAAAAAAAAACTATTTATGCTTAGCAAAAATGGGCAACTTTGACAAAACAGCAAGGAAAGACAAAAAGCTTAAGAGTCTCCTAGGTAGTGCAACATAAAAAAAATAATTCAAGCTGTTACTAAAACGCTAATCATAGCTTTATATTTTTTTTTAAGAAAGTTTCTCTGATAAATACTCCCCCTTCGGATGATATCAAAAAAAATTCTAAATCACCTCATATCATATCAGTAAATCAAACTTGAGATCCTTAGACACAAAAAACCGGGTTCGGAAATGATCTCTTGCCACCTCACAAACTCCCCAGAAACGTGTGCAGTTTCGAAAAACTCCTGCTCGCTAGCTAATCGATGATTAACTTCTTTTTTGAATTCGCTCACGAGTGGGCTAGTAAATACAATAGTTTATGTTTTTAGCACTTGCCGATGGCACTGGCAGCTAGCGCTTCGTATCTATAATATTATTTATACTTGCTACATAATAAATTTATAATAATAATAATAATAATATTCTTAGCATTATTTTTTATTGAAATTTTTTTACTAAGCAATGTTCACACAATATTTATCGACCCACCGAATTGTAGAATTCTTCGTTTAGTAGCGCTCACAGCAGCAGCAGCTAGCGAGTAAACGTTTCCGAGCCCTGCGTCAAAATGACTTACGCAATTACAAACTATTACTACAAAATATATTCCAAAACTATGCAATCAAAATTTCCCGAAATAAATCCACAAGCAAGCAAAACTGGTTTTATGAAGTTCATCACTTGATCAGGAATTACATCCAATGATTTTCGAGTACAGCACATAAAAGGCTTTCAAACTGGAAAACTTAGAGCTCCAGGCCAAGAGGACCGACTAAAAGCCAAAGCTGTATGTAGAATTAAGCATAAATTCAATATTTCATGCGAATTTGAAACTAAATCAGGAAAAGGATAGAATATAATCCCCTGAACAGGAAATGAATTTTGTCCAAAAATTCACATGAAAAATGAAATTGATGGGTAACATTGAGGGTGCTTACCACGAATTGATTAAGCCTCTTTGCTTGTGGTCAATCGGGCTGAGAAAAGACCGACAAAAACAGAGAAGTGACCAAAAAAAAAAGAGTCGGCCAAATGTTTGGGAGCTGCTACGAAGTCGTTGTTAGTGAATATCAGAAAGGCAGCGCAAGAGCACAGCGAGGACCACGGACAAAAGCAAGTGAATTTTGTATGAGGACTTCATCTCCCTGCCTCGCAAGCCAAAAGGAAAATTCTTTGTTGACCGCTTCGGAAGTTGTGGCAGCAAAAACACGAAACAGGCCACGAGAAAAAAACAAAAACTCACACAAAGTGAAACAAGAAAAAACCGGAGCAGGAAGAGGAAAGAGCCTCGCTGTTTGACGGAGAGAAAGGGGTGTATATTCACCCTCTCGACCAGGAAGGCCGATGTCCTTGCGGTGGGATTCCGTGGCCTGCCAGAAAAGTTTATCCTGCAAAAAGTTATCTGCACGCAACGACTTCCATGGTGTAGGGTAAAAAACTGAACAAAGAAGACTTGGACGTGGCAGAACATTGTCCGACAAGCAATATTTATTAAATTGGTGATGCCATCTCCCTTAAATAAAACCAGAAATAAGGCTAAAGACCAGTGTCACCCGCCTCTGATATGTTGATATTAATTTGGTCATCACAGTTGTCGCGAGAAAAAAGAAACACATAAATGTTCACATTTGCTGAGTAAACAGATGACAAAATGAATTTCTCTCCCGCTATGTCCTCGTCAGTCTGCAATAATCACACGCAATGCAAACACTTTTAAACTAAACGAACCCGACACGTTCATCGAATTCAATGAAAAAACAACACAAAATGTTCCCCATTCGAATAACAAACAAAAAGTCAAATGTAACATTTTTACGTAGAACTTCAGCATTACGTTTGCCGTTTTTGTCAACAAAGCCGGCACAAAAGCAAGAGGGGGTGAGAAACGTCAGTTGTTGTCAACTAAAGTGCTAAATTGATTTGCCTTTGAAATTAGGATTTATGTTTTAGCCTTTTAGTGAAATTAGTTAGTCAAAGTTAATCAGAATGAGTGCGTCAAAGTGATGGGTGTCCTTGTGGCAGGTGGATGGAACGAGTGCGCTCTACGCCAAAGATAAACTTTCCCGCAATTGTTCAAATTCATTTGGTAATTTGTTTATGCGATGATATTGTCCAATTTTTATAGCTTTTTAGCATTGACAAGTGGCTGTCAAACTTATATGATGTTTTTGTAATCAAATTATGTGCATGGATTAGATGATTTGAGATTTTGGGAAGAAAAGAAAATATGTGTGACAGATTGTTTTCGTAAGTTACGGGATGGATTAAACGAAATTTAGCCGCTTTTTGTCATATTAATTTTAGTCCGATTTCTGAAGATTATAAAATTTTTAATTTGTTCACAGATCGACTTGCCTATGTAAGTTTTACGGCAGTCTCATTCAGACTGAGATTCAGTTTCAGCTTGGGTCTTAGTTGCAACTGTAGTCTCTGTCAAATCTTCCTAAACTAATCCTGATTTCATGTTTAACCTTATCCCTGTCATGTTTCGAAGAACCAGAGAAAACGGCGAAAAACATCTTTCAAAGTAATTCCCAGATCAACTTTCCTGTCGAAGGAATTCTTTTTTAAACGTCTAAACCCAAATAAATTATTTCATTTAGGTAATTAAGCAACAATACTCTCGGGACCACTAATTAAAACATTTCTCCGCACAAACGCCGAAAAAAAGAGAAAGACGTAAAATCCTTTTTTTTTTCAAGGATTCCCCGTTAATTGATGGCAAAAAATACTTTGAAAAGTACATTTGGATCCTTTTAATCTTCTCTTTTCATTCTTTTCGTTTTTCCTTATCCGAAGAACCGTGCAATTGACGTTAAGCTTGATTAAGTTAAGAACTTTGTTAAATAGAAAATAAGTGTAAGGATATGGTAGAGATTGTGAGCCTACAAATTTAACAGGAAATCAGGGTTGATGGGAACGAGTGGGGAAGTTGTAACCCACGCCTCACACTCATGTCGTGTTGAGTTTTTCCTTTGGGGCAAAGAAAAATAGAGAAAGAAATTGGATATTGTCAGCGGGTGGGAGCGAATGTGTTGATGTAATTGATTCCAGGAAAGGAATGCATGAGTTGCTTTTTAACGTAACAACAAGATTAAAGAGGCTGATGAGGGCTAAGCTGCTGTTTAACTGTTTGAAATGATGCTATCGTTTATTGAATCAACTTTTTTATGAACGATCCTTCATCTTCTCATTCTCAGATGCCGTAAAAATAAATTCAGTCATTAGACAAAATTTATTTCTTTGTTCAACCTTATAGCATACATATATACTTTTCAAGTAAAAGTACTGAGTTTTCTACCCACTTCGTTTCATTTTTTTGGAAATAGCGCTACTTAAGAAAATGAATTTTAAAGCATTTAATCGCTGCTGACAAAGCGGCAACAAAGCAATTTATTTTAATATTCCGATATTCACAAGTTGGACCTATTTTTACGTCTTTATTCTTTTAATAACTTAGGAATTTTAGTAGATTTAATGTAGACCAGTCAGAATGGGTCAGACAATTCTATAAAGTGACCGAGTGCATCTCCAGCTGTGTATCCACAACACGGTCGAGACGGAAAAGACGCAAGAGGATTTTTTTTTGTTTAAACTACAGTCATTGAATAAGCTGAACAATGTCTTGTACTCTGTGAGTAAACCTCCGATTTTCTTATTCAACCGAGACGTTATTGGCAGCCTCTGATGTGGCAATCGCTTGCATTTGCATTCCGCTTCCACGAATAGCAGAGCATGACGTAAGTCGTTCCAAGGAGTACACCGCCACTTCATCGTCAGAAGTAACGAGAATTCCGATATAATTTTAGAAAATCCCCCGACAACAGTAGCCTACAATGGTATCTCAAGGACACCACATTTTTTCAAACTCTCCCCATCAATGGGAACCACTGCGCCTTCCCCGTCAACCCACACAGCACATTGTGTAGCCGAGTTTACATTGAACATTATTTCCATTGTCCTGCGGCCTAACGGAAGTAATATATAACGAAAAGTAACTTATTTCATATTTTACACTGTTTTGTGGTAATTAGCTCGACGACCGGCGGTTTGGTTTATTCACAATGAGCACGTTCTACGCACAGCTGCGAGGCAAATTCAAAATGGAAATCAGAGATTATCCTCAGGGAGAATAAAAAAACGCACCGAAAATTTGTGTAGGTTGGCGAAAAAGAGCAATTAATTGATTTCGATTTCTCTAAGGCGGCGCGGTGTACTTTGTAGCCTAGTAGACCGGAAACGAAAACTTGTACTTTCAGTCGATAGTAGAGGAAAGGTGTGCTGATTTGATGCGGGAAATTTATTCGAGTGGAAGATTGCTTTTTAAAGCAGAACGTGCTCTGCAATTCTCTTTTTGGAACGGGCCCCCTTAGTCGGAAAAGTAATCGAGTACAATGCGTTTGGAATTGTGAATTTCGAATCAGTTTGATGGTGAAATTGATATTTGATTGCGAAATTACAGAAAATCAAACAAATTGTGTCACAGCTGCTTTCGATTCAACTTTTTAAAGTAACTTAAGTCATGTTAGACGGATCTGAATAGCGATTTACCCGAGATCCAAGGGCAATGTTTGGGTGCCAAAATAATTGTCTTATACCCTCATCTCTCGTTTTACGCGGTTTCACCATTACGCGATTTTCAAATATCTACCCAAATTCGATTTGCGCGACTTTGCTTTGCGCGAAATAACGTTTTGTCTTCAAAGAATCATGGCCGACTATGGTTTTTCTATTCAAAATGCATTCGTGTACGCTCATAAATCGTTTTGCGAGGTTTCGGTTCGCATGAAACTTTTCATTCGCTTAACCGCCGCGCGTACATGACTGTACCCGATTCTATATGCAGAAAGTTTATCAATTAATTGCACAATTTAAAAAAAAAATAGGACTAAATCGCGTTAACTTCTAACAAATTTTTGAATTTTTGCTATGACCTTTCTCCAAGTGTAAAAAGTTAATCCGTTTTCTCGCCTTGCCACGTCACCTCGAAGCCAATGAGCACTTTGGACTAATTACCCAGAGTTCAAAACAGACCCGAGATGGTTATCTATCTCGATTGAACTCATTCCGGCCTCCCAGTCATTTAATTTCCACAAATCCTCTGTCCAGCCAACGATTGGGGTATTCTGTAGCCCGTCTCGTTGACGTAAAGTGTTCGGGTTGAAATGAAAATTCCATCACTCATCTCCTCGTACAAGAGCAGCTGTCAGGTTGCTCACCGAAGTATCTCACAGATTTTTTTTTTCTTTTTCGTTTTTAATTTAATTAATACCCTTCTATCATTCCATCACTTTTTTTCTTCTTTTTCATTTCAGTAAAAAGCGAAAGAAAAACGAAGCAAAAACCACACAACCAGCAGAAAAATGTTCACCGGAAAAATACTCCCGAGGTGATTCACTCCGCCTCCAGTCAATCCATCACAAAGGAGGATCTTAACCTCTTAGAAGCACACCCGGAGACCAATGACTGATTAGACCTGCACTCACACACCTAAAAACCAGGAAAAAAAATAAAAAAACAAAACACAAACGAACATTGTACATACGTAGCCGACATAAAGCTCCACAAACATGATCGAGTCAACAGGTCCATCAATAACGCCTAATGACAGTACGCCGAGTGACTACCCCCTGCCGACAGTAGCATCCCCGTTCAACGATTCATTCTTCAACCACACGAACGGCACCTACTCAGAGTAAGTAGTAAGCGGACTAAACTAAGTTGTCCTCCCTCCAGGGGCGCTTGTGTCCTGTGGATGGTGACATCCTTCCTCTTTGTGTTTGCAGCTGCAAAACGAACGTTCCCGGCATAATTCCATTTCAACAACACGACGACAGACGGCGGAATGAATTTAAATTTGATTTATTTTTCTGTTGCACTTCGCTGCATGTCCTGGAAGAGCAGTCGGATTGCAAACAAAGTTCCGATGAGGGGGAACTTTTCTGTCTCTCTGAAATGTTTTCTTTTCTGACAGAAGTTGAAAATGAGGATGGAATTGATTCCAGATGTTTTCAATGAAGTTTTTGAACCGTTAAAGCTTAAACAGTTGGCCGAGATCAACTCGGTGACAAGAAGACTTTGCCATCGAGAATGGTCTGCGCTTTAGACTGTGCACCTTTTCCAGAGTTAAGCCACAAGTGGCGTTGGTCGTGGATTGGGCCCTTATCACTGTTTAATTTGTGAGTACAAATTTAGAGTCTACTTTAGGAAGGAGTCCATTTGATGTTCGTTTTACTTATTTTTCGTTTATGGTTGGAGATGGACTAATAATGTCATTCACCATTCAACCTCACGAATGTTCGTATCACTAGATAGAGAAAAATCTTTATTTTTGCAGCTAAAACTAATGTTTTTACCGACCTATAGAGTTTCCTTCTTTTTGGATGGGCTTTTGTCTAAAGTAGAACCTTTTTTCTCAATTGAAATTGAACGACAATTTATGGCATTTAAGTGTTTCAGTGAACTGAGTTGTGTGTATGTTGTCTTGTTTATGCATTTCAATGCAATTTTACTAAGAATCAAGTTGCTAGAGCATGAGTTCCTTCCATCAAAGCGAACAGTGACTCAAAAATAAGGCAGAAGCAGGGTGTCACTTTAATTGTTTACAATCCCCTCCTGCTGAAATATTTTTTTTGTCCTTGATTCAATCATGCTCGTATATTTTCTATTTTTGGCTAAAATGCATTAAGTACTGTCTAAATGTTGTTGGTATGAATTTTTATTACGGAAAATACGCATTTTTTAATGTTTTCTAATTATTTTAGTACGTTACTGGTCTTCCACATTCAATAGCATCTGTCTTGTAACCATTGATATTGTCATTCCTTTGATAAAGTCTTTCACTTTTACAAGTCATCTTTGGTTAAGGCTTCTTAACCAATCTTTTCTTAAAAAAAAAAAAAAAAAATCTTCTGAAGATTTTTCTTTAAAATTAAAGCCAAAAGCGTACCACAAATCTGTGCCCACAAATGATAACCACCTTGGTCGATTTGAGACTAAATTAAGGTTGTTCCGGTTTCTGCGTCATAATGATTGATTCTGCGAATCTAAAATGATTGTTTGTACTATCTTTAACAAATTTTAAAGTAAATTCAATGAATGTTTATTCAACACAATTTTTGCAACTTCCTGATATTCACACAAGTTTTCATCAGGGTTTTCAGGTTTATATAGGGTAATTTTTTTTAGAAGTATACAGAACTATGAAATAGAATAAAACAAAGATGATTTTTTTATATTGGCATGAAATTTACTATATTTGTTAAAAAAATAGAGCGTATAGAAAATATTTTGTATCATATATCCTTCTCTTTCGTTAATTTCCTTGTTAATAATTCATGAATTATAGTTAGTTGCGTTTGATTGTTCATTGTAGTAGCATTGAAGTACTTAATTTTCTTATTCTCAATAAAGTTTTATTAAAAGATTCGTTCGGTTTATTAAAGTCGTTCTTTGTTCATTTGAATCGGGTTTTTCATCATGGTGAAACGGGGACCTTTAAAGATAATAAAGATAATCTTCTGGCATTATAATTGAAATATGTGCAACTTTGCTCCCGCCGTTTTTTTATTTTCCTGAAATTCGAGGCTTTATTGTATTACGTTTTGCGTAGTGCCTGAAATTCTGCATCTTCGATAACCTTCTCTCTTCCACCGCCGTGCTGGTCTTCGACGTCGAAAATCACCGTTCTTGAAGCGTTGAAACCACTCTCGACACGTTCTTTCTCTAATAGCGGCCTCACAATAGATATTTGATAGCATTCGATGAGCCTCAGCCGCAGATTTCTTCATGCTAAAACAGAAAATTAAAATCCACCTAAATGACGAGAATTTGGCTCGTAAGCTGACATGTTCAATCGAGAATAACTTTATGATGCAGACACAAATCGACTAATATTTCGATGGCGTTATGCTTACAAATACCTAAGATAATCGTATGACATGTACGATCTATTTATTTCGACTACCACTTACCGCTACAACCATCTTTTGCAAACCAGCGGAAGCGGCCGTATATCGGAAACAGCGCAGTGAATGTTGTCCTCCCAGTGGTCAATCGTTTCGGGCTAATCGCCGTAAACTAGCGACTTTACATATCCCCACAGAAAATAGTCAAGCGGCGTAAGATCGTACGATCCTGGAGGCCAATTCACTGGTCGGTAACGTGAAACTATGCGGTTATCAGAGGTTTCCTTCAATAAATCAATTGTGGCACGAGCTGTGTGACATGTTGCGCCGTCTTATTCAAACCACAGCTCCTGCAAATCATGGTTGTTCAACTGTTGAACGAAAAAATCAGTAATCATGGCTCTTAACAGTCACAATTGACTGTAACGTTCTGAACAGCATCGTTTTTAAAGAATGGTGAAAATGATATGTTTCCAATGGTGATTGCGAATTTTTAGTAGTTGACGTTTAAAGATCAGACGCCATATATGGCTGCTTGTAGCATTATGGTGAGCACATGGTGCCATTGAGATGGGATCTGTTAGTCCTCAAGTAGACCAAATGCTTATGAATTGACTTAAACGTCCACTAAAGTGCCCAAAAAAGTGCCTCATCGCAGTGCAACCACAACACCAAATTTATTTCATCCTTTCACTGCCGACCGTAGATTTACAAATTCACATGGGCTCAAACACTCCACTGCAATTTAATGTCCTATTATACCTGTTTACGTCTTACATAGAGAGTCCTGCGTCGTTCGCCGCCCACTTTTCGGCAAACAATCGGGATACTCTCGGAATCGCTCTCTTCCCGGAAATTTTCATTTCACTTACTCAAATATTTGCATCCGTACTCATGGCGCAAAATCTACATAGCCAATATTTGCTGTGTGCAGTGCTCGGCGATGAGGCGGCGAGAAGACGGTGGTGATGTCGCAGTGTCGTGCTTCGTGACGCAGCTGTTCGGTTCGCAATAAATCAGCCGGGACTTTAGCCTTTGTCGGTTTTTAATTTTAAGCAACCTTCGTCTAAGCAAAATCAAAGAATATCCAAGTCGATGCAAACACTGGTCCTAGTTTGTACACAATCGCCACCCGCATTTAAGCCCACCCCTTGTGTGGATTTAAGGACGTTTTTGTTTTGTTCTTTTTTCTGACGCTTGTTTCTTGGTCTCTTTTCAGTGCCGACATCTCGTTCATCCTGCCGTGGTGGCGCCAGGTCCTGTGGAGTATGCTCTTCGGAGGCATGGTCATCGTGGCGACGGGCGGGAATTTAATCGTCGTGTGGATTGTCCTGGCGCATAAGAGGATGAGGACGGTTACGAACTACTTCATAGGTGAGTACAACGACTGTGAGTGCAACACTTCGTCCTTCGAGTATGGCGGTGGTGGGGGTCGATGACAATGACGCTTCGTGTCCTGCGGTGGAATGCCATGTTGTCGTCGTGTTATGCGCCTTTGTCTTCGCCTAATCTCATTTGCACAAAACAACTTGCAATTAATTTGCAAGTACCTTAAACTCTTTCCGGCGGGTGGAGCTGGTCTCTCTGCATAACAGGGACAAGTGACAGAAAGACGAGCGGCCGGGGCTGGGGCTTTGTTGCAGGCGAACAAAGCGATCTTTTTAAATTCCAAAGTTCGCATATCCTGTAGTACAAGAGGCGTTCCTTGTTGTGTACTTCGAAGGATTTATTTTCACAGTCGCCTGCCTTGGCTCTAATTTATGTGGAGTGGCTGGTGGCGTTTAATTGCATATTGGCTACGTGCAGGACATTTTTGGGTGGTTCTAGCTTTCAGCCCCTAGAAGAATTGTGGATTGTAATTAGGGGCGATGTTTTTGTTTCGAGGGCGGGCAGCGTTTCAAGTCAAACTCAGAAAAAAAATGTTGGCTATTGTGTTGGAGAAGGGTCCTAGAGACCTGGAGGGCACTTTTACTTGAAAGAAACTTTTATGAAAGGGGGCGCTGCAAGAGAGCTCATTCACACGCATACATTTAAGACGGAATTGTTGTGCTTTGTTTGTTGACGCAATGATGTCGAAGGTCTTTGTTGCTGACGTGTGGGGTTAAGGTCTCAGTCGGTCGACAGAAATGTGTTTGACAAAGAAGTATGTTTCAAATATGGGTGGTAAGTTGGCTTCTAGACGAAGATTGATGAAGGACAAACCGACGTAGTTCGTAGATCAGTATGAGAACATTCCACTCCGTTTATTCCAAATGAGTTTGAAAATTATTTTCTGAAAGAGAAGATATACAATTGTTGGTTGGCAATCTTTATACATACTCTTCAAATGAATTTACCACCAATCGTTTCATTGTTCTCATGCCCCCAACAATTAAATGAAACTCCATATTAAATATCTACAGCTGAAATAATAGGTATACAACTATAAAACTTTGTTTTACAAAACCGATACCGTGCTCGCAAGTTCGTTTTGAATTTTGATGCAGTTTTCGATGCAGTTGTTGCAAGTTTGCTCTTTTTGAACAAATTAATATATCGCTCCCTAACCGCCAAATTGTCGTAAGCGACATCTTAAGCAAAAATGAGTTAATGATGCAGTTCGATAGTTTATTCAATTGCGCGTCTTTCTGGTTAGGGCGCGGTATGCCGGTGTTCGCCTTATGCTCTCAGCAAAGTGATTTTAGGCTGATGCAAAAGATTTTTGCCATTGTAACCGATCTATGTTATTTTTTATTCATTTTTTTATTGATCTATCTTTCTTCAAATTTTATAGTTTTTCATTAGCTACAAACGCTAATTAGATATAAAAAAAAATTGTTTTGATTTCTTAGGCGAGGAAGTACACAATGGCAAAACACATTTTACGATTTAATACATCAAAAAGAAAAGAGCAACAAAAATAAGCAAATGTATGCAAATATAGCTCTATTTCGTAATTGCATTCAAAGTAAAAATATATGTTTGGTTGCATATTATAAAGTAGTTAATTTTTGTATTATTTTTGGTTTATACAGTGGCGAGCAAAGAAATTGCAGTGCAGCATCAGTTTTAACATTTCTGTGAATAATCTGAAAACTATTCAATCCAATTCTAATCTGGACTGTATTTTATTATTATTAGCAAATCAACGAGAAGAAATTGTGTGAAAATGAGCTTCCTAGATATAATAGTTATGTATTTTTTTAACGCCTTCTATGTGAAGCATGCGCATTTGCTTGGCGAGGAAAATAATAGCAGTGGCAATTTTTTTTGGTGTAGATTTTGATGTTTGCCTTTGTATTTTTCATTTCTTTTTTTAGTATATTTTTACTATTTCAGAAACGAATATATGAAAAAAAAAATCTTGACTGCTTCTCAAAAATGGTTTCTATTACCAAAAAATGTAAGAAAAACCCTGAATCGAACTCGGAAAGGAGTTTTGTCTCCAAAAATGGTAAAATCCATTGTAAGATATGCCATGCTCCAGGTACAGATACAAAAAATAAACTTAATCTAGCGACTAATGTTTTAAAAGTAAGAAGGATACTTGCACAAAATAATTAAAAAGCTTCGAAAATTCGAGATTCTAGTTTGATATATGAAGCGTTTGGAAAAAAAACTTTGGGGGCGTTTTTATCGAAAATGGGTGAGTCTTGCGATCTCTCACTTTGGGAAATTAATATCCTATATAGGAGATATCACTATGCCAAATTTTATCAAAATCGGAGAC
Source organism: Syritta pipiens (assembly GCA_905187475.1). NCBI lineage: Eukaryota > Metazoa > Arthropoda > Insecta > Diptera > Syrphidae > Syritta > Syritta pipiens. Next base: position 29,850,009 of record LR994572.1, on the reverse strand, counting down.
CCCAAGGACTCCCCTCTCCTTGTTAAACATAGTCGAATGACGTTGCACCTCGTTAAATATTCTTTTTTTCTTCTTAAAGCAATCCTTCCACAGAAAGTGCTCTTATCTATCAAACACTTGCTTGAAAGTGAGTCCATTTACGATGGTCGGTGACAAAGAAAATAGAATAATTTTGCCACATCATCAAAAGCTCATTTTCAAAAGAGCTCTACCACAGCCCTTAAAACCCAAAAACAAATCATATTAAAAAGTGTTTTAAAAACTTCAACAAAGAATAAAAAAAAACTCAACCCCGTCTCCGTTGCTGAGACACACCCAGTTAATTACAAATCTTTTGTTACAAAGGAAACACTCAGCACCGGCATTAAAATACCTTTTCAATATCGATTTTCAGCTTTGTTTTGTTTCTGTGTCACCTGTTTCAATGAAAAAAAAAAAAAAACATTTCTAATTCACCAGAGTTCTAAGTAGGTCACAACCATAACGCAAGAGAAGAGGTGCTTCCAACTCGCGAATGACTTGTGAAATAAAAACAAAAATATTTGGGGGGTGCAAAAAAAGAAGGGAAGGCGCACATCAAAGACTGATCCTTTAAGCCCCCTCCCATCGGAGCGTAATCATAGTTGATGGACTAAATGCTCTCCAATCTGTCAAAATCCGTAACCGGAAACCCACCTCAGTAAGCGCATCAGCGATTTATTAAAATTTTCGACGAGGTCCTTTTGAAAATTTATTTCATTTGACAGCTCTTCTGTGGACTACGTGTATATTGTTACCCAAGCTTACTAACAAAAAGTTTCCATTTTTTTTTTATTTCAGTGAACCTTTCCATCGCCGATGCCATGGTGTCATCCTTAAATGTGACATTTAACTACATCTACATGCTGGACAATGATTGGCCATTTGGACAGATGTATTGTAAAATTTCACAGTTTGTTGCGACGCTGAGTATCTGCGCGTCCGTGTTCACTCTGATGGCGATTTCCATAGATAGGTGGGTAAGCTATAAGACTTTTTGTTTTTCAGTTTCAGTTTTTTTTAGATTTTCTGATTCAAATGAGAAAAACGGTATGATGTTTTCAGTGGACCATGACTAACGATGGGGTTGGGAGGTTCTCGTTGAATGAACTTCTGGTTGGTATTGACGACTGGCAGTTGCATCGTAGTTTTTGTTGGTTTTTTTTTTTTGGGATGGAGGGATGTCAAATTGAGAAATGTTATTGGGGGAATTTGTGTGGCGTTGGTCTAATACGTTAGTGTCAGGTGGCCTGGAGCAATTTATAGTTCGGTGAATAAAAGCTGACAGATTATTCCACGTGGAAAGGGTGGAAACTGATAAAATTGGATATAGTTTACGAACGTTAGCACTTAAATGGTGGAATTCGTGGAAAGCGCTTTAATAGGATTATTCGGATTTTAACGGTATATAACCGTCCACTATTTGTTTTTTTTGTAGCACATTTGGTTTCCGAATTTCGTAAGAAGATCTCGGACTAAATAAAAATTTCAATCAATTACGGGGAAAATCGAAACATTTCACTTCGACATCGGTTCATTTACTCTTATTGTGCCAGCGTGACCGTAAGGTCACACTCAAAAGAATTTTAAAATTGTGCCGTATGTCCTCCACTCAATAAAATCTTTTCATAAAAAACAAAAACAGACCATGTGAAAAAAATATCTATAGCACAATTTGGGTTAAGGGGCTTAGCCAACCAAATTTTCAAAAATATCACGCAAAGGCTTTGTTGAAGTGATCACTAGATGTGATTTTATTTTTTTGGAAAATTAGAGACGAACGACTTGAGCTCGGGTTTGGTGTATGTTGTACCACTTAAATATCTGATTTTCCCTCAGTCGGAAATAAGAAGTTCTTGAGGGAAAAGCTGTGAAAGCTGTGACTTTTTTTGTAAAGTAATGTGGTACTTTTACGTGTGAGAATTTAAGGGTTCTTTACATGAGTTTGGTACCGAATTTGTTCAGAAACAACAAAACAAAATAAAAGGCTAAATAACATATAAACAAATGGAATGACAGGCTGAGAATGGATATGTGATATGGATGAATAAATTAGTCTCTTAGATCTTCCGATTTGACGGCTCTTGATGTTTTTCTTTCGAAAAGTTGCTGGCCCAAGTTAACAAAGTAAAGATAAAGAAGCACTAGATGCCAACTTTATTCCAGTTTTTGACGACATAAATTTGATTTAAATCATTCTGTCAAGCCGTGGAGGGCTTACTTATGAACGATTGAAGTTTCGATTACACTATTAAAAGAAATAAAAAAACATTATTTTTTTGTAAGTCTTCGATCTGAACGAATTCGGTAGGTAAAAAACATTGGTGAAAGATTATGAGATTTTTCTTTCTGGTTTTTGGTCGAACATAGATTTGCATTAAGTTCAGCTGCAGAAGACTACTTTATTATAAGTCCTTAATTTTTTATACACGTATAGTATGGTGCTCCTTTAATGCAACAAAACAAAAATTAAGTTGAGTTCGCTTGAAAAGTGAAGAGTAAAATCTTTTCCGGAGTTTGTTTTTTCTCCACCATCAGCAAACCATTTTATGTTAATTTTAAAAATATCTTAAGACAATGTAAATGTTGAAAAAAATTTGGATGGTCAGCAATTGAGCTGCAGAAGGATTAGTAAGCCCTTCAGCGATCGTTGCCTTAGGCTAAAATAAAAATGTTAAACAGAAGGTCTTATGATTTGCAAGGCGGACTTCTGAGAAAGAATATCGCAACGAAACATTACAGATTTCTGTGTAGATTATCTGAATTTGCGAACATTGCGGATTATCAATTTGCTTAGAAGGATATTGCTCCAATTCACTGCAGACAGATTCTATGACAGAAAATCTTCCTGGCAGACCAGCTTAAATCACTGAGCACAAACCGGTTGAATGTCTTCACTTGCCAAACTATACAAAATAAATAAAATTTATTTTGATCTAATTGCTTTTTTGTAATGAATTCAAATGGCCACAAGAAAAGTTATAATCAAAATCCTAATTGTTTGCTTCTCATGCAATTAAGAGTATGACCTCCGGCCAATGAATGTTAAATAAAGATTTCGAGTTATTCTGCAAATTCATGAATGTTAAAATGTGCAATTTCTTACGAAGAGTCCACTCCAATTTTATTAAATTTCATTTAAAACATCTCAGAGGTTCGACAGCTTTGCTATAATTTTCCTTTGTGACTTCAAGAGACTGGATTGTTTTAAAAGCAAAATCGGATAAACAAGAACGCAAATGTTGAAACTTTTCGATGGAGGTTAACTCTTCGTCGTTGTCCACCAAAGTCTCAAACATGGAGAAGAAATCTGGCCAATCCGTATACTTTCCCGAAAACTTAGTGAGCTCTAGCTTAGGCAATCGAGCCGCCTTCGGTTTCATGCAGAAAAATGTGGATTCATGAGGAGAGACTGCTCCAACAGCAGAAAGCCTTTTAGAATCCATAAATGTCAGAATTTTGATTTTGAGATCAGAATACACATCTTCAAACGTAGCACGCCTGTCACCCTCTATCTCCGCTTCATCCAATACTTCAATGTTGGTTTGAGCGTCATCAAATTTTTGAAGATATGTCTCCAGCAGCCCTAAATTGACTTCCCACTCATGCAATGAAACGCCTTTTTCACCAGCACTATCGACAAATTTTTTTAGCTTCGTAAGCTGTCCGGTTACTGAAGCCCTTTTTGTTTTGTACGACGAAAGCGTTGCAGCACTACACTCAGGCCCCTCTCCAATCATATTGAGGTCACAATTTATTTTTATAATAATAACGGATAATATTATATTAAATTAATATGGTACTTATCCAAAAGATACGCGTTCCAGCAGTCGATGTTATGGGCAGCAATTCCAAATAAATTTTCACGATCACCAGCTTTTAACCACAGCAATACGAATCCCACGATGCAAATCCAAAGTACAGCAATGCAAAATCCCACAATACGAGATCCAAATAGAACACTCCAAAATCCCACGAGGTAGATTCCACGCACCAAATTAAAGTTCAACGACCGAAATGCGATAAGGAATTTCCAAATTTTGCGAGATCACGATTAATTATTTTATATTAGACTGATTGGACTATGAGTCCTGTCACGGTCGCCATTGTTGGCGAGGGGAACTTTCAGCTAATTTTGCTTTCCCAAGTGTATTCAAATATCTCGTATATCAGTATATCTTGATCCTGAAAGTAACGAAATCCCACCACCGGAATGAGAAAGCATTGCAAACCATGCGAAGAAGTAGACTGAAATTCCGACAAGCAACCACATAGTAAGAATTAAGAAGTACACTCTCTTCATCGCGAAACCCTAAGCCATGCTGCCTCGAATAACACATTTCCAACTACCAGAGTCAATTTCCCTTAAGATGGCAGCCAATAATCGTCGTGTATCAAATGACATCCTCAGATAATCGTATCATCGATTATTTACCTCCCATCACTAACCTCCGCAAGATGCTGAAAACTTAAACTGCTTAGGTCATTAAATCATCGCTTTGAGTGAAGAAACAACGACTTTGCTTGTTGCTTCCTAGGAGGAGGCCGATGAGTGTGAGGGATCCCAAAAAAGACCCACCCGTCCACCTACCGAAAGATTTGTTGCCCAACTTGGGCTCCCTAAGTAGCTGATGTTAAGAAGCTTTCTGGTGTTTTGTGTGTGGTGTGTCTCCTTTGAGATTTCACCACAACCGAAACAACTTCATCGTGTTTGCAATAAATTTATTTTAATTAAATTTGAATCATACACATAGCTGCATTGTTTTTCTGTCGGGGTGGAGTTGGGGGAGGAGTTTTGTCTACTTCAAGGTAAACTTTTGTTGGGCACAGTGATTCATTTATAGATAACAAGTTTGGTACAGACATCGACTGCTGAATAGGCAGAAATAAGAAATGCAAGAAAAGAAGGGGGAAAGTGTCTTCAAAACAAAGGCGATGTACGTAAATAGCCTTGAGACCTAAAGAGGTCTTTATGTGTGAATCCAAGAGTAGTTTGTCTAGGAAAGTGTGTAAACTATTGAGAGCCGTTTTTGTTGGGCTGGATATGCCCATACCTGGACTCGAGGACTATTGAAAGACTATTGAAAGACGTCCTATGAATGTATTTGACGTTCGAATTTTGGAACTAAACTCTTTCTTGATTTCAATTCATATATGTACATGAAATATAACTTTTTTAGCAGACAAGTCCAGTCAAAATGACTTGTCTTGAAATATCAATTTAAAATTTCTTCTGCTTGTAACGTTTGTAGCTGTAACAGAAGAATCATTTTTATGTATTGCAATGAATATTATTGAACTCAGGTTGTTGTTTTTTAAATTAAATAAAGACTTTAAGGACCCACTAAGTACTCTTCTTAAACACCCGTCATTTGAACTGGTTTGGCAGAAATAGCTAGTAAATCTATTGTTAAGAATGAATAAGAATAATAGAAAGAAATGCTCTTCACGCCGAATATTCTTGCTCCAAACGTCACACTTCAAACTATTCAAAAATTCACGAATCGTTAAAACACCAGCTACGCATCAGAAATATTTTTGCTTATAGCACGAATTTAATTAGTCCTTAGAATCATGATCCTTTCATTGCAAAGTGAAATGTGGCCAAAGACTTCGAAGAATTTTTTGTTTTATTTGTTATTTTGCCAGTCACAGAATTATTATAAACCATTTTTTTTTACAATTTGATAGTAGACTTCTTTCACGAAACACCTGGCTCTGAATCTTTTACAGCACCCTAGATTCTAGAGCCCCTTCCACCGCACCATAAGCCTCTCGCTTTATTAAAGGCATTAAATAAATTTTACCTATAGTCGGATGCATTCAGTAACGCAACTCTCATACTCCAGAAACTCTCAACCTATCCACACCACAAAATGGTCCATTAGACCATACAAGACCATCACCACGAGCTCATTAATGCACATTCATATGTCCACCTGCAGTTTAGGACCACAACCACTGAATATTAATTAGAACTTCAATTTAGTTAATATCCAAACAGATTGACAACCGCCTCGGGAACAGGCAAACTTTTCAATATTTAACTGAAATTTATTTAAAACAAAAAAAAAATAGGATGCCACGCCTGTAGAGTGAATTACGAAAAAAAAAGTTAAGGAAAATGTTTTTATTCCACAAAAACTGCAGTTCTGTTCAACGACCTTAAAGGTTAGGGCTTAAAAAACTTTTCAGCGAAAGTTAAGGTTACAAAAATATTCTTTTTTTTTGTACTTCATTCTGTGGCGATGTTTTTCTTTTGTGGAGAGGGAGTATAAATCAAAATGAGTTTTTAAAACTATTTTCATTATGGCCAGAGCGTGAGGGAGACAGAGCGCGAGTGAACGGAATTCGCAGCATAGGCTTGGTTCTGCGTTAACCTTCGTCAAGTTTGCTTAGTGTCAAGGTGGAGGATGAAAAAGTGTTTTGCTCCGTAAAAACTTTGCCGTGGATGTAGAGGGATATCCATGAAATTGTTACGTTTATTTGTTTTTTTTTGCTTGCCTCTGAATGGCGGCGAATCGAGGATTCAGCAACTGCTAGTGTGTAGAGGAGTCTATTAGACGGTTGTTGGACTCTATTTGCTTTTTCTTTTACTCCGATTACAATCAAAAGCATTTAACGCGTTGACTGGTAACAAAAAAATAAATTAAAATAGGATTTGCTTTGTGAACTTTTCCAACTGTTAATTAATGCGTTTAATTAAATGTCCTAATGAGTGGAAAGAGAAGCCCGCCCAGACTCTAAAGAAAGGAAGACTTTTCATTTATTACACACGTAAAAACCATAGGACCCCATCTTGAGAAACTTTAAATTCAATTATCAGGTAAAAAGTACTCGACGAGTCTGTGGAATTCATTCAGGCAAACAAGAAATGTTCTCTTGCATGTGTTGCTAGGGGCGGGTCTTATTGATAAAGTCTCTTCTTAGGGAGGAAGAGAAAGCTCAAGTTGCGACTTTAAACGAAGTTTCTAATTAAAATTAACAAGGTGTGAAGTTGGTTCTGCGTTTTCGTTTGATGCAAAAAATAGTTTCGAAAGTTCCAGTTGTTTAAACAGCGATTTGTGGCAATGGTAGGGGTCGATCGAGAGGAGTTTGGTTGTTGTTATGGGCGCATCTAGGGCAACAGATTGTGAGGAAGTTTGAAGTCAGTAGTGTAATTCAATCTCATTTTTACCAAAGTTTTTTTTGTTCATCTAACTAAAAACTTTAAGAAGGACGAATTCTTGACCTTGTTGTTGCATCACTCTCATTAACGACAGACAGACAACAACTGCCTCCCAGGAGACACAAAACACAAAGTAATCACACTAAATCTCGTGTTTTCCAGCAAAATTCTCGAAAGTTGTGGGGGTTTCACCGCCTACTTCGACTTACTTTTTGCCGGATCGTTATTGAAGAAACTTTCACTCACCAGCAGAAGAACTTTAAAGTGTACTCGTTATGGCTTGAGGTAGGGTGGTGGCACGCCGACAACCCACCCACCGAAGGCTCTGTGAGTCTGAGTGTTTCCCCTTCAGTCCTGCCCACAACAAAGTCAAAGTTTACTATCAAGTTAATGCAGTTTTCATTTTTTTTGCAATTTCAGATACATGGCCATTATGAAGCCATTAAAGCCACGGATGGGCAAGCGTTGCACCCTCACCATAGCCGGCCTAATTTGGGTGATCTCCGTTGTGATATCCGGTCCCATGCTGTGGTTCTACACGACGGGAGAGATATACTCAAAAGACGGCATCCGCACGGTCTGCTATCCAGAGTGGCCGGATGGTTCAACGAATCACTCCCAACAGGAGTACATGTGAGTGTTATTTTTTTTTTTGAAAAATTAATTTTTAATTATCGCAGCTTTTCAAATTACAGATTCCGGATAGCATACTTGAGAAGAGTAATTACGAAAAGTTTTCTTTTTTCGTTCTTTCTGTTCACCCTTTCAAACACACGCAGGCATTTTAGGGAAAATCTGCACGAATTATGTTAATTTTTTTTATAATGTTCTTTCATCAAATTTTTACATGAATAATCTTTCGGCGTAAACCATGGTCTTTTACGGTCCTTTTTACGGGGTCCTGAGCTAATTAAGTCAAGAACCAAATGCGTTTATGGTGCTTTGGAAAATTATTTGTGGAAAGAAATGCAAATTTCGATTGAGAGAAATCCCTTTTTCTAATTTTCTTTGAAAACTCTTTTTAATTTTGTTACAAGCCGGTGTGTGAGGCGGGCTGTAATTAGACTGTGTTTATGTTTGATCCTTTGACGGAAAGCCATCCTTGTCGCGGGAGGGTGCATTTGTAGCGGTCCTTCCGAAAATCCTACGAACAAATTTTTTTAACTTATTCCTTTCTTGAAGAACAGATGAGCTGACAAGATTTTTAATTAGTTTTGACAATCCGAAAATTGAGTTTCTTGGGTTTTTGAGAGTTTCTCTGATCCCTTATCTGATTTAAAATCAGACGGTGTACAAGGGTAATTTCTGGAGAGACTACGAATCGTCTGAAGAGAAGCCGAAGTTGTTGACTATGGGGACTTCCTGGTATCGACAGATTACGAATTCCGATATCCAGTCATACAAAAAAAGGCTTTTGAAAGGTCTTTTTTTTTTATACCGGGACGCAACCAATTCCGTATGTCACAAAATTCCACTGTTCATAATCAAATGAATGTTCTCCATCGGGTAAATAAAAAAACGTTTTAAAATGCTATAGTCATTTGTGGCTCTTCTCAACGAGCAACGTTCTTAAAAAAATTGTCTTTTAAGGTTATCTATTCCTTACATCTTCACATGTGTCAAAATTATAACGTGCTAGGCTCTGGCCCTTCGTGGGCTGTTACGCCACTATGATGATGATTTCTTACATCTATGTACGTAGATCTTAGTTTTAAATTAAAACCTTCTTGTCATTCTTAAAAAAACAGGTCGGAGTCGTCTTTTATGTTCTGGTCGCAATGAAGAATTGATTTTTTCTTACTATGAATCAATAGCATCCGTTGCACAATCTGTTATTTTTAATGGTAGTTGCACTAGTTTAATTATAGTTACTAATTGAACTTACTCGAAATTGTAATTACAATTACTTTTTGCAATGTAATCGAAATTAATTACTTTTCAATAATTAATACAAGCAACTATAGTTTGATTGTCACCACAACTTCCCATCATTGGCTGCGACCGTGCTCAAAACATTAACAAGGACTCTATTCACTTAAAGTTGGAAGTTCATCACTTCTGCAATATCCCAGATATCGCTCTATTAGCAGCGAGCTTGTTTAGAAGAGAGTTATGCTGCAATTTTTATACAGCGAACATTAATCGTTATAAACAGCAACAAGCACAAGAAACATTATACCCCAAAACTCAATTTATGCACCTGATGAGTGTCCATTTAGCGATTAAAATAGAGTTTTTCAGTCATAAATAGAGACCGACGGTTTATTCGCATGCTTTCGTCCGTCAAAAATTTGTAAACTCTGAAATCATGCCATTCCGCTGTGATGTGTAGCCGTCATCCTATGACTCTTACTCCCAATACAATCCCAATATCTTATGAAAAAGAAGAATGATAACATGGAATGAAAAACAATTTCATTCATTTTATTGCTTCCAAAAAAATTCTACTCCCGAACGTTTTCATGGTATGTATTGTTATTAAAAATATTGCTTTCCGAGTTTCTGAAACCTGAAAACAAAATTTTGAAAATATCACTCGACCCTTGGTATGTGAAAGTGCAAGAGAGCTGTCTCTGCAAAAAGGTAAAGGGAAGGGACATGCAACAACACCATGAAACATGCATCCTTGAAATATTTGTACTGCGCGACACTTCTCCTTTTTTGTCTATACGATATTGGCTTTTATTGGCTTCGATTCTATTCTATATTCTATTGGCTTTTAGGGAATGAAATGTGAGTTTTGATGGAGAATGAACATCAGAAAAAAAAAAAAAACATTCAGAGACTTGTTTAGAAGACAATGAAGGTGTTGTGTGTTTTACTATTTTTAGTGTGTCCTAGAGTTTTTAAAATGTCAAAAAAAACATTCTATCTCAAATGAAAAAATCTAAAGAACTCAATGAGAAGATTATTTTTATTACCAACGAACAGTATAAGTAATCGATTGATCGAAGACTGAACTTAGCTTGATCCAAGCTTGTAACTTTCCTGGGGACACAATTTTGAAACTTTTTAACTGAGTTCCAGTGACAAATTTAATAGGAATAAAAATATTCCCGCGAATAAACGTTCAAATTTAAAGCACAGACAGAAGTTCAATAATTTTTTATCACGAAAAAGAATTTTCAAGACCATTGAAAGTTTAACATATCCATGGATTGCAGATGAATTATAGATGACATTTAACGCGAAACATTCTTTTGACTAGCTACTCGTTTTCCGCCCAAAAGATGGAAAAAAGAAATGTGACAAGTGATGGACAATACATTCTGTCAAAAACATAAGTCTTCGGTTTCGTTCTACATACAATTCAATTTCATTTTCCAAATAAATTCCTTCGAGGAAATCTTTGTCGCATCAATGTCGTCCCGCTTACAGACGGCGAGGTTGGATTATCATCTCGAACTCACACGAGTCCCTAACGCTCCACCGTTCTCATTTCACATTCAGTCTGAGCCTGTCAAGGACACACCGCTTCACATTCCCCAAAAGTCTCGCTAAATTCCTGACCTAGCACCGTTTAACCAAACCAGCGGGGGATTCTAAACCCACCCCAACCACCGAACATGCCCCAAATGTACGAACTGAGGCTTCCCAACCCGCCGGACGTCACGGACGAGGGAGGGTCTTTTGATGAATTCTCCTTTTTGAAACAATTTTATTTTTTTATGAACCTAGGACCGTTTATTTCAACCGCAGGACACCACATATAACGGCTTTCTTTTCAATTTTACCCTCTCTCTATCTCGTTGCAGATATAACATCGTTTTTATGGTGCTGACATACTTTCTGCCCATAATGTCAATGACATTCACGTATGCAAGGGTTGGCATCGAACTGTGGGGGTCAAAGGCCATCGGGGAGTACACACCACGTCAAGTGGAAAACGTGAAAAGCAAACGAAGGGTAAGTCAATAAAAAAAAAAAAGTTTTTTGTGTTCAACTCAGAGTGGGAGTGGAGAGGCTCTTTTATTTATTTTGTAAAAGTGGTCGGTGTAAATGAATCCTTCAGTTGCTGGCAGAAATCAAAGCCATGACAAAGAAGCCTTTTATGTGGTCGGAGAAATACACGTGGTCAAATCAAAGAACCTACTGACCAATTATCGGTTAAAGGATCCTCCTAGGATTCGACTTCAAAGTGTCACATTCCACCTCTGAACTTTACCTCATTTCTATTTTGAAACTCCTCTTCAGAAGTTTCAATCCAAATGCATCTGAAGATTTTATTCAACTTTTTCCCCCTTTTTTTCTGCGGTAAGTACTTCGTTTGCTTATCTCAATCTCTACCCTTTGATGTCTTTCGTATCATCGAATAAATCTTCCAGAAAAAAAAAAAACAGGAATGAAAAGTTTTTACGTTTGTTGAATATAATTTCGACCTGAATGGATTTTTAACGTGAGGAAACTGTCTTTCAAACGACAAACTAAAGAACAGAGATGGAAACCAAACTAAAATGGTCTTTTTGCAGACAGGTACAGTTTTGAAATTGACAATTTAACAGAACTCGATGGCAGAACGATAACGATAAATTTATGGGTACGACGATTTGAAAGGGGATTTGGGCTAAGGGCTTCTCGTTATACGTGAAGAATAATGTCAGTTACCGGAAAATTCTGGGAATTTTTTTCTTTGTAAATGTTGGTGCAACGTGAGCATGTGAATCCACATTTATTAGGGAGGTAGCTTTTTATTCGTAGACCAGTCACAGTCACTGGCTGCTCTATTTTCTCATCTTTCATACGTCATGTTCATTAAATTCGCTCCTTCATTCAAATATCCAACTTAAACTACTGAATAAGTGCAATTAAGCTGCAGTCGTCATTCTGAAACAATTTAAATGCATACAGTCTTCAGAATGACTATAAACAAATATGCAACTTGAAATGATTAACGCATTCTTATAAAATAAAGGAATAATAGATTGGAGGAATAAAAAACTAATAAGAATTTTCATTTAAAGACTTGTCTTAAATCATCTATGCAAGCTTTTGATATTTAAAACCAACCACAAAATGAGTTCTATTCCATTTACTAGTTTTTCCTCAGTTTTCACTGAAACGACATTAGTTTTGAGCTGGCTGTTGTAGAGATTCAAGTACGGTTGTCATAGAGCTCCAACAAGAGGCTTGGTGATTTTTGATTTATTTAGTGACTTAGTAATTATGTGTTTTATATAACAATTAACAAAGAGTTAAGTGGAGAGATCTGCAATGGGTTCTTTGAGTCAAAATTAGGGGAGAGTTAGTTGGTTAACAAAATATCCAGAGGGGAAAATAATTCGCAATATATTGTCCATTAAAGACCATTCAAAGTTTGGCAAATACTGGCGAAAAAATCCTAAATAGAGGCGCCTACAAGAGAATTAAAAGAATTGATTTCATTCCTTATAGGATCGCACACAAAGTTAAATATGCATTTTCAAAGGACGCACAGTTTGAACCCATCATCATCATTAGTGGCGTAACAGCGCGCGAAGGGCCAGAGCCCAGCTTTTCGCGCCTCCTCTGTGTTGTGCGCGTTATAATTTGACACATGTGAAGGGGACGTACAGTTTATTGCCGGTTTCAAATGGCGAATTGCGAAAGCTTTCCGTGACAGAAGTACTCCAGGATGATTGTCAATCGTTCGCTGGAGGTGGGGCCGTGAAAAATGTTTGTGGTGTTTTTTTTTTTTTCGAGCTGGATTTGAACCCGGGTACTCTCGCTTAACAGTCCGACGCACTAACCGACTAAGCCACGGCGTTTGAACCCTTAAAATATATAAATACAAAAGACTCTGATAAAGCAATGAAACCCCCCCGTCTTCAAGGATTATTGCAGCCTTTTCCACCTTAGATGGAAGAGCAATGTAATTGAAAACCACCCTACTGTATTAGGTTGTAGCCAAATCAGCCGCCAACTCAGGCACACTAGAAGCTCACACTACCCAGTATTTCATATCACAGTTGAGCAGATTAAGTGTTACTGTCCAACATTTACAACAGTTGGGAAATACGTACAAATACCATCGAATCATAATTAACAACCATTTTCCCCGCTTACAGATTTCCTTTACGCCGCAACACCCCTTACACAGCAGCATCGATGGAATAGAAACAAGCCTATCGTGTAGTCCAATAGATTTTCCACAAAAGAGCCATTGTTTAACCTCCCAACCGAAATGAGAGAAACTAGTTTTCGAATTTATTTCTCGGAACAAGGACAACAAAGCGAATTTTATTTGAAACGTGTGTTAACTAATTTAGTCATTCTCGATATCAATTTCAGTACCAATTGACATTATTCATTTTCAATTTAATCTCTGCAAAAAGTTTCACAGAAATACTAATGGCAATATTACTAAAAATCGGAAACTGAATATATAACAAAGAATAAATGATGTTTAGGTATTGATGGTATTCTTTCTCCGAATTTCAAATTCAAGAAGGATAAATAATTTCATCTAATTTGTTTCGCTTTCCCCGATGTTGCTTTCAGAGTCAATATTTCTCAATCAATCAAAGGCGTCTTAAATTTCATGTTTTTTCTTGATATACCTTACAACTCATAACTCAATCGTATGACTAGTAAAAATGGTCCCACTTTAAAAGTAAACCAGAAATCGATGCAAGTTATATTTGCATTTTTCTTCTCAGCCTAACAAAACTTTTTAGTCGTAGTATTTTAGTATATTCTTTTGTTGTTGTCAACAGCAAATTCTTATTTGGCTACTGATTTTTTTTTTAAACAACATCCAAGCACATTTTTCGTATACGACTGGAAAATACAACTGAATCACTTTATGAAAAAATGCTAGACAACCACGACATTTTAAACAAATCTATGAACCAGAAAATGTCTTTAAATTCGTTAAAGCAAATCGAACAATCGCTTCAAAGCAAAGAAAGGAAAAAAAAATCAACGTTCTCCGAGTACAGTTCACCTTATTTCACAGAAGTACATTAAAAGCCAAAAATTCATAATTTTCGTGTTCTCTTACTTACTTACTCCCCGTTGCAACGTGCCAACGCGTTGGCTTCTAGTTTCCCTCTATTTTAGGTCATCTCGTCGTAGGTTGCACACGTCCTCGTCCGCCGAACACATCTGATGTGTAAATCTTAAGGCCGCCAACAGGGACAGTTACAAATGAATCAATGCCTTGGTGTACAGATTTCAAATACATTTTGTTCAAAACTTTCTCTTCTATCGCAAAATGGCTGAAACTTGCGGAACACCTTCTCTGAAATTACATACTCCGAATTACATACAATTTCCGAAATTTGTTTGGTAGTTCTCCCATGGTAACTTTTTTAAATTTTGGATATTGATACAACTCCAAAAATGCAGTTTATTGAAATAATGCAAGTTATATTTTTTGAATTTTAAAATGGCTTCAGTTTAATAATTTGAAATCGAGATCAGTCATTCATGAAAACGATGTTTGAATCGTGGCTTCATGTCTGTTTTATTTTTAATGTGGAATAAGAGGAGTCTTAATGCAAATTAAAAGCTACAAAGTTTTACTCATCATCATTGGCGGCGTAACAGCAATCGGAGGACCACAGCCTAGCTTTTCGCGCCTCCAACGTTTTGTGCGTGTTATAATTTGACACATGTGAAGGGGACCTAGAGTCTTTCTGCTACACCGAAAATAAATTGAACTGAATTGAGTCGAGGGAATCATGTTTTACAGACTGCTGCTAAGGTTTTACGGTTTAACGACTTCATTGTTAGCGTCTCCGTCTAATCTTCTATAATCTAAAAACAAACTCTCGAAACAAATTTAGTCGTTTATCATGATGAAATTTTAAAACGTTCGAAAAAAAAAACAATAAGGAACACCAAGAGAACCAAATTCAGGAGACTAGAAACCGAGAAAAGACTTCTTCTCATTTCCAATTTTATGGAATCAAAATTAAATCCACTCAGCTGCTCTTGACTGTTAGATTATAACCACAATCATGAATTTCGAGCTCTTCCGCATCGCTTCCCACCACCAGACCTTAATTAATATTATTCACCAGAGCAGAATCAGCTCTCTCCAAAACTGCAAGCCCGGGTAAAACCTTACACCACTGAATTGAAGTACCATCGCGATAGGGATTTCCACAACTGCTCTCTACCAGCTCATAAATTTCCACGTGTTTTTTATTTTTTATTTTTAATTTAAAAAACATTCCGCACTATCCCAAAACAACAGCCGCCCGCTTAAAATGAAACAGATAAACAATTCGTAACCACAATCACGTTACAGTAAACATTCCTTGCCGGCCTTTTCCGATTTGGAATTACGACCTACACGCTCCGAAAATATTCATCCATAATCCGAAAGGCTTTAAGAGCACCTCACCATCCCGTACCATCCCGCAACACCCTCATCCACTGCACCGCAGGTGTACGGAGTATTTTAATAAATTTAATTTGTATCTCGTTGCAGGTTGTTAAAATGATGATTGTTGTGGTGCTGATATTCGCCGTTTGCTGGCTGCCATTCCAGATCTACTTCATCGTGACGTCCTGCTATCCGCACATCACGGAGACCCCCTTCATCCAGGAGGTCTTCCTGGCCATCTACTGGCTGGCGATGAGTAACTCCATGTACAACCCCATCATTTACTGCTGGATGAATTCAAGGTACGAGTAAATATCCGATCCCATCGCCATCGGTACAAATAAACAATTTAATGGAACATGCATCTGGCAAATATTTGCGCGTTTGAGGTTCATTAGCTCTGCCGCCCGGCGGGGAGGTGAAATTAATTGAATGACGGAGCAATAGAGTGGGACGTTCTATTTCTGGGAGACGTTTGGACGGACGTTATTCATCGTGTCATCGTCGAGGCTAAGAAGTTTTTCTATAAACACGATCAACAAAGCCTAACGATGGAACAGGCTTGCGGGGAACTGCCCTCGCAAATGTAACTGTGTCGGTATTGATTTTCTCTTAAAGGATCTTGTAAATCACATAAATTCAGTGCGAAAAAGGCTTACGATGATGGAAAAATAATGCAGATTTTATTACGGTTATGGGTAGCGGTAGGGAAGTGAATGAAATCGAATGTTGTGCCTTTTTTGCGGATTTGTTGCGAACTTCGGAAGGAAATTGTTACGCATTCTTTTGTCGTGCAGTCGCGGATGGGGTGGGTTGTGTAAGGCGAAAATGATTTAAATCCGCACGCTTGTGGTTTGTAATTTGATTTGAGCCTTATCGCAAGGGATAACAACTGGCAACAGATGAGGCACGTGACTTTTTCATATTGAAAACGAATTACAAGAAATATGAGGATGGCCAAAAGCGGTTCACCCAAAGGAGTCATTCAAAACTCTGAGCCCAGCCGTGCTGGTTGAGATGGGTCGTTTTCATCTATGTTTTTTTTTTTTGCCATTTCTTTCGTGCTGTTTCTATTTTCGTCGTTTTTTTCGGTTTCAAAGCTACATGTACATATAGTTCTGTTTATTTACATAAATCTGTCCAACAATCCGACCAAAATCTATACGAGTTGAATAAATTGTTACATAGACTAGAAGGTATTGCACAAAACGCCCAAATCATTTTCAGGTAATATCCTGGTCTCAGACAAACAAAGATAATATTCGCCTAATCCTACCTGTAAGCTTCATGTTTGTTGGAAATTTGTTCTAAGCTATGAATTGTACCAAGTGCATCAAAATGAATTTTAATGGAAAAATGCCAATTTGATGAGGGACCATTTTCTAGGCTTGAAATACGCAATAAAAGCAATTCAAATCTAGATTTTGTGAAAGGGAAAATAATTTGCATAGGGAAGCTACTTGCAATTAATGTTTGATTTTGTTAGCTTTGTTTTTCATCGAATTTCAAATATGTCTCATAAATATTTTATAAATGTTACCCATTCATTGCTAGCAACAGAAGAAGTTATAATTGGAATTGTCAATGATTCTTCAAAACTTTTGAAATTATTTTTGTGGGTGCCGTTGCTTAAATTATCATTACGTCTACAATTATCAGCAAGTAATTGTAATTACTTCATTGCTAGCCGAAGGGCTTTGTTGCTCTGGCTAGATTAGATTTTTATTTTTAGATTTTTAGATTTTTAACTAGTTTTAAATAAATAAATATAGCATGTACTATTTATTTTGTCGCAACTGCACATGTGCAACCTTTGCTTCAAATTTATCGAAGAGTGTTTTTTCCAAGAACTTGTGGCTCGTGTTTCCTGTAAATCAAACTTAACGTCTTATTGACGATAACTGACACTAAGTCAATAAGTCGCCTAGAGGCGATTAGTAATTCTTAGTGTTTATGTAGATTTTTCAAAATGGTCGTAACTCTTAAGACATTCAGATCAGAAACAATTTTTTTTAGAACATTTTGATCATTAACACATTATTGTTTTTCTTGTCCCCTTTTTAACACAAAAAGTCAAACGATATCTGCTATGATTTTATTTAAAAATAGAAAACATTCTTTTCATATTCAAAGTTTACAGTACGCCAACTAAAATGAAATTCGAAATGTCTTTAACATTCGCAAATAAGAAAAATCCTTTTTATTTTTGAAAATTGAATTAAAGTCGAATGCAATAGTGCTTCTATGTATGTCCTCTTTCTTTCACCCACATCCTCATATTAGTACTTAAATTGTCTCCAACTATGTAATTTTCTTTCATATATAGCCAAAAAATTCATGCAAAGTTCGTCCATAAAAAAAGTCTTGCTTCAATTTCACAAAAGTTGTCAATAAAACTTCTGTCATATCAAAATGGATATTCGATGTGAGGAGTTTGCGAAACAATGTGAAATGTCTGTTTTTACTAAGTTATTGTGAACGTTGTTTGGCAGTGCAATCAGAATCACAGTCAAAATGTCATCGACATTCACTATGAGGTGGGCAATTTTTTTATTGTGATTCTCTAAGAAAGGAGGAGTGATGAATATTGCAACAGCAAAAAAAAAAAACTAAAGAGTGGTTGTTTTGTAACTTTTTGTTACATTCGGTGACAGGGAATGATGAAATGCTTTTTTTTTTTCCTGTGGACTCCACAATGCGAGCTAGCATTTTAGCGATAAAGTTCTCATGCCATCACTCAGCTTGACATGGTGAAAAAAAAAAAAGACGCTCGATGCATCCATCAGTACGGAAAGCGTTGCAGGCACTGCGAGGTCAGTCAAAAATTCTCACACATTTATCGAAATATTTCACAAATGTAAAACGTCAGACCGTCAGATCAGTGAGTAAAACAATTTGTTGAACTGCTTCACAGAGATGCTTCAGAGCACGAGGTACTCATGTTTTTCTGTCTGAAGTAGTCGAAAACCCCACTAGGGCTCTTCGGTGATTTGATTTATTATTGTGATGTTAGGATCACTCTAAGCAACAGCAAACAAGTGATCAAATGAATTTGGCATGAGTGAGGATGTTCCCATATTTTTAAAGCAGACGTTTTTGGCCATGAAACGATGACTTTTCCTTTATCATCATGGCTAGTTAGCTAATGTAGCTATGTAGGAAAAGGAAGCTAATGTAGCCTAAATGTTTTTTCGATTTTTCACTACCATTAACTTGTTCTGAAACTATTACAGAAAATTAAATTTCTTTTGTTTTCATATTACGTAATCCAGCGGCGAAATGGCGACAGAAAATGGTGGCACACATCTACCACTCAATCACATCAAATGGGACAAAAAAGACTTACACATCTGTTTAAAAGCGAATTCGGCAATTAATAAAAAATTGAGAACGTTTCCACTTTTCAAAAAGGCAATAAGAACTTCCTATCCTGAAGCTTTCCGAAAATAGGTGCCATACATCTCAACACGACATTTACATTTACGAGTCCCTAAACATTTTACGATTCCCAACCGAGCCAAGTGACCTTTTAGCTTTCCTCCCTCCGCAACACAATTGCAATCGCCCAGCAGCGTAAAAAGTAAAAATTTCATTGCCCCAATTAAATCGTACATCGGTTGACAGATAAATTCCAAAAATAAAATCTAAATAAAAAACTTCACACCGAAGTCGGTTCCTCCTTTTTTGTTCTCTCCGATTAACTCAATTTACATTTTTTACGTTTGTTAAAAGTTTCCTTTTTTGTCGAAAAAAAGAAGAATTTGAATTTTATCTGTCCAAACTCGTGTGTGAGTTGGCGAACTCTCCTCAATTTTGAAAGCCCAAGGACGAGTCAATTTTTCGTCTGTCACAGCATGTTGTGTGCTGTCACCGTTTTCATTTAATTAATGTCTCATAATTTAGTCGGAATCGCCATTTTTGCTTCTTCAGTTTTAATCTCGAGAGTGATTTATTCAGTCGAGACACATTGCTGGAGTGGAGTGTGTTTAGAAATTGATAATTTTTTTGCCTTTGCAAATGTCAACCAGCGGAGGGGAGTGGCGTCATTTAATTGATTCGGAATCGGTGAATTTTTTCGGACACGCGTTGTCCTCAGGGACTTATCTGATTTATAAATTTTATCTTCCATTTGGAAGTTAATTGGCAATTTTTTCTTAAGTCCCTGAGTCGAGCAGTCTGAAGGGAATTATTTAAGTTGAATTACGTTTGAAGCTCAGGAAATTGCTAAGATGAGCTAAATGAAGAAGCTTCATGTGCATCTCGATGCACAGCAGGATGTCTCTTTAATGTTTTAAATGGCACAGGGTGAGACTGCTCACCTTCTGCTTGTTCGATGGCAATTTGTGCCATGGGAGAAGATTGACGTGATTTTCTTTTAAATGGATAAATATAAAAGCAGAGGTGAATGTATGGGGATGGACTCTAACAGACTTATTTCTTAATTACTTTTTACCAGGTCCAGGGACTGCCTGGGGTCTCTTGATGACTGCACTCTATCAAACTGAGCAGTGGTCCTCAAGAGGATTTTGTTCTATTTCGTTATACCAAAGAAATGTTCTTCTTCTCTTTTCTCCTTTCTCGGTATCCATAGAAGAACTGGAACACACTGCAAGCTGCAATCGAACCACAGATAAACCAAATTCGATTTCTCCAAACTGGGCATATCAATGTGACATTAAAGTTTTATTAAATTTATCGAGAAGCCGACTGTTTGACAGTCTTAAAATGGATTCTGAATTTGTTTACATTTCCAATAAATGTTCAGGGTCGCAAAAAGGAAGCCATAAAATCAAATTAGGATGGCGGCAATTAAACAAATCGTGTGTGTTTAGGTTTTTAGTCAGTTTAAAAAGGAAAAGAGGAAGTAAATTACACTTTGAAAGGATTTGCATATCCATGTTATTGCCAATTCTGAATTTTTATGTGGACAAACTTTAAGAATGTAGAGCTGCTAATGCATTCAGCACCTCTCACCTTGCACCACTTAAAGTTTTAAAAATATTAACGTTTCTTCTACATCACATGTCCATATCTTTTTTTAATGGAAGTCATTCCACTAGTGCTTCACAAATTGGCCTTAGGACGTGCATGTGGAATTTGAAATGCCAGCACATCCTTTGAACCGATTCTTTTCCGCCTAATCCCAACCCACTCAACATTCAAGCCGCAACAATCAGGCCACAGTTTTTGAGCCACTCACTAATTGCTAAATGAGCCTTCTCGGGCAAAGCTTCTGGCCGGGATTGCTTCAGTTCAATTCCGAAATTGCTTCTGACCCACTTGAAAGAGGTATTTACTCGTATCATGAACGGATTAGGTCCTTGCATGAGTGAACGTATCCCGCCCGCAAAGCTTTTAGGACAATTAAAATTACTCGTGAAAGATTCATTTTTCTGTAAAACGGCTGCAGATCCATTTCCGGAGCCATGTCCTTTGAAGCGGCTAGAGGGTGTGTGTGTGTTGACGTGGTTACGTGGAACGCTCCTGATGACGCGCGCTGCATGATTCGGGATGCAAATACATCGCGTTAATTGTATTTTCGATCAACAGCGTTCGTGGTAGCGTAAAGTTAGTTCCATTACTTGATGGTTGTCATGTGGTTGTCATTGATATAACCACCGGGTGATAAAATTCTAGCAAAACAGCGCCGCTGCACTCGCTGCGGGCACGCCACTGACGTGCTGCCACATACACACAACGGCGCAGTGCAAAATACCAGCGACAAGGATAATCAAATGGCGGTTATCGTGTAGTGCTCTCTCGTTGTCGTCGTTGTTTTTTCCCGTCCTTTTTTATTCCCTCGTCGACGTGTGAATTGCAATTTGATTATGATACTGATAGGGAGGGATGATGCCGAGGCGTGCCAATCAAGCTACAGAGCAGATTGGCATGGTAGAGGAGTGATTGCTGGCTTTAGTAACCGATTTTCTTTGTTTGACAGATTTCGGAGAGGATTTAAGCAGTTCTTTAGATGGTGTCCTTTCGTCCATTTGGGAGCTGAAACATTGCATCGACGTGAGGCATTAACGTCACGTTACTCGTGTTCGGGTTCACCCGATCATCACAGGATTATGAGAAACGGTACGTGTAAGTAGACATGCATTACGCTCGTTTTGAGTTGAGGGAAGATGAAGTGAACATTTTTTGTTTTTGTGTGCTTTCAGACACGGAGCGGTCATTTTTGTACACGTGTCCTGGGTCACCGAAGAGCCGGAGAATCTCACATTGTGGTAAGTTTTGCAAAGGTAATTGTAGGCAAAGAGTCAAGTCTACACTTAGAGAGTCTGATCCTCAGCCGTTCTTTTTCTCATCTTTTGATATTTGGGCAATTTTGTTTACGTCTACTGAGTCCTGAACCGCAAGTGATCAAAGCTTTTGATAAAGCAGTGATCAAGAATTGCTCCGTGGACTGGCAACTTGATATTATACGTAGTATTCACTCCATTAGTCCATATATTGGGCTTAGAGAGGTTTTGACCCTAGTTTATGTCTAGAAAAAAAAAGTTTAAGTCTAGAGCTAAAATAAATTTAATTAATGAATTTCAAATTTTTGTTGTTAGGTCCCATGGAGTCTGTTAATTCGCGTACGGAATTAAACATAGTTTTGCGCATACGTTGTACAACTTAGAAGAATGAAACACGAAGGTCTTAAGCGCGTCTATGCGTATTAACAATTACAGATTTATTGTGTTTCAAATCAAATTACACAAACAATTTGTAGGGTGTTTGATATTTCCCTAATGAATTTACATTCATATTTCTGCATTATTACATTTTATATTGCCCTCATCGCTCTCTTTGTGCGGGTGTTAGGGGAATGAAAAGTTTCGTGCAAACCGAAACCGCATAAAACGAATAATGAGCCTGACCATAGTGAGCCATGATTCTTTGAAGAACGTTATTTCGCACAAAGCAAAGTCCCGCAAAACGAATTTGGGTAGATGTTTAAAAATCGCGCATAGGTGAAACCGCGTAAAATGAGACCGCGTAAAATGAGACCGCGTAAAACGAGACCGCGCAAAACAAGAGATGAGTGTTTTATTAAATCATACCTTTATTGCAACATTTTATACATTTTACATAAAAAATCAAGAAAACATTTGCTTGAACACCAAACAGAGTCAGATATTTGTTTTTATCTTACCCTACAAAATCCACATTGCATTACACATAAAAATCTTTTCAAACTAATCTTGTCCCCTTTCCTCGAGAAGCAAATTCATGAAAATAAGAACCACTCATTTAGTTTTCTTCGGTAAAGTACTCCATCTCCTGTGTGCTTTCCTTGTTGAGCAGCGTGTATTTTAATTGTTTTTTTTGTTTTTTTTTTTTATAAAGTACATCTCGAAAGTGGCCGTCCATCACAGAACTTTGTAAGCCACCTTCCACCAGTTAGAACACAGCTGCTTTGCTCTGCTTTGAAATCTGAAATTTCTACGACTTTTTCTATTGAATACAGAGCAGCCAGTTTTAGTGATCCTTCAGATCTTGCACCTATTCTACGTCTGTGTCAAAATGTACTTAGTTTTTTCGTTAGTTTTTCATAACTGCAGTGACCATATTTTTAAGTTTCAAATAATGAACAAAAATAAAAAAAAAAAAACATCATCATCATCGGCGCAACGACCAGTGTCCGGTCCGGGACTCCTTTATTTCATAGTTTCGACCTTGTTTTGTTTTCATTTGTTCAAAAATTATTTAAGATTAAAAAAAACATTCTACTCTTGATGCCAAATTCCCTAAGTTTTTAAATGCGCTTGAAATTTATTAAAGAATTGCACTGCTTTACTATCTCTGAACATTCAATAAATTAGGACATTATTATTTTGTTGCAACATTTTTTTTAGCTTCAACAATATTAGCTAAAATACTGAACTAGAAGCGTATAATTTCTGAAATAATGAACGTTTTTACATTTTTGAATACAAAAGAATTCACAAAAAAACCCTTCATCCAATAGTGAACATTTCATTATAAAACTGAATGAATGGTTACCGTATTCATAGCAGCCGCTTTTGTAATTTTAGATTGTTGTCCAAAAAACTTAAAAATGTAATAACATTAAATTGAAACCTGCATCTTGGAGCCATTTATGCATTTATCCTAATTCAGAATTGTAATAATAGATTCGATGCGTCTTTTTTTAGAAAACGAAATCTAAACTAAACTTTTCATCCCTCTCGCCGAAAGCAATACCACCAATTGAAGAATGTTTTTTTCTTGTTATTTTTTTTCTAATTCTCTTTCTTACTTTTCTATCTTCCTTTATCTATTATTTTTTTTATCAATCTTCCTTTATTAGACTAACTTATTTATTTATTTGTTTTAGCTAATTATTTGAAAAATGTTAGTTATGTACTTATTGTACACTATTGCTATACTTTGATTATATAATAATAAGTGAAATGAAATGAAATAGCACTTCTTTATGTTAATGAATTCGTATCATCTCTCAGACTTAAACGTGTTTGGAATCCATCCGGAATTCCATCGTCTACTTCTCGGTTCCCATACGGCAACCACATTTTTCTTAAACTCTCCTTGTCACAGAATATTTCCTTTTCTATTCGGAACCAATTTTCTGCAGACATGCAAAAGTGGTAAATTCCGTATTCACAAGACACCAAGTGGTCAAGTAACACCCCTTTGATCACAAAACAATCGGATCAATTTAAACTCAATGCTCAATCAGAACCCCAAAACTTCGCACATCCTCCGCACAACGAATGTATCTTCGAAACAACTTTAAAGCCTCTACCCACTGAACTCGCTTTTCCGAGTAAATGCTTCCACAGATTCCTCAAATTCAACAAAGTACGATTTAAATGAGCCAACTCACACACAGACACAAAAAGGCTGTGCGGCGACCTTAAAATTAATATCATAGCCCAACCATTGTCCCGCACCAACAATGAACGTATTATTTCACTCGACCGACCTCACACATCCCTGTACCATGGAATCAAATCAGGAGCTATTATCTCCGACCAAGGCCCCTCCTGCCCTTCCTCACAGTATACACGGGTATTAAGACCGAATTCAATTCCCACAATCACATCTCCAGGATTACGACCGAGGACGACAACTGTGGGATTAAGTCCGGCACTTATTAGAAACACCAAAGAATTTTTGGCCTAAAAATAGCCTGTCACTTGTCATTAATCGAATTCCTTTTCTACTCCTTTCTTCCAGGTCTAGTCCGAACATCAACGCTCATGACCAACAACAACCAGCAGAGCGGATTCAATTCCAACACAACAACGACGAATTCCATTCACATGGGATCGGCCAACAGCCAGGACATGTACTCGATGAATTCACTGAGCAAGGACTATAAGCTGTGCCGGAGTAAAACTGCCCATCCGCAGCAGCGGTGGGCGTCATCCACGCGAAAAGGGGTGTCCTGACAAATTGGCAACGGCACGGCGGACGTGGTCGCTGTTAATGATGACGCAACTGCACCACGAGGCGAGGTGAACGTAGCTGCAGCATGCAACAACAACCAGGGGACGCAACTACGGTTCGTGCAACATGGCGCCGCCTTCGGGGAGGGGAATCAAAAAACTTGGCTGTAATTTGGGGCGGCGCGAAGCACAAGGATTATACAGGGAGTGGGATGGAGTTGTCTTGTGAGTTAAATTTCAATTACAAGCGTCTGAGCGAAAATTCTGTGGTATCCCTGGCGTTTACAACTACAACTGCAACTACTACTTATGTTACTATTTTTTTGTGTGCGGATATGTGTGTGTCCTTTTTGTAATATTTCCGAAATCTGTAAATATTTGTATCTAACTTAAGGGGAGACTTACATTTACTTAAAATTGAAATGAGAAAGACCAGAGAATGAGATCAAAACAAAAATGTTAAGCCATTACTGATATTTATATATATGTACATTTTATGGAGTAAGCAAAGAGATAAACTATTTTAGTTTTGTTTTTAAGTTTGGCTTTAAGTGAAATAAATTATTTACAAACAGGCTGAAGTGGTGTGTTATTTCAATTTGAGAGGTACAATACTCTTTCACTTTAGAAATCTTTCCCTGCTTTTATCATTGGAAAATAATGTGTTTTCTTGTACATATGCAACACTTTTATTAGTCTGAAGCTACAATTTTTTATTTATTTATTTATTTATTTATTTATGCTTTGTGGAACATTGAAGCCTCGTCCCAAATTATTGAACTACAATCCTCCGTCAATCTGCCAGCATTACTCAACTTGGAGACATTCGCACTTGGAACATCGTCCCTACAAATTTTTAATGAAAGTTTAAAAGCAGAGTTAGATTTTTTTTGGCGTCGAAAGTTGCAGCCATTTCTGACCACTTTGCCTCGGAGAAACACGGCATGGGTCGTCATCACAAAGCTGCATTATATTGAGATGATTTTACAGAGCTCGGTGGTCTGTACACGCTTGAAGATCTCGTATGCTCTCTTAAATTTAAAAGCAAAAATTTGCTAGGCTCTATCTATCTGAAAAGCTCAATGAAACCTTAGAAAGAGAAGGCATAAACAATTGTATGCCGTTTTTCTTGAACTCCACACGGCTTTTGACTGTAAAGCAACTCTAATATGGAATCTCAACCAAGGTTATAGAAGTATTAAGAGTCCTGTACAAAAATAATGAAGCGTGCGTATGTGATGGAAACAATCTATCAGAGGAATTTTTTAACAATGGGTCTGAAGCAAGGATGTCTGTTGAGAACACTTTTTGTCATCCTGGACGTAAATTCATTCGAGAAGTTACCTCCAGGAGGTAAATTTAGATTACATTGCTATGCCAGAAAAACCTAGCATAGCAATGTAATCTAAATCAACAAGTTACGCTAGATTAGCAGCAAACCCAACTAAAGCAAAAGTTCTACTCACTTTTATAAAAAAAAAAGGGCAAAGAATCTTCAACCAATTTGTAGATGAAGCTCAACTGTCTCAATACAGCACATATTACAACAAATTAAACTACAATTTATGAGGCAGAACGTATTTGATGTCAAGTTGCACGCCGGATATGATAAGCAACATCTTTAAAAAAAGAAAGGAACTGATAAGTTAAAATTTTATACCGCAGCGGCCTGAGCTTACTCGTTCTTGCAACCTTTCGAAAGGAGAGGACTATTTCACTTCATCGCTATATGTTTAATAATTCTGCTGCATCTAGGGGCTGAAGTACTCTCAGTTGAAGAAACTACAGCCATCTTAAACGATGACCGAGAATCTATTATTCAAGTACGCAAACAATCGCCTTTCGCTATAGAAGATGTATTATGGAGGAACATTTTTGAAAATACATTTGGTAGACGAACCTAAGCCAAGCCATGCAGACTAACAATTTCTTTTTGTTAACTTTCATTCTTTTTTGTGAAATAGTTAACTAGACTAACCGACTCTGGGGTCTGTTGATAGTTGATTGACTTTCAAAATTTTCGTTTTGCGATTGTGTAGTGTGGTTATCACTTTGACAATGACAAAAATGTGATAGATTTCGTGTGACACCTAAATAGGTGTTATTTTCATACAATTTCGTGTCATTCGTCTGCTTACGCCAGAAATATGCGCGACAGATTTCGCGATGATCTGGCTGCACCACGATAAAAAAAAAAAACAATAAAATATTACTTTTTTTAATAATGAACTTTTATTAATAAAAATGACAATAATAACGTTGGAAGAACTTGTAGAGTTGCAAAGGAATTGGCTGAAGAGAAGAGCTATACAAATTTCTTCCAACGTTTTTGAAATAAAATCTATTTCTGATTGTATAAATTTTGAAAAAACGTTTCTTGTAAGCTAATTTGCTGCTGCAATATGTTTTCCTTTGAAGCAATCGGCGTTCTCTTTGAACTGCTTTCCAAATATGCAGTTGATGGCTCTGCGTTTAAAGTCGATGAAGATGCTATGATAAACATCTTCCTGACCTATATATAAAGTTTAAAAAGTGAGAATGACACACTATCCTTAAAATTAATGTATTTGTACATGTATACCTTTTTCCACGCCAATGCCGAATGCCTGTGTGCCCGCAATACCACTCACGCTTGCTGCAAGCGCACAAGCGGAATCGATTGCTTCATCCTCCTCTGTCAACTTTTGTTCTAGAAATGATCCGCCACCTGTTTGCTGTATTGATTTTTTGTTAAATGAGAATTTTTTTTGGTTTGGTTATGGTGGGCGCCGTTGGCTCGATCGGTTAGTGCGTCGGACTGTTGGGCGAGAGTACCCGGGTTCGAATCCAGCTCGGGAAAAAAAAAAAAACACCACAAGCATTTTTCACGGCCCCACCTCCAGCGAACGACTGACAACCTTCATGGAGTACTTCTGTCATGAAAAGCTTTCGCAATTCGCTGTTCGGGACCGGCATTAAACAGTAGGTCCCCTCCACATGTGACAAAATTATAACGCGCACAACACAGTGGAGGCGCGAAAAAGCTAGGCTCTGGATCTCAACGGGCTGTTACGCCGCCCAATACAATATAATATATTTTCTTATGGTCCATACCTGCAACGAAAAAGTTAAAGATCATATGCTACCGTACTACGTGCTTAAGCACTCTCTTCCATTCAGCTATTGATTTCGCCCTTCCCTGGCTAGAAAGGGAGTTGTATGATCTAGCCAAGTCGAAGTGCTCTTCCATGAAGTACATGCTCAATTTACTTACATTCTTCGTGGATTATTCTCCAAAAAAAAGTAACGACTATAATCTTCCCTTTATCTTTTTCCACACTTTTTCACTTTGAAGGATTAATAGACGCCTTCACGGGTTCACTTTATGACGGTTTTTCTTTTATTTATGTAAACCTAATAGCTGAATTTTTGCCGTAAATTAACATAATTTTCAAATTTATGAAAATCATTTCAACCAATTTTTGAATTTGACATTACACAATTACAAGTGGATTATTTTTCACATTTTTTTTTTGAGATCACATTATACAATCGCAAATGTATTTGATAGTCAATGTTGACCATCAGAAATGTGATAGTCAACTATCAGCTTATACATTTCCGCCCCTGGATTGCCTAATTGTTCTGTCTATTTTTGTCGGGTCTACTTTTGTGTTCCAATTTCTTTTTCTTTTCAATCATGAGCCCCACATTTTTTTACCATTTTATTTAAAATACAAAATATTTACGCACCATATTTCGTTTTTTCTTTGAATTGTTGGTACGGGGTAAATTTAAACTCCGCCACAGCTTGCTTTTGTTTTGTTTAGGATTTTCTTAGGTGGAAAATGAAATAATTTGAGTTTTGTGCAGCAACCTGATCAAAGTTGCTTGTTTTTGAAGAAAAAAAAAACCTTTTTAGGTAGACCGGTCCAATTTAAAAGGAACTTCTATAATCGGACCACTTTTCTTCAGTCCCGAGGGTGGTCCAATTTGAAAGGTTTTACTGTACAAAGAATTATTATTCTAAGATTCGATTTACGTATTCAACCTTTCAACAATAAAAAGTATACTTTTGATTCGGTAGTTCGGTAGAATTTAGAAAGATATTAAGAAAGAATGAGCCCTAAATGTTAAACAGCCGTCAAACAACCGCTTGCCGGGGTGAATACCTACAGCAATGATGTTTCTTGTAATTAATTATATTTTCTATGCTAAATCGAAATTGAAGCAAAAACGTGAAGGTCTGCTGTCAAAATTTACTCTCAAGATCAGATTTCAATTGAAAGTTTTGACAAATTAAATAAAGATTGCCTTAAAAAATGAGAATTTATGTTTCTTTTTTTTTTGTAAAAATACTGGCCACCATCAAAGCTGTCTCCACCTAGACAGAGAAATGTTCACCTCCTTCAGTAGTCATGCCAATATTCTTCTCCTCCTTTGTTCTGCTTTCACTGCCCATAGACAATTTTCAATCATTTGAAGCCTAGAGCACAAACCAGTTCACAAAGTACACACGCCGATTTACAAAACGTCAGTGGCTTCTTCAAACCTCATCTTCTTTTTCTTATTTCATCTTTATTTATTTCCAATTTAATTACTTTTCATAAATTTTCTCAACATCATTCTAAGGTTTCCTTAAGCTAATTAATTTATTTTATCTCGGTGTCGATGTCGGTGCTTAGTGCATAATGTTGGATGGGAGGGAAACTTTAGAATTTCGCTTGAAAACTCCCCTTTTGTGGATATTGCCAACAGAGTGGCATTAAATTAAAACAAATTTGTTATTTGCATACAAGTTTTTCATCATCACCCTGTTGAGTTTGTGCAAAGTTCTGACGTAGACCGGAGCAACAAATTTTGTGTTTGTTTTGAGTGGTGTCTGGCTGTTCAGGGCATTTGCTTTGGAACAGAAATGTTGAACTCATGCAGGTTAGGAAATTGTTTTGAGAACTACTTTGTCCTAGCCGAAGTTTGTAATGATTAAGATCAGATAAAGGACATTTGGCTGGTTGACGTGTAGGCATAATTATGTTCATTGTGATACCGTAGACGTAACGAGATCAAGCAATCATTCTTTCTTGAGAGTTTACTTGTAGGAATACTTTCTAGCTGACCTTAAAAATGAAAAGTTTCATGTTACAGCACCCAAGAATTGCATTTGATAGAGTTTGGCATCAAGCTCTTTTGTCGAAAATGCGTGCTTTCGGTATCGATGAAACTCTTCTTCTATGGATTAGAAATTTCCTTTCGGACCGTTCAATCCGAATTGTTGTGGACGGATTCCAGTCTGATTTCCACCACATTAACGCTGGTGTTCCCCAAGGCTCTGTTCTGTCTCCGACACTCTTTCTCATTTTTATGGATGATCTGCTACTTCTAATCCAAACCATTCCTTCGCTGATGACAGTACCCTCTGCTTCTCATATTCGTTTCAAGACTGACGGCCTAGCTCTTCGGCCGTAGAATTGGAACGGCATCGTATGTTGAGCACATTAAATTCCGACCTTGACAGCATAATTAATTGGGGTAGAACCAATAGAGTGGAATTTAATCTCTCTGGAAAAATATTTGCACAATTCGCAACCATCTGCGTAAAATTTTAGGTCGAGACTTATTTTCGTGTGTGTTAAAGTGGTCTTGATCAGCAGTTTGATTGGCTTTAACTTAAAAAGAAAAAAATGTGAAAACCTAACTTAACACTGCTTGATCCTTAAGACGTGATTTTCTCCTCTTGGCCTCTGACATCATAATCCTTTTCGTACCAACAAACATTCGCCTTGTCCGAACTATTTAAGCTTTGCATCAAATTGAAAAGCTTTGCATGACATTCAGTGAACTGTAGCTGTCGTTGGGGAAGCAAAATGTCTAGCTCAATAGACAGTTTTCTATTCAGCCCACTTAACCCACACCGATAACAATATGCGAAAACATAAGCCTTAACTCCACACAAATCAACCAGTAACTTGCAACGATAATTCTTTCTACGAAATCCATCAACAGAAAGCTGACAATGTAGCGATGTCTTCATTCTGTTCGGAAAAAGCCACCCTGCCACAAGTAACACAATATAATAAGAAAAAAATCCTTTCCCCTTTCAATTGCATTATCCTGCCACCAGTCAACTCCATTCAACTGAAAACGCATCTCAGTCAAGGAAAAAACAGTTTGCCACTCCGGTCAGGATAATCCTTCCAAATCCTTGTAACATGACGTGAAGTGCGATCGTTAAAAATGAAAAGAATAAAAAAATGTCCTTAAAAAAAAGAAAACTCCAACAGATTCGCATCCTGACACTTTGTTGCGAATGCAAAAAAATTTTTAATTCCCCCTCGAACAGACTGAGTGAGTGAGTGGTGGCATGTCAGTCAAGTGAATCTCCTTTAACACAACGTTGATCGTTTCTGGTGTCCTTTCGGTCTGCGGTAATAATTTGATTCTGCGTCGAGATATGAATGCAATCAAGAATTCCCCAGTTCACCGCAATTGAAAACTACGAGGAGAGAACGAAATGACTCCGACAAGTGTCCTTCTGGTCGATGTATACAACAACAGGACGAGTTTATTTTTGTTCACGAACATCTGCGAACGATGAGACTTTGAAAATCTAAAAGAAAACTTTGTCTGCAAACACCGAGGGACAATGGCACTGGGAGTTAGTGAAAGGACCTCTGTCTCTCTGTGACAGTTATGATGTACAAAACTGGTTTAAGGGGATATTGGTAATGAAAGACCACTTTGTCTCTTTTAATGAGCTGTTGAAAAGAATGAACTAAATTCAAGTTGGGAAAAATTTGAAAATTAGACACTAGGTATGTGCCAGACCACTCCGTAGAAATTGTCTAATTCGAAATTGATGGAACATTGATGAAAGTACATTCTGTGAATAAAAAGAAGAAGAAGAATTTTAAATTATGACGAGGTGAGCTTTGAATTGAGAGGGAAAAATTCGAATGACAAGAATTAACGACAAACTTTTCTTTGGATTTCTTTGGATTGGTTTTTCAAGGGATATTCATTGGCACTTTGAAATGTACATTGCTGTCTTAACCCCATTTAAAGAAAGATACATTCGCCCGTTACAAAGATATCGCAAAATTCGTAGCCACTGTTGTTTGAACTTTTATAAAGAATTTTCCAAGAAGGGTTGAACAACTTTTTTGTAAATAAAACGGAAATCATTTGAGATATTTCAAAAGCTTTGTTATCGACTTGAAGTACAATCAAAATGTTTATGAATGGAACTTGACTTCGATCATATGGCCACCGCGGGCACGTTTGCAGCGATTGATTCGTTGGACCCAATTTTCGATGACTCGGCCACACATTTTGACCGAAACGGCCGCTATTTAGCGTTCAAAGCTGGCTGAGCTCTTCCAACGTCGTCGACTTGTTGTCATAAACCAAAAGACGTTAAATTGTTTGAACGCGGCCAATCGACTGGTCCATTTTTTGACGTAACACGCTCATCAAATTTACTCTTCAATAAATCGATTGTAACGCATGCTGTGTGGCTTGTGGCACCATACTGTTGAAACCGCATGTCGTCCAAGTCCATATCTTCCGATTCGGACCTAAAATAATTGGTAACGTGACGATCGGTATGGTCGACGAAAAAATATGGCCCAATAACGCCGCCGGCATGCAAACTGCACCAATCAGTTATTTTTGTGGATAAAGTGGTGATTCATGAAGCACATGTGGATTTTCGACGACCAATAACGCATGTTTTGCTTATTGACGAAATCATTGAGTCAAAAATGAGTCTCGTCACTGAAGATGATTTTCCGATAAATCTGCCGTATCTTTTCCAGAGCCCAGTCGGAGGACGTACGTCGCTTCAAATGGTCCATTATCTTCAATTCTTGAGTGGGTTTGTATGGGCGTAAGCCAAGATCCTCACGCTAAATACGGTCTGAGCGATGCCCAATTCTTGAGAACGCCGTGGAATTGACTTATTTGAATCGTTTGCTACGGACGTCTTAACGACAGCGATATTTTCGACACTTCGACCAACCCGTTGTGTCACTGACACAACATCACGCAACAAATAAGTAGACTACTAGGGCGAGAAGTACGACCGAAAATCGGAGTTAACGCTCCTTAAGTTGCAGTGGTGTTCGTGTGCTTTGCTATGATGAATATGTTCAGTTTACTGAATAAATTGACAATGACAGTTCGATGATTAGTGAAAGGGTGCGTTGACAAATTAAATTCAAAGTTGTCAAATCCCTTTTAAAAAAACCTTCATAAACCGATCTAATAAAAATCAATTTTTCTCGAAATCATATTACAACTTTTAATTGCCATATGTTAAGCTTAGGCACATATGTATTATTATTAAAAAATAAAATTTATTAAAAAATAAATAAAGGTACTGAGAACGCTCTAGTCAAAATTCTTAAAATAGCGTAACTAACGAAGACAACACGTCAGTCTCGGAGGGTTAAATATCTGGAGATTTTGACTGATGAGTAATTTTGAATGCTAAGAGTTTTGGACAACAAGATAGTTCTAAGAGCAACAAACTTCGACGATACGTAAAAAAGTGTGACTTCTAATGACTATGGAATGAAAAATTTATTCCTCAAAAATTAAGAATGGTAACCAACTTCGAATATCCTAGATTTTGAACAGTAACGAACTTCTAATGATGTCAATTCTCTGATAAGCAATTTGACATAAAAACGCTTTGATGGCGAAAAACATTGAACGACAAGTTATAGAAATAAACTATGGATGTCTTTGAAGAATCATAAATTGCAAATTCTAACAAACACTAGGTGATGTGTAGTTGCGATAGTAACAAAGATCTTTGAATGATACAAAAGTGTAATTAGAATGAGAGGTTGAATGAAGACCAATAAATATACCAACAATAAACTTTGAATGACGAGAAACTAAGGAGGACCCTAAGAAACTTAAAAAAAAAGTTGTCGAAGTGACATCCCTGCTCACTTGTGGTCCCTATTCGTCCACGAGGATTATGAATCTGAAAGATCGACCATTCGGCGATCACACGCCCGAAAGGGAAGGACACAAGTAAAAAGAGATCTCACTTCATTGCCATTTTGTCTTCTATTTTTTTTATTCGTCTTCGTATTCGTAGATAATAAAACTCAACTCAACTGAAGAAAGAAAAAGGCCGAACGAGTTATTATTATTTTCCTGCAACAAAAGCAAATAAGGATGTGACCAAAGTTTAGCCATCAAACGACTTTAAGAGCAAAAATTGCACGAAACATTGTGATTGTCATTACAGCACAGGGAGAATGTCTGAAATGAAAGTGTCAAGGCTGTTAGCACTAAAGTGCAGGATGATCTGCAGTTTTGTCAGGTATGCCCCAACATCAATTAGCACCCATTCTTCAAGAGAATCAGCCAGTCACGGAATAACCGATGTCCCACCCTAAAGTCTCCTGCAGATGGTTCTATCGCTAGAACTGTTGCTGTTTCCCACCCGTAAATCTTCCGCCTTACGCTTCTGAGATCCTTAAATTTCCATTAAGCAAATAACTCCCACTGAGTGCTCGGCATTGAGCGACTTAGAAGGTCCTTCCGAGAGCGAAACAAACGATTGCCCGGCTAATAAATTATATCTACCCACCGTCTCGTGGAAGGACACCAATGTAGCCGCAGGGTTCTGATGAATCGCTCCAATTTTTTTTTTTCTTTTTTCTTAACTCACCCAAACTCAGACCTCAATCTACTTTGCTATGTAAATTTCCTTCCCGACGCAATTGTCAGCAATTTTTTCTTTTTTAAATTTATCTGCACGGAGATGGATCCAGTCCACGGCTGCTGATAGATTATGAGATGAGTAATTTGGGGAAAGTCGGTTTTTTTTTTTTTTTTGGTTTTTGTCTGCAAATTTGTTATCCACTTACGAATTGGTAGTCAACTGGAGGGTAGGTCCAGTTCCAAGAGGAGTTAGATGATTGGGAAGAGAGATATTTAAATGGGATTTATTCTCCTAGGTGATGTTTAGCGCTCTGAATGGGCTGGATGGAGAGAGTGTGTGTATTTATGTTGGGGAATCTTTAGTATCCGTTCAGGTGGAATGAACGGGCCTTTAATTGGATTTTGGTATTCATTGCAGTAAACCTTTGAAGAGTGCTTGAGATTTCATGGAAAACCCCTTCACAAATTAAGGTCAGGTTTCAGAATTTATTTCGATGAATCATAATTTTGATGTGGAAGCTAGTGAGGGAAGTCGAACTTGGAGTTTTTTTTTACAAGATGTGAGTCGTGAACATTTAGACAGTTTTCGCTCGTTAAATTAGGTTCCAAATATAAATATAAGGAAATAATCTTAGTTTCGACGAAAAGACGAGCCTGAGGCAATAGTCAACAAAGACTTTCTATGGGCAAGGGCGCCCAACTCCCACTCCTACTAGTTTGAAAACCAAGACACCAAAAAATCTATCCATTTAGCTGCTTGTTTGTAGTACAAATATTATTAAGTAGAGTTTTAACCACGCCATATGAATATAAATTTTTGGTATTATAAAAAAAAAAAACAATCTCTACAGTGAGTTCTCGAGTTTACAAATTTTATTGAGTCACAAAGAACAACGCAGCAAATTCATTTTGCGAAAAATCAGCGTTCTATTCAACGTTGCTTTGTTGCTGTCTGTAAACAACTTTTTCGAAAACAATTACTCGTAGTCTCATTACCACGAATTCGGTTCGTACGGAGTTTCCGACTCCTCTTTGTTTTTCCAGTGAACGTGGCTGTCAGCGAATTTAAAGGACAACCATGTCCTTTACATTGATGCCCCTCTCAAACAACATTCACATCATTCGGGGCCCAACTAACACGACCAAAGGCCTGGAGATATTTGATTTTAAATTACAGATGAGTGCCTAGCGGTCCATTTTGTGTTCGCGTAGATTTTGAAATGCTCAGGTTTCGTTGTGACTGACGACAGATAGGAGCAAAATTGACGTCGAATCATCGAGGGTATATCCGTGTGTTGACACCCACTGACGCTGCCACTGCTGGCAGATTATGGTTTTATGTTAAAACAGAGGTAAAAGGACAACAGAGGTAGTCTGTGATGAAGGCAACGCTGGTTCGGATTGCTTGGGGTGCGAGACTGCGATGATGCTTTTGGCAGCCGCAGTAAAGTGAGGTTATCCGGTCTTTAAAGTACTTTGTTAGGTTTTTGTAAACACAAATACAGTAAGATTTCTGCTATTTTGTAGTGTCCTTGTTTGTAGTCATTGAATGGATGGTGTCTTGCGATGGATGACAAACTTTATTATTATAAGCGGGTATCAGCGGGTGTCTGTTCGGTTTACAATGCCTATCTCAAGTAATTTTCGTTAGATAATTTTTTTTATTTGAAAGCCATAATTTCCCCGAATTGCAGCATCTTCTAGTCAAGTAGACCAAACTAAAAAAAAAAAGAAACATACAAAAAACTCGTACGTACTAGAAAATCGTGTGATGCATTGCCCGACCGCTAAGGACAATGAACCCGATGCAGCAACCAAACCGTTTGTAGTACAGTCGCGCTCAACACCGAAACCCAAACAGATGGTTTTTTTTTTGTCGCACGATTATGGAAGGCAGTGGTTAGAAATCTATTATAGTTTTGGTAATACATAAATGCATACAGTAGGCAAAAAAGTATTTCCACACCCAGTTTTTTGATGATTTCTCTGTAATCTGAGAAGTTTGTTATATATGTTATGCATCAAGAGAAAGCGCAGGAAAAAACCTTTCCTGAAAATGGTTAAAATCGGTTACGAATTACTCCTACTACTACTATTCAGGAGAAACACCGAAATTGATGTCAAAAAAGTATTTGCACACTTGAGGTTGGGGACAAATTTATAATGGAAATAATAAGAAACAACTTCAGATGATAATTTGTGTGCAGTTTATTTGCTTCGATAATGATTTGTAATCTTTTCAGCTTCAAATCTATAAGATTACGAAAAATTTCAGGAACTATCTGAAGCCCTTTCTCAAAAAATGCAGTCTTTAGATCAATTTTGTTTAAATGCCTCCTTTTCCTTACTTCAGAATGCCAAATAATGCAAGGGTTTTTTCTATAAGGCTTACGTCTCCTGATTGTAGAGACATCCCAAGTTGTTGGGGGACAATTGACAATAACCAGTCACAGTCACAAAGTGACTTGATTTGAATAAATAGCGAAAAATAAAGTACAGTCGAATCCCTCTAATAATAAGTCGAATTTTTACGGAACATCAAAATTAGTTCGAGTTAGAGGAAGCTTTGGGAAAATTTGAGTTAGAGGGACTAATATTTTTTTTTTTAAAAGGCCTTTTTTTGCACTGCAATGTTTACGTCAGTGGTAGACGTCCAGTACATGCACCACATGAAGTAATAAAGCATCTCAGATACCTAACTATTTTCAGATTTAAAGCAAATTATTTGGAACCCAACCAGCAACACAATGAATAAGCAGAGCAGTTGTTCAAACAGAGGCCCGTAGTTGTGCGCGCGATGCGACAAAAGGTGGCCCTACACGACGACCATGTTCGCTCTAATGTTCATTGGTTTCGATGTTCGCCACGTAGGGCCATTTTCACGAGCAAATCCTCTTTTCTGAATATTGTCTGCATCCTCTTTCTTGCATAGGGAAACAATCATAAGAGCGCTTTTCTCTCCGACGTGTTTGGACTACAAGAATCAACACGAAATGAATGTTCGCGAAATGTGTTCACTGTCTAGGGCCACCTTAAGGATACAAGTTGCGAGAGGACATTTTTTGTTTATTTTGGTGCAAAAGAAAAAGAAATTCGGCTTACAGGTATTGAAAACAGAGCAAGAATCAAAAAAATGAATTCGAGTTAGAGCAATTCTCGATTCTCAGCTTAGAGGAATTCTATTGTATCTTATAATTAGAATCGAGGATACGATTATTAATAATAAATTAAATTTATTATTATTTGGACTTAAGTGGATCAATTTATATGAAGCCTTCAATGTAACTCTTTTCATTCAAATTGTTTCCGTTCGAAACGAAAAAACGAATTTTTTTGCACTCAAAAAGTGTCTATTTCTTTGGGATTAGTAAGCAAGAAGACTAGAATTAGTCCTCTGAACCGTTTGCTGCGGTCATCGTCATTACGTCCTCTGAGATTTTATGCGACATCGGATACCATTCACCGAACACTTTCTTTATCCCCTTTGTTTACATAAAATGCAGTCGATGTTGTCGGGTCATAGCCACCAAAGGTGTCCCCTTATCATGTTCCATTGTTCCCAAAAGAATTCATAAGCACACTGTCTCCTGCTTTGGGGTGCTTCACTGCTCCAATGGACAGTGCAATGTCCTTACAAAAATTCAAAGAAAACATCCTCGGAATTCAGCAAACTTCAAGGACAAGGTCGACGAACCAATCCGCCTAATGAGAATCTCTCAAACTCTCCCCTCTTTGGTTCCAGTCGACTTAATTGACATACAGCTTTAAGGACCACCCGCAAGTTACCACGGTCGTAGTGAACTGCACAAAATTTAATTCTTGATAAGACTTTCCACACTCAGAGCGTCCTTTCATGCCGAAAATGAAATCGAAGAAAACGTAGGCACGACGTGTCCACATCCATCTCATGTCGACGAGTCCTTTGTTTCGCATTCCACCGCGCCGTTACTCGGCGTGCACACAAAATTCATCACAGAAATCCTGTGAATATGAGATCTGTCACGAAATAATCCTTGCACGGAATAATAAATCCAAGTTAGAAAAAAATCCATACAAGCAGAGGAATAGCCCGTCCACCCACCGGCATCAACGCCAGCACGCCGGCAGGCAGAACACATGCTGGAGCCCAATTGAATGCCCATAACCGGATTATTGACAGAATTCATCCTTCGACACATTTTTGAATTTCCTCCCAAGGATACGCCACACAAATCAATAGTCAAGTCTTTAAGCGTTCTTCACTTTAAGGATCCTTCTTCAGCCGCCTACCCAAAAGCATCCAATGAAATAAATATCCATTCATTCGGTGAATGTCTAAAAACCACAGCTCAAAGGATAAATTCTGGGAAGTAGACCATCTCTGTGCGGCTGTAATTACGGTAGCGAAGCCTTCTTGTGGGAGTGGTGACGGCGGTGGCGGTTTCCGTGCGATTCAAAGGACAACACACAAATACGTGCGGCAAATTAAAATTGCCTGTGCAGCCACATGAAATATGAACACAGTAATTTAAAATGATTTAGTAATAACTTCGATGTCTCCTCCGGCGTGTCCTTTCCCTGCAGCAACTCCCCTATACATTATCCGCCTTGTGAAAGACGTGTGCTCGGGTTTCTAATTGCAATAGTTCCGGAGAAATCGTAACAGAGCATGGAAAGGCACTCAGCATGGTTGTGCAGTGGACGCGTAAAATCCATATAGCGAAATCACTGGAGGCAGGATCATCCTTCTTTTAATTGGAATTGGCATGTAAGTTCAATTTGTTGTGTCACTCCTGAGTCATGTTTTCCACTTGACGAGATGTCGTCAAGCTCTCAGCAGGCAGTCAACCTGAGCGCAGCGCCACTCGACCGATTCGGCTTAAGAGGGTTGTCGTTGCTGTCCATGTCCTGGTGCACGGACGTGTAAATGCGTTAACTGCACAATGAATTCCACGAATTTGCCCCACATTTTTTTTCTTTTCGAATGTAAGTGGCCTTTAGGGCTGTCCCGCTGACACATACAGCTCAAGGGTCTCAGGGAAAACTCTTTAAGTATCCATCCGACTATTTTTGTATAAAAACAGAAGAAGAAGCCAAAAGAAACACTGTGTTTTTAGTATCCGGCTATTTGTGAATGTAATAAGAAAGTCACTGACTTTCGACCTCTTTTCAATAGTTGAGAAGAGTGAGAATAATATCGCGCCCTAACCGCCAAACTACCGTAAACGACATTTAAAACAAAAATAAGTAATAATGCAGTTCGATAGTTCATTCGATTATATATCATTGTTTTTTTTTTTAATAAAGCATTCCAGTTATAAATGGCAGGCAAAACAAAATTTATCGTAAGCGGCATTTACGCGTTTTTTAGCTCAGACAAAGAACAATAAAAACCTCGCCTGTAAAATGTTCATTTTGCTGCTTAAGATAATTTTGCGATTAGGGCGCGATATTTTGTCCAAATGGATTGATTTTTAAAACTAAAATTACCCAAAACTTGCCCTTTTGATTCTGTATTTACGTATTTTAGAACGTCTAAATATAAATGAAAATATTACGCTTGAAAAGGTCACCCTTTGGCAATATATGGGACCTTCAGACGTCAATTTATGATTCAGCTTAAATCTGCCTGTTTTATCAGACCAAAGTACAAAAGTACTGCGGCCTGGCACCAAAGTCATACGTCACAGCCAACTGCCCTACCATGGACCTCAATCCCAAAAATAGAACCACTTCAAATAGAATCAACCTCAAACGCAACTCACCTTTCAGCTCACCCACCATTAAAAGGACGAAAAACAAAAACATCTCCACGTCCTTCACATGACCAAGGTCAGGTAACCGACCGAAGTCGATTCGTATTCAAGGCACCCTCCGGCAGCCGGAAATCATTGGGATACATTTTGAATTTCTGACGTCGAGTCTCGTACTCTGAAGGACCCTGTTT
Source organism: Syritta pipiens (assembly GCA_905187475.1). Taxonomy (NCBI): domain Eukaryota; kingdom Metazoa; phylum Arthropoda; class Insecta; order Diptera; family Syrphidae; genus Syritta; species Syritta pipiens. The sequence continues at coordinate 29,809,522 of LR994572.1, read as the reverse complement.
TTGTCTTTAATTCAGAATGAAAATTCATTCATCTGACATCGAGAAACAAATCAAATGAGTTTTCAATCACCACCCCTCCAGGGTCACACGTGTGGAAAATTTCTCAAAGAAAAGCCGAAAAAATTGCAGCCCCCAATTGGAGACCATTAGCCTTAGACTCAGACTCGACATGGAAGTCAGAGCCAGAGATAAATTGCGTCGTCGTTAAATGATGAGATGGGAGTTAATGGCCCTCCCCACAGATTTGTATGTGTGTGCTTCCCAATTAATTAACAGAACAACCACCTCTCATCCATTTGAATTTTTTCTCTCGTTTAAATTTTACCCCTTAAGGCGACAGATAACACACGAGTTACAAGCTCCACTCTGCCACACGATTGCAAGTTCTTCCTTTACCACGTTCGCTTCAAAACGAAAAAAACGGAAACAGAAAAACCGTTTATTACTTTCTCCTGTGAGGGGGGAATTAAGCCCTAAATTGAAATCGCATTGTCTACGACGTGCTTCAGAGGTCCGTGTCTGTGGTTCGTGAGGGTTTTTTAAAATTTGTTACCTGTCCGGGAGACATTTGGTGTTTGGATGCTGCGCGGGGTATTGGACTCGAAGGATGAGAATTGTGTGAATATGTTAAATGTAAAGGAATTGCCTTTCGCAAGAAGGATAGGTAGAATGTGTCTAATTTCGATTTCGAGGAAACTAAGAGTGGAATTGGGGCAACAGGAATGCGATGGTGGATGGATTTTTTTTGTTTTTAAATAAGCCGCCTCATCGATGACTTTAAAGGTGGGTGAATGTTGGTTTCAAATTTATAGAAACTGACGAAGATTTTCAAGTCTAAGATGTAATGAAAAATCACTTCTTGTAAGGTGAGACAAAAATAATTTTGACAAAAGAAAAGTTGAAAGATTTTGAGATTCTAGAAAGCAGCAGATTGAGCCTTTTCGCAGTAGATCTCGTTATTGAATGAAAATGTAACAAAAAAAAAAAAAAAAAATAATGTACACACCACGCTGCACAATTTGTAACGACGTAGAGAGAAATCTGATCAACGATCCTAAGGGCATTCTGGGACGATAGAAGTGCACTGCGATGAATTGCTCAACGGTTAGCTCTCTGGAGAAACGACGACTCCATCATTAGAAAAAAACAGACTCATGCTTCAGCCGCCAAACATTGATGAAGTACAGAAGGCGATAAGCCGGTTTAAGGGTAACAAATCCTCAGGTGCTGACGATATATCAGCCGAGCTGATCAAATATGGAGGTCAAACACTCTGCCAACCAAAACAATTATGAGAGCGTGATGGGAGATGCAGGGATCATTTGTCCCATACACAGGAAGAAGATATCACAGAATGCAGCAATTTTAATGGTACAACATTGTTGAGTACTAACTATAAGATACTCTCCTCTATCGGACAAGATAGGATAGCCTCTAATGTGGTCTCAGTAAAACAACAATTGATCTGATCTTGATGGAAAAATTTCTAGAGTTTAAAATTTCAACATACCATCGGTTTTCAGACCTTTAAGCCGCTTGGGATATGTTTGAAGTTTTGAAGCCTTTCTTAACGAATTCTTTGTAGGTATTGAATGCACTGAAAGGAAAAAAGAAAGTCATCATCATCAAAGTCTGAATCTGCACGATACTCCGAAGATCGAGTGGTTGGAAGGAGCAGGATTAGGTCACAATCGGCGTACGTGGAGAATGCCTATTCATACGCCACCATTGTGGAAGTTACCGACATATCAGTCATAAAAAAAAGTAAGATATTCACGTCAAACTTGAGTACGATATCTCCACGGTTATACTAAAGTCAGTACAATAGCTGCTGAAAAGAGCTGATCTGAGAATCTAGAAGAAATAACTTGTTGCCATTTGCAATGTGATTTCTGGAAAAAGCTAACAACGCCGAATTTTAAGTAAAATTTCATCATTGAAATTAACAACAGAGATGGAGCAAACTTATCGTTGGGTCTAGAAACATCCTCGACCAAGAAAGATGATGCTAAGAAAATCTCGTTATTTCTTTTTTGTGCAAAGCCTGCTGTAAGCAACGCCAAATTGCCTGTCTGTTTGAAACTCAAAGAGTCTGGCAGATAAGCAACAGCACCAGGTCAACAACAAAAATAGTTTTTTTTTTTTTTTGAAGCGCAGACTTCATTTCAAAGAGCCTTTGGCATATCGTGCACATTTGCCAAAACAAGACTGCAACTGAGAAAAAATAATTTAATTTAACGAGAAGCAATTTTATTTGAGAAACTTTCTTAGAAGGTGGGCGAGTTCAAAAGTTCGCTTTACCCTGCAAGTCAAAGCGCGATTCATTAATTACATCCTGAGCTCTTAATTTTCCCACAAAGGACTTGCGAATTGAAAACTTTAATCGGATTACTTTTGCACTTCGTCCCTAGGGCGGAGACCTCTAACTTTTCCAAAGCAGTATCATGTGAGAGTGAGTACCGGAAAAGGATTAAAAAAAAAGGTATCCTCTCTCCCACCCCGAAATCGTCAATCTCATTCACTTAAGAGATGATTAAATCGCACCTCCACCCATCAAGCAGTTTATTAAAGTTTAACTACGAGAGAAGCAGAGTACAAACATAAATCAATCAGTGAATAGGAATCAATTGTAATTTAGTTGTCTTCTGTTCGGGATACAGTTTCACTTTAATGACTCCACCGCTCGAGCGAAAAAGCCGAAGATGTGAGGACACAACTGACGATCCTGGAAGTACACTTAACAAGGACGAGGAGGGTGAGAGCGGATAAAGGATAAAGTTGTGCTGGTCCTTTGAGAAAAGTAATTTCCTTGAACGGAATCGATTATTTACCTGAACGAGAACGAGAGATTCAGAAACGAGAAAACTTTTTCTATTAATTGAGGGATATTTTTCTGCCCGTTGAATGGTGGCGGCGCGGGTGGGTGGAGGAGTTCGGTTCAAAAGATAAATTTCCTCTTCGCCTCACGGATGAGGAGAGATGATAACTCGATTGATGTAATGGTTTTGTTGATTCCCAAATTTTCTAGTTAGACAACTCTGTGTGTGTTCGATTGGTTGAAGCTAATTGGGAGTAAACACACGTGCATGGGATACGACTACGAGGTCCTGAACGCAGGACTGCAATTTGTAGCGAAGAAATTTGGAAACAAAACATGAAGTTTGTGGTTCAATTAGACCAAGTCCCATGAAGTATCATTTTCTTATCATGATGAGTTGCCTTCGAGAGTAATTATTGTTATGCTTTGAGGTAAACGCTGGTGGACAACAAGGAGCTGAGGAGCTCGCAGTTCTGTCTCAATCCGTATTCAATTCTATAGTTACGAATACTTAGTAGGTCTTATTTAGATCTTAAGTTTGAGTGACTGCCTCGAGTATCCGCGGCACACGTGGGCCATTGGCTGGCCCATTGTGCTGTTACAATTCCGGGTTGCTTCAGGATTCGTACTCGTTACCTAGAATTTTCCTGCAAGCAGGCTTGTTATACTACCTATTTGACGAGCAAAGTTTGAAGTCTGTTTTCCCTAATTGGACTTACCCCAGTTGAACTTTTTGATGAAACCGCTGATGCACTGTACATCCGTGTTAGCCAAATCGCTCAAATCCTCGAAGAAGTATGTGGGTATGTTCCCGGGGTAAGCTTCCTATTCCTGGAGACTGCCAAGAAGATAAAATGGGTCTCCTCCTTCCTTCATAGCTGCAGCTTCTGCAGGAACTATGAAAGGTGGCGCCCATTCCTGGCGTGATTGCCAAAGAGGCAGTGACCAGTTAGGATGCCAACTAGTCTACTAATACTAAAATTGGCTACATTGTTTTACCATCTTTGATATAATCAATGTGTTTCCAGAGCCTTGATGGCCGCCTGGCTGTCGATGTAGATCTGAATATTAACCTTAATCAGGCCAGGCCAATTTTCTGAGACACGGATTAAGTTGGAAAACCAAAACAGTAACACTGTTTCAGTACAGTACTAAATTTTTTTTTTCATTTCCATGAAGAAACAAAGTCGATAAGCTAGCTTTGCTTTTCAGAATTTTGTTAAAAATGCTGGGCGGTGGCGGATTAGGGTTAAGTAAGTATATTTCAATTAAAATTTTAGGTCCAGTGGAATTTCTAGTGTTCGAACTTCTGTTACTCGAATTTTTCTCTAAGCCAAATATTTGTCGATGCATTTTTCTACCTGCAACTCTATTTTTCGGGGAATCTACTTTTTCGGGGAATCTATTAAGTCCCTATAGTCAGAAGTAGTGTTTCTAACAATATGCGTAAGTGGAAAGTTTTGTAAAAAAAAAATTTTGACACATGTGGAGGGGACCTACTGTTTAATGCCGGTTCCGAACGGCGAATTGCGAAAACTTTCCATGACAGAAGTACTCCAGGAGGGTTGTCAGTCGTTCGCTGGAGGTGGGGCCGTGAAAAATGTTTGTGGTGTGACTTCCCCGAGCCGGTTTCGAATCCAAGTACTCTTTCTTAACAGTCCAATCATCACCCATGACTGTAATTAGATTTAAGTTTTAATCACCTGCTCTTAAAATTTCTAACTTAAAAAAACTGTACATAAGTTGTTTTCTGATTCAGTTCATAATTCGAATCCGAATCGTTTGAGGACACGGAATAAACCTACTGAAACGAATGAAATGCATTTATTGTTGAATGCATGAATCTTTAATTGAAAATTTTCTTCATAATACCTGCCAAACGTAGTCACAGACCTCGTGTTTCGAAGACACTTCAAAAGATGAAGAAGACACATCTAACAGCACGCTTTCTTAAGCAGATCCTTGGGACGACCACTGTTAATAATGGTATATTATGTGCCACGCCATTGCCCTTTCTCTCCCTCCATTCAAGACTTAAAGCCCTATCCAACAAAACTTCACAATCCATGGCGTCCTTAACCCACCTCAACTTATGCCACTGTTCATCTTTTGACAGCAATCAAGTTACCTTTTAACGAAATTCAATTGGGCAGGAAAATTCCTTCGCTCTCGAAAAATACCGCTATAAATCACCAAAAGCACCAAAGCACCGTTAAAATAAACTATTCTTCTTTTTGATTCGATCAATTTCGATTCTTTTTCGGGACTTAATTCGATTCACTTTAATAATTTCAATCCAATAAACGAGGAACGTGGATCCAGGACTCTCGACTCTACCTTTCTCCGGACCCTGCCGAAGTCGACGGTCCTTGCCGTCTACTCGGGCTGTGTACAGGAATTTTCGTTAGCGTTTAACATGCTCCGTGAAAAAATATTTCGTAGTCGTCGTTGTCCTTCATCGTGCTTGTGCTTCGTCTCGTCGGCGTCGTCGACGGCGGTGTGGGAATTAATAAATGAACTTTTGAGTTAAGCAAAGTGCCTCCAGATACTCGTGTTCCCCGCTGCCACCGCGCCGTGGAATCCACAATTCACTGCGTTGCAACGTGCCCGACAAGGTGGGGTAATTGAATTTTATTGGCTAATGATTCAATTGAATTTTTACACAATTCCCGAATGGAAAGTTCCATGTGCTTGCCTGTGGGGCACTTATGGATGCAAATTTCCAATCGTCCTTTTTTTTCTTTCCCTCTTAATTCCTTTGTGCGCTTAAAGATGAATCGGAACGTTTCGTGACGATAATGCCCTCGGGGTTTGTGGACACAGCAAAAAAATAAAAAAAGAAAGGGGGAAAAGTGAACAATGAACTCGTGTCCTTAACGAGCTACCTAGTCGGTGGTATGTACCTACATAAGTCATCCTGCTCGTCATCGACAACGGTTTTCCTTTTTCGAAGACGTTGTGACACACGACGAACGCGCCGAGTGGGTTGAGGACGGCTATTCCGTTGATGGCAGCCGAACGGAGGAACATTTCCGGAATGGAGATAAATTGCCAATAGTTGGATGTCGGAGACCCGACCGTCTCCGTTGTCGGTCGGCCATTATCTGGCATCTGACGTTAGCGTTGATGTCGCACCGTTGTCCTTGGAGGAGAGCCTCTCCTTGGCTTTTCATTAAGAAGCAGCAGATGTTTAACAGAGCGAAAGGAAATATTTTCCGTTACGGTGTTTATCTTTGGGAGGCTTCGAAGCACACGAAAAGGTCAAGAAGCATCTCACATGGAGACAAATGACAATTGTTATGGCGGTTTTATTAGGCGCTTGATATGAGGTGGAGAGGGTAAAAGCGTTGACGGCTCCGGGAAGGGATGTGATGTTGGTAAATATTTATGGAAACACGATGGACTGGGGGTTTTTTGTGTTTTGTTTCGGGGGGAAGCAGAAACACAATTAACAAGGTGGACAGGAGGCGGTTTATGGGAGGGCAGTAATGTTCGGCGGGACTTCGGGGTTATCCGGTGCGTTTTATGCATGCGGAAGTCGGAATGTAGGTCAGTGTGGTCCCCATGGTGCTATTTAAAAATGGGACAGCAATTTCATTAGGGTTAGGATACTACACACCCGGGGGGTTTATGATTTCCGATATGAGCACATTGTTTTGCGTCTCTGAGGGACGACGACAAATGATTCATGTCATGGAGCGGAACGAAAAAGGATGTTTCTAATTTTGATTTGGTCATTTATTATTTTCCGTTGCGGAGAGGGGAACTGTGACAGGTCATGCTTTTGACCGTGACACTTGATGCTTGTGAACGTCGTATTGTTTAGAGGACAAATCTTTGATAGAATTTCCAGGAAACTGTGCTGCCAACACTGTTGAGAAAATATGTTGAAAACTAACACTATAAGCTTTTTGTTAAGCGCTATTTCAATATTGAATTTTTTTTTAAATCAGCCCCTTCTTTGAAAGCGTCGGCATTATGATGTGATCTTTCGTCTGATACTACTCCATTTATGTTAGGCGCATCGTACTCTCAAAGTCAACGAACTCTTTCAAGGAATTCAAGGAAAGAATTCACCACTTAGCCGACAGAAAAAAAAAACCGAACGCCATTATTCCAATTTCTATGTTTGATAACTGACACTTTCAGGTGGGGCAAATGACGCATATCCCATTTGGCAAGCAATTAATCTCCCCAAATGAAGCACCTTCACTGATAAGAGACGAAGGATAACCTTTGCCCCAGAAATAAGCCCCACTCTCCCTACTATCGTCCACCTCAAATAGACAATCACTTCCCTCTGAGTGCTCATCACCGAACGAAGATGTTTTACTCAGAAAACAGTCGCAATATGCTTCCTGTCCATCTCGTTAATTTAGTCTGGGAGGGGAAGGATATCTAGTCCTTCAAATGCAAATGAGATCATTTTCCAACACGTGCGAGCATCCATCAACGAAATGTGTTATTGGGGAGAGGATCACAGTCTTGAAAGGAAAGCCGACCACCACACCCACACGTGGCACCATGCCTGTGACTAATTCAGAGAAACAAAGCAAAGAACAAAAAAAAAAAAGAAACACCACCACGGGAATAAGATTACAAGGACACTACATTAACCAAGGACTCGCCTATCACGGTATCCCTTTCAGGATTTATGATCAACAAGAGAATAAATTTGCATAACGCTTAATAAACCACTTTACGCCACTCGGAGCACGAAAATAGGTCCCCGTCCTGCGGTGAAACATGATGCACAACGAGACTCCCCGGACCCGGTTGCCGGTAGTCAAGGTGAGGGAGGCAATGGACCGCCTTTTCACTCTCCCCACTTGCCCGTCCCAAACAGGAAATGTTCAAAGTAACAGACGCTCGCTGTAATAACGCGTTCTTATCACTCCATCGTTTCTGTGTGTGTGGGTATGACGTCCTCCTGCGACATCCTTCGGATAGCATTTATCAAATGGCAGCGATGCATGGAAACGTGGGAGAAGTCCTGAACGTGCAGGATTTTTGTGGGTTGTGTTTCTTGTCGTATTGGATTTCATGTTTGTCTACTATCGGGAAGCTCGTATATCGATTGCACTCGTAGCACTCTTCTTCGAATTAAGAGCTGGCTAAAGGTACGACGGATGCGAAGGACTAAGGTGTTCCTTAAATATTGGCTATGGAAGCTGTGTGTGTGTTATTCCTTTCACATACAGTCAATCAGGTCGAATGAGAATTTACTCCATTCGGTGTGTGGAACTTGTCAATGGACACCTGGAACAGTTCGAGTGCGAAATGTCAGTCTGTTGATTTTGAGTTTTTCCGTTTGACTGCTGAACAGTGGTGAAATTCATCTGGAATTTCGAACACTTAGTTGAAAGGTTTGTATCATTCGAACACAGTTATTATAAAGAGGAAGTCGTGACAGTCAGGAAAAGGATTAAGACGCTTCCAACTAAATAGCTCCGCTTGTAGCGCGAACAGTTAGCGAGTTCTGTAGAGGCCACTGCACGGTGGCGTAGTTAAACGAAGAAGGAAGAGTTCGGATGCGATAGGAGAGAATTGGTTTTGGGATTGATTCTTTGTACAAGCGTCATAGAGAGCGGTAATTCGCAACGTAAGAAAAAAATAAACAAAATTGTAACTCGCGAAAATAGAAAATAAAAATAAAATTGCGTTTCCACTTTGAGGAATAAAGTGGAGACCACCATAGTTTGTTAAGGGAGACTTTAATTTGGTAAAAAATATTCGCGCGACTTCTGAATCGTAAAGTCGAAATAAAACAATTTTGGAATGGATGAATTTTAATTGAACAAAACTCTAAAGCTCTAAATCTACGATATCAACGTTGTTAAATAAAGAAAGAAATTCTTTAAAAAAAAAAACGCTACAATGTATAGCTACAATTGAACAAAACAGTTTTACAATCAGTGAATTTTTTGACGGGGAAAGTCAAATTTCCTGGATTAAACTTTGATTGAAATTTAAACTTGTTCATTGGAACATTCAAAAATCAGTTTTCTGATCTTTTTTGATCTACATTTTGCAATCGCAAAGACTGCAACGAACATTTTTGAAGTTCCGAAGATGTTAGCCTAAAGATTTGCATTCAATTGATTTGCAATCAATTGATTGGTCGTAAAGATTGCTCCAGACAAGATTTCAAAAAGAATGAAAGAGTGAATGAAGAATGCAGTCCAGTTGCAGATTTAATTTATGAATTGAAAAATGAGAGGTATGAACTCAACTGATTTTTGAAGTCAAAATTTTGCAATCTTTTACATATCTGCTAAATACGATAATTTTAATTATTTGTAAATACGAAAAAAGATTTGTAGAAATGCAGAACGTACAAATTTGTTAAATTAATGAAAAAATGAATTTAAATCAACGCAACGTTGAATATGGGAATATGGAGACCTGTCCATGCACCTATCGAAGGCAGCACTGGCAAATTAAAAAGGCCAGTGATCTGCAGTCACAAAAGTAAGTAAGCACCATGAAGAAAGCTTTGTACTCTGTGGATAGTATACTCCGTATAATTTTCGTGCACATTCATTACTTGCAAGAATGTGTGGAATGAAATCTTTGCCTGTCTTCTGAATAGCACTCTTCTTTATTTACTTAACATAATTTTGAGGAACGATCAACTTGATAAAACTTTATTGACATTTGATTATCTTGAAATTAAACTCTAAATATTGAAAGGGACTTAAGAATTTTATCGTTATAAGTGATTCATCATCATATTGGGTGTTCCAAAAAGTCAAATCCAAAGAAAAATTAAACCATTTTTTCTTATACAATAGGGGCTCGATAGTATGAATTTATCTAAAACTAGCAACCCGTCCTGGCTTCGCGCAGGCAGCACTATATATCTAAAGTTTTTTAGTATTCCAGTAATGGAATACCAGAAAGTGTTAATGAATTTAGAAATAAATTGGGGTAATGCACCGCCTCTTCTACATCTAAAGCGCGGTCAACTAAATAATAGACTTTTGATGATGAATCACATTTGGCAAGAATTGAATCAATAACTTAATTGACTTGCTTATTTGTCTGCCACAAAATAGCCCTTCCCTCAAACCAAATGAATTATTATATAAATTTGCAATATCCGAATATACCTTCTCAATCATTTCTAAAATATTCGGCAACAAAACAAAAGATATTTCTGAAATTTGCCTTCCCATTTCTTACTTCGAATTTTTCTGGTCTTATTTGAAGCATATTATTGGAAAGTGATGTGTTGTCTCTTCCGTATGCAACACTTATATTAGTTTGAAGTTACGATTTTTTATGTACAGCCATAAGTATGACTTTTTCAGTGAAGCATAGACTTTGCTTTAGTGCATCTTGTAAGACGTTTTGTGGAGCATTGAAGCCTCGTCCTAAATTATTGAACTACAATCCCCCGTCTATTTACCAGTATTACTCTACTTGGAAGCATTGCAAGCACTTGAAACATCGGCACTACAAAATTTTAATTGAAGTTTAAAAGCAGAGTTAGGGTTCAATTCCAGACGATCCCACAGCAAAAGCAGTCTTCCCGCTGCCTCCAGTAGCATTCAAAAAGAAAATATTCCCCTTGTTATTGTAGACTAATAACATAATTAAATCATAAACGATTTTTCCCCTTTTCAGAAGACACTCGTTTTCAATCACTTCAATAAATCAGTAATGAGCATAGTTTTTTCTCGCATGTATTCTGCATGGTTTAATGTTATATGGCTACTTGAAATAAAATTCCGCAGAACATACGGTCGAATTTCTCTACCCGAATACATTCTTTCCAGCCTTAGTCTATTTTCAAAACCTCTAAGTCGAGTTTTATTTCTTTGGCTAAAAGCAGACAAAAAAAAATGGCCCCTCGCAACTTGTAGCAAGTACGTACTCGCATTATCTGACTCTTCCACTGGGGTCCTAGACGATGAACACATTTCGAGAACATTCATTTGGTGTTAATTCTTGTAGTGCAAACACTTCGGAGAAAAAGCGCAAGTGGTTGCCCTTATTGTTGTTTACCTATGCAAAAAAGAGAGAGCAAAGGAAGTTCACAGCAAAAATGAGGATTAGCTTGCAAACGTGGCCCTACACGCGAACATCGCTAGCGAACATTATCGTTGTCGAGAGCCATCTCTATTTTTTTTTTTTTTTTTTTTATTAAGTATAATAATTTACTTTTATAAAACAATGTTTAATTCATGCAATTTCAAATTTAATTCAATTGATTTACATTTAATTCAGTTAATTCAGTTACTACAATCTAATTTATTTTTCAATCAATCAATTTACTTAGACACCTAAGACACATAATTCATAAATTCGACATTTTTAACAATTCTATACATTTTATTTTGAACCGACGGCGATTTCTTTCCATTTTTAGTTCATTTGGTATTTTGTTAAATAGCTCTATTCGCATCGCGCACACGCAAATAATCGGCTTTTAATCTGAAAACAGGTAGGTATCTGAGATGCATTCTTGCTTAATGTACCGCGTTTATTGGAAGTTAAGGAGAAAAGTCGGGGAAAAAAACACCACAAAAATGTTTCACGGCCCCACCTCCGGCGAACGATTGACAATCCTCCTGGAGTTCTTCTGTCACGAAAGGTTTTCGCAATTCGCCGTTCGGAGCCGGCATTAAACAGCAGGTCCCCTCCATATGTGTCAAAATTATAACGCGCACAACACAGTGGGGGTGCTAAAAAGCTAGGCTCTGGTTCTCAACGGGCTGTTACGCCGCTCAATGCAAATATTACAGACCAAAATAAAGGATTTTCAACAAAAAAAAAACAACAAAAAAAATATATGAAACCCTCTAACTTGAATTTCCATAACTGCCTCTAACCCGTGAAAATTCGACTTAGAATGATGTACTTTGATCAATGTTCCCATAATCGGATGACAGTTGTTATTGTCTGCGGTACAACATATCTTCAATCATATTTTGCGGTGATTTTGCCACGGCAACAAAGGTTCAGTAATTTTACACAACGAAATTATCAAAGTAAATAAGTGTCCTTGTTATATTCCTGTAGAACAGAACACGCATCGGATATGTTATTTTCCCATTGGCTATCATATTCCAACAAAACATACCAGGTTCTTTCATCGCTGCCTGTATTTCTAATGTGTACATTTATGTAAACCTATACACATGCATACATACATATATCCATTTTTCACATCTCATATGCCTCTATCCGTACAACACCGTTTCCGCGCGATCATCTTCATGCCAGCTGTGTGCAAATTTGAGTTGAGCAAATAGGGGTTGAAATGAACATGGAAAACACCACTGAGACTCGCATCGATTTCAGCCAAAATTTTATAGATTGAAAAAATCTTTTAATCAGCGATTTCTCGGATTTCACCAACTAATCGATATTTTTATAGCTATTATTTCTTAGTGCTTGCTCCGAGATATATAAAACTGCGTTTTTAAATTTTTGAAATTTGCATTTTCACGTTTTATCGTTTTTGGCCAAAAGCTCCAAAAATATTGGGGCTAGAATGCTGAAATTAGTTTTTTTTAAATTTACTCATGGAAGCCGATTTTTTGTAATTTTTTCAGATTTTTTGACAAAGCGGTTTGTAAATTACAGGGCGATTGGCTTTTCGAATCTTTACAGAACCATAAAATTGGTTATTGTGAGTCTACCTTAAAAGATAGACATATGCCACCGCTGACTTTTTTTTAGAACTTTTTGAGACGATCAATTTCCCAGTACATTATTTTTTCGTATCTTTAACTATTTAGACAGTGCCCGCCTTAGAAGTTTGCCAGTTCTCGACTTTTTTTACTTATCTCAATATACCGTTAACTTGTTGTACCTAAATGTCTATAAAATGTAGTCCATACCCATAATAGATACCCAACAATACTACTGGTGAAAACCGCATTCAAATCCGTTCAGTAGTTCCTGAGATTAAACTCCCCAAACATTTTTTTCGACTTTGTTTTATAATATTTATAGATGTGAATCGGCAAAGCTTTACATTGTCAGCTCTATAATGTGAAACTCCGAAGACAATTGAGACGAAGGACGCTACCCGAGACTCAGATTCAAGGTAGTTAATGATCTCCTTTGAATTATAAATACCGAATACAACAACAAGAAGTTGGAGACTGGGTCATCGTAGAAGGCATAGATGAACCGGAACAAACTAAAGACACATTGGGAATGAAAGTGACGAAATCGCTCCAAATGTCCCAAAATATCTAACCCAGACATGATCCTGCGAACAAATACGCTTCTTCAGTAAGCCGATCCAAATGAATTGGACACGAAAATGATTTCCAGTTTGGTGAAGTTAAGAGCAGACACAATAGAAAGTTTAAGTCAACCTATTCACAGTCCAAAATAACAAAATAGTTTACCAAAAATTAAGAATATCTATGCCGATATAAATGTTTTTTTTTTTAGTTTTGTGTTGTTTTTAATGAATTTGAAAATCGTTTTAACCATTTTAGTAAGTACCAAAAAAAAATGGTAGTAATGTGAATTCCTCTGTAATCCGAAAACACCTTGTTTCAATAAGTTATCGTAGGACGCCTTTACTACTCAATTTGTTTAACTTATTTTATTTTTTTTTTTACTCAGCTGACAAAGAGTGTAGGAAGTATCAAAAAAATAACACCAACTCAAAAGTAACCGCATCTTTGCTAGAATATTCCCTCTCAGCAATTCATCTTTGAACTTCTGGCAAGACCACATTGCAACTCATTACAGACACTTATCTCCACCTCAACAGAGACTCCAGTCTGCACCACATTTCAATCGAGCGCCCTTAACACGATTGTTCCTTACCCGCAAATGGTTCGATAAACAATCGGACGCCCTTTTCTGTTGCAAAACTTAATCGAATCTCCCCCAATGTCGGTCGCCAGCAATCAGTGGTCGTACACAAATAGAAGACGTCCTTCAACCAGCCACCGCAAGCCTGGAAACCACGAATCAAGATACACAGAGAAGAGAAATACGAATGTCTCCTACGAGAATTATCGATTTCCTCGGAACAGCTTTGTGACACTCTTCCTTGTGCCGACATTTTCGAGACAATTCTCTAAAATCCAGATTTGATTCTCGAGAATCATTCACACCAGCCACCACCAACCCACCGCCCACCGCAAACCGACGGGCGTGTAATTTATTCAATCGATTCGATTTCCAATCGAACAATCGGACGTCAAGGATTTCTCTGTCGACTTGTTGAGCGGGCGTATCTGCGAATCAGTGTCTTCGATCTCTAATTGCACACTGAGTCAAACACAAGTGAGTAGCTGTGGGGCCTCGTTCGTCCAGCCGATGTACAAACACGGTAATTGACGTAATCAGATGAAACGGGATTTGCACACAGGATTCGAACCGGTGCCATAGATCTTCTGTTTGCTCAGAGTAATCGAGGATGAAGCGAAATCACTCTTCTCCTGCCGAAATGTGAGGTAATTCTATCTGAAAGCCCAGCTCGCCCTGCTTTATGAAATTCTGGTCGAAGACGCACCACGCGCGTAGTCCTGGCATGGCATTAACAGGAAATTATTTGCTGCCGCGTGTACACGCTCTCACCTGTGAGTGGCAGGTTGCCGGTTCTTCTATTCCAAATGTTTGAGGATACACTTCTTCATCTTTTCCGGATGGTTCTTTGTCTCGATTCTACGAATAGCTCTCGTCTACTTGGCCCTTTCCTCCTGCTCCTTTGTGGTGGCGTTTCCTTATTTTGTGTGTGATCCTTTCCCAGACTTCCTTTATAATAACAAAGACGTTTCCATGTAATGGCGAAGATGTTTGAGCTCCTGGACAATTTCCTTTGATCCCTCTGCCAGCGGCGTTTTGGAGTGCATTGTGGTGACGATAGAAGGATCCCTGTGGCTGAGTTTGATTCAGATTCTGGTGAAGTCTGATGGTTGTCCAAAGCCTGACATTGGCAGAGCTCAACAACAGGTGCTGTGGACATTTTGCCTGTGACCTGAGGATATGGAAGGGTTTCGCAAGAACTGATTTTCAAAGGAGAATAGGACTCAAGAAAAGAAGATGATACAAGAGTTCTGTTTAGGATTCACAGGAAGAACTTAGGATTCACCCACAAGTGAAAATATATTTTGATATTGAAATGATTGTTGCAAGGGAACAGCTCAAACGATTGAAATTCTTGGGTACTGGTGGGAAGGAAACTATCTGTTTCAAATGCAGCAAAACTCATAGATTTTGTAGGCGGAACGAGTGGAGGAGAGAAATGTTTTCAATAAACGCTAGAATTTTAATGAAGTTTACGAACACGAAATTCACGAAATTTTGTAGGGCAGTTCGCGTAAATGCAAGATTGTTTTTTTAGGAATATTTAAAAAAACGATCGAATAAAGAGTGACTGCAAAGAGAATTATATTTATTTTTTTAATTTGAATTTAGTCCTCTACTGAAAGATGTTCTAATCAAATATCTTTGTTGGTAATCTTCTGAATGATAAAAAGATATGGTTCTAAGATTGGATTAAATGAACAGTGTACAATAGTTTTAATAAATTGCACGAGAAGGGATAGACAATTTTCTATGCACAAAAGTGAAAACATTACTTAATCCAAAAAAACAATTCCTTTTGGGAAAACTGTGACGATTGCTGTCCTTCGATAGGATGTTCACATATTTCGTGGATAGTGAAATAATAAAGTGCATTTTGAACTTTCTGCTTAAAACAAAACTCCAGCGTCCTTTATATTCTATATTTTTTAGAGGCATAGAACTTTAAGTTGGCAACACTACTTTAACTGGCGACCATTTTGTCAGCTGTCAAGTGATTTATTTTTAGTTTGGTTTTGCATTTCAACATGAGTAGACTGACGCCTGAACAATGCTTCCAAATTTTGGAAATTTATTTTGATAATCATGGTTCTGTTCCCAATTTTCATAAGCGAATTTTGTTTAGCAATGAAGCTCTCTTTTGGTTGAATGGATACGTCAATAAATAAAACTGCCGTATTTGAAATGGCTCAAGTGCATGTTGAGTCACCGTTACATCAACAAAAACTGACTGTTTGGTGTGCTTTATGGGTTGTTGGAATGAATGTTCCTTAAAAACGACACTGACCGGAACTTTACAGTCAATCGTTACAGTGACCACTATAGAGCCATGATTACTGACTTTTTCGTCTTCGGAAATTGGCGAGTGTTTTGTTCTCCCGCAAACAGATTAGTACTTAGGACTTAATATAAGCCAAAGAAATTAACAAATTAAAATAGCTTCAGAAAAAAATTTCTTTTAATTTTGAATGAAACTAAACAAAAGAAAATCCTTTCCCATTTGTTGATCGCGCGAGCCGTAAAAAAAAATTGCTTTGATGCACTTAAGGGATGCTCGCATTTTTTTCGAGTTTAAAACTCAATATCTCGAAAACTTGACTCTAAATGAAAACTGTATTTCATTTTATTAGACCTATCCAATGATACTAATTAATTTATTTTAGTATGAATAAAATATCGTACATGATTTTTGAGTTCTTTAGAGTACTCGATGAGATGCACCATAACTCAAATTTTTTTCATATTTTTTAATCCCATATTTTAGAAAATTTGGTGGGGGCACGGTACGCAAGTCTTTTTTTGGCAGTTTGTTAGCTAATAACTTCTTATCAATAAGAAGAAAGGTGCTTACTGTAGTACTACTTTATGATCTAGGTGACATCTTCTATCCAACGCCACCCATATCGAAAACATAAACAAATAAGTAAGTTTTCGAATTTAGTATTAGTAGATACTTCTTCGCTTGTATGTAATTTTTTTCAATTTTTTTCTTCAAGATTTCTTTGTACAAGTAAAATACATCTTCTGGTTAAATTTCATTTCTTAATTAAAAGTGGCTCACTAGTTACCAGGATCAAACGGACGGACTGACATTTTTATAATCAAGACCCCGCTCTCTTTCCAATGATACCCATATCGAGTTGATAAAAGTTTTTTCGGGCGTTAGTATTAGTACTAAGATTCCCTTTAATCTGCGAAAAAAATGCATAATTTATTTTCGGGTTGCCTGGATACACCTTCAGTCCAAATTTCATCCCTTCACTAAGAAGGACTTAAAAGTAATAAGCGTCTTTGTGATCCGGACAGACAGACAGACGGACACTGAAGTGATTCTATAAGGGTTTCGTTAATTCTTTGGAACGAAACCCTAAAAGTCATCTTCCTTTTATTTCATTTCAAAGTTCTATACCCCAAAAAAAAAAAACACCATACATAAGAAACAATTTTATAGCTCTAAATTTTAAACTAATTTAAATAAGAAAAACAAATATATTGGATCCCAATAGAGAAATCATCTCCGCAGCTTGTATTCGTGTATTCTTTCGGTCATTACCCAAATTTCATGACCATAGGTGAGAGTTGGAACAAATAAATACAAATCACAAACAAATTATAACAAACCTTCCAAGCTGTTTCAAAATTGACACAGCTTCGCCAATCCTACAGGAAAGCCCAGTATTGCTCCTCCCGTCACTCGTGAAAAAGACCCCAAGATATTTGAACTTCTCCGCCTGTTTCAATGGGACTCCACTGACGTGCAGAGTGCATTGGACAGGCGTTCTTGAAATAACCATCACCACGTTAACCTTCATCCCAGCATCAGTACAGACGGCCACAAACCTATCTAGCGCACGCTGGAGTTACGTCTGTGAGGATGTGAGGATAACTAAGTCATCTGCAAAAAGCAGGTGACTTACCCTCGGCTACCCCAATGTCAAACATTCTTCACCTCGGCTGCGTTGTAACATCCAGTCCATATAAATAATGAACAGGAGAGGTGACAAGACGTAAAAGGTGTTGATTTACTACCGTTAATCCGAACACAGCAGCTACAGTTTGTGTATAGGGACTGAATGGCCCTCAACAGAGACCCATTAATGCCATACTCCTGCAGAACACTCCAGAGTTTTCCTCGAGGAACTCGGTCATACGCCTTTTCCAGGTCAACAAAGCAACTGTAGACCGGTTTGGCATATTCCCACGCCTTCTCGAGTACCATTCTTAGAGTGAAAAGCTGGTCGGTAGTACTTCTGCCGTGTCGAAAGCCGCACTGTTCGTCTCCCAACCTGGCAAGGGATCAAAAGGCAAACGACAACGGTAACCTACTCGTTTCCATACTTTTTCCTCCAGTTTTTCGTGGCAGTGTTGTAAAACCCTTTTACAGATTGATAAAAAGGATATAAATCTATGTTTTTGCCAATTTTCATTAACGTGTAACTGAACTCGTGGATCCATAGAGTATGTTTCCAAGCTTATTTACAACTCAGTACATCTTGAATCTTAATTTCATCGCTCAACTCCAAAGAGTTTTTCATTTATGTGCAGATATGTAAAGCTGCGGTGAAAATAATAGCAGTAATAGTGTGAGAGAATATTTTTTTCGTGGAGGTTTGAGAATGTTATTCTACTTTAGAACAATAACTGAAAGGAGTAAACGATTTTCCAAATACTCCAATCAAGTTGCAAAAAGGTATCCTTCAGAAAGCAGCGCTGCTATTATTTTGACCGCAAATGTTTAAGACGACAGAAAGAAACCGAAGTGATTCTATAAGGCTTTCGATTTTCCTTTGGAACAAAACTTTAAAGAAAAACTGTCGGGATGAGAACAGCCGTTTGCACTTGCTGCATCTAAGTCTCTTTTTGCGTCGTTAAATTGGAGAGGAAAATCACGATTCAGATCCAAGTGGTGAAAATCGAATTATAATTTCCATGTAGGTATTTTAATTTTGTGAACGACATAAACCAAAATAAAACCGACACAATTCCAAACCACAATAAATCTAAAACAATGCAACTTCGAAACGCCATAAATCGACCCAACGCGAAGTGAGGCTTTGGTTTACTTGGATTTACATGGAATAGCTAGAGCTGGGGTTGCAAGTTTTTCTGTCAGCTTTTCAAAAACAGAAATCAAGTCATCAAAACGGTGCAACGATGACTGACCGCGGAAACAGTTAAACAGCAACGATCTGATTTCAAGTCCAAAGCAAGGATGACACATTTAAAGTCGTATTTAGTTACACAGACACTGAAGTCTTAAGCCCACTGTTGGTATAACTCGATAGCCATCCCTTAAAGCTCCTCAACTGATCTTTGAAAATTCATACATTCGAAACGTCTTCTTCTTCTTTTTCGTCTTCTTCTTCTTCTTCTACTTCTTTTTCTTCTTCTTTTTTTTTTGCTTTTGCTACAGTTCAGGGTGGACCTGGGCCTCAGCCAGCATGCCTCGCCATCTAGCGCGGTCTTGGGCCAAGCGCCTCCAGCTTTGTACTAAAAGCTGATTTAGGTTCCTATCTAACTGGTCACGCCATTGGAGGCAAGGTCTTCCTCTACCGCGTTGTCCATCGGGATTGGACTCGAAGGCTTTACGAGCCGGAGTGTTAGTGTTCATACGCTCCACATGACCTAGCCATCTCAGTTGGGACACTCGAATTCGTTTGACTAGATCGATGTCGTTTTACAACTCGTAGATTTGATCGTTTAATCTTTTCCTCCAAACTACCTCCCAAAGGGGACCAAAAATAATCCGAAGGACTATTCTCTTGAAGCGACCAAGAATCTCTTCGTCCGCATTTGATATCGTCCATGTTTCTGCGCCATACAGTAGGACTGAGACTATCCAGGTCTTATAAATAGATAGCTTTGTACTTCGACAGGGGCCTTTGTTTTTTAGTTGCCGTCTAAGCCCAAAGACAGAGCGAGGGTTATCCTTCGTTTTATCTCTGCGGTCGTATCATTTTCGGAATTTACTTCGAAACTACTAGTAGAAAAAAGTAAGAAGTTGGAAATAGAGTGATTTCTGTGGTAATACAATCGAATTTTCACGAGACATTAAAATTAGCTCGATTTAGAGGGATTCGACTGTAGTTTGTGATTTATTTGTTTACAATCCGCTGCAAGTACTTCAGCAACCACTCAGTCGACCACAGTTTATTTACTGCCTATTCTTGTTCCCAGAATCCACCCACGCACCCATCGTTCACTCAAAGGAAAGAATCTCTAATTACCCACGAAATGCAAATAACCACCCCACTCCAAGACGTCACGCCTCTCCACCGATGCAACCACAAATCAGCCACAAACCCCCCATGACTTATGAGACAACTTCACTCGCATCCCTTCCCGCTTCTTTCTTTCTTCTTAAATTTGAATTTCAATCAACGTTTTTGATAAAATTTACTCCAAAATCACGTCTGGCTGCCTCTCATCCCAAGACGGTCCCACAATTCGACCGCACAAAAAGAATTTCGTGTCACAAACTTTGACTTTCGTTGTGCGGCACAAAATCTTTTTGACGTTCTGAATAAATTATCATTTTTATTAAAAGATTATGATAACCAATCATGAGAAAAAAGAACGAAAAATATGTCTCTTCCAAAAATGGGGATGCAACATTTAAATACACGCGAGCGACAAAAAGTCAAACAGATGGGGAGCGGCATGTGGGTAGATGGGAAAATTGGGAATAAAATTATGCGACATTGGTATGCAGGTCCATGATAAAGGCGGGTTTTTTTTTTTTTGAGGTGCAAGGTTGTGATGGACCGACGGAAATAAACAAAAATGAATTGAAAGTTTTGAATGAAATTGGTGAGCATCTGCGCCTCTTACTGTACAGCAGATAAGGTTTGTGACGATGATAAGACGATTCTATGCTGCTCACAAAAAAGTTTGTCTCCATTTGGTGGCATCTAAATTTATGTGCTTAGTAGAAGGAAAATAGAGTGCTTAATAAAAGTAGATATGAGTTACAGTTTAAACGTATTTCGTGTATTGAACATTTGCTTAAAATTAGCCCTTTGAAGAAAAACACATGTAGACGTTCTTTGAACAGTGAGTTTTGAGAATATTAACAGGGAAGGGTGCGTGCTGTCTCAGTCTTATTTCCACTAACGAAACCTTAGCCGAAAGCTTATGAATCAGTCTGTCTCCAATTTCTACCACACTTTTGCCTCTTAGTTTTAAGTTGCGACCAAATATTGGATGCAATTTTTGCCAACATCATCAGACTTTATTTATTTTTTACAACTTTCATCGCCAATCAATCAATTAATGGGATTTTACGGAAAGTTTAATATTGCTTGATTTCTGGTAACATAAGACACAGAAATCTGTCCGACAAAACTGCGGTGGAACTCAAAAAACTGTGGAACTGCGGTGGAACTCAAAAAACTGTCCCTCCTCAATCCATTGAAATTTTGGAAGAAGGTGCAATAAAGGCGTTGATAACCGTGGGCTTGAAATCAGCTTAAGAGATAGCAAAACTACAAAAAAGTCTAGAAAAATATGAATATATATCAAATACCTTAAAAAATAACAACCAAAACAGTTCATTCCCTAGCTCCTTAGTGTACTCTGGGAACTGCTGGAAAAAACAAAATTTTGATTGCGATCTTTGCTAGATCTAACTGATGCCATTTCTTCCATTTCGTTCTCAATTCGACACAGCTATAATTTACACTTAAATGCAAATTCAATATTAATCAATACGTTCTCATAACAAATTTTCAATAATCGTTTTCATTCATTCAATTCAAGCATTAAGTAGAACGAAACTTCTGATTGAACTCCCAAGTTCCCTCACAGCTCGAATTAAACCGCCAAAATTCGTCTCATCTATTTCCACAACCATAATATAACTCTTCCCACTTGCCCTCACTGAATGCACTCAACACACCGACCAACTGTCAACGCTGTCAAATATCTTGTTTGAAATTGAAATAGAATTCGTGGGAACTGTTAACTTTTTTTTTTTTCGAAAAGCGGTTCAAAAAAATTCCCAACCACCGCGCTTATTTTAAGAAACAAATCGATTTAGCTACAAAAATGCGAATGCATTTTAATAAATAACATCCCACCTTTACGCGAGTCACACGAAATTGAAATGGAAAGTAGCCAATGCGAGCACAAAACCCCGAAAAAGAGTTTCCACATCGATGGTGAGAAGTTATTGGATAAAATTAATATTCTCACAACGAAATGTGAAAATAGCACAAAGGTAAATTTAAGGGATGTGCAAATGTGCAAATTCATCCAACAAAACTCATTTTAGGTGCCCACAATCAAGGATTTCGTCATCATAAAGCCAATCAGCCGCGGAGCATTCGGCAAGGTGTTCCTCGGTTACAAGAACAACGATCCCAATCGGCTTTTCGCGATTAAGGTGACGGTCGATTGATGGTCCACATGTGCCTGCAGCATCTAATTGTCTTCTTCCAGGTGATGCGCAAGTCGGAGATGATCAACAAGAACATGGTCTCGCAAGTGATAACCGAGCGCAATGCCCTCGCGCTGTCGCGGAGTCCGTTCTGCGTGAGTCTGTTCTACTCGCTGCAGTCGACGTCGTACGTGTATCTTGTGATGGAGTACATGGTCGGCGGCGATCTGAAGTCACTGCTTGCCATGTACGGATTCTTCGACGAGTTCGCCGCGAGGTTCTACATCGCCGAGGTGGCATCGGCGTTGCAGTATCTGCACGAGCACGGGATTGTTCACCGGGACATCAAGCCGGACAACATGCTCTTGTCCGGGACGGGACACGTAAAGCTGACCGACTTTGGTCTGAGCAAGATCGAGATGCGACGAGGTAAGAGAATGCCTTCCAAAGTGGTCAGAGGGTGAGTCTTGATTCATTTCAGATCTCGAGATATCCGATTTGATCAACTGCTCGCCCAATCTGAACGCGCGCACGCCGGGACAGCTCCTGTCACTGACCTCACATCTTTCCTTCGGCTCGGAAAAGAAGCTCGAGGCAACCTCGCATTTAATTAATGCGATGAACAAGCACAGTAAGTGTGGTAGGTATCCAAAGGAAAACTCTTCTTTTTGTGTGCGAAGTGATAAGTTGCCATCCATGTTCCGATTGAACAGAGATGAACAGAAAATCCTTACAATTGTATTCGTGAACGTGAAACCGGTCTGATTAGATGGCTCTCCTTGTGTTTGCTTCCTCAAGGGTGTGTTCATGTTCTAGTCTCTAATTGAACATTCGTTAGTCTTTCAGTCTGCTACCTGGTTTTGTAATTGTGTTAAGGCGAGAATACTGGAGACCCGAAGGGATTCCGTGGAAAATTTCAATAAATTCCAATAAATGAAATTCAAGTGCGGTGGATCTGTTTTTCTACACTCCGCGACAACTGGTTGAGACATCCTCTTAATTTTGAGGTTTCTTAAAATAAATTTGTTTGGCACCTGCTACAGATGTTACTGTTAAGTAATTTTTATCTAAATTCTCATCATCATCATCATCTTCTTTGGCCGCATGTTACACTAATAGGTTGCGGGAGTAATGCACGCAGAAGAGATCTCTAGGCAACCCGATCCTCTGCCGCCGACTCTAACTCCTCGGGGGTATGCCCAATCGTAACCAGGCGAGCTTTTGGACTTGATCCAACCATCTCATCCTGATTCTACTAAGCGGTCGCCTACCCGGTGGAGTCGCATACAAGGCAAGCCGCGGTAGTCGTACTGCTGGGGGCATTTGTGCCACGTGACCAAACCATCGAAGTATGGATCTTTCCATTCGGAGAAGTAGCTGCTCAACATTAAGCTCTCCATGAGGGTTGGAACAAATTCTTATAATTGTAAATCAAATGCTTCCTCCATCAGCTTTCGTAAATTCGCAATTTTTTCTCAATCGACCGCGACAGTTGGTTGAGAGAGACAGTCTTGTGAATTTTATAAATTAAAGCAAAATTTTGATTTCTATTTAAGAGGTTTATATTTTTAATAGTGAGTGCTTGGTCCATTCCTGCTTACAGCCTAAATCATTATTGAGGGAAAGGACTTAATCATTTTTTTTTTACCATTTTTTTTTATTTTAAATTAATTCCAACGCTTCTTCCACCTCGAATGATTTCTTTCTGATCTTAAATGGGCTTCCTGATGTCGTTGAACTAAAACAGGTTTCCTTTTTAGCTGATTTCTTTGCAGACATTTGGTGTCGGCTAACAAACGCTGGAAAGTCTCTAGATTACTGTCCACAATTAAACTGCCTGCTAATGTCACGATCTCCCTTGTTATGGCTGTGGAATTCGACATTGTTCTGAAAAGGATTCGCCGTTCTCTTGACACATCTCTTCTGTCGTAATGTTCCTGAGCCATTAAGTAGTTTGTAACTACTGTCCGTCTTCAATTTAGAAGGCTTGCTATTTTGTTGATCGAAAATCTCCCTTGACGCATATTTTCAATGATTAGCATTCATTCATTCATTCATTCATTAATAGGCATTTAAATCCAAGACCATTGCGGCAACCAATCTTAGGTGGTCGAATGGTGCTACTTGCCGCGTCACCAGGGAGATCTGGCCTAAGCTAGATTCTGAACTCTCATTTAGTCTCCTAAGACTCAATAGAATTCAAGTTAGGAACCTAATCAGTGTCATAACTGGGCACTCCACTTTTGGCAAACATGCCACCCGACTGTGCCTTCCGGTCAACGATTTCTGAAGAAGCTGCAGAGACGAAGAAGAGGAAGAAACTTCGCTCCACCTTTTTGGGACCTGCAGGGCTCTACTTTCTGAATAATCTCGGTGAATTAGCTGACATCAGCATAAGCCGTATCCTCAGCTATATTAATAGCTCCAATTGGTTTCTGGAGTAGTGGGAATGGGCCTCATCCGGCCTAAGTGCTTGGCTGCCTTGCGCAGCCCACCACACAACCTATCCACCTAATAGGCATTTAACTCTTGGAGGGTCTGTGCCTGAGCCAAAGCCGCCTTCCAACGTTGACGGTCCCGGGCATGCTGCTTTCAGTCCGGAAGACTAAGCTGTCTTGCATCCGTGATCACTTGATTTCTGTAGCGGAGGTTCGGTCTTCCTCTTCTCCTCGAACCAGGAGGCTCGGATTCGAAGACCCTTTTAGCTGGAGCGTTTGTGTCCATGCGCTCGGTGTGGCCGAGCTACTGTAGTCGACGGATTTTTACCTTCCGTACTATATCCACATCTTTGTACAGCTCATAAAGTTCGCGGTTATGTCTTCTCCTCCATTCGCCTTCCTCGCAGACTGGACCGAATATCCGCCGTAGAATTTTTCTTTCGAAGGAGCCAAGTATCAGCTCTGCAGTCACCAATTCGAGTTTCAATTACGCTCCCCCTATGACCAAGACTAAGACCTCTGTTAGAGTGCGACTGTTAGCTGCTTATTTGCTTTAAATTGCCTTCTGTTTTGCAGCAACCCACCACAGAACTTACTTTTTTTTTTACTCTTTTACAACAATTTCCTTAATTCCCCACTTAGATATGATCCTGGAATCATCAGACAGTGAAGCTGACACTTCATGTAACGGTGAGAAAACTGATGACAGCAAAATTTCTGGTGTGTCACCATTTTTCTCGGCTGAGGAAATCAACATCTCGGTAATGACAACAAACGCTGGCATCAACGTAAGAATAAGATATCCACAAAAAAAAAGCAAAACTAATTTTCTTCTTCTTTGGATCTAGACGGATAGCTCATCATCATATCACACATGCACCTCGGGCGAAGTAAGCAAGAGCTCCCCCACTGAGTTCTTATCTGTGGATAAACTAGAAGATACGAACAGTAGCAACAAATTTAAATTGAATCCCAACTGCAATGTGAGTTTACGACATAAGAGAAACGAGAAAATTTACTGAGAATTCCTTATTTTACAGGGATGCAAGTACAAGCAAGTCACAGATCTTCCCGCAGAAGAGAAGGAGAACATTCTGAGCAAAAATCTCCTCAAACTCGAGGGTGAGGAGGACGTCAGCAAGATCTCATTTGAGTTTTCAATGGTAAGGGTCAAGCTACTCAATCCCATCTCGTAAAAAAACACGATTTTTATTTCCAGCGCATGCGAAGCTCAAAGGCGCAGGAAGACTCGGGAGTTTCAAGTCGCAAAAGCGACTGCTCCAACTCGAACACGAACTGTGAGATCTCAGCTATCGATAAAGTCGAAAACATGTGCAATTCCAAGGAGGATCTTAGCTGCTCGGATTACTCCCGGAGGTTTGTTTTTATTTTTTTCACTCTTCCTCTCGCTCAAAACTAACCACAAGCTCCGTCTCTAGCTATAACATAAGCAACACTAACGAAATGAGCGGAATTCGCATGCACTCCCCGTTCCGCAATATATCTCGAAGCTTTAAACGACCGGAGTTCCTAAGGTGCTTTGTTAACAATCTAATCCCTCGCTAGTCCCATACCATTCATCTTACTAACCCCACTCTCTCTTAGGGGCATGAAGCGAAAGATAAATCTAGTTAATCGATCCGACAACGGCTCTGGGTTCGATGTAGATGCAAGCTCTGGCAGCACGGGACTAACCCAAGAAATAGACATCCTAGACATTGGCAGTAGTACGCCAAAGAAGCGCAAGGCAAAGTCACCCATCCGTGGTGTGCTGAAGGTGCGTTCCCTGTCCGACGACGAGATGCCGCTGAACGAGAACATCGCGAACGTGGTCTTCTCCACGCCGGTGTCCTCGCAGAAGGTGCCTCGGCGTGACTGTGGCCCGCTGGGAAAGCTGAAGAGTACTCGCTTCGCTTTGCCGCCCTCCACGGAGACGCGGAGGCGCGAGAAAGCGGGCGAGAGGACCAGCGGAGTGCAATATTTGAAGATCGGCGAAGAGCCCACGATGTCCCCGATAAACCAGGGCAACAGCGCGCCGAAGACTCCCAAGACTGTCAACACGCCGTTCCGCACTCCGAAGTCGGTGAGACGCGGAGGAATGGTCTCCGACGAGCGGATCCTTGGCACTCCCGACTACCTAGCACCAGAGCTGCTTCTCATGTAAGAACGGCTGGGAACACCTAGAACACAGGTGCTAATGCTTTTCCTTCTCCACAGGCAAGGACACGGTCCAGCGGTCGATTGGTGGGCTCTCGGTGTTTGCTTTTACGAGTTCATGACTGGCATACCACCGTTTAACGATGAAACACCGCAAAAAGTTTTTGACAACATTCTCCATAAAAGTATTAGACCCTCACCTCGGTTATCGCTCCTCTTCCTAACATGTGTCAGTTTCCATTGCAGATATTGAATGGCCACAAGATGATGAGGCACTCTCACCAGAAGCCGTGGAAGCAGTCGAACTGCTTCTCACAATGGATCCCTCTGAGCGGCCATCGGCAAAGGAAGTGCAAAACATGAAGTTCTTCAGTTGCATCGATTGGTCGAATCTAGAGAATGAGACACCACCGTTCGTTCCATCGCCAGAGAACCCAACCGACACCGCTTACTTCGAAGCCCGCAACAACTTGCAGCACCTCAAGTTGTCAAACTTTGCTCCCGAGGACTGAATGATCGGAGGCTACGTGTTCCCACCGATGCTTTTTCTAGAATTATTATTGTGCCATCTCAAGCAATTATTTATAATCTCCACAAGTGTTTTTATATTCTATAAATACCTTTTATTGCTTAAGATTTGTAACCAATACAGTAGCCATGTATAAACGAGTCTACGCGCACTTTTGCTGTTAAGGTGATGCCTTTTTGTTTGCTCGTCAGTTGTTTAACGAATTTAGCAATGATTGTTGAAAGTGTTTTTGTGTAACTATGTGAAAGTTACTTACTGTGTAAAGAAGGCTGAAAATAAATGCTTGAATCATAAAATCAAACAAAAGAAATGCAGTGAAGTGTTTTAGTTGCTACAGAGGTAGAAAGAGAGCTGTTGAAAATGATTGCAAATCAAATTGGAAGGATGTTGTGGGAACTGAAACTGAATTTCCATTGATCGGGAAGGCGATCAAAATGTACGACAAGCACCTTCAACCTCAGTCACAACTTGAATGTCACTTTCCCTTCTCGATACACCTGGGAACGGAGCAGATCGTCCTTCAACCGTGAGTCTCCAAAACGAACGTTGGGGCTACCATACCTATATGGAGCTAATACCGGTCTTCGTATTTCAAGCAGAGATATTTGCAATCGAACTCTGCCTCAGGGACAATTTAAAAAGAATTTTAATAAACAAAAACATTTTTATTCTCTCTGTCAAAAGGTCTCTTCTCAAAAGGTACGAAACCACCTCCAAATCTAGTGTTGGATTGTCCCCAACTATTGCATCACCTGGGCAGCACAAACAGAGTTAATTTCATTTGGATACCTAGGCACACCGGTCACATTGGAAACGAATAAGCCAGAAACGGCTCCGCATCACACTTCATGACGCCACGACTATTCTGACCCTTACCCACTACCACAATACCGCCAAAAGCTGCATTAATAGCTGGCTGAGGAACATGGTCAATAATAACTGGACACAGACGGAAGGTAGCAGGCAAGTCAAAATGGTCCCACCATCTACTTTTATCGCTAAAACGAAACAACAACTAGCAGTCAGAATCGAATGGTCACAGGGTGGACTGGAAACAAACACCTCAAAACGATGGGCATAACGCAAGATGATCCTCATCATTATCATCGGCGCAACAACCGGTGTCTGCAGCGGGACTCCTGCAGCAAGCGCTCCCACCTATCCCGATCGTTGGCCGACGCCATCCAGTTAGGCACTCATATGCTCGGGCGTCCTGCTCTAAG
This sequence comes from Syritta pipiens, assembly GCA_905187475.1. Taxonomy (NCBI): domain Eukaryota; kingdom Metazoa; phylum Arthropoda; class Insecta; order Diptera; family Syrphidae; genus Syritta; species Syritta pipiens. The sequence goes on along the minus strand of LR994572.1, from coordinate 29,781,192 downwards.
CCATCCTTCCAGCGTAAGCGCGGTCTGCGTCGTTGTCTTGTACCAGCAATTGTACCGCAAAGGACTTTCCGAGCAAGGTCCTCTTCGCTCATAAGAGCTTGGTTATAACATCTGCTTCGAGGTAAATTTCATACAACTCATGGTTGTATCGTCTCCGAAATTGTCCTTCCTCACGTATGGAGCCAACAATTCTCCGTAAAACTTTCCACTCGAACGCGGCTAAGAGGTCAGAGTGCCTGTGGCTAAGCACCCAAGTCTCGGATCCATATGTGAGTACTGGTAATACAAGTGTCTTGTATAGCAGCAGTTTTGAATTCATTGTAAGGTTTTTGGATTGAAATAGCCTTGCAAGACTGTAGTAGGTTTGGTTTGCTCTAAGTAATCCCAATGTCATCGTCACTTTGGCAGACATAATCTGGAAGCATACAATATCCCTCCTAGCTCACCCAAAAGCATACTAAGTTTCATCGTCAACTCTGGTTTCTTGCGTTAGCTCTAAGTGTGGCGAATCACAATAGATCCACCAGTGGCCGAAGTGATTTAGGCCACTTTTTTCCTAACCAGAAGTTATTAACTAAACCAATAAACTTACTTACTAGCTATTTGCAAGACCCCAAAACATGGTTGGCAGCACAATGGGCCTAGCTTTCGCCTAACAGTACCAAATTTTTAAAGTTAGTAAAATCACAAAATCTTATAATTTAGCAGAAAGAGTAACCCATGTCTCTCAGCGGTGGAAAACTTAGGCAGATCTCAGTACAACAGATATGTACATCAATGTAGCCCAATCATTTCGGTTTAGAAACTACTACAAGCTAAGCCATTCGCTGGAAGACCGTGCATATTTCCTAGATTGCTTCTTAACGGAAAAAATTAGTACTATTTTTAAAATAATATGATGTAAATCATCGAAGTGACTTGTGCGCGGATTTGGCATTTGAACTAGGCAAGATATATACCACTTCCTTGCAGTCTGTCCAGTTCTGAAAGAAATATGTCTTATGCTTTTTGGATCAAGAATAAGCGCTGATGAGCCTTGGTAGTGAAAAAGGTTGGAATGTCATATACAACTTCGCTGCAGCTAATCTTCGACATAGAAAGTGCATTGTAGCAAGAGATTTTTAAGAAAATTAAAAGTAATACCTATTAGAAAACAAATTGAACATTATTTTACTTTACGTTTTGTCAATCTATTTTGAAATCTATACCGTAAAAACCCTTCCAATTATGACTAAGAATATCTTTCTCATACTGTTGTATATAATTGTTTCAAATTGAAATAAAAATTAAATTAAAAGTTAAACCTAAAAACTTGTCTGGAAGTTTGTCAAAACTGTTTCAACTTCCGTGTACATTACTGCAAAAAAATCAAGCGGTAAGAAAGTGACTTAAAAAGACGCCTTTGGAGACTACTTTGCTTCTGCGTTCATTTCATTTGTTAGATAAAACTTACAACATGACCAGTCTACCTTGTAAATTTTATTCAAATCGCTAAAGCAATTCAATATATGCACAAATTAATCGTAACAAACATCGAAAATGAGTTAATTTTAAGAGATTAAATGGAAACTCCATTTTGGGTTAGACTACAATGTCTTTATCAGACAAATCTACTTTACCCCAACTTCACATAAATGTGAAAAGATTAAGATCTGTCCTATGAGCCACCGAAGTCCACCACCCAACTAAAGGGCACATTTAGATAGGACATACAGTTTTTTTTGTCTACGTTAACATGGAAATCTGCCACCCTCCATCATTTAAAAGTCTGAATATGACGCGTAAATGACATGACAACGAAACACCGAAAACACCGCCCTAGAGCATTCCTCAAAACATGACGAAAATAAAAAAAAACCTTCGCAGATAGTTATGTGTGTGTAATTTCATTATGAAAAGTACCCACTTTAAGTCATTGAGATAAAGCAAAAATTAACTTTACACAATTAAAGAAACGCAACGCGACAAAAATGGGGGTCATGCCCAACCACTCCCCTGGCACCCGGCAGCAGCAAATACTTAAAAACACTCGCATATTTTACCAGGTAATTAATTTCTAAAGGAGCAATTACAACCTGCAAAGGCCTATCTTAATTTCCTTTTTTTGTTTCTGTCCCGCTGCCGCTTCTAGGACACACATACACAACTTTGCAGCTAGAAGAACAATAAAAATCCTGAGGAACAGTTCATTCTGCACGTGTACCATGTACATGGGGCTTTGATTGTTCTCACCCTGCTGGCGACAGTGGTATCCAACCACCCCAACCCCAAGAAGCGTTTGTGTCTGTGTGTTATAATTGCGCAAAGCCAAAATATCAAAGGACATTGAAGTTTCTGTTTAGGACTTCTTTTTATGGGTCCCTTATTGTGTTGCTCTCCAAAATTGAAAGAAATAAAATAAAAGAACCAAGTCTACGCACTCTGGCCGCCACCACCGTCACCGTCGAGAGGAGGGCAAAAGCACGAGCAAAAGACAAAAAAAAACTTTCCAAGTACACTCTCGGCGCGGATTTTTATCCCTAAAAACGTTGCTGTTCCCTGCAAGGATGCCACACAGAAATGACAACACACAGCCACAGATAAAGGATATCTCTTTGCCGCCATTAAAACGATTCTGCATTGTTGAATCAGCTTAAGGTAAATGCATACCTGTGTGCTGTAACAGTCATTTTAATGTGTGCTCCGTTCTTTTTATGTCATCTCCCCTTTGGTAGGACGTCGTCTGTCGTCTGTCGTCTATCGTCTGTTGTTGTAGACCAGGCCGGAGTTTTGAACTCCCCTAACGCATATTCCCCCTCCCACTCACACTCCGCAAAAGGGAAAAAAGGTCCCGCGGAAATTAGAGACTACTCTGTCACCACATTTCAATGGCATCGTCGACAGGGATGCCGGGAAATGAAGTTTAGCAGGGGATTAAAGCAGCATTTGAAGCATATCCCCACGCCATTGGAGGAGCGTAGTTCCCGTTAAAATTAAATTACTTTATCCCGCACTCGCAGAGCCACCAGACGAGGGCGGCTGATGTGCATGTTAAAGAGCAAAAGTGCATGTAATTCCAGTTTGGTAAGCCCTGAGCATTACTTCCCATTCATTGTGAATGCGATACATGCGCGCGTGCAAAAGGGCGCCTGTAATTCCCCACGCAAGCTATCAACGGCAGCTAACCGCGTGCAATATCTTTAATCCTGCCTAAGGATTAATCAAGTCGGAAACTTTGTGCGGATGGCAATAATGTAATTGCTCCCCGTTCTCCATGGTGCTGGGGCGACAACCGGCGACAGTGTCTTGGGGTGCATTTTAAAGTGCAATTATTTGTAGTTGAGTGCAGGCGAAGTTTGACGTGACATTGCAGTTATCTTTTTCTGTGATTTTGCTTAAACGGGAGGAGTTGGAGGCTTAGAGCAGGAGTAGAATCAAAGAACGTGGATGAAAGTCTTAGTCGGTAGGCACCAGTAAACTTCCTTTATTGCCTTAAGTCGGCGTTTTATTAACCTCTTCTGTAGACAATTGGTTAGGTTTGGGATCCAAGTCGTCTTGAAGTTCGTTATAGCATTAAACGTCTGGTAATTAGGTAAGTATCGCACAGTTCACATTAAACCGAATGCTGTTATCTACTTTTTCGAATTTGATTCGAGTCTACAGAGTGTTTGAAGTTATTTCTGGGACTTCTGACTGATTTTTTACTTTGTGAGTAAAACAAATAACGTAAATCAATGTTAGAGAAAACGCAGGCTTTCTCTAATCCAGATAAAGTTCACCATCACTGTAGTTAACCATCATTGTCATATCAATAATGTAAACGAGGTATAAGAAAGTGAGATATTCACCTCCCAAGTCAAATAACAAAATTATAATTTAACTTTCAATATTTATGACAAAATTATTAATGACTAAATCGTACAGAAACTCCTGAAAATCTCGAATTGTCCGTTGATTGCCGGTGCCGTCCTGAGGCCTACTGCTGGTGGACGGAGTTGTACCTCCGCACGCTGGTAGATGTGCCTCTTGGCTTTAGTTAGAGAATGAAAGGGCTCTGCTCGGATGTGTAACTTTTCTCAGTAGGGACGATTTTATAGTCAAAGTTCTGAAAATTTCGAGTCGTGCGTCGCTTGACGATACCGTCCTGAGGCCCACTGCTGGTGGACGGAGTTGTACCTCCGCACGCTGGTAGATGTGCCTCTTGGCTTTACTTAAAGAACGGAAGGGCTTTGCTCGGATGTGTAACTTTTCTTAGTAGGCACGATTTTATCGTCAAAGTTCAGAAAATTTCAAGTCGTGCGTCGATTGCGGGCGCTATCCTGAAGCCTACGCTGGTGGACGGAGTTGTAACTCCGCACGCTAATAGAAGTGCCTCTTGGCTTTAGTAAGAGAATGAAAGGACTTTGGTCGGATGTGTAACTTTTCTCGGTAGGGACGATTTTATCGTCGAAGTTCTGAAAATTTCGTGTCGTTCGTCGATTGCCGATGCCGTCGTGAGGCCTATGGCTCGTGGGCGGAGTTCTAGCTCCGCACGCTTATAGAAGTGCCTCTTGGCTTTACTAAGAGAACGGAAGGGCTTTGCTCGGATGTGTAACTTTTCCTAGTAGGCACGATTTTATCGTCAAAATTCAGAAAATTTCGAGTCGTGCGTCGATTGCCGGCGCCATCCTGAAGCCTACGGCTGGTGGACGGAGATGTAACTCCGCACGCTGTTGGAAGTGCCTCTTGGCTTTAGTAAGAGAATTAAAGGGCTTTGCTCGGATGTAAAACTTTTCTCTGTACGGACGATTTTACAATGTGGTCTATAGCCTTAAGACCCTTTTGAGTTATTTTTGTATGCAAAACACTAGTTCTGGCATCTTGATCTCAACTTCTTCTCCGTCGTACATGAAAACTGACATCAACCCATAACGTTCGAGTCTCACTTCAAGTGATAGCCTCACCAAATGCATCCTCTCATCTCTTGGCCGTAAATCCGTCGCACCAGCTGCCGAGAGACCTCCCACTACTACTCCGACCAGGGACACCTATTGAACAACGCTTAACCCATTTTCAGCAGCCTTCACATATTATTTATCACCGTTAAAGTATCAAACCACTCCAATGTCGTAATAGACTTCCTTTGTCACTTTAAGTCTCGCCTTTGCCGCTGCTGGAGCCAACATTTGTGTTTACCCTGCCGCACTCTGGCTCCGTGTGAGCGATATAATGCGACCACTTTTCACACACTACGGACGACACACACAGGACGACGAATGGGCGACACTTCCTTAAAAAAGGATACCAAACCAAACACACACACACGGCAGGCTCATAAAACAAAATAGCAGAGAAAACATTGTGTTTGCTCAGATACACGCCACGCCACCCATCGACAGGAGCCTGCACTCGACTCAAAGCTCTGCGTCCTTCAGATTTATGTGCTCCCCTCTTCAAACACATTCCGTCATTCTCATGTCCTCGCAGGAACGTGTCAAATGTACGGGTAACGGCGAGACCTGGTTTGCGTTTTATTTTTTTCTTTCTTTCTTCGTTCCTTAGCGTGTCGCCCAAGACACATATTTCATGAGAAGAACTCGTTCTTAATGAAATCCTTGTTTACCTGGCTGGGAGACACGTGACTATATTTCTTGGAATCCTTTTAAAATCCATTTTAAGGACTTTCACAGGGGGAGGCACATGGCCAAAGCTCATGTTTTTCAAGTTTACGACGCTTGATTGCATTTAACTGCCTCGGAAATGAGCGATGGGTACACGTGAAGGCATTCGAGCTGCGCGCAACGAGGACAATGGCCGGAGAAAGGCTCTTTTCGGAATCGGATTAAATCACAATCGTAGTTGGGAAATGTCAACTTAAGAAAACGTCCTTTTGTTTTTGGGACCGCTTCAGTTCTAGTGAACCATTAAGACGCCGTTAAAAGGAGCAAAGCATCTCAAAATGGAAAGCATCACACCCTACTCAGAGTTATGCCACACGAGAGAAACTACTTTGTCAGGGAGGAGGGTTATTTACTCGCTCTGCCTGTTATCCTCGAGTGGCAAAAGGATTATTTGAGTTGGTGAGTCTTCCAGTTGACTGGGTTGGGGGGGACTGTCGGGAGTTTGACTTTCCGTAGAGGGTTTTTCTGGTATCGAGAGGTAAGCCAATGGCGTTGATGAACAGGAATTAAATGGAGATTATAAAGGATGCTCTCCCCACCCACTCTGAGAGGAAAGCACTAAGTAAATAGGAAATTTATATTCCAAATTTCATCGAAATCGATTCAGCCGTTCCAGAGCTAGAAAATGCCCTATAGGTTTTCAAATCGGTTCTATTAATTTTTAGAATTTGGTTGAAATTTGGAAGGTAAACTCCTTTTTTGGCAAACATGACTTTAAGCTACATTTCTCTTCGATGCATTCAGTTGGACTACAACTGAAGAAGTTTTACTTCAGTTGCGTGGTCTAAGGTAATTTTATTTGTACAAAACAAAATGAAACCTCTATAATTCGAAAATGACGGCTTGTTTACCTCTTTTTCTTCTTTAACAACCGTTAGTTGAAATGCATGCGTGGCGAAAGTGAGCAGTTTTTCTAATTCGAAAACCTCTGGAATTCGAAGTTCTTTCCTGGTCCCATTAAACTCAAATTATCCAGAGTTTACTGTAATTGGTGTTGGAAATTATAAAGAGGCAAAAGAATTGATACAAGAACATGACCCCACCAGAGGATATGTCTACCAACAAAAATGTGTACCTGAAAGCGAAGAAATAAATAGTTGCGCTATTTTGAGATTGAGTTGCAGCCAGTGGCGAGGCATCAATATGTTCATTTCGTTCATGAACGCCTAACTTTCGGTCATATTCTCGCGCCAAATTATTTAGCTTGTCTTGTTATTTAAGTTATTTTTGCACTCTGTTTCTCAGTTTTCGATTCGTGCAAGTTTTTAATGTCTTTAATTTAAATCTATGCAATACATTCTCTGTCATTTGAGATGAACTGCCAGACTGCTACTCATTAGCATCAATTAGAACGAAATGTATCATTTGTATCACGCTGCACTATACTCAAAAAATAGCTCACATTTTTCGTATTATTTCGTATAATAATGAAAATAAATCAAGTGAACGACTACATTTCTTATTCACGCGTCGCCACTGGTTGCAGCAGATGCCCGTTGGGCCCTTTCTGTTTCTTCAGCTGCAAGCTCTGACTGTTAAAGGTGTGTTTGACTAAAGCCTTTGTGAAATCTAACCGTTCTTTTGAAAAGTATTGGACTGAAACTTACTTCTATCATCGCCAGTGGTTCAAGTAGCCTAGTTTTTTTCTTATCCTATAAAAACTCCTCCGCGTTTCCAAAAATTAAACAACATTTTCATAGTGGCGATGTTTAAATTGAGTCACCATTCTAGTCATTCCTCTTGAGACTTCAGAGATTCCCCTCCCACAACTTCATCCACGCTCCGAAGCGCTGACCTCAGCAACTTTCCCGAATGAACCCATAAAACTTTGCCCTCAAAACAAAACGACCATTACCCCGCTAAAAGAACTTCCGTCCTTTAGCGGATACCCGCACACATGTCTCTCTGAAAACGGAAATCCATCGAATTTGGGTTAAACTCCATTCACCATTCACTATTCGGCATTCGCAAGCCACCACAACAAACACGAGGCGCTTCATTAGCATATTCTGCAAATTTCATAAGCTCTAATGACCTTAAAAGAATATTTAACGAAAGAGAATTGGAAGGAAAAAAAAAAAGAAAAATGCCGCAGTTCGCAGAAAGGGAACGAAATCGAAATCCGGACGAGGAAACTCTTGAAATTCCCCAGGCGACCGGGAGACCAAACGACCGAATGACTGAGCTTCTGAGCGTCTGAGCGATGTATCCATTGATGGGGGGTTGGCGATTTGTAGCAAATAGACCCAATTTTCCAGTGGCTCTACTTCCTAAACCAAAAGCATAACCCATTCATGACGCACATTCAAAAGCCAGAAACAATCGAGCGCCAGGGACTGCGCTCGGAGCGCCACACGAGTGTGCTGATTCCACGAAAAAGATAGCGAAAGACGGCCTCGCGTCGGCAAAATGCGAGTGCAGAGATGTACCTGAAGTGGGTCAATCTAGATACGTTTGTTCTCGAACGTACAAAATGAGTGCCCGCTGAAAAACGAGTGATGGTGGGTCGAGAACACACGGCTTATCGGGAATCTCCATCTGAGAATATCCTTTTCAGTCATTCAGATGCGAAATTGTATTTGCCAAGAAGATGTCTATCACCGCCCGGACAATTTGTTATGAGCGTCGTCCACAAGGATGTCCTCCTCTGTGCTGGTGCTGCTGGTCGTAATCTCGCATTCATAGCTTCCTGCAGTTCGAGGATGTTGCGACTCTGGTGGTCGTCGCCCCGCGCGGTGTGGTGTGCCAATCCAACTCTCCTGAGTGCTCACCGAGTTGCCCACTAAGTGGGTCATTTTATGAGAGTTGCTTCTAAGAGTTTAGGACCTAAAAGTGGACAGAGGCGGCGTTGCAAGTATAAAAGTGTCCTTTCTGAGGGGAAATAGAGAACACTCAATGGACTGCGATTTGGCAAACGCTCAGAGTCATTTGGCTTTGTCTGGCATTGTCCCTCGTTGTCGACGTCCATTGTCGTCGGGAGTCCGACTCCGGCTCTAAGTCCGATGAAGTGAGCAGAAAGCCGAGGAAAGTGTGTCACCATTTCGAAGATTAAAAGGGATACGATTTTATGCTCTCCAACGATGGTGATATCAATTCGAGGGATTTACACTGAGTCCTTTGGTGATCCTTTGTGGTTCATCGAACATTACTTTAGATGTGCAACAATGTGGCTAGGGGGAGTGAGTGCACCGCGACCGGCTCACTGAGGGCACCGACACCGAGCTGAGGTTGGGGAAGAATTGTCATTTGTCTGGCGTCCTGCATGCTCCGCACAATGATGGGACGATTTTTTTTTGCAATGCGGAGTCTGTGGTAATCACAGCGACCGACGTAGGTGTAATAAAATTGTCTCTATTATGCAGTGGAACGAACAGTGTTTTTTCTTGGCGGCGGGATAGCAGGGAGCAGCCAAATGGTACTGTGAATGCAGTTTGTGCAATTTCATTTGTAACTCAAAAGATGAGTTTCGGTGCAGTCAAATGAAAGTGGGATTGTTGAAATGCATTTGCGTGAGGTTAAGTTCTTTGCAACGACGACTAGAAAACAAATTTGTGACCGGAATTTTTGACTGTGAAAATCTAGGTGACAAGTATGCTTTTGAGACAACTGTTTACATCTTCACTCCACTGCACACAGACACGAGTTTATGTGCAAGTCCAATGAAACAAATCCCACATGGGGCGTTTAACTTTTGGGAGTTGATTCTGAGGGTGATGTGGTTTTGTGAAATGTCACTTTGGTATTTCCGAGTGCATTTGGATGAACATGCATTCTAAAACTATATGCATCACATATCTAATGACCAGTAAATAATCATAAGGAAAAAAATTGTAATAAAATAATCGCTTGTTGGCTACTCTGGGGTCGACCGTTGAGCTCGTCAAAAAAAAATTGGCTTACTAAAGTAGATTAAGGACTGGAAAAAAATAAATAAGCCAAGCGTTTATTTTAGTCAATTTGAGTCACTCAAGTTAAGTTTAGTTATGAACCCTTGCCGTGTGTAAGTCTTCAAATTTCTGAACCACAGCTCGGAAATAATGATTTTGTCAACCTCTAAAAACAGAAAATCGACAATCATCAATCCTGTACCTGAGACAACAACAGTGTCTTAGCCTTAAAAAAATATAAAGTGCCATGCCAAATGTACCGCCATGTCATAAGTCACATGGAACAGTCAGTCTTGGATTTTTGGATGATTACTGGTAGATTATGTTCTTCGTCTAGGAAGATGGATTTCTTTTGAGCAAGCCCATGTCGTTGTTTCTGGTCGAGCTTAAACTTCTGTGTTAGCACCTTAATCTTGCCATTAACAACTGCTTAAAAAAAATAGCATAGCCTGATACTATGTAACTTACTTACTTATCAGATTAGCTGCACTTGAAGGGTCTGTGCTTTAGTTAAGGCTGATTTCCAGTACTGATGACGGTCCCGGGCACGTTATTGCCGGGCAAGACCAAGCTATCTTGAGTGCGCGATCGTTTGGGCATTGTACTGAAGGTTTCGTTTCCCTCTTCTTTTCGAACTGGAGACCTCTGATTCGAAGACTCTTTTAACTAGAGACCTTGTCGATTGCTTTATAGGGTATTTTTCTTACTTACTTACTTAGGTGGCGCTACAGTCCTGGGTGGACCTGGGCCTCAACCAACATGCCTCTCCAACTGGCCCGGTTTTTTGCCAGCTGTTTCCAGTTTCGCACGCCAAGTTGGTTGAGGTCCCTTTCCACTTGGGTGCGCCACCTGAGGTGGGGTCTTCCTCTGCCGCGATTCCCCATGGTGGTAGATTCGAAGACTCTCCGGGCCGGAGCATTGGTGTCCATCCGCTCTACATGGCCCAGCCATCTAAGCCGCTGGATTTTGGCTCTTCTGACAAGGTTCATGTCGCTGTACAGCCCGTACAGTTCGTGGTTGAATCTCCTTCTCCACTCGCCATCTACGCAGACAGGTCCGAAGATCACGCGAAGGATCTTTCTCTCGAAACAACCTAGCAGGTCCTCATCCTTTTTTGATAATGTCCAAGCCTCTGCGCCATAGAGGAGGACTGGGACGATCAGGGTCTTATATAATGTTAGCTTGGTTGTCCGAGAGAGGGCTTTACTACTCAATTGCCTTCTCAGCCCAAAGAAACAGCGATTGGCAAGAGTCACTCTTCGCTTGATCTCCAAGGTGGTGTCGTTTCTCGAGTTAACCGCGGAGCCCAGGTAGACAAAGTCCCTGACTACCTCGAAGTTATATCTGTCCATATTGACGCTTTGTCCGAGGCGTCGGTGTTGGGTGTCCTTCCTTGATGACAGCATGTACTTCGTTTTTCCTTCGTTGACCGCTAGACCCATCTTCGCCGCTTCTTCTTCAATGCTCGCGAATGCCTCACAGACAGCTCGCTGTGTTCTGCCAATTATGTCAATGTCATCGGCATACGCGAGTAGTTGCACGGACTTTTGAAAGATTGTGCCTCTGGTGTTGGCGTGGGAGTTCCGCACAATGCTTTCAAGTACAATATTGAAGAAGTCGCATGACAGCGGGTCGCCCTGTCTGAAGCCTTTTTTGACATCAAAGATGTTGGTAAGGTCACTGCCGACCCTCACGGAGCAGCGAGCTTTCTCCATGGTCATCCTGCAAAGTCGGGCCAGTTTAGCAGGGATGCCAAAACCAGACATGGCTTCGTATAATTTTTCCCGAAAAATGCTGTCATACGCGGCCTTAAAGTCGACGAAAAGGTGGTGGGTGTCAATTTGGGATTCTAGGGTCTTTTCCAGGATCTGCCGTAATGTGAATATCTGGTCGATAGTGGACTTTGCAGGCCTAAAACCACACTGATATGGACCAATCAGATTGCTGACAAACGGTTTTAGGCGTTCACACAATACGGCAGAGAAGATTTTATATGCGATGTTAAGGAGACTAATACCTCTGTAGTTGGCGCATACTAGAGGGTCTCCTTTCTTGAGGATCGGGCATACGATGCTGAGGTTCCATTCATCGGGCATGCACTCATCCGACCATATTCTGGAGATGAGCTGGTGCATGCTCGCTATGAAGTCATCTCCCGCTGCCTTAAAGAGCTCGGCAGCTAGACCGTCGGTACCGGCCGCTTTATTTGACTTGAGCTTGGATATGGCTATCCTTACTTCGTCCAGGTCGGGAGGACGATGGAATTGCCCGTCATCGTCCACGATGAATGGTTCGCTCTGCCTGACAGCGGAATGTTGGTTGTCATCGCCGTTTAGCAGTCTGCAGAAGTGTCCTTCCCATGCCCTCAGCACTGACTGCGTATCTACTAAGAGATTGCCCTCTTCGTCCCTACAGGCGTCCATTCGAAGCTGTTTTCCCTGGAGTGTCCTCCTGACACTTTGGTAAAATTTTCGAACGTCCTTCCTGCTATGATATCTCTCAATATTCTCGATCTCGCGCTTCCTATGCTCTCTTTTTTTTTTTCTTAGAAGCCGGTGCTCCTCTCTCCTTTTTTGCTCGTAGAGCTCACGAGCCGCTCTTGTCCGTCTTTGCAAAGCCGCCGCATACGCTTTTTGTTTAGCCGCGTGCGCTCGCTGGCATTCCTCATCGAACCAGGGGTTTCGCGTTGGTGGGCGAGTGAAACCTATCACATCAGAAGCGGCATTCCTGATGGCTTGCTGGCAGATTTGCCACTGGTCCTCTGGGCATGATGCTGGCGGCATAGGACAGCTGTTGAGGTTTAGAGAGACTTGATCGGAGAAGTTCCTGGCTATCTCTTGCGATTGTAGCTTTTCAACTGCAAACCTTCTCACAGTATTTTTCCTTCTTGGCGGTGATAGGGATATCCGCATTCGTACCTTGGCTACAACAAGGTAGTGATCCGAGTCGATGTTGGCCCCTCGGAATGTTCGGACATCCAAAATACTGGAGGCATACCTTGCGTCGATCGCAATATGATCAATTTAGTTGGTGGTCGATTGATCAGGAGATCGCCAGGTCCCTTTGTGAATATTGAGGTGCGGGAACCGCGTGCTTGCTACCACAACATTTCGCCCCGCTGCAAAATCAATAAGCCTGACTCCGTTGTCGGAAGTGGTGTCATGTAGGCTATGCTTTCCGACTGTACCACCGAAGATTCCCTCTTTACCCAGCTTTGCATTAAAATCACCCAGGATGATTTTGACGTCATGCTTGGGGCACTGAGCGTACGTTTGGTCCAATAGCTCATAGAACCTATTCTTAGTGCAGTCATCTTTTTCTTCAGTTGGAGCGTGTGCGCATATCAGGCTGATGTTGGCAAAATTGGCCTTGATCCGGATTGTCACGAGGCGTTCGCTCACATGCTTGAAGCCCAAGACTTTTTGCCTAAGTCTGCCTCTAATGACAAATCCGCATCCGAATATCCGCTGTTTGTTGTTGCGGTAGCAGTCGCCGTAGAAGATATCGCAGCTTTTCGTCTTCTTTATGCCCGGCCCGTCCCATCGTATTTCCTGGATGGCGGTCACGTCTGCTTTATAGCAGTCTAGGGCCTCCGCTAGTTGTTCGGCTGCACGTGGTCTGTTAAGGGTCCTAACGTTCCACGTGCAGATCCGAAGATCGTTGTCCTTTTTCTTGCGTTGGTCGTCAACAGGTTTATCAATTGTTTCCGAGGCATTGGGTTGCTTCACAACTAAATGTGTTTTTACTCTGACGGGAAGTTAGCCCGTCGAGAAACCCCCAACCTGGAGGGCCAGGCCCCTATAAGGTACCCTTGAGACACAAAGGGCCGGCTAGGCCGGTGTCAGTATCCCCGTACGAGGTTGTGAGCGCTGCCGTTGGTCCATCGCTGACTCTTCCGCCACCATCTCTACTTCATGAGTCCTGACATGAGACTCTGAAGCCTCCCCCCAGACCTGAACTCCAAATATGTCAGAGTAGCTCCGGGAGAAGGAACACCAGTCCAAGAGGTTAGATTCAGCATCACCGTTGATTCAATCGAGTGAATTCTTCCGCCGTGCCTAATCCAACATTAGATCATGGCTCGCGCTTGTGGTTTTAGCCTACGTGCATAAGGGTTTACACACGCAGTTCCCAGGGGCCACCGCGGGGAGGTAGAACAAGCACTTCATCACATACACGATTGTTGCACTACTGGTTCAATCCATGTTTTGAACGGTCAGAAGCTACCCGATCGCATGCAATGCAGACCCCCAGGGTATTTTTCTACGGTATGGAATTTCGAAATGGAATAAAATAGAGATGATTTTTTTTAAATTGACATGAAATTCTCTTTATTCAAAAGTCATCTTTATTATAATTTAAATATGATTTCTGGTATATGACCGCCACAGCTGGCTTGGACGTAGTCTAATCTCGAGGAACGATTTTCGATGAATTTTTCCAACATTTGTGGCCGTATATCGCGTCGAATCTTGTCTTCCAAGTAGTCACTCCTTTTCGGGCTTATCGGCGTAGACTAGCGACTTATCCCTAAAGAAAATAGTCAAGCGACGTTAAATCGTACGATCTTGGAGGCCAATTCACTGGTCTGTAACGTGAGACTATGCGGTAACCAAACGTTTCCTTCAATAAATCAATTGTGGCACGAGCTGTGTGACATGTTGCGCCGTCTTGTTGAAACCATAGCTTCTGCTCATCATGGTTGTTCAATTGATAAACAAAAAGTCAGTAATCATGGCTCTATAGCGGTCACCATTGACTGTAACGTTCTGTCCAGCATCGTTCTTCAAGAAGGACGGACCAATCATTCCGCCAACCCATAAAGCTCACCAAACACTCAGTTTTTGTGGATATAACGGTGTCTCAACATACACTTGAGGATTACTATCACTCCAAATACGGCAGTTTTGTTTATGGGCGTATCCATTCAACCAAAAGTGAGCTTTATCGCTAAACAAAATTCGCTTATGAAAGTTGGGAACAGAACCATGATTTTCAAAATGAACTTGCCCAATTTCGAAGCGTTGTTCAAGCGTCAGTCTATTCATCTTAAAATGCCAATCCAAACTAAAAATAAACCTCTTGACAGCTGACGAAATGGCCGCCAATTTAAAAAGTGTTGCAACTTAAAGTGCTATACCTCTAAAAAACACCCTATACAACTTGTATAGTTCGTTGCAATCTACGTGGCTATATCGCCTTCCTCGCAGATAGGACCGAATATTGAGTCTTAAAATCGTACACTTAAAATATTTTAAGATCCACTTCTATCAGTTCTAGGAAACTACTACTACTAGTGCACTAAAAAAAGTAAGAGAAATTTTAACACTCGACGAAGACGAATTTTACCGTATAAAGGATTTGAAACAGTCGTCTTAAGGACTGATATGAAATATACAGCGACAGTGCCTTCTCGGTCTAATTAGCGATCTAGGTGATGTCACGAAAGCTTTTACGGAAGACCATTTTTATTCATCTGCCGTCCGTTATTGTGTTAATCTTTTTTAACTGGTTATAAAGCTAGCCAAAGGAAGATATTATGCTTGTCGCTCTACGGTTTAAAGTGAGGATGACTTATTTTCTTCTTAAAATGTGGATGTCAATGTTTTTTTAAGCTTAGCCTCAACTTTTGGATGTCATGAATAATGAAAAACGTAGTCAAATGGGATAAGGGTGATTGGAGTGATTTGCAGACCCTGGGTGACGACCTGAACATTAAGTTGCAGTATCTTTTACTAATAATGTGATGAACATGATCAGGTTTATAGGCTTAAGGATATCAACATTTTTTAAATATCGAGTTATAGTCCATTCAGTCCTCACAACCAGGCCAATAGGAATCACGTTTTTCCAAGACAAGGAAGAAATAATCATTCGTATAGTAAAGCTTCGTAAAAACTCCATCTGTCGTATTATTGCTCTCCTAAAAGACAAGAAATAATCGAAAGGTCGCTCATTCAAAAGAAAACCCCGCCACGTTTATGAGCAGCGTTGAACTTTACAACTCTGTTGAGCATGACGAATGGTCTTCAAACCCATGAAATTCATTACACTTACTCATTGACCTACTCACATACCTTCATTAATTTTGCAACTCCTTCCTCAGGCTGCAGAGCCCCCATCCCCTTCTAAGCCTCGCAATCAATTTGAAGCCAATGGCACTTTCAATTGAGCCATAAAACTCATGACTCATCCACCGGAAATAATTCCACAGAAGATTTGCATAGGAAAACAATTAAGCAGCTTCCCCCACGCTGTCGCCGCTAGCCTGCAATCAAGGCACTCGCCTAAGCCGCTACCATGCCACCAAACAAAAGAATAAAGGACACCCAATGCACAGGACTTTTCACGCAATTAATTTCGCTCAGTGTGCTATAAAAATAGACTCCCGGGAGGAAGAGCGTTGCGAACAGCAACAAAAAAAAAAAAGAAAAAAGTAAAAGTCTTGTCTCCGTCGCCAAAGTAAATAAACGACGAAACAACGCCGACACCGCCGCCGCTGCTTTGGCCGACATCTCAAGACCACAAGCCTCAAGGACTACACTCGACTCCTCCACTCGAGAGGACTCTAAATTAAATGCGAATGGACGGAAAATTGTCATTAATTCATTTAATGGAAGGAAGCCGAAGCGCTTCTTAACACGACTTTGCCGACGAAAGAAATTTTCCTTTCAACCGCATTCACATGGCTGTCGGTGGAAGGACAAGGGAGGCAAGACGAACCGGCCTAGGAATAGCACAGAGGAAGCCATGAAGTATTCCCTTCGTCATTCATAAATAATAATTACCAGAGTAAGGTAATTCCTTAAGAGAAGCAGCATTAACACGACGGAGGAGTCGGAGTAGGAATGGGTGGAGGAGTGGGACTTAGGTGGAGGCGGTGGGAGTTTTTTTTTTTATTATTAAGACACCACAAGCTGGCTGTTGCCTTCAGTCGCACGGGCATCGCTCCTCGTGCGTTGCCAAATAAAGCACAGAGACAAGTTCCTCGCCCGTTCCTCACTCCGTTTGTAAACATCATTAGACGGATGTGTAAAGGCCGGCGGCGACTGTGGCGGAGACCGACGAGGACGAGACCGAAATTAAATTCATAAATCATTTGTTGAGTTTTTGGCCTAGGACCGGTTGAAAATATCTCACTGACACTCGACGCTCGACTGGTGGTGATGGTGCTCCCCTGAGTTGTAATTCGGTAACCGGAAGGACGAAGGAGCGACCCACAGAAACCGTTTGAAGGATGAAAACATTACATCCCTCGACTTAGTGTTGAATAATTTATGGAATAGGAATCGTTGATGTCTGGATGCCGCATAGATGAAGACAAATAGATTGATTTGAGATTTTTCGTTTCTTTTTTTTTTCTTTGCTATCAATTTGAGGCGAGGGATTTTGCTTTCTCTTCGACGGTTGTTAAATGCTGAATTTATTTGAATTTGACGAAGGCGATGTAGTTGGTTAAATGGTAAGGCGACGTGATTAATGGAAACGTTTTCGTTTTTGATCTCGAAAAAGGGACGCGTTGTCTGCTTTTTAACTAGTCTCGTACGACAAACGTCAGCTGGTCAGCTGGTTTGAGTTAGTTGATGGTGATTGGTGTGGCAATGAACCGGAAGTTGCTGGTGGTAAGCAGGAATTACGGGGGTGGCTAGATGCGGGTGGATCAGAGCAGTTTTCTTGGAGACACAAGCAGTTTCTCATGATTCATCTGGGGGAAGGGGGTGACACAAAGTGAAAATTGAGTCTTTAACAGGTTTGAAAACAACCTATTTTTTGTGTCAATAGCACATGCCGACTTTTCCATCAGTGGATATTTAGAAGACTGCAATTAACGCGTTTACATACTCCAAATTCAAATCTCGCTGGAAATTATATAAGAGCGCTTCCCTTTGATTTTATACGGCTTATTGTTAATTTGTGAACATTTAATTTTTTGCAAAGCACCTTTATTGAAATACTTTTGTTCACTTCGGCTAATATCTCACTATTTTCTTGAACTCACTTTCACTTTCAGTTAACTTTCTTCTTTAAGTTAACAATTTTGTAAATTTGTTTGCAACAATAATCCTGGACGGATTTTTCGTTGTTACTAATTAATAGTTAAAGCACAATTCATCTAAAGAATACACTTGCACACGATTGTCCTTATAAGGAATTTTGTTCAACTACAATAAAACCGTAGTAATGTTTTTATTTGAGTATATTGCGTACTAATGTTAAAGGCGGCTTGTTATAGATCAGCGTCTTGTTTTTTTTTAGTTATACCATTCCTCACTTAGACTTATGGACATACTCAATCATTTCTTAATTTTTTATGTCACACTCAACGCCATCTTCAGAGAGAATGCAAAAGTTCGAATTGATATGCTGCACAAAATTTGTTTGATCATTCACTATTTCTTTCAGCAAAATCCACTTGCTGACGCAAATCCTTTTCACGTGCTTCTTCCAACCTTCTTTAGCTCCAAGACCCTTTTCCCTTTTATTTTCCAATCGGCAGGTCGCATGGATAAGTGAGTGTCCATAGGTATAGCGAGTTAATTTCATGCCATTAATCCGTGTTCCACCACACGATTTGTTGAAAGCCATCTCCCCGCCCATATTACATGTGAATCGCTGCCAATTACCAGCTGTTATCTTGCAATCGCCATGAATCAGCATTCGATTCGATCTGGTGGGCCTTCGAATGGATGAACGGAAAGGAACTGGAGGAACATTCGCATGACCGGCTCGTCATCTCTCCGCACGGCAGTCGCCAAATTATGGGTTTTATTTGGTGAGCCATCATCATTTACTCTGCCACGAAGCCACACAACCACACAGCGGCCATTATGAAATCAATTTAAAAGTGATAAAACAAATAATTTTACAATTTAAGGTTAGACAAGCGCGACGGGACTGACCTACAATTATTATCGACTGCGGTGCGGCAAAGTGATGGCGTTAGTTTTTCCACTGGAAGTTGAATCGGGATTCCTTGGATGCGGCAGCAGGATAGTGGACAAGTTGAGTTATGGCGGACGAAGGAAGTTGTCGAGATGAAATTATTTATTACAGTGATTTCCGCGAAGCACAAATTGCTAACAAAAACGGATAGTTAGCGGGCACAGTGAGAGGGAAATCAAGGGGAACGACTGTGTGGCCATAAAAGGAGAGGCTAATTCCACAACTGGAATGTGAGTTGATCATCTTCTAATGAAATCTTGTACAAATTTTAGAACGTGACCCGGACATAAGACGGAATTGGAGGTTAAGCTTCAGAAACGAGTTCGAAGAAATGTTGGGACGGGAACTACGCCTGGCTGGATGGGCTAAGAGTTGGGGCTAACCATGAGACCGGTCCTGACACGAAAGTGAAACAATATTCTCTCTAGATCATTATAGCCAATCGATTCTTTGAGTATACAAATCCATTAAGTAGACTTTTTTTAATCTCTTCAACTTTAGTGCCTCAGCAATAAGGTACAGCCATTACTTTTAATATTTATAATAACTTCGATTTAACAATTTCCATAAAACAGCTCGTGAGGCAGTGGCTTGGCAAACGTATTTTAGTTATTGTTTTTTTTTTTGAAAATATAACCTCTTTCCGATTGTTACGTTGGTTATCTCTATACCATTCCTAGAGCTTCTACTCCGATATTACAGGCTACTTTTTTTTTTTTTTTACAAGGCATAAGTCACGGGTTACAGGCGTGCAAGGGTCATTACAGGCTTCATTACGGGACACTGCACCATCGGCAGACATGCCAGCAGGCTTAAAGTCCCTGCCAATGACTTTTGCAAAAGTTGCCAGGAAGAAGAGAAGGAGGAAACCAACTTCCATCTCTTATGTTTATGCGAGGCCTTGGCGCTTCAGTCTGAGCGATCTGAGTAAAATCAGCATCAATTTGATCCGTAACTTCGTAAGAAGCTCCAACTGGTTCCATTAGGGTGCGGAATGGATCTCCGCATTGTGGTATCACAATGGGCCTAGCCTGGCCTAAGTGTGGGTGGGCCTTAGTTGCCCCAGCCAGCCACTCTAACCTAACCTAAGTCACGAGTTTAATAGTACTTGTCCTTCGCGGCACGGCCCTTCGTGAATATTATATAAATATTTTAGGTAATTTTGTCTACAATCCGAGTAAGAAAAAATCCAATACGACGCCGGACGAACCAAAAACAATACCGTGAATTTGTTGCTTCTTGGGCGCTAGAAACATTGGCTGGAGACTAGGTCACCCAATCAACAGCATTGTCAGACAGATAACCAACATCTAAAGACTTTCCTTTGTGGACTGTATGACCTAGGCTAGTCTGAAATTGTAATCCAAAATTTCAGGAACTTAAAATAATTGACAGAACTGAAGAAATGCCTAGAACTAAAACAACGCTTAGATTTCTGGCTGTAAATGTTTTGAAGGCTTAATGACGGTCTCCTTAAACCCCTATCTCGGTCCCTCATTTTAAGCTGTAATGAAATAAAAGAATTTTGAAATCAGCTGTGAACTACCTCCTTGGAGTTACTCCAGACTCTGAAGTTCGTTGAGTTAGGACAGAGAGAGGTTCGAACCCTTGCTAGCTAGCTTTCGGTATGGTAGGGTCTGAAATATCTTAAGACAGCATTAGTTTTTTTGATAGTGACTTTTTGCATCAAGAAAGAGAAGAAATAAAGGGAACTTTTCGTTAAAAATCTGGAGCCTAAATGGCAAAAAGCATAAAAGTTTCTCAACTGCCTTAATTCAATTTAGATTACTCGCTACGTAATCGGGATTTTTAATTATAAAAAAATGAATGAAGTCCTGCACACATCGCTTTTGTTTATTTTTTATTAAACAACTTGTATGATAAATAAGTGCAGTGTACAGTTAAATAAGTAACAGAAGTTGCGACTAACAGGTTCCTGAAATTCGTTTAATTTTATTTTTCATTTCATTTTCATTCATTACAATTCATTTTGAAAATAATCATAATTTTAGTTTCCTTCAAAACTTCTCGAAACAAACACAACTTTGTCAAGCTACGAGTACCATTATTGTACTTCAGACGAGTCACACGTCGTCATGCAGTGGCCGTTTTGATCTACTTCTGGTCAAAACACGGTCCCCGTTTTACGACCTTTACACCAAAAAAAAAACTCACCGCCGCCGTCGCTTTAATCAACAGACATCAAAGCTAATTTGCTTTAAACAAATTCTCTGCTTGGTTTTCAATTTCAAAAGTCTGTCCCACGCAGGGAAGGACTTGCAACGTTGGACATCCTACACGCCAACTGTCAATCGTGCGAGTGTCCCGTTGTCGTCGCAACGCCAAACCAACCCACCTAAGTCTCCGTCGCAAGACGACCGGACCGGACCACAACCAAAACCAAATAACAATTTTCCATCCAATAAAAGGTCGCTTAGTGACAAGTAAAACGCAGGCGGTCGCATCACGTTTCACCATGTTACTTACGCGGTCGAAATGTCTGCGGATTACTACTGCCTCGCGTGTATTTTCCCGGACGAGGGGTTTGTGTCCACCCGCGTACATGCAGAGAGAGTAGCCAATGCAAATATTAAGTTTTCCAACGAGAATACAAAAAAACATCGTTATGCTCTTGTCCTGTTAATTAAAAATTGCTCATCGTTTGCAAACACAGACGGGGTGGGTGTAGAACTTTCCAAGAGTGCCGGTCACTGTGCGTCGTGGAGGCGGAAGGTTCACGAGCAAATAGCGCTGCCAAATAAGAAAAAAAAAGTTAAATGTCCGATTTTTTGTTTGTTTTCAGCGTTTCAAGGTTGCCTGGGAGGGCACTGAGCCAGAGAAAGCAGCCGAAGCTAAGGGCAATTAATTCGATTCATAAATATTAGTGCATCGGTGGATGTTTAATCTGACGGAGGGTGGTGCACCGTACATGTGGGTGGCATCGGGAGTCTGGTTCTCAGGTTGTTCCAGTGCATTGGGCAGAAGTTCGCAGCAGACGCGTGTTTGCCTCGTAATGAGGTGGTGGCTCCCGGAAGTCGTGAGTCGGGAGTAAGTCAAATATTTTGTTGCGAGCCGGCAAACGGATGGAAAAAAGGCAAACAATGTAAAAGAAGAATGGGAACCTCTGTACGAACAGCCTCATGGATTGGCAGCTTATGATTTTTTAGCTTAATGCAGGGAATGAATGGTCACCCACGGGATCACCCACGGGAGTAGTCGTCAACTTTAAATTTTTTCCTTTTTTTTGCGATTTTCTTTACGTTTTTGTTCTGAAATTCTTTCAAACGGATTTTCGTCTCAACCGAACTAAAAAATAAGAAAGAGGATTCTCGGTCCCGGCAAATCTGCCTCATAAAGTCGCTGCTACCTCGCCAGAGTGGATGCAGCGTTTTCTCATTTTTTAAAGCTGGGTCACTGCCATTTTTCCAATAATTTTTCTCTCTTTTTCGAAGCCCACCTCAACCACTCGAGTTCAATGGCCATCGCAACACATCCGCAGACAACTTAAGCGCCAACTATCCCCACATCGCAGACGTCGTCCACTTGAACTTTTCTCGCAATCTCCCCCAGATCGATTCACACACATCACCAAACCCTTCCCCAAAAAACAGTCCACATCTAAGCCCCTCCTCATCTGCCTACCTGTGTCTGACAAAAAACTTTCACCACCAATTTAACTGGAATCTGTCGCAACTTTCAGCGATGTCCTTTGCACACAGACACACACGCCCCAAATTGAAGGGACAACGAAAGAGCTAAATGTTTACTTTATCGTCGTAATCCGATTTAGCTTTCGACTATTTTTTGTCGGTCTTCGCTGGGCTCGGTCGCTCGTTCATAGTCATCGTCGTCGCTCTCCTTACGTCACACAGCACTGTCGGTTATAATTCAAATGTGAAAAGGATTTCATTGAAAGGATTATGAAAAGTACATCGAAAAGGCTTAGCAAATCAATTCGTGACATTTTCCCGTTTCGTTGTGGCGCGCTCGGCAGGGATAGGAAAACCTTCCATGTGAGGTATTTTCCGGCAAATCGGAAAAAAATAGACACAATAATGGCTTCGGAAATTATGTGATCCGAGGGGATAGCTGGGGGAAGTACTTCGAAAGGAGCAACGTTAAGTGTTATCCTGATGGTTAATCCCATTTAAAAGCCAGAAAAGTGAAAATGGTGCTCAGGGGATGAGATGACTGAAGATGACAGATGTACGTTTTGACGATGGGTGAGAGGAAAGGTTTGATGGCTCTTCGGATTGGATTTGTTTCGTGTGCCTGGGGTTTAAGTACACCAGCGAAGTTAGAGGGGGGGAGTGGGGTTTTGGCAAGAAGCCATCGCAACATATAGGGTCTAGGAGAACGATTGAAGTTCCATAAATGTTGTTGTTGGAAATCTAACCTGGTAGACCAATGGCCAGTACGGTAGCATACCTGGAATTTGGGGGGATTGGACTTCAATTACTTGCTTGGCTCTTAGCTCTCAATTCTCCATTCTTGGATCTCGGATCTCCGATCTGGATTCTCAGTTCCCAGTTCTCGGTTTTCGGTTTTCGGTTTTCGGCTTTCGGTTTTCGGTTTTCGGCTTTCGGTTTTCGGTTCTCGGTTCTCTATCCTCAGTTCTCGGTTCTGGGTCCTCGGTTCTTGGTTTTTGGTTCTCGGTTCACGATTCTCGGTTCTCGCTTTTTGGTTCTCGGTGCTCGCTTGTTGGTTCTCGGTTCTCGGTCCTCAGTTCTCGGTTCCCGGTTTCCGGCCCTCAATTTCCGGTCCTCGGTTCTCGGTTCTCTACCCTCAGTGCTCGGTTCTCGGTTCTCGGTTCTCGGTTCTCGGTTCTCGGTTCTCGGTTCTCGGTTCTCGGTTCTCGGTTCTCGGTTTTCGGTTCTCGGTTCTCGGTTCTCGGTTCTCGGTTCTCGGTTCTCGGTTCTCTATCCTCGCTCCTCGGTTCTCGATTCGCTGTCCTCGATTCTTGGTTTTCGGTTCTCGGTCTTCGGTTCCTCGGTTCTCGATTCCCGGTTCTCGCTTCTCGGTCCTCGGTTCTTGGTTCTCAGTTCTAGATTCGTAGTTTTCGGATCTCGATTCTCGGGAATTGGTCCTCGGTTCTTAGTTCTCGGTTTTTCGTTCTGAAAATAGAGTTGAAAAAAACTTCAGCATTTCACCTAAATATTCTGTGAGTTCTGCAACTTTGGTAACTTTTAAATGCAGACATAAAGTTTTCAACATCGACCACTGCTCCACTAAAACACTAAGTCAGTAAAGAAGAAAAGAATTTGCACCTGCTGCCCAGCAAAGCTCCGCTTTCAACACCCTGTCCAGGAAGTCGCCCTTTACTTTCTCTAAAATTCAAAAGCGAACAAAAAATTATCGTGTCTTTGAGCACGAAATCCCTTTACACAGCGTGTCAGCGAAGGTAAACAACGCGCATTCCAAAGTGAGCAACAACAACTTAATCAATTATTCCAATCTTATCTTTTTTTTATGATTTAAGGCATCCCATAAAGCCTGAGTGAATATTTACTTCACTTTTTCCTTGCGAACAAAAAACAAGGAAAAAACATTTCTTGACTTTTTCTCAGAGTCCACGGGACATGACGATGGCACGTTCACTGTGGTTCCCGACTTTGCCACCTTGGCGTCGTGGCGTACGGCAGAGCAGCACAAAAGAGAGAATCCCCCTTTTCAATGGCCACTTTGGTGCACTCCAATGAATTCAAAATTAATTAAATTATGTACTCTGCGGAAGAAATGTGCTGGCACCAGCACACGAAAAAAGGACTCTCGCGTAGTGAGTGTGATTAGTGTTTGCATGTGATGATGGTGTTTCCGGTTTTTCTCTTTTTTTCTTCGGTGTTTCGGGAATGGTCGTCTTCGGGAGTAGAGTGCGATTGGGGATCTCGGCAATCTGAAGCACAGAGAGTGAACGGTTTGTTGTGGTAGCGTCTATTAAGGATTGCTTTGAAGTCGATTTGCAATCAATGGAGACTTTTGAATTTATCTCACCTCATTTCCTCATCACGTAGAAAGAACTCAGCAAAATGAGTCATGTGCTGCGAGCGAAGAGCTCGTGTGCTACTACCGGACCCTCTTGGAGTTGATTTCTATCACAGAAATACATAGCAATTATCATAGGCCACATTTTAAACCGCAACAGCTTCTTTCGTAGCCGCCGTATAAGTTCGAGTCTCGGTTCGTCGCAACACACTGCTGGACTTATTTCTCTAAGTAAACCCTTCGCTTGCTCTTCCACCCAACTTCTCTGCACACAACAGGAGATACGAAATCCTTACACCAAAACAAAAAAAAGTTGGAACACTCCTCCGCCAAAATGGCGTTTTAATTAAATCTACAGACAAATTAAAACAACAAAACATCAGCCCAAAAAATATCAAACACCGAAAACAGTAGGAGTTTGTACCCAAAGTACGAAAGAACAACTGTTGAGCAGTTCACCGCTGCTGAAGGTCCTTTTTCCCCGAGACCAGAAGCGGGATCCACCCCTCCACCCACAACTATCGCCGGATAAACGAAGTCAAAATGAAAAGTTATTACTTTGAGATTTTGTCTGCAGAAGATACGATTTCATCATTCAAATAAACTTGAAATAAACTTTCCTTCGAACAGCCGACGAACAGTGATGAAGATGAGAGCGGGAAGATGGAACGATGGCGGGCAGCGACGACGACGACGGTGAAAAATTCCTTAATGGAATGGCATTCGTCATAATATGTAACGTTCGGCGTTACGTCGCTGGAATTATTCCCTTCATGCAACGAATACGTTCCGAGGATTCGTCCTGCCGTGTTCCTGTGCTCTGTGCGCGAGGAATGAGGGGAGTTGAATTAATAAATAAATTCCATTTTTGTGTTTGTCTTTTGGTCCTTTTCACCGTTTGCTGGTTGTGCTTTCTGCCGTTTTTCCGGACACGGAGGGTGGGTGGACGAGTACAGAGCATAACGAACAACTCAAGTACATACGATGAAGTTTTTCGCCATTTTATCTGAATGCATTTTGGAAAATTTCATTTTTATAACTTATAAGACAGTGAAGCTTTTTCTCTCCCTCCTGGCGAATAGTCTGTTCCAGGTGCCGGAACGTGACGGCGCAGTGTGGGTCTATTAGGGAGAGTGCTGGCCGAGGGGAGGGCATCCATCAGTGCGTGTTTATTGATGGAGAATCATCTTTTTTTTTTAATAAAAACAAAACTGTTTTCTAAGAGTTTTGTGTGTATGCTTTCGTTTAGGGGAAATTGTGCTGAGGACGTCTTTGATCACGACCGAGAAGATTCGCTTATTGATTAAGGAATTGAAAATTTTGGAGATAAATCCTGGAGTTGAGGTCCTGCGAACGACGAGTAGGAGAAACAGGACGGGAATTCAAGGCTATGA
This sequence comes from Syritta pipiens, assembly GCA_905187475.1. NCBI lineage: Eukaryota > Metazoa > Arthropoda > Insecta > Diptera > Syrphidae > Syritta > Syritta pipiens. The sequence goes on along the minus strand of LR994572.1, from coordinate 29,755,347 downwards.
GTAGGCGATTTAATATCCATGGGAGAATGAGTGATTTTGCTTTTGCTGAGACTTGGTAACAGCTCGTTAAATACGCTTCTTCAATCGTCTAACCTTCTGGGGAGAGCGTTCGTTCGCCGTGAAAATTGTTTGATTTGTCTTTTCGCTGGGCTGGATTCGAACCTGGGTACACGCACTTAACAGTCCGACGCACAAACCAAAATTGGTTTCAAAATTGTTTTGCGATTTTTATTAGCTTTTTACATTTTATAACAAATCGAAATAAATAACTTGAAAGTTTTGTAAATTACAAATCTAAAACTATTTTAAGCATCAATTTAGGAACAACCGTTTACCAGGTCTTGCGTTTGATCTATTTACTGAGTGTTGGATTATTTTTTACAGATAAGTGATCTCTCAAACGTGAAACATGTTGCTTCGATTAAGTTAACTGCGATGACATAATCGTGATTTCTTTCCCTCGCCAGTTTAACTTTAATCTGTAGTCCAAAGGAGATGCTTGATCGAAAACAACGATACGGATTCTTAAAAAAAAGTGTTGTTCTCTGTTTGGCTCTGTCAATTGGCAGCAATTTTTTAATTGATCTTATTTAGATACGGCGTGTTCCACTAAGGGAGCAATGCACACAGATGAGATCTACAGACAACTCGATCCTCCACCGCCGACTCTAAGGCTTTTCGCTTCCAAACTCTTCTGAACAATTTTCAAGTAAGTCTGTGTGAAAAAAGTAATGGTCGTTGTTGTTTCTTTTGATGATTTGATTTCAATTGTTTAGGAAAATGCATTTACTTTTAATAAAACATAAAGAAAAAGTAGAGAAAAAAGTTGTTATCTAATTTATTTTAAGCTTTACAGTCTCTGTTATAGAAATTTTAATAAAGTTCATTTTCGTACTATACATTGTTTCCAATATGTTGTCGTATTTTTTAAACGACATTCTTGCATATTCGACACGCTTTTTCGTCATTCTTTAGTCGTGAATATAAATGGCGAATTACTTTTTTTTTCACATAAATTTCATGCACTTTTTTCTTGTTTACTGTTTTCTAAACATTTTATATATAAGGTCTTGCAACATTGCATCTCGCATTGCATCTCGGATCGCATCTCGGATCGCATCTCGGATCGCATCTCGGATGTCTTTCCGTATCGCTTCTCATATCGCTCATCACATCGCATCGCTTTCTCGCCTCACTGTGTGCGTGGCCTAACTAATCAGTAGGTATGCGTTTTTGGATTTGGTCCAACCATCTGCCGAGCCGTCGTTTTCCTGACAGAATCGCCCTCAACTCGTGCCTCGGAAGTCGAGATGATGGAAACACTCGTGCCACGTGAGTAAACCATCGCAGCTTGTAGTGTTAACAACGTTAATTACAGGAAAAAATTTGTAACAAAAATATCATTTTAAATTTATTATAATTTATAATGTTAATACTGTTTTGACTTGACGGAGAGAATAAACAAACAAACAAGCAATAAAAACTTCTTTAATCTGGGTGACATCAAGGCGAAAGCTCTGTTTGCATGACCTTGACATTCTCTTGCTACGCTGATACTCCATCCTGCAGATGGTATACTTTAATTTGTGATCCACCATGAAAGAAAAGTGCTTCGTTCTTTATTTATGTTGTATAATTGTTGTTATGGTACAAGATCTATAAAAGTAAAACATTTTTCTTTTATAATATAGCAGAATAGAAAAAAAATTGCGCGGAAGTCGATAACACAAAATATGGCGGGTGTTCTGAAGAAGAATGAGTAACTGCATATCAAATACCTTTGAGACACCCAGAGATTTCGTGTCGTCCTTGCCAGTTTAAGAAAGAAAATTTGATTGTTTAACTGGTATTATCTCGGCCAGAAAACTCGAATTTCTGGAGTCCTAAGAATTGCGAAGAGAATTTTTAATCCGACATTTTGAAAGTGGTTCTGTTTGGATCTGTTTTGATAAATCGTTTGATGAACTGATAGTTAACTAAACAAATGATAAAAAAATTTAATTGACGTCGGAAGTTCTGAAGTGACGTTTTTAAAAGTCGTAGTTTTAGCTCCTTTTTCGTAAGCACATTACAGACGCTGAGTAGTATACTTTGTAGCAGAAATATTATTACGACCGCGTCTCAAGTGCCAGCTCTAACTCGATGCTTATAGCAGAAATAAGACAGAGGAAGTTTAATATCAGGTTTGTTGTCTTATTTCTAGCTTGTGGTGTATTAAGTTTTATTTATGCAACAATGTTATCAGGTTTGTTTGTCGCTTGCTTGTCGGCTGAATAAGATCCTAGAATAATGAGACCAACAATTTATGGGGATCGCAAATAGTTGAAGCATTAAAATTTTAGCTAAGTGGATTACTAAAAAACTCTCGTTCTCCTTTGCTCTTGCGGTAATCAATGTTTTATGGCATCAAGTGATTTCAGCAAGCTAAAACTGCGGACAGCTTTTATATAATTTGGCATTTGCATTGCATTGGGCGGCCTAACAGCCCGTTGAGGGCCAAAGCCTAGCTTTTTTCGCACGCCTCCACTCTGTTGTGAGCGTTATAATATGACACCTGTGGATCAGACCTACTATTTTGAATGCCGGTACTGAATGGATAAATCGTGGAAAAGCTTTCCATGACAGAAAGTACTTCAGGAGGATTGACAGTCGTTCGCTGGAGGTGGGACCGTTGTTTAATGTTTATTGTGTTAGTTCCCCGAGCTGGATTCAAGCCCGGTTACTCTCGCTTAGCAGCCCGACGAATTAACCGACCAACTACGGCGCCCACTCATAATTTGGCGTTTAGTTTCATAAATAATTCTATTTCTTACAGCGATATGTTTTAGATTTTGTTTTTATTAAAAAACAACTGCAGTTGCAGCTCATGGAATGCTAGTAGCTGCCAATCTCAACATTATCCAATTGCTAAATTCGTAGGAAGTGGTTTCGGTATTTTAAGAGTGCTAGTTTAGCATTAAGGGCAGCTCTGATTTTGAATAACCAAAGATTTACTCGTTTATGATCTATAGCTCAGGGAAAAATTGTTTGCATTATTAATTAAAGATCAGTGACACTTACGACGCTTGGACATGTGTAGCCTAAGAAGTTGCTCTTTTTGACCACCACCTGTTCCAGGAAGTATTATCTGCCCAGGCAGCATTTTGGTTAAAAAAAAATTAAGGAGAAATTGTCTAAAATATGGGGAGCATAGTACCTATCTAATCATCAGTACAGATCAACGTTTTCCTTTTGAAAAAGCTATGAGTGATGTCTGATAGGTCCTAAACGGCAACTCCTCTTACCTTAAATCCTTTTAACAGATCTGCTTATTGGAAATTGACACTAAGTCACCCATCTATCTGGCTTGAAAACTCCTGTTTCGTTTAACTTTATTTCACAGAACCAAATTTCTGTCCGTTGATTTTGGGGCTTTCCTTAAAGTTACGAGCACGTTCGTTACGAGACCCTTCTCCCCAAACACTTCCCATTCGTTATGCTTTGTCTCTGAATATAGAAAACCTTGTCCACTGAATCACGCACTGCTTGATTAGGCTCGTTTTATGACCTGCCTGCCAACTTTTTATGACCCAGGTCATCGCTTATCTCCTCAATTTGTTCGAATCTCGGGCTCCACATGACATACACGTCGACGAGTAGCCGCGACTAAATTATTCCTCCTCCGCTCGACGCAAATCGTTCCCCAAAGATTTCAATAACTCGTTGGCTTGTCAGCTCGTCAGACTTGTGTCTGCCTTATCGAGCCCCATAATTAATTGACTTCCATTGCCGGGCGTTATGCGGTCGCCTCCACTCATTTACCCATCATCGCATCTCATTTGCCGCCCCACCGCAAAAAAAAAAGGTCGCCCGGTCCAATTTACGTAAATTTCATTCACTACCCATCCCCACCAGCCCCATCCACGCGCACATCCTTTTTCCATCATCATAGACATCCTGTGCGTTGCGCACCACCACCCTCCGTCCAAACCCCTCCACGCATCTGTGTTTTATGCGTACATTTGTCAAACTTCCTATCGAGTCTCTTATACAATCCTTGCTCGTACGTCAACACACACGGGGGGCGGTGTGGGAAAAGGCCTGGAAAAAAACCGATTCCCATCCGCCAGGACGAACATATTGTTATCTGCTCATCCTGATCCTTATTACCTTTTGCACTTTTGTTTAGAGAGACGAATATCCTCGGCTCTCCGAAGAGTCAGCGTCGGGACAACGCGCTTCCCCCTCTGCGCGCTAATAGATAGGAGGGAGGAATGTGCACACTCTCTCTGCGTGTGTGTGTGTGGTTTGGTCCCGTTTCGTTTTTTTATGTTTCCAAATATCCGAATCAGAATTGCGTAAGGACGACTGGGGGACGGGGGCAAAAACACGAAAAAAAAGCTCTTGCCTGTCTCTGCTCCACACACACTCGTCCTGGAAACAAAAACATAACCGAGCTGAAGCCATCGTAAAGTTTTATGGCATTATTACTCTTTCGGGTGTTTTATAGCGACGAAAAGCCCGGAGAAAAGTGCTGAAAACTCGGATATCTATCCGCCAGTAGTCGACCATGTGGATGGCACACACACACATTTCGCATTTTCGAGTCCTTGCTGGATGGGTTGTTTGTTAAATAATATTCTCAATCTATGTAATTTAATAATGCACAGGCAGGGGGCGCCGTCGTCTCGTCCTTTTTGCTGTATCCCCGGGGGATTCGATAAGGCATACGGTAATAAAAATGAATTAGACGACGAACGAAGACGGAGACGATGACGACGACAACGAAGGCTATGAAGACGAGCGAGAGAGAGAGGACGAAAGCAATCTCTCGAGAGAAGAGACTCCGTGTGAGGTGCGAACATGCAATGTCCTTGAGGAAGCAGCATAAATTACCTCCACCACTTTTTTCGTTTTTCTTTTTTTTTTGTCGAATTCCACCACACCACAGACAGGAGAGGAATACTTAAGCCCCGCCACTGCCACACACTTGGAATGTAGTTCAAAAAAGGATAACGAATCCTTGCCGTGGCAGAAAGTGAATTAAGGGATTTTGATGGGCTAACAAGTTCATTCTATTCCATCACTTTGAAAGCAACCACTCAGGCGGTTAATCAGTGAAAAGGCGGAAGAAACTCCATCGTCTCTTTCGCCGAGACACACCGAGACCGACAGAGGACGAAGAAAAAGGATTAATTACACTTAATTTGCGGTTGACTAGTGCGACGATGATGGCGGCGAAAGAAGAAGTGAAAATAATTCGGACTAATTAACACTTAACGCTCGCTGGGCCTAATGATAAAAATCCATTATCGCTCCCAGACACACAGAGACGCAGTTCTTTGGCGTCTATTTAAGTGCCGCGTCGGCAGCTTGAAGCAGTCTATTCTCCGTTTGATTTGCAGCGAAAATGACCACAAAGTTTCACGTGGATAAATCGGTTAGCTGGTGGGTTACCACTCCCGTCCACCGGAAGAGGAGCACCGTTTCGACGTTCTCACAGGACCTGGTCGTGTTCCTGAAGCACACGTCACTGCATTGCTACTCGAAGTTGGTGGATTCTTCGTATGGATTCTGGGAAAAGTACGCCTGACCGTATCTTGGATTTGGGTACAGTCTTCCTTTCTTCCAGGATCATCTGGTTCTGCGTCCACGTAGTGGCCGGTTGCTTGCTGATTGTGTTTCTCTCGGACGCGTGGGTCGAGTTCGCACAGCAGTACTTCGCTACGACGCTGTACGATCCGCTGTATCCCATTGAGAAGGTACCGTTCCCGGCGGTTTCGATTTGCTCGAATAACAGGATATCGTTACGGGCAGCGATAGCGTACGCAGAGGAGCTGTGAGTTGGTACGAGAGAGGTATGGTCGTATTTCTAAACATCCAAGTTGCTTCGCAGAAGTCAATTGGATCCAGACAAGAAGAACTCTACGTTCTTCTTGAAGAACATTCAAATGTTGGGGCTACTGTATAACAAGGAAGCGGTCACGGACACGCCGGAGACCTTTCAGTTCCAGCAGTTTCTGGATCTTTATGGCACGGCCAAGAACGAGAACTACTTCGACACGTTGAAACGAATGGCGCTGGTAAGTCTGAAGGGGAATAGTGTAGGCTAGAGTTATGGGTGGAGGGTCTTACAGATGTTTCTTCAGTCCCCGAGGGGAGACAAATCCAAACAGGAAGTTTATGCAGAAAAGTCCATCTCTCTAAATCAATTAAATGTGTAATAGTCAACCCTAGGAGGATCAGTGCCTGAGCTAACGTTGACCGTCCCGAGCATGCTGCTGCTGGATAATAACCGCCTGCAAATAAACCTGGTTAATACAATCACTCACAGCTTATTTGACCCAACCTTTTTCTTACAACTTTGAACGTGTATAGCTCGTAAACACAAAAAGCTATCAAGAAACTAAAAACGCAGAAGAAACTAAAAATTACAGAAAAAATAAGCCAAAAAGAAAGAAACTCACAAATTCAGTGTCACAGCTTATTTGACCTAATTTGGCTGGTTAGGACAGAATTCCACAATTTTTTTGGACCTTAAATAAGCTATTTTAGCCCAACAACATTTTTACTTTTTTGATAGCTTTCTGTGTTTACTAGCTATACGCGTTTAAAATCTACAATCGCAATCCTAAATTCAAGGATAGATAAAACGCCCCAGAAAAGTAAAGAAGAGAAGAGAGTAGAAAAGTTTTTGTTTCTGGACAGAAAAACAACGCCTAAAAAAGTGAAGACTGGAAAAGCTTGTCTTTTTTTTTTATTCATCTTTTTCCTAGGCGTTCTGTTTCTATCGGGCAAGAGTTGGTTTTAAATTACTGAAATATTAACGGAATCATATTTTCGTTAAATCAAGAAATCAGTCTTGAGGAAAACTCAAGGTTGGTACCACTGTGCTGTTCGGATTTCGTTTTTTATGATATCTACACGGCTGAGCCTGGACGCTTATTGCTAATTTTCCTCAATAGCTGATGTGAATGATTTAATTTGAAGCAATTGGAATTGAAGTATTAAAATACTTGTTAGCTTTTGATTTTTTTGTTTCATTAATTCATGAATTATGATTCAAGCAAATAAGAAGGAAAAACGTAGATACTCATTAGCCTACAATTCTTCTTTAGAAATATGGAAAGAGTAAGGCGAGCGCAAAATCAGGGTGTTAACTCAGTGACTTTATGAATAGAAAATACTTTTTTCTGCAAAATACATTTATAATAATTCTCAAAAGTTTTTACTGTTGATACATTTAGTCATAATCAGTATATTCTCATCGTACACTCATCCCTCGTTTTGCGTTGTCTTGTTTTACGCGGTTTCACCTTTGCGCGATTTTCAAATATCTACGCAAATTCGATTTCCGCTGCTTTGCTTTGCGAGAAATACATTCTTTCTTCAAGGAATCATGGCCCACTATAGTTTTTCTGAATAAAATACATCCATGTAAACTTTTCATTCCCCTAACCGCCGCGCAAAGTGAGGTATGAGTCTATCATTTTTTGGTTAAAGCAAAGAAGTTAATATTTATATGGTTAGCAAGATTTCTCCTTAATCATTACAATCTTGGGTCGCCATTTGCTTATTGACGTCATTCACCACACCTTCGTTTGTAAACATGTAATTGATTGCTATTAGCGAATTCCTTTGAATCGCTCGTTGTGAATTTGCTTGACCATAAACGCAGCCTTATTCGTATCGAAAATTATCAGTACAAACCTTTCTGTGCGATTAATGGTCGTAGAAGTTTAATTTTATTCGGTTCGCATCAAGTTGTGTTGAAAAATAAGGCAAATTGAAGGGATAACAGCTATAATTTCTAGATTGCAAAATGGAGGCCAGGCAAGGTCCGCACACTTATAATGACCGCATCGCTTATAATGACCAAATTCGTCGGTCCCTTGAAGGTAGGTTTAACCGACTTTCACTAAATCTCCTCAAAAGCAACTAGTATTTTAACCCAACTGAACCAGAATCCATTGTAGTGGATGAAAAAGTTTCAATTCTAACTTTAATTTCATTTTTCAATGTTGTTGGATCTTTATTCAACGCTTGAAATGAGTAAAAAGCTTTTTAGAAAATTTAGCCTCAGTATCAAGGGCAGACAATGTCTAATTCGAGTGTTATCATGTCATCGGCTCAGTCTTTATTTTAATGTCACTAAACAAGAATTCCTCTTGAAATCATTAGTGACTCCAAACTTTTAATTGGCAGCTATTCTAGATATGGCTTTACGTGTGGTGTCAGTGGTTTCATCTTAAAATTTTTAAATACTGTCAGAAATCAGATAAGTTCGAACTCCACCTATTGACCAAAAATCAACCGTTTTATGATTTAATCATGGTCGACCATACATGATAAGAGTTTCCGTTAATCGCCATAAACAAAAAAATCGCGTGTTTTTTAAAATCTTCAAAAATTTTTGAATTCCTTTTGCACAGCTCACGCCGCTCTGCCAGGACTTACTTCTCAAGTGTAACGTTGGCGGGCGAGTGGTCGATTGTCTTGCTAATGGAACCTTCCAAACAAGTCTCACCACCTACGGATACTGCTGCACCTTCAATCATAACGATGTGTAAGTATTTCTAATGGAGCCCACTTTCTCTGGACCTCCTTAATTTTTTTAAAGGTACCACATCCGCAATGAGGACAACCGTCTCGCGCACCCGGAACTCGGCCTCATAGTCATCCTCAACACGAGCTCTTCTGACATCCACTTCCCGCTTCTCAAAATCGATGGAACTGTCGTAAGTGTGATGAACTCCACTCCTGCATATCTTCGTTTTTCCCCTCGAAATTAAATTTTAGGTCATAATTCATCCCCCAAGCAAGTATCCGGACATCTCGTCGGGTGGCTCCCTGGAGGCTTTCATCACCAACGGCGAGGACAACTACCTGTCGGTGATGCCGTATGTCGTCGACAGCGTCGAGACTATGCGACAATTCAGCCCAAAGACCGTAAGCATCATCATTCCCTCATTACTTTTTGATTTCGGAAGCATTCCTTTCGTCCCTCCTTTTTTCACCGCACAGCGAAATTGCTTCTTCGACAACGAGAGTCCGAGCGTCTACAAACTGGGGCGACTTAAGTACAGCTTCAATAATTGCGTCACCCGGTGCCGGATAAAAAGCATGATCATCCTGTGCAAGTGTATGCCATTCAACATGCCGTTGGAACTCGCGCCGAACGGGACGGCAGCCGTTTTTTGCACGCTGCAACATTTGGATTGCCTCCAGAGATACCGCTGTGAGTACAAATGGAGTAATTAATCGAAAAGATTTTTAATTTCCGCTTTCGTCGGGGTTAAATTTGTTTCTTTTTTTTTCTGACATCGAATGACAGTGATCCTGGCTAATTTACTCCTAAGGGGGTTGTAAGGCAATCAGTCGGGTGGGCGTGTTGTTTTTGAGGAAATAATCCTAGATGGAAATTGGCAGGAAAGATGAAGCAATTAGTTTGATTTTTTCCTTTTGAGGTTGTTTGATGAGAGTGAGCGGAAGGCTAAGAGTATATAAGTTCGGGTTGTAGCAAAATATGTCTTGAATATGGTTAGAATGCTTATTTTCGTTTCATTTTGACAGATTTAAGCAATCTCAGCAGCTTGTATGGAAGGTTTTGTCGTATTTTTCTTCTAAGCTCTTATTTCTTCTAACTAACCCTTATTTTTAATGTCTCAACAATTATATCAATGGCAAGATAATATAGTCAAATCCCTGCAATATAAAATGTGTGGTAAAAGATTTAAATTTATTAAATTGTTAATACAAATTAAAAAAAAATACTGCTGTCGCTAAAGCAATCTCAGCATAGGCAACTCGTATTATTATTATTCGCCAGCTTATAAATACAAAGAACTAAGCAAATATTTAACTACCAGGAGACCTCCAGTTTTTAACAAATTTTCCAAACGTAGAATTAGTGGTATATTTGCTTTCTTTGCAACCTGTAATTTGTGACTCTAGAGTCTGACGTATAACTTGGGTACATACGAATTTTCTGAGCCTTTGGCTTCGGCTGTGTTATTGCTTAATCGCTCAGTTACATAGCTAAAACATTCGTAGTTGAATAACCATTGAAAAACTGGTGACAATCAAGGAATGTATTTTCCTCCTGTTTGACAATCGCTGGTCACTTTGCAGGCCAAGATTGATTCAATATATTATAATGCTTACAAAAAATTGTGTCCAACATTCAGAGTTTGTTCAGTATCCTTTAACTTCTAAATTGACGACTCTGCCCTGAAAAAAGTTCAAAAAGAGGTAGAAAGATTCTTATTACACCTAAACTTATCGTATCTATAGATCGATGGCAATTAATGATAACAGACACTTTTTAAATTCCTTATACGGTCGTAGGAGCGCTTGGTCTGAGCAGTGATGAATCTTTGATTAAGCGAGAGCCTAGACGAGAAAATCAAGGATGAAGAAATAATAATTTGACTTTCAGAACAAGTAACTGACTAACTGACTTAGAAACAGTCCATTGGGATGGAAAATTTATCATTTTTTATTTAATTAAATTATAATTTTATATTGAGCTATTATATTATAAAGAATGTACAAAATTCGAAAGAAGATTGTTTGCCGATTATTGCTTCATTTTGCAACGCAGAGCCAAACTATGTTTTTTCTAGAAACATCAAGCTAAACCCCTATCAACAGCTCCTTTTGACTTTCATAACAAAATATAAATAATGTGCTACTTCAATGAAATTTTATCGTTTTTGTGCAGACTTTAGAAAGAGAACTGTTGCTTTTTGCTTATCGTCATCATGTGTAGGAATTGGTCTGAAAAACTGTCTTCCAGACCAAGGTAAAGCAAGTTACTAATAGATAAGAAGTTTAGAAACACTTAGGAAAACATCAATTCCACTGACATTGTTATATCTCTCATTCATCAACATAAGAAATATTACTTGGACTATTACTGATTTGTGATTCGAAATAAAGATTAATCTTCATTTAATTTAATTTTAACTCTTATTTATTTAATTGTAGCTATACTAGGTTTATAGCAGACGGAAGTATTAGGACAAACTACGATTCCTAATTAACCTCATAGCTTGGTCGGTACCAGTTGTGATCACGTTTATGTTGACATTTGAATATTTTTGAACTTTTAAAAAAAATATAGAGGGATTGAATTTCAAATTGCGAAAAAAAAAATGTTTGTCATATTCCACACCCTACTTGTCATGTTTTAAATTATTAAACAAAATTGTGTTTACAATAATTTTTCATGAACACTATTACGACAAAAGATATTTATTGTGTAATATTCCAACATGGATTTTTACATGTTCGTCAAAACTATCAAACTGTTGAAGTTTATGCGAGTAATTTATAATTCTCTGAAATTGTCAATCCTCATAATAATGTAGATGTAAAATATTCCGAACTCTGCCAAATTTTTCTGTGACATGATTTTTTTTTTTGCATTTCATTCTCCAAACTTATTAGCGGGGTTCAACCTGTACGATTTGCTTGACGACCAAACAATGTCTAGCATTCATAGATATTTTATAACTGAAATATTAAAAGCGTTAGTATTTTCTGCCATGACAATTTCAATTTCGGTGTTAAACTTTCATAAAAAGTTAGTCACATAGGTTGTTGAATGTGAATATTTGCCTACAACAATCAAAGCGTTTAGCCTAACACGTACGCAAACATTTTACATGTTTGTACGAAAAATATATTTTAATCATTTTCCAACAAAAATAAAATAATTCAATTTAATTCATTTCGCTAAAACTCATTAAAAAAACACTGCAAATTTTACACTTGGGTTTATTATTCAACTTTTCAATGAATGATTTCTAAGAAGCAACAAATAAATCTAAAAAATGGTTAAAAGCTGGATTTTGTAAGTAAAAATTATAAAGCTTGTGGGGGCGTCTATATGGTACCTCTCTCATAATACTGATACTAACGCCCGAAAAAACTTTTAACTGTGATGGTCGATATACGTATTATTTGAAAGGAAGCAGATTTGTTTTTAAGTTAAATTTTATTAAAAAGCGTCGATGTAAGTCGACCATCGCGATGGGGGACCGCATCAAATCACGTTCAGCAATCACTTTTTATTGAGAATATGTCTACAGATCGTATTTAGTTTCTTTTTTTTTCTACGCACTGAAAGCTCCACCAATTGTAAGTCGTTGGAGCTACAAGGACGAAATTCGGCTCAAAAAAAGTTCTAGTCGAGCCGCTTATTTTGATGTATTGATGTACAATGTAGGCCGCTCCAAAGGGGAGAACGGGGGGCTTACATTTCTTTAAAGTTTCCGGAACGATTTTTAAAAACTAAGCAGTGACATTTTTTGAAACTTGGCTTAACAATAGGGCTAGATCCCCTACAGATCCTAAAGTTGAACCACAACGCTCAGAGCACCCAAGGGGAAGTTATGGGGGCTTGAAGCTTTTTAGTCTCCTCAACCGTTCTTTAAAACCGTGCAACAGATTTTGCTCAAATTTGGCATAAGGATAGCGTTAGGCATGTTATTGATTCTCTCAAAACGGCATAGTGGTCAGGGATCAGGGAGGGGAGAAAGGGGGGTTCGAAATTTTTTTCCGCTTTTTCACATTCCGTCTTACATTTTTCGAAATTGTTGGAGCTCAGCTCGAATCAAAATAAATAGCTCGAAGGTCTTGCTTATTCCAAATTCAACGCCACCTTCCGCATCAATTTGCAATCAACCGTTCACGAGATATTCGCTTTTTACTATTTTAGTTTTTTTAAGGTTTCCGGAGCGATTTTTGAAAACCGTGCAACAGAATTTATTGTAACTTGGCCTAACAATAGGGCCAGATCCCCCACAGATCCTAAAGCTGAACCATGACGCTCAGGGGACCCAAGGGGGAATTATGGGGGTTTGAATTTTTTTAGTTTCCTCAACCGTTCTTGAAAACCGTGCAACCGATTTTGCTCAAATTTGGTATCAGAATAGTGCTTGGCATGTTATTGATCCCCCTAAAACGGCATAACGGTCAGGGACCAGGGAGGGGAGAAAGGGGGGTTCGAATTCACATTCACATTTCGCCTTCTATTTTTTGAAATTGTTATATGTAACTCGAAAGTCTTGCTTTTTCCACATCCAACGCCACCTTCCGCATCAATTTGCGATCAACCGTTCACGAGATATTTGCGTTTAATGTGGTCATATTCGATATTCAATTTAACAAAAATACAGGAGGCCTGGCCACGAATGATGACGTTGTCATCCCCATTTTCTCAATTCTCAACTTTTTCCCTTCGTCTGCTGAGATGTCAGCTGTGTGGTACAGAAATGAGAACAACGCGGAAGGACTCCTAGAGTGAGAGAGAAAGAGAGTTCTTTGTCTCTCTTGCTCGCATAAGTAAATTAAAGAAAGAAGTGTGAGAAGTTTATGTGTGTGTTTCATGTGAAAATGTAAGAGAGCAGTTTGGTTTGAGCGAAGGAAGAAACAAAAGGGATCTTGGAACTCAATGCGAACAATTTTGAGTGACGGAAGGCAGAGCAGACAATCGAAGAAAATTGAATTAAAAAGCGTCGTGTATGTCGACCATTTCGATGGAGAACCGCATCAAACCACGTCCAGCAATCACTTTTTATTGAGAAATTTGTTTGCGAATACATGACAGTTAATTGATATCTTTTTTAGCAAAACACTAAATGGTTGATATCTCGAAAAATTCTATAAAAATAAAAATGCTTTTTTTTATTTTTTTTATTCTTTTTTCGAGATCTACAAAATGGCATTTTCGGATCTTTACAATTCGTATGCCACTATTTGAGCCAGAATGGTCAATCTTTTTTTTGGCTTAATATCTCGAAAACTGAACCTCAAAACAAAAAGTTCAAAACAAGAACTAAATTTTCTTTTACAAAACCTATCAAATGGTACCGAACTTTATGAATTCCGGTAATAAAATTAAAAAACAATTAGTTTTTAGTTTTTTAGTTTTATCAGATAAGACGCCCATTACTTTACAGAATAAGGTATGAGGCACGGCATATAAGTCGTTTTTTGAAGTTTGTTGGCTTATAATCATTTACTAACAACTTTTCATGGCTGGCATTCTCTTTCGAACGATACCCATATCAAATATCCAAGAAAATAAATCCGGTTTTTGATTTTAGTATTAGTACTAACTTTTTCGCTAATAAGTAACTTTCTTAAAATTTTTTTTCGGAACTTTTTTTGGGCAAGTGAAACACATCATCTGTGGAAATTTCATTTCTTAATTCCAGGAGGTTCACCAGGTACCTAAAATAGGGGTTAATGACAGACAGACAGACATTTTTGTAATCTACGCCCCGCTCCCTTTCCAGTGACACCCATGTTGACCGTAAAAGTTAATAATTTTTTTGTCAAACGTTAGTTTCAGAACTAACTTTTTCTTTAATCTTCGACTATTTTTGAGTTGCCGAAGGTCACATTCATTCCAAGTTTCATCCCTTAACTACAGAGGATTCAGAAGCTATTAGCAAATGTGTAAAGGCGACCGGCAAACAGTACACCGAAGTGATTCTATAAGGGTTTCTTTATTTCTTTGGAACGAAACCCTAAAAAAGAAATGATACTCGCAGCAGTTTTGTTATTGCCTTTTGCTGCAGAAGCTACTAACTAGCTAAAAACCAAACTAACTATCTTTCTCTTTGATCTTTCAGTATTCTTCAAAAAAAAAAAAAATATAACAATTTATTTTTAGGTTGGCGAAATAGACCTTGCATCTAAATTTCATTACTTCTTCTACAAAAGACAACGATAAAACTGATGTAAATATTACTTCTTCACTTCGTTTCGCCTTTTGTTAGACAACGGTCATAAAATAATAAACCAAATTTTTTCGTATCGACTTTGTAATTTGATATCCCTCCGCTCATGACCTATCCTATGTTCTCCTATCCTTTCCTTGTGTTCTCTTTTTTACCCTACAACAGACATTACAATTGGAATTATCAAAAATTTGTTTAAGCACACAAATGCGCAGCCATAAGCAACTTTGCTTCTGTAGCAAAAGACAACAACAAAACTGTGTGAATATCATTTCTTAACTACGCCCTTCAAAATTGTTCTTATCGAGTTCCAAGGTCTGTTTTGGTTCATATTCCTTCACTCAAACCATTGCTCATACATTTTCATATGAAACACACACATAGACTCCTCACACTTATTTCTTCATTTTACTTATGCGAGCAAGAGAGACAAAGAACTCTCTTTCAATCTCCCTCTCTGCGTTGTTCTCTTTTTGGTACCACACCCCCACTGACGTCACAGCTTACGAATGGAAACAACAGAGAAAATGAGGATGAAAACGTCATCATTGGGTAATCGATCATTACGTAATCTGGTTCCCATATATATTTTTTTACTTGAATATCGAATATGATGACAGTAATAAGCCAATATCTCGTGAACGGTTATTCGCAAATTGATGCGGAAGGTGGCGTTGGATTTGGAATAAGCAAGACCTTCGAGCTATTTATTTTCATTCGAGCTAAGTGTCAACAATTTCGGAGAATATGAGTCGGAATGTGAAAAAAGCGAAAAAAAAAAAGATCGAACCCCCCTTTCTCCCCTCCCTGATCTCTGACCGTTATGTGGTTTTAGGGGAATCAATAACATACCTAACACTATTCTTATGCCAAATTTGAACAAAATGTGATACTCGGTTTTCAAGAACCGTTGAGGAGACTAAAAAAGTTCAAACCCCCATAACTCCCCTTTGGGGCCTCCGAGCGTTATGGTTCAATGTTAGGATCTGTAGGGGATCTAGCCCTATTGTTAGGCCAAGTTTCAAAGAATCCTACTGCTCAGTTTTTAAAAATCGTTTCGGAAACCTAAAAAAAATTAAAATCCTCCTTTCTCCCCCTTGGGGCGGTCTACTTTATGTAGCAATGCATCAAAATAAGCGGCTAGACTGGAACTATTTTTGAGCCGAGTTTTGTCCTTATAGCTCCAACAACTTAGGAATGGTGGAACTTTTAGTGCTGAAAAAAATCGGCCGGCGTACGGCGTACGGCGTACGGCGTACGGCGGACGGACAGACAAATTATTATTACATATATGCACTCTACAACCCGCCAAACGCAAACTGTGAAAGTTTGAGGGGGTGTTAAATTTTTTTTTTTCTGTTACGATTACAAAGGTTTATTATAGAATAATAAACCAAAAATTAACTAAATTTATGCTTTGCAGACACCTGTTTTTAATTATTCATGGTTGTTTTTAGTTAACTATTCTGTTTGCCTTTGTTTGAATTTTACTGAATACAAGTGGAGTATAAATAGCGTCGAACCCGTATATGGTCACTCCAGCGGCACAGCAAAAATCTGTAACAATAAGCGGGTTGGGCTTTTATCCAGAAAAATTTTTGGAACATTTCACATTACAGACTACCTTTTGTTTTACATGATGTAGCAAAGTAATTAACAAAAATAAGGTAATCACACTCAAATTTCTTCTTTCTTTCTTTCATTAAACAAAAATAAAATGTTTTGTTAAATAAGAGTTCCATAATACGGCCTTGACCTTGTAAGGCTTATAGAACTTTTACACTCAGTAGCGGGTTAATTTTTTTTTTCATTTCTAAAGCTCTAAATTTGTGGCGACAAAGATCGGAATTTTTTTTGTATAAAACTTCTTTGTTTTGGGTGCTTAAGAATTTAAAAATACATAGATAGAGGTTTCCCTACGGACGTGCGGGTCTGTTTTTTTTTTATTTTTTTTAGAAAAACTAAGTCAAAATGGCTGGTCTTTAAGAAAAGTACTAAGCGGTGTATTCAGCTACTATTAAAAATAACAAAGTAAGTTAAATATTCATTGCAATGCATAAAAATGATTCCTTAGAAATAGCTACAAAAGTAAACGTTATATACCGTAGAATTTTAAATTGAAATTACAAGACGATTCGTTTTGACTGGTCTGATAAATCTAGTGTTGGGGAAAAAAAACCTTTTCTTACATCCATTAAATGCAGTTCTTACAGCTCTCTTGCAAAGCCCGCTGAAGAGCTCTCTCGTCCTCATTCCGCATTCGCAACTAATGATTTCGCATTTGTTTATAAAATTCGCATGCTGTAAGTGCTTACCTCAAACTCTCTCACCCCATGAAGACCACCCGTTGAATGCAACAAAACGCTCCATTAACCTCGTTCTTTTGAGTTTTATGATCTCGCCAATTTTTATTTTTACAGTCAAGTGGAAAAGCGTACTTTCCGAACGAAAGGTGATACCAGGCCTCGAGACGGAAATTGAAGACGCACTCTACTGCCCCCACTGTCTGCCATCATGTGACGACGTCACCTACAAAATATCCACAAACAACCTCCCAGTGAATCCCGCGTTGACGAGTGACCTGCCGTAAGCATAAATGCATTTATCGTTTTGTAAGCGCGTTCTTTTGCGGCTTTCATTTTTATGACAGACGCGTTCTCTAAACCTTTTTTTGGCGCGAAATGTGTCAAAAAGCAGCAACACTCTGCAGCCAACAATGGCACTAGGAGAGAGTGTCCTTTGACGGAGATCCACCATTCCAACACTTTATATGCACCACCCACTTACACGCACGCTTTTTAGCTTTATTGTCGTTACAGACCCCATGACCAGAATGATGTCACGGTACTAAGGGTGTACTTTGCTGAGTCCTACGTAAAGTACTACCGGCAGATTGTGAGGAACTCGTGGTACGAGGCGTTCAGTGAGTGAGAAGAACCCTGTGTGTGTGTGTAAAATTTAAGGACTGATGCTTTTTTTATAGGCACCATTGGGAATTATTGCGGCATCCTACTCGGAATCTCGCTGGCTATCGTCATGGAGTTCGCTTACTTTATAGGGCGACAAATTATTTTGACTCTAAACCAGGGGCGGCAAAGTGACATTGAGGCATTAACCATTTATCCTTAGGTGTGTCATAAAGTCGAAGGTGCTCAGAGTTGACATTGGGGATAGGTTATGTGAAGGCTCTTGGAGTGGAATGGAGCGGAGAGCTTTAAGTTTAACGACCTACAAATGGGAAATTATGTCAATGTGTGTGAATTTCTGAGCAACCACAACCACTGACACTGGCAATCGATGTATTTATTATTCACAACTTAATGTAGTGTTTTACTGGGCAATAAACATGTAATTCGATGTATATTTGAGTGCGCATTATGCAGGGGCATCCTGTTTTTATTACGTGGAGGCGGTGGCGTTTATGGGGTTTTAAGAGGACGGGCAAGGTTGCTGTGACGGTATTGTACTAAAATCCAACCACTTAGGTGCGCTTTTGGGGGGGTGTGGCAAATAAAGTCAGTGACTCTGATTTCACTGCGTTTCGGTTTTATGGAATGGAAACACGTGCTTCAAACAAATTTGAGATTTTGTGCATAATTCTATTAAGACTTGAAGATACTCCTTAAATTTCTTTATTATATCAAAATACAGTGGAAGTAAAATTTTATAACTGGTTTCAGCATTTCTGTTATTTCATTTAACAACTGCATAATATGCTAGCCGAAAAGCTCAAAACAGTACTTCGAATTTTATTTTTTCATTTGTGGTTACAATTGCAATTTTGTTTTATTCCAAAATGAAACGAATAAATACATCACTCAAAGTATTGTCCATCGCTGGAATATTGCTTTTCCTACTGCTTCGGCAATCAACCACGGAAATTTTCGTTGTTTTTAGACTGAACTCACTATTTCAAGTCTGGCTACGAATTATCAAGCAGAGCTAAGTGTAATAGAGCGGAGAAATATCGGATGGACAAATCAGGAATAGAGTACGACACCGTATTGAAGCTCTTCCAATTTTTTTTAATTTAGGCTCTACATTGCAGAAGATCTTTCTTATGTCTTTGCTCTTATTTTAGTCATTTTTTTAATGCACGTCTTAAAAGGATCAATTGTAACTTAGACTAAACTTTAAGTTATTGATCACATCATGATTTCGACACACAAAAAATTCAAACTACAAACAATCTTGCTTCTATTCAGTAAGAGAACAATTCAAGTGCTATAAGAGAGAACTATGATTAAAAGATGCCATAATTGGACCAGTAAACTGTGCTTAAAAATTGTCAACATTAGTTTGTCAATACATTGTAATTTACCCCAAAACAAATTTCCTCATTTCCATCATGCACTCCTGGTCTGTATTCTGCTTTTTGTGAATTCAAACATCAAAACTTTAATGATCTGTTCTGCCATTGTATGCATTTGCATGGAACTAAATAATTAGGCGTTTTTTGTTTTACTCGAAATAAGAAGGAATTCGTTTTCCAACTTGCAATGCAATTTGGTGTTCTGTATTTCGAAAACTGTCGTTTTTTTGTGAAGTAAATTCACATTAGTTGGAAGTTGTGAATTGAATTCACTTGCTCTTTTTATTTTTTTTATTTATTATGTTTTAAGAGGGACTTAAAAGTAAGCTAATAACCAATGTAAAGCTGTGAGGACTATTGGCTCTCACTTGCTTTTTTATTATATTCTTTTCTATTAAAAGAGACTGAAATTTTTATGTGGTTTGGTAATATATAACGTATGTGTCAACAAATTTTTAAATTTCTTGAAATAAATCCACTTCGAACATGTAAGAGAATGAGAGGAAACCATAACCAAAGAGCAACTGCCGGTGTCATGCAGGTTTTAAGAAAGCGAAAGGATCATTCGTCCTTTGAATGTCAAATGAGTCGGACGCGTTTTGAGCGACAATAAATGAAGAGTTTTTTGTAAATATAAAATGAAGTGTTTTATTCCAAAGTTTTATCCCATTGTGTAGGTATTGAGCCCCCTTACAAACACAATTTGAGCTGTTTAACATTTCACCAATGACTTTACTGGCAGTAAAGATCAACAGCCTTTTCTCTTATCGTTAGTAACTTTCTTCAGCCAAAAAAACGGAGTGTTGTTTCAAGCTTGCATGTCTAAGAAATTGAATGACTGGCGTAATTCGTGACTCGTTACAGGGAAAATAAAATGCTGTTGTGTCTGGATGTAGCCATCGATGTAGCGAGCGACTGACGGCTCGGACGGAAAATTTCAAAGTGCTTCGAATATTGTCTAATGAGGCTTTTGAAACACATCTTTGTCATTTTTCAAAGTTTCTAGTTAAACGTTTAACCTGTAACGATCGATATGAAATTTCGCGATCTCTGATGCCAAGTTTTAAGGTAAGAGAGTATAAGCTAAACTTTTGTTTTAAACAGCTGTTGAAAAATTTACTAAAAGTGGAGATTATCTCGACGTTTAAGTTAAACTACAGAGTTCTTCCGTTTAAACTTCGGTTTAAGTATTCGTGTCATCGTCGTGTGTTGTTTTCTCCAGGTTTTTTTTAAGCCTCAAAACAATTTCAGATACTAGAACCAAAATACTCCAAAAGCCGTAGCTTGGCATTTCAAAACCCAACAATTTCCTTAGGCACAATTTCCAAAACTGCGTCTTGAAGTTGTGCCTTACAAACTTGAGGTTTATTTTTGACTGTGAAACCGAACGAGTTCAACAAAAGCGTAAATTCATTTTGAAGTTTAGCTAAACTGCAGCTTAAACTCTTACTATGAAACTGGCCATGAATCAGAAATCTAGTAGTAAATGCATCTGCATCAACGTTTGCTAACAAATATAGTTGCTTTGACGGCTCTGCTTTTGGTAACTTTTGAAAACGTTGTCAAATTAAATAAAAGTAAATGCACGAGAAAGTTAAAATTCTCTTTAATGCATGGAATCTGTCGTATATTTAGAAAGACCTACTATCCCACCCGTCTGATGATCTTGAGTCTAAATCAAATGAGACTGTTAAAAGAAGGAGTTCTATGAAAGCTTTTGAGTTTGTATAGACAGTGAACCAGCTTTCAAATAACTCGTGCTTACTTTCAAAATTTGAAATTGTATTCTTTTTTCATCCCTCCCATCACTTTCTTTTCTTTTCCTTTCCTTTCAGTTGCAAGTTACTCATTTGCATTTAAATTATTCGGCTCCCTCCCTCGCTTCATACTCTAAATTCACTGCCATCAATCGGAAATCTTCTTCTTTTCCCACTAACCCTTTGGCAATTAATGAGAATTAAGTTTTACTCAGACATCTGACTACCTCTGGTTCTAGTCATGGCGTTGCTCGGCTGTGTGTACATCTTGGCTAATTTTTTTATTTTAATTAAAGCTGAAATGTTCAAAATCATTGTTTTACTTAAAATAACTATAATATCGCGTTATTTTAAAGAGTTTTTTCTAATCATTTTGCAAAATTCCTTAGCCATTTAGCTACAGTCAGGAATTCATACTGTTTTCAGAAAATCGTTCGTGTTGCCAGAGCATCATCGTAAATTTATAGCTTTCATGAAATTTTAGTCAATTACTGTGTTTGTGATGCAAAAAACGTGTTTTAATGCCATTTGCATTCAATAGACAATTTATTAGTTATGTTATTTATTGAAAAAAACCGAATTATCGTTTTGGATTTCTGCAATTAAAGACGCGGTTTCCGCTGTCATTCTGTAGGTCAGCATTTGCAGTGCGTGTCTTCAATTGACTAATTTTTAAATTCAAATTTTTGGGGAGACGAGTCTTTCAATTAACTGTTATTACAAAGAAGTCTTCTTCAATTTTGAGCGTGAATTAAAAAGTGGTAGCTGAGAAAAAAACTCTGATGAGGCACACATTTCACACTTCTGTTAAAATAAGGCATTTGACTAGACTGGAAAGTTGAAGATTTCCTTGTGACTTATTTTTGGATTTGACAAACTATATTGCTATGGATACTGTCGAACCTTATGGTTGCTGTTTCGTGATGCAAAAGGGCGGTTATTTGCTGGATTACTGTCTCTGAACAATGAGAGTTGCAAATATTTCATGAAATGCTTTAGGTGTCTCTACAGTTTTGCGACCATCGATTAATGTCGGCGCGCAATAATCTGTAATCTGTTTAATCTGTAATCTGTTTAAGGCGTAACAACAACGAATAGAAACAAGTCCCAGTTTTTTCTGAATTCTACACAAAAAGAAATATATACCCCAATTACGGAAGTCGAAAGTCGAAGTCGAGTCGAGTCGAAAGTCGAGTCGAGTCGAAAGTCGAGTCGAAGCCAACTCGAGTCGAAAAAAAAATCAGCATTCTGAAATCTACTCGAGCGACATTGCATGTTGTAATGAATGTTTTTTCCAGTTTCAAACGGCTGATTGCTAACATTTTTCACAACAATAATTCTCAGTTTGCTCGTAAGAAAGTGTGTCGCGAAAATTGTATGGTGCTTTTTTGGGGAGGATTTAAGCACACAAATACTCGTTCAAAAATCTGACGCACTTTCCAACAACGCATAACCATCAGTTCAATTGAGTTCTTTAAATGCTGAGCTCCAATTGGCAGGATTCGTATCGATCAAGTACTTTTAATTGGAGTTTGACCTTTTATTACAATCTACTTGTTACAAGGTTTTTGCTGCACAATGAGGGTAAATATAAGAAATCTAAGCATACTGAATCTGCGAGTGCTTAGATTTCTTATATTTTCCTCCACCGCACAGCCAAAACCTCAGTCTGAAGGTTTGCCACAGCTTTCCATACTTCATATTGACACTCTCCTCCCGTGGAAGGTTCTCCAACACCACCCAAAGAAATTTATCTCTCAAATGCTTGCAAGGCACACTACACAAAAGTCTTCATCACTTTGACGGCGCACACATGACCACGATGACCTCACCTGCGCCTTCGGTCGGCAGGGCTGCTCTAGCGCGCACCCCATTCATTCAATTCCGAGAAATTTAAATTCACCCGTGCTCCCATGAAGATGCATCGGCTGGTTATTCGCACGTTAGAGAGTGTTATCCAATTGTCTGCCGATTCCCGCTCCCACTCCCCGCAATGGCAATTAAAATCGGCATAATTAAAGCGAAGACATGCACGGGCTCTGAAAATTAAAAACAAATTGTTGCTCCGATTGTGGACGAGCAGCAGTGACAGGAGAGGGCTTCCATTCCATTCTTTGATTCTTAGCCTCGCCTGACGTTCGTGGTCTCGTGAGCTGTGAAAGAAATTGAAGAGACTGTTGTGTTGCTTATTGTGCCGCCCCCTGCCACCGCCTCGTCGTTTCATGATGCACACGGCGACTTTCTGGAGCGCCGCCGACGCCGCCGTGCCAATGTAAGAAAAAATGGGGTGCTCCGCAGACAATGCGATCTCTCGGGCTCAAAAGACAGCCGCGTTTGATTAACATCATGAGAGGAGCTGCTTCACCGGGTGCCTACAATTGGAGCGGCAAAACTAGAGTGAGCGTGCCTGGGCCCTATTAAGTCAAAGCGACTTAATAGGATTCCAGAATCTGAGCGCATTTTAATTGCGGAACTTCTCTATTCCGTGGGGTGGTCGGGAGGGGCGGTCTGAGAAGTGGGTATAAGGTCAGGTGAAAGGCTTGTCAGGGTAATGGGTTCAGAGGTTTCAACGTGTTAAGTGGGGCGTCGTTTGGGAGGTGTTGGAGCGTAGGAGATGAAGGCGAGTGCAACAATGAAACGGAGGTATGCGCCTTGGACACGTGTAATGATGCTTCAAAGTCTTTGTATCGACTGCTCAAAGGAGATCTGACGTTGTGTTGAAACCCAAGCCGGGAACTTGAACTCATTCAAAGGCAATCCACAGTCGAGAGATTCTATAGGTTCAGTGGAATGGCGGGTAGTTGAGTCATCAGGCATGCTGCCAGTTTTTTCAGAAATCATTTAGCGCGAAAAGTTGTTGCTCGGAGTTCAAAGGAAATTCGACGGCACGTTTTCGTTAAAAATTGGGTTAGTGGCTTAATCACATGCACTGATGCATAGTGTATTAACCATCTGAGAGAAGCCCTTAAGAGTTTCCTTCGCTGACGGAGGAATTAGATCATCATCATTAGTGGCGTAACAGCCCACGACGGGGCAGAGCCTAGCTTTTTCGCGCCTCCACTGTGTTGTGCGCGTTATAATTTTGACACATGTGAAGGGGGCCTACAGTTTATTGCCGGTTCTGAACGGCGAATTGCGAAAGCTTTCCGTGACAGAAGTACTCCAGGAGGATTGTCAATCGTTCGTTGGAGGTGGGGCCGTGAAAAATGTTTATGGTGTTTCTTTCCCCGAGCTGGATTCGGACCCGGGTACTCTCGCTCAACAGTCCGATGCCCAAACTGACTAAGCCACGGCGCCCACGGAGGAATTAGATGTCTTTGAGTAAATAATGAGTTGCTTACCCTCTTCTATTATTTTAAAGAAATAGTTGTCAGTGCTGAAAAGGAGAAAGAGAACTTGCAAAGATGTCCGTGACATTTAACAAAAATTTTCACGTCATTTTAATCAATGAAGAAAGACTCACAACTAAGTTTTGAGGAGAAAAGACGAGCAAATTAGACTTATTTTCAATCAACCTCCTAAAAAACGTCTTTTTCTAAAGGTTGATACAACTACAGAAAGCAAAGCCCATGGTGTTGCCAAACAGTTCTTGGGTTCCCAGAAATAAATGAATATGGGCAACGAATTTGGTAGATGTCTAATGGTACACATTTATAAGACTTTGATAGTCCCAGTCCTTTTCTATTCCGCAGAAACATGGACGATATCAAATGATGGCAAAGAGATTCTTGGATCTTGTTTTTCCTTCTAACAAAATCCTTATGACCAATCTACTACAATGAAAATTGTTTACTTATTGTTAGTTCCAGATTTTTCTTTGTGATCTTAAACTCAAATTATAAAGTCACGCACGTTGTCTGCGTTCTTCCCCAATTCTCCCAAAAGGGTACTACGACAAGAGGACTAAACTCGTTATTGCCTGTCTACTAGGGCGAGAACTCGACCGAAAATTGGAGTTAACTCTGTTAAAGTTGCGGTGACCGCTCCGAATTTCGGTAGAAAATTTGTGAAATTTGCACACGTTGGTCGTTCGTGTAAAGTACACGATGAAAATGTTGAGTTTACTGAATAAATTGACAATTTGATGATTAGTAAAAGGGTGTGTTCACAAATTAAATCCAAAGTTGTCAACCCTTTATCACCAAATTTGGTAAATTTAATGTTTCCCACGAAACTTACTTGCTGACTTTGTTTTTGTTTTTGTTGGCCAGTTTTTCGAAGTTATTGATTTTTCAAATAAAACTGCATTAAAGGTTTTTTCGTGAAGGCTATTTTGAGCTTGTATTTCCATAAGTACAAAGCGCTCTTATTTAGTTACTTTTGTGACTGACTGTAGGTTTCATGTGAGAATTTTTTGTAATAAAACTAAAAGCAAAACTTCTTACGATTAATTTACGGAGCAACAGTTTTCGTATAACCTAGTTTTACTGCTCTAAGTATAGTGCCTTCTTAAAACTCTCCCTACTTCGTTGAAACTCTTGGAGAGTTGTGAACACAGCTCTCATAACCACCCTCAAGTCCTAAAACACACGTCGTGAAAAGAAATAAAACCCCTGAAGCCACCCATCCACCACTAACCAGTCCAAACTCGTGTCCCATTAAAACCACAACTCAATCCATCAACATGAAATCTCTATTACAACCATGTGCAGGACGCATTACAATCGAATCCACATCGAGTGTGCCACTGATGACACCAAAGCTCTGGCTCCTAAGGACAAATAATCAGCTTTTGCCGTTCCGCGCCATGCTTGCTCCGATCCGTCGAAAACGTATCCCACAACAGCACCAGCAGCTTCCCGCCGAAGAAGTAGAGTATCTCGCACACAGCCACCAGCGAGAAGCCCGTAACAATACCGCAGATGTTCCCCACCGTGCCTGCAAAGAGAAGCCCAACCGCACAAATTTATCACCGCCTCCTAATGGCGCGCCGTGTGTCGCTCGGTCTACTCACTGAAAACTTCAAACCAGGAATTTTTAATAATCTTCCTATAAAACGGAACAGTCGGTGCGGCGAAGTACAACTGCAGCTTGGTGAGGTCTGTGATGTTGCTGCGGGCGCGTCAGGAACAAAACCCAAGACACAAAAATGGGAAATAAATTTTCAAAAAAACCATGAAAAAAAAAAGTAAAAACACGTGCTAGACAAACAACACACACTCACTGCACACGGCCGCCACCGTAGCGGAATCGATCCAAAGGTAGCGACATCAATGACACCTCGTATTGGATGTCGGAGCACGATGGCAGGCACTCGGGACAATAAAGGCCATCCTCCATTTCCCGTTCGAGTCCTCGAACAGTCTGTCTTTGGGTTATGACGTTCATCCATTTGACTGAGTGCGGGGGAAAGGGAGTAATGTTTGTGAGAAATAAAAATTCAGGTCGAGGCAATCGTGATGGCAATTTCATAAAATTGACGGGGCGGACGGGGTGTGTGTGGTTTGGGGGTGGGGGTGGGATTTTTATTGCACCGCTGCAATATTAATGCGGAAGCGTTTTTCTATTCCTGGCCAAGTTGGAGGCGTGGGAGGGATGGGATGGAAAGTGGGTCGCAGACGGATACTCACACTCATATCGATTAAGACACTCCAGGTGCTGCAGCGTACAGTGGACTGTCTCTGTGGTGGTGTCCAGGAAGTGGTAGGGGTAGTAAAACGGCAGACACTCGCAAAGGACGATGATGCTGCGGATCCTGCAGCGGGTGATGCACCGATTGAGGCTGTAGTTCTCGCCGTAGATGGCCGGCAGTTCGTCATCGAAGTAGCAGGCTCTCTGTGTGTTATGGTGGGAAGGACATAAAAAACGAGAAAAAAAATGCACCTGGTAGAGTCAAATTTTCCATGGTTCCTTTGGCGTTGTATCAACATCGTCGTGCAGTGATTTGAACACGCCCGTAGTGTTCCGTATTGGCTAAAAGTTCGATGGTAGACCACCCGGAAAAGGTTTTCACAATTGCCTTGACACCATAGCAGATGGAATTGCTGCCAGTGTTAACAAAAAAAGTCTTTGAGCTCTTCTGTTCAAATTTAGAGCGCGGATGTGAACTAAAAATCACAAAAACAGTCAAGAATTCATGGAAACCAGAGACCCTGGTTCGAAAAAGCAGAGAAAATGGATTTAAAAACAAATCTAAATTTCGCGTGTAGTGAATTTGGATATTCTGCGATTCGATCGATTTTGAACTTTTTATATTTTCCTTAGAAGTGGCAAATTGCGTAGAAAAATCAAATCTCTTGTGAAACAAAGTTCGTGGTAAAATTTGTTATTTATGGAAAGAAAATCTTCTTTCCTTTTGCTTCTTGTTGTCTCAGAAAGCTGAAAGAATTGAGGAAGTGTCTGGCGGCCATGCTGTATTAGCGAAGCCCGTCAAATCTACTTAGGATTATTTCAGTTAGTGATGCCAAATTATGCTAAGATAACAACCGAGCATCATGTTCAAATGATTAACTTCGTTAGTTTAAACACGATTTGAAACTTAACGCTCTTCGACGATTGGTGGTCATTTTCGAAACCATTGGCTCAATTCTCAATCCGCCAACACCCGTTCATCAAAGAAACTAAAGAACGTCAGCGAATATCGCCGCTGTTCGTAGCAGTATGCAGGAAAGCCTGAAGTAGTTGCTGTGTAAAACAATTTGGCCAGTTAACAAGCCTTAAATTGGCAAATCATGCTGTGGAATTTAAGCAGCTCTCGTGGAGATGCGACGTTGTACGACATCATACTGGGGCAGAAACGCGAGAAGCTGGCGTCAAATCACTCGTTAAAGTTAGTAACTTGAAATTTGGTATAAAATTATTCTTGAGGTCAGTCTATAGGCATATTTTTTAAATTTGCTGGTGACACGCCCATTAAAACGATCAACTTTAAAAAAGGCTAGGCATCAAACCATTTCAATTTTTTTTTTCTACTTTTATATATCAAGCACTTGTGGACTGTAGAAGGTATTTAGTACCAAGAACATTTACTGAGCACCTTAAGAACTTTTAAAACATGTAAAAGAAAGGGGAGACTAAGCTATTCAATATAAGATTTAGGAAATTTTTTATTAAGTTCAACTTGCTTTGCCCCCTGCAGCTTAAATTTGCATTTACAGTCTATTATTTTGATGATTTTATATTTCTTAGCAATGCCGCTGCATTAATTGCATTTTACAATTCTCTCACAGAAATGTTATCTGACTACCTTATTCGGTGCAGTTTCAAATTTTCTTAATTGTATGCAGTTTTGTCTTTTGCTATTCACGAGTTTTTGAAAAATTTGTGGTCTGGCAATAAAATAAAATAAAAATATTACAAAAATTCTGCATCATTGACGAGAATACATTAACGAATAAAATGCCGCCTTCAATAGGGACAAATTTGGGCAAGAAATGTTTACATATCCTTATACTAGAGAAATCAGAGAACTAAATGATGTAAGAAATTTAACGGCATCTCACGGACAACAAAATTAAAACGTTAACTAAATTTGGAAAGGAATTTTGTTAAAATATAATTGCTGTCTTTAATCACAGATAAATATCAAAAGAAAGGTTTTATGAAAAAAAAAAACCAAACCAAATAACAAACAGCTGAGCTTACAGATTGCATTGCTTAAGAAATTGTTTTGTTATGTACAAGTTGTACCAATTGGGATTGCCTTTAGCCGAAGCCCTTTGTTGCTCTGGTTATATTCTAGCTGTAAATTTTACAATTTTTAGCTAGATTTAAATAAATAAATAAATACACTTGCTTTTTTAAACAAAAAAAAAACGTATTTTCTCCATAAAATAAGTGCTGAATATTCAGGTTATGATATTGCACTGGGAGCGCCATGAACTGTTCCGAAAAGTAAAATAGCTTGACTTCTAGTATCCTGTTTAGTTGACAATGGAAAAAGAGGCTAAGATAGTAGCCAGAATTCAGAATTTGATTTTTAGCCAGCTTTTAGGAGTTTTACCCCACTGTTACTATTTTTAGACCTGTATATAAGGTCAATCAATTAAATAAAATAAGACTAGACGCTGTTTAATCACCTCAAAGTAAGATTTGTTCTTTGATATCTCCGCAATAGCGGCAACACGACGAGTTAGTAACGTGCGTTTTTGAGCCTACGACCATTTTATTAAGTCAGTAGAAATCTATCACGAGCATTTTCCATGGTCTCAATTCAAATTGGGCGACATATGGAACAAAAAAGAAGTATGTCCAACCACTGCAGCACAATGAGAAAAAAACTTCGAAAACACAGTCACCTCCAATGACTTTTTCACACCCTAAAGACCTTACCAACTTCGGACTGTAGTGCCGAATGGTCGGCACACTATCAGTGACCTTTGGAGCGATTGCCAAGTATGAGTCCTGTTGGCTGGGAATGAAGCGTTCACTGACGCCGCCAGCTGCCACGTCAGCAAACAAGCTGTGGGGATGGACCAGGACCTGAAATCAAAAATAAAGCGCCTCAAATCACACCATTACTGCACCCTCTTCGACTCACTATAAATCCGTCAGTTTCGAAAACGTTGTAGAACGTGTCGTTTGACAGCGACCTCAGCACGACCGAAAGACCTTGCGTGGGGCCATAGAACCTCGACTTGTCTGTCCTCTCCCGATATCTGAAAGTGTGGACTGATGAATCCATCCTCCTTCATGCGTCCGAACTCACTTATTTTCTCTATTGAAACTGCAACAGAAGCCGTACTGCGTCAGGCTCATCTCGAACTCTGTGCTACAATCGATGGGCTTACCACCCAGGATGCACTGCTTCAGAATGTCCTTGCACCTAGGAGCCAACTAAACCAGAGGGAATTAGTCGAGAATCTGGAAATCAATGGGTACCTTCAACCTACCACCCTCATCCGTTCGCGAGTGTTGAAAAAGATGTCGTTGTCCTCGGTGTCATAGAGGTCCAGGAAGCCCTGGAAGTATAGCGCCCGGTCGAGGTCCATGTCCACGGAGTCGTCGGACTGGTAGAGGTACGCCAACATTTTGATGTTGTTGTAGAAGTACGTGGCGTCCCGCTTTCTCGGGTCCTTTTTGCTCCTGAAATTGGGCAATGAGATGAAACTTTGAAATGGCACACGCATCAAACTCACAGTATCCGGGCGTAGTTCATGGCCGATGCGTTCGAAATCCGATTGATAGAGCATATTGAGACCGTGGGAAAAGGAATCTTCTCGATGGGATACAGCGGGTCGTACAGCGTCACGTCCAGATGCTGTTCAAGGAACTCGTTCATCGTACTCCGCAGGAACAGACACAAAAGCGCCAGCGTGATGATGTGCAACACGAACCAAATCATCCTTGTAGTGTAAAGCCAAGTCATGTACCAAACCAAATCCACTCCCTCCTCCCACACTTACCTCTCATGGCAGCCCTTTTTCTCCTCCGTTAACTTCCCGTACCCGTGCAGTGAGATGTTCGCCAAAAACTCCTTCAGCGAATCGGAAAAACGTGCTCGCTCCTTTTTCGCGGGCGCCTTTTCAATCCACCACGAGTTCGGCTTCCGCTGACGCGACATCACCTTAGCGCGTGTGGAACGACTTAAACCTGGTCGCCGTGTGTGCGACATCCTTTAAGTAGGTAACGGGAGCAAGGCAATATCCCTAAATGGGCCGCTTAATTAACTCATTAGGCGAACATGTGAACACGGGGTGGTACACAATTAAATTAACTGGCGCGATGCTTAAGCTGATGATTGTCAAGCAATTTGTGCGGGAAGCGGGCGACGACATGTCCTTGTTTCAATTAAGGAGTCGTTTTATTAATTAAACTCTGGTGCTCGAGGTCGGCAAGGACTCCACACGGTCTGAGGGCTGGCTGCAAAGAGGCTGTCTGACAGAGAGTGCTTCAGATTCTCTGTTTTTCTTCGTCGGGAGGGGATCCTTGAAGTGGGTAATAATTGTACATTACTTTGAATCATGCTGGCGGGACTGGGATTTAATAAAAAAAAAAATAGAAGTGCTTCTGGGACATGTGTGATGATGAGATTGGGGAGATGGAGATAAACATGAGAGTTCTCGAAAATAGATTGATGTTATCAAAGACACGTCAAGCCTTAACTCTCGCCTCGGGCTCTTAGATTTGAGAGGTTGATAGATTTTTCATATCTTACAAGGACAGTGCACTTCCTTGAGGTCACCGATGAAATTTAGCACAGCAATTGGAAGAGGCTTGAAAGGAAGGAACTGACCAACGTTGTTAAGTGCGTCAAGTTCATTATTTACTAAAGCATCACTGAAATAGAACGGTGGACATCAAAATGATACACTCATTTCTGTATTTTGTGTGATTTTTATTTATTTATTGAAATTTACATAACTTGTTGCTATTCTGATGATGAAGTCATTATGGCTCCCTTATAAAAATTAATCGAAGAAAATCTGTGGTATTCATTTTTTTTCTTAGGCCTATTCTCAAGCGAACATTTTACCAGAACAATTTGTTAGTCATAGGCAGAAACTTTGTGCCAGGTCCGGACTATTACATGCAGGCTATGTGGTCGAATTTTCGCTGAAATAAGTTACGCTTGCTACCCAGTGTTTGACTTAAAAAGAAAATATAAATATGTACCAGCAATTCAAGTACAATTTTGGTAATACTTTTATTGTTTCATTTCATTTCATTTGTTTAAATAATATTACTTACAGATTATAGGAATCTTATAAAATAATTGCAAGCTTGATGAAATTTAAGCGGAATATAAATATAAATATATGTGAGTCTTTACATATTTCACACTAAAAGGTTAGAGCATAATGATTTCAAAAAAAAAAGCTTATAATAATAACAACAACAAAAATATTATTCAAAAGATATTAAAATAATCATTTGTTATATAACATGGTCAAGTAAGCGGAGACAGAGGCTTTAAATCTGGTCGCATTAGTGAACCCTCTCAAATGCGCTGGTAGAGAATTCCACTGCCTAGCAGCCTGAACCAAAAACTGACGCTGCGACTGGAGGGCTGAATATCCCGGTTGGATAGTGGTGATTGAAAAAGGTAATCTTTTCGAACGGATATTCAGGCTGCCCAGTTCGTATTAAGTTGTTTAGAAATTTTAGTTTGTATGCGAATTTTTCAAAAATTATGGTCATCAGTAATTTATCTTTAATGTACGGTTACAGAACAGGTTTCTGGCTTTCAAAACTAGTAAAGTACTTTACTGTAAGTGTTGTCGTTGTATTTTAATATTTTTTTTTAAATGTCAATTAATTCTTTTTTTTAAATTACCTCTGCCTCGTAAACGCAGTGAGGTAGATCCCCCTCCAATAGTAAAAAGCGCTTGCTTTCGACCCCTCTACAAAAGCATATAATGAATTATTGACGCCAAAGTTATCGTACTGTCCCCGACTTTTTTTTATATATGAAACTGTGAACTGCGAAAATATTTTTTGGTCGAACCCATCGAGATCCCAACTTGAAATTTGGAGTGAAGATGAGAAAAATATTGTTTTCCAACATATTGAAAATATTAAATAAAATGGAAAATTAAAATACCATTTTTTGATATATATATAGATATTCGAGGATACGTGTCAAAAAGGACATTTTGAACTATCCTTCGTCCTTACAAATACAAATTGTGTGGGTTAATTAAAAGTTCAAGTTTTTTTGAATTCAATAAGACATAATTTACAAAATTCGGATATGCAGAACCAAAGTTAGGATTTTTTTAAATTTAAAAGAAATCTTTAATTTTGGATTTTTACCAACTTTCGAACCTTCGTTACTCGCAAACTATATCGAGTTGAGCAAAATTTGCTTATCCCATTACTTGAACCAATTTTGAGCCAAATCGGAGGGGGGTCGTGCAGAACGTTGGGCGATCCTGCGTGGAATGACCCTAATATATTTTATATCTTTTCCAACGCCTTTTATTTATAAAAGGGTTTGGAAAATTTATCCAATTACCAGGCAGCTCGCCGCATTCCAAGGTCACCTTAACGAAACGAGAGAGCCATAGAACTCCCTCTTTACCTATTGCCTAAAGCATTTCTGGCTGGATTTTATCAACACCGGCGAATTTACCGACTTTTAGCCTTTCAATCGCAAAAGCGACTTCTTCCACCGTTGAACTATTCTCCGCTCTACTCAAGACGACAGGTCTCCCGCTCTCTGTTGAATTGTTCGGGATTGAGAAACTTCGAAAAGTGCTCGCTCTATCTGCGTTAGATGTTCGCCTCAAAGCAAAGCACCACCCCAACTTTGGATTTGACCCCCTTGTGATGATGTTGAATCTCCTACTTCTGTCAGAACACCTTATTCGCAGATCTATGATCGTTTTCCAACTTTTTGCAGAACTTCTTTTAAGACTGCTCTTTAGCTGCTTGCACAGCCAATTTGCAAGTTCTTCGGGTCTCAGTCGGCCAAGAGAATCCAGTCCCTATAGGTCTTCTTCTCTCTGATAGCTTCTTAAACTCCGGGTATTTTAAACCTCGCAATCTTTTTCTTACCACCAGCCGACACCCCAAGCCGCTTCATTCCACAAACATCATGTGCAGAGGCAATAACGGCTGTTAAGAACAGTCGCCATTTATGGCCGCCGGGTTTTTTTTCGCGAAATTGGCTGCAATGTCTGCGTGTTCGTCTCCTTGTATGCAATTATTTGATTTCTCACTCAAATGAATACATTCGTAGCGACCACGTCCACAAAATGGTAGATGAGTCTAAAAACAATATCACCACTCTTAGTTCACTCCACCCACGTGAGCATTATATTTTTGAATATCTTGTGGGCAGTTAATTTCAATGAAACTTTTCTGCTTTCTCCCATGCCCAGGTCCTTTGCTGTTTGTTGATTAAAATTCGTCCTTGCTCAATACGAGCATATGTAGATGCCAGGCGTACAAACTTGTTATCTTTCCACAAAACAGTGTTCACATCAAATTTATTGGGTCGATTCTGTGGAAATAATCTAGCAGCTCATCTAAGCTATCAGGCTAAATGTTGTTGACAACATGGTCCTGATCAAAGACGCTCTGCATTTCATCTTCGCTTGATGAACTCGATTAATAGATCTTTTTTTTTAACCATTTCATGACCACATTTTATTACAAACCAAAGAACAATATTTGTTGCTAAAATTAAGCTTATGAGGTCTCAACTAAGGCAAATTAAAAGAAAAATATATTAAAGGACGAAAGGATAACGTCATATAGAATGTTCTTCCTATACAACACTAGCCGTCTATGTTCACTAAAATTGCATCGTAATTGAAACCATACAATTCAAAATACATGCATACAATCGCATTAATTTCAGAATACGTTCGTGATTTTAGAGCAAGTTATGAGATCTGTTGAAATGAAACTTTTTATTGAGATTGCCCTTCACCAAAACCAAAGTAATGGATCCCGAATATAATATTCTTATTGCACGAATAAATGTCTGAAGTAATATTAAATGGATTAAAATAGTTTAAGGCAGGAAGCTAACATTAACATTTTGTTTTAATTGCGCCAAGATTTTTTGAGTTCTGAGTAAATGAAGTTCATGTTATACACAAACAACACTGGGCATGAAAGGGTTAATAATCACACAAAAATTTAATAAAAAGGAGAAGAAAACACTAAGATAATAGATAAGCAATGGTGTTTTATAGCATTAACGACATGAACAACAACACAGAGGTGGCATTTTTTACAAACAAAGCCATCATAAGACGGTCTTGCATTTTTCGTTTCCAAACTACACGTCCGCTTAATTTTTCATTTTAACTATAACATATAACTCAAATATAATATATTATCTACTTACGTTAAAATAATAGATTCGATTTTACGTTTATTTAATCATTCAAATAATTTTTTTTCAGAATACTTGTTTGTGATTTTTCGTTGGTTGTTTGCATTTGACGAATGATAACGCCATCATGTCAATGCCAACCGGAGGTTTTCACTACTTTGAACAAAAAATAAGTAATTCACGTGACTCTGTGGACAAAAAATCAACCGTCTGCATTGCAAAAGGTTTCCATGACAGAAGTACTCATTGTCAGTCATTTGCTGAAGGTAGGGCTGTGAAATGGTTTGCGATGTTTTTTTTATCGAGCTGAATTCGGACACGGGTATGCTCGCTCGTTCGTCGCACTAACCATCCAACCTCGGCGCACACATTTTGCGTAACGCTATTCTTCTTTTCTTTGAACGCAATGTTCTTGAAAGAACTGAATTTCATATTTTATTTATGAACCATATTTCAGAGCTGCCATGGATTCCTTTCACATAATAAAACCAGCATCATTTGCAGCGTTTCTCACAGAAAAACACTTACTTCGTTCAACTTCGTGTCTTTAATTTACAATCCAAGATTTCAATTTGAAATTTGATATACCCGTAAAAATGTCCATTGCTCCCCTGCCCCTCGATAACGATTCCAATCAGACACAGAATCATCTCCACCCCCATCATAGCAATTCACCGAAAAACTTCAATCGCAGCACGCCCTCGGCTCCTGGTCTCGCATCGCATTAAAGTCCATCGCCCCCCCCCACCATATATCCGGTATTTCGTTGATATCCTATTTATCCTGCTGACTGAACTAATGCATTCGATTAAAAACCATTCCAGACGTTAATGATCCCTGAAAGAGCCTCCGCACACACTCACACAGACAGAGCAGCCCCTGGCTGCCAACAATGGCCCGGCCAGAAGAACGATAATTGCATCGTATTAATCTAATCAATTACTGTTTCGCCCGAATGGCTTTAACGATTATTTGATATTTTTCCTTCAATCAAAAAGGATACACACATCTAATTCACATGTGCGCGCAGAAGATATTGACAATGCTTATTAGCCACCGCACTGGAGCCACGGAGGCGGCAGTACTCGCAACAATAGAAACCCACCCGGTAATTGGACGCACAAATCCCTCCGACGTTATGGGTGTGTATTCTTGACGCAAGGCAAATCGCTCCTTGGCTACGTAAAAATCACGGCTCCCAAGTCACCGCGACGCACCCTGTGGCGATTTGGGACGAGTATTTTGGCCATTCCTCAACGTGTTTCGCCGGATCATTAGTCAGTGTTTAGCTGACGAACACACGGTACACGAGACCAGTTGAAGTTGAGTACCCCGAAAAGCATCGAAAAGTATCTCTCGGAATCGTTTTCGGTGTAATTACACGTTCTCTCACGGGGAGGAGTTTCTAACTTCTTCTATCATCGGAGTGTCGGTGCAACATGCACCCGGTACCGTCGTCCACCATCCACCATCCACCATCCATCGTCCGTCAAACGTGCAACGTTCACTTTGCACGCAATGTCCGGGGAGTATCTCGATTGTAACCCAAAAAACCCGATGCATCCGTTCGTTGAACCCCAGCACCACATCCGACTGAAGAGCGCACAAAAAACAAAACAAAAAAAAAAAAAAACACGCAGCAAGACCGCCTAAATGCCTTTGTTGAAAGATTTTCCTGCCCCGATACGGGACGATATAATTTTGACAGATTACATCTTTTTGGGCGCTAGAGGGCATGTTGCTGGTGTGGGTTTCTTTTTCTTCGTTTTTCGGTGTGCTGCGGCGGTCTCCAGCGGTGAATCGTATCGGTCCGGGATGCTGCGACTTCATTCATTGAGGAATTTGTTTCCATTCTCCTGCTCGTTGTTGTCGGAGACGATAATTTACCGGCCTCCAGGCAGGGAGTACGACTTTCGTGCGTAAGAGATTTGTATTCAAATTTTCGTCATCGACGCCGTTCGAGATCGACTCCAAGCCGGTGTTCGGGCCCAGAACTTGAACTCGGGCTGAGAATTTAATTAATTCCACATATCGAGGCGATTTGTTTTTCGTTGCTTCTTTCTATTTCTCTTCGAATCCATGTGTCAATCAGTGATGGGGTTCCGATCGCTCGGAACAGGGTGCGTAGTTGATTGAGGGACGGGCGGTAAATTAAATTCATGGGCCGTAAACGCCCAGGCGTTTGGGTGTAGATAAATTTTGAGCGTAGAGGTGAATTGAGAGAACTAATTAGTGGTCGGTCTAACGAATGCTGGGCGGTAGCATTGCAAAGAGAAATTGCTGTGGGAATGAGTGCCTTACGTCAATCACGGCTTGCTGGGGTTTGTTTTCTTGTCTTTTCAACGTGTTTTGTTGGCTATCAGCAACTGCCGCTTAGCTGACGAATCTATTCGCCAGTGGTACAAGTTGATTTGAGTACTGAGTATCATCAGCATACTTCTTGATTTTGCGAGGCAACATTTTAGAACAGGGTCTTCTTTTTTCTACAGTTGAACTAAAGGGTAAAGGATAAAGGACTTGAAAACTTTTTTTTAATAAAACTCAAACCATTTGAGATATTTTAAAAACTTTATTATCGGCTTGAAGTACAATGAAAACATTCTTGAATCTCGACTTCGTTCATATGGCCACCGCGAACACGTTTACAGCGGCCGATTCGTTGGACCCAATTCTCGTTGACTTCGCCGCTATTTTGCGTTCAATGATGGCTCTGAGCTCTTCCAACGTCGTCAGCTTGTTGGCATAAAGTAGACTTAAGAAAATAGTCTCGAGGTGTTAAATCGCACGAACGAAGCGGCCAATTGACTGGCCCATTTCTTAAGATAGGACGCTCATCAAACTTACTCATTAATAAATCGATTGTAAAGTGTGTTTTGTGACTTGTGGCACCTCCTGTTGAAACCACATGTCCACATGCACATTTTCCGATTCCGGCCAAAAATAATCGGTAATCATCAATCACTTGTGGATTTCCCATTAGATTTGGACCAATAACGCATATTTTGGTTATTGACGAACTTCTTGAGCCAAAAATGAGCTTTGTCACTGAAGATGATATTGCTGCTAAAGTTAAGGTTAATCTTGATAATTTGCAGACGTTGCTCGTTCGTGTACTTCACATGATGAAAATGTTGAGCTCACTGAATAAATTGACAGTGACAGTTCGATGATTAGTGCAAGGGTGCGTTCAGAAATGAAATTCAAAATTGCCAAGTTCCTATTGGAAAACCCTTTATAAGGCTTTACCAGCTTCGAAAGCAAAAAGTGTTCAAATATGCCCCTTTCTCACCTACTTACCTTTTGGTAATATGTAACTTTCTCAAACATTTTTTTCAGAACTTTCTTTGGTCAAGTGAAGCCATCTGTAGAAATTGTATTCCCTAATTTTGAGTGGTTTAAGAGCCTTAGTTAATTTGAATTTATTTTTGTGCAAAACAACATGGAAATCTCTCGAATTCGAAAATGATGGCTTGTTTAATCTCTCTCTCTCTAAAATTGGAAGTTAAGTTTTCTTTTTTTTTTTTAACAACTGTTAGTTAAAACACGTAAGTGACGAAATAGTCCATGAGCCGACCGTATGATGTCTTGGCATAAGCTAAAAGGATAAAAGATAAAAGGGCATAAGATAAAAGGATAAATTGCATATAAAATGAAAGCTTACTTGAAATATAGATGAACCCGACAAAGGTTGGCTGAAATTTTTGCCCAGACATGAAAAAAATAAGCGCCTTCCGGTACGTAATTTTTTCAACTATCCATAGGAATAAGTTGAAATAGGTAAGAAATTAAAGCTGATGACTTACCATTTACAAATACAGTGCTCCACAAATGTTTGCGTACGATAGAGAAATCTGGCGAAAAAGGGAGTTTATTCCCAAACCATATGTAACAACTTGTTTTGAAAAGAATTTGAAAAGAGCAAAGCACAAAGTTTCAGAATCTACCAAAATTAATTCAATGCTCCTTTCCATTCGAAAGTGATATCAAAATCAACAACCAATATTGCCAAAATCAATCCGCAAAAGTTTGCGTACGGTGAGTAAATTTTCTCAATAAGGACTATTTAAATAACTGTAAGTAATCATGGATGCAAGTAAATACATTGTCTTTGTATACCCTTTGTTAACAAGGGACGAAATGTAGAAAAGTCCATAAATATGGTAACAAAGACCATAAATGTGGTAAAAATGGAACTCAGGTTACTAATGGCTACTAATTTGTACTAGGAAGGACGACGTAGGACCCTCCCTCTTACGGGAGGATATCAAAATAAACCTCAAAAAGCCAGTCAACAACCCAACCGAAAAAAGGCCTCTCCAGGTTTGCTGGAAATTGCAAACAAAAGCAGAACTGTCCAATCATTCAAGCTCAAGAGATAAAAGAGCCATCAAGCAAATGCTAGATCAAGATCCGTTTATGATGGCAACAAACGTGACGGAACAAGCTCAGCAATTCTAAAATACCCAAGTGTATCTGAAAATATTATGGAGAACCATTTTTGATATAGGGTTTCGACCATGCGTGCCCATTGCAAATGGGCATTGATTTGCTTGATCAACAAAACTACAGAATTTTGTGCTTTTATCATTAGTGGCGTAACAGTCCACGAAGGGCCAGAGCCTACTCTCGCTTTGCTACTTAGTGCTATGCACTTTTCAAATATGCCTTTCAAGATAAGTTGTTACATATGGTTTGGAAATAAACGCCTTTTTTCGCTAGATTTCTCTTTCGCACGCAAACTTTTGTGGAGGCTGTCTGTGATAAATTAACCACATGTGTAGACAACCCATGATTTTAGCGCACTTAACTTATACAATACATTACCAACTCAGACAAGTATAACACGTTATTAAAAGTCAATATTTTTTTTTAAATTCGTGGTTTGTTTTTATAAACAAAATCAGGAAAACTTAATTGACTTTGCAATCCAATCCTAATAATATATAATGTAACAACATAATCTTAATAATTAGTATGAATCTAAATCTAAATCGTTAACAGTTTTATTTAACATGTCATTATTTTCTTCGTTATCACACACTTCTGTCTGCAGAATATCGTTTACATATAAAGACGTTAGATTTCGTAAAAACCATAGAGACACTGTTCTAGTCGTTCTTTTAATATTCGTTAATACTATTGTGCATTGAATACTGTGCAGGTGGCATTTGTTGCATTGCACCACATTGAGTTGACGTAAATAGTACGCAGAATTTTTTGCTTTAATGAACTCCAGCAAGATGGAATGATACTAGAATCGAAACTTTTAATTGTAAGAGATCGTATTGTTTGTAAAATGTGTTTTCCACTTACCGGCTACATTGTTTCTGACCGATTAAAAAAAAAAAACATGTACAAATTATAATTTTCAAAAAAAAAAAAAACTATGTTATGTAAAAGTACAGCTCAATTGTTCATTCCTGTGCAGTCGTATGATTTCTTTGCAGTTTTAACATGCGATGTACACTAAATTATATGTAAACTTATCTTACTTTTTGAAAAAAAATTTAACAGTCAGTCTTAATAAACTCATCATCGCGATAAGACGTGTCTATTGTTTTTTACTTTTTGTCCGTGTGTCTCAAACTCCCACCTTATATAACCTTGAGTTTAAAAATGTTCTCATTGCAGGATATGTTAGCATAAAGTTTTTGAAAAATAACGTATCTTGCTAAATTTACACTATTGCAGCTTTTAACCCCATACATCAGTGAAGTATACTCTTGTAATATATTTATTTTTGCATCATCATACGTCTTTAACATCATTCAGAGAAGCAAACACAACCTGAAATTTTCCATTTTTCTGAAGAAGCTAAAATGGTTTTGATTTACCTTTATGAAAGAAACTTGATGTGTAATCGTAAGCAGGTAAAGCGCGACATAGACTTGAACCGAGAGTTGCTGCTAGGGCACCGCAATTAATACAATTGTTGCCAATGCTTTTAAAAGAAGTATTTATTATCCAAATATCTTTTCGGGGAAATTTGTACATGCTGTCTAAAAATAGGTATTACCAAAATATCCGTGTCTGAAGCTTTTATGCTGATTTTTGAACATTTGTTTATGTTAATTATAAGCCTCGCATCTGCTTCGCAACACACTGCAAATAGTTTTCAATGGTTTTAATGACAAAATTTCCTTCTGAGTGGTATGAAAAACATTGTTCTTCAACTGTCAGAAATACTTTTTTATTGCCAATTATTCATGCCTTTGAATTGTTTCCACAGTAATCTGACGACTGTTTTGAACTTGATATTTTTCAAGCTTTTAATGAAATCGTTTGGCTTAGCTTGCTGCGGCCCAGCAATTGAATAGTGAATATCCTGTTCTTGTCCGCAGATGTAAAGGTTATTGATAGCTCTATTTTTTACATCTTTTAGAACCACCCGCAAACTTTTGGAAAAATTGCTGAAGCTATTTTAGTAAAAATTTGCGGCACAAATTCTTTGCAAATACATTTAATTTTCGATAGATATATGCCCACTTCTAGAAAGGATTCTGAACGCTACCATGATGAAGTAACGAAA
Organism: Syritta pipiens; assembly: GCA_905187475.1. Taxonomy (NCBI): domain Eukaryota; kingdom Metazoa; phylum Arthropoda; class Insecta; order Diptera; family Syrphidae; genus Syritta; species Syritta pipiens. Next base: position 29,714,288 of record LR994572.1, on the reverse strand, counting down.
AAAATAACACAAAAATCATTCAAATCGGTCAAATGGGAGGTTTCTTATTTACAAAAAACCATACGACCGCCATTTTTGCCGCCACTGTATATCTTCCGATTAAGCAGAAAAAAAAGGCAAACTAGCAAAATCCAATCGTTGGTTTCATTCTTCCAGAAGAGCCCTTCAAATTTCAAATGGACTATTACAAAATACATTCTACAAAAAAACACGTCACCGACAACACCATGCAGTGCCCTACACCCCCAGCAGCATGTTGCCGTGCGCGGATGTTTCCGAGAGTACACACAGCCGGCTCGACCGAAGCTCGGCGACACGATGTTGCTGGCAACACGAAAGCTTTCACTCTTTCTCTCTCTCTCTGTGTTTTAGGACGCCGAGGAAAACATTTTCCATCCCCATCCACCCACTGACAGCCAAACACCGGCAACGTTTCAACTGCTGCCGTTGCATTTCCTCGAGAAGTTTGATGGGGCCCGACACCCCACCGCCCCACCGCTGGGGCAACAACACACGCACCGCATCGCAGCAACACCGGCAGCGGCCGGGCTGCTGGCGCGCGTTTCCACCGAAGCAACATAAACATTGTGGCCGAATGGCAAGACGAATTCAGTCGCAGATTGGCATTCGGACGTGGTGGTTCGGATCTCGGAGTTAACTCGGCTTATATGCTCCGTCTGAACGGCCTTCGGTTGTGCACAGAGAGTGAGTGAGAGAGTGTGAGAAAAGGAGAAGAGTGTTGTGTGCGTCTTGCGGTGGTTTTCAGAACGACAACGACGTTTGTCTCCTCCGGTGTTTGTGGTCGCGGTCGCGTTTGACGGCGGTGCGAGAAGCGTTTTTTGATTCGCTGGTGCGTGGTGCGCCCGCTCTGCAGTTGATGAAAATTTAATTTTGATATTTCGAGTTATCCGTGGTGACGTGACGCTGCCTTGGTCCTCGGACCACCCCCGGGGGTTCTCCCAGCAGTCGTGTGTTCAAGTGATTCGCGAGTGGTGCATGAGTGTGCGGGTGTCAACCGATTCATGTTTTGTGTGTCCAACGAGATAATAAGTGTTCTGGTTGTGGTGGCCACTTGGAGCGGTCGCGCTCGGATCTGGATTAACTCGTGGGTCTCGGTCTCGGTCGTGGGACCACCACCACTCATCACTTGAAGCCATCGGCCCAGATGGATGGGCAGCGATAAACTGCAGCAAAACAAACGGGTCAAGCGGCAGGTAAGTTAAGTGGCCGTGGCCCTGGCCACTGGTCTTGCAGCAGCTCGTTGTCTGTGCTTCTGTCTTGTTTTTTTTTTTTTCTTTTTTTCTATCGTCTTCTGCTGCTGGCACAAATATCGACACAAGCTGCCGGAAGAGATGGAGTGGGCAGTTTGTATCCCGTCCGACTGCCTGCCTGCCTGCATGTGGTGTGTGCAGCTCGCCCCGGTCTAATGTGGTCTCGGTTTAGGGCGGCCGCCCCTGCCCGTGCCTCAGAACTTTTCTCACTTTAATTAAGAGACTCGTCGGGGTATCTGTATGTGGCGATCTGTTTATCTCGCTTCCTATGTCATTCTTTCGGGCGGGCGGTTCTTTATTTTTGCACGTCTGTTGGTCCGGTTGCGGTGCGGTTGGTACGCGTCGCGTCGTCGTCGTCTGCTCGGTTTTGAGTGGAAGTTGAAACATTTGGGTAGCGGTGGGAGGGTGGCTAATAGTTTAGTGGGTATGCTTTGAAGTCGGCGTTGGTCTTGTTGTTGATTTGTTGGTTTCCTGAATGGACTCGCCTGTCTCGCGTAGAGCGTCACGTCGTCTTGAGTGTGTTTTGATGTCGAATTTGTGTGCTAGGCTTGAGTTGTTTTATTACGGCGATCAAAGTCAGATTGGTTTTTTATTTCTAACGGGTAAATGGGTTGTAAAAATCAAGCTTAGGGCTGTTAGCATGACATTAAAGTGTAGCAGCAGTCGAGGTGAGAGTAAAAGTGATGGACGACGTTAGAGGACTGGTGGTGGTCTGGAGCTGGAGCTGGACTTAAACCTGTAAGGAGCGGGTCCAGAGGGGGCAGTACATTGCAGTTCATTGATGTGAGTGCGCTGCATGGGAAGACAGGCTTTCAGGAGTGGCCTGGTGTCATTTGTACAGGTTTCGGTCGGACGTAAGAGCTGCTATAAAATTTAGAAGCATTTCTTGGAAATGAGACGTTGTATATTTGAAATGATGATGTTCTTCGATTTTTGAAAGAAATTCTTTGTAAGACGAGATAATTTATCTCAGCTAAAATATCTATTATGTGAAAGCTTTTAACAAATCGTTAGGAATCTATGCGCGGCTTGGTGTTTATTTGGAGAGTTGACAAACTTCAGCAGGAGTTTTAAGAGAACGCTTTCCAAATTCAGTCATTATAACTTAACTTTATAACAATTCGATAATCATAGAATGCACCATTACAGGCATTGTTCGTAATTGGTGTTCATGAAAACCCACTGATATTTTTTAACTGTTTTATTTCTCTTACATAGCTAGAGCTAAACTAAACAAACTAATCGTGCATAGCGTCGTTCTAGGTTTAGGTTATGTCAAGACCTTTCAAATGATGTATTGCCAGATACGAGCTCTGTAGCGCTTTGTACATAGCCGGAAAATTCAAAAGACAAAAAGGCGGAAGGGAGATATTTGACAATCTAATACATTCGAATCGATAATTTGAACCTCTGTAATTCGAAAACTAAATAGAAGCATTCTTACAGTCCCCTGAAAAAAACCTTTCCAAATCCAAGAAAATCTATGCAATTTGGTCCCCTCGTTAAATCGGATTTATTTTTGTGCAAAACTACATGACAAATTCTATAATTCAAAAATGCTGCCTAGTTTACCTCTATAATTCGAAATAAAGTCTACTTCTTTTTCTTTGACAACCGTCAGTTGAAATGCGTATGTGACGAAAGTGAGCAGCTATTTTTTTCTGAAACATTCGTAATTCGAAAACTTCTGTAATTCTAAGTTTTTTCCTGGTCCCATTAAATTCGAATTATCCAGAGTTTACTGTAATTGGCGTTGGAAATTATAAAAAGGCAAAAGAATTGATACAAAAAACATGACTACACCAGAGGATATGTCTACCAACAAAAATTTGTTCCTATGAAATTCGAATTATTGAAAGTTTACTGTATTCATCTCGTATCATCTTATAAAATTTAAAAATGTGTGTTTGTATTAAATTGTCTTTAATTTATTAACCAGGCAGAAGTGCAAACATCGCTGGATATCACGAAAACTAAAAACTGGTTTTCAAAAGTAATTTTACGAGTTCTCTAAAGGTCTCATAAAATTCACGATCAATGCCAGTTTTCTTCACGAGTCCCAATAAAGTATAAGAAGTAAAGATTCATAATCCCTGCACCTTAATGTTGCCATTCATTTTTTTTATTTAAAATATGCTCGTCTGAGTTTAAAAATTGTTTTAACCATCCAAAATTATATTTTTTAAGCCCGACAAAATTTAGCGACAAGTTGTCTACCTTATGCTGGATTTTCAAATGTGGATGAGAGTGTCGTACAACAAAAAATCATTTTCCAATATCTGAAAAAAATATAATGCATACTTTTTCTTAGCATTTGATTACTTCGATAAACTGAGAATAAATTTAAGGTTATCAGCGGGCTATTTAGCTTGAATTCCCATTCCAGCTAAGTTTCAAGCTAAATTTCACCCTTAATAAACGTGAAGGTAAATTAACATAAAGCTTATAAATATAAACTTATAAAGTAATGATATGGATGGATGATAAATGGATGATAAACTTATCATCCTAAAATACTCAAAAGTATAATCAGGAAAATTGTAAGAAAATGGGTTTTCTGCAAATCAACTTTCCATAAATTCTTGAATTTTTAAATAGAAGTATAACTTTTGCCTTACTCAGCATATTCCGCCACTTCAACATCACGTCGATCTACCAACGTCGTTCCCTTCATTCAGTTCATGGCTAGTCTATGATCGTTTATAGCCAACTACCACCATTCAATTACCTACAAACAAAAAGAATAATAAAAAAAAAATGACAACTAATCAACGTGAGCAGAAGTGCTGACAAATCAAACTAAAAACGAAGTGCATCATTCAATCTGCACAAACACGTACTGTTTTTCTTTTTTTTTTCAATTCTTTCTTTGACAGTTTTCACAAACTTTGCACGTACGATAAAATTTTTGAACAGAACATCGGCGGGCATACGAATTAAATTTAAACAACATAAACTTCTTTCTGTTTTTTTTTTCCACCAGAGTCGGCAAATTTTGTTTTTCGTAAACAACACTTGCGGATTAGTGATGCTGAAAGAATTTCTTATTCGACACGTACCGCCTTTGTTCAAAAGCACACCTATAAATTTAATATTTTTCTTCTGTGATGCCGAATATCCATTTCAACTGAGATGAGAAAAAAAAAAAAAATATATGGGAAAAAGTTATCTCTCTGTATCAAAAACCCGAAGGAAAATACACTCGTAATTATTTTTCATTCCATTTGACCGCCCTACCTCCACTGCGAAGCAGAACATAACCTTTTCATTTCCGACACATCCTGTCATCAGATCCTCAGACAACTTCATTCATCCTCAATTTACAGTACGTTCTCGTAATGAACTTTCCTCTAATGGAATGCTCTTTCAGCACTTATCACTCACTCCGACCCCAACCCTAGCACCCAAACACACAAAAGTATTTAGATATAAACTCCAGCTGTCAAACATATGAAACCACTTTCTGTCTTCATAGACCCAGGAACTTTCTCATATTTAATATCCCGCAAAAATTAATTAATTCCACCCCCACCCGTCCGGAAAAAAAAATACACGAACGAACTCCATTCACACGTAATCGCACATAAAATCCTCACCAACATCCCAGACATACTTCGCCAGAAACACGAAGAAGAAACAATTAGCTGGCAACACATAACCAAGTTATCGACACCTTCCCAGAGAGATGCCACCCCGGAGGAACACCGCACGCACTCGAGACAAAGGCGTCGCCTTTTTTGGGGCAGGGGAACTTGTCAGCGAACCTTCTGCAATCCTTCCTAAGGCTTGTGGCACAATTGCATGCCGCCGCCAAAGACGATGAAATAGAATTCCAATCCGTACGACTTTGGAATTCCTCGCCGACTGAGGAGTCAAACGCAATCCCTTCCGCATATCGATGGATGCGATATGTGTGGAAGCTCGCCTTCGCCTTCAAAAAGCAGCCGCCGTCGTCGACGTTGTAGTCGTTGCCGCCACAAGGATTCTGAACAAATTGCACCTAATTAAAATCCCAGGCGAACTTGCTCCTCATGGATTTCGTATATCAGCGAGCGAAACACGTGACGAAACATCCTGCCGTACATCATTGTAACGGAATCAGATTTAATCTGTGAAACTTGAAATGCGAGATGTATTTGTATCTTGCCTGGCTTGCCGCCGCCTCCGCCGCCTCCCCAGACAGCAGATGTAACTGATGACACAAAGCCACGTCGCGTCGGGGTGCGAACCTGACGGATTCAATTTGAGTCCACGGCGTGTTTGGGGGTGGAGGATAATAATTAATCGGTTGACGCTGACGGTTCTGCCGAAAGACGTCATCGCGATTACGTTCCATTGGCTCGTTGGCAATGCTTGGGATTAAGTTGGATCCGTGTGAAATAGGAGCGGTGACGGATGTTGCCTGATTCGAAGATGTGGATGACAGGTGCAGAAAGATTTTAATTGATTTTCGGATTCGAGTTGCAATGCAGCTATTGGAATGGGTTTATAAATTGGTGCCCATTGGTGCCAAACTGTGTATATACTTAACCTGTTAAAGGGGGAATAAATTGTTGTTCAAGTTTTTGCGCAATAGACATTTTTTTTTCTCATAATTTTAAGCAATATCATCACACTTCAATTAAGTGCAGTGAAGTGAAATTTCCATGACGACAAATGTCGCCATGCCAATTGCAGTAGTACTTCGTGTAGGAGGAAATATTTCGTCATATTTAGTCAACAGGTTAAAAGTCGCATTGACACTTCTAGGACAGAGAACTGTCAATAATTTTGACATAAAGTATTAAAATTATTCGAATTAACCCTATTTTATTGCAGGCAGCACTGATTTAAACGCAAGCGATGCTAAGCGGCTTCAAATGACTTTCACTGAATATAGAAAATTGAAATTGGGATACTATACTGCGTCAACTCTGACAAATGTCTGAAGTTTCGTAAATTTTAATGGCAGTGGTGCCAAAGTGATTCAGTAAAAGTTTGGGAACATCGGCTTTACACACAAATCAGCCTCACATTGGCTAGATTTAAATAACAGATGCTCGTAGTCTTCAAAAGTATATATACATTACTTAATTTCATCTCGATGCTGCTAAGTAAATAGCGCTGACATCGTGAAGACATAAAATACGCTTTTCATAAGCTTACAACATTTTATTGTATTTTTAGGGGCAATACAAACATAGGCTCAATCTCAGAACTATCATACAGTGGACCCTCTCCTCACCTCTCATAACCGGACACCTCTAATAACCGAAGAAATTTCTCGTTATGGTCGCTATTCGGTTATAGAAAAGTTCATTTTAAAATTCTAAAATATTTGTCACTGATACGATATTTTTCGGAACGAGCTTTCCAGAAATACACAAAATTTGTGAACATCAACTTTGAACAGCTGTTTGACTTTTAATGATGCTTTAAAAACTGGTTTGAGTTCTAATTTCGACTAAAGCTTTTCCTCATCTCCATGTTTAGTGTCTTTTAAAGAAAACTACACGCATTAAACAAACAATAAAAAATAATCAAAAACCAACGTGACTTTCATGACTGTCATTAAAGATGTCTGTCCGCACTCATTTAGATCAGCTTAAGCAAACGAACAAAAGTCAAACAAAAACCACAAAACATGCGTCCCATTTTTGACGTTGCATTTATGGCACTACATAAAAATTCGCCCTCATGAATGTTCTGCCAAAGCAGTGAATAAAATCTGCCGCTCATTTTTCTCTTAAAACCTCAGATATTAAATTGTTTTTGTCTTTTGCCAATAATTTAACATCACCGACAAAAGTAATGACGGAAATTATCTAAACCGCAACTGTCAATAGAATTGCAGCCATTCATTTATAGGCAAACCTTGCGTCACGGTAATCATATCAACTTTGCAGCACCTAAAGGCTTGTGGTAGTGCAGAGCAAGTAAATTGATTGTGGGCGTTACAGGTGATGGGGCGAAGGTGTAGCTGGGAAAAACAAATTTTTTTCTGAAAACACGAGAAAAAATTTTAAAATTTCATCAATAGTAGACTTACATATTTTTTATGTCACTAAAGCTGGGCTAATAAAGCGAAAATAATAGCGGTTTTTTGTAAAATAATAGCGCTTTTTGAATGTCGAAGCCTTAATGTAAAATATGATTGTTTTAAAATCAGCCTTTGATGGTGTTTTGATTGTTGTTGATGTTTGATGGATGAGTTTCACGATTTTTTTATGGTTTTACAAATTTTTCATTTATCGAGTGTTGTTTGAGCGTGGCAACAATTAAAGTTTAATGCCAGCAGTCCTTAAATTGAGCAATGTGGACTTCTCACAGATGAAAATCGATAGCGATGGTGATCATTGATTAAAAATCACGCGTCGGGGGACAAGAATGTCACTCGGCATAAATGTCATGCCATGAGATGGCAGTTCTATCGCGATAAATAGGGAGATATGTTTAATTTATTTATTCAATAATAATTAGTTCATTAATAAAAACAGACCGCGACCCTGTTAGTGGACCACGCGGTCAAGAAGATGATGATGATGAACAAAAACATACTTCTGCTTCTTAACTTTAAGCACGGCTGACAGCCGTTTTCCCGAGTTTGACGATGTTGTTAACGTTCGTATATTCAAACGTATATTCGATTATTGCTCTTATGCTTTTTGACAATAGATCTGCAGTTAATTCCAATTTGTCAAATTTAAAATCTTCACTATTCCGCATTCATCTAGAAATAGTTAACCTAAACTCGCCTTAAATTGAGCATTTTATCAGGAAGTGTCACATTTGTCACGGAAACTAGAGAAATGTTCTGACCTGCTCATAATGTGAATAGTTTTTTTGCTAACTTCGCCTCAAAATCGATCTTGATATCAATTGTTGCCATGCAAACTTTCTGCTTAGTGTAACGTTTGTAACATTTCAATATTTCCGCTTCTATTCAGCTCCCAAAAGCCCTTCAAAGCACGTGTAGCTACTAAGAGCCCTTTTCGGGTTCAGAACTCAATCTGAAACCCTTAAGTGATGCCACTTGAGCCCCAGTCAAGCATGAGATCACCACATGTATTTTTTCCCGTCTTACCTACAACAACCTTCTCTATATGGACCGTATCTCGATCAGACGGTTGATTGATTTGCGTTCCCAGCGCCGCATGCGTGTGTGCGGTGATAGAAAGTGTTCGCACATTCTACCGGCTCTTTGTCAATGGCGATTTGTCTCCGTGATTTGATTTATTGTCAGCCTTGGTTTCGAACATGTTATGAAACTTGCGCTAACTACAGTCTGCAGACATGCAGCTCCTCGGCCGTCAACCGAGCGGGCGGACAGTGTGTCTTGACATCTATTGATCGGTTATGGATTCGATCACCATAGGCTCAGATTCACTCATAAAGCTCTCTGCATTAAAGTTCCCCGTCACACGTGAACAAAACATCAAACGATCCCAAGCGACATCTGTTCCGATTTTTTCAGTTTTAATTATTGTTTCGTATTGAATATTTTATAAGCCCATTGGCATATTTGAAATTACACTTTTGTTGACAGTAATTGTAATCCACTGACAATCGGAGCGGAGTTAAATAAACCTGTCGCAACCGATGCGATTGAGTTATTTAAGGCACACTTTTGTGTGTCGCCATTGATGTTTGTTAAAGGGTTTGCCAGTTTAAGGCATCTCCACCGCCGACGACGACACCGAGGAGTGTGAGGGCTTTATGGGAATCGGATTTCATGTAATCAGCTGTACTCGTATAGTTACTGAAACATAAGCTTATTAAAAATGTAAAATGCCATCATCTATCAAATGGTTGTGTGTTTGTATCTACTACGTGTGTGTGTGAACGTAATATGAGACACAGTGATGTGGAAAAACGGGTGAGATGTCACTGGCAGAGGAAGGATTTTTTTTTTGTTGCTGATGAGGATAATTTAATTTATTGACTGTTCAGGTTAAAACTTTAACGAGGTAACGGGAGACTTTTTTTTTTGACTGGTGACATTGTAATATGGACAAATTAAATTTTAACTCATAGCCATGGCGTTGAAATTTTAAAGAAAATGTTAAAGTTTTAAACGAATGCGAGACCTCTTTCAGCCAATCCATGCCACCGAAGCGTTCCATCGGATGCTACTAAAGGGTTTTTCCAATAAGGACTTTTTTTTTTAACACATTGAATGCCACGCCATTTACGAACAAACTTAGTGTCGGTCACCGTTGACCCCCATGGCATTCAACGTGTTAACAAAACGCAAACCATTTGGAATATTTCAAAAACTTTACTGGTCTTGAAGTACAATCAAAACATTTATGAATGGAACTCGACTTCATTCATATGGCCATCGCTGGCACGTTTGCAGCGGTCGTTTCGTTGGTACCAATTTTCGATGACTCGGTCACATATTTCGGCCGAAACGGCCGCTATTTTGCGTTCAGTGATGGCTTTGAGCTCTTCCAACGTCGTCGGCTTGTTGGCATAAATCAATGACTTAACTTAGCCAAAAAAAAAAAAAATCTAGAGTCGTTAGATCGCACGAACGAGGCGGCCACTCGACTGCCCCATTTCTTGAGATAGGACGCTTATCTCCAATAAATTGATTGTAACGTGTGTTTTGTGGCTTGTGGCACCATCATGTTGAAACCACATGTTGTCCAAGTCTAATTTGGGACAAAACTAGTCGCTAATCATCCCGCGATAACGCTGACCATTTAGAGTAACGTCGACGAAAAAATATGGCGCCGGCAAACCACACCAAACAGATATTATTCCTTGTGGATGAAGTGGTGATTCGTGAAGCACATGTGGATTTTCACCCAACCAATAACGCATATTTTGCTTACAAACCCATTGAGCCAAACCTGAGCTTCGTCGCTGAAGGTGATTTTGCAATGAATCTAGCGCATCTTCTTTAGAGTCCAATCGGAGAACGTACGTCGCTTCAAATGTTATATCGGCTTCAATTCTTGAGTCAGCTTGATCTTGTAAACCAAGATCCTTACGCAAAATACGTCACAATGTGGTCTAAGCGACGCCCAATTCTTGAGAGCGCCGTGGAATTGACTGATTTGGATCGTTTGCAATGAACGCCTGAACGGCAGCGATATTTTCGACACTTCGACCAACCCGTTGTCTCACTGACACGACAACATCACACAACAAATATGTAGAGCCAAATGTTTTGCACTAAACTCGTTATTGCCTGTCTAATAGGGCGAGAATCACGACCGAAAATTTGAGTTAACGCTGTTAATGTTGCCGTGACCGCTCCGAATTTCGGCAGAAAATTTTTATAATTTGCAGACGTTGGTCGTTCGTGTACCTTACCATAAAATGTTGAGAGTACTGCATAAATTGGCAGTTCGATGATTAGTGAAAGGGTACGTTCAGAAATTAAATTCAAAGTTGCCAGGTTGCTATTGGAAAACAAGTTATTTAAATTGCGTCAAAAACTAGGTTGAAAATCATTGACTGTTTAATTGAATGGTGTGTACCGCCGACGTCTTTAGAAAAAAAATATGACCAATTGATTTTATACAACATTTCTTTGTCTGGTTACTGGAATCTGCTCGTCCGGAGACTAAATTTGGCGTCTTTTTTGTGCTTTTTCTTAGTTATAGTTGCTAACATTTGTCTTTAAAAGGAATAAATATGTAACCTTGCTTAAAAATTCAAAAATGTTTTATAGAAAAACTTGCTTCTGGCTGGAGACACGGCTGCCAACATTGGTCTGTTGTACCTACATCGCTGGGAACGTCTATGTTTACAGTCTAATAGCTTTGCCTCTAGTTGTAAATATTTGCATTGTATTCCGTTCGGCATTTAACAATTCAATAAAAATCAATTATCAACAACAGGTTCCATCATAGGAAAGGCAGTTGTCACATTATGGAGCACTTGCCTGTCTCAAAATAGACCTAACCTATTTCCTTGGGGATTTTAAGTTTTTTTTTTTTTTTTTTCTAACCATTCCAATATATCCCGGAGGCAATAACTGCAAATGGAGGTTAACTTCGTTCCACGCGATGCCCAGTGGGGTCGGTTTCAAGCGCCAGTGGCAAATTTGTCAACCAGATGTAACCAGTTGTGTTTAATTTGACAACCGCAACAAATCGCTTTGTTTCATGGGAAAAACTAAGACAAGCAAAAGACATGACTAAAGCAGAATGCACACGAGCTAATGCCGCATACATGAGAAGACCACAGCGAATTTGTGGAAATGCGGAAATGTCTGAGAAGTGATAAGACAACAAAGCCAGCAGGGTGCTTTGAATTTCTATAGAGGAAAAATATTTCACAGGCTTGGTAATGCCGTATTTTGAAGGATACTACGTAATGGTCGAGAAAATAGAATAAAAGTCTTATCCCAATTGAAAGAACGTTTTGTAAAGTGTCGGTAGTCTTGGTAAATGAAAAGCCTTTGCTTTTTAATCAGGGTTCAACAAAATTCAAATTTGTCGCCGATATGTCCCCTCTTAGTCCGATTACTACGCCAGCCTAATTGTGTTGAATTGAATCTTTTCAGTGGTGTGGCACTTCGTCAATTAATTTGCACCATGTCACTACAAAATTTATAAAATGTCTTCACCAAGCCCTAAGATGAAGAGTGATGTCTTAGTGGCAGCACCTGCCTGCAGCTAACTTTCAGACCTGTCAAGTTGAATAGCATCGCCCCCAGTGCAAAGATTTTCGACAAGCAATAAACCTGCACTCTACTCATTAACGTCACATTAAAATCATTTCCAACTATCCAAGCGTATAAAATTGTATTCAAAAAAAAAAAAACAAAAAAAGAAGACCTCCACTATTACACCATCATCTAGTTGTGGTTTGATTTGTTCCAACTACCGATTCCTGAATTGTGTATCTCTCATAGCCGCAGTAATAAATTCTGTGTCCATTTGGCTAAGTGGAATTAATTACGTGAGGTGCTAATTAATACAAAGTGAAATAAGAGGTAGTCGAAAAGCAAAACAACATAGTGAAGTGGTAATAAACTCTTTTAGATACTTCAATTCCGAATTTTCTATAGATACCCGGGTGGAGAGATTTTATGTCTCATCATGTATGTAACGTGGAATTCGCTGTGGGAAATCATTAAATCATTGTAGCTAAAGGGGATATTTTATTTCATTTGACGGAGATGGATGGAAATAGTGATGTTGGCATTTTTTTTTTCGCTGCTACTGTTGCAGTGAAGGCGCTCGACTGAGAATAGTTCAAATGTGAATTTGCTTGTTCGTCTGTGAGTGTTCGGCGTTAAACTCAATAAATTAAGCCGATCGAAGTTAGGAAAACGTTATTGTCTCCAACAGTGAGAAACAGCTCAAATTGTATCAGGTTCTTGGATCACTTGTCGGTAGAACGTGTTAACGTTTTATCAACGAATAGAGTTTCAAATTTTTTAATTTTTATATCGTTCAAAGGCAAATGCCGACATCGAATAACTTTCGAATTTCATCCAATAACTTTCGTACCAAGATCCAGAATTCTGTAATTTAAGAGATCATCACGTATATTCGTCTGCCGTCTAATACTCATTCTCATTCATTCGTTGCTGGTACGAAATAAACCAAAAAAAAATCTACCAACTAGGGTGATAGCATGTGAGGTCGGCCACATCCAGTAGTCGGTCGGCTAGAATTTGCTGCTGTTTGTACGCTAAACTTTTATCACCCAAAAAAATAAAGCAGTTTGACGGCTCTCAATTAAACCTTGGTAAAAATGGCCCTGGAAATTTTCGACAGAGGCTTTCAATTTTACAAATACGTCTACTACTCCATAAAGGGTGATGGAGCCAGAAGTCGGGTATTTAACCTTTTTTTTACGTTTGATTTGCTCTAAAAAATCGGTGTTTGTAGTAAAGAATAGGCTATTCATCATTTCTAATTAATTAAAATGTTTTAAATATGAAAATAAAGTCATTTTTAGGGTACTTACAAATTATTCACAAAAATGTAAATGAAAACGTCATTCTTGAGTAGTCGGCCAGTCAAGTATTTAGTAGTCGGGCCCTGTTTTTGCATCTAGAAAACAAAACAAAAACAAACAGCAACGGCCGACTTAACAAAACCTGTCTCCTAAAGCCGAATCTTCAGTAGTCGGAGACCCTCAGAAGAATTATTGAAAAAATGTCTTCTTACGGCGGCCTCCCCAGCATTTATTTAAAATATTTTTTTTTCTAACTTTTGTTTAATATTCAGTAAAAAGAATCTATTGATAAAACAAATACAATAATATAACGCACCTACCGGCAATATTTCACTGATTTAAAAACTTTTTTGAAAATCACTTCCACTATTTTTTTTTACACCAAAAACTAGGCATTTTACTTTCGATGAAAACTTGAATCAAAGTAGCAATTTTAACTAAGAAACTAGCAAATGCTTTGCATCAACATTTTACTCATAGATAGGAAAATCATTATCATTTATAGAAAAAAAATGGTATATTACAAACGGATTAACTATTACGCATCGTTTTGCGACGCGGCGGCCGATTACTGTAGGTGACCGACCTCACCCTACTCATTCATGTCCTCGTTGCTGATAGGAAATAAATCAAAAAATCTTGCAACCACTTCATTGAAAGAACAGCTGAGAGTCTGCAGTTTTATTGTTTTTATCATTTTCAGTATCGGGGCAGTTTGTTTGGAAATTAAAAAAGCCTCCCTCCAGGTTTCAGTACCCAGATCGGATAAATACAACCCCAAATTATTTGAAATCACGTTTTTCTTTCAATTTACTACAATTGTGTAGGTTCAAGTGATAAGTTAATAAATAAATACATTTTTCAATTCTTTTTGCAAACACCACTACTATTCTTCTTTACATTTAAAAGTAAAACGCAAATGCACTCGGGAACGTGTGACACTAAATTGATTTCCAGCTGCTGATTGTCTTAAAGTTTTGGAAGTGATTTCGTAATATACGACTGACGGCCATTTTGATTAGCTTTGCTATCCTCTTTACAACTTTTCCTAATCATTCTGCAGTTTTGTCCGGGCACTTACACTGTCTGGATAGTAGTGCTGCAAAAGCTGTCTCAAAAATTAAACAAGATTTAACTAAAATTACTTTATTTTCTTGAGTCCTAAAGCACAATTAAATAAGATTATTTATGAAATAGTAGATGCATTTGCAAAATTTAAAACTTCTGTCGAAAGTATCCAGGTCCAGGTTCAACTGAGAGCTGACAAACTGCTTTAATTTTTTGGTTGGTAATAGTTTACAGTACATTCTAACTTTAATTGTGAGACCTCCTTTCATTGTGTATCCCACAAAATTCAACGTCTTGACAAGAATTAGGCCAAACGCATACTCGGCCCAGACATGTTGGCCTCCCCTTGGGCTCTAATGAATAATTCATTTGACTGCCACAATTCCCCAGCAATTCACTTAACTGCCGACATAACTCGGCATTTCCCACGGAGTTTCGATGAATTTCCACAGAATCCACCAAGCTATGCACCAGAGCACTGACTAATTGCATGCTTAACTATCCGATGCTCCTAATTAGAAACTTTACCCATGTGCCCACCACAGAGACGATCTCTTAAAAATTCTTTTCGAAAACAAAACAAGAAAACTAACTAGAAGCACCGTTTGAGTAATTCCGATAATGAAGCCACAATGCATTTCCATCTATGGGCCCACTTAAGTGCGCCGGTCTGCTTCTGTTGGATCGTACTGTTGCCTCAATGAGACCTCTGGCGCGAGTGTTCTGTGTCATCAATTAGCGATCGCCTCAATGCATCAAAGACGCGGAAAAAAAAGAGAGAATAAAAAAATCGATCTAACAAAACACGAAAACCCATCAGGCCATCAATTCGGGTAACCCCGCCGCGCACCTGCGATGCAAAGAAAGCCACACAAATGACCGCAGTCGCAGAGTGCGCGCTCCCCCGTCTGTGGCTTGTGATGGCATCTCTCACCTTTGTGCTCACTAATTCGATTCACCGGCGACCCGAGTGACTCACAAACACACACACACACGCCGCGCTCTGTCCCAGTTCCATCTGCGGCTCCACGACACAGTCCCGTTTCGAAGACACTATGGTCGCGTCTCTGCCGCCGTCGTCGTCGTCGTCGTCCAGGTGTAATGACCCAATGAATACCATGCCCACATCTCACGGAGACCTCTGGATGAGCGCGCGCGCACACACAGTTAGTTAGTCATGGCCGCAGAAGACGACGACGAAGAAGAAGGAGGAAGAGCGTAGCCCGGTGCCGGGCATCTCACAGATACGAATACAAATCTGTATACGTTCCCCCAACTAACGGTGCTTTCATTCTAATCGTAAATCAAGAAATATCCGAACGCGAGACTCTAAAACTTAAAAGGCGACCCACAAGAACAGCAGCAGCCACAGCCGCCGCAGCCGCAGAAGCAATGCCAGGAGTCTCAATCGCCGTCGCCGTTGGAAGGCTGGCGGAGAATGTTGAGCCGCCGAAGACGACGCGGTTACCATTGCAAAGCAATCGGCAGCGCGGAAGAGAAGAATCCCCGGCAGTGGGGCAAAGCTGAACACTGAAGCCTAATGTTGCGTTAGAAGTCTCTCAGTCGCTCAGCTTCCGCAATAAGACGTCCGCCGGAGGGCTGGCGGCCGGTCGGTGAGTGGCACCACTGCTGAAATGATGACGCAGTGCTGGCGGCTGCGCGCCCGATTGGTGTCTTTAGTGCTGCTACTTTGGCGATACACACGCTCTATTTGCGAGGGTTCTTATTTTTTGTCTTTCGTATTTGCTCGGCGAAGGCGGTTGAGCGTGAATGCGATGGGTATTTAAGTCGGTGACAGTCGGGACAGAAAGAAGTGTCACATGTGAGATTGGGTGCATTGCTTTGGGGTGGGATCTGGGGCATGGGATGGGTATGAACCGTAAGTCGTTTGAATATGGTGAGTGGTAGAAATCTTATTCAGAAGATGTACTTAATTTCACAAAACAGACATGATCGTGGAAAACCAAAAAAGAAATGTTCACAGGTTTGTTTTAATCATCAACATCTGTGGTCGGGCGATGCACCGTAGCTCAGCTTAAGATTGATTCCTTGAATTTCTAGGAAAACAAGGACTCTATCAAAGTTGTTCAGTTTTTAGAAGAAAAAATCGAAAATTGGTCACATCTTGATTTCATATTTTATTTGTTCCATTCGGAGAAAAGGGTAGAACTGGAATAAAACAAGGGTCTCATCACGCAACTTTTCAGACGATCATCGCCCAGACGACTAACATTAACGCTGTTGTCAAAAGTTTGCATCACGTAACCCTATCACTATCGTCTCGGCTATTGTAACAGTTTGAGTGCAACTAAATGCTTCGTTCCTCATGTTAAAGCAACAGCTTCGTGTCATCCTTCATTATCCTTTTGTATTTTTAAATCCATGAATGAATAAAAAGCGTAGATAATAAGTGCACTGTAGTTGATACACAATAACTTATAAGCCTAAATTAGTTAAATTGGTACCAATTCATGAGCATTTCATTTCTTCCCCACAACTGCCATTTACTTGAACAAGGACTCACATCAAAGTTCTCCATGGTTTGGAGAGAAAACGCGATCTGGATTGTAAGTCGAATGTGAGAAATTAAAAGTAAAAACATATTTTTGGTGGAAAAAAATATGTAATCCAATATTTAATTTATTTAATTCAAAAATTTCACAATATTTTTTTACAATTTGTACTAGGACGATAGCAAATAAAGTATCGTCAAAAAACCATCGTCGAGACGATGGAAAATAACAGTTGTCGACTTTTGTCAAGCGGAGAAAACAATGGCGTTCTGTCGATATCGTTTTTTGATACTTACGTGAAGCACAGCTATCGATCAAACGATATCATCAGACGATTGTCGTGCTACGCGATGAGACCCCAGCTTTGATTCACTGTTTTTTTTGACAATGGTTTGATGAACAAAAAAGTAATCCAAATTTTTCTGTTGAAAAAGGCACTATGAGAAAATGGTCCCCTAAAAAAACCAGGGCTTTCACGGTTGTACCTTCTAAAAACTAGAACATTTTTTTCACACAAAAGAACCACTAGAAAAAATGACATAACCGTAACAGAATTAGTAATAATGTGTAAGCCAGTGCAAGCACAGCACTACAAAACAAGAGGTTGTTTAGAACCCCTAGGAGATATGGTGCAAGACATATTCTTGTTAAAATTGGGTAAGGCTGCAAAAAGCTTCGTTAAGCGTTAAATTTATTTTTATCATGTTGAATTCAGCTGCCAGTGTCATGATATTAGATAAATACAAGCCATTCACGATAATGTATCGTGTAACATCAACGTGTTAAAATTATTAAAGCTTACAAAAGTGGTGATTCAAATTCATTGGTCATCCACGTTTCGGTCAGAAAGTTTCATAACATGCGATTCAAAGATGCCAATGGGCAGGTTTCGCGGGCCACTTAGGTCATAAATTAGTTCCTTGTGCTGTCCACGCCTTCTACTCTTGCTAACCCCACTGTTGAACCAGCAATTCATGCCAACTCTAGTGCGATGACTAAAACTCGGATTGCCTGAATAAATTAAAATTAATTTAACGACTCCGCCGATGGACTTCGACTATCTGCTCCTCTCTCTCAAACCAGAACTGTATTCACAACTCAGTACGGTTCCCGTTCCGATGGCGGGCGGCGAATGGAGCAGTCCGCACAACACCGCCCGAGGAATGAGGGCAACAGGCAAAGGCGCGCGAGCGCGCCCGCGCGTACTCTTTGAAGTGACAAAACTGAGCCAGACTGTTTCCCGATAGCTTCGAGACATGCGATGTTCGCCTCCAGGTTCCCGTGCTTCCGCCACCACAAAAGAATCATGTGACACTGAGCATTTTAACGATCCCATCGGGTGAGTTTTTATTTCCTGTCGTGGAGTCTCTCGAAAACGAATGACAGTCGTGATGTAATAAGCTGCTGCAGCAAGACGACATCATCGAGAGCAGGAAATCGTATCGTCGTCGTCGAGTAAATTGAGTCAGAGACGCGTATTAGAACACCGGCGAGGAGTAACTGGCTGGCGTCTTCGGTTGTCAATGGTGCTCCGTTCGGATGGCATGTGACGATGGAGTATGTGTGTCGTCTTGGTTGTTGTTTGTGATGCGTGACTCTGGAGAATGTTTCGATTGGCGGTTGGGGGGGTGGCAGACGCTGAGGCATGGCATGAAAGAATTGCCGGAAGAATTGTTCTCTTTCACCTTAATTACCGCTGTGTTATGGCTGGAGAGAGATGATGAGCGAGACACAAGGGGATTCAGCTTACGTGGGAATTCGAAAATTGATTACCGGATAATTATCGTGTGAGAGATGCAGTCGACGAGTGTCATCTTCGGGGAATTGTTGTGAATTGTTATCGAATGTGTGCGAACCCCTCTTCCTGGTGATTATCTGAGGGCGAACGAACGCTTTGACGCGCTCGGCTGAAATTGCTTTCGTCGGAAATCGACAATTGTATCATTATGACAGGTTAAGTATCTGTCAGCGAGTAACTGACAACTGGTTTTGCAGTGGGCATTGAACTCTGTCATCTGTCGTGAGGTGGGTTCCTGTCAGTTTGAAAGAAAAAAATCTAAAAAAAACGTTTGAGCTAAGAAATGATTTATTATGTAATCGCTTTGTAAATATTGCGCCAAATTCGGTAGCAGGTAGCGCGCTTTGGACGGCTCACAATTCCCCGGGGCTGTTAGTCAGAGTCGGGTAATGAGATCAGAGGTATAATTGATCCGTTCTTTTTATGGCGTGGATGATGATTAGTCATGCGCTTTTAGTGGAGCAATTTTTTCTGGCCTTAAGTGGCAGACGATGTGTCTGTTGGAGTAAGATGTCGATTGAGCGAGGGGCGGGTTTGAGTGAAAATCCAACGAATTTGGGTTTTGGGTTTCGATCGTGACCAAAATTAATCTTCACCCGACTTATTTGGTATAAAGTTACAATAAATTTTGAAAATAAGTTGTGATTTGTAGAAATGTCATAAGTTTCATGGCGGTTAGGTCGATTGGAAGTACAGTGAACTCTCTCCATACGGACACCTCCAGTTTCCAGGGATGCTAAAAGAACACAGTCCTTGAGTTTACTGGGTTGAATTAGTGGAAGAAACTATGACCAGTATCCTGTTGCTTGGTTTGCTGCTGCATCAGCTTCATTCTCTGAACAAAAAAAAAAAAAAAACAACAGAATTTAAAAGGGATTTTTCGGTAGCCTTCGACTGAATATTGCTTGCAAAAGAAATTTGTTCTTTAAGAATCAAATGTCGGTTATTTGAATGCTAAATGTTGGAGGTGGGACAATCACCGAGGCCGTCAACGTGGAAATGAGCTTCATCACTTAATAGGATTTTACTGAAAAAATCAGCATTCACTTGTTTCTCTGTAAGCCATTCACTGATCGTTCTTCGGTGTGTATTAGCGTACAGTTATTGTGTTAATGTCAAGCCTGGAGAGTCAGTTGTTAAGTGAACGTTTAATATTTTCGTATAATTTGCATTTCTTGTCAACTGTGTTTACTGTGCTCTTGGACTTTTACTAACATTCTCATGCAATGCTTACATTTCATCACATGAACGGGTTTTTTCACTGAATGACCAATGTGTTCTCAATTAATTCAATCTTCTTGCAGTAAACGAAGTAAAAACAATTTTTCAATCGTATTTTGTATTAAATCTGCGTATTGTGAGCGATTCATTACTTTGTGTTGTATCCTATTTTAGTAAGCCTGCTGTTAAGCTACCATCTGTCAAATTGTTCTGAGTTTGGTTGGCAGCGCCCTACTTCGAAAGAAACGCATTTATTTCGAAGTACTTGTATAGTTCGATTTCATATGATTGGAGTAAATTTTTTGCATCGCGGAAGTTACTCGACGAAGAAAGCACGACATCGTGTACAACTATGTCCCTATTTACTTGTTAAATTTATTTTTCTTAGGTTCCGCCGCCATTTAGGACGTACACCGAACGCTTAAGTCTGACCATTGTCTAGCGATACCTTCTCCTGAACAATTACGTCAAATGTTAACTTGATGGTTAAATTTAAGATTTGGAATTCAGTAAATTTGAAGACAACTACAATAGATCAAAGTAATAATGCGACAAGCAAAAATCTGGAGCATGAAGCTTTGTTATGAATTATTTTTTGGTTCTTATGTTGATGATTTTTTTTTATTTTCGTTTTTTAGTAAGCTAATAGTATAAGCTTTCAACTTCATTCAATTGTTTTTTTGTATTTTTTAAAAGTTTGGGGAAAGAGAAAGGCAAAAATCTGGAGCATTATTGCTTGTCCTATTATTACTTTGATTACTTCGATTGATTTGATTACTTTGAGGTGCTGAAGCTTCTCTGTCGTCCTCAAATTTGTCAGTTCAGACTATTGTTCATTGCCTTGCCTATTGGTTGAGAAATTTGAGCGATCAAATGAGGCAATGAACAAACACAAATGAATTAAGACACATAAAAAAAGGCCTTATAGAAATGGTTGGTATTTTTTGGTTAACTGGGGTTTGAAAAGCAGAAGACATATACAGTGGTGGTCACAGAATTAGAAACGGCTGGTTTTCTCTTCATTTTTTTTGTTTATAGTTTTTTTTGCTTTTTCAAAGGAACATAAAAAATAGCTACATCTTTAGAGAACTAATCATAAATGTTATAAATTCATTTGTTTCAATTCATGAAATTCAAAACATGTGAGGTTAAAGCTGGCTGGACAGAAAAAACTAAAAACAAAAAAAAAAAAACAAAAAAACAAAATTGCGTTAAAAAAAATCTGTGAAATAATGGCTATTGTGTTGGAAACCCTTAGTTTGTTATAACAGAACAAAGTTTTCGGGTCATGCTTTCAACTAGAGCCTAGCATCTTGAAGGATCTTATTTTGTTGAATATACCTGTTGCGTTTTTCGATGGCACACAATTTAAATCGTTTTCTACGTCTTTCCATGAGGCTTAATGAGGCTTAAGTCACTTTATGCTGCCGAATGTACAACGTTAATTTTCCCTCAAAAGCCATTTCTTTGCTACTTGTTAGATTTGTTATCGTGCCGGTAAATGTAAGTAACGTGCTAGCATTCGGAACAATCTTTATATTACATTGGGTGGCGTAACAGCCCGTTGAGAGCCAGAGCCTAGCTTTTTCGCCCCTCCATTGTTTTGTGCGCGTTATAATTTTGACACATGTAGAAGGAACCTACTATTTAATGCCAGTTCCAAACGGGGAATTGCGAAAGCTTTTTCATGGCAGAAGTACTCCAGGAGGATTGTAAGTCGTTCGCTGGAGGTGAGGCCGTGACAAATATTTGTGGTGTTTTTTTTTTTTCCCGAGTTGGATTCGAACCCGGGTACTCTTGCTCAACAGACCGACGCACTAACCGATCGAGCCAACAGCGCCTACTCCCGCCCGAAACAGTCAGGCTCATTTATTATGTCCTTGTAAATGAATCTCTCCTTATTGCCATATCCACATTGGATACCTAATACAGCACACCATACCAAGAGAATGCACCCCGAAATTCAATGTTTTCTCCTCCAAGCCTGAATCTTTCAATCATGTACCTGAGTTCAAGCTCCTTGTTGAAAGGGCTTCTTACAAACACTCTGCCATCGAAACCCGTCAAGTTAAATTTTGATTCTTCACTCCATATTCTTTTTATTTAATCGCTTTGTTAGGTACACCATTTAAGCAGTCGATTCTAATTCTGTGACCACCACTGTATGACTGCCTGTGCAAAAAAGGGTTAATCTATTCCTCAACAAATTGTCCTCAGGCTTCAATAAAATGAACTGAATTGTAAAACACCTACTTTCTCCTTTGAAAGTCAGCCCAAAGCTCCATGAATGACCTCCAAAACTCATCTAAACCAATCGCACGTTTTACCAAACCCCAATGAATGGTGGAGTACTTTCTCGTGGCAGATCCGCGGCAAACACTTTTCCCTTTTGAATGGCGGAATCAAAATTCACTAAATTCTATTGTCAGGCCTCGCAACGCTTTCCCTACCTCTACACCACACACACACGCACACACCAGTCAATTCACTGAAGCGTTCTATATTTTTGGCAAAATGCAAATCACGGCACTCCGCTCTGCCCCAACTCACGCCCGCTCACTAAACAGCATATTAAATTCATTTCGAGAAATATAAATTCACCGCTGTCGTCGCATTGTAAGCCCCAACCATCGTGACTCCTGGTTAATTATGCATTCCCAATGCAAATTTCCCCTTTTCAACTGTTTTTCCGAACAATTTACTGAAGCCCGACAATAGGAAAAAAAAAGTATCTTAAAACAATCTTCCAAAAACTCCCCTCCCGGCAACGACAAAGAAAATAACACTCACACATCGATCGTTACCATAAAGAAGATGTTTTACAGCCTCGTCACATGCCATGCGTGCGTGTTTTTTTTTTTTGCCGTGTACCGTGTGCCTCTGTCAGTTAACATGCCGCAAGGACACACACAATCCTGCGGCATATCACTGAATCAACCGAAGTCAGAGGATAACATTTTCATAAACTGAAAAATTATTGACAGCCAACTCGGCAAAAATCCTTCGACACACACAGAAAAGCGAAGAGGGAAAAAGGAGCAAAACACACACAATGCGGAGGTCCTAGAGAACTTTTTTTTGCTGTTCCGGGGGAGGAGGGGGCGGGGAGAGCTCTCCCCCCAAAAAAGGAATCAAAAACAGAATCGAGGAGAGTTTCCCAAGAATTTTGTGCGAGTGGCGGGAGTTAGTGGTTGCGAGCATCACGCCGCCCGACGATTTCTGGCTACCTTCCACATGTCGCAAGGACTACAAGTGGCCGACGGCGACGTGCAGCTGTGCGAGAACTACACTCAGTCGCCGGTAGTTGGTGATGTTTTTGTTTTGTTGTTGCCCGCCGACGCCGACGGTCGGTCCGCAACTTTAAATCCCTGCAGATGATGACGGCGATGATGCCGATGCTCATTCGTGTATGAAGCGGCGGCGGCGGGCCGACTCGCTTTTTGGCCGGAATAAATTTTCTAAGCCCGCGCAACGAGAGCAGCGTGGCGGGTACTTTTGCGGCGGGTACCTGTGCGAAGTTTATTCTGGATGAAGGAGTTTTATCCGTTCATTTGCATTCCGATGGCAGTGCTGCTGCTGATGCTGGGACCGGTGCCAGTCCCGCACCACACCGTGCCTACCATATGCTTAACTTTCATCTTTTATTAACTTTTTCAAATCTTCACGGTTGAGGGGTCTCGGAAAACACCACAGGAGCTGTGCCGGGTGCCTGCCGACGTCGTCACCGCCGCCGCCATCGACGAGGATGCCGTGTTAGTTTTTGGCGTTTCGATTGAATGGTGTTTTGCTCGGTGGCTGCCTTTTGTCCTTGATTATTGATTTCACTGCTGCCCTCCCTCCCCTTGTGGATGGGTGAGGCGGATACGCTTTGTATCCTCCTCCCAACCGATATGATAGTCATTTAAACGGCTTCCGGTGTGTGTGGGAGAGGCCAGAGAGAAAAAAAAGGGGAAAATTATTGTGACATTATCCAGCCAATCAAGGATAATGGACAAACACACTCGGTAATGCGGAAGCTCGTATATTTTCTCCGTTGATTGTCGATGTGGCTCGATATTGGCACCAGGACCAGCTACTGGACCGACTTCGACCGCCTTAGACCGGCTCTCCGGCTTCATAAATATTAACGAGCAAGCACATGCTACAATGCCAATTGGCAAAATATACGCTCGTCCGGGGGAGGTCCTGTTTTGGGGCATAACTTCCTTGCCGGTGGTCGGGTGGTGTGCGTGTGTTGTTCGCTTGTTCGATTTTGTGGCGAGTACTGCATGGAATTTAATTACGTCCTTTTTTTCCTCCCTCCCGTTTAATTACTCCCTTCGCTTGCGTATTCATGCCAAAGACGCTCACGAAGATTCGAAGGACACCCATCCACCCACACACACACCCATTCCGGTTAGCTGAATGAAGAATTCATGGGGACTCATTGTGTGTCGTTGATGGGAGAGCTATTCCTGTCCCAGATAAGGGTGCTGATGGTTCCTGTCATACTTCGAATATTGTTTTGGCAGCGGTGTGGGGCCGGATGTAAATTGCATTTTGTGAAGCGAAAGGATCCACACACACAGGAGAGAAATGTGTGCAATTAACAATGAATGAGTTACTTTCAAGCTTTCCAGGGGAAAATTTAGTTTTGATGATGGAAATAAAGATTGCGACAGGAGCGCATATTTATGGCATCACCACCGGGGGAGAGGAGCAGCAATTCGGGTGTTAATAGCTTTCGATATCGTACGCAGTGCAGTGCCACATAGAATCCCTCCGTTGTGCTGGCACATGTCAGATAGGGGCTAAGGGGATTGCGTTGACAGTTTTGAGCTAAAAGTTGCTTTATGACGATAGAAGAGCTCCTGACTGCTCTGCGGTGAAGGAAGCTGTCATTTACTTTGTGAGTTGTGCAAAATTTTAGATTTAAGCGGGACGGGCGGTTTTGTGGGATTTGCTTTAGAAACTAGCACAAAACTAGTTTCTAAAGGAGATTGGCTTCTGTTTCATTTTACCTCAGTAAATATTTTTTACAACAAAGCTGTTCATCACGATTTTTTTTGTTGTGCCCTGCTCTACTTTTTGATTGCGTTTTTTTTGCAACGTGAAGAATATCGAGTGTTTTCGGCATAACGTCGTTATTTTGGCTTAGTTTAACATAAAAAATTCAATTTGTTAGCAGGCAGAAAGTCTATAGAACTTAAATTGGAATATTTTTTCTATTGATTTCAAAGGAGAAATATGGTTTTAGCTCACACTCACTCAAAGGAGAAATATGGTTTTAGCATGGATCACTGGCGTAAGAGAACAACCAACGCTTTAAAAATTGGTGCGTTTCTGGAGTATGAAAAGCACATCCACATTTAGAAAGGTCTTTTGAGTGCTTTTCATTTTTAAATATGTATTAGAGTTCTGTTTGGTCTGGTCATTTCTAAGTGTGAAACATTAAAAGTAGAAAAAATCATCAATTGGTTGCAAGTGTGTGCAGTTAATGACTTGAAGTATGGAGGTGGTTACTGAAAGTAAAAAATTCTTTAATCGGCAGACTTGAATAATCGACTAAATATCCGAAAAATGTTTCGTTCAACGGAAAACATATATTTTCTCGAAACTACAAGCGACTTTCTTAATCACAACTTTCTCGAACCTTTGATGAGGTCGGGGACTTAAACTAAAGCATATTAATGATTAAGTACAAATGATTTTAAAATGCAATGTAAGACGAAGTTTTAACCCTTCGTTGTTCATCTATCAATAAACGTCCTCAATGAAATAAAAGATGAATATTTCAAAAAACTATTCAATAGCTTCTATTTGACTGAAGAAAGGAAAGCGAATGGTCAATCATCAATCGATGACTTTCTCTAGTTCATAAAAGAAAATGTAAAAACTAAAGCAATCTGTCGGACAATAGCTCTAAGGCTTTCCGTGGTGTATTGTGTTTTTATTAATATTACTATATTTAATGTTTGCATTACAATTTGTATTGAAGTGTGGTGATTTTTAACAATAAGCGTCATAGTTGGATTTTAAAGAAAAAAAAACCTTACAAAAAATCAAAATGTACAGGGTTTTCCAATAAGAGATGCTATTTTGATATTCAAAGAAAAGTGCCATTTTTTGAGAAAATGGGACTTATCAGTCAGGATGCTTTTTCGATGAAATTCCAAATCCTTTTCATGCATTTCAAGGACCCAATCAACAAAGACATGACGTTGCTGATGATCGAACGACTTAAGTTCTTGTGTTCATAATCATTAGTGGCATAACATCCCATGAAGGACCAGAGCTTAGCTCTTCGCGCCTCTACTGGGGACCTACAGTTTATTGCCGGTTCCGAATGGCGAATTGCGAAAGCTTTCCGTGACAGAAGTACTCCAGGAGGATTGTCAATCGTTCGCTGGAGGTGGGGCCGTGAAAATTGTTTGTGGTGTTTTTTCCCCGAGCTGTATTCGAACCCGGGTACTCTCGCTTAACAGTCCGACGCACTAACGATTAAGCCACAGCGCCCACGAGCTCTTGTGTTAACTGAACTTTATAAGCCAAGGTGCTTTACAACGACCCAAAAATGTTTTAGTTTCACGAACCGTCTCCTCAAAATTTTCACCATGTTTATAGTTTATAGTAATTTTAATAATTTCAGTGCATTGTTAAAGTGTGTATCGTTCCATTTTTATTAATGGCGTAGTTTCTACTTCTAAAACATCAAAATATTACAGCTTCAAGAGTGACATCTACCAAAACAGAGGGCTATTCAAAATAACACCTCTTATTGGAGAACCCTAAATCCCTCTTGTTGATTCGCGTTCCTCTGTCCGATGTCGTTTTGATCGGTGTTTTCTCCTTTTTTCTTAACGTTGGCGGCCGCCAGAACTCCATTTTTGTCACTTTTTGCGCGGTAACTCATTTTCGAATTGACCATTCTTATGCAAATCCTTTTTTTATTGGTAGTTTGGTGTTTCTTTTTAATTCAATCTATAATATTATGTTACATATAAATAAACTGAAATCTAAAGTTATTAGTTTCAAGCCCATAAGAGCTACTAGAGAATCAAGAAAGAATATAAAAGTGCTTTCAAGTCAAATCCAGCCAAAAAATTTGTATTGAAAAATAAATGCTACTAAGGCGCTCAGTATTAAATCAAATTGTACCTAGAAAGAAAACTTGTTCTCAGTTCGAGAAGAAAATTCTTTATAAAACGAATTAATTCTTTATAAAACTATTCAAATAACCAAAAAAAAAATAAAACAATTTGTTTTGTTCAGCTCAATTTGGTGTGTATGCCTTGTTAAGAAAAGGTTAATTGTTGCTTTTGATGTAGCCCGTGACACTTAACAAAAGTTTTCACGTAATTTTAATCGACGAAAAAAAGATAAAGTAGTGCATCAAACTCATTTTCAATTATACTTCTAAAGAACGTCTTTTTAAAAAGCTTGGTACGGTTGGGCAAAAGCAAAGCCAATTGTGCTACCAACCAATTCTTGGGCTCCTACAATTAAATGAATATGGGCAAAAAATTTGGTAGATGTGGGACGGTACACCGCCAAGCCAAAGAACCTTTTACTCTGTAAAGTTAGATTAGTTAGTTAGTTAGATTTTGTTCTCAATCCAAAAATCCTTGTGACCAATCTACCAGGATGAACATTTTTTGCCTAGTTCCAGATTTTTCTTTGTGGTTTTAAACTCAACTTCTAAACATATGCACTTTGTTTGCGTTCTTCCTCAACTTTCCCTACAATCTCCTCTACGTCTTACGGCAAAGGATTTCTTCCGCTAGCTACCGCGCCTTTCCGACCATTAAATATCTACGATCGCGCGTTTGTTTTTCTTAAGACACCTCAGGGGCTAAACAAAAAATGCTGTTTCCAAGTGAAACTACCTCGTCGTGTCTTTTGAAAGCCACCAAACAACGCGTGTCAATTCTGATGATGGATTCGCTGCTCACCTAAGCGCCACGGAGTCATTTATCTCCGGCCCATCAGAATTCCGCTCGTTTGCCTAGTGCTCCCCCGTCCAACCAACCCTCTTCCCGGGTTTTTTATTTTATTTTTGAACTTGAGGCATAGCAACACTTCACAACCGATCGTTCCAATATCGATGTATTCGCCTCACCTCCTCCTCGTCACCGTCCGGCCACCACCGAACCGACATCCGAGATCATTAGCCAGCACTCGGAGACTTAGCCGGACGGGCGCATGAAAAATCACCGAATGCAAATTACAAATTGAATGACATCAGATTAAAAAGCCAACAACAACTGAAAATTATGCCTTCAAGTCTTCATTTTCAATTACGGATTACTAGACACGAGTACACGCCGGGGAGATCCTCGTGATGGCGGTTGGAGGGACGAGTGGAACGGGCCTGCGGCCTCTTAATTCCCGGTGACACGAGCTTAAGATTGTCTCACTCGGTTGGGTGGTGCTGGACGACGTACGTACGTTTGTCGTCGTCGTCGTCGATGTTGCTGAGTCTGAGTCGGTTTGTCGGTTGTCGTATCCGAGCGAACATTATCGCGATTATTTTAATGCTACCCGCAAGAGAGTGCTCGAGAGGAGGGGGTGGCGCTGGCGGGTTTATTACTCGAATTGAATAATTTGCCCACTTCGGCGACCGATGAGTGGTGTTCCGTGGTCTGCGATGTGTGCGTTTTGTGTACTCTCTTGAAACTTGATCACCTTCATGGTGAAAAGCATTTTTTTTTTTTGTTTTGTTTTTTTGAGATTCGAATGATATACTCGGGGCTCTGGGTGTGCCCCGCGCCGGTGGAAGTGCGAATTTGTTGACTCAAGTTGAGTCGTAGAGTGGCGGGACCGATAGATTGTGAGGAGTCATCAATCACGGAACGGAGTTTAAGTATTCTCGACGAGTGAACTGGATTCTTGGAAGCACGGGACCGTGACGAACAGACGAGCGCGGGTATACAAGGCCTCGAATTGAAAATCGTCGATAGGCGATTCTGCGAAGAACTTTTGACGGGATTGTGATTCGTGTCAGTTAGGCGGAGGCTTGACTAAGAAGAGACAGACGGACCTCAAGAACTTCTTAGACCCCTGAATCACAAACTTCGTACCTTTTTGCCTGTGAAAGTACTACGTCGGGCTCTTAATTAGTTAATATTAGGCGTTGCCTTATTACGGAGGAAATTGAAACCGAGGATTAATTTGGAAAACTTTTTATGGCTAAACAAGAACTTGCCTGGAAACCTTCAATTTCTCCAAAGTAGGGATTACCTCTGCGATCGTCTGACAAGCGGTATAGTCCAAATCAACCATACTTTTTGCATTGAAAAGACACCATCCTGGACTATCTCAAAATGTGAGATAAGCGAGGATGGCGACGAGTCTAGTTTAGTCTCTCTCTCGTGCGTATTAAGTTGTAAACTAATGCATTCCGGTTGCTTTTTAATAGGTAGTTTTTTAAACTCAAGCCAATTGCTTAACATTGTCCAACATGCACTACTTTGGCGACGTCATCGTTCGTAACAAGAAAAATTACGCACCAGACCAAAGCCCTTTCACTCTTTTAGCAAAAGCAAGTAGCCTTTACATAAGTGTGCAGAGTAACAAGCCAGTCCACCTCCGATTGACTTTAGGACGACTGACAGTGGTTCCATTTATATGGAACGATGGAAAGAAAATTAATGATTGATGATTGTAAAATGAGAACTCGTAAACCGATTTTAATGAAATATGGAACCAAGCATTTATGCTTCTTTCAGTGATCCAAAACTTATATATGTAGCTAAAGTATTTACGGATTAGTCGCAGGCTGAGCAATTAATTCATTCTTTTCATTAGTTCTTCTCCACAAACTAAATAATGCTTCAGAAGAAAATAAACAAAACTGAACAATTAAAAAAACCGGTAGTTCATTGTGAAGGTAAATTTAGTCTTGGACAGTCGTAAAAAATATTTGCGCATTCGCACACCCAGTTTTTTGATGATTTTTCGCTGAACTGAAAGGATTGTAAGGAATGTTGCAGATTGAAGGAAAAAGTAAGAAAAAGCCTTTCTTAGAATTCTTAGAAAATGGTTAAGAACCACTCCAGGTAATCAGGAAAAGCTCCAAAATTGACATCAAAAAAGTATTTGAAAATCTAGTGGGAATAAATAAATTACAATTTCAAATAATATTTTGTGTGCCGTCCTTTTGCTTCAATAATGGTTCTTCATAGCTCCGACTTCAAATCGATAAGATTGCGAAAAGTTTCAGGACTTATCTGAACCCCTTCCTCAAAAAAATCAGTCCTTACATCAGTTTTGTTTAAAAGCATCCTTCATAATACAAAATAATGAAAGGATTTTTTATAAGGCTTACGTCTTCTGACTGTAGAGACATTCTAAGTTTTTGGAGGACAGTAACCATTCTTTCGTAAAGCTTGCGCGATTTCGTTCAAAGAAAATGGCCAATTGGATGGCGTTATTTTGAAGTTCTATATTTGCCATGTGTTGTTGGCCAAAAATAGTCTTAAAAGTTAAGGCACGGTTCAAGCTCGCCAGAGAACATAGCAATTGGAAAGCAAATCACTGAAAACATTTGTTATGATCAAACGAATCAACATTTAATCGATTTCAGTCCTATAGTAACCAATGTAGTTAGGGCTACCAATGGGAGATCACCCATAGGATCACCATTTTGACCAACAATACATGTTTTTGTTTTTTTCGTCAGAGATGTAGCAAATATCCTAGAGAGTTCTTCTTACACTCAATCGATTAACAGATGTATTTACTGCGGTAAAAGCATCCTTCGGTGTTGAAAACTTGTTAATTTTCACTTGTATCATCATAACATCGTTAGTCTACTTTTGTTCATGGCCTTTTGCGTATCCTAATTTATGGTTTTGACGCAGCTCCTCACCTCGTATGATCTCCAAGCTTGGCTTGCTTTAAGCTGCTTATCTACCGCCTTCCTCAATTAGTCATTTCTTGTCATAGCTACAGCACTGACCTCGATATATTGTGGCCGTTGCATTATTCTTTTGAAAATCGTTTGCAATTAATACCATTTAATCCTTTTAAAGGACAAAAACGAGGTTAACAAACAAAAATAATTAAAGCGCTGAGAAAAAAATTTGATCATAATGGTACGTTTTTGAGTTTTTAGGCCTCAAATATCGAAAAAAATGTTGGGTGCAAAAATTTAATACATGCGGATTGTTTTTTGCTTTGCTCGTTATTTCTTAAACTTTTAGGTTTTCCGTTCTGTATTATATACCGTTCTTTTCGTCTTTAAACGTAGTAATAAAGTGCAAAAACATGTACTCATTTGTGCACCTCACTGTATATGTCCTTTGTCTGAATTCACCATATAGTGCGCTAACCACCAATTTATCGCAAGCGGCTTTTTAAGCAAAAATGAGTTAATGGTGCAGTTCGATAGTTTATTCAATTGCGCGTCTTTCCGCATCATTGGTTTCTTAATGAAGCATTCCAGTTATAAATAACAGAAAACAAAATTTATCGTAAGCGACATATACACGTTTTTTTTTTAGCTCGACAAAAAACAAAAAGAATCCTCTCCTGGAAATTTTTCATTTTGTTGTTAACGATGATTTGGTGGTTAGTGCGCGATATGTCCAAAGTAATTAAGAATCAAAATTGCTATAAAAATACATAGTTTTTCATGAATTTTTGAATGTCAACTTTGAGCTAATGTAACATCAAAATTGCACATAGCATCCTTGATTTTCCTATATCTAGAATCTAAGAATAATATCAGACTTTCTAACAAAAAAAAAAAAACACAAGCGGCGGAAATTTTTTGTATAAAACACTTTTACTAACTCTCGTTATTGTCGGCACTTTAAAGAACTTCCCACTGCAAGGCCAGCCTTTGCATAATCTTGAATGAACACACCGCTTCTAAAACTCCTCCACACCCCTGTCACGTATCGAACATCAAACTGACCAACGCGGATTTGAATAAAACAATTTCCGCCGTGAAACAATGCGTCCGCAAAAGAAGAGAAACAAACAGGAGCCACTTAAGTCTCCTAACGAGACAAAGCATTTTTAATTCATGAGATCCTCTCGTATCTCATGCCTCGTGTCAACGTCCCATTACTCTCCCCCTGAAAAAACAAACACCATCCACCCCCAACTCCCATAAAGCACTCAACTGTCGAAAGGCCCGCACCATTAAAGCGCTCAACTCCGCCAAATAAAAGAGATTTATGTTGATCGCAATCACTTTAGCTCCTATAAACATAAAATCAATTTAATTTAATCGCCACCGAGATCCATGAACTGAGCGAAGACGCTGTTTTAGTTGATAAATAAGAAAAGTTCTTGATCGCACGCGTGCTCGGACTAAAAGAAGAAAAAACAAAAAACTTCAAGCACAAATAAATCTCGTCTCTTTAACTAATCACAGTTTGAGTTTTAAATTTATCTCATGTTCCCGCCGTAAACCGATACAAGATACAGATACATTTCATTTGAATTGTTAATCTCATTTGAATTGTTCCATCAACCTGATGACATTTGAATTACAAATCTCACCAGATACACACACACGTGGAACTTCAGCGGTAATCACATCTGGGTATCCATAAATCAATCGCTGACAAATACGTTTCGTGTTTTACACGAATCAATAAAAAATCACCAAGTGTGTTAATAAGTTTATTTCTCGCTTAATTACTCTCGACTCCGCACCGCAAATACGCGCGTGGTCCGTCGTGTGGGCCGACGGGAATCCAGCCCGCCGAGAAACTGAGCCTCAAATCAATCAGAAGAGGGCCACTTAAAAGCGATTACCTAACGCAGAACACGGTGCGGGATTCCGAGCATCGGAGAATCGGAGCCGGATCCGTAATTGCGCTCTCACTTATCCTAATGACACGTAAATAGGTTTGCATTTCCCAATGGCCGGTGCTGCCAAGTGTGGTGGTTGGTTATGATCTAAAATTGATACAATTGCTCATGAGATACGACGACGAACTGGGATATTACGAACTATTAGCCGTAAATATCCGAGTCCGGCAATTGTGCGATTGTACGATTGTGGTGTTACTGGTGGTGGTGGCGAGCGAGCGCGTTAATAGCCGTCGTCCTCCTCACCCAGGCTTTGTAACCGCAGATTGCTTTATTTTCGAAATGCAAACGCGCGCTTGCTCGGGCTAAGTGCGATATTATTTTCCGAGCGAGTTTGCATAAGGGGTATCATTTCGGTCGTCGGTGTTGGTTGTTGGTCGTTGGACGTTGGACGTCTCCGTCGACCGCAACACTGTCGTCGTGCCATTTGTGGAGCCTTTTTTCTGCTTCTTCGCCTCCAAGCCATGAGGTACAATGCCTACAATGTGTACACAGGCAGTGTGTCTATCTGCAATTGGAATTGCACAATTGTGGGTTTTTTTTCCTGGTCGAGGAGAAATGGAAAACCACGACGATGGTCAGGAGTGATTTTTTCAAAAAAAAAAAAAAAAAGACCTCGCCGTGCGTGAATGCCTTCCGGGCAAGTAGGAGGCAGTTTCTTTTGTGTACTTATCGCCTCGACGAGGATTGTTGTTCGCATCGTTGTGTGGGAAGCTGAGAAGAAAGGTTTATGTTCATTCATCTGACGGGTACGTAATAAATTCAGATAAATGTCTTTTCTATCAATTTCTACACTCCTTGGAACTGCAACTGTCGTGTGTATTTACGTCTCGTTACTGGAACGGTCTAAAAGTGTCAAAGGGACGTCTGTTACTGGCTAACCAAGTCAACTTTTCTTGTATATTCTGTTTCGTTGTGTGAAGTTTAATGCAGGAATGCACACGAATAGGGGGGAACTTTTCCAGTTGACGCGGATGTCAAAGTGAAAAAATAAAGTCACTCAGAGGTTTGGTTTCAAAGAATTTTGTATGAATGCGAAATGTTGCAGAGCACGAGCGCAAACGAGGAACATTCTTGTGCATTTGGCAGAGTTTCTTGGAGTGATTGCTTAAATTCGGTGAAAAGAACGACAGAGGCGGTGGCGGTACACTCGAGTTTGTCAAAGAAATTTTATTTTTAACAAGCCCTGCTGTGATCTTTTTTTCAGGCAGAGAGGGGCCTGTTACTGTGGCTTTTAAAGAACCACTTCTTTTTGGGCTGTAGTTTTCCCTTTTTGCTGTTCCACCCTCTTTTCCCTTTTTTTCGTGTATATCTCCGACACTAAATTTTGAAAAGACTCAACACTTTATTCAAATTTCATTCGGTTGCTTAGCTTTCGAACTACGCACTTTCTAAACTGTCCACTCATTTTAACGACAATTTCGTCAAAGAAAGTGACTTTCAAAGTAAAAAGAAGTCACAGTTTGAAAGTCCCCTTTTGCGACTCCTCAGAAATATCTTTTGAGGAGAATGAACCTCAAGGAAATCATTACCTTCAGCCTCGGAACGGATGAAAACGTGCCAACCGTTACATGAAGCCGTCTTTCATAGCTTTCTTCTGCTAAAAAGTAGCACTACCCTGTAAGGCATTGTCGAGAAGGCATTTTTTTCGTGGGACTTTCCTTTATTACTTTGTACATATTTTTTTGTTCTTCAATGGAGTTTCAGATGTTAATTTCTAAAGTTCAAATTCGTTAAAAGTAAAGTCTTTGAGACGTGTCCTCAATTACCAGACGTAAACCGTAAAATAGAAAATGTTCGGACTATGTCAAACTTTGAAGTAAAGAAGGGAAGAGACTTTGAAACAAAACCCACCTGATAGATTTTTTTTTTTTAGAAAAGGCTTCAGATAAATCCTGATTTTTTTTTTTTTTGCAATCTTATTGATTTAAAGCCGACGAGCTTACAAGCCAGTATCGAATTAAGTAGACTGCTCATTTCCTTTCCAAGCTGTATAAAACGTGTTCACAACTCATGGTGCGTTCGAACTGTTTTGCTTAGCATAATGGTTACGATTTTAATACTATCCTCTCTTTTCATCCTTCCATTTATAAAACCATTCCATTTTTTTTTTATTTTATTGTCGTCGTTTTAACAACAGCTCTGTTTTTTTAAGATCATGAAAATAAATGCGAAATCGAGTACATTTAAACAGAATTATTTTTCATTTGAAAATATGATTTTTCTTCAACGCTTCAACGCAACGCGCACCTCAGATAATTTCTAACTGATTTCAAAGTA